>OZ020196.1:29064795-30505416 GCA_963971165.1 Philopedon plagiatum | reverse complement strand
AATGACGTTAACATAAGTGCTGTCACATTACAAGTGTCTAATTAGTTTAATTCGTGATTAAATTGTTTGTGCAACCGGACGTTAATCTCTCAGACTAACTCAGCTAAAACCAGAGGCAAATACCACGCAACTACTGCTAAATTTTTTTTTTTTAGCAGAATTGGTTATATTGGCTAGCTAAGTGGTACTATATTTGTATTAAATTGGCGACTTAAATAAAGCCAAGCAACGTTGTCGCAGCTGCAAGCAGATGATTTTTAGTGGGCACAAAGGGCTCACTAGACAACAAAATTGATAAAGATGCCAATTAACCCAATAATGAAGACAAAGATGCAACGAAAACATTCCCCACTGTGGTAGTTAGCAAATCGGCCGATGGGGACCTAACGTTCTTAACTTTAGTTGCCAATAGCAACGAAAGGTGGTCTGAAAATTAAAAAATTTAGAGGTGATTTTAATTACTATACTTATGAAGTCACCGTAGGGAGATGTAGGGAAATTTGACTGTTCATGGTAGAGAAACTGTTTTTAAAAGGGTAACGTCACTGGTTATGTTAATTTACACCGTTGATTGAACACAGTAGTCGCATGGCCGGCGGCCGGCACGGCTGCACGCGGACGGGCACCGCCGCCGCCGACCCGTTCCGAACAAAAGGCCACCAGCCCTTCGGGAAATCTCCCAAAGTCCCAGCCAGCCCATCCGCCCCTGATAACATGTAGGTACATGAAAAATAAGTTCCTGTAAAATTGCATAAATGGCGCATACCTAGGGTTGCAAACCGTCCCGATATATCGGGACTGTCACCGTTATTGGAGTTCATGTCCCGACGTACCGACGGCGATGAAGGTATCAAAAGTCCCGATCGACGTCATCAAGGTTTTTTAAATTAAATTTTAAAAGGCACACGCACCAACAAACGCAATTTTGAAAGGCTTTGAATAAGAAAGCTTTTGCGTATGACGCAGTACAATAGCGTGATGCAGTAAATTCTCAAAGCAGGACATGACCGGCTTTTTGACCAAAGTTAGAACGTCCGGCCGGCTTTTTTCCACTTGAAAATCCATCTCTTTTAAGAAAAGTTGGTTCCTCAGATAAGTATGAAAAGTCATAGAATATAAAAAAATACAATACTCAAAGTTACAAGTTGGACCTTTAATATATTTTTGTTCAAGATTTGTCATTCTTTTTTATTAAAAATCATCCTTTTTGCCTTGTTTGTCATCCTTGGTCTTGTTTGTCATTCTTTTGTCTTGATTGTCATCTTTTTGACAAGTTGATTCCTGGTCACCCTATCTATCTTGCAGATTTGTGTGTAGCGTCGCGTCGGTATTCTTTGGAAAACAGTTCACTTGACCGTCTAGCGATTACTCATAAGGGCCCAAGTTATTTTTCCAAAAAAATTCAACGTTTTCGACTGGATGTCGCTGTCTGAAATCCCAGAATGGAAAAAGTTGGAAGAAACAATTATAGTATATCTTAAATCGAACAGTTTGATAATTTTAGACCACTGTTTTCAACAGAATTTATACCTTACAAATTTTATGAAAAAAAAACTCTTTAGAAGAGTGGAAAAACAGTTCGATTGAAGGAAGATGGTTAAATTTTTTAAAAAACACAGCAATGCCTGCCTACAATGCAAATTGCGAAAGAATTTCTCTTCAATGTCCATCCAGCGGTCAGAAGAAAGAAATCGTTTATTAGCTGAGTCCGTCGAGGCCATTCTAAAATGCCAGTACCTATAACTTTAAATTTTCATGTGCAAAATTAAATTACATTAAAGATCAGAAAGATGTTCTAAAGAAAATCACTTTATCGGAGAAATATAAAACTGGAAAATCCTAAATAATTTCTTTAATTTAGTTTTAAGGCATATCAGTTATAATAAAGATTTTCGTTCCTATTATAGTTGCTTTTGTGTTTGGTATTTAGATAATCTAAAAAAAAATTATCCCCCCGACCCCCCGGCCTTGTGTCCCGATATGAACCAGATGATTTGGCAACCCTACGCTTACCGTACTTTGCCTGGATAGCGACGGTATAGGCTTCTTTACGTATTTGTTAAAATTGCTTCATGATAAAAAAAGAATTTTGTACTTTATTCCATTAGGTGTCTAAATCCCGCACTGACTAGACATTTCGGGCTGGTACGATACGGGGATCCTCGGAACGCATTAAAAATACTTCCTTACACCAGATAAAAAGTTCAACGACTTTACCTAATACGAAAGACCTTGACCCAATAGACAAGTGGAGAAATGGGTCGCAGTTTTACCGAGGGAGTTTTCGCACGCCCACCAACCTTATTTTCGCTTTATCCGTGGCGAATCTATCGTATTTTATTCCTTTTCAGCTTTTATCAGTCGTCGGACTGCAAATATTCACCGTGTGGATTTGCCCTCTCACTTCCTTAAAGTATGTAAACAATATTATGCGTTCTTTTTTTAGATCATGGAGTTTGCTGTGTTCCGTTGACCCAGGTCAGGTTTATTTTATTTCGTGAGTTCCGCGATTTATTTAAATTGCTTTTAATTTAATTTATTGTGGTGTATTGTGTCTAGTCGATGCGTCTGGACGCTTTTTATAAACTGATACAATTAATTAATAATTTTGGGTATATGTGACGTAATTTTTATTTTATTTTATTTTAATTTATATTTATTCGTGACATATTCCCAATAATTAGGAATAGGAAAGTAGGTTTTGTATGCTATTCAATTCAACTGGATACGTATTCTATAATTCCTATTGCACAGGTTGTATACTTACAGTGGCTCACAAAAATATTCGGACACATATATTTATAAGGTATTCTGTATTAAAAGAACAAAACTCTTTAATTTAATACTAACGGTTTATTGCTTAAATGAACAAAAGACTTTAGTAAACCTATTATTTATAATAATAAATAAATATATAACAAAAGAACAGCAAATATGATATTAAAAAAATACAAAATGTGAATTTAGGGTCACACAAATATTCGGACATAAAGTAAAACTACACAGTATAAAACAAAACTAGTATTTAGTATGACCACCTTTTGCTTTTATAAGTATATATAGTTATAATATTGCCTGTGGTCATAGGCGTTTCTAGGTGGGGGCTTGGGGGGCTAAGCCCCCCCAAATCTCGAATTAGCCCCCCCCCCAAATCCAACTGCCTATATACACGCCTAAATATAAACCAGGGACCTAAGACCCCCAGATATATAAACCGGGGGCTTAAGCCCCCCCCCCCCCCCCCCAAAATATCGGTCTAGAACCGCCTATGCCTGTGGTATTATAACATATTCATCAAACGCCTAGGCATAGATGCTTCTAAAGAAGAAATAGTCATTTTGGTCAACAGAGAACCCTCACGTCACCAAGGTAGCTGTATTTCAAGAAAAAATTAGTTTTGTTTACTGCATGTTAATGGACAATACGTACTCTACGAGGAGTCATTAACATCGAGGAACTACCTAAATATTTTCAGAACAGTTGTCGAAAACTTCCCCTTTAAGATTATCAAAGCTGTTGGTGTCAACTCGATAGAGCTCCTGCACATTGTACAATAGAACTTACAGTAGATCTTGATAGGATTTTTGACGATCATTGGATAAGACGTTTGGGACATGGGAATTGGCCTTCAAAATCACCGGATCTCAATCCATAGCACTTTTACTTGTCGGGCATGTTTATGGAAAAAAATTTCAAATCACCAGTAAATTCAAAACAAGAGTTGCTACTTCGAGTGATCCAAGCATTTATAAATTAGATCTTCCACGACGAATGTAGTGAATACCCGCATCTTAAAGTGCTTGGATGTAAACGGCCAGCGATTTGAATATTTGTTAAAATATTCTGTTTAATTATTTTAGTATTTTTTTATTATCTGACTAATTAAGTAGGTGTGTTACACAAATTCTCCTGAGTTAGTACACATTTGCTGAGGTCCATTAGCGGCAGATTTGGGTACATTTCATTAAACTTTATACATGTTCTGGCGATAATTTTATCACATTGTCCAAAGAAAATAAATGAATTCATAAGAACTGCATTTGAATAGTTTTCTTCCATGATTTTTAACGGTATTTATCACTTGTATCAGTAATACTTCATAAAATATCAAAACGATTACGAAAGTGACATGACTTTAATATCAAACAATAGTTTGTCATAAGTTCATAACATACTTACTAAAATCCGAATGGAAATTAAATTGTCGAGGAAGTTTTACAAATAATGGCTGATAAGTCAGAAACTTGACTAGCTATTGTTATTAGGTATAGATACGACAGACAACAATAAAGAGCAAATTTAAGTAGCTTTTCAAGTCAGTAATAATATACATAAAAAAATATACTTATGGTAATTTTTTCAAGTATCCAAAATAACTGTATTTTTACACCACCTTTTATACTGCAACTAATTATGTGTTATTTCAAGTTTTCTAATTTTATCTTTCAAATAATGCCAAACATTTTCTATTACGTTTAGGTCGGGAGATTGGGGAGGGGTTTTAATAACCGCACAACAACAATTGTACAACAACCATTCGCGAACCACACGGGCACTACGTTTAGGGTCATGGTCTTGGTAAAATTTACATGAATGTAATATTCATTCATTCATTTTCTCCGCACTTTTTCTACGATTTTGTCTTAGAATATTTAAATACCCATTTTTGTCCGTAATACCGTCAATAAAAACCAATTCGCCAACCCTCACTGACGACATACACCCCCACACCATTACCGATCGGCCCCCGTGTTTAACCGTCGCACAAAGATTTTCTTCTTTCAATTCTTCGTTTGCTTTCCTCCACACCATTTGACGTCCATCTGAGTAAAAACCATTTGACGACCATCTGAGGCAAAATATATTTTTGGCTCAGACGAAATTTTTTTAAAACCTTACTCACAGTAGATTTAGTTAATGGATTTCTGTCAGGATATTTGTCATTAAAAATATTACAAACTTCTTGTTGTGTTCGCATTCTGTCCTCATAACCCAGTATTATTAAAATTTCAATTCTTTGGGTTTCTGTTAAACGATCCATTTTTTTGTAAATAAAGGAAACTGATAAAGTCAGACATTTCAGGTAAACTTTCGTAAATAGGCATTTCAAGATAAAATACAATAAAATAACGATTTTTGACCACCATTTTCTCAAAAACTGTTAACTTTCCGATAAAATGTTCCCAATAAGAAGTGTTCAGAATTTTAAGCTGAATTCGAAAATCGAATAAAATATAGAGCGCATTTAGAAAAATAAACTTCCTGTCGATTTTAGGAAAACGGTAAACTTGACAACAATGCGGAATTCACCATTGGATCGGGAGTAATTTCGTACCTAAATCGGACGCGAACGGTTTGCAAAATATTTCGAGGTTTCCATATTTTATTATATAACTTTTTAAAGAATAGGAAATATCTCAAGAGCCGCGAAACATGGGGAAGCTGTGAGTAAATTTTTAGTTTTAGAGGAGACTTTTCCTACTTCCTTTAAAAAAATCTTGAATAGGGCGCAAAATTAGAAACAGGGTGCCTATCTATCGCCTCTGATAATGCAAAATATACGAGTATTATTGAACCGATTCTTTAGCTTGGCTTTCTGTATGCTAAAATAAAAGTGCTCTTTTGAACGTAAAATTATGAATTGAATGAAATGAATATTATGAAATTAGGCACACTTGTGAACTTGGTAAGACTTGAACCCGGGAACTCTGGCACAAAACCCGTACTTACCTTAAAATCTGTTTGTTCATGCAAAACATTTACGACCAGATTCTCCAACGCTAGACCGGTCTAATTTGACAATCAAAAGCTTTAAACTGACAAGTCTAAAAAACGGCAGTTCTGTTTTGTATTATGAATTTATTTCTAAGGTTTTTGAGTTTCATAAATTTCTAAAGAAAAGGGCATTATGGAATATGCATGTATTTTTTATTGCATAAATCGTTTAAGAAAGTCATTACAAACCCAAAAATATTAGTTTGAAGAAAATTACTAGGATAATTTAACTACAATTTTTTTTACTTCTCGGTATAATTTATTACAATTTAAAAATCAGCCATTTGTCCTCAGTGTCAAGTGGCGTCAAGAGATAAGCAACAATAAATGTCAATCTACATGTTAAATTAAAGTAAAGCTTGACCTAAGATGAAATAGGTTTGTTATACAACACAAAAACATCCACATTTCCTAGCGTTACATACTCTATCCGATTTATTTTTTCTCTTCGCAACACGACATCAACAAAATCAGACGAGAAATTTAACTTCGGAATAAAAGTTTAGATGAGTAGCATGTGGAGAGCCGCCTTATTTGCCCAGACAGTAATAATTGTTTTTTGTGTTACGGTTGATTTTTTTATTACAGTGCAATTTACGTATAATTCTTTTTATCAAACAATGAAATCTATTAAGAAACTATTGTATTGTGCCAATTGTGCCAATATGCAAAAATACCACTGCAAGTGCCCTGAAAATCTTATTTTTCACGTGCCCACAACAGCCGATGTTGGAAGAAAGTAGGTAGATACCTCGTGCAAAGGTAATCAAAAATTTTCCATAAATAGGTATCATTAAAGGCCAGTATCATCAAATTTAATTTAAGTAAGCATATTTTTCTGTACGTTAATTTTGTGTTAAAATAAATAGTAAGTATGCATTTTTAACGAAATTTTAAGGATAAATAAGCGGCCATTTTTTGAGGTTAGGGAGGCGGAATTATCATATACGTATTACTACTACGATAGCGATCGACGAAAAAATGATGAAGCAAAGACGTAGCCTTTGGAAACAATTGCTAGCCAGTCACATGCCGTACTGAACATCCCTCTTAAACAACCACGTGATTTGCCCAGCCAGTGAACTCGATACTACCTATATACCGCCAAGGCAATCAAAACACGAAATATGACAACGTGGCCGTCATATTCAAAAGTTCAAATTTGAATCCGACAAGCCTACGACTTCGCCGTAGCGTTATTTTGTGAATAATCTAATAATCTTTAATTTAATTTATAATAAAATATCAGAAAAACCTGTAAGTATAAATTATTATATACTTTAAAGTACAATATTGAAATACTATAAGTAGAGTTAATAATATTTTAGATAGAAAATGAGATCTTCTTTCGCATGTCGACGGTCAGTTGAGAAAGACAAAGTGATTTTGCATAGGTAGGTAAGTAATTATTTAATAAGATTTTGATTTTATTTATAATGTATTATATAAAAATTAATAATTACAATAAATTATACTTACCTATTTTGAGTTTTAATTCGAGCTTAAATAATGTGTTTTTTTAGATTTCCAAACGATGCCTCGCTTTATTTACATAATGTTCTTACCCGTTTTGCCCCAAAATCTCAAATTGTTCTTAAAAATGATGTCTTCACTCTCCAGTTTACATTCTTGTGAAGACTATCCGCCGCTGAAACGCAAGTAATTTTTTCACTTCTTGCTGCCTTAAAACTGGCATTATCGGTACATTAGCTATGTCATTATCGTAAATAGGATAATAATTAATTTTAATCCACTTTACACAAATAAAAACACATTTTTCTTCACTTTTGAAAGGTAAAAAGGCGAAAAGGAAACCGACAAGCTCACATTTTAAACTGCTGTCAGAACTGACAGTTCCGTCAAAAGTGCTGGTACATCACGTGGTACAACACCAAACAAAAGAATATTTTATCGTTGTTTCAAATTTTAACAACGGGTGGATTGGATGCTAACAATATAGTAGTAATACGTATATGGGAATTTTGAAAAATAAATTACATCTTTGTAAAGCTGAGGAAAAAATACATCGAATACTGTTTCAGATATTTTAATGGCGTTTTCATTGCGAGATCATGAGTTTAAAATGGCATGCTTTCAGGCTTGCTCGCCGCGCTGGGACATCTGAGGCGATTCGCCCCAAATATTCCACTTATAGTAAAATTTTTCTTAGATCTCGCAATATGGTGGGCAAGTCACTTGTCATTTATGGTACCCTGTTGAAGTCTGGTCTATTTTACGTTTAGAGGTTGGCTAAAAAGATAGGACCAGACTTGTACTCACCGTTCAACTTAAATAATAAACACCAAGAAACTCTAGTATCTGAAATCTATAAAATCCAAAAGTAAAATATTTAAGACACACTATACAAAAAACACCCACAGAAACATCACAAACACAAAACACCAACATCAAACAAAAATAAAACGACGCGACCTGTCGTGTCAGCTTGATACGGCCCACTACTGATCTAAGGACTTTTCGAAGGAACCAATATCAGCTTTTGATGTCATCTGTGATTGTCAAATGTCGAAACGTTGAATTTTATCATAAACTGAACTCTAACTTCAAGGACAAAAGCCATTCTTAAAAAGTAGGTGAGGGAGTTGACCAGATTAAGCGTAGCCCTGGAATCTCTAGTGATTTAAAATTGTAAACAATAATACATATCTCCTTCTGGTGTCTAAATCAAAATACTTATCACAAGATCTTTTACTTTTCCATCATATCTCGAAAGAAATCAAAGAAATCTCTTTAAAATTTAAAAAGACATGTCTGAGGGCTTCTTGTAGCATCTAACCTTTGGTTAAAAATAACAAGCAGTAGGTAGACAGATCCAAAAAGCAGGCACTGACAGTGGGGGCTTTGAAAATGAATAAATACAGGGAGAGGATCACAATACCCTCCCCGACCCTTTCACAGAGATAAATTCGACGAGGGCCAGGTCATGAAACCCGATTCTGTACGTGCTTGCGTCGGTTTTTCCTTTCATTACAAATCAACGTTGAGGGTTTTGTATTTTGTGCCTGGAAAAAGGACATAGAAATATTGTAAGATATTTATTTTTATTATGTGCTGCTGCTGATCGGTAAGAAGCTTAATGTTGTTTTCGACCAGTTATTTTTGCTTAGGTTTCTTAGAAATTGCAGATCTTCCAAAAAAATGATAGGTACTTTACTTTGATAGATAAACCTTGAGACAAAACTATAATTTACAATTTCCTTGGGCCAATTTGATACGCAACATAGATTTAGAAACAGGGAGGAAATACAAAATTATTTACATTTGAGATCAACAGAGATTTCAGGGTTTTTCTTAATCTGGCCAACTATATGACCCCACCCACTTTTTGGGAACGGCTGTTGCCAGTCTTTCAGTTATGTGACATACTTTCAACTTAATAAACTTTACTAAAATAACTGAATGAGTGTAGGTATACGGTATGTCCGCAGATGGAGTTAGAAGAGGACAAATGGACCAAATTTTGCCAGGTACCTACATAAAAATGTTACTCCTAATAAAAGTTTTTGCTTGTAAAATAAATAGGATTCACGTTTTGAAAAATTAAATTTTTTATACAGGGAACATAAAAAATACGAAAACGATATTTTGCGTAAAAGTACATTGTTAGGGTTTCATATCATCTTCTACCAAAAGAACAAATAAATATGAAATTCAACTCTAAGTCGAAGTACAAGATTTCATTAAAAAATTTAAATATTAAAAGTAACTAGTTTTATCACATTATTTTTTAAAGTCCCAACAATTCTCTCTCACACCTTTAACCAGAGTACTAGTTTCTACAAATTAAACAATGTCTTTATTAAATGAAACATATTTAATTTAAAATGCTTCTCATCAAAATGCTATCTACTGAACAAAGGATTTTTATAGTTCAGTGTTATGGGGATGGCCAGGTATCATACCGCTACAGCATGGAACAATTTAGCGAGAAATTTGTAGGAATCCCAATAACTGAAATGACAATCTACAACACAATAAAAAGTTCCAAAGAACTGATTCGGATTTGAATTTCAAAAAGAAGAAATATGACCAAAACGATGCTGCCACAGTTTTAGTTCTTCAGTCTGTTAGATAAACTTCTGTGATGTCCCTTAGAAATCGTGCTAACCATATATTCAGGTCTTAAAAGAAAATAAATTATTTCCGTTCAAACCCCACTTTAACCAAACATTGGAAGAGGGAGATGAAGCGAAAAGACTAGATATTTGTTTATGGGTGGGAGACTAAATTTTAAGTGGAGATATCTATTTTTATAAATTTATTACGTTTTCTAATGAATATACATTTTCTACTAATGGAACTATAGAATCCCAGCATGTAAGGTACTGGTCTCGAAAAAACCCCGAATTTAGAGTAATGAGGTGAAGACAATATTTTAGTGAACATGTCATTGTGGTGCGCGATATCTGTCCATAGCATTGTAGGTCTATATTATTGTTTTAATAACACCTGCAATAGAATATCTTACTTGGAAATGCTGAAAACATTTTTTAGCAATGAACTCGAAAATTTGCCCAGGTTGGGTTGGGTTGGGTTGGATTTTTTTTTCTATAGTCGAGAGAATAGCATGTGTGCTTTTTTATATTTTTTGTTTTATGACCTTTCAAGGTCGGGGAGTTTGTATTGTTAATATTCTTTTTTATTTCCCTTTTTCGTTTGCTTTTTAGGATAATACGTTTAAAAATCTATTCTGATGGCCCTTGGACACATAGATTGGAACATTAGGATCAAAACAACCAAGAAAAAGTTAAAAGCCCTTTTTATGCCGTAAGTTTTTGTTTTTATCACTTATCTCCCTTAATTTTTAGTGTATGGCCTTTAATTACCTCTCAATAAAGTTTAAAAATTCAAATCCAGTAAGTTAAATTGATAGGTTTTTACTAATAATTTTTTTTCTCTTGCATAAACTTCTCGAGGATTCACTATCTGAACAGAAAGTCCAGAACAGCATAGCCTCTACAAGACATTTTAATTTGGATTGGACCAAATATTTCCAAATGTGACCATAGGGTTCCAGAATGTGACCGGTAATACCATAATGTGACCTGTGATACCCGAATGTGACCTGTAATACCCTAATGTGACCTGCGATACCCTAACATGACCTGTGATACAATAGATTTTGAGCTGCTGAACAACGCAATATAATTAGAATTTAGTTGAACTAAAGAAAATGGGTTTTCCAGAAACATCTGGTAATTCTAATTGCGCCATCATGTTCAGCAGGTCAAAATTCACAAAAAATATCTTTGTCATCTGCCTTGCTAGACATAAAAGCTTTTTTTAAATTGTTTTTTTTTTGTTGTTCTTTAAGAATTCCGATTTCGGTTTTGTTTAAACAATATATTTATCTAATATTAGTTTTGAATAATGTTGGGTTGCAGTGGAGGCACAGAAATTACTTGTAATTTTAGCCTCAACTCAATGTTGTCTGTTAATTCTTTTAATTTCAGCATGCTAGCATGAATTTGTAAAAATATGGGGATTATCTTTAAAGCTTGGGGGTATTTATGTAGGTATATAGTCTCAACTTTATTACTTTATTTATATAAAATTAATTGGAAATTTCACCTTTCTTTATTTCCTGTTTAATCTATTAACTTTTCTTGTATTTTTTATTTATTTGCATTTTGGGCTATTCTTTTGATAACAATGTGATAACAGTAACTGTTTGGTAAATAAAGCCGAAATGTAGATAATTTGTAGTTTTATCATTATCATATAAGTTATGTTTTACATATTATTCTGTGTAGGGTTTATAATTATATTATCAGCATTTGATTGTTAAAGACTATTATTGTTTTTTTAGTTTGTTTGTAGGTAATTTCCTCTAAAATATAATTTAATCAATAAAATCAATCAATTTATAGCTGGTTTTACTGAATACATCATATTTTATTGTGCCATACGAAGACAAACAATAAATCGTCTTTAAAACAATCAAATACTGGCTTCAAGATAAACTAATATATTCAACATATCACTTTTAAACTACCCGCCACGAGAAAACGAGCTAGAACGACATCTGGTGGTAGGGTGCGTGCCCTTTTATTGACTTTTATTTAAATTTCGTGTTTCCGGATTTTACTTAGGAGTTAACATTTCTAACCTATTTTAATGTCTTTGCTGGCAACAACAAAAAACAGGAGAGCTCCGTCGCCGGACAACTTTAAGAAACTCGCCCGGGCGCCTTCAAAAAGGGAACAAATTCGGGGAAATTCGGACGGATGGCAACCCTAATTAAAGGCTTTTTTTCGAGCCTTATTACTAAGACTTGAATTAAATGTACGAATTGTATGTCAAAGGGTATAACTGTATAACAAATAATAATCTGTTGAACCGGTGAATTACAATATATTACAATACCATAATTCCTTTCTTCTTGTTGTTATCGCTAGACGTGCTATCAAACGTTTACACTTACTCAATAATGGTGGTTCCCAACAAATGGCAAGTACCGTCAGCAATAAAATTATTTTGTATAAAAACAGAAAAATGTCACCAATGTATTCAATTTAAAAGCTTTTCCTTCAATATTAAGTCACTCATAGTGATACTTATTTTTCGCTGTTAAAAATGCTCAAATTTATAGTTGTTTTTTCTCTTGCTTTTTTGGCCTTTTCCAGTGCCTTACCACTTTTGGTTGAAGATGAAGAAGGACAACAATATTACTTGGAGTCAGATGACGCAACGCCTCTTTTGAGCAGAAATCGAAGGTATTTTATAATTTAAAATTACATATTCGTTACAAATGATTTTTTTTTGATTTTTTGTCATTTGTCTCTGTATTTTGATTTTTTTTCGAAAATACATACTTTTATTTCCAAAAATACTTTTTTGCTCTGGTTTGTGCTTTTTTACGTTCATCAGGATCCTTTTCTGTCTTTTTTTAATAAGAGTTTCTTAATTGTTACAGTGCACGCGTCAATTTTTAGAAAAAAATGTGTATTTGTCATCAAATAAACAAATTAACTAGTGGTCCAAATATAATAAATAACCCCTGTACAATGGCTCATTTTGAAGATATTTTCAATACCTACAACCTTTATACTAACCTTGATTGATCCGATCAAAAAACGTTGTTTATTTCCAGTAAAAAAACTTACACGTTCAAATTCACTAAAAAGGTTTAGGATTTAGTTCTGGTTTAAATTCAGATCTGGTTGATTAGTTAGGTTTTGACAGGTTTTTGTTCTGTCATTCTTAATAAGTCGTCATTAAAAACTTATGAGTTATTCTAATCTTTCAGCGATTTGCTTGGTTTCCATTCCACTTAACTTTCATCTTGAAACATGTTGCTAGAATGAATTTAGTTCAATTATTTGTGAAAAGTACATACTAAAATTGCCTTTTTCTTCATAAATTTGCGAAAAAAACTCAGAAACAAATTCACAGTATAAAACTTAGTTGTCTTATTCTTACACTTGTCAGTTTAAAACTTTTGGTTGTCAAATTGGACCGGTCTAGAGTTGGAGAATCTGGCTGCTTTTGTTTAAAAATGGCATGCACTTTTTCCATCATCATAAACACGTTCTCTAAAAGAATGCGCACTCAAATTGCGGATGGTCTTTCTGACCAGCGTTTTCGACTGGACTATAATTGATTATAGTGTATGCCTTTTAAAAACCATATAGATAACTTAAAATTGTAAAAAACTCAATTGTCTTCCTTTCATTTTCAGAGAGGAACCAAAACTTCCAGGCCCCAACGATCCCAGACTGGTCGGTCAGTACAACGCCAACGGACAAACGCAAGGCGGAGGATTTTCTTACAGAAATCCTGATGGTAAGAGACATTTTAGTATAATTATACAGTGCATTTTTTTAAACCGAACCCCAGATTAGTTTCAGAGTCTTAATTTCTAAAGCAATTTTGAAAATATTTAAAAAATTAAAAAATTTGACACCCTATATCTTTAAAACAAAGAATCTGCGGACCCAAATTCATATGAACTATTTAACTTTTTGCCTGAGTTTCTGAGAATATTTCGTGCGATGCCACAGGCTTTTTGAAACACACTATTTTAAACATAAATGAGTTGGTTGTCAATGTAACGGTTTATTTTCATCAATCAAACCTAAGGCATTAAAAGTTATATTTTAAACTTCGATAACGGAGAATAAAATAGTACTTTTAATGTTCGGAGTGCAAGATACGAATCACCCTAGCAGTGGCACTTTTTTGAAATTATTATTATACAGGATCTGGAGTTGATATTGGCCATGGCCACAGCAACGGATTTGGCAACACTGTGTCTCTGGATGGAAGAATCCCCATTTGGTCCGGCAAGAACGCCTATGGTGAAACCACCCTTAATTTGGGAGTTGGCGGTACCCAACATTACGGCGGCTGGCCTGGAAACCAAAACCTGGACAAACGCATTGGACTTAGCGTTAATCACAGATTCTAAGATTGAATATAAACTGTAGTATACTGTTTATCCGTTTGTATTTTACATTTTAAATAATAAATTAATTTACTGTTTTAATTTGAAGTTTCTGATTTTTACACATCTTTTAGGAGATTCGTAAAAATACAGTATGTTCCACGGAGTTCTTGCTATATGGTAAAGGATTGATCCGTTATTCATATTTTTTTGGTATAATTCACTTCAAAGACCTTACATAGACGGCAAAATGTTTGTTTTTGTGTATACTATTTTGTAGAATATGTAGAAATGGTTAATGTTTATGTTGCAATATTTATTTTTATAAAATTCGCTATTGAAATCCTTTTTGTACAAGGTTCCAGGATGGGCGCGCGCCCCCTGCGCTAAATCCGCCACTGCCACAATGAAAAAGCTATACTTATTCTTTTCGTTTTAGTACATCTAAATAATAAAGCTTGTTTTTAAAAAGTATTTTCTAGAAGATTTTATTTTTAAATTTTTAGTTACATCTTAATCCGTGCATTTATGATAATGCATCATTATTACAAGACATTTTACCTGTTATCGTTTTCTACTTGTCAAGCCCTTGCATTTGATACCTATGTCAAGGGGATTGTGAAGAAAACGGTCATCCGCCATCTTGTGGCATCCGTCATATTGGGTTTAGAATGACGTCACACAACTTATAGTATTCTGCTCGTCAAACCTTTTCATTTGATACACATGTCAAGGGGGTTGTGAAGAAAAAGGTTTTCCGCCATATTCGGTTTAGAATGACGTCACACAGATTATCGTATTTTACTCGTCAAACCCTTTCATTTGATACCCATATCAAGGGGATTGTGAAGAAAAAGGTAATCCGCCATATTGTGGTGTCCGCCATATTGGGTTTAGAATGACGTCACATAGCTTATCGTATTCTACTCGTCGAACCCTTTCAGTTGATTACATGTCAAGGGGGTTGTGAAAAAAAGGTAATCTGCCATTTTGTGGCGTTCGCCATATTGGGTCTAGAATGATGTCACATGGCTTATCGTATTCTACGCATCAAACCCATTCATTTGACGTCCATATCAAGGGGATTGTAAGGTTATCCGCCATCTTGAGGCGTCCGCCATATTGGATTTAAAACACTATTAAATATACTATATTGCATTGTCACCGGACTTACACACGTGTGTGCAAAATTTCAAAGCTTAATTATAACTAGTCGAAATTTTGATTGCAATATTTGACCTAAACATACATACATACATACAAGCAAACTGACAGGTGGAGTTAAATAAAAGTTTGTAAAAGTAGTGTTAGTTTGGGTACTAAAATACAGTATGTCTGAGGTCCCAGCAATTTTCACAGTTTTCCAGGAATGTTAGGCTTTTCCTACTATATACACAATATACTATTTTGATCACTTTCACATTTATTATGGACGACAAAAATAGTGTACAAATTACTCACTTTTGGGGCACCCTCTTGCAACTTGTCCTGTTATATGTTCCCTAAGTTTAAAACATATCCTTATTAGAATATTAGAATCCTCCTAATTTTAATAAAATATGTTCAGTCATATTTTAGAGATACCTATTAACAATATTCCATTTTAATTTTAATTTAACATCCATAGCCGCGTTCTCCATAGTATTTTAAGCTGGCTTATAAGGAAAGCCGGTTTAAATTTCTGCTTTCTTAAGAGCTGGCTTTACTGACGATACACTTGCTTTACTTATAAGCTAATTTAACACACTATGTAGAATACGGCCACCAGTATTCAAAATTTTCTACCTATAGACAGACTCCTTGTAATTTTGCTTAATATAAGTAATTACGCCTGTATACTGTATACCTTATCCTTACTAATGTTTATTTATAAATCTCTCGGACTTGAAGTGTAGGTTTCCTATCTCTTTTTATTTTAGTTTTTTTGTTAATGCTGGTGCCAGGCTGTCTGTTGTCGATCGCTATATCGGTAACATAATTAGGTAGCAAATACTCATCATCACGTCATACAAAACACACCATTTCATTTCTATATCGACATTCTATGAATGAATTGCTGCCTTTACTTAATAACCTAACGGTGCGTCACCTTTCTATTGTTAGGTATTTATTACCTGGCTGAAACAGGTGAATAATACAGGTACATGTACATATACAATATAACCGAAGTCTACGGAATAAAATTTTGTAGCATTTGGTACAACCACAGGTATACATACGTATAACCAAAGCTACAGAATAAAATGTCTATTCTGTAGACCATCGTTTCTCAACTTGGGGGTCGCGAAATATGGATTTAATTTCTTATAATTTATCTGAAATCTTACGTAAAGGTAAAAAAATTTCTGCTTAAACCCAACCAATTTCTCTCGCGTCGCCGTCGCCGTCGGTGGCTTCGGCCTGGAAGTGCGTTTCGTAATGACCGCAGTTCTCCTATTGAGCCTTCATGTAGGTTATTGACCACGCTTACAGGCAACGGCACGCGTTACGCGAGTAACCAGCCAAATTTAGTTTAGTTTTAGTTTTAGTTTGTTCGGACTTGTTCGCTTGGAAAGTTTTGCATATCTTAAGTGAATTTACGGATTTTTCAGGGTGTATTTCTGTTTTTTTTTTTTGCAATGAAGGGACCATCTTCTCTAAGCGTGCACAATAATTTAGACTGTGTTTGTGTTGTATGTAGATTATTTAAAAAAGGATTTTCTAGTCGAAACTTTCAAGAAAAAGTGACATTATTAAGTCTGGCAGGCCAATGGTTCTTATTAATTTAGAGATAAAAGTGAAAAAGTCGGCCAAAAAGATTTACGAGACATTATCACGTGGGGTTTTACGACAAATATGAGTGGTTAATAACCGGCTGCAGAATAATATCAAAATTATTCTGCTCTGTTTGAGGACCTACCTTTACTCTAAGTATATCTTTAAAGTTTCAAGAGTTCGTTAAAGTAGTTTGTATTTTACAGCCGTTAAAATTTATAAACTTTTAGATTCTGTAAATGATGTAAAATATCGAGAACCGTACTGTAATCAACTATTTCCATATCAAGGGTTTATGTTTATCTCATCCAGGGATAAATGCTGAACTTGATGCTACTTTAGGTGAAGCGCCGCTTCTCTAAACTCTTTAGAGATAAAATAATAAATTTTTATACACTAATAATGCATAACTTTTAACCAGGGTTGCTCTGATTTAAATGACTTGCTTTAAATCAGTGATTTAAATCGCTATTCAAATCACATGATTTTTTCATAAAAATCATTGCTAGGCCAAGCAATAGAGCGATTTGTCGTGAAATTAATACTATTAGAAAACCGCCTGTGCCATCATCTAAAGGACGATCCGTGGATGATTCCTGTTATAAATCAAACTCTGAAATTATTTCCATTAATTTGTTATAAACATTTTTAAGCAAAAAAATGCGATTTTTTTGGTTTTTTGCTTATAAAATGAAAAGTAATGAAGCAATCTTAATGGTGTAAATAGACGATTTGTAGAGAATAAAAATACGAACAAAATGAGAGGTCGAACGTCCCGATAGGATAAGTAACAACGGAGAAAATCCGGAAAAACCGGAAAATTAAGAGTTTTTTTTTTAAATTCATAAATCGGCCATTTTTATACTTAGAGGGCTCAAACTTTGGGAAAAAGTAGTAATTTATAGCTACTTTATGTGTGCAAAACCATGTGCAAACAATTATCGAAAGGGATTTGAAAACTACAAGTTTAATTGAACAATATGTATATCACAATTTTTCCATAAAATGCTACGAAACCGGTTGAAAATGCACGTAAAGATGCGTGAAAATGGCCGAGCGCGCGGAAGATGTCGCGTAGCGGTAGAGCAGCGGAGCGAAGGGGAGCCAATATTCGCGCGCTGGGTCATTGTCACGCATCTTTACCTGCATTTTCAACCGGTTTCGTAGCATTTTATGGAAAAACGAACATATACATTTTGTTCAATTAAGCTTGTACTTTTTAAATCCGTTTCAATAATTAAAATCGGACGATCCGTAGAGCATCCAGACCTGTTGCAAAATAGTGTGTTGAAAAATTAAAATGACGATTGTGGCAAAACTAATCGTCGGACAGCGTCGGGGTTTTGCACACATAAAGTAGCTATAAATTACTACTTTTTCCCAAAGTTTGAGCCCTCTAAGTATAAAAATGGCCGATTTATGAATTTAAAAAAAACTCATAATTTTCCGGATTTTCTCCGTTGTTGCTTATCCTATCGGGACGTGCGACCTCTCATTTTGTTCGTATTTCTATTCTCTACAAATCGTCTATTCACACCATTAAGATTGCTTCATTACTTTTCATTTTATAAGCAAAAAACTATAAAAATCGCGTTTTTTTGCTTAAAAATGTTTATAACAAATTAATGGAAAAAAATTCAGAGTTGGAAATATAACAGAAATCATCCACGGATCGTCTTTCAGATGATGGCACAGGCGGTTTTCTAATAGTATCAATGTCAAAAAGTCGCTAATATTTTGATCTGTTGCTTGGCCTATTGTCACGCTGCGCTGATTCTCACTGAGCGGCGAACACGTGGGACAAGATCTATATAGATCTTGCACGTGGGATTCAGACTTCAGACAGCCGCATTCTTATAATACACAATTTTGTTTTGCTTGGGATTCCCCGCGTACAAAAAGAAGTCTGTCTTTTTAGTGCCACCGCAGAGTTATTTTTTAAATTTTATCTTTTATCTACAAAATCTTAAAAAACACTAATTTGTTACAAATTAGAATAAAGTTACATGTTAAAGCAGCTCCATTCAGTGGTACCATAGACTAAATAATACCTAGACGAACACTGCCGTGCAACGTGTGACAACGTGTGACATTTGGTGGGTTTAGTGGTTTATGGTTTAAAAGATTGTTTGTCTACCATTATACAAATATGTATGCTATGTATCTACATGTATGGTGGACAAACAAACTTTTAAACCATAAACCTGTAAACCCACCAAATGTCTCAAGGGAGACCGACTTTTCGGTGTATTCGAGTGTCTGTCTGTCTATATTCTTTATAGTCTCTGATAGTACACTATTTTCTGGAAAAATTTTAGAAACTACCGATGTAATAATTGTAGACTATCTGCAACAGAACTGTTTGTTACAGAATGTCTGAACCCCAGAATACCTTCTGTGACAGGACAGCAATTCATAAATTAAAAGGTTGTGTAACCAGGCACGTAACTAGACATACATTTTTGGAGGGGCAGAGGGGGCACCTGACAATTAAAAGTGAGCACATATATTTGGCATAATTTGACAATCAATTTTGAAGGGTATACATTATGTTCGCAGATCCGCAAGTGGATTTTACAAGAGGACAAATGAATAAAATTTTGAAAGATAAGGAAAAAAAGTAACCCTTGATAAAAAATATTGCTTAAAAAAAGATTCAACCAAGACCTAGGTTTCTATAGGATTAGACAATTAGACATATACGTAGGAAATTATTTGTTCCTCTTTAAAAATGACCCTTTTTAGGGAATTACGAATTGGCAACCAGTTGCTAAATCGTCATTATATTATGTCTTCTTAACGGTCCCTTTCTAGTCGTTTACTTTTACTTCCTTTGGATAAGACAAATAACATGAAAGAGTAAATATAAAATAGAAACACTCTCACTTAACCATAACAATGGATCTGTTTCAGAAATTGTTTTTTACCGCGGGCAAAATTAAGGAGAATTTTTTTCCAATTTTTTAATTTAAAATTTGACAAGTGTAAGAATAAGACAATTCGATGCGTCTGTCGAATTTTTGCGGGCGAGATTTCAAAGGAAAAGTATAGTTTTTCTCAGCCCAATTTGATGACTATGAGACCTAAAAAAGCATTAAACGCCTGACCATAGGCAATTTTTAAAAAATTGTTTTTGTCCACCAAGGACCGCGAGGCGGTATGAGTTTTCCGTGCCAGGAAAGGATAGGGTCAGGTATGTTAGTTTGAATATACAGTTAGTAGTTAGAATGCATTGTATACATTTTGACAACAAATTAATCGCAGGAGAATAACAGTAAACGTTCTGTAAAATGCCATCTAAAATGACAAAAAAACGAAAGAAAAAAGGCTCCCTATTCCCCCACACCCTTTCCATACCCATGCTCTAATAAGTGTTTTAGTCCCTACCTTCCTACACTTTACTACATTGTTTTGCTCCTTAACTTCCTACACTTTAAGTATTTTATTTGAATGCGAGCATACATTTTAAAACGGACGCAAAAAAGGGCTTGCAACTCCCCTACACCCTTTCCATTTCCATGTTCTAATAAGTGTTTTAGTCGGGCGCAACAGTAAAACATAATGGGCGCAAAAGATTCTCCGTAGTTTCTTACACTCTAAGTATTTTATTTGAACGCATGTATAAATTTTAAAACGGGGGCAAAAAAGGGTTTCCTACTCCCCTTCACCCTTTCCAATGCCATACTCATAATCAAAATAATATGTACAATAATGTATAATAAAATAATGTGTACACACCTAACTAAATTAATTGTTCAAAAACAATTTACGTTTTAAATGTTACAATAAGGTGCTAGGTAGACATAGGTAACACGTTTTTAAGATACGTTTTAAACGAACATGATTGATTTAAAATGCAAAAACAATTTAATGACTGACTTATCAGAATTTTTAGAACTTACCTGTCCAAAACCACACAATTGTAAAACAAAATTAAATACGTAAATTAGTGCAAATCGTTTAAACCACACACGCCACTATCCTATTCACTTAATAACTGATGTGACAGTGATGGCTCAATTATCTGAATATCATGGTTTAAGCAGGTGGATAGAAATATTTTCATTCACTCAAAATATTCCGCTGTTCTTGTCTAGAACATATAAATTTGCAGTTATCTTTGTCTTTGCATTCTTTTCGAGATAGCATGGCATGCTGTCTCCAGGGTGTTGCCAGTCCTACAAAATTTTCGTAAGTATAGGAGAAACATAAGGGATTGTTAATTAGTTCTTTTTAACAACAGTGAAAACCCTTTTTATTTTGATTTCAATTATTTCTTTATAAATAATATTTCTTAAGGACTAAAGAAATATTATTATATTAATGAATGGCTTGTTCATTTTTCTTTGACACTCAAAACTTCTTGGTTCAAAGTACATTTGCAAACTAGCTTTCAAAGCGAGTTACTGACTAACAATTGAATACTGATATAAAAAGAACATTTAAAAAAAACTTAAAGAATTTTTCAAAAAAGATCTCACAACCCTGGTTATGAGGTCGGTCTCTTTAAAGCCCGTTAAAAGCTTTCTTATGCCATCGGACTGACTTTGGATAAAGTAGAATACAAAATAAAATTTTCGTTCAGATTCACTAAGAAGGTTTAAAATTTAGTACTGTTTTAAATTAAGATCTTATAGTTGATCAGTTATGTTTTGACAGGTTTTTGTCCTGTCATTATTAATGAGTCGTCATCAAAAACTTAGGAATTATTCTGATATTTCAGCGATTAGCTTGGTTTCCAAATATTTTTGATCTTGGAACGGGTTGCTAAAATGAATTTAGTTCTATAATATTTTCGAAAGTGTTACCTAAGATTTGCGAAAAACCTCCGAAATGTTTGTCTTATTCTTACACTTGTCGGTTTAAAACTTTTGGTTGTCAAATTAGACCGGACTAGCGTTGGAGAATCTGAGAGTCTGGCTGTTGATTTTTTATGAGGTACTTAAGATATGTGTTTACACTAGAAAGTCAATACTAATACTAGTACTCTTTACTCCAACATATATTTTTCCAGACACGACACGAATCAATAGCTGGATAATAGACGCAGATCTATGCACCTAACTCTTTCCCAAGATATTCAATTAATCTTAGACCGGGGTGCCAAAAACCTTGTTCAATTCAACGCCTCCAAAACCCAGTCTTGCTCCTCGTCACGCAAGAAATCCAGCAACATTCACCCCATCCACATGAATGACCCAGCTTCAAATTATATTTTAGGTTTAAAAAAAATTCAAATGACTATAACTTTCTACTAACACATTTTTTTCTCTTAAAATTTAAGAGACAAAATGATGTAAAATTTGTTTAGAAAAAATAATAAATGAAATACCTAAGCGTGTTATTTTTTTTACCAGGTGTGTCAATTCAAAAATTCAACTTTTTTCGCAAATTGCAAAATATTTTTTTTCTCTACCAAAACATTCCTAGTGGGCTCACTATTAAAGAACCTGAACTTGGCATGGGTCCCATAAGTAGCAACAGAGTTATACAACTTTAAAATTTCACGGGCCGCGCCTGATCAACATTACTCACCCTTTTAGAGTCCCTAACAAAGATTCATCTGTAAAACAGGACGGATGAAACTAGATGTCAATTTCCTCTAAAAAATTGACTTTTCTCTCAACCCAGCTTTTAGAATGACATCGGGAAAACGACCGCTTAAAATGTCAAATGTCAAACGATATGACTGAAACTTCTACTTCTTGGAAGTTCATGTTTTCGCGAATTCACATGTTTCATTCCTGTGAACTGAACTACTTGAAAATACATCAACAGTAACGAACGTTACAACAGTAAATAGCTAATCAAGAACGATGTAAAGAAAAACAAAATAGTGAGAATGAGTGTTGAATACTGCTCTTAAGCCCCTTGGTGCCTGGCGTAAAAGTTGGTGTTACTTTTCCATCATTATTTTTGTGTTCATCCGTGCAGTTTGTAAACCAGTCGCTTCCCAGGCCCAGTAAATTATGCCTTTTGCAGTTCGATTACGAGAGACGGAGATTAGCACGTGTTTTATTGTTTTTGTTCCGGAGTTCCATTGATAAAACGACAACTCGTAGTAAAACACCATTCATACGAGATGTGCCTCCTTCCGATACGAGACGACACAATGCCGTTTTTAAACTTAAGGTCGGGGTCTTATAAAAAGAAACAGACTGACTTTTATTATGCAATAAAATTTAAAAATTACAGGGTTGCTGATTTTTTGATTTTTTTGAACTAAATAAAAACAATCTAATTTTTTTGATTTAAATACAGAAATATGTAATTAATTTAAATTCGTATTTATTCTCAACATACTTATTTTTTAAACATTTAATATTATACATAACATATCATATATCATAATCAACTTTTATTCGAAAATATATCCAAATAACTAAAAGTAAAAAAAACGGGCTTAGATGCGAATGAAAACTAACGATTAAAGCATTTTAGCAAAAAACACGAGTTTTGCAGATTTTCCCGTTATACACAGTTTACTGTGTACTAAATTAAAAGATGAAAATATCCATTCTACTTCTGCCGAAGATGAAGTTGACGTACTTATGCAGTTGTTTGAGTATTTTTATTATTTCTGCTTCAGTTACACAAACTTTTAATTTGTGAATTGCTGACCACCAATCAGTTACATATATAGTTTCTAAAATTTCTTCAGAAAATAGTGTACCCACCGAATAAAGCTGCTTTAGCAATGTAACTTTATTATAATTTGTAAAAAATTAGTGTTTTTGAAGTGAATGTTGATTAGTTCTAACTAATGCCAAATCTTTTTCTTCTTGAGATAGCTGATCTCGAGGCATTTTGGGGTTGAGCATGTAGGCAAGAATCAGCATCAGTAGCGTAGGTAAATTCCGTAAATTTTATAATGTCCTTGTTGCACACATTTATGACAAAAATTAAAAATTGATTTAAATCAATGATTTTTATGAAAAAATCATGTGATTGAAATCGCGAATTAAATCACTGATTTAATTCAAAGCAACCCTGAAAATTATAGTTTAAAAAACTAGTTGTCGTTTGACTTTTGTCGAGTGCAGACGTACACGTACCGGTCGGAGTTCGACCGGTTAAGTGCCATAAACAGAAAAAAAAACACTTTGGACCTGAAAAGTGTCACAGATGGTAAGCCAGGGATGTGTGACTAGTGGGTATCTCTTTACCGCGGTCAAATTCACAGCCCTGATGGCCTTAGATATATCGAATTAAAAATGTTTTCACAACAAGCAGCCCCACAATCGCAAAAGGAAGCGATATTAATCCAGCAAAACAGTGCGCTATTTCAAGAGAATTTTCAACGTTCGCAAAATGAACAACAGCTTTTTAATAGTTGGAAGTTATCGGAGACTGATGAGAAGGCCCATGCCAATGCCAGGGCAGACCAACTAGAATTCCAATTTAAGAAAATAAAAGCAATGTATAATGAACTAAATTTAAAATATAAGTACAGAGTTAAAACAAAGACTGTGTATAACGTCGCAAAAGAGACAGTTGAATATCATACGGATGAGGATGAGCTTGCATATTCGTGAAAAAAGCAGGAAGAAGAGGAAAATGAATACTTCTTTAACGTCACCATCACAAAAACAACAAGTCACAGTGTAGCTAGTAATAAAAAAGAACAAATGCGTCCCCCCATCGTATTGGAAAATATTGCTAATTTCAATACGCTACATGATATGGTAAGCAAGCTTCCTAACGCACAGATTAAAATCCGTAATCATAAACTATTAAAATTAACGTACAAAACGAAAACGATTTCAAATCGCTTTCGCCAGTATTAAACGATAAAGAATATTCATGGCACTCATATTAGAATAAGCAGAATATGCCAATTAAAGTTATGGATAATGGACTGCACCATTCCGTAAAGCCAGACCAGATTATCCAGGAGATGAGCAAACGTGGATACAAGCTCAATGATGCCAATCCTAAATTAAAATACAAAACAAAACAACCTCTAAATATGTTCATCCTCTCATTACGACATGACGAGAGCGTTGATAAAATCTATGGAATATCTGATATACTAGGAGTCAGAGTTAAAATTCTACCATTAATAAAATCCAGGCTTGTGCCCCAATGTAAAAAATGCCAAGCATATGGACACACGCAAACGTACTGCGCGATAGAACCACGCTGCGTCAGATGTACTGGTAAACACCTGACAAATAATTGTAATAAACCGAAGAATTCTCAACCAAAATGTATTCATTGTGGTGGAGGACATCCAGCCAACTATAGAGGATGCATGGTTGCAAAAGAAATGCAAAAATTAAAGAATACACGTACCAAGAATCCCATTCTTCCTAAACAGTCACATCCAACAAGTATCGGATGCCAGCCCAAGCAGCCAACAAGTATCGGAAGCCAGCCCAAGCGGAGAGAAAAAATCCTACAGCCAAACAGTTACTGGTAAGTCCGAAACTATTAATAAAAACCAAACCCAAAAACAAAATCAAAATGGTTCTATTCAAAACTGTCTTCAATATATAATGGAGAAATTAACAAAAATGGATGAACGCATTAGCAGATTTGAACACAGCGCTAAAGGAGCTATTCCCAAAAATCCTAATGTCAACTAACCTTAGAATTATGGAATGGAATGCGAATGGACTCTTGCAACACCAGCAGTAATTGCAAGCAGCCCTAGATATAGAGAATATTGACATATGCCTTATTTCGGGGATTCATTTTACTAATGAATCATTCATAAAATTCAAGGGATATAAAGTATATCACACTATACATCCTGAAAATGCAGCCAAAGGTGGTAGTGCCATCGTCATCAAGGAATCAATTAAGCATCACCAAGAGATGGGATATAAAATAGAAGAATTTCAAGCTGCCTCTGTAAATGTTAAAACCAAAACATACGAGATCACTGTCTCTGCAGTTTACTGTCCGCCTAGACATGCTCTCAAAAAAGAACAATATTTAGAATTTTAAAATAATCACGGATATCATACATAATAATGATGAATTTTGAAGAAACAAATAAATAAAACACTGATTTATTCACGTCGCAAATCCTTTAGAAAAATGTTAAAATAACCATATAATATGTACAAATTTTAATGCACGTTTAAAAAACAAAAGATACGACGTTCATTCATAATCATAATGTAACTGATATGAAGGCGGACTCGGGAATTTTTGCTATACTAGCCCACGAAGACCGAAGTCTAAGTACTATGTACCGTGGGTGTACTGGGGAATCGACTCACACATCCAGAGCTGGAAACACCCGTAGGGATTTCACCAGCCCTTTAAGAGGATGTGTGGGGTGGTACCACCTCGGTCGAGTCGACCAGTTTACATGCAACTGTTGACCGACTTCTTCCAACAATTTTTGTTATGTCTCTTTGAGATCTTCCTTCTTGATATCATTTTATTATCAAATGGCTGATGATTTGTGACAGATTTTAAAATTTGCTGTATTTTTTAGACCACGGAGTCTCAAGCTGCTATTCCAAATAATTTAGAATCTATATTTATGAATTTTCTATCACTATAAGAACAGATAAAATATATTCTATGTACATCATTAAATTTTTTTGCAAGTGGACGAATAGTTTTGCTCGCCGAAATTTTATCAATTTATCTCTTTTGCCCACCAAGGGATCCTGATAAATATGAAGAGTTATTGTTATTTTCATTTCTCGGGAAAAGAGAATTGTTAACGTGTTTTTAAAATTTTACTAAATTTAATGTGGAATTTTTATCTCTATCTTTGAAAAAATTGTGGACGAATAATAAATCTCCCGACTGTATTTCACGACAGAGATAACACAAAGTCATTATTTCCGCCCAATATAGGCTTAAAACGTAAACCCATATTAATATAAAATTATTGTACTGTAAAAAGTCTTACTACCTCTGATTTTCAGTCTTGTTTAGACTTGCCTGAGACACGATCTTTCCTTGGTGGCACCATAAGTTCTACTGACCATAGAAAAATATGTAAGGGGGGCTACTGACGAAGGGACGAACAAACATTCATATCATACAACACATTGATGATGCTAAAAGTCTGGAATCTCGCTGGGTAATATACGGCTAGCGCCCGTAATAAATTATCACTGAATTACCAATATCACGATATTGCCAACCTTTACCCTAATAACTTATTAAGGTAAAGGTTGGCAATATCGTGATATTGGTAATTCCGTACTAATAAGAGAAATAAACGTATTTAAATTTTTACTTTGTTTTACTTGTTTTTCGCGATTTTTAATTTTTAAAGGCTTGCCCTTTAAAAACGAATTAAGATACGGACCTCGGATTTGCGATTAAACGTTTCCTTTTTAAAGACCTTTAAAATGAGGTACAACACGGCATAGGGTTGCATTTAAAATTTTTGACTTCAACTCCGTAGCGCCAAGGGGATTGAAAAAGTTAAATTACATAAAAAAGTAGATTAATTAACCAATAAGATTCACCTAAGATTTGGTGTCTCTGTCTTTATTAATAGCAAATATATAAGGCTTTTCGGACACCCTGTATACAGAGTGCTTAAACAGTTTGGTCAGTTGTGCAGTAAAAATAAACATGATTCATTTTAATGGATCTACGAAAAGTTACTTTTCTTGATTTAAAGTAGTGCAGTGGTCAAAATTTAGCAACTTTTTTAAAATTGTGAAAAATTGAGATATTCGAATCAGTTTAGGTGCTTACAATGTTTACCGTGTGCGATTGTTCTTGTTTACAGTATGCCAAATACATACCACAATATTCTCTTATCGCGCAAAAAAACTAGACTCCTTTATTTACTTTAGGCTGGATAAAAAGCACTTTTTTCAATTTTTTACTGTTTCATTGCACACTGTGAATTCGAGGTGGGTAGTTACTTACGATATTTAAGTCCCAAAGCTTTCCTTGTTTCTTATATCAATATGGGGCGTGGTAAAACCATTTCTTTGGCTATGAGAAAAATTATAGTTGATCGGTATAAAGAGGAAGAGAAGCAAGTGGATTTGCGCGAAAATTAGAACTGGACAAATGGTAATTTAAAAAATCCAGGACGTATCAGAAAAACTACTAGAAAAATTATTAGGCGCGCATAGTTCAAATATCGAACAAGAATCAATTTCTTTCTTCAGTGCAAATAAAAGCTAAATTATAGGAAACGGGACTTGCCAACAGTGCGAAGGAGATTCTAGTGGATATACATATGATTGTTTGGCCGAAGACCTGCGAAAAAACCACTGCTTTCCAAAAAAAATGTGAGGGCTCGGCTTCAGTTTGCTCAGCAAAACCTTCACTGGACCACAGAACAATGGAAACGGCCAGTTTTTAGTGACGAGTCGAAGTTTTAGTTATTTAAAGTAATGGGCCCTGTTATGTTAGACGTACTGTAGGCTCAGGATTGGACAAAAAGTTTATTACACGTACTGTGAAACATGGTGGGGTTCCATAAAGGGTTGGGGCTGTTTTTCTGGTCTGGCGTGGGTCCCCTTCATCGGACACAAGGAAGTATGGGTCGTTTTATGCATAGGGACATATCGTCGCTCAAAATACGCAAAGGCGCATCTCGAGCATTTTCGAGAAATTAAAAAGAATCATTTAAAAAAGAAAATATTAAACACCTTGTATCTCGAAAAAGAAGCGTTTGAGGATCCATGTTTATTTTCATATGTTTAAATGTAGAATCTGCCCTTAAAATTTCTTAACATCTTTTTGTAACACCCTGTATATATAATAAATAACATGTCCTGACTGACTGACTAATTTGTTTCATCATCGCCGAGCCGAAACCGCTAAAGCATATGAAATTTGGTCAATAGTTTTATTTTATAATGTAGAGACTCACTAAGAAGGGATTTGTCAAAATTGAACCCCTAAAGGGGTCATCAGGGGGTTGAAAGTTTGTATGGAGAAAAAATATTAGTTGGTCCTATTAACTTGAAACTTCATAGAAGTAGGTACTCCAAAAAATAAATGATTAAACACGTGTTTTACAGTCTGTAATACATAAACCCTTAAAGGGGTAAAATGGGGGTTCAAAGTTTGTAATTGAGTAAAACCCAATCAAACCCAATCAAAATTAAAAAAATTAATATATTTTTAAAGATTTTATTTGTAGTGATTTATACAAATACACTAATAATCAAAAAGTATGGCAATCTCACAATCTGGGGGGGGGGGGGGGGCACGGCCCCCCTGGCCCCCCACCCTGCGGGCGCCCATGCCCTCATTTCGTGATTTTGTCAGGAATTTTGTTTTGAGGACCTACCTACCTATAACAAGGGATTTCCTTTTTCAAGTGCATGTAATAGGTAGTTTACTTATTTTAATGGTTTAATTTTATTTTATTGCATAACAACGTGAGTTGCTCATATCTACCTAGCAATTAAGCTTATTTCCATAGGTAGGTAGGTCCTACCTACCTACCAAACATTATAAAATGAAAATCAGCGGTTTTTCCCCGCAACCATAACGTGAAAGCTAAAAAAGATAAAATATCATTTCCAGTCTAAAACTCTGCTCGTAAACATCGACGACGAACAAAACTTTCCTGTGAAATTTCCCATTCTCTCATTTCGTAAAAACCAAGGCATACTCGATTCTCCAAATCGTCCGATCCCTCGTGTTTACGTCACCCGCCAAACGGATACAGCCTACTATGCTGTTTCCGCCCAGAATCCCGATATATTTAGCGCTGAATTCGTACTTTAAATACACGACTCCGGCGATTCAATTAATTCCGGGGGCGCGTGTGGGAGTCTCGCGCCCCCGGACTAGTTCGCTAAGACCGGAGGAGTCCGGAGTCGGGCGCCTAATCGGCCCCCACAGGTGGTTATAATATCGAGATTAAAAAGATCCGGCAACGTTGTATTTCGATGTGGTCGACTTGAAATCGGTGGTGCCATCCGTGCGTTGCGGTAAATTTTAGAACTAGGCGGCGTTGCCGCACATTACAATCTTTCATAGGCCTCAAGTATTTGAAGTTTTGCTGGTTTTCGGAAATGGAAATCGGCAGGAAAAGATATATTTTTTAAATAAAAGGTCATTTTGCACTATCTATTGCCTAATTCCTCAGTATTTTCGCTATTCTAAGTAAATATTATCATAACTTAAGGCCAATTTATAAGTTTAAAGTAGATTCTTCTTGTGCAGCTAATCAGATCGTAAAATTAATGATTCAAAAGTTAAATAAGGGGTTTAGAATTTCAAGTGTTTGATGCGTGTCAACTCAAATGACCGCGAGTTACATAGATTTGAGACCTTGTTCTGGCAACAATGCAAGTTTTCGTAAACAAACTTCTGGTGGGAAATGTATTAATTTAAAGATTATCTGATTTTTATTAGTCTGTGTAGGAATCTCTTCCAATGTGTAATTGACCGCTAAGTGGTTTATACTAAGTACATAAAATGCTATATTGAACGTTATATACGTTTATTTTGTAAATACTGGGACACTTATAATTGTTCATCATCAGTTATTAAAAAATTGTATTTGTCCTATACAAATTAATATATTTTTCCAGTTAGCCTAATTGTAAATCTAATTCAAGTTCAACATGAATTGAAAAAAAAATCCGGCTAAATGAACCACCGGTGGTACATGCAATTATTCCCGGTGCGGTGGTGCGCTAAACAAGACATAAAATAAGCACCAACCAAAAACAAACTAAAATCAACAAAAAAAAAAACGCCACAAATCTTAGATGGCAACATTAGCAACACTGATTGTGAAAACTAGGTACCTACCTAGGTATAATAAAAAAAATTTTAATACCTACTTATTGTTAAAATTTTATTTTATCCCTTGGTAAAAATAGGTATTCTAATTAGGTGGTACCTAAAATTACGAAACGTTTTTGATAGTAGGTACGCCTCTAAGAAAGATTGGGAACCGCTGCTCTAGTTGATCAGTTAGGTTTTTGCCCTGTTATTGTTAATAAGTTGTCATTAAAATCTGACGATTTATTCTAATATAGAGTTAAATTTATTATAAAACTTAGCGTTTCGACATTTGACAATCACAGATGACATCAACAGCTGATATTGGTTCCTTCGAAAAGTCCTTAGATCAGTAGTGGACCGTTTCAAGCTGACACGACACTCACGACAGGTTGCGTCGCTTGATTTTCGTTTGATTTTGGTGTTTTGTGTTGTTGGTGTTTCTGTGGGTGTTTCTTGTGTAGTGTGTTTTTTAAACATTTTACTTTTGGACTTCATAGATTTCAGAGACTAGATTTTCTTGGTGTTTATTATTTAAGTTGAACGGTGAGTACAAGTCCGATCCTATCTTTTAGCCAACTTTTAAACGTAAAATACACCAGACTTCAACAGGGTGCTATAAATGACAAGTGACTTAGCCACCATAATGCGAGATCTAAGAAAAAGTTTACTATATAAGCGATTTGCTTGGTTTCCAAATGATTTTCATCTTGGAACGTGTTGCTAGAATGAATTTAGTTCTATTCTTGTGGAAAGTACGTTCTAAAATTGTCCTTTTCTTCATAAATTTTGCGAAAAAACTTAGAAACTAATTCGGAGTGTAAAACTTAGTTGTCCTATTCTTCCAATTGTCACTGACAAGTCAGTTTTAAAATTTTTGGTTGCAAAATTAGACCGGTCTAGCGTTAGAATATTTCGTGCTTTCAGTAAATGGATCAAATCTCACCAATAAAATCAGTAAAAACTCCTACTTTATTTTTTGCATTTATGTTGTTTTCAATATAGAAAACATAATATGAAAAGCCTTAAAATCCTGTCTATAATGCTAAATAATAAAAATTTTGAAATATTATAGACAATTTTTTATTGAAAGCGTTTTAAAATTTTGCGTTTACGTATTTTGATTGACTGACTGTGACAGGTTAACGTCGAAATGATGCTGTAAATAAAAATCGATTTGCCGTTGGCAATTCTACGTCATCGCATCGGTTACCAAAACCCCTTTATAATATAATTAAGAGTAATGGAAATGAAAAAAGCATAGTTTCGTACAGGAGGGGAAATAGGTACGCAAGTTCTTGATATCAATTACGTCACGGGGTACCAAGATGAAAATTTATTTATAAAAATAAGTTTAGGTCTCTATAAAAACTTGGACTGACGCACTTTGTCTAAGTTCAGTGGTCCGATCAATTTCATAATCCTTATCAAACCTTATTTAGTCTAAATTTTTTAAACTTTAAACTTACTTTTGCTAAAGTAAGGCCGATTTTAAAGGGGATGAGTCTCTAGTTTTTGATTTTTATTAATGAAACGCGGCGAATGTCGAATACAAGCTTTTAAAAGATAAGCAAAAATTTCTCAGTAATTTTTAGCTGAAAAAATTAAATAAAACACCGACAATGAAAATATCGGCATTCAATATAATATGTATGTTGCCCTTAATTCCCGAAGCGTTATTTGTTTCTCGTCAAACATAAAAAATGTCAAGACAGAAAATAAAGTTGAAAGCACCTTCGATGAAGAAATTTCCAAGGACGTTAATAGTACATTATACACGTACAAGTTTTGAAAATGACTCTTTTTACACGAGTGAGCGCTTGTGGTCACAAATCGAACGAGTATGAAATTGCTATTTGTTTAACTAGGAAGGAAAGTGGAACTTTTCCATCCCGTTTTCAAAGGGAGGAAAAGACGCTATACTCCAGTATAAAACATATGATTTTTTCTAACACCTTCGCAAAAACCTCCAAATGATAAAAAAGAAAAATAGTGTTCAAATACCTAATTATAGTTGATATATTTTTATTAAAAAATGTTTAGTTAGGCGATCTTATATTTTTCAATAAGTACAACAAATTATCTCATTTGAAATGCCCACTGACAAAGCTAAAAAAGAATTAAAAGAAAGACAAATTTTTAAAAATTCTATCATCTAGTAAATCTCGTTGGTTCGAGACATCTCAAGCCGTATCTAGGTACATATTAACGTAGTAACGCATAAATAAACATAAAACATAATATAAATTTAAGATAAATAAATTACCTGTTCGTGAAAATTTATTTAATTTTCCCTTTTCCTCCCTAGGGATAAAGAAGAACTTTTCCTCCCTAGGGAGGAAAAGTGACCCTTTCAAAGCTAAAATTAGGGAGGAAAAGTAAATTTTCAAAGAGGGTGTTAGAAAATAGTATATTGTTTTATTAGGAGTAAAAGCGATACTTTTATGACGAACTACTATTTTTTCCTCAAATGTCTTTTAAATTTTCTTCAAGCGTTTTTTAAATATAGTAAAATGAAAATATAAAATTTTTAAATTTTTTCATGTAAAAATGTTGAGTTTCGAGTGGGCCTAGCGTTGCTATGGATTTATTATTGTATTGTTTGATATTGATACAGACGCGTCGTTCGATTTGTCAAGTGTCAGTGGCTATTACTGCGAGCAACTTGCTTTAATTGTTAATCTTTTAAAAATACCATTTTTTAACACCACACTCACTCCAAATTAAAATGTTAAACTCAGCATTTATTTTATTTATTTTTTATAACTTTCTTGTATTATTCAACATATGTATATTTATTCATCAGCACACAGTCATACTTTTACCTCCGCTCTCAGCGGCAGAAAAAGTACTTTTACTTCCGCTGCCAATAGCAACCGCCTACTGACAAAAAGACAAAACTTTAACGTCAAAAAATTAGTAGAAAAATGTCAGGTTTATAGACGTTTGATGAAAAAAGTATTTTCAAACGTTTTGTACACTAGGACTAGGTATACTTTTCATACAATTACAGCAGGGATATTTTGTGCATTGCATCAGATGCCACATTTTTACGTATAATCAAAGAAAATAATACTACGCACTGTTACTTTCTTTGGTATAATACATACAATCTTTCTCTTGAAACCGAAGGAAGGGGATTCTATTTTTATCTCTGGAGGAGTAGATTCGAGATAATCTTCGTCGAGATTTTCATAAAATCAATTTTATCATTATTTTTACGTAATTTTACTTTTATTCTATATAGTTAAATCTGGTTTTTGCTTTATTACAGGAACTGTTATGCAAGTATGAAATCAAGAAAACTGTTGACAGTATATAGGTACCTACTAGCATATTTCAACAGCAATAGATCAATTTTAATGCACTAGTACAATAATGAGCCTCTTTATGGCCGCAAAACTGTACCACAACCAGTACTTTATACTTTATAATGAAATCGTACATAAATATGTTTACAAAAAAATATTCCTGAAAAAATTTAAAAATATCCTTGTAGGTATATACGTACCTACCTATCTGCAATGAAAATCTGTCAAGTAAAAAAATCCGTTTAGACATTTTTAAGAAACGTACCTATACCTAATTAAGCAACAATAAGTCACCTTTCTAAATATCTGTCAATTTCTATTATTTGTCACAATATAAAATACACACTGTTAATTTCAAATATTTCTATTGAAATCGCCTCGTATAGGTATTTCAAGAACTTCTTCGGGGTACCTTCACAGGCCCACGAAATAATACCCGACAATCCGGCAACGGCGCTCTCGGTAAACTTATATTCGTCCGTCAGTTCGCCACGGCACTTTAGTCCGCGAACAAGTAACATGGCGACTGCAAAAGCCACGGCAAAGTTTTTCACGAACGGTACGTGTGAACAATACGAACAAGTTTTGAAACTATACCCCCAGGCTCTTAAACTGAAAGCAGATAACAAAGCAAAGAAACCCGAGGAACTCATAAAGCTGGATAATTGGTAAGTACTTTGATAAATAAGTGTGACAACACTGTGTCAATGAACTCCGTTAATCGACTGTTTCACTCAGTGCCTGCCTTGATCTAAAGTGGATTTTGTAACCTATGCACCCCCGCGACCGTCCTCGATCCGCGCGTGCCGTCAGTTTTCAAATTATGCATTTGTTTCGCCTGAAAATTTGAAATAAATCGCGCCTCCTATCGCATGACGGCATCATGGCTGTGCTGTTTCATTTCCTTTTGTGAATTTCTCGCCTAATCCTTTTAAAATTTAATTGTTACTGATCACAAGGGTTTTTTTGGAGTGCATTGTAATTTATCAGCCTAAATATATTCGTGAAATTTTCGATAACAGGCTAGAAAATCGTGTAAAAATGCTTCGTTAACAAAAGACGATCGTCGTTTTCAAAATGGTTCCCGTTCAGACAAAGCACATTTACTACGTGTCCTCGTTCCGTCCTATATTTTCCCTTTAAAACCCGCAACTTTTGCGAAATTCCAACAAATTCTTTATGCACGCATGCATTTGTATTGTTTACTTTCGTATAAATGCCGCCTTTTGCTATTTGAATTTTGATTGATCTTTACCGACGAATAGTTGACTGGTGGGGGAAGATAAAATCGGCGATGTGCACATGTTTTCCAAGGATATCGTGAGGTTTTTTATTGTTTTATTGCTGCTTTTTAGTTTTGTGGGACTTGTGAAATGAGTTGTAACATTTTTTTGATCGTCTGAAACGTATGGCTCTGAACGTAAAGAGATTAGGTACTGCAAATGTTTTGTGATATGTTTATATAATATTAGATATTTTTGTTTTATCTTCTCATCTTTATTAGGTACAAATTTAAATTGCATTTTAACAACCTTATTATTAAATTAGAAATTTTATTTGACTCGGGATTTTACCTTTTAGCTGGGTAAGCCTCCTACCTGATGGGAGCCTACGGGTCAACTATCTACCTATGTTATTTTAAACAAATACAAATTTTCAAAATTGGGTATTAATGTATTACCTAATTTAGGTAAAGTTTAAATTTTAGAATACCTACGTATTTTGAATACCTACCTTAATTATTTTGATTGAGCACACCACAGGACAGATTGGAAAACAATAAAATTGAATTATACCTACCTATTATTGAAGTCGTTTTAAAAAAGTACCTACTTAACAGAAACTCTTTCACTTCAATCAATCTCTTTCATGGCAATTTTGGTTTTGTGTTTCTTTTTGTTGTCACTTATAATCTCCCTAGAGCTTGAATTATTTCCGAAAATTTTTTCGAGGTGCGAATTTTTTGAAAATTTCCCGAGGCGTCAGCCGAGGGAAATTTTCTTATAAAAATTCGCAACAGAGAAAAAATTTTCGGAGATTAATTCAAGCTTGCGGGAGATTCGGTACGAAAATTTTATACCAAAAATTATTTAAAAAAAAATACAAATTTTGACAATTTGGCAAGCGTTTATTTTGCTTTGAGGTTTGGTGTTTTAATATAAGGTGGCTATTTAATTACTTTTTTGACACTTTGACGTTTCAAAGGCGTGCCTAGTAAAATTTTGTTTGTGATTGAGTACTATACTAGTAAAGTATTACTTTCATTTCATGAAGCCTAGACATTTAGTGAAGAAAAACCACGGCTTTTTACTTTATTCGCCATTGATGAAAAAAGAAGTGGAAAATGAATTTCAGAAATATTTGGAATTGATAAATTGATGTTGTTAATAATAAATAACATGTACCTACCTACTTATTGTTGAATTGAAAATAAATATTTGCAAAACTTAATCTACGCTTCTGTTGTTATTCTGACATCTGCACGTGACAGCTGTCAAGCCAGGGAAATTATCACTTATTAATTTTTCAACTAGGTCACGTGACCGAAAAAAATTCCGAAAAATTCGGGTTGTTGCCACAGCAACCTGTCAGAAACAAGGCATCTGATTAAAACAACTGGTATAAAATTTTCTTCAAAATTTTTAGTGCCTGTGTGTTTTATATAGGTACCTACTGTTTTTGGATTGGTGTTTGAGCACCACTTCACACCAGCTTTTTTACGTAAAAGCTCGCGTAAAAGTGAATAGGATTTGGAGCCATATCTCCAAATTACCTCAACTGGGGTAAAGAGGTCGTAATTTTTATTTTAATTTTTTTTTGTGGTTAAAACTTTTTTTTAAAATTACAAAACAATGTTAATTTGTCACATTAGTGGACTCTGCTCAGGGCCGTAACTAGGGGGGGGGGGGGGGGGAGCTGGCCAGGGCTGAGCCATGGTAAAAAAATTGAGCCCTGGTAAAAATGTGAAGGTGTTTTAAAGTGTTTTTTTAGGTTTGTGGGAAATAAGGATATTAATGAAAAAAAAGTATTTACTGATGATCCGTTTAACCAGAGATCCAAAGAACATAATATCATTAGTAAATAAACCTTAACACAACAAAGAAATATTCGCTAATGTGATTGATAACATAACTGTGTTAAAACCGACTACCCATTGCATTTTCCGTAAAGTTTTTAATACGGGCCTGCGGATCTTCGTTTCCGAATTTAACAGCAAATTAATAGACCACAGAGATATTCCATGAGTCAACCCCGAATGACCGATTTAATTTATTTAAGTAGCTTTTGAAAGACGAAGAACGGAGTCGCTCAAACTAGGCCCATTTTTAAAAAAAATTCACAATCGTAAGCAAAGGAAATTAAGTACAACTTTTTTAGTTTTCCAGGTTATATTTTCTAAAAGGTTCCTTTTATATCTTAACTACTTTAAGACTTAATGTTTAAGTTGTTTCTATATCCTGTTTGTATACTTGTGTTTTTGATGGTTGAATACAGGGTGTCCGAAAAGTCTTAGTATGGGCAAATATCTTTGCATTAGTAAAGATAGAGACACCAAATTATAGGTGTATTCTATTGGTTAATAAATCTACTTTTTATATGTAATTTACCTTTTTTCACACCCTTGAGGGTGACGCTAGGGAGTTGAGGTAAAAATTTTTAAATTCATCCCTATGCCGTGTGGTACCTCATTTTAAAGGTCTTCAAAAAAGAAACATTTTGCCGCAAACCCAAGGTCCGTATCTTAATTCGTCTTTGAAAATTAAATTCGTGATAAAAAAATTAAAAATTTAAGGACCTTTATTTCTCTTATTACTTTAAAAGTTGTTCAAAATGACCACCATGAACTTCTTGGCGGTAATAAAGTCGATTTTGGAACTCACTACTCACATTTTCGTGAATGGCAGGTGTTACATCTTGGTAGAGTTCCAAAATCTTTATTACTGCCATGGTGGTCATTTGGAACAATTTCTAAAGTAAAAAGAGAAATAAAGGTAGGTACTTAAATTTTAAATTTCTTTTCACGATTTTTAATTTTTATATGCTTGACATTTAAAAACGAATTAAGATACAGGCTTCGGGTTTGCGGTTAAATGTTTCTTTTTTAAAGAATTTTAAAATGAGGTTTAGACGGCATAGGGTTGTATTTAAAATTTTTTACCTCAACTCCCTAGCGTCACCCCTCAAAGGGGTTGAAAAAGTTAAATTACATAAAAAGTAGATTTATTAACCAATAAGATACACCCTCGGATACACCTAAAATTTGGTGTCTCTATTTTTACTAATAGAAGAGATATTTGCCCATACTAGGACTTTTCGGACCCTGTATATTACAAAAAAATGCCTTATATATCTTTTGAAACCTTTAGTTTTAAGTTTAGTTTAGTTTATTTTATTTGTATATTATTTCAATATGTTATTTGTATAGGCGCGCGCCAAAAAATAAAATTGCTTCAAGTTTATGAAAATTTTTGCTGCATTCGCGATTTGTAGTTTTGATTCGTCCAGAGCACAAAATAAAAAAAATAACGACATTATGGATATTACCCTATTATGCATGTCTTAATATATTGGCTGCATCCTTGGCTAATAAAATAAGAATATAAAATATCGGCCCTGGTAAAAAGACTATGAGCCCCCCCCCCCCTAAAAGTGGGTTCTGGCTACGGCTCTAACTCTACTAGGTACCTTAAAAAATTTTATAATAGGAACGATTACAACAGTATGAGCATGATTTAAAAATAGTTACATTTTCCACCAATTTACCCCATCTTACCCTACATTACTTAATATTGCATAATTTTTAACTTTATACTATAATTTTATAAAAAATATAGATTTAATTTTTTATAATTTATCTGAAATCTTACGTAAACGTAAAAACATTTACTGCGTAAACGCAACCAATTTCTCTCGCGTCGCAGTCGTGGCCTGGGCTTGGAAGCGCGTTTCGCAATGACCGCAGTTGGCCTATTACGCCTTTATGTAGGTTGCTATTGACCCCGCTCATAGGCAACGGCACGCGTTACGCGAGAAACCGGCCAAATAGCCCGGGAAGCGATCTTTTTGCCGCCTACCGCGAGTTTTGGTTTGTTCGGAAGAGTTCGCTTGGAAAGTTTTACATAATTTTAAGTATATTTACGGATTTTTCGGGGTGTATTTTTAAATTATTTTAATCGAATCGCTTCCCCCTTATAATTGTCACCTCACGCCCGAGGGGTTAATCACTTCGCGAAATCTTGTCACAAATCATTGCGAAGTCGCGCGAAATCTGCACAATCATGCGAAATCCCTGAGAAATCGCGCGAAAGCCCTGCGAAATCGGGTGAAATCTTTGCGCAGTCGCGCGAAATAGCCGCGAAGTCGATCAACACGTCCGTCGTGTTTGCTTGGCGTAAGTATCTTTGAAACAAAGCATCTGCGAACCCGTGTTCATATGAACTTTTTGCCTTAGTTTCTTTCAAAGAATCTTCCTTTAAACGATGTGGCACATATTTTTTGAAACACTCTATATAGCTAATTAATATTTCGTGTTTCTGGCCTTGTTTATGTCGGAACAGGCGACGACAAATTAAAATAGTAAGTAGAGTATAAAATTCCTAAACATATTTTTTATTCCGAGTTTGCTAATAAATTGGTATAGCAGCTGATGTCATAAACAGCTGATTTCCATGTAAACATTGAAAAATAGTGTAAAATTTGATTTATTACAAGTTGGATTACGTGTGCCATTGACATGCATAGCCGTTTATTGATCTGCGATGTGTATTACGTATTTAAAGAGAGTATTAAATCAAATCGTGTTCGGCCCTTATTATCCATGCAAATTGCTTTTTTGGGGAAAACTTTGACAAAATCTTTTTAACTAAGTGTGTTGTCAATGAGAACTTTTTCCCTAGATTCGCAAAAAGCGTTTAGCTCCCGTTATTGCTATTTTAATTTGTTTTAAACATTTTATTACTCACGCATTCGCTATGGGGGGGGTAGCCGATAGGAAAAAATTCTGGAAGGGGGTAGTGATAAGCCTTAAGTAAACTCTGATTCCTGTTTAAAAATGCAACTTACATAAGATATTAATGAATTCTCACGTATAAGGTTTTTATCTGAGACAGCCCACTCAGGCTTCAAGCCTAAGTAGAGTTTAATTCAGGGCCGAAGCCAGCCCTGCTTTTTAGGAGGGGCAAGCAAAATCTTGGGGACGGGGCTTAATTTTTTTTTCTACATTATAGTGTAGAAATATAAAAAAGACAGGGTTTTGCTCTTCCTTTTCTTTTCCAAGGAAAGTATTGTTTAAAAAAACCTTTCTACAAAACGGATATATACTTATTTAAGAAATCATTTTAAACGAACTTAGGAACCCGTATCTAAAAAGAGTAACATGACTTTTACTTTAATACGCGCTTTTGAAGATCAAACGAAAAAGCTAAAACACAAAACGGTTATACACCTATTCAAGAATTTAAGATACGTTTTAAACAAACTATAAACAACGTCGATATACACATTTTTGTATAGAAATATAGGTACATTTTTTAGCGGGAGGGGGGTCCGACCAACTCTAGGGGGGGGCTCAGCCCTCCCTGGCGCCCCCTGGCTACGGACCTGGTTCAATTTATGATAAAACTCAGTGTTTAGACATTTGACAATCACAGATGACATGACATCAACAGTTGATATGGGTTCAAACCCAACATCGCGGCGATGAGCGAAAGGAGGCAGTGAGTACTGGGCCATTGATGATCCGAATGACTTTCTTTTGGACCAAACCCCAGATGTGGCAACAGTACTCTAGGTTAGGTCTTATTTGGGAAACATAGAATTCTGTGTAAGTTGGAAGGGGAGAAGTATTTTCTGCCTTGAAAGAGAAGACTAAGCTTTTTAGCTGCTGATGTGACTATTGAAGTAACGTATTTGTGCCAGCTGAGATCATGTTCGGAAACGATGCCAACACGATTGAACGTTTCGTTCTTCTGTAGGGCTTGACCATTCATGTGGATGGGATAAATGTTGCCGGATCTAGACAGGATTTTGGGGGCGTTGAACTGAACAAGGTTCTTGGCACCCCAGTCTAAGATTAATTGAAGATCTTGGGAAAGGGATAGGTGCATAGATCTGCGTCTATTATCCAGCTCTTGATTCGAGACTTGTCTGGGAAAATGAATGTTGGAGTGAAGTGTACTTTGCTTTGCGTTGACTGTTTATTTGCCTAGATATCCGATACCGAAAATGGCGCACCTTATATGACCTTAGGCGCCTGACTTAGATTTAGAGCAATTTTTTCCCAACAAAACTGACATATTATGTAACTTTAGTAAATAACATGACGTCCACGTCCACTATAAATTATAGCTTAATTCGATTGATTGAGACCCATTCAGAAATTGCAGAGAACCACCCAAATGCATAACTAAAATAGTTACTTTTTTAGCGGAAACTGCGAAATTGTCTAATCTCAGTCGCCGTGGAGCGCTCTCGGTATTTCAAAGGTAATTAGAATTCCAGTACGGAACGTGTTTATTAGTTTGTGGGTCAAGGTCGGTCGAAACAAAGACGCCAAATAAATCTATTAATAAATTTCAACATGCCTCTCTTTATCTAAAATAGACGCGAAATAACAACGTGGTTGCACTCGAAAGATCGCGTCGTCTGTGTAAACAGCTGATAGGTGAGAAAAATGCATGTTAGATCACATTTATTCAATTTTAAGTAGGTATATCTCTGTAGAAATGTAATTTTCCTAGTTTTTGCGTGCGGCTTCGCTCACGTGTAAGTTATATCCTTTATGTAGTATTGAACACTGACATTTGGCTTATCCTGTGTTGGACTTATGAAAAATTAGATTATATTTGTGCGTAAAAAGAATTAAAAGTAGTTTAACTATTTTTAGTAATCATCGTACAACCCTCGGTACAACCCATAGCTGTGACACACCCTGTATGTAACTAATACACAAAAATAATGTAAACCGTTTCTATTTGCATGCAGTGAACAAACCTTGACAAAACAAGCTTTTTAACGCCCCTGTCGTGTCATGTATGGCTAATAGTTTTTATCGTTTCACACCCTGTATATAAAATACCCACTGATAAGTTAAGAAGGAGTTGACACAATCTGAAAGAATTTTTTAATTCCATCTGTTGATTATCCAGTTGCTCAGTAATAAATCCGAGGTCCACTTTCGTAACATTTGGTAAATGGGCTAAGTTTTATCCCGGATTGTATATCCCAGAGGAACTACCTATCCGGTCGGGATAAAAGTGGCCTATATTCTTTTCCGTGACCTAAGCCAAGTTTCATCGCGGTCCGTTGCTCCGTTAAGACGTGATTAAATATAATATAGATAAGAAGATAAGGATTTTAAGTTTCGTCACATCTTGCCATCATTTCTTCACAGAAGTGTAGTCTTCTATTAATCATCCTCCAAAAGCTCCTGTACAAGGTAGGTACACCTTATGATACTTTTGGCTTTTTACAAATCTTAAGAAGGTTGATTTGGTACCGGTACCATCGTTATTTAGGGCTAAAGTATTAGTTGAGAAATGGGGAAAATTGCAATACGTTGCCTCTCTGGCAACACAATTAAAAAAAAAACACACACACACGGAACCACTTTAACTTAATAAGCAAAGTAGTAAATTTATTGCAATTTTGTCTGTCTAGCCAAAGAGATTAATAATAAAAAAGTACATAAATAAGAATGTTATTTTATTTACCAGGTAACAGCATGCAAAAAAAATTCTGCACTTTCTTGTCGGTTTCGCGAAACAAAACACCAGATTTGCCATTTATAAATTTTTATAGAATTTTTAAAAACCTTTAACATTACCTTTTAAATTTTAAAGATAATGTTACATTCAGATTGTAACAAGCTTGTCAATGAGCCCCCATTTGTAAAAAATTAACGTGTTTTAGCGTTTTACTTCAAAATAACGCATCACAGAAATATGAATTTTATGCGGGACTTTTAAACCACTCTGTATATCCCCGGAAGTATAGCCGCTTTCGAGCCAGGGTATATAAGCAAAATTTCCCTTTTTTTATCAAGTAAGTTTTCTCGTCAACCGACAAACCGACGAAAATGGGCAACCATGTTCTTTGTGAGTTGGAGACCCCAAAACGTGAGACTGAAAAAATCTCGAGAGGTCCTCTAGCGGGGGAACTAAAAAGTAAGAATTAGGGTGAACTCTCCAAAATGACTTGTTGCCGATACAATAAAAACTTTTTTAAGGGCCTGCGGCTTCCCTAGCAGGAACAGCCTAGTAATTTAGCGTGTTAGTCAGTTCAACGGCAGTCGAGCATTCGCAAAATTTCGATTTAGCATCTGAGTCACAAAGATGAATCGTTCTAAATTTTTGCATATTTTACACAGGCTCGCTGGAATTTCATACTGGTTGTGATGGTTCGACCATAAAAATAATTAACAGACTTGAACGGGATAAATCTCAAATAGTTTAATGCTGTAAATAAGTTATTTTAATAATTATTGACTTGTGTAAAAAAATGATCAACAACAAAAACGGGAATTATATGTGATGTGATGCAATACCCTGCGTGGCATATAGTCAAAAGCAGCAAATCGGTTTAGCTGTCTTGGTACAATTTCTTAGACCACATACTCGCCCATGACTCGTACAGAGAAAAAACACTATCGTATAATAATATTTAATTGGATACCAGTTCATTCAATGACACACTCTATTCCGTATTGCACAATACAAATTTGGTTTCTTTCAATGATTAGTTTTTTATTGTTAACCAATAAGATTGCGTGAAATATAAGGTCTCACTGGTTTTTAATAGATCGTTTAAATATAATATTTATTTGATGCAATTGATGCCTGTTCTAAATTCAATACAAACTATAGCATTGGTGTCAGTAAAAATTCATTTGTGCACCTCGTTTTACGGAATTGCTGATTATATTATTAAGTATTTCAATTACAACAGTAATTTATTTAATATAATATTTAAAAAATGCTTTTTAAATCCAATCATATATTTGAAGAACAATGCACTTTTATTTAATGTAACGAATAATTTCTGTACATTAATAAAGCAATAGTCAAAACAAATGAAACATGTCTTATAAGTATTTTAAAGTAAATTTTATTTAGTGTGTCTAAATATACGTTATTTAGACACAGGGTTGGTTTGATTTAAATCAAATGATTTAAATCATGATTTAAATCGTGATTTAAATCAAGTGATTTTTTTGAAAAAATTCTTCATAATGATATTTTATTATTACATAATAATTACGAGAATGATTATTTTATTTTAACTCGACTTGATTTTATTATCTACCATTATAATAGGTATAGGGCAGTGGTTCTCAACTGTCTCGAAATTCTGGACCCCCAAAATTAGAAATTAGTAACATGCGGACCCACATGAACAGTTTAGCTTCAAAAATAATAAAAGAAACAACCTTTGTTAAAAAATATTTATTTCGAAAGTGCCGATTTATTCAATGCCTTTAATATGGCTTGGCAATTTGCACCGAAAGGCAGCATGCTATTTATAAATAAAAACGGCATCCTATAAAAGTAACTGAAAAACTGAACTAAACTGAACAAAATATATTCTCTTTTCTAGCAGAAAAAAATATAATACATTAATCATCAGTTTTGGATTTTAATGAGAAGAATGAAATACTGTTTTTCCTGTCATAGTTCTTTCTAAATCTGGTCTAAGATTTGAACAGCCAGATTCTCCAACGTAGTGCAGTCTAATTTGACAACCAAAAGTTTTAAACTGACAAGTGTAAGACAATTAAGTTTTATGCTATGAACTTATTTTTGAGCTTTCTCACAAATTTGTAAAGAAAAGGGCAATTTTAGTAAGTACTTTTGACAAAAATAGAACTAACTTCATTACAGCAACTCGTTCCAAGATGAAAATGATTTGGAAACCAAGCAAATCGGTGAACTATCAGAATAATTCATAAGTTTTTAATAACGACTTATTAACAATGACAGGACAAAAACCTGTCAAAACATAACTGACCAACTAGAAGATTTCAATTTAAACCAGTACTAAATCTTAAACCTTCTTAGTAAATCTGAACGGAAATTTTTAATCTTAGATCTGAAGCAACATCCAGCCGATTTCTTTGTTTGGATTTTAGCAGAATGTATTCAGAGGAAGTTTGTTCACACATACTATTACGTCGTGCAAAAGGGCATCAAGTGTTTCAAAGCAAAGGTTGTCGGACCCCCGCAAAATAACCTGCGGACCCTTAGGGGTCCGCGGACCACCATTTGGGAACCACTGGTATAGGGTATAGGTAGCTATGTAATATGTACCTATTGATTTTTGTTTGTGTTTTTAAAATTACCGTTTTCTGTTTCGTTTACTGAAGTTTCAATTAAGATTAATATTATTAAATTTATATTTTCTACTCCATTATTTTAATATTTACTGCATTTTAATTATTTACTATTGTAACTGTGTTACATCTGAACAAACAATAATGAAATAATACAAACCTAAATAAAATTCAAAAATTCTGACTTAAATCAAAAAAATCTGATTTAAATAAAAAAAAATCAGATTTTTTTGATTTTTTTAAAAAAATCATGATTTTTGCCAACTCTGTTTAGACATTTTGTAAACATTTAAATATAAAAGAACGACATTTTATTAACAGCAACATTATCGACTAAGTTTTTGACGCAGCACGGTAAACTTTGTATATTTATTAGTTAAAGTTAAAATAAAGGATTTGTTTCTTTGCTACTTTTGGCTTGTATGGGCACAGTAAGCAAGATGGAACAAATCTGACGCTTACCGCATTCGGATCTCCTAAATTTACAGCTTACATTTTGGTGAATAACATGTCTAAAAAATACAAATATAACAATAAACTTGCAATCATATTTAACTAAAACGATTTTTTAACTTTTTAACCATACGTATCGGCTGATTAAACAGTCTTTATATTAGACTAGCCAAGAAAGACTTGCAGTTAAAACACACTTATTTTTTGTAAAAGCTTAGAATTAGTTTTATCTTTTATTTTTCTATTATTTTAGTGCAGAAAAACAAATATAAGTTACGGATAGTCATGCAAATTGGACATGACATTGGCCGGCCAATCTTAAGCACGTTGTGCAGGTTTACTCAGATTTGTTTAGGTTTGCTCAGGATTCTTTTCTGTCTTTTTTGTTAATCATTAAAAACAAAAACTGACCAACTAATACTGAGCAAACCAGGCGCGGCTCGTCCATAAGGTGATTTGGTCAATGACCCTCCTAAATTTATTTTTAATGATCTACTTAATAAATTATTTTTTAAAACCAAAAAATAATCTTTTCTTTTAAAAAAGTGCAAGTTCCATCCGAAACTCCCCAAGAAAGAATCAAGCCAGCTTGGTCCGGACTCGCCGTATTTTAAATTGACCTCATCTGGTGTATATGGACTACATGAAATGCATTAAAGCTAAGAGAGAAGCAAACATACGCGCTTTAGGAAGTTAAAATGGACAAAATTTGTCGACGGCCCACCAATAATATAGCTTTCGAGGCGCGCGTGACTGTCCACTCCCTCGCGCCGGTTGTCGGGTTGTCGCAAATTCTGGCTCACTAATTTAAAACTGACCAATTTATTATTAGAACAATATTCGCGATACATTTATACATTTAATACAAGCTTACCTAATTTTATCTTAATTGCTAATAATTGTAGCTGCCTATAAGACTTTAAAACCTACAGTAATTACGACTTTAACAATAACTTGAACTTGGCAACGTAGCACTCGACGCGTTAATATTTCAGAATTGTATCCGTGCTGCCGCTAGTCCGGCATTTGTTAAGTTGAAGAAGTGTCTTGACTTTCCACCTAATATTGTTGTATTTTGTTTGGATATTATTTGATATTTGTGTTGTGTCCTTTGTGTAGTAGTGTAGTACTAGTACTTGAGTACTTATGTTAACAATGGCTTTAACAGTGCAAGAAATACCGCAATGTAAAATAAGTAGTGCATTAACATTTGAAAAACGTTTACAAATTAAAGAAAAAGGACGCCCCAAACCTTTTCTGGATTTAAAACAGACCACGAAAGACAGAGGGAAAGACATCAACAGGTATTTTAAGCCACGTATGTACAATATTTCTGACTGGATTTGCGGATGCAACGTAAAAAGTGCCTTTTTTGTTTAAAAAGGTTTGCACGTAATATAAAAAGTCACAGCAAAAATGCTATTTTAATATTTTATATTTTTGCAGTGTTATTTGTAGGTCAATAATTTCATGGCAGAACTAGGCACATTATTAAAAAACCTTCATTAATTAACGAAGTGTATTTTGCTTGTCACGTTGATATCACTAGTTGGTCACAAAATTTGCCCGACCTGTAAAAAAACTCACGGGCCTCGCCTGGAGCAAACCTAAGTAAACCTCAGTATTTCTCCACAATAGTGTGTAAGGTAAAAGTTTATACATAATCCAAAGTGCGAATCTATTATTTTATAGTGTGCGAGCGCAAAGTTTGTACATACTTTATTCAAAGTGCGAATCTGTCATTTTATCGGTGGAAATCTTAGAGTCTGAATGTGCCTTACTCAGAGTGCGAATATTCCATTTTATAGTTCATTAACCCAAAGTTAGGAACATTTTCCCAAAGTGCTATTATATATTCCCCATAAACAAACAGGCTGCCAGCTTAAACGACGATTTAATAAACAAATACCAACATCACAATTTTAACCCCTCCAAAGGGTGTCCTCGAGCAATAGAAGTAATATTTCACCCACCAATATAAGCCTTTGAATTGATATTTTTTATTATTTCTCTGATACCTTATGTGAATATTTTACAGATGTGTTTATTTTAATTGAAGTGATATAAGAAATATTCATTTAAATTTTTATTTAAACTGTAGTTCTTGTTCGTTTAATAAACATTATTTTAAATTGAATAAAACCGCTCACAAATGGATATTTTTTTTAACCAATAATTATTTTATTTAAACATCTCGTCAAATACTTAAATTTTTTAGCTCCCTAAAGAATAATACTAATTTAATGGGTTCCAATGGTATTTTGATCATTGAAAAAATGATAATATATAGTTTTCAAAGAAGTAAGATTACTTTTAAACACTAATAACAAGTCTATGTTTACAGAAATAATTATTTTTTGATTATTTCAATAATAATTTGTGGAAACAATATTAACTTTAATATAATTAAAGAGATAGTGGTCAAGAATAGTGCTATTGTTGAAAATAGGATAGCAATTTTTTCTGTGCAAGTGGATCTATCTGTTAATGCTCGTGCTCGCTACTTTTAAAGCGTCTTAAGATAAAAGTTAAAATTGTTTTCTCCCTAATGGAGTTGGTAACGGTTTCTTCAGGGCTTGGCAGCCGTCGTCGAATGATGGCCCGTCATGCGTGAACATCCTGTACATTTTTAACAACTTTACCGGTTTCGAACCGATACGACGGCGATACCGCAGGCAGGAAGACACCACGGCCATCGGGCGGCACCGCAGATGGTTTATGGTTCATGCAGATATCGGAGAAGTAGTTTCGGTTCTGTCGCTTTTATTTCGTTGTTTGTTTTATATACAATGAAATTATTTTTTCTATTTTTTTTGTCTTATGGTAGATAGAACTTTTTTTGGCATTTAGTCGACTTATCTTCATCTGTTCCACTTTTTAGTTGGTTCTTCTTGACTCAGCATTTATTTCTACACAGTTTTGTTTTATTTTTTAATGATTTAATGACTATACAGTGGAAAATTCGTACAACAATGCAACAAAAAAGTTATTTTAAATTAAGTAAGTAGGAAAATAAGCAGGTACGGCGCGGCGTGAACCGTATAGCTATTCTTTTATTCACATCACCTCTGAATTTCATTACGTGCCAAACAATGGGTACTTTTTTATAGTACCTTTTTATATTCCGATTATGAATCGACGCGTTTTGAGTGAGGCACTACGCTATTTAAAATACGCCACGTGATTTATAAAACTTTTTAATTGCATTTTTAAAACGGTCCAAATATTATCTGGCGCAATTAAAAAGACATTCAACTTGATGATGACATTTGCGACAGCTTTTTCTCAGATAAATTTGTTAAGTGCTAGCCGAGTATAGCACTAAGGATTCCCTAGCTATACAGGGTACGTTTCTTAAAGGGTTAGAAGGCGATATCTCGAAAACGGTTTAAAATATTTTCAGGAAATTTTGGTGATGTAATAGGGAGATGGGGGGGGGGGGGCATATTTAAACATATTTTTGACATTTACCCCCTTTCTCTATTTTGAGGGGTGGGGGTAACTTTGGAATTTTAAATGGGATGATGTTAGTGTTGTAAATATCCGTATTCATTAGATATCCGAATCATACGGAATCGGAATCAGCTAATATCCGTATCCATTATCCGAATCCATTTCTGGACCCGCGCGAAAGCGGTTACAGATCATGTATACGTATGCATGCAACAGACTAAAACATTTTCTATCCGGATACACGGCTAGGTAGGTCGATGCGGTATCGGTATCATACCATTCGAAGTCGAAGTTTAGGGATAAGAAGGCACCGCGTCGCGCCGTTCTCGTTTGAATTCGGTTCGGGTGAGGCGGGACTAGTTTAACCAATGGGTCTCATCTCATATGATACCCGTTACCCCGATAACTATGCCATCTTTTTTTAGGAAATGTCATTAGAAAGAGAAAGCACAATATCAAATATGCCAAATCGCAGACCGTGTTGTTCGCTTACACTCGATTCCGATTCCGTTTTCTCTTTGCACTTTGCATTAGTAACCATCCGATGCGAATTTATTTTGATTCCGAATCCGTATTCAAGTTCTCGGCCGGTTCCGGATAATCCGGATTCTTTTAATATTCGGATCCAACGGATTTTTGGATACGTATCCTTACATCACTAGATGATGTACTTTTGTTTATATAAAATTCGAATCCACGTAAAAAACTACGTATTTTTTAAATTTTAACTTATTTATCGTCTGCTATGCTTGCGAAGTTCTTCGAAATATCCCCCTTCAACTTCCAAACACTTTCTTACTTTTTTCTAAATGAGTTTCGTACCCGCTGTAAAACCGCTGTAAAATTTCAGGTGTCACTAATAAGTAGGCAAAGCGGATTCGGTCTTTAATATCATCTAGAGTTGTAGGTGCAATCGTCATCACTTTGTCCTTTGTAAAACCCACAAGAAAAGTCAAGGGGGTAAAATCCGGAGACCTAGCAGGCTAGTTGGCCGGACCAGCTCGTCCAATCCACTTGTTCTCAAATATTCCATTCAAATGATTACAGTCCTGTATTGCATAATGTGATGGAGCTCCGTCCTGTTGAAACTATATGTAAGGATTTATAGTTTTGGTTTAATAATTGAGATAATAGGATTCTTAAAAAAATTGTGTACATTTCTCCATTTAAATGTCCTTTAAAGAAATGCGGCCCAATACCTCTATCCCCGATTATATCCACCAGACATTAATTCATCAGGGATGTTGATTTGGCATTGTTCTCATTCAGTGGGGATTTTCCGAAGCCCAGTAGTGCATATTGTGTCTATTTACCTAAATAAAACAACCAAACAAAAAGAGATTAAATTTCCACTGAATAACTTAAAATCCTACATGCCAACAATAATGAAAAGTAACTTCGCCAGAAAAAATAACATTCATTAGGAACCTGTTATTTCTTTGCATTTGTCTTGTGACCCAATTGCAAAATGTAACGCAATTTTCAAAGTCTTACCCATATGCATAGCTCTTGGACTATAATGTGGTATAGATGAAAATTGTACAAGTTCAATGTGGCCACAACTGATCTTTGGCTCATTCCAGCATCTCTATATAGCAAGCCGTCTGGTACCTACAGATGTACATGCGGGTCAATAGCTACCTCTACTAAAACGCCAACTGCGTCCGTTTTAGTTCGCTTCCCATGGATTTATTAAGAAAGGATTCGATGTCCGTATACTGTGAGCGTATCGAACGTGAAGCCTTATATTTGTTGTTTGTTATGAAAACATTTCCCCTAGAGGTAGAGTTTACGAACTTTAAGGAAATACGTAATTGAATCAAGAATGGTAGTAGAAAGAGATAAAATAGCATTGGAGTGTTGGAGCTCAGAAGTGTTCCTGTCTCTGCTGGTTGCTTAGGAAAACCGTTACCGGTTACACGTACGTCTTTGTCTAATGAACTAGGAAAGAAAAAGTGGGATTTATAGATTTATAAATGACTCGGAGCGACTTTAAACCTTTAGAAATAATATAAATATAAATAATAAAACCTTTTTAACTTAAATTTATTATTATTTATCAGAACAATAAAATATTTTAGGACTTTTATTACTTTTAGTAAATCTTGTGATGCTTCTAACGTATTTTTTGTACAAAAATACAAGGTAAAATAAGATGTGGCCAATGTTTACAAATTGTGTTTACAGTGTCGCTTAGAATGGTTTGTTTTGGCTTCAAAGAATGTTAAATCATCCCGTATCCATTCTTAATAAATCCATGTCGCTTCCGAACTCGTGGTTTCGTCTTCAGACTGCCAGTAGTACGACTTTTAGTTTCCAGCCTTTTAAATGCCATGTGAGATTTCGGATTATTAGGAATCCTCTCCGCCCACACGCTTCGCTGTCACTCCCCCAAAATTAACAACTTACCAACTTTGCACATTAAAATTTGCTTCCACAGTGAAAGAACAGTTTTGTGAAATTACAAGAAATGTACTGCTTTTACTGCGACCATTAAATTTCTTGTAAAATTCCAAAAATATTGTGACAGGTCATGACGTACAATTTTCTTGTGAAATTACTTTACAAAGATTTTGTGAAATTAATTTTATGTAGTAATATTATTACACACATTTTGTAAAAACACGTTGTGAAAGTACAAATTTCTTGTAAAGAAACATGAGATTTTTATAGATTTTACGTAAAATTACTCAAGATTTTGATATATTTATATACTTTTTGTAATATTACATTTTAAATTTGCGGCTATATGCGAGTATAATTTAAAATAAAAATGCAATTTAATTTAAAAACAGTTTATTAAGGTTATTGCAGCAAATACATAGTACATTTTTATCAGTTACCTGGTTTTAAGTTAAGCGTAATCATTACATACATACATTTTCGGCAGGCTTTAGTATTAAACTTCACCCTCTGCTTCCATTTGAAATGCTAAACAAAATAATATTGTTACATTTTTATACTGCCACTCCGACAATGATATAAACCTTGCTTCTGTGTGTGATTCTGTGTGTTGAACTTGCTTGACAAAATTAGCACTGCTTACACAACTAATACCTGTTAAATGGCGGTTACAAGTTACAACGCAACAGGTTCTCTAAGTTCTCATCTCATGGTCTATGAAGCAGATATGCGTCACGTGATCCACTGATGTCCTTTCGTTGGTCAGTATTTACAGAAAACTTGTCGATTTTTGAACGATCTTCCGAAAAATAGTATGTGTACCTCAGTACCTCGTCATTAAAGCCACATCCGTACTCTGTGTCTTCACAGTGGTCCGGGAATATTAAGCTGTTCTACTAGCTACACAATATAGTATCGATGCCCTAAGAAATGAAACGTACATAAGCTCTTAAATAATTTTTAAAAAGGCATTCAGCGTAGTGCCAAATGCCTCATCTAAAATATTCAAAAACGCATTGTACCTAAAGCTAAATTTTCTGTTATCATCGATACATTTTAAAGGATTTAGTATTTACTATCTACATATCTAAAACCCTGCTTTATACGAACTGATACAGTAACAAGTCAGGATATCTTATCTACTGCGGGTATTGTAAAACAAATACATGTATAAATTGATCTATATACGCTTATTTATGACTTTTTTTTTCACCAAGCGAAAAATACAATAGTATATTGTACAATAAGTTTTAAAAATCACACGAGTGAGACGTTTGTGGGCCTGCGCCGAAGGCGAAACCCACAATTCGAACGAGTGTGAAAAGGTATTTTCAAGCGTGTTGTACACTATATTTTTTTATCACATCTTATCTCATTATCACTATTGTCGCTATTTTCTTGCATTTTTTGACAAAAAAATCACTTTAATTTGTGCACGTCTCCTCAACAACGTTGACAATACTTTGCTAAATAGACAGAAACAATAGTTATTTATGCAACTAGTGCATGAAACGCCTCTTTAAAGATCAAGATTGCAATTTATTGATTGAGGCGACAGCCTAGATCAACAAATGATCGAGATTTTTAAAGATGCTTCACGCACGAGCTTCATACAATATTTTTTCTAAAACTGTCTAAGAAAGTGTTAAAATTACAAAAATAAAATATATAAAATTTTAAAAAACCGCTTCTTAAAAAATTTGTTTCTTGAAACTTAGTAGTAGTTGCTTTCATTGTTACTATGGAAGTTATAAGGAAATAAACAATTAAATTGTTTATAACAATTGATCGCGCTATAACTTTTCAATCCTGATAATTTTTGTTCAGTCTACACCCAATCACAATGTTTGTGATTTTTTTCAGATTTTTCTGAGCTATTCTTGTGGTGATAAGGGTGGGGGACAGCAATTTTTGAACGTTTTCCCGAAAAATGTTGAAAAAAAAATGTATAAAAAATACATCATATAGGTATATCGTTGAATTCGTGCTTCAATAAGCTTTCATTTGATACCCTTCGCGTCGTACACGATGCCCTTAAAAAATTCCATTTCCCAATTTACCCCCGGAAATTACCTAACCTCCAGAATCAAAATTGAACTTTTTATACTTCACGTCTATAATTGGGCCACCATCTCTGTGCTAAATTTCGATTTTTTACGTTGAATAGTTTCAGAGAAAATCGCCTGTGACAGACGGACGGACGGGTTCCGTTTCACGTAACACTAAAAATGAAAGCAACGACTACTAAGTTTCAAAAGACATTTTTTTTAAATTCTATATATTTCCTTTTTGTATTTTTAACCCTTCTTTCGACAGTTGTAGGTAAAATATTGTATGAAACTCGTGCGTGAAGCATCTTTAAAAAACTCGATCATTAAACTGCGATCTCGTTCTTTAAAGATGCGTTTCGCGCACCTGTTGCATAAATAACTATTTTAAATATTTTTTGGAGCTTTTTGGCATATTTGGCAAATTAACATAATCGTAAGACTCTGCAATTTAACTCTGTCAAGATTTATCTCCATACTTCTAATAGAACAGGGCCTAACATGGGGTTAAAAGTTTAACATGTCAAACCCTATGGACCACTAAAATGTTATTATGTAGTTATTAACAATTTCAATCGCCTTTTTCAGGTATCAAAATGAACTGCCCAAAAAAATCAAATCGCGAGGTAAAGACGCCCACATGATCCACGAAGAGCTAGTCCAAACGATGAAATGGAAACAAATCCGAGGGAAGTTCTATCCCCAACTTAGTTATTTAGTCAAAGTAAACACTCCTAGGATGGTAATACAAGAAACGAAAAAGGCATTTAGGAAATTACCCAACTTGGAACAGGCGATAACTGCGCTTAGCAATTTGAAAGGTGTTGGAACGACGATGGCAAGCGGTAAGTTGATGTACTGTATGCAACGCACATTACTATTTTGATACTTTTAGTAGGGGTGGAACGGACATCCCTTCGGTTAGACTACTAGATTACTTTGTAATTCGTTACTAGTTTTTTCCTTTGGCTTAGCGACTTATCCCGGGTTAAAAGTGACATTTTTACGTGTCTTGCAAAATTTGGTCCATCTCCGCGGACATACTGTATAGTTGGATGCTACGCCACTCTACTGTTAAGGGAAAATTAATATTTTAAAATAACAAAGTACAACAATAAAATAAATCCTGAAATCAACATTTTATGTGCATTGTCAGCACTTTTAACTAAAAAGGATGCCTAACCCTAATCTATCACTTGACTTCTCCTCTTAAACCCCGGGAGTACAACATGCCACCACTGATTTAGAAATGCACTAATTTCCATAATTTTCTAATCTAATCATCAATTATTATCATTATGTGCAATGACAGATATGATTTCAAAAATTGTCAGCAGTATGTTAATAATAAAAAAAAACTAAGAAGAGCGTATATTCTGATTGGTATAAGTTACTTTTGAATGTAAAACGTAAAGGAGTACTTTACTTTGAAATGTGTAACACAAAGTTGTTATCGACCTTCGCCGTTTTAACAACAAAAAGCTCTATTCTAAAACGAAGCCACACAAACTGTGCTAAGTGAACAGTGAACAGGCAAAAGCTGCTGCCGTGCCAGTTGCAGCACACCCAGGCGGACAAGGTGTTCGAAGCCGTTCCATTTGCGTAAGAGCAGCCGTTTTTATTGATGAAGGAAATGAATTTGGAATTATGGAATTAACAGTCTAAAACGAGTGCTGAAAAGCAATCTCTCATCTTAAATTTATTGCGGACCAGGCGAGGACTCGGAGAAATTCGTCCCGTGCGTCTATTTCTGAGAACAAACAAGGTCGTGCGTGATTTTTAGCTTAAGGGATCTGGAAAATGGTAGAGGAGCTCGTTTTCGACAGAGGAGGCACCACCCCACACATCTACTAGAATTTGCCAGTTGATGACTTTCCCTAAACTTTGCTGACAACAGAGAAGATAGAGATAGATATAATAATTATAATTAGATGGAAGGGACTTGGAACCTTTTTTCGAGACAGGCTACACACGAGCAGTCTTTCAGCTCTCTGGGAGGATACCCTTGCCATGGGAGATCTGGTAAAGATAAGTTAAGATGGATGCAAGTTCTGGAGCGTAGTTTTTTAGAACAATTGCTGGGATGCCATCTAGACCGGAGGACTTTTTGGCGTTAAGGGATAGAAGAGTTTTTTGAACTTGTTTGACCTTAAGTCGAACATTTTGTGGTGTGCAGACGTAGCGGTTGTGGAAGAGCGAAATTGGTAGGAGGAATAAGGGTGGGTTGGAATTGGCAGCAAATAGTTCAGCTTTCCCTTTAGAGGTGGAGATAATTTCGTTCTCAGAGGTCAGGGGAGGAAAATTGTTATACAGAACATTTGACTAATGTTTTTGGCAAGGGGCCAGAATGATTTTCTGCCATTGGAACAGGAAAGCACTTTATCTTTTATGCGGTTGTTAAAGTCATCGCTCACGATCAGTAATTACTGCGTCTTCTCGAATTAGAACCTCGTCGGTTGTTACCTTGCCGCATGTTTCCGAATACCAACCTATGGAAAGGTAGAAAGAATATCAAGAGTAGAATTTGAAGCAATTTGTTGTCGCCGCTGCCGTTTGCAATAATTATTATAATAGTTTTGCTTACACGTGTTTCGATGTTTTTGTCTCTAAGTCATTAGCGCTTGATGATCACAATTGTCCAACTGGTACTGCTTATTCGAAGATTAAAAAAAGAACCTGAAATATTTTTATTAAAGGGGTATAAAAACATTTAATTGCTACGCTACGAAAATTTCAATTAAATCACTTGCTTAAATCTTCTAAAAATATATAATTAAGTGTGAAATTATTGTTTCCTTGTGTTACTAAATAAATGTTGTCATTTTTGCAATTTATTTCTTTGGTAAATCAACTTTTGTACTGATTTACAATGTGACATGTGACCACTAATTAAGTCACAATACATAAAATTATGATCTACCTATTCTTTTATTATGTACCCAACTGTTGTGGTCGAAAGGAAGAAAGTCTTGATTTTTAGATTTCGCTTGTTTGCGTGCTAAATCTTACCCTTGTGCCAAATTTCAGTATTCTAAGGCGAAGGGAAGTATTCTAGAATTTAAATGATCATCGAATATCGAATGAGTGTATAAGCGAGTGCCAAAGTAGCTACTGTGCCGCTAGATTAATGATCAGGAAGTGACTCCGCTGCCGGCGCCGGCAGCCCTACGGTAGCCTTGCTGGGTGCCGGCAACATTAGAAAACTAATGTCCAAATAAGATCAGAATCAAAATATCTTAATTCAATCAAAAAATAATAATTTATTTAGTGTAAACTTTAACGAAACTTAAATCTTGCTTTGCTACAAAAATATAACAACTGATTGGTTATACTTCCCCAGTTACCCCAGGAATCCCCCAGTTTTCGAAATTTTTTTTCTTTAAAGCCAATAGTTCAGCAGTTATAAGGAAAAAACAATTAAAGTGTTTATAAGGATTGATCGCGTTAGAATTTTTTAATCGTGATAATTTTGGCTCAATCTACACCTAATTCTCAATGTTTTATGGTTTTTTACAGAATTTTATTAATGTTCATGATTTTTTCAGATTTTTCTGAACTATCCTTTTGGTGATAAGGGTGGGGGACAGCAATTTTTAAGCGATTTTCCCGAAAAATGTTTAAAAAATACATCATTTGATTTAGTGCTTCAATAAGCTTTCATTTGACACCCTACACAATGCCCTTAATTTACCCCCTGAAAATAACCCCCAGAATCAAAATTCAACTTTTTATACTTCACGTCTATAATTGGGCCACCACACTCTTTCTCTGGGCTAAATTTCAAATTTTTACGTCGAATAGTTTCAGAGAAAATCGCCTGTGACAGACACACGGACGGACGGACGGAAAATGACCCTGAACAAACCTAAAATTAGATTTATGAACCAATAAGATACACCTAAAATTTGGCGTCTTCATCTGTACTAATAGAAAAGATCTTTGCCCATACTAAGGCTTTTCGGACACCCTGTATATTGTTTTAATTATAATTCATCCTTGGATAATTACAGAATATATCCTATATCAATATTACTTCATATTTATAAGTTTACAATTTTTTGCGCTAAAAATGCTTTCTAGACCACAGTGTGACGTTGACAACACAAGCCCCCCCCCCCCCCCCCCCCGTACGAAATTCTGAATTTGCCTTCAGGGTCAATAACAACCTACATGAAGTAATAGGCGAATTGTGGACATTGCGGAACGCGCTTCCAGATCCAGTTCACGCAGTAAAATTTTTTACATTTCCTAAAGATTTCAGATAAATTACGAGTATAAGAAATTAAATCCATATTTTTTTATAAAATGATAGTAGGTATAGTGTTAAAAATTATGCATTATTTCCCCGCACACCCTTGCTTTTTTATAATACACAGAGTTTAGTTTTGTTAAAATTCGTGGCACTTAGAATGGTGACTTTTACTAAGTAATAAAATATTGTTTTTAGCCCTCCTGGCAGCTGCCTGCCCCGATTCAGCCCCCTTCATGGCCGACGAGTGCCTGATGGCTATTCCAGACATCGAAGGAATCGATTACACTACAAAAGAGTACCTGAAATTCGCCCAACACATTAGTTCAGTAGCCGAAAGATTAAATTCAGACGCAGACCGGTTAGGAAACGGTACGCGCTGGTCACCACACAAAGTCGAATTGGCCATTTGGACGCATTATGTTGTTTCAGAATTAAAACCGGAATTATTAGATGGTAAGTACGCAGTAAGCTCCTGAAACTCTTGACAAAGTCTCTTATTGTTGTTGGAATGGCTTGCCTTAGGTACAGGCGCCTTCAAATTTCCTAAGACATGATATGTCAAAATATCGCAAAAATTCCAGTTCTTGTTGCAAAATTGAAAGGTTCCTGGAACGATTTCGGCTTGAAATATACATGAATAAGATTTTAGGAACCTTCTATTTTAAGCGATATTTCATTGGATGAGCGACGCATTAAGTGCCATTTTTATGGATTTTTCGATGACCCTACAACACTGGAATTCGTCATGTACTTATTATGAGTCATAAAAAACACTTTTGACGACACAGCCAATGGGATCACGTTTTCCAAATTTCGAAATTCGCGCAAAAATTTGCAGTAAAAAGTTCCTTTTTTGTTAATAAAGACCAAAATAAATGGATAACAGCAATCGCCATAAACATTTAATTTATGTAGAGAATATGTCGGATTTATTTGGGTTATATACATATTCCCTGTTCTTGTTCGAAAATTGTTTTTTGGAAATACTTTATGTGTTGCATATCAAAAGAAGGAACATTATTTTTTTTTGTATTTTTCATGAAATTCAAAAAAGTTATGAGAGAATTTTTTTGGTATGATTTGACGTGAACTGACCCCATAAAAAACGAGATGTTGCTATTTTACCAACAGTTGTCAGAATCGGTAATATTTTGGTACCGTAGCCATAAATGTTAGGACAAGAGTAACAGTATATTTCCAAATTATAATAATTCTTATTGACGTGTCGAATTTGTGTGGGGCACGGTTTGAAAGGAAAAACAAAATAAAGTTTTACAGCCAGATTCTCCAACGCTAGACCGGTCTAATTTGACAACCAAAAATTTTAAACTGACAAGTGTAAGAATAAGACAACTAAGTTTTATACTATGAATTTGTTTCTTAGTCTCTCAGTTTTGTAATAATATGATATATTTGTTAATAGATGTTCAAATTGAAAATGGAACCATAATCCCTCCAGCTATTGCGGCGCTTCATCAAAATGGAGACTCGTTAGATGCAGATGCCACCATAACCTCAGATGAAAGTAATTCGGCAGGTAAGTTTTTAGTTTTTTCTTACTAAATAGTGTTTTTCTCGGACTCAAAATTTACTTCAATGTCAATAAATCACAGGGTTGTTGTGATTTAAATCGCGATTTAAATCACATGATTTTGATTTAAATAAATTTTTAATTTTTATCATAAATGTGTCTCTGCCACAAAGACATTATAAAATTTACCGAATTTAGCTAGGCTACTAACGCCCATTCTCGCAACTTTTCTTGCCTACATGCTTAACCCAAAAATGCCTCGAGATAGCTATCTCAAGAAGAAAAGTATTTGGAATTAGAATTAATAAAAATTCACTACAAAAACTTAAAAAACACTAATTTGTTACAAATTATAATAAAGTTACATGCTACAGCAGCTCCATTCAGTGGTACACTGTTTTCTGAAGGAGTTTTAGAAACTAACAATGTAATTAATTTGTGGACAGCAATTCATGAATTAGAAGGTTGTAACTGAAGAAGAAATAAAAATATCCAAACAAGTGCATACCAGCGGCATGCAGTGAAATTTCAAAGTTGTTTGTCTCTGTTCCTACTTACAGGACCCGTACCAAATTTAGGAGTTTTAATAGTAAACCCACTGGGAATGTTTTGGTAAAGAAAAAAAAAACATTTTGTAATTTGCGAAAAAAGTTGAATTTTTGCATTGCTTCCACTGGAAAAAAATGAACACGTTTAGGGATTTTATTTATTATTTTTTCTAAACAAATTTTACATCATTTTGTTGAGAATTTTTAAATTTTAAGAGAAAAACTGTGTTAGTAGAAAGTTATAGTCATTTGAATTTTTTTTGAAACTATTTTAGGTTTCAAAAAATTCAAATGATTATAACTTTCTACTAACACATTTTTTCTCTTAAAATTTAAAAATTCTCGACAAAATGATGTACAAATTGTTTAGAAAAAATAATAAATAAAATACCTAAATGTGTTCATTTTTTTCCCAGTGGAAGCAACGCAAAAATTCAACTTTATTCGAAAATTACAAAATGTCCTTTTTTCTTTACCAAAACATTCCCAGTGGGTTTACTATTAAAATCCCTAAATTTGGTACGCTTCCTGTAAGTAAGAACAGAGATATGCAACTTTGAAATTTCACTGCTGCTTCGGCAGGAGTTAAACGAATATTTTCATCTTTTAATTTAGTACACAGTAAACTGCGTAACAAACTAGGTACCTACCTACTGAAAAATCTGCAAAACCTCGTGCTTTTGCTAAAATGCTTTAATCGTTAGTTTTCATTCGCATCTAAGCCCCGTTTTTTACTGTTAGCTTTTGATTTTATTTCCGAGTATAAGTTGATTATGTTATATGTTATGAATGTTAAATGTCTAAAGAATAAATATAATGTTGAAAATAAAAATGAATTGAAATTAATTACATATTCTTGTAGTTAAATCAAAAAAATCCGATTTAAATCAAAAAAATCGGATGTTTTTGATTTATTCCAAAAAAAATCAGCAATCCTGATAATTCATGTTTAAGCGTGATGAATAGAGCTGTATAACTGTTCCCGCAACACAGAACCACCGCACCGTGCAGCGATCTTGTGGGACAAAAATCAGAACTCTGAAACAAATTGATATTATCATATACAGGGTGTTACAAAAAGATGTTAAGAAATTTTAAGGGCAGATTCTACATCTAAAAATATGAAAATAAATTTACATAAACATGGGTTCTCAAACGCTTCTTTTTCGGGATACAGGGTGTTTAATATTTTCTTTTTTAAATGTTTCTTTTTAATTTCTCGAAAATGCGTTAAGATATTGACATGAATTTTGGTACACGCCAGTATGTAATCCAAGGGTACCTTAACGTGTAAAAATTTATTATCCAAAGTACTTGCATCAGTGGCCTGTATGCCGGTAAGTCTTTATTTTTAGCGAACAAAATGGTACGCCACTGTTTTTTGTAAAATTGTTATCGTTTTCTTGAAGCCCAATAAATTCTACGTGAAAACTGCCTCATAAGCTTTTTTGTTCTGACGCACCGTTTTCGAGATAAAAAATAATTTATTTATTACAATAAATACAAAAATGATTTTTTAAAAATATTTTTTTTGTTCGGGAAATAGTGCATTTTGATTTAAGTTTATAGTAGATGCTGGAAATGGCTTCTTCCGTGCTTCAATACGTACTCTACCTCTTCGGAATACTTGAGGTGTGAAAATATTAAACACCCTGTATCTCGAAAAAGAAGCGTTTAAGGATCCATGTCTATATGAACTTATTTTCATATTTTTAGATATAGAATCTGTTCTTAAAATTTCTTAACATCTTTTTGTGACACCCTGTAATTTGTTTACCACAAATTTGTCGGCTGTAAGTCTATATTTAATACAAAACATTGATTTTCTATTGCAAGGTTACAAAAAAAATGGATTTGAACTTATGCGCCCATAATAACATATTAACACTAGAAATAATACTTAAAATAAATAATATTATCAGCTGTAATAGTTAATGAAAACAATATATTATAGGAACCTAATTCAAGGAAAAACAAGTATATGTAGTTATAATATGTATCTTATTCTGTCCCTGAGTCACTTTCAGTTGCTTTACTACCTTCGAGTAGCCGTGATATTATATGCTGACAAAGGATCAGTGCCTTCTGTAAACGCAATGTAGTCTTTAATGGTACTGTCATTAGCTAAACGTTTTTCTTGTTTATTGATTAGTTTTAGATAAAAAGCTAGTAAAGGATCCGATGTAATGATCAAGCGATTCATTAAATCAATACTTGATTTTAGTCGGGAATTATTCCGTTCGGGACTTCATCGAAGCTTGCAGACTAGAGGAAAACGCTCGACTATATAAATGACACGCGCCTATTCCAGTTATCAGTAATATTTTTGCTTATGAGAGTAGTGTAGCACGAAATTTTGAATCATGACAAGTCGGGGTACAAAGGAATTTAGTATTTGGCAACATTTTATAGAAAATAAAGTGGTTGGCAAACTAGGATATGTGTATGTAAAAAGTGTGGTAAAGAGATGCAAGGTTTAGTGGATAGACTGAAAAGTCACTGGGAAACCTGCAAAAGTAAAACTAGTGATATTAGTTGTCTTGAAAGTGGTTGTGAATTCCAGCCTGGAAGCAGCCAAAATGAAGTTATCCAGTCGGCAAAGAAACAAAGAAGGGATAAGGAAAATGGAGGTGGAAGTGAAAATAATGGAAGTAGCAGCCATTAGGGTTCTTTTGTTGTGCGAACTTGTCAATATAAGAAGACAGAATTGGACATGCAAATAGCTAAAGCCGTTTACGCAACAAACTGCAGTTTTAGATCGAAAAAAAAATAAAGAAGTGCGAAAGGCCATAGAAATGTTAAGACCAGGTTATGTTCCGCCGTCTAGATTTCAGTTATGGTCAACTCTCCTAAATGAAATATTTGAAGAAAAATCAAAATGTTTTAACAAGTTATCTGGACAGTCTATTTGCATGCACTCGGATGGATGCTAATGTTCATAATGAGCCCATAATCTGTGTCGTGTGAACAGCAAAAGATGGAAACAGTGTTCTTTTAGAAAGCATAGATACATTCGGTCATCCCCATCAAACCCAAGCTTTGTTGTACCCATTCATGTCTGGGAATAAGAGTGACATAAGGAATTACCGACCTATTTCTATCATTAACACAATCCCAAAAATTTTTGAAAATCTTGTAACAAAATATCTCAGCTCTATCTTGTCTCCGGAAATAATCAGTCAGCAGTTTGGATTCTGTGCGGGCAGAAATACGGAATTAAATCTTTACTTATACTCACTTTATATTGCAGGCCTTGGAGGGGGGTATGGAGGTTCATTCCATCTATACTGACTTCTCCAAGGCCTTCGATAAGATCCCGCACAATGTAACTGATTGAAAAGCTTGAAAACTTAGGAGTAAATGGACCATTACTCGGCTGGGTGAGGCGCTATCTTACGGGGCGGATCCAGGTTGTGAAGGTTAATAATTTCTTGTCCCGTGAAGTTCTTGTACCATCTGGAGTGACTCAGGGGTTTCATATGGGACCACTTACTATCATTAATATCTTTATTAATGATGTCGCGCCTTGTTTCCGCTCTTCCGAGTTTCTTCTCTTTGCCAATGATCTAAAAATGTTCAAAGCTGTCTCGACTCCCGAAGAATGTTGCTTTGCGGGGAGATCTTGACAGGTTTGTGTCTTGGTTGCGGTGACAATGGTATGCATATCAATATTTCAAAATGTAACCTGATGATATTTTCCCGCCGCACACTGAAAACTACCTTTGATTATCTAATTAATAATGTAACTCTATCCTCTGTAGAGAACATAAAAGATCTTGGAATTTTTCTCGATGTAAAATTACCATTTATTACCCAAATAAACACAATGGTCAGTAAGTCGTTAAGGATGTTGGGATTTATAAGTAGAATTGCACAGGATTTTGCTACGGTTCGTTCTTGTAAAATCCTCTTTTGTAGTTTTGTTAGGAGTCATTTAGAATATGCTTCCTCTGTGTGGGACCCTGTGTATATCTGTCACATTAACAGAATTGAACGTGTACAATTTTTTTTTTTAAGTTTATTTTTTGTGAAAAGCACCTACATTCCTTTTCAAGTACCTATTATAATGAATAAGTATTAAAAAAATGAAAATGCATTAAGGTTTTTTTGTATCAAAAAGAGTTGAAAGTTTTATTTTTATGAATAAATATGTTTTTAAGTATTCTAATTTAGCTTAATTTTTAGGCATGATTTTTAAATTAAAATCCTGATTTTAATCAACTGATTTAAATCTTCTCAACCCTGTTTCGGGTTCTAAACTAACCTACCTAAACACATTATTAATAACTATTTTGTTTAAGGTGGCGTTCCTCCCCTCAACGGTAAATCCACAGCTGCCGAAACTCTCCCCACAGCCGTTCTGGACGAGGACACCCGAGACACCACCACCTCGTTCGCGGACACAGACAATGGCAGCCCTGCTGTGTCCGCCGACGATGAGCTGGGCGAAAATTCCGCCTCAGTATCGAGTGTCAGCGAGTCTACCAAGGATTCCATACAGGTAAAGATACTTTTTGTCTTTTACTGCATAAATTGTCAGATTTTTACTTCTTTGCTAAATAAATTATAATATAGTTATTGTATTGTGAAAAAAATCACCTCTTGAAATTTTTTCACATCACCACGTTTTGGGGTAAAAAAGCTTATTTGTAACTTATTTGTATTTCTTTTCAGGACGAGGACTCGAACAGCATCGGCTTCGCGGCAAAGCGACCGTTGACGGACGTCTCAGCCGACGGCCCTCCGTCGGCCAAAAAGATCCGAGACGAGGCCAAGTGACGAAGCCACCGGCTGCCCCACATTAGGCCCCTTTTTTATTCAACTAAGTAAGCTTAAGATTAAGATTAAACCACTACACGATGTTATATATTGCATAGTGTGTACAGGACAGATAAGATATGGTTAGAAGTTGCGCCTTTTTCATGTTTCGGTGGTGCGTGGAAAGATTACATTATTTAGGGAAGGTATACTGGTGTTCAAAAAAATCATACAGTAAATAACAGCTTCAACTTTTCTTAGTGGACTTTTTGAGAGCACTGGCACTTAGACTGTATTTTAGATGCAATTTTTTGTCCACGGGTGTACGGGGTTGATCAGTGTGAACGTGCATACAAGGTGATCAAACTTAAGTCGGCAATATTGCTAACTGTAATTGTAGTAACAAGGAATTAAATTTGCAGAAAAGTGTATTTTTCCTCTTCATGCTCTCAGGATATACAGGGTGTCCGAAAAGTCTTAGTATGGTCAAAAATATTTGCTATTAGTAAAGATAGAGACACCAAATTTTAGGTGTATCTTATTGATTAATAAATCTACTTTTTCATGTAATTTAAATTTTTCAACCCCTTGAGGGGTGACGCTAGGGAATTGAGGTCAAAAATGCAACGGTCTTCAAAAAAGAAACATTTTACCGCAAACCCAAGGACCGTATCTTAATTCGCTTTTAAATGGCAAACCTTTAAAAATAAAAATCGTGAAAAAATTAACAATTTAAATATCTTTATTTCCCTTATTACTTTAAAAGTTGTTCAAAATGACCACCAGGAACTTCTTTGCAGTAATAAAAGTCGATGTTGGATCTCAGCCAAGAAGTAACACCTGCCATTATCGAAAATGTGAGAAGTAGTGGCGGCTGGTGAAATTTGAAAGTTTTATATCTCTGTTGCTACTTACGGGACCCATGCCAAGTTCAGGTTTTTTAATAGGGAGCCTACTAGGAATGTTTTGGTAAAGAAAAGAAATAATTTGTAATTTGCGAAAAAAAGTTAAATTTTTGAATTGACCCACCTGGGAAAAATTTAACACGCTTAGCTATTTTATTTATTATTTTTTCTAAACAAATTTTACATCATTTTGTCCACAGTTCTTAAATTTTAAAAGAAAAAAATGTGTTAGTAGAAAGTTATAGTCATTTGAATTTTTTTAAACCTAAAATATAATTTTAAAAAAATTCGAATGACTATAACTTTCTACTAACACGTCTTTTTCTCTTCAAATTTAAAATTTTTCGACAAAATGATGTAAAGTTTGTTTAGAAAAAATAAATAAAATACATTCATTCAACTTTTTTTGCAAATTACAATTTTTTTTATACCAAAACATTCCTAGTAGGGTCACTATTAAAAAATCTGAACTTGGCATGGATCCCGTAAGTAGCAACAGAGATATACAACTTTAAAATTTCATCAGCCGCCACCGGTGAGAAGTGAGTTCTAAAATCGACTTTGCCTTAGTTTCTTTCAAAGACTCTCCCGTTAAGCGATGGCACATGTTTTTTGAATCACCCTGTATAGGCGGTAACATTTTTAATTCTTTTTTCATTTTTAACGTTTTTTGAGATAGTTGTCTTAAAATTTTTAGGCACCCTGTAGCAGATGAATACATCTTTTAGCATATTTAACCAAATTTGTAGCTATTATAATAAAAAAAGAGTTTGCATTAGTGTTGCCTTGATGTTGAGCCATATCTGAAGATTTTTTTAAGAGTCTGAGCTTCCTTGTACACGAAAACAATTAGATCCATTTGTATAACTCAAAGAAAAATGTTTTACAAGCTTTTTCGCAATAGAACTTTTTTAAGTTTATTTTTGTTTCGATCTATTTGGCCTTGCTTTTTTGGTTTTCGTGCTATGCATCTTTGTTCTGCACTTGGCCAGACCCGGGGAGTTTTTCTTTCTTCTATTTCTTGCACGGGGCTAGCAAGAGGCAAGCGGTTTTTTGACAAAATGATGAAAAAGTTTGGTAGTGCAGAATTTCGACATATTTTGTTTAAATTTATATACAGTAAAGATCAACTTACTGCGAACATAGGTCTTCAGGGCGAATTTATCAATGGTCGTATTAACTGCGTTCCCACTCCCCGCTACCGCAGATTACGTCAAGCTGCCGCCAATACATCAGTGTAACTTTGGCGACGGTTGGGGCTACGGTATTTTGAGTTCTACAAGAGATTACGAAATTTTGGCTAATTAAAATATTAAATTAGTTTAAAATGGATCTAACGTATCTAAGAATCGCGATTGATTTAAGCGGACACGAGTGAATTCGTCCATGCTCTACCTATGTCGTTCGCTTCAAGCTGAACCTTACTGTATATTTGATATCATTAGAAAGCTAAAAGATTATACTATCACTGCCATTTAAGTGATTCTATTTTTATGGGGACTAATCAGCTTTTTTAATATTGTTATTGCTTATTTAGTTTTTGTAAAAACCCAATGGCTTTCCAGCATAGTAAATAGTAAATATATATATATATATATATATATATATATATATATATATATATATATATATATATATATATATATATATATATATATAATATTATATATGCATCAAAAAAATTAACATTCAGATTCACTAAAAAGTTTTAAGATTTAGTACTGGTTTAAATTAAGATCTTATAGTTGACCAGTTATGTTTTGACAGGTTTTTGTCCTGTAATTGTTAAAAAGTCGGCACTTAAAAACGTAAGAGTTTTTCTCTTCAGCGATTTGCTGTTGTTGCTGCAGGGCAACTGAGCAACAACAGTATTAAAAATATTGTTGCTGGTTACTCCTCTTTAGAAAATTATTTATAATCACGGACCATTTTAGTAAACCCTTACTGGTGATATTTTGAATATAAAGCTTAAACTACTATTGTTAATAATGGATCTAATAGTTTTAGAGGAAACTGATGAAAAATGTCTATTTCGCGAATGTTAGTAGACCCTTATAAAGACGATATTTGTACCGTGCGCACCAAAAAGAAACATAAAAAAGGCACATTTCTAAGTATATGCCTTTAGACAGAGACATATAGTGTTACCTTTTTAAAATAGCTACAGTTTTGATAGTCATCTTTTTGTTACTGATTTATTTCTCTACTATTTAACTTATTGGAAAAAATATTCTTACATAAAATTAAAAAATAATCGTTCTTCAATTTTTCAAAAACAACAAAAAAATCTTGTTTAATATTAGTTCGTATGTTCATTCCTATTTGGATTTTTTGTATTTTATTTTTTAACTAAATAAAGAGTATTAAAAAAGCTTATTAGGTTTTTATCGTAACACCTTTTTTACGTTTTCAGTTTTTAGGGGAGGGGGAGGGGGCAATTAATTGATTAAAGTTTAATTGCAATTAAATTTAGTTGTATTTAACGTTAATTGGAGATCACAATTAAATGTAACTGCAATTAATTAAGTGTCAATCGCTGTTTGGACTTTGGGCTTCTTATTACTTAAATATGTATTTATGCTACCATATAGAATAAGTCGGTTTGGTTGCCTATCTTGGAACCCCATCTGAACAATTATTAATCATCCCTTAATACAATGTCATTTTTTTTGGACAGTTTTGCTTTCGTCTCTCGCCTTTAGATCGCCAGAGAAGCAAGATAGGGTGCTTGACCAATCTTGCATACAAAATTAAAATCAATCATCATCCTTCATTCGAATCAAACAAAGTTAAATGTGTTTATAATAAAGTTTTATGAGCATTATTTTGCGTATCAAAATACCACCGTGGGAAAGCCCGCGGCCCCCCACCGCCCTTCGTATCCGTATCGGTACATACACGACCCACACATAGAAATACAAAAAATCGAAATTTAATCGTCGATTGCTCCCTTCCTATAAAGAATAAATAATCTAAAAATATGGATAACAGATATTTCGACGAGCTATTTCCGACGAAGTATATGAGATTTTGATTGGATCCATTTTGACCCCGGAAAACATTAAAAAGCGTGAAAAATTTGGATCAAAAATCGAAATTTCCAGTTTTTTCCAAATAATTTCCTTTTCCTGCCGTTTTAAGTATAGGTAAATGTATTGCAAAAACAAAATATTTGAGATTTTAAATTTTCACGTATGAATCCGTTTTTCGATACGACTTTTCGTTTTCGAGTTATTAAGTACCAAAAAGGGGTCGGTAAAGAACATTTTTAACCGGAAAAAAAATTAAAAAATTACTTACCGTGTTCCGATACTCACCAATTTCAATAAGGTTCTGAAGCTCCCGGTCCTCTACAACCTCCGAAAATTTGAATTGATTTAATTCACTTTTGCGACCTGTAAAATTGATATCATACGAAATCGCGTAAACTTCGACTTTGACGTTTAATAGCTCCGAAACCGTACACCCTGTATATCTGAATTTTTTACCGAAGCTAGTCGCACTATCCCTCTATTAACCTAGAAAATTCGATTGCTCCCCCTCTAACCGTTTTCGAGAAAAAAATTGAAATGGTGAAAATGTCAAAACGGACAACACATTTTCCTCGATCACGGCTCAATATACAGGGTGTTACAAAAAGATGTTAAAATATTAAAAGAGCAGATTCTACATCCAAAAATATGAAAATAAGTGTATATAAACATGGATCCCCAAACGCTTCTTTTTCGAGATATAGGGTGTTTCATATTTTCACACCTGAAGTATTCCGAAGAGTTAGGAGAACTATGCGGACAATTTAGAGCATGTATTGAAGCACAGGGAAGCCATTTTCAGCATCTAAAATATAAACTTAAATCAAAAAGCACTGTTTCCTGAACAAAAATTATTTAAAAAAAAATTACTTTTCATTGGTTTTTATTGTAATAAATAAATGTCGGTTTGAGTGTATTTCCAGAGTGGGAGTGACCCGATATTATTGGTGGGCCGTCGATCAACTGTGTCTCTCTTCGTAAAGCGCGTATGTCTGTTTCTCTCTTAGTTTTAATGAATTTATATCGTCCATATAAACCTATGACTCCTATGAGGTCAATTAAAAATACGACCCAGCCCGGAGCAAGCTTGGATAATCTTTCGACGATGGCTTGGCTCGATTCTTTCTTGAGGAGTTTTCGCATGGAACTAGCACTTTTTTGAAACAAAATATTCTTTTTTTGGTTTTAAAAAATTAAAAGATAAATTATTAGGTAGATCATTAAAAATTTTAGGTGGGTCATTGACCAAATGACCTTATGGACGGGCCGCGCCTGTCGTTCATAACTTTGACCATCATAGTTTTTTTTTAAATGACGTAATGCAACTGGTAAATGAAAAACCTAATGGTGCAATTTAAAGGGTTATACACAAGCCCCCATTTCGGTCAAAGTTACGTCACTTTATGGTACGAGATATTCGATTTCATCCGGCTTTTAACGGGCGTGAATAGGACGGTTTTGACGTTGAATCATTGTACACTCTTGCCTACGCACCACCTACCGTCTACCGCACGGTAGCGTTATACTTCGAGTCACGAAGAAGGGGCCCAAAACTTCTTAAGATTCAGGTGGGATTTAAACCCACGACGAATGAAACTTGAATTATAAGGCTAACATCTTAACCAACCGAGCCGCCGCGCCGGGTTTGCTCAGGTTTGATTCAAGTTTTTTCATTAAACAGCAACTATTAGAGCAACATCCTTAAATGTGTTCGTATATTAATACTTATTTCTATTTACAATACATACATACATAACACATAGTTTTTATTTGTTTGATTATTCTGCGTCCATGGCACCTTCCGCCCTAGGCCCTCTGTCCTCCGTTTTAAGGTTGGGGTAAAGTTTTGCTACCAAACTATCCCCTTGTCTTCCTGCGAATTCTGGTCTGCTTTTTCCCTTAAAAAACGTGAAAATAAAATAATAATATTTCCCATAACAGTAAAGAAATAAAATATCTTTCTTTAAAACTAAAATCAATATAAAAACATGCCAGTTTAAACAACGCAAATTCTATTTTTAACTCGAAAGTAACAAACATATATTGTTCAGCTCACATCAAAGATACCGCCGTTTCTTTGTCGGTGTAGTTACCTCAAAAATCCCAACTCTTTCCTAGAAAATTACTACTACTTAAAAATCATAGGTCAAAAAGTCAAAACTTACACACCCAAACCATAATGGCCGAAGTTAAACCAATTAAAAATTAGATCGCTTCCTCTACAATGATTTTTATTGATTTACATTTCGCGTGACGTTTCCCGATTTGCATCAATTTACCCCTTGCCAAGAAAGTCAAATCAATGTTTGACAGAGCCTTCGAGGGTCTGCAAGAAGCTCAACAACGCGCGGTCCGCTCGATTCGTATCGTGTTTCTCGAGTACCTCTAAACTTGTAAAATATCTAGACACGGCTAGTATCTCTAGCGTATAAAATTTATCGGCAAGACTAGTACCTCTAACGTGGAAAGTATTGACACGGCTAGTATCTCTAAAGTGTAAAGTTTTCGGTTCGGGTTCCAATTCCTTTTCTACATGTTCTACAAAATCTTATAAACAAAAACAAACAGTTTGCCGTACACAGTGGCGCACCCAGGGAGGGGGGCTGCAGCCCCCCCTCCCCGACCAACATCTTAGACATACAAAAATTTAAAAAAGTGCACTACTAATTGAAGAAAACCAACGAATTGTACCACTCAGTTAACACCACCCCCCCCCCCCCCCCAAGACAAAATCCTGGGTGCGCCCATGGCCGTACATGTAAGGTCTTTGAAATGAATTATACCAAAAAAAATATGAATAGATCAATACTAATATGTAATATAAAAAATGCAGGCCATTTTTGTTTTGCTTAGATTGCTTCTGAAAACATTCCTTACACATCTCACTGCGACCTTATTAAAATTTGCGCCCGATAATTTTGGTTTCTTAACGAAACAAATATCCCAATAATTTCAAAAAACGTCTCTTTGGAAAGTAAATTCTTTCGAAAAACAGCTTTTTCGAAAATTGCTTAACGAAATTTTTCAAAAATATTTTCTCGAAATCATATTTCGAACCTACATTTTTCAAAAATGTCCTGACCGCTTTTTCAAAGATGCTTTTTAGAAAACGGATTTATAAAATATTTTCTCCAAAAACCCGTATTTCGCCAGTACATTTTTTCAAAAATGTCTCCAAACAAATAATTTTTAAAACAGGTACATTTCTCGAAAATATATATTTTTTGAAAACAATATTTAGAAAATTAAATTATGAACTCTAGTAGCTTGGAAAATGTTAATGGAAAAAGACGAAAAAAGATCCTGAACAAACCCAAACTAACCTTTTTTGGGTTTGCTTGTGTTTCCTTAGGTTTGGTACGTTACTTTCTCGTAAATTACTTTTTCAAAAAGCCGTTGCCTGAAGAAATTAATACTATCCGAAAAAATTTAATTTCGAAAAAGATGTTCTCTGAAAAAACTTATTTTTATAAAGGGCTTTAAAGAAATTGAAAAATTGGTTTTGGACAAACTGTACTTTCGTAAGTACTCGTATATCCCCCAAATGAGCAGAAGGCATAAATAAAAAAAAATGCTACAATATTTACACTTCCATATTAATGAAATAATTGCCCTGTCGCGTGTAAGCTAAGATCACCAACTGTTTTCTGTTTTAGCTGTTTCTTTTTTCAACAAATACCCTTTTTGATGTTAAATTAAGTAAATTTTTTCAAAAAACAGCTTATTCAAAAATATATTTTTTTTGAAAATACATTTTCCGGAAATATATTTTTTAGAAAACATAGTTTATCTAAATTTAAATTATGAATGAATGAAATGTCAATGAAAAAATGACAAAAAGATCATAAGCTAACCTAAACGAACCTTTTTTGTGTTTGGTCAGGTTGACGTTTCCTTGTATTTGCTATGTTACTCTGTAGTAAATTACTTTAAAAAAGTTTTTTTTAATATGAATATCCGAAGTCTTTTTCGAAACAATGTTTAAAAAATGTTCTTTCTAAAAACAAGTTTTCTTGAAAAAATTTAGTTTCAAAAAGTAGTTAAAAAAATTCGAAGTTGGTTTCAGAATTTTTTTTTTAAAACATCCCCAGTTTTCGAATATCTATATTATCGAAAAAGTTCTGTAGTTTAACCTAAACGAACCTTTTTTGTGCTTGGTCAGGTTTACGTTTCCTTGTAGTTGCTATGTTACTCTGTAGTAAATTACTTTCAAAAAAGTGTTGTTTTTTAATATGAATATTCGAAGTCCTTTTTGAAACAATGTTTAAAAAATGTTCTTTCTGAAAACATGTTTTCTTGAAAAAAGTTAGTTTCAAAAAGTGGTTAAAAAAATTCGAAGTTGGTTTCAGAAAAAAAAATTGAAAACATCCCTAGTTTTCGAATATCTGTATTATTGAAAAAGTTCTGTTTTCGAGAAAATATATTTTCGAAAAATTTTCGTATATCAGTCCAAACGGACAGAAGGTATAAGTAATTAAAAAAATGCTAGAATGCTAAGTTAGGATGACAAACATTATGAAATAATGAACATTTTTCCTAAAATGTCTCCAAACAAATAATTTTTAAAATAGATACATTTTTCGAAAATATATTTTTTTGAAAACAATATTTAGAAAATTAAATTATGAACTCTAGTAGCTTGGAAAATGTTAATGAAAAAAAGACGAAAACAGACCCTGAACAAACCTTTTTTGGGTTTGATCAGGTTTCCTAGAACTCTAAATAATAAAAAACTAATATCGCACTCGAGCTTGTCCGTTTAAAGATACCTATCGTATGGACAAACCCTATTGGCAACAATTTCTAATGAATAATGAAAATAAAAAAATGGCCCAACAAAAGTAAAGCAACATTCTAAATACTTTTGTGAAAAAATAGTTTATTGTAAAATATTACTTGATTATATTTAGGGGCGGCAAAATTTAGTTTTGCCCCCCTTCGAAGTTTCCTAGATCCAGCACTGTAACAACCTGTATATATTAAAACTATCCTGGAGGTCTGCTCTATAAGGAAATGACAACCGTATCAAAATCCGGTCAATGGTTCCTGAGAACATATATACAGGTCAAACACAAAACCTCTTTTTTTAAGTGGATTAATAATATATTACTCGAGATTCTCTATCTGGTATCTGGGGTTTATTCTAAGGGTTTATTTAAGTCATTCAGCAGGGAAGACAGGGAAGATTTACTTCATGAAACAGTCTCGAACTTACCTTTTCTTGCATTGTAGCAAATATCTCGTATAACGTCCTTTGTGTGTTATATATAGAACCTTTAGTTGAGCCCTGTCGTGAAAATGGAGGTGTGATATTCGCTAAGGGAGGGGGAGACATCGGACTGTCCGTAGTAGCTCTTATCACTGAAGCTCTCTGGGTGTTTTCGTCTTTAGTTGGACCTAAAAAATGTATTTTGAAAATGCGTGAAACTCTATTAAGTTTTCCTTCTTGGTTTTTAAGAAATACATATATATATATATATATATATATATATATATATATATATATATATATATATATATATATATATATACCTTCTTAATGCACTGGGATGTTACCGCATATCTATATTATTTAATAATTTTTTTTATCTTACCAATATTATCAAGCTGATTCAGAGCTTCATCTAAATCAACCTTTTCTATAGCTTTGTCTTCTTCAAAATTAAATTTGTGACATTCCAGTAGACACTGGTAGATCAGTTTATGATTCTCTGAATGAAGATTGTTCTTCAGAAAGATTTCTAGTTCATTCCACATAGCCTAAAATTTTCAAAATAATCGAAATTGTAACTGTACCCCTTAGGCGCATCCAAATCTCTTTTAAAAACTTATATTCTCAAATTGAGGCAACAATAAAAAAGTACTATTAAAATTTGCACAACCTGTATCTAATAATACAATAATATTAAAAATTTTAAATTCTATAACACATTTTCTTACCTTGTACTGTTCTTCCCTTTTTTGTCCCTTCATTCTTTGTCCGGTATTTTGTGGATGAAGTGGCTCCATTTTGGATTCCAATGCAATGAGATTGAAAATTACTTTTCTACATACAAATAGCTCGTCTTCTGTTAATTTGTCTTTTGTTATGAGTGATGGCAACGGGTCAATATACTAACAACATAAAGAAAAAACTTTTTTCAGAAGCGGAAACAGAAGTCAAATATAATGCGGAACTTTCGCCTTTGTGGAAGCAGAAATGGAGGTACGTTACATCACTTATAAAAACGGTGATTGTGGGCCAGTTTTGATAGACAGGTATATGCTATTATGGACTTTTTGTAGACCTTCGGAGATGTAGAGATTAGCAGCTTTTAAGATAGAGATCGTAATAAGAACAATATTCTCCTTAAAAATGATACTTACCTGTTTTAAATTAAATAATAAAGTCGAACTGATTGTCAGAGGCCAATATTTAGTTTGCCTATTCACCCTTTCCCTCACTTTCTCTATTGGTTTCTGTCTATCAGTTCCAGGCTTAACCTTAATCGGTAAAAGGGTATTTTGTTTTATTAAAAGTCCAAAATCTGGAATTCTGTAGTCTGTTACTCTTCCGCCACACCCTTCCGAAACTGATGGTGGATCTTCTAAGACAGACCTGAAAAAATGATAATTTTTTTTAGCAAAAAATGAACAGAGTTTAAAAAAGCACGGATGGGTGTGAAAGAATATTTTTAGCAAACCCGAACATATATGTTTAAAAAAATTTCTACTTAGCTACATTTCATACCCTCTCATGCCACTGAATCAGAATTATATTTGATCTATATTTTTTAACTGATATACCAAACTAACTTTTTCAACATAATATTGCTATTTACCTGACAAGTGCGGAAAGTGATAGTTTTCCGCACGCGACATTCATCTGACCGAACGACGCGAAGCGGAGTTCAGTCAGCGGTTATTTTTGGGTGTTCCCACCAATATTTTACTAAATACGCTAAACTGCGCCTCTTTGGTCCGGGTCCAGTGATGTTAATTAGCACACGAAGTATAATTAAGTGGCGCTGTAGGTATGTGATTGTTGATGTATTGTTTTCTGATAATTCCTGATAATCCCGGAGGAATCAGATTTCTTTCTATCCGTGTTGGCGACAGTGCATTAGAAAAAGACAATTAAAAAAGAATATGTTGAAATTTTTATCCTACCATCTTCGCTCGTGGAAGTATTGCTGGTTATCTACTTTGAAAGATGTGTTATTGCAAAATTCTTCTCTTTCCTGATAAAATTGCCAACGGACTCCGATTTCTCTCTATCCTCGTTAGCCAAAGGGGCATTAGTAAAATACAAACAAAAACGATGTTGCTGCCAATAAAAAAGAATATGTTTAAACATTTTATCACAGCCGCCTTTGTTTGTGCTAGTATTTCTGGTTGTCTGCTTTGAAAGTTTTGTCGGAATTGTTATAAAAAATAAATTTCTAATCTGGCAAAATACTTATGTAAGTTTTATGATTTTATAGCAAAAGACCTCATGTTCTTACTGAATACAAACAGAATTTGCAAAAATCTCGTTTTTATTGAGCAAAAAAGTGTCAGCATAGCCACATTAACCATCTTATTTTAATTGCTTCGTATCCCTCTACGAGACAATGCCCCCTCTAACTAATAATTCGCAATAACATGATTGGAGAAAAAGTTTTTAAATAAATAAAGAAAAAATAGCAAAAATTAGTAAATATTTTTATTAAGATGAGCAATTTTTTAAAAATGTTAAAATATTCCCTATTCTCCGAATTCTTCGAATTTTGATAGTTAAATTATCCTAGTAATTTTGTTCAAAATAATATTTTTGGGTTTGTAATGACTTCTTTTAAGGATTTATGCAATAAAAAATACATACATATTCCTTATTTTGCTATAGCACAGTCTATTAAAAGCTGTTTAAAGGTATAGATGTTGCAAAACGTAAGTGAAAAATGTTATAGGTAATTTTTGGCAAAAAAAAAGCTTTTCACAATACACAATACTTTTGAAGTTGAAAGGAACTATTTCTGAAACCGTGTACAGTAAATAAAAAAACCAGAATAGAATTAAAATTTTGGGATCTGAGTTAAGTATTTTCATTTTAATAACCTTACCTTGCTGTGAACAGCGTATGGATGAAAATCTCGCCGCCATGTGCTGCCAATAAATGACTAGTAATCTTGCCCCCGGCTTTCCTGGGCATTTCCAACATGACAGATCTGCCATTCAAAAGGAAATTAATCAGACACAATGAAGGCCTAGAGTTGACGTCCACTGGCGTGATGCGGTGCATCGACGTGCAGTTCTGCAACTCGCTTCCTGTCATTCCTCTCGGCGTGCACCATTTCAAGGTAGTCTACAAAGCATAATTTTTAAGAGGAATAAGCGGCTCACTACCATTTTGGTTTCTTAACATTGTCGTTACTCAGTTATCTAGGATACAGTGCATTTTTTTAAAGTGGACAATAGGGTTTTGCATGTTAAATTTTTAACAACATGTTCTATTAGAAGTATACATATAAAACTTAATATGGGCAAATTTCCTACAGCAAAATCTACCAGTTACAATCTAACCCAATAATAAATAAAACCCAACCTGGAGTTTCTTTTGTGAGGACTGGGTCACTGATAACTCGAATAACTTTCTTTTGGAGAGAATAAAAAATGTTAAGTGTCGAAGGTGATGCCGCTCCCCATATGTGGGAACAGTACTCTTGGTTAGGTCTTATTTGGAAAACAAATATAGTGTAAGTTGGAAGGGGAGAAGTATTTTCTGGCTCAAAAGAGAAAACCAAGCTTTTTAGCTGCTGATGTGGCTATTGAAGTCATCTGTTTGTGCCAGCTGAGATCATGTTTAAAAACAATGCCAATAAGATCGAACGTTTCATTGTTCTGTAGGGCTTGGTCATTCACGTGGATGGGGTAAGCGCTGGATTCTTTGCGTGACAGGGAGTAAGACTGGGTTTTGGAGGCGTTGAACTGAATAAGGTTTTTGGCACCCCAGTCTAAGATTAACTGAAGATCTTGGGAAAGGGATAGGAGCATAGATCTGAGACTATTATCCAGATCTTGATTAGAGACTTGCCTGGAAAAATGGACGTTGGAGTGAAGAGTACCATCAGAGTAACTATGGGTGGGATTGGTAGTTGAAGAGAGCAGGTCACTATTGTGAAGAAAAGGGTTGTTGAACCTTGGGGTACGCCAGCATCGAGAGAAAGCTATCTATCCGGGTACATAGTTTGGGACGAAGACCGTAAAAAGGTAGTCTGCCGAGGAGTGCGGCATGTCATAGTTGGTCAAATGCCTTGGAAATATCAAGAGCAACAATCTGGGATTCGTCATGAAATTCGAGAGACTTGTCCCAGTTATGTGTGAAAAAGGTAAGCAGAGCAGCTGTGGATCTTTGGTTACGAAATTCGTAATGTCTATCATGGATGATATTGTGTTTTTCTAGATATTTTAGAATTTGCAAGTTGATTACTTTCTCCATAACTCTGCTGACAACTGAGAGAAGAAAGATAGGTCTATAATTGGATGGAAGAAATTTGGAACCTTTCCTCGGGACAGGCCGATGCATTTAGGGACAAGTTGAATGCTATTCCATGATATTTTCCGGTTTTTAAGGGCTTCTAGGTGTGTGACAACCCTGGTGGTAAAACTGCATAAACATGCTTTTCATAAGCTAGATACTCTAAAATGTGAAGCTTCGAAAACATTTCGGCAGGCGATTCGATAGTGGTTCTTCTAGGGAAGTAACAATATGTCCAAAACACATCTACTTACCGTTTCATATTCCAATCCTTCTTTCACTGTTCTGATCGCAGCGGAATCTGAAGCGTTTCCCTTTAGAATTGCAGTGTGGGCGGAGCTAGCGTGAAATATTTCCACGTCGTAGTTGGCAGAGGAACTAGCGTTTTGCTCTTCTTTCATTGGAATACCTTGGAAGACATTAAGGGGGTAAAACACTAATGTAACGCATGATATGATACCAAACCGTGTCAAATTCGTCCGGGTTCGCGCATGACGTTGTGAGATATTTTTGAAATTTATAATGCGTAATATAGAGTTTAAGTTAGTTATAGGTTATTTTATATAAATTCTACTGGCAATATACTTTGCCTCCTGCTCGTAATACAAATTTTAAAGTATACGACTTAAAATAATCATGTAAATAAAGGGATAAATTAATTTAAAATAATGGATATTGGTAAATTGCCTGCCAATTGCGTTCTATGTATTTATTTATGTGAAAAGAAAATCTAAATAATTTTATAAAATAAAACTATGCCTAATAATTAAGATAATAATTTTTATTTAGAGGCATATTCTTATTAAAACATTCCTTAAAATATTACCTACAGAGTCTTCCGAAAATATGCTATAAATAAGAATTTTGTTTGTTCCTATAATCTGTCAAATATTTTTTGCGGTGAATAAGATCTGTATGTTTGTCACGGAAACATGTTTTCAGGGTAGTTTTTTTTGTTTTTCACACTTTAAATAGTAGATTATTAAAAATGATTGTATTTCTGTATTCTTTGATTTTTCAAATTTAAAAAAATCTTGAAATGGCAAAAATTATTCCAAACAAGACTAAAATATCTAAATTTATGAAAATAGGTAAAATAAGAAATTATTTTTAAGAAAATAGGTTTTTTCCAGACTCTGTCGTATTTTCTCGATTAAAGTCTGTTGAGATTTTTAGCAATTTTATTGTTTGTCACAATATATTTTTCTATTGAAGCGGGTTTGTAAAGCATTAAACACATTTGACATTCATGACGACGCAATTCATGCTTTAAATTACCTTCATAATCACTTTCATTAAAATGTCTAGAACAGATTCTAACATTTTTCACATTAAACTTATCTTCTCGTTTGCACAGACGCTTCCGAACACTTTGTGTTTCTTTGTCTTTACGGGAGCTAAAAACTTTAATATCGGGCATATAGCCCTTGCATTGATTGTCCACATCACAACCATACACAACACACCTCATTTTTACTTTTAAGCTCTTAAAAGTGATATAAAAACACCAAAAAATAACTTTAAACCACAACGCGATCTTAACAAAGACGTGTTTCGTCTACAAAATATGGCGGAATTACTCACAGAGCGACGTTCATGGCTACGCCTACCTGCGCGGTGTCATATCTTCTTTTATTTGTATCATGAATGTAACGTTACACTGATTTCTTTTTTAATAATTGTGAGGTATTATTCTATGTGGGTAGAAAGTAAATACTTTTTTAGAATTTTTGGCTGTACCGCATCACACATCTACGGTGTTACGATGTTATAGTTGGTGGTTTCAGGAAGGCAGCGTACATGTTCGTCTAAATACGTTTGCGTGTGATCTACTAAACACACTTCTTTACGTCAAATGCAGTTCTTAGAAAAAAAACATCAGCTTAAATAATAAAACTTTTAAAAGATCATTTAATAACCTAATAACTGAGTCAAAATTTTTTTTATGGTATGAAGTAAAAAGTTTGAAAAGGTGATGTCAAAAACAACTTCACTATTTTAGAACAACGCAAACTAAGTTTTCAATAAACTAAACAATAACACACGGTAACAATTTTTAATTTTTAGTAACTTGTATGCAGGGGCGTATCTTCATGGGCGGAGAGGAAAGTTTAAAAAATATTCCCTATTCTCCGATATATAATGAAAATTGATCTATAATACAGCCTACCTGCGAACAGTGACGTTTGTGTAAGTTAAAGGCGCGATAAAAATTGTTTAGTTGAATATACCAAGTAGTTTCACAAATTTTAACTGTAAATGTTGAGTCTTAGTTCCAGAGGGATAGATACACTTTGTAATGGCACTGTGACTTCAGCTTTAAACTGAAACCAAACGTTTCTAGGGCGCAATTTTCACTACCTTTTCAATAACTAAAGAAATCTTCTGCAATGCTCACTATTCTCAACTTTATATCGGGTCGGCGTTCCTGTTACTCATTCCCATAACGCCCGGTCCAAGTAATGTAAAGGAGAACAAATATGTACCTTGCGTAATATTTCAATAGTTGTTAGTCAGTCCCAGATTCATATAACACAGGAATTGAAGCTGCTAATACTTTATATAAACTTTTTAAGTATATTTTTACACTGCAAAAACAACTTATATTATGGGACAGGCTTCAAATAATATGTCATGTTTATCTTTCTTATAACCTAACTTTCTACCAGCAGTAAAATATTTACGAGTATGAGAGAGAAAAAATGAGAGAGCAAGAACATGGGAGAGACATAATTGATCTCTCCGTTGTAAAATGGGTCTCTGTCATCATTCTCAAAATAAATTGGATATGGTATAGTACACACAACAATACTCTGATTGACTTATAACTAGAGAATGATGTGAAGACCGGGGTCGTGTTCCAAAACTTCAGCGTACAACGCCCCAGTGTAATCATCACATGACTATAAATGAACAATTTAAATACTGAGTCACATGATAGTCACACCGGTGCATCGCACGGCGTAGTTTTCGAACACAACCCGGTGTAGAGACCTTTGCTACCACACAAATATAAATTATTATCGTTTTCATTGTTTCAACTAAAGAAACAAAAAGGCCGCTGCTTGATTTAGGTTCACTTTAAAGGGTATTAAATGATCTTTGAAATAATTGAGACGAGACTGCAGGTTGACAGTATATACAGGGTGGTTAAAAAAGTGTGAACCAAATGGAAAACTTTTTTATTTGACCTTTCTGAAAAAATTTTATTCTTGAAAAAAGTTGGTGCGTGTTCCAAAACCTCTAAATATGAGTTTTTCTAACATTTGCTTACTAAGGTTATAAATGGCAAAAAATGAAAATCGCTGAAGAATAAACTACCTCTATTTTTAAAAATTGAGAAAAATTTAAAAAAGAAAATTTCCTCAGGATCTCATTAAAGTCCTAAATACAAAATTTGAAGTTACCCACCTGGGAAAAAAATTAACACGCTTAGATATTTTATTTATTATTTTTTCTAAACAAATTTTACATCATTTTGTCGACAATTCTTAAATTTTAAGAGAAAAAAATGTGTTAGCAGAAAGTTATAGTCATTTGAATTTTTTTAAACCTAAAATATAATTTTTAAAAAAGTTCAAATGACTATAACTTTCTACTAACACATTTTTTTCTGTTAGAATTGTCGACAAAATGATGTAAAATTTATTTAGAAAAAATAATAAATAAAATACCTAAGCGTGTCAATTTTTTCCCAGGTAGGCCAATTCAAAAATTGAACTTTTTTTCTCAAATTATAAAATATTTTTGTTCGTTACCAACACATTCCTAGTAGGCTCACTATTAAAAAACCTGAATTTAGCATGGGTCCTATAAGTGGCAACAGAGATATACAACTTTAAAATTTCACGCTCAGCCCCTGTATATACCGAGTTCTCAAAGGCTCTCGACAGAGTGAATCCCAGGTTGCTTGTGACCAAACTAAAACATTATGAAGTGGATAAACAGTTTTTAACTGGCAGAATTCAAAGAGTTAAAATAAATAATTATGTCTCCAGAGACATTGTCGTTCGTTCTGGTGTGCCACAAGGGTTCCACTGTGGACCCCTATTTTTCTTATTGCTTGTTAAAGACATTACAAAGTTTATTTTGCACTCAGAATTTCTTATGTTCGTTGACGACTTTAAAATTTATTGATCAATAGATTCTATTGATAGTTGTATTCTGATTTAGAATAACAGCGATGGTCTCTCACTTTGGTCACAGCTGAATGGACTTAGTTTAAATATTAGTAAGTGCCATGGCACGTCCCTTTCTAGATCTCGCGATCATATTGATTACGAATACAGTATTAACATTACTCTTACCAGACTGGATGAGATTAGAGATCTGGGCGTGCTACTGGACAAATCTCTTACATTTGTAAACCATGATAATTTCATTACTCAAAAAGGTTATAAAAATCTTGGTTTCATATTTAGACATTGTCGCGATTTTTCATGTGTAACATATAAATTACTGTAGTGTCCCATTGTGAGATTTGGTCTGGAGTATTATATGCTCTGATCCCCTTTTTACCAAGTTCATATAAAAGCAATTGAGGGGGCCCAGAACAAATTTCTATGTTCATGTGGTCATAAGTTTAATATTCACTTTGTGAATTACCAAATAAATTATATGCTTATAAGAAATATTTTAAATATGTCCTCTTTAGAGTCCAGACGTTTTTATTTGGGTATGTGTTTCCTACACAGTCTTATAATTGAAGACAGAAACTGCACGTATATTTTATCCAAACTAAATTTGAATACAAATCATCGTACCCGGAGCAGGGATCTGTTTTGCGTACTATTTCACGCTTCAAACTATAGTATGTATTGTCCTCTACCAAGGCTTCAGTGTAGCTTCAATTTGATTAATAATGATATAAACGTTTATGTTCCTAAACCTAACTTCAACATTAACCTCAAACGATTAATGTAAAATTGGCTATGGTGGTCTATTTTGTTATTATTTCTATTTTGTTATCATATTAAAATTTTTACACCCATTGTACTAAATATTGCAAATGGTAGGAACTTCCGAAGACACGCTGTATAATTCTTGTACTCAAAAACGGACGAGTTTCCTTTTTAATGCATTCGATTTAACAAGTGTGAGATAGGTCGGTTTCTACGCACACAAGTGTAGTTCCGTCAAACTTCCGTTGTAAAAATGTAAAAGTCGAAGCGGAGGTCCATTACATTACTATAAATAACTATTTCATATAGTCTCAAACGAATTATCATACCAATAATGGTTTACAAATCCTTAATTTCTAAGTTACATCGGTTTTCTGAAGTATTTTAAAATATTTTATTTGATTGATATTGTGACAACAAAATGCCGGGAACCGCCAGACACATTTTTTGCATTATTAGTTTTTAAAGATTATTTGACACTTTTAGAATTTCCACCCTATTCCTTATATAAAATACAAACTCCAGCCGAGCCGCGGACAATGGCTAGTGAATAATAATGTTAATTTTACCTGTTACGGTTGTACTCGCCAAGTCATAGTGTAGCAATATAAGAGAGGACAACTTGTTTGGAATTAAAGGGGCTTTTATTGAGTGAACTTCCGTTGTCAAAAGTGGAGACAGCTAAAAATGATTGAAAACAAGAATTAAAAAAAATAAATAAAAAAATGTTGTATTAAAATCTTAATTAAAGGTGAATAGCATTGTTTAGGGAAGGATTTTCTGTCTCTTCCGCACAAAGAAAAACCAGGAGTGCGTTTCCTGGCTGTAGGGCAGGATGCCCCTGCCTACTTATATTGTAGTATGCGATTATGTACTGTATTACCTAGGACGCTAGCTGGATCTTTGCAAACTGCAAAGAACAAACACTACTTAAAACTCTTAACAAAAACATATAATATATATATATATATATATATATATATATATATATATATATATATATATATATATATATATATATATATATATACATACATATATATATATATATATATATATATATATATATATATATATATATATATATATATATATATATATATATATATATATATATATATATATATATATATATATATATATATACAGTGCGACCTCGATAATCCGGACTAATTAAAACTGCGGTGATCCGGATTAGTAAATAATTCGGATTACTGAAGCGGGACAGGTTTTTATTGGAAAGTGAAATATGTAATATAAAATAATTAGCAAAGAGTACATATACATATTAACAAAAAAGTTATAGTCATTTGAATTTTCTTTTTAATTATATTTTAGGTTTAAAAAAATTCAAATGACGATAACTTTCTACTAACACATTTTTTTCTCTTAAAGAGAAAATAATAAATAAAATATCTAAGCGTGTTAATTTTTTACCCAGGTGGGCCAATTCAAAAATTCAACTTTTCTTCGCAAATTACAAAATATTTCTTTTCTTCGCCAAAACATTCCTAGTAGGCCCACTATTAAAAAGCCTGAACTTGGCGTGGGTCCCATAAGTAGCAACAGATATATACGACTTTAAAATTTCACGGGCCGCGCCTAGCCAACACAAAGGCACGCACTGCTTATGTGAACGCCAGATTTCTGATCCGGCCGAATTTCGGAAGTTAGGGAACCCCACACAATCGATTTTAGATATCCTTCATTAATTTGTATGAAGAAGTCTAGAATTTAATTACAAACGCAAGTCCGGATTAACGAGTATTATCAAATCCGGATTATAAAGTACACAATGCAATTGAAATGCTTGGCCGGATTACCGAATAATCCGATCTACTAAAGCTCCGGATTATCGAGGTCGCACTGTATATATATATATATATATATATATATATATATATATATATATATATATATATATATATATATATATATATATATATATATATATATATATATATATATATATATTGTAAATAGGTAATTATATAAAAAATGTAAAAAATCATAAAAATAATAAAAAAATAAATAAACTAGACTACAGTGCAACCATGCTCTCATTCACTCTTAAATCGCCAAATTGTAATAATAAGCGTAGACTAAATGGAATTACATAATTATACTTGTCTTTAGCGCAAGAATATATACTTCTGAGAGATTAGTTAGTAAATTCAGTATTATTAGTGGTTTTTTTTTATCTCCCCCGTATCACTAGTTGCAGACCAAACCCATAAAACTTCAGGTTAATGATTTATTAAATTGTAGTTGTTATCGACAACAGGTATAAATGTCATAAAATTTTAATGACTCCAGTCAGATTACCAAGTCATCAAGAGGGATTATCTCAACCAACATACTACATTCATTTCTTTGTTTGCAGAAAATTTATACTTGCGGTTTACCGTCTGGAATCTTCTCATAATTTACACAATGGTGAACACCATTGAACACAAATCTAAATTATCCGAAAATCTTCTTGAATATACAAAGAGCGTATTGCACAGCTCGACGGGAGCATGTCACAGTTTTGGAAATTTGCACTAGCGACTTGCCTTGTTCATGGTGAAACTGAATGTACAAGTTGTTGCAAACTGAGTTCACGAGTTTTAGGCATATTGTCGAGAAAGTACCCAATATTCAAAATCAAATCGTAATACCCACACCTACAATCGCATGTATTCACTACGCGCCGAAATAGCAAACTGGCAAGTTTTGAAAATTCAACCGGCTACCTGCGAGAATATTTATGAACCTCAATAAAGCTGATACCTATGTTATCTTTACATTTGCGTTACCAAGAAGCTGATTTTTTTTTATCTTCTGACAGCCCACGAAGACCGAAGTCTAAGTACTATGTACCGTGGGTGTACTGGGGAATCGACTCACACATCCAGAGCTGGAAGCATCCGTAGGGCCGTAGGGATTTCACCAGCCCCTTAAGAGCATGTGTGTGATTAACAAACAACAGAAACCCTTCAAAAAAATACTTTCGTTGAACGAGTTACATTACACGGATGCTCAATACTTTTGGCCAAGGCTTTATATACATGTGTACATACATTATTTAACTGGATCTCATATTGCCCACTTTGAGCCCACATATCTCGGAACCTATCCATAGCCGGTCTTTGTGCCCATGGAGACTTTTGATCTACATCACCTAAACTACCCAAATTTTTAACCAATTCGACAGAAAGGCCGTTTTGTGTGCGGGGTCCTTTATTTAATAAAAATTGTTTTTGCTGGGAGGTTGTCAAATAAGCTATAGATAATATACACAAAAAATATTTTTCTCACATGTTTTGCTGGATGATTGTTCACAGAAGATTCAATATTAACTGGAAAAGTGTTTATAATAACCAGATGACAATGGTCTATTGGCAGCAAACTGAAAACAAAAATATACTATCAAAACAGATAACTCATTTATTTTTTTATAAAATCTTTCAAGTATTTTAATAAATAATTTTGACAAGTCATAGATGCACTTAATAATAGTTCTAATGCCTACCTTTCATGGCCAGCTACTATTTTGTTCTGTTGATTTAATACAGTAAGGAAAATTTCTTCTAATCTGTTCATACTTTCATTATCCCTTGCTGAAGTTATGCAGATCACTCTACACCTACAAAATATCAAATTTTTTTAAGACACTTGTTCATGCCACAATCAATAATCTCAATCGTACATCTAATTCATGGTCTAAACATAGGTTACGTTCGGTAAACTGTGACTGAGCTTTTCACAAGCCCTGCACCGCGGTCATTCGACTTATTTTGGCTTACCCCTATTTACAATTCTTCCACCAGCTCCAGTCTTCTATTATTAAAAGGCCTTATGGCTGATTATCATGCTGGGTGAGGTTTTATACAAGTTCTCCGGCAGAAGTACATTACCAAATACTGAGGACCTAGTTATAGCCGCTGCTATAATTAGGAAACTGACACTTAGATTGTGAATTAGATGTACATGTTCTTTTTTGACCATGCATGTACAAGTTATTCAGATAAAAGAATTTTCTTTGGTCCTTAACACAAGTCCTCTTACCTATTTAAGATCTGACCATCATTTTTTAATCTGTCTAATTGAAATTCGGTGGGCTCACAGAGGCCCTCAATGGCTGCCCTTAACCCGTGCAAAACTGTATAGTCAGGAGGAGGGGTTGTAGATCGTAAGGGTGGAGGGGGTGGTGGGACACCAATTAATGCGCATCCGTTCATTATCTGAAGAATATAAGTAAATTCATCCTAAGAGCAGTTTTCAGCACCCATTTCTACTACTGTAACATGATACAAATAAAAGAAGGTATGATACCAAACCGTGTCAAATTTGTCCGGGTTCGTGCATGACGTCACGCCGTGACTTATTTTTGAAATTCATAACGCGCAATATAGAGTTTACGTTAGTTAAAGGCGATTTTATATAAATTCTATTGGCAATATACTTTGCCTCCTGCTTATAATACAAATTTTATAGTATACGATTTAAAATAATCATATAAATAAAGGGATAAATACATACATTGATTGATTGATTCTCCACATCACAACCATACACAGCACATCTCATTTTTACTTTTAAACTCCTAACAGTAATATCAAAACACCAAAAAATAGTTGAAAACACAACGCGATCTTAAAAAAGACGTGGTTTGTTTACAAAGTATCGGGGAATTGGTCACGGCGTGACGTAAATGGCCACGCCTACCAGCGCAGTATCATATCTTCTTTTATTTGTATCATGCTACTGTAATACAGGTGCGGCCCGTCCATAAGGTCATTTGGTCAATGACCCACCTACAATTTTCAGTGATCTACCTAATAATTTGTTTTTTAATTGTTTAAAACCAAAAAGAAATCTTTTGTTTCAAAGTTCCATGCGAAAACTCCCCAAGAAAGAATCAAGCCAAGCCATCGTCAAAGGATATCCAAGCTTGCTCCGGGCTGGGTCATATTTTAAATTGATCTTATAGGTTTATATGGACGATATAAATTCATTAAAAGTAAGAGAGAAACAGACATACGCGCTTTAGGAAGTTAAAAAGGGACACAATTGGTCGACGGCCTACCAATAATATCTGGCCACTCCCCCTATGGAAATACTCTCAAACCGCCCCCTAAAATATACTATTTCAAAACATTTGGTTCGGAAAAAAAAAACTAATTAGGTACCTAATATGCGCATTGTATTTGCATCGTATTAATATTAATTAGTGGTTAAACATAAAAAATTATAAATACGATTTCTGTCAGGCCAGCGCTAGGCATCAAATTTAACGGTATCGGACCGATTTTCTTACATAAAAAGCGTAGTCCAGCGGTATAATCTCAGCGAGTTAATCAGACGGTCGCGGGTTCAAATCTGTGGTGGGACAAGAACTTTTTTTTTTAATTTTTTGTTATTTAAAAAATTAGATCGGCTCTAAAAGGTGTATTGGCAACAAGTTGTTCCTCGATAAAATATTTTTAAAATTGTTGGCAATCTCATATTTACTACAGCTTACAGCCTGCACGTGCGTAGACAAATATCGTATTACTATGTTTAATCGCCAGCATTGCATTTATTAAAGAAAACGGAGTTTCGGCAGCGTTCCTAATATTATTTTACGAGTAATCATGATTTTATCTCAGAATTTTGTTGTGTTTATATTCTGGGCTTTTAGTACAAGGCGCGACATCTATTGAGGAGATGCTAAACTTATCACAACGGAAGCCGCTAAAATCTACTATTTTAGAGTATTAAAACACATAGAAAGAAGCCATAAACAGAAAAGTGATACTAAAAGTCATTAACATCAAGAGTAGTAATGTTCAATGTTCTGCAGTACCTATTGTATGATTTTTGCAGTGTTTATTTGTAGGTAAATAATTTCTTGGCACATTATTAAAAAACCTTTCGTAATTAAAAAAGTCTATTTTGCTTGTTGCGTTGATATCACTAGTTGCCCACAAAATTTTGACCCACCTGTAAAAAACTCACTGATACTTTTTAACATTGTTGCTCAGCTATTTGCTATAAAAAACCAATGATTTCCTGGTGTGGACCAACACCCACTAGAACACAAGGCCTCAGCGCTAGAAGGTGGCGTCATCGTATGCAGGCCGATAGAATCATTGATTATTATTACTGGTAGTTTAAAGGGTTGTTATCTATACCGTATCCAATTTGATTTCAGAATGACAGAAACCCATTTTACAACGGAGACCAATTATGCCTCTTTATCATGTTCTTTCTCTCTCATTCTTTTCTCTCTCGTCTCATACTCGTAAAATTTTTACAACTGGTAACAAGGAAGGTTATGAGAAACATAAACATGACATATCATTTGAAGCCTGTCCCATAAGTTGTTTATGCAGTGTAAAAATATACCTAAAAAGTTTATATAGGTAAAGGGTTTTCAGCTTAAATTCCTGTGTTCTATGAATCTGTGACTGACTAACAACTATTAAAATATTACGTAAGATTCATACATGTGTATGTATTTGTTCTTCTTTACATTACTTGGACCGAGCGTGATGGGAATGAGTAACAGGAACGCCGACCCGATATAAAGTTGAAAATAGAAGGCATCACGGAAGATTTCTTTAGTTATTGAGAAAGGAGTGACAATTGCGCCGTAGAAACGTTTGGTTTCAGTTTAAAGCTAGTCACAGTGCCATTACAAAGTGTATCTACACTTCTGGAACTAACACTTTCAACATTTACAGATAAAAATTGTGAAACTACTTGGTATATTCAATTAAACAATTTTTATCGCGTCTTTAACTCACACAAACGTCACCGTTCGCAGGTAGGCTGTATTATGGATCCATCTTTATTATATAATTTATAGGAGATTAGGGAATATTTTTTTAACCTTATCATAAATTGTTTATTTTAATAAAACTATTTACTCATTTTTGCTATTTTCTCTTTATTTATTTAAAAACTTTTTCTCCAATCCTTTTATTGCAAATTATTGGTTAGAGGGAGTATTGTTTCTTAGACGGGTAGGAAACAATTAAGTAGTATAAAATAAGGTTAATGTGGTTATGCTGACACTGTTTTTGCTTAATAAAAACGAGATTTTTTGCAAATGTTGTTTGTGTTCAGTAAAAACAAAGGTATTTTGCTATAAAATCATAAAACTTACATAAGTATTTTACCAGATTAGGAATTTATTTTTTATGACAATTCCGATAAAACTTTCAACGTAAACAACCAGAAATACTTGCACACACAAAGGCGGCTGTGATAAAATGTTTGATTATTATTTTTTATTGGAAACAACATCGTTTTTATTGGTCTTTTACTAATGCCCCTTTTGCTAACAAGGATAGAAAGAAATCGGATTCCGTTGGGAATTTTATTAGGAAAGAAAAGAATTTTGCGATGACTAATCTTTCAAAGTATATAACCAGCAATACTTCCACAAGGGAAGAAAGTACGTTAAAAATTTGAACATATTCTTTTTTTATTTGTCTTTTTCTAATGCACTTTCGCCAACACGGATAGAAAGAAATCTGATTCCTTCGTGATTATCAGGAAAGAAAAGATGAATATTGTGATTGCTAAAATATGTTCTGGTGTAAACTGTCCATGGAACTGACCAATAGCGTAAATTCTTGTTCAATTGTTTTTCTGTCATCATTCTCAAATTAAATTGGATAGAATATAGTATTTTCATAATACATATTTAAAAAGGGGGATGAATAAAAATGAAAATATTAAATAAATAACTACTAGTGGATTATACTTAAATATTAACGTAAAGTTTAGATCGCATTTTAGAGCAGAATTGCGTTAATATTGATTATTATTATATTATTATCATGTTAACAGATGGGTAATCGGATCTTTATGTATGTTAATCACTAAGCCTTTATTACCACTTTTAAATTTATTATAGGCATTTAGTCTAATGCATCAAATTAGTGAGGTTTGTTACACGGAGGAGCAGTCACTGTAGATTCTATTTGATTTTTATTTATTTAAAAAATAATAATTAATGATAACAATTTATGTTGCTCATAAAGTGTAATTCTTGCCCTAAAGGGAAATTAATATTCTCATTTTAATATTCGGTATCTGTTCTCACTTTCGGACTAAGGAAAGTTTAGCTAAATAGCAATATTTTGATATCAGGAATCTACCATATGTGTATCATTAATTTTGGACCACAATGTATTACGTATATATAGAAACATTATATCAGTGGGGACAATAATTATAACGGGGGAGGATCCGATAAAAATAATTAAAAAAAACATTGTATCAACTATAAAATCCTTTTTTTAATAAACTATATATGACACAAACACAGTCTAAATTATTGTCCACACTCACAGAAGATAGTCCATCCATTTCAAAAAATAAAAATACACCTTGAAAAATCCGTAAACACATTTAAAATACGCAAAACTTTCCAAGCGAACTCGTCTGAACAAACTAAGCCAGTGTTTCGACGAGCGACTTATTCAAGTTGATATCGACTACAAAAAGTGGTTTGTTTGTGGTCTACTGTCGCCAGCTTGCAGTTCCATTTCCGGCAATATAAAAAGTACAGTCCTTGTTACACCGACGCTTTGTCGACCACAATCAAACTTCTGTCGCCGTAAGGCGCCGATCCCGTCCATTGACCAAAAGCCGACTGCAGCGCTCTCGTTTTTACACGGGCCACATGCAAGGCGGCCACGTTTTCTCGCTAGTCTTTCTTCTGCTGATATTGCTCTCCTCATCACAGTATCTGTCTTAGATATATTTGGCCCAACTTCGTGTAGCAACTCATCAAAGGAACGCACTGACACTCTCAAAAACCGGAAAAACTTATCAGGATAACTACGAAGATTTTAGTATGTCTGAAATTGTCCAAAATGTAGCCGGTCTGTAGCAATGGGATGGACCCAAAACCTCGGAGGTTTTCTTCTTCTTTTAAGTCTTCGGAGAAGCAACAAACGTAATAATGCTTCTTGGTCAGAATCCATTGTACTATGTCGAAAGATATTCTAAATACAATCCTGAAGTCAGCTTAATGACATGTCGCTCAATGTCGACAAGTGCTGCTTTATGAGATTCAGCAAATTAAGGTGCTCATTTCCTTATCAGTATTGTATAAATAACATTCCTCTGAAGGTGTTGGTGGTCAAGGATTTGGAGGTGTTTACTTGGACACTCAGTTAACCTTTACTGAGCATTTTGATGTCATAACTTGTAAAGCGAATAGAATGCTTGGTTTAAGAGATTATGAAGGGACTTTAGAAGATTAGAAGTGCGTATGCCGCAAGAACTTTATTTATTTCATATGTGAGATCTGTTTTAAAGTGTTCAAGCATAGTCTGGTCGCCGCACTATCAAGTTCATATAAATAGACTGGAAAGTGTCCAGCACAAATTTGTCACATTTGCAAGATTTCTACTCTTTAAAACGGGGATTAATCTTACAGACGACCAGACTATGTGCTGCCTGAACCTAGCCACGCTTGCCTTAGTGATGTAAGTATACGTATCCAAAAATCCGTTGCATACGAATATTAAAAGAATCCGGCTTATCCGTAACCGGCCGAGAACTTGAATACTGATTCGGAATCAAAATAAATTCGCATCGGCTGGTTACTAATGCAAAATGCAAAGAGAAAACGGAATCGGAATCGACTGTAAGCGAACAACACGGTCTGCGATTTGGCATATTTGATCTTATGCTTTCTCTTTCTAATGACCTTTCCTAAAACAAGATAGCATAGTTATCGGGGTAACGGGTATCATATGGGGTGGGACCCATTGGTTAAACTAGGCCCGCCTCACCCGAACCGAATTCAAACGAGAACGAACGACGGTACCTTCCTATCCCTAACCTTCGACTTTGAATGATATGATACCGCATCGACCTACGTAGCCGTGTATCCGGATAGAAAATGTTTTAGTGTTGCATGCATACATATACATGATCTGTAACCGCTTTCGCGCGGGTCAAGAAATGGATATGTATTCGGATAATGGATAGGGATATTAGCTGATTCCGATTCCGTATGATTCGGATATCTAAAGAATACGGATATTTACAACACTAGTTGCCTACAGAAGGGAGTTTTACAATGTCTGTTTGGTCTTGAAAATACTTAACAACATTATAAAGAGTCCTGAATGTGTTGAAATCTTTTCAATTCACATACCTAGCTAACACACTCATAAGCAAACCCTTCTCCATATCCCATATCGTCGGACATACTATTTATTGTATAGACCCATAAATAGGGTAGCAGCGCATGTCAACAAATACTATGACATGGCATTTCTTTGGTGCCTCAGTGGAGAAATTCAAAGCTTTGGCTAAAAGTATAATCTTAGGATGGTGCAGAATGAGCAGAGTATATGGGAGTGGCGGCTTCTGAAATTTAAGATGTGTCATATCTCAGTTCATACACATGGGACCCATACCAAATTATAGGATGTTACTATTGAGTACTCTAGAAAAATTTTCGTGAAAAAATATTTAATTTGAAGATTTGCGAAAAAAAAGTTAATTTTTTGGACCGCTTCATCCGAGATCTGAGAAAGTTCTAAAGAAAATTTTACTTCCAAGTTTTGTTCATAAATTTTATCAGATTTTATTGACAGAATGCAAATTTCATTGAATTACCTCTAATCTTGAAATTAATTAGTTTTTAAAATTTTTAAGTACCCTAAAATATTTTGTCTAAGAAATAATTTAAAACGTCATTTCTTTAAGGAAAATTGGAATATTTTCACCAAATTTGGAATTTATCGATAAAATTTGATATAGGTACTTTATGAAAAAATATGGTGAATAAAATTTTCTTCAAAGCTTTCTCAGATCTCAGGTGAAGCGGCCCAACAAATTAACTTTTTTTCGCAAATTTCAAAATTTAATATTTTTTCACGAAAATGAGTGTAGAATACCCAACAGTAACATTTTATAATTTGGCGTGGATCCCATGCATAGGAACTGAGATATGACAATCTGAAATTCCAGCAGCCGCCACTGGTATATGGTTAAATCTTGTCAATGTACAAAACGTTAATAAATAAATAAATTAATAAAATAATTAATGCCATTTTTGAATGTGTTGGATAAAATTTCGTATTAGACTTGTGAATTATTACATATGTCACTTAGAAAATTATCCCACTCATTTTAGTTCTGACTGTATTCTTTTAGCCTTCTTTGTGTGCTGCACACACCATGCTAGAAAGGCAGGCTCCCAGAGTCACAACAACATTAAAAATATTAGGTAGTAATAGGCGCTGAGTACTGCTCTTAATTTATTTTTAAAATTCCAATAATTCTTCTACGAATTTGTAATGCAAGTTATCTTCCCTGGAGATAATCAAGCCAGCCACCATAGTATAACTATTCAACTAATAAAACCTAAATCAGTAGTGAATAAACTAATTTTAAATGCAATACGTTTTTAAGTATCTACAGAAAAATATCTTTGTAATTTATAAAACAATTAAGTAGGTACATAGATTTAGTTAACATATTTTACTTACATGACTAAGGGACTGTTGGCTTGTGTTCCAAGTATTCAAAATATGAGCTACTGTGTCACTAGCAAAAAATCTCACCTAAAATAGAGCATATTTTAAGCTTAAAATATTTGTGGCTAATTTACAGAAAAATAGAGTGATAAAAAGAGGTAAAAATTTCAGTTATTTCTAGTCCAATTGCAACTATGCAGTTTACATAAACCAACCAAGAGGTATTTTATTATGCCTAAACAATGCAATGCAATTAGTCACTTACAAGTTTGCCAGTAGGAAACAAATCCCAAACAATTCTGCAATATTCTATAGCACTCTCCACACTGGAAGTCCACAAACTCTTAGATATCGGCGACATAGGGATGAAACTAGGTGTCCTGCCTTTTAAAAATTCAAACTCTATAGAATTTTCGCATGAAATTCCGAAGTATGGTGTATGATCCAACACAAACACAGTCTTGTGATTTGCTGGGAATATTTTGCTGTTGTGCATTGAGAAAGACATTCTGAAGATTTTTTCTTTGAGTCAGATTTTGTAGACCTAAAAATATAGTAAAATTGCACATTTTATCAGCTGTAAATGGGGCCATTGAATGTTTCAACAGTTAATACTCTATATAAGATCGATTAATTCACATAAATACATTAAAAAATATTAAAAGTATTTACTCTTTTTCTCATGTACAAGTCTTTCTACTTTCTGGCAATGTACATTATTTGTTATTTTAAATTTTAAATTTATTTACGTTGTTCTAGCCTAGTTAAAAATTGAGGTTAGCTTTCCGCTGGTTGCAGCTCTCGCCATCTATTAGTCGCGTTAGCCACTTGAAACTCGAAGTACTTAGCAGCCCCAGTCTGGGCTTCTCAGTCGCAATAATCGACACTACTTTATCAACTTGTTCGATGGACTCTAAAAGACAAGATTTATTTTTTTGCAGTATAAATTTAGTATTTAGTACAATACAATAGAGGCAATAGAGGTTTATTCGTTTGTTTGTTCTGTTGCACAAAATTGCACTAACCTGAATTTATTTTTTCTAATGGGTCTCTTCTACCTATAAAAAATGTATATGTTAGTGCAATCTCGTACAACAGAAACGAACATATTATACCTTAAATTGCATTATTTTCAACGAAGCTAAGTTAAGCACACTTCTTGTAAAAGAATAAAACTACTTACACTATATCTGTTTTTTGCTAGTCTAACAAAAGAGTATCATAATCACAGAGCCTTCAGAATTAATTCCGTCGTAATCACTGCTTAGTATAACAACCCTTCTGGAACAGCTGATCAGCTGATTTTCTACCATAACCCCAAAAATTGCTAAAAAAATAAAATTAAATTTGCCCTTTGTGCGGTTGTGTAGGTGTAGTGTTCACTGTTATTTATTGTTTATTTCTAATCTAAAAGGTTTTACAATATTAACAAAAAATGAATTCATGTTAGCTTTACCTAAATTGTATTAAAAAATGAACGTGGACGATTTCATATATCTCTTTTTTCTATTTTTCTCTATTGGACTTGGACCTTACTACCGAAAATTGCCAGATGCAGAGACTAGGAAGAGGATAGGGGCTCTTGTTGGCTTTATAATAATTTTAATTGTGTCCAGATTGCATTGTATACACATATTAGTTACAATTCTAGTCAATGCTGGTATAATTTCATATGGCGATAAAAGGTAGGGTAGTACAACTTTATGATGTTGCTAGTCACTTATTTTTGTAATAATTCCCTGTTTTTATTGGTAATTATTTAGATTAACGTAAACAGCGAATTTTTTCATGAAATTTTGCACAGACCCTAATTTTGGGTCGTAGAACACGAATCCGAAGTCAGTTTTTGGCGGTCTCGTAAAAAAAAAATTTTTTGTGCTCACCCAACCTGAGCAAAAAGGTGGTCAGGTTTTTATTTATTTATTTATTTACTCAATACACGGGCGAACCCATTACAAAATTTAAAATTTTTTACATTATGCACTTAATACTAAATAAAATCTATTGTCAATTATTAGACATTTAAAAAGTCAAACAGATGTCAAACACACATTAAATAAAATTAAAGGTAAAGTAGGAATGATAAATTATCAGATGGCGGCTAAAAATAAAAAAATAAAAAAATTATCGTAATAAACTACTTCGAATCTGACTGAGGGATGAGCCGAAGATGTCCATTTGAATCTCATTTGCGAGAGTCATCACACGATTCACGGAACTGAACTGTCCGTAAAGCGTGCGATGACTCCCCAAAGAAAATACAGGAACAACTCTAAAGCTTCTGGCAGGAACATTCAAATTCACCAACATCAGAAGCTCTTCACATTGAATCGCACCATGCAACAGCTTACAGATAAACATTTTATCAGAAATTCTTCGTCTTTCATTCAGTGCTTTGATATTTAGCATTCTCATAAGCATATTATAATCAATTTCATCACTAGGTATAGACAGCTTAAATCCTATATAACGTAAAATTTTTTTCTGTATGCGCTCTAGAGAATTGATATGATTTGAAAAATAGGGAGACCAGACACACATGTTACTTTCTAAATTACTGCGCACCAGAGATATATAAAGAGTTTTTATCGTAAATATATTGGAGAAATCGTTTGTGTGACGTTTGACAAATCCAAGCATCTTGAAAGCTCTGTTACAGCACGACTCAACATGGGCAACAAATGCAAGCTTACAATCGAAAATCACCCCCAAATCCCTGATATGATCAACATTTTCAATCATTTCATCACCCACAAAGTATTCATTCAATTGTGGATTACGTCCTCTGGAGAATTGTATATATTTGCATTTCTTTATGTTTAGTGTCATGTGGTTAACACTGCACCACTCCCAGAATCTAAGTAGGTCATCACGCACCCCTTCATGTGAATCTTCAGACTGTAATATCTTAAAAATTTTCAAGTCATCTGCATAAAGCAGAAACTGACAATGTTGGAAACAAGAAGATATGTCATTTATAAAAAGATTGAATAAGAGGGGAGCAAGATGACCCCCCTGAGGCACCCCAGAAGTGACATTGATTGTGTGAGAGAGAAAATATTTAACTTTAACAAGTTGCTGCCTACATGACAGGTAAGACTGCAGCCAAGAGAGCACTGGGCCATCCACTCCATAGTTAAAGAGTTTGTCAATCAACAGTGAGTGATCAACCCTATCGAACGCCTTGGAGAAGTCAGTATACAATGAGTCAACTGAAAAACCCTCCTCCAAGGCCCTCGATATGGCTGTATTATAAACCATGCTCAGTTTTGATTGATATAGATATATATGTATCTATATCAATCAAAACTGAGCAAACCTGACCACCTTTTTGCTCACCCAACAAATTTAAAGAAATTCATTGAAAAAGCTAACCTAAAAGTTAAAAAAAATTTTTTATGAGACCGCCAAAAACTGACTTCGGATTCGTGTTCTACGACCCAAAATTAGGGTCTGTGCAAAATTTCATGAAAAAATTCGCTGTTTACGTTAATCTAAATAATTACCTTTTTATTGCAAAAAAAAGAGGTTACACCCAGTATTTATTTATGTTTGTATTTTTTAGGCACTGCCATCTTGTAAGCTTTGCTTTTTCCTTTCTTTATCTAATATTTTTTCGAACAACTGCTTATTTTGGTATACCATACCCACCAAGTCACACAAATCTAGTCCAAATGATTTTGACATTAAAGTTGGTAGGTAAGTAGTAATTATATCTAAGCTGGGTATTATAATTAGGTATATTAAAACATGCTAAAAGCAGAGAAAAACCAAGACAGAGAGAAGAATATCTTGTACTGATTTCATTCATAAATATGATTTGCTTTACCTCCAAAGCGGCCTGACACACTAGACTTTATGAAAGTTTTTGCTTGCTTTAAAAATAAGATCCACGATGCCAAAAATTTGTTTTTTTGTACAGGATTTGCAAAAAAATACAAAAACGTAACATCTGGTTGAGTAAAGTCGCCTTTTTTTAAAATTTCAATGCAAAACGTTATATAAAACCATGGATCTATTATAATATGGATTCGATATCCGTATACTGTGAGCGTATCGAACGTGAAGCCTTATATAATATAAATATTTTGTTGTTTGTTATTCTCTTGAGAGAGCAGTTTACCAACTACGAACATAGACAAGACTACGAATTACTACGTAATTGAATCAAAAATGGTAGTAGAAAGAGATAAAATAGCATTGGAGTGTTGGAGCTCAGAAGTGTTGTTGTCTGCAGGGTGCTTAGGAAAAACGTCTGGGAACGCTCGGTTACACGTACGTCTTTGTCTAATGAACTAGAAAAGAAAAAGTGCGACGTATAGATTTATATAGATTTATAAATGACTCAGAGCGACTTTAAATAATCGCCTTTAGAAATAACCTAACATAACATAACCTATAAATAATAAAACCTTTTTAACTTAAATTTATTACTATTTAGCAGAAAAATAAAATATTTTGGGGCTTTTATTACTTTTAGTAAATCTTGTGATGCTTCTAACGTATTTTTGTACAAAAATACAAGGTAAAATAAGATGTGGCCAATGTTTACAAATTGTGTTTACAGTGTCGTTTAGAATGGTTTGTTTTGGCTTCAAAGAATGTGAACTCATCCCGTATCCAGTCCTAATAAATCCATGTATAAAACAGTTGTTTTATATTTTAAAAGAATTCTTATTCCAGATTTTCAAGTAAAAATTTGAAATTTCTAAATTAAGTACACTTTTAAAATCGAGTTTAAAATCAAAATTTTAGTTAGTGATTTAAAGAAGACCAAGAAAAGATGCGACGAAAACGATGCTTCTACAGCAGTGGCGTAGTCAGGGGTGGCCCGAGGGGTCTGCCCCAAACCCCCTCCCCGCCCGAAATTATAGGTATACATATTATTTTATTCTAACTATCATCCTTGTTTTGGTATTGTCAGTTTAAAACTTTTGGTTGTCAAATTAGACTGGACTAGCATTGGAGAATCTGGTCTATAACTTTGTTCATAACTCACTACTGAGTTATAGCCATAAGCGCTTAGCAGCAATCCACCTGTATGAACGTTATTGTTAATACTGTTAATGACAAATTAAATAATTCATGTCAAATTTTATGCTGCTGTATGAAAGTGTAGGATAAAATTTTATATTAGACCTGTGAGTTATTACATATAAGTCATTTAGAAATTTTTTATTTTGGTGGTTTATTGGTATTAAAATACTGGCTTTGGGCCCCCCAAACTAAAATTCTGGCTAGGCCACTGTTCTACAGTATTAATGTTGCAATCTGTTCATGAAAATCCTATTAAGTATGTGTTTAAGAAAACCTGAGCATGTTTACAATCGTGTAAAAACAAGTATATTCAAGATGTGTTTAAGAAAAATAAAATTCGTCCTTTTAAACCAATTTTTAACCAAACTTTGGGAGATGGGGACAGTTACAAATGCTTGAATTTTTGTTTGTGCGTCGGTGATGAAATTCTAAGTAACAATGTGAACTTTCATAAGCTGATAATGTTCTCAGATTAGTCAACCTTCAGTACAAATGGCACTGTAGCTTCTCGGCATGTGAGATACTGGGGCATGATACAAATAAAAGAAGATATAACACCGCGCAGGTAGGCGTGGCCATGTACGTCACACTGTGAGTAATTCTGCCATATTTTGTAAATGATACACGTCTTTTTTAAGATCGCGTTGTGTTTCCAACTATTTTTTAGTGTTTTTATATTACTTTTAGGAGTTTAAAAGTAAAAATGAGATGTGCTGTGTATGGTTGTGATGTGGAATCAATGTATGTATTTATCCCTTTATTTATATGCCGGCGAATCCGGCGACTAATAATGATGAACAATGAACAAGAGCTTAGCGGCAGCACGGATATAATTCTGAAATATTAATGCGTCGAGTGCTACGTTGCCAAGTTATTGTTAAAGTCGTAATTACTGTAAAAGTCTTATAGGCACAGTTAGTAATTAAATTAAAATTAGGTAAGCTTATATTAAATTTATAAATATATCGCGAATATTGTTCTAATAATAAATTGGTCAGTTTTAAATTAGTGAGCCGGAATTTGCGACAACTCGACACAACGTTGACGGCCACGCGCGCCCCGAAAGCGATATTATTGGTGGGCCGTCGACAAATTTTGTCTCCTTTTAATTTGCTAAAGCGTGTATGTTTGCTTTTTTCTTAGCTTTAATGCATTTTATATTATAGTTCATATACACCAGATGAGGTCATTTTAAAATACGGCGAGTCCGGAGTAGGTTTGGCTTGATTCTTTCTTGGGAAGTTTTCGCATGGAACTTGCACTTTTTTGAAAGAAAAGACTTTGGTTTTAAAAAATAAGTTATTAAGTGAAATAATAAGTTGAAAATAAATTTAGGAGGGTCATTGACCAAATAACCTTATGGACGAGCCGCGCCTGGTTTGCTCAGTATTAGTAGGTCAGTTTTTGTTTTAATGATCTAACAAAAAAGACAGATAAGAATCCTGAGCAAACCTCATCATACAAATAAAAGAAGATATGATACCGCGCAGGTAGGCGTGGCCATGTACGTCACGCTGTGAGTAATTCCGCCATATTTTGTAAACGAAACACGTCTTTGTTAAGATCGCGTTGTGTTTGAAATTTAGTTTTTGGTGTTTTTATATCACTTTTAAGAGTTTAAAAGTGAAAAATGAGGTGTGTTGTGTATGGTTGTGATGTGGACAATCAATGCAAGGGCTTTATGTCCGATATTAAAGTTTTTAGCTTTCCCAAAGACAAAGAAACACAAAGTGTTTGGAAATATCTGTGCAAACGAGAAGATAAGTTTAATGTGAAAAATGCTAGAATCTGTTCTAGACATTTTAACGAAAGTGATTATGAAGGTAATCTAAAGCATAATAAATTGTGTCATGTCATGAATGTCAAATGTGTTTAATGTTTTTACAAACTCACTTAAATAAAAAAGTTTACTGTGACAAACAATTGCTAAAAATCTCCACGGTAACGAATCACCAGACTTTAATCGAGAAATTTCTTGTTTTACCTAATTTCATAAATTTAGATATTTTTGTCTGCTGATGATTGTTTGATCTAGAGAAAGTTAAGCGGCAATAATTCTTAGAGTGCGTGCCATTTTCGGTGCACCAACACATACGACAGTGCAAAGATTGATTATGAAATTTGAGCAGAGTGGTTCAGTTCGAAACTTGAAACCAACAGGAGGGCAATCCAGAGTTAACGAGTACTCGTCTAGACATATATGTTTATTTCCGCAATGAAGATCAGGTATAGTCGGGCCGTTTTTTGGATGTGCTCTGCTCTGCATCCCTCATGTGATTGATTGAATTGAATTGAAGATGACGGCCTTTTTGCTTTTCTTACTGACATTTTACCGCTCTTAGAGTCGTATTTATATTCGTTCCTTGAGGGTTCCTTAGACTTTGAGGTATGATGTCAGCACGGTGTCACCCATTCTTAATAGTTAGGGAGTTGGTGGCAGTAATTTTTAAATGATTTCATCATTTGGCAGATGTTGATTAAAGCAGTAAAATAAACAATATGAGCAACGTCTGCCTTTAATTTATTGTTGCGATATCAAATGAGAGCTTTTGAGAGATGTAAAAAATAAGTGCTGTAAACAATATTATCGCGTCTGCCTCTTGTTGTAATAAAATTGCCTTAATTAAAAAAAAAGAAATGCAACTGGCAGACGTTTTTCCTACTGCTTTTAAGAATAATTGTGTGTTAATTATTAAAAATATTTTATAAAAAGCACAAAAAGTTACTTCTGTCCCTTGGATAGCATTGCATTAGAAAACTGCAATATCGCAAATTTGTTTAAAAAAAACTATGAAATCATTTAATTGTGTCTACCTTTAATCCTAATTATTGTTTTATTAATTATAAACCATAAAAATAGACCAGGCAGACAATTTTAATGCTGAGTATTCGAAGGCAGACAGATAAAGAGATATTGACTTTTTTGGCCAATAATTTTTTTTTACAAAATTGATTCATTTATTCTCTTAAATAATTGATAGATATTTCTCCCCTCCTGTGACTTTGTGTATACCTGTGTATACCTTGAATACAATATTATATTGGAATAATACCTTAGAAAATAGAAAATGTGAATATTTGTTTTTGGAATTGAAATGAAAACATTTATTAACCATATAACTGGTTTCCCAGATTCGGTGTCGTCATATGTACAATAAAATAAAATGTAAGAGTTAAAATACACAAAGAAGTACGGTGAAAATAGAATTACATTTAACAGTCTTTTCGGCAAGTGTTGGAAACTACCTGTCACCCGTGCTAATAGTATATACATATACACACTATGATACACAAAATGTATCAACAAAAGGCAACCTCTATAGAACATTCCAATATGCAGGGTGTTATGAAATTCACTGCATATATTGAAACTGGTAAATTCTGATTTGAATTCAGATTGGGGAGAAATAGTGATAAATGACGCTTCGCGATAATAAGCTAGGTATCGCCCCTCAATACATTTTTTTAATCACCACTGGAAATAAAGCACATGGCCATATAAAGAATAAAAGAACAGTGAGCTAGGTTGTTGTGTTGTCAGGTCTCTTAACAATATTTCTATGTAATAAGTTTGAAGAAATAATATTTTTAATACATTACCTTTAAAGAAAGAAACCCTACCAACTCTTCCAAAATTCTCGTTTTAAAAATGTTAAAATACTGCCTATAACACAAATTTAATAAAACTCTCTAGAGAAAAGCTGTTTAAATCAAAATAAATACCTCAACTTCAACTAAACACCGAGAACTAACTAAAAAATGAACATCACTAAGCGTCGATACGATATTTTGTTAATATTAAATGGCTTTAATCTTTGTTAATATTTAACGATTTTAACATTTTCTTTCACAAATTAAGAAATAAATAGCAAAAATAATGTAAACGATATTATTAAACTGGTCAATATGGATTCATACACAGCTGACGCTGACGCACGAGTTCGGCCGATCGGAATCACTCTAGCGGACTGAATTAGGATAGCAGAATGGGGTCAATAACCCTTTAGCTTCGCTTCGGCTACATCAAGATCTACCACCTACTTTACTGCTTAGGCAACTATACAAACACGCGTGCATATTATCAATATTTTTTCCTAAAGCAGTCCCTACACGATCATTATTACTGCCAGTATTTAACACAACAGTAATACCGTCAGCATTTTAAAAACTTTAAAATATTCGAATAATCTTCAATAATTTACTTGAATTTACATCATTCTATACCCCATACACGATCAATATTACTGACAATATTTTTTAATACTGACAGTAATAATGATCGTGTAGGGTCTGCTGTAGAACTAGAAGGTAGTTTTAAATGATAATGTACCTAGGTAGTTTCTTTTTGTTTTGCTACCTAGAAACATAATGCTCTTCGTCGATCCGTTGTTAACTAATATTTTGCTTATTTGTATTTAGTTTGTGCTTTGATTAGTGCTTCTTAAATTAGTCTGATAGGGTTGAAAACTAAATTAAATTTACCACTAATAATATTTTACGTATTATGTAACCTTTGGGGTTGCAAGAAAGCGATTTATGTATACATCTCGATTTTAGAAAAACTCATTTAGAGGATCTCTTAAAAAAATCGGTATGTTACGATAATTTTATTGGCAAAAGAGCGAATAACAACTTTCTGAACGTGATGTGTAAAACAGAATAATGTTTTTTTTTGACAAATGCTGTAATGAAATAATTTTGGTTATAATTTTAAAATACGGTGTAGTTGGAAAGGTAAGAACTCTGTTGAAAAAAAGAGAATTTGTAGTGAAAATAAGAAAAAATTTAAGACTAAGCTCCTAAATAACGACTGGACTCGTCTGTACAGGATAAGCCAGGCAGACATGAATGGTCAGTGGGATCTGTTCATGAACATACTTTTTGTGGACTTCAATAACTATTTTCCAATAAATAAATCTCCCGCTAAAAGCTACAGCAAACCAATATATCTACAGCAAACACCGGAGATAAAAGAGTGCAAACGACAATTAGATATTATTATATACTTTAAACAATGTAGATAATAGGTAGGTATAAGGAAATGTACAGTACAAAAAAGAAATAATATGATAAATTTTTTAACAAACAGTAAAAAAAATATTACGCTAATCGCCGAGGACATCAGATAATAAAACAAAATGTGCTTGGTCTATCGTGAAACAAATAACAGGGAAAAATAAAAACAAGGCTATAAAAGTAGAAGGGGATAGGACGGTTGTAGCAAATAACTTTAATGACTCTTTCAAATGCATGTACAGATCTTTTAAAACAACTAAAAAACATTCCATTTACAACATTCAACGTGGACGGGAAACCATCTCCACTAAATTGGTAGATTCCAAAGAAGTACTAACCATAGTTTCTAATCTTAAAAATAAATTTAGTAGTGGCTATGATGAAATATCATCGTCCCTAAGTAAATATATAATAACGGCAATTGTACACTGTACAGCCACTTGTATAAAATATATATTTAATAATTCTTTTAAATATGGAATATTTCCTGATAAATTAAAACTAGCTCTAATTATCCCTGTTTTTAAAAGGATGATGAATGTAAAATTGAAAATTATCGTCCAATTAGTTTGCTCCCATCTTTTTCTAAAATACTTGAGAGGATTATGTGTGACCATATGATGGAGTGCTTCATGAACCATAACATTATTAATAGGATATAACCTGCGTACGTAAAGGGTAGGTCAACACAGACAGCAATATTCCAATTTACTGAGAAGATATTGAGATTCCTTGAAGGTGAAATGATCCCTCTTGGACTGGACTGTTTATTGATCTGTCAAAATCTTATGACACTTTACATTATGAAATATTGCTTAAAAAATTAGAGCTATACAGCATAGTGGGCAGCCTTAGGATGGATCACATCCTATCTTTCCAACAGATATCAACAGGTAATTCTGGGAAGAGGCTCTAATGAGGCTTCATCCCAACAAACTGCAATTAAGTTGGGTATACCCCAGGGAAGTCTCATTGGACCCTTATTGTTTGTAATATGTATTAATGATATTACGGAACTACATTCAGTCGATGCTAAGTGTATTATAACTAACTATGCTGATGACACTAATTTGCTGGTAGCGGCACCAAGCTTACCTAACCTTATTGAGAAATCTAAGTAATTATAACAGAGGCATCAGAATGGTTTTCAAAAAATAAATTAGTTCCAAATAACAGCAAAACTAATATCATTATATTCAAAAGTACAACTTCTAAATTACAAGAACCAGAAACGATTGATATCGGTGATGATGGGCTAAGATTGGAGCAGTCTACCAAAGTTTTGGGGATGGTTTTAGATTGTAATTTGTCGTGGGAAAAGCATGTTACCTACATTGAGAACTAGAACTGTTGAACAGAGTTTGTTATTCTTTTTGTGTTTTGATATTGATATTAAGATGAGGAAAATGATATACCATGCAAATTTTGAATCTCATATAAGATGTGATATGCATAATTATGTTTGGAAGTAATCGTGATGTAGAGAGGCTGTTTAAGTGTCAAAAAAGGTCTTTAAGGATCATTCTTGGCCTTACTTTAGAGGAAAACTTGCAGAGAAAAATTCAAAGAAAATAAACTTACTCGTCACCGCTATTTACGTGCAGGAGTGTGTGTTATTCTTTTATAAAAACCCAACATTTTTTAGAGACAGTAAATCGCAGACTTCCTATCCTACGCGAACATTAAATTATACTTTTCCTAAGCATAGACTCACAATGTATAAACATGGTGCTTATTGTAATTGTATAAGATTCTACAACAGCTTGCCTTATCGAATATACAAGCTGAGAACAACATCAAAAAAAACTTTAGAAAATGACGTTTAGAGTATTATTAAATATAGAGCCTTATAGTATAGATGAGTATTTAAGAAAAATTGTCATGTATTTGCTACTAACGCTATTTCACTTTATATATGTGGGTTTACTATGTATGTAATTTTGAAATAAAGATTTATTTATTATTAATAGAATATCAGCACTTTCCAAAAAATAAAAATGTGTTTTATTTACAAATTAAAATGTGCGTTCATTTTGGATAACCTTTACTTCTATTAGAAAATTTTGATGTGTGAAATATATTTTTTAAGGTTTATCTTTTGAAATAAATGCTGCACACACAAGTAAGAAAAAGAAAGATGAAGCCAGGAAAAGTGAAGAAGAATTAGCTGAAAATGAAATGAGTGATTTTAAACTCGATTTTTCTGATATATTTTGTTATGGGTTACATTATATAGGAATCTTAACAGGTAAACTATCCAACAATTTATTTCAGAAAGAAATATTTCTGATAAACAAAAATAGAACATTTTTTGTTAAGCAAATAATGATCTAATCTGTATATACAGTTGTGCCTTTGACCAGTCAACAACTTTTTGGCCAATTGACCGATAATTCGACATTCAGAATGGAATTATTTTCTTATTAAGTCAGTCAGCAATTTTTGCAATATTGCATTTTTGTAAGACCTATTAGTGTTCACACTTTATAATACCGTTAGTACCAATTATAAAGAAAAATAAAGTTCGTGGAAAATAAACTGAATTTGCTAAATTTTCACGGCGACTATCGTCACAATGTCACTGAATAAACCGGGGATTTCCTCGAAACTCGCATAGACCATTGATCGGTGCCGGTGATTCCCGAAATGCGTTTGTACAGGTCAGCCACATATCCGCACTTTATTTTGACACGAGTTATATCACACAACAACTACCAAACCTGTTGTCTAGATATTATTTAATTGCAACCCCAGCATCATTTTTACTTTTATTGTTGTGATAGTGTTTTACTTTACAGTCGAGTCAGTGTTTTGCATCCGTAACGTAAAGCCATTAGCTGTAAAGCACAAATTTATGTATTTTATAAACTTCAGAAAGAAAAAGGTTTTTTAAAAACAGATTTCCTGGTTTCGATAAGTTAACTCACTGAGCAATTTTAATAAGTATTTTACCACCTAATATTTGACCGCGGTCAAATTGACCAGTCAATTGACCAAGGCACAACTCTAACTGTATGTATATACATATGTTCTATTAAATATTTCTACTTTTACCATTTTTTTTTAAATTTTTATAAGAATTTATTTAAATCTATATTTTTATTTTTAGGGCCATTTTACAAATATAGAACGTATTATGATCATTTGCACAGGCCATTTAACAAATATGATCATTACAAGACTGCAACTTTCAACAAACTATTTCCCTTAGTTCCTGTTTTCTCTATAATATATTTGATTACTAATTATTTATGGCCGTTAGAAGTAAGTACGTAACTATATTCTTAACTATTTACTCATAAATATTGCCTGTCTGATGATATTGAAGCATGTTGATAACTGTAATTGAGTATTTCGTCAATCAGAGGAAGCATTAAAAATTCAAGCAACAAAAGCCACTGCATTTTTGCGACACAAAAAAATTCTGTTTTTTGGGTTTCCAATAGTTTGTCCCTGTTATAAAGTTTCATCAGAGTACCTACTTGTAGTTTATATAAGGAGATAATCTGCAATAATGTATTCAACTTCTCGAGTAAAACTAGCGCCCTCTGGGAGTAATCCTAAAATATTTATAGATACAGCTTGTCAAATATAGCTTTGCCTCTGAGTTGGCCCCGCCCACTAAAAGCGCAGTAGACCGGTTGCATCGGTGGGGTAGGTAAAGTCTGTACCAAAAGTACATGTTTTTTTTTTAATTCATTTATGTTCTAACTGTCGTGACGTGCATTTCAGTATGGAGTTCGTGTCTAAACTAAAAATCAAAGTGTTATCTGGGCAAAGTCGTGAAATTTTTGCAAATATTATTCATTTTATGCGCTAAGAAGCTGAAGCGAATAAGCCCATCAACATCAAGGATTTAAAGAAAGTTCAAGAGCATGTTTCTACTGCTCCAGCGTGTGTATTCGCACAATTCGAACAATAGTGAGTGAGATGAGAAAAGTGGAAAATGGCGAGTGCTCTTCATTTTCAATTCGGTCAAGTGCAAGCTATGGGGGGGGGGGGGGGGATGCTTCAGGTTGGAGCTATATACAGGTCATCCATTCCTGGATAAAACCGCCATTAAAATCTTACCTGACATTGAGTATAGTCCTGTCAATTTGGAATGTAATCAGTCACCGGGGACCTTTCGTTCGTCTGTCGGTTGAACAACATCGTGTTCCAAGGAGGTGGGTTTTGTGGTCCATCTCTCTCACCGGAAGTGCGCGAGAACGCGGAAAATACGTGACTTTGTTCCCCGGGGAAGATTGAAGAATCCGGGTTGGAGATCGTGAACAAAACAGGAGTGATCGGTTTGGTTTAAACAAACTCTTTATTTTTTTTTCTGGTGGAATTGCTCTGTGTATCATTACTTACAGCGTTCCCTGTATGTACTATAAATCGACGCCTTTTTTTAGTACACATCCACCGTGGATTTCGAACAAAGATCTTTTCCCTACCGGTACTGGTACATATGGCCTATATTTTTAAACTTTAGGATGCGGATATACATAGGCCTTATTCTTTCCGAGTGTGTATGTATTATGGGTGGCTTGGGAGTGTACCCGACGTTCGCAAAAAGCAAACCTGGAAATGGGCCTAGTGAAAATTTTTCAAGACTTAAAGAAATGTGGTAAGTTTTTGTAAAAATGTGTTGCTTTGGATTTGATTTCACACATTGTTTTTTATCTAAAGCCTTTTCTACTTTCAACACTGGCTAAATGGCCAAAGTAATTTTATAGAACAATGTCTTTTATAAACTGTTTTTGCTTGTAGTAATGAAGAAAATAATCTAAGATCCACTGGGTATGATTATGAGACTATCCTTAACATAAATCCTTATGGCACAGAATTTTATCCCACTTTGAGAGAAGGAATGAGAAATTGGAACATAACTGTACAATATTGGTTGGCGATGTGTGTTTACAAAAGGTAAATACATATAAGAAAGAATTCTTACTCCTCTTGCTAGAGCAAGTATCGCATTCGTGAAAAAATCTCCCCTCGAGATTTTTTCAGATCTACAGACGTTTTGATTACCCAGTTTCCGTCGGTCTCTCTATCTGACTGTTGGCGCGAAAACTTCACTTTACCAAACAAATGAAATTTTGTATATAGATGAGCCTTTACCTTAGGTTTGTTCTTTTGTGTTGCACAAAACTGCACTAATCTGTACTGATTTTTTGCTTATGGGTATCTTCCATGAATGAAAAAAAGTGCAGGTTAGTGGTGTAGCACCAAAGAACAAACCTAATGTCTCGAAGCCGGCTGCACTTCCGGTGAAATATATACAGAGTGAGCACCTTAAAAATTAATTTTATTGTTTGTTGGCTTAACTCAAAAATAATTCATTCCAGCGATCTGTTTGATCAGGTTTCTGACTGTGTTTTTAACTGAAAACTTAAACACTACATCACATCAAATATTTTCAACGCAAGTTATGGTAAACCACCATCTTTAGTTTGACACTCTCTTAATTAACCAGCTCTCAAAGCGAAACTAGTGCACGCGCCGATCTGAAATTTAATAGCTGACGGTCTGAAGGAGTGACCTTGTCAACGCGTCACACAACAGTCTGAAAAAGAGCCATCTATCCGTCATTCCACGGACTTTTCACCCCATCCTCTTACTATGTAGGAATGAATTTCTTTCGCGGTAGTAGATAATGTGCAATCTACAGTTTGAAATAGCCTTTTACAGAAAATGTATAGAAATACAACATTATTGATTTATTTTGTAGATTTCCTAACAAAAAATTCAGGACATTTGCTACAATGTTTGTTTCTGGAGTATGGCACGGAGTATATTCCGGATATTACATTTCGGTTGGGATGATACCTTTTGGCCTAATTGTAGAGGACATTTGGGCACAAATACTATTAAAAGATAAGTTCTTTATGGTAAGTTGTACTTGTTTTAAAGCGAGTTAGATGGGAGTAAAGCGATATTCCTTATAATGAATTTTACAATAAACCTTATGTCGCAGAATAGCAGTGGCTTGCCAGACTTAATAATGTCATTTTTTTTCTTGAACGTTTTTAATAAACTACATACGACACAAACATAGTCCAAATTATTGTTCCCATTCACAGAAGATGGTCCCTCCAGTGCAAAAAAAAACAGAAAGACACCCCGAAAAATCCGTAAATACACTTGAAATGTGCAAAACTTTCCTAGCGAGCCCGAACAAACAAACTCGCGAATATCGGCAGAAAGATCGCTACCCTGGCTATTAAATTTGCCCGGTTTCTCGCGTAACGCGTGCCGTTGCCTGTAAGCGGGGTCAAACTCAAACTCAAACTCAAAAGTGCTTTATTATCATAAGTTATAATCTTGTTGACAAAGCTAGGCAGACCAGTCTAAATAGTAAGTATAAAAATATATAAATATAACCCAGATCAGAAAGGCCATATAAAAGAACAAAAGAACAAGTTAAAATGTGGGCACAGCCCTCTACAATACAATCGTGACATTTGACACAAACATTAGGTACTACTAATATAGACGTTCAGTTCATAACTAAAATATCGTGAAAGTACTCTTCCAAAGAATAATAGGCATTTTCCAATAGGAGACCCTTCACCATTGTCACAAATATCCTCTCAGACCTAGCGGTCTTTGCACTAAGGGGCAAGTGATTGAATATTTTTTTCGAATCATACACAACTGATTTTTTAATCAAAGTAGAGTATGGGATTGGTACTTCTATATTTTATGTTTGCCTGGTGGCATAGCCAGAGTACATTGACCTGCTGTCAATGCTAGATTTGTGCTTTTTATACATTAAACGAACCGTTTCGAGAATGAAAAGAGACGTAAGCGTTAGAATTCTGTATGATTTAAACAGTGGCCGGCAGGAGTCACGATATCCTGCACCGGAGAGGTACCTAACTGCCCTTTTTTGTAGCACAAAAACCGAATTTAACAGACCCCTACTGCAGTTTCCCCAGAAGCATATTCCGTACCTAAGATGTGATTCTATTAAAGAAAAGTAAAACAATTTTGCAATAGAGACATCCAACTCTTTAGAGATAATTCTTATGGCATAACAGCCTTTAGCCAAATTGCTACATAGATTAAGGATATGGTCATGAAATGACAACTTACTGCCAATGTGTAAGCCTAAGAATTTAGACCACAGGGAATTATTGATATCTTGATTTTCTAGTGTGATGTTATCAAGAGAGCATTTAAATGACATGATATTTGTCTTTTTAATGTTAAAGGACAGCAAGTTAGAATCGCACCACATTTTTACTCTTATGATGTCACTATATATTAATAGTCTCATAGAGTCGCTCCCGATCCCTGTCGTGCCACAATATTGTGATGTCGTCCGCAACATAGTGAATTTACCTTGAATACTGAGAGATACAAGGTCGTTCACATAGAGCAAGAATAATATAGGACCAAGCACCGATCCCTGAGGCACTCCACAGTCAATGGACGCCTCATCGGACGTTACCCCGCCTGACGAAACAACCTGTCTTCGTCCCGTAAGGTAGGACTCAAACCACCTCAGAGAAACACCCCTAAAACCATAGTGGTCGAGCTTTCGCAGCAATATCCCGTGACTCACACAGTCGAAGGCTTTCGACAAGTCACAGAATACCGCCGCCGCGGCATCCCCATCATTCAGACCTAGATATAGCTGTTGAAGAAAAGAAAACATTGCATCGGAAGTTCCTCTTCCGTTGCGAAATCCGAACAGCCGACGTCAATATCCCATTTCGCTCCAAAAAAGATAAAACTCTAACCTTAACAAGTCTTTCAATAATTTTTGACAACGTAGGCAGGAGCGAGATGGGGCGATAGTTTGAAGGGTCGTCACAATCTCCCCCCTTATGAATGGGAATAACAACAGCAAACTTCAGACAACTAGGAAACAAACCATCAACAAATGAAACATTAACAGCCTCTGCCAATGCACTCATAGCAGATTCAGGCAAATGCTGAAAAATTCCAATAGACATTTTGTCCCACCCTGATGCATTCTTATTTTTAATTTCCCTAAAAACTGTTTTTAATTCGTTAGTGTCAGTAGGCCTAAAGAAGAAGGTGCTATTCATAGGTGCATCCGGCATATATTCCAAGGGGTCATCCGCCATCTGAACATTCTGTGACATCTTCGAAGCCATGGAGCAATAAAAGTTATTAAGTACATCACATTGGGGGGTGGAAGCTCCGGATTTGTCGCCTTTTTTTTGCCCCGTATCTCATTTATGATAGACCAACTATCTTTTTGTTTATTGTTGGAATTCACTAGCCTTCTTCTATAATACATTCGCTTAGCAATAGTAACAGTCTCTCTATAAATACTCCTGTACCTACGAAAATAACAGAAAATAGAGTCACCCACTTTAGCAAATTTTCTGATGTCTGTCAATAGCAAACTTCATGAAGGCGTAATAGGCGAACTGCGATCATTGCGAAACGCGCTTCCAGACCCAGGACACGACGGCGATGCGTGAGAAATTGGTTGCGGTTACGCAGTAAAATTGTCAACGTTTACGTAAGATTTCAGATAAATTATAAGAAATTAACTCAATATTTTTATAAATAATGTTACAAATTCGGACTATTACTGTACAAAGATTTATTTTTTTATCTCAAAAAAGTTTAGGGAAGCGGTACTTCCCCCGCTTTCATGGACATTCCCCTGCAGAATAGTCAATCTCATAGGCTTGTCGATGTGCTTCGCTAGACAGAGATTTGTCTCTGCCTAGCGAAGCACATCAATAAGGCTATTGTCAATCTTATTATTATTTGCTTATTTAGGAGTTATTAAAAATTTAGGAGTTTTATTGGATTATAAACTATTTAAAGAACATCACCGCAAAATTGAAAGTGAGGTACTCAGCTTTAAAAATCTTATACTCATATAGGCATTATTTAAACCTAGATGTTAAGAAAATGCTTTGTTAATCTCCCCACTAAACAACTGTAATAGTGTGTATGGCCCCTGTCTGGATAGGTCTGATCATAAAAGAATACAGCAACTTAAAAATTCATGCCTGCGTCTAATTTTTGGGATACGGTTCACCAGATCCCAAATCCCTGATTTTTGAGAGCGATTTAAATAATAATAAACTTAAAGAATTAAAATGACTTAATATGTACTACAGGGTGTCCGGATTTCGTTGTAATTGCAGGGTATCTCGGTTGTTATTAAAGATAGAGGGTTGTGGTTTTCGCGAACTTTTTGATGAAACGAAAGATGGCATAAAAATATTTTTCATGGCCCCCTTCGTTTTTGACATACAGGACAAAATTGATTTTCCATTTTCGGACCCCTCGCATATCAGTTATCTTGTAACTTATAAAAAAAGTAAAAATGGATCCTATTAGAGTTTTCTACGTAGAATCGAGTGTGGGTACATCAAATAAATAAATATCGGAAAACTCTTGGACTCCGCCTTTCGCCCTGCGGTAGTGTGGCCATCTATACAGGGTGTTACAAAAAGATGTTAAGACATTTTAAGGACAGATTCTACATCTAAAAGTATGAAAATAAGTTTATATAAACATGGATCCTCAAACGCTTCTTTTTCGAGGTACAGGGTGTTTAATATTTTCACACCTCAAGTATTTCAAAGAGTTAGGAGCACGGAGAAGCCATTTCCGGCATCTACTATAAATTTAAATCAAGAAGCACTTTTACCTGAATAAAAAATATGTAAAAAAATCATTTTCAATGGTTTTTTTATTGTAAGAAATAATTTAATTTTTATCTGGAAAGAGCGGAAAAGCTCAGGAGACACTTTTCACGCAGAATTCATTGAGCTTTAAGGGAACGATATCAATTTTGCAAAAAATCAGTGGCGTGCCATTTTTTCGTTAAAAATAAACTTACCAGCACGTACGCCACTGATGCAAGTACATTAGGAAATACATTTTTGCACGTACCCTTTGATTACATACCAGCGTGTACCAAACTTCATGTCAATATCTTAACACATTTTTGAGAAATTAGAAACATTTAAGAAATAAAATATTAAACACCCTGTATCTCGAAAAAGAAGCGTTTGAGGATCCATGTTTATATAAACTTATTTCCATATTTTTAGAAGTAAATCTGCCCTTAAAATTCCTTAACATCTTTTTGTAACACCCTGTATATGCTTTTTGAAGATTAAACGCTCCGCTATCATCTCCGCTCTGGACTCCGGTCCGCTGTCCGCATTATGTGGCTGCACACTTATGTAAAGAAACTAGGAGACATACTATTTTTTTTCTGAATCAAATTTAAAAATACGGTAGCCCCGAAGTAGCCCTAATAAAAAATCGAAGCTAGTCGTGCCCACTGGACGGTGTTTTCGTTTCGTCTTTCTCATTATTATTGTAATATTTATCATTTTTGTCAGTCAGGAGTATCCGTGTGTTTTTCATTGCATGAGTCGGTATTAAAGAAAGTCATTACAAACCCAAAAATATTATTTTGGAGATATTTACTAGGATAATTTAACAAAAAAAATTACTTCTCGGTATAGTTTATTACAATTTTTAAAGTAGCCATTTGTCCTCAGTGCCAAGTGAGCAAAACTAAGCGTCCAAAATAAGTACCAATTTGAATGTAAAGCTTAACCTAGGGGTGCTACATACAAACGTATATGAATCGACATCTGTGATAATCCGAAAGCAACTGAGCATTTTTTCGTATTATTGTACCTATAGCAATTGATTTACCAAACTGATTTTTATTGTTTGTAATATTATATGCTTAAGAGTGCCAAAATGTCAATCTACAGACCTAAAGTTGAACAGATTTGTTATGCAACACAAAAAACATCCACATTTCCTGGCGTCACATACTCTATCCGATTTATTTTTTCCTCTTCGCAACACATCAACCAATTAGACGAGGAATTTAACTTCGGAAACAAAGGTATGCGTAGCATGTTGTTTGTGTTACGGTTTTTTTATTACTGGGTAATTTGTGTAAAATTATTTTTAATAAACAATGAAATCTATTAAAAAACTACCCCCTAAATAGTGTATTGTGCCAATCTGCAAAAATACCACTGCAAGTGCCCTGAAAACCTAATTTTTTACGTGTCTAGAAGAAAGTACATATCTAGTGAAAAAATTTTCCATAAGTAGGTATTATTAAAGGTCAGTATCGTCAAATTGAAGTAACCAGATGTAACTCTACGTTTAATTTTATGTTACAGTGAATAATGAGTAGTTGTAACGACATTTTAAAGACAAATCAGCGGCCATACAGTTGATGCAAGTATCAACTTTCAGCAAATTATCCGATTGTCCTTGCACAAATTCCGTTTCGGTCATCGATAAACATTCCTTTTATTCAGATGTAATGTTTCTTATCCACGAAATCTCCTAACCTGTGGGAAATAGTCAAAAAAATAAATTAACGCTGGAATTCACCATGTGCTAGCCATTTCAACACTTTTATTTACATGTCATGTGACGTCACAACCAATAGTATCGCCTTTTGCAAGTTTCGAATTTTATATGAATTTTTTTTTTGCTGATATAGACCAAAATAAATGGATAAAAACAACCACCATAAATATTTAATTTATGTAGAGAATACAAAAAAAATTTTCAGGTATATTCGGATTATATGCATATTCCCTATTAGCATAGACTATAAAGAATATAGACAGACACTCGAATACACAGAAAAGACGTTCCCCCTTGAGATATTTGGTGGGTTTACTGGTTTGCGGTTTAAAAGTTTGTTTGTCCACCATTATATATACATGTAGATACATAGTATACATATTTATATAATGGTAGACAAACAAACTTTTAAAACATAAACCAGTAAACCCACCAAATGTCTCAAGGGAGACCCGCTTTTCGTTGCACGGTAGTGTTCGTCTAGGTCAGTGGTTCCCAACCTTTTTTGTTTCGTAGACCACTTGCCATGTTTTTCGGTTTTGGGTAGACCCCCTGCTTACCTAATATTGAATTTTTGCAAATTTATCAAGTTCAAATGTGTTTTTGAGAGCTGGTATAGTGCTACTCTCTTTTAAGGATTTAAATTTCTAACTGTATTGAGGTGTAGTGTGAAAAACTTAAGAAAACACAATGACATGTTAAGTTTTATACATTTATTAATTAAACTCTAATTAAAACCAACCAAATTAAAAATTAGTATGTGTTACATAAAATGGCTAAGCAAAATATAAATACTTTAGTGTGAGGGCTGAACCTGATGCTTTAATAATAAATTTTCAACATTCGGCATCAATTTAGTTAGGTTCAATCTCAAATCTCCTCGGTTAGTGAAATCCATTCTAGTTCTTTTTTTTGTTAGGAGATTGGCAACCGCGCTGAAACCTCTTTCCACTAGATATGAGGATGGAAAAGCAATTAAAAACTTTCTTGCGATATTCCACAATACGGGATAAGTAACAGGTATGTCTCTTTGAAGCCAGAATTTCTGATATTCGTTTTTAAACTGTACCTTAAGTTCTTCGTTAGTGCTTATTCCGATCAGTTCCTCTTGTAATGTAACGTCTGTTTCTTCAATGTCACCATATGGATTCATTATCCACTGTGGTATTACCAGAGTCAAAACATCCTCAAACCTAGTTTTAAAATCTGAATAGAAGGCATTTAAATGTTGAACGTAGGTTGAAACGTCATCTTCCTGGCAGTTTGTCTGTGACAAATTGGGAAACTGGGAAAATTCGCTCCGTCCAATATTTTGCTTCATTAGCTTAATTCTGCCAAGAAACGCTAAAATGATGGACTTTGTTTTAATCAAATTTAGGCTGTCACCTTGTAACTGCAAGTTAACCTCATTAAATTTAGCAAACAAATCTGTTAAATAGGCAATGTCTGGTTTCCACTTGATTAAATTTTCTTTTAAAATTGGATGGACATCTTTAGCATCCAAAAACTCTAAAACAGTCTCAAAAAGTGCAAAAAATCTGGTCAAACATAAGCCTTTCGACAGCCAGCGTACTTCAGTGTGAAGGAGTAATTGATGAAAGTTCTCGTCATTTTCTTCACACAACTGCGCAAACAACCGCGTATTTAACGCGTTGCTTCGGATTCGGTTTACTGCGTTAATGACTAATTGAAGAGATTCATGCAATCTACTACTCAAATTTTTAGCGACTAAATGTTGTCGATGGATGACGCAGTGTATTGCTAATACCCTGGGTACATTTTGTTTTAAATGGCTTATAAATCCACGATAGCGCCCAACCATGGCAGGTGCTCCATCTGTTGCTACTGACATTATATTTGATAAAGGGATTGCTTTTTCCATGAAGTAATCCCTCAAAACATTAAATATTGATTCGCCTTTAGTGTCGGTTGTCAAAGTTCTCGCGAAGAGTATTTCTTCGTGGATTTCTTGATCCATAATAAAACGAACATATGCCAATAATAATGCTTCATTACCAGGTAAAGTTGACTCGTCCAGCTGTATAGAGAAATGAGTCGTATGCAAATAATTACACAAGAAGTTTTCAATATCACAACCCATTTCATCAATACGTCTTTGAACTGTGGTGTTGCTTAAAGGAATTCTGTTAATGATATCAGATGCAGGTTTGTGTAAAACAGTTTTTAAAACCTCTTCAACGGCTGGCAAAATTAACTTTTCTCCGATAGTATGCGGTTTTCCGGATTTTGCTATAAGTAGCGAGATATTGTAAGACGCTCGCAAACCATCATCGTTTCTTTGTGACGTCGAAGCGAACATTCTATCCACCGTGGGTCTCTTCTGAAGTTTATCTTTGAGTGTTTGGAAGTATTTCAAATCTTTACCTGTTTTATTAGGGTGGCATCTTCTCAGGTGATCCTCCAGCTTAGATGGTTTCATAGCGTCATTGCTTAAAACTTTGTTGCATAAAAGGCACATAGGCAATTGTTTGTCGGATAATGACGGAATGAAGCCAAACTTCAAAAAATCAACACTGTACTGTCTACATTTCTTTTTAGATTCGGTCATGTTTAGTATCAGTTATCTGTGGACAAAATTAAGCTATTTAAATAAGGCATAGCAATAATAAAAACTATCCCGTGTATAAAATCCTATTTTAATTAAATTTGAATTTTTGGATATCAGTCAAACTTTAAAAAAGGAGACTATTGAGGAGTACGTGTGTAATTGTGCACGATTTGAATATTAAACTACTAATAACTCAAGTCATGAGAGGCGTAATTTATCTATTTTTTCTAACTACGAGTACAAAACTAAAAGTTTATAAAAAATAATGTACTTACTTTTCTCCAGCACTCCCAAACAAAATGACATTGATTCACTTTAACTTTGATTCACATTAATTTGTATGTGCCTAACTACCAGTTTATATTTTTGAAAATCTTTTCTTAATACGTACTTTCCTTTTCAAAACTTCGACAACAAATGAACGTGTTTGTCTCTCACATTCGTATTTATTCATTGACGAATTGAACAAGTCAGTGCAAGTACGCTGTCTTTGCGAAACTCTGAGACAAGAATGGACAAGAATTTCTACTGCGCGTATGCGGGTAACTTCATGATATTGGTGTCATTATGTGCACGTTTTTACAAGTTTACCACACAGCGAATAACTAATACTTACACAATTTTATTAAATATACTAAATTAATTACTACGTAATTAAATTTAATTTAAGTAATGTATAATTTAATATTTAATACAATAAAATAGTGCATTATAAAATCACTACTTCGCTACTAATATAATTGCGAAACCATGTGTATGTCGGTCGTTTGTTACGTTTTCACGTAAAAACTAAGCAACAAATCTATCTGTGTATGTGGATTATTGCATTTATTGCTTAAATGAGATCTACTATTGTGGACCCCCATTTACATCTCATAGACCCCCAATTTTTTTTTTCGCTGATATGGACCCCTTGCAAGTCGTCGTCGACCCCTGGGGGTCGATATAGACCACGTTGGGAATCACTGGTCTAGGTATTATTTAGTCTATGCTATTAGCGATTTTTGCACACGTCAGCTGTTTGCGGCTGTGACGACGCTCTTTCGCTTAATTTGAGTTGCCAATGTAGTTGTATTTTTTAGCCTCAGACAGTCGGATACTTCATAATGCTCTTCCTAAAAATGCAATTCTTCTCCTATGCAGCCCTGGCATTCGTCCTTCTAGACGTGAACAAAATTATCCAGTACTACAATTCTGTATATCACTGGATGGTGTTTTTCTGTCTCATTCTTTATTTTACTGGGAAAAAGTTGCTGAAGATCAAAAGATCGAGGAAGGAGAAATATATTGACGGATCTGGTGAACCGTACCAGGAACAGTGGGAACAAGAGAAAGTAAAGAACGATTAGGAATAGGTGTAAAATAGTTCCAAGATGTAAATTTTTTAAAGAATACTAGTTATAGTGTTTTCAAAAAGGGTATACATACACATATAAGAGTATTAATCAGTGGCGGCTCGTGCCCTCGAAATTTAGGTAGGCGACAGTGCAACCTAGGCATCTTCCTCCCCTCACAGCCTAGCCCTAACCTCACAGCAATTACTGCTGATAACAAATATGAAAGTAAATATAAAAACATTCTAAAACCCAAGATACTTTCTTAAAAAATGGATAATTTACAAAAAAATTTAATTTCGTACAACAGAAAAATGTGTTAGTGCCTACTTTTTATAAATAAAATTAATGCATCTATCGTTTAATAATGAAAACTTAGTTATAATGGTTTCCATAAAGTCATCTGATTTTTGTACTGAGCAAAACAATTCTTTTTCAACTGACATAAGGGCAAGCGATGTTAAACGGAAATTTTTCATTGAATTTCTACTGTACGTTTTAAACCAGAAAAATGTCTTTCAACTGAAGTTTTGTTGCTGCAAGTGGAATAGTGGCAATCAAAACACACAGTTTGAATGCCTCGCTAATATTTGTTGAAAATCTATATCGACAAAAAGTTTTAATATTGACGTGTTCGTCAAAAATATTTTTATAAAAGCTGGTTAAAGAATCTATTACATTAGACGCAAAAATTTACCTGTGGCCTATAGCCCCTTCCAAAATGTACATATAATTAATAAAATAAACTAACACGAACAAGGTATTATGCAACTTCAACAGTTTACCGTAAAAGCCACAATTCAAAAATAAAAATTAATGCAGCTCAAATTCCTTATTTCATGTAAACTTCGATAAATAATGATCATCTGTACTCCACTGATACGGATGTTTATCGAGTCGTATTGAATTGGAAACGAATGCTCCACGATCTGTAGCGAAGGCGAACGAAGATTTCGCCTAACCGACGGCTTTTGTTTTGGTTTTGATACCACGTCAGGGATTTTTTAATAGCGTTTTTCAATGTTGAACTGACTTGCCGAATATTGAATAAATGGCGTTAGGATAGAGCGCCTACCCTTGAGAGTTTTTGCGGTGCGATACAGTATATTATACATACATATTGCCAATACGCTGATGTACAGCAAAATATACATTACATTAATTTAAATTAGTATAACTATTATTGTATCTTTTTTTGAGTCTTTTTACTGGAAAGTCGTTGTCGTAGTTTTACTATCAAAGGGTAGGAGAGGACAGAATAATCAAGGGTAGGCGCCGCCTACCTTGCCTACCCCGACGAGTCGCCGCTGGTATTAATGTCCTCTCGGTTTGGGACAGATATTAAGAGCAGTATTTAGCGTTCATTAAATTTACAATTTGTTTTACATTGTTGTTTATTTATTTGATGAACAACAACAATGTTAACACTTAACAAATTAAACAAAAGTAATATCTAGTAGGTAATGAGCGCTTTTAAGAATAATGATTAGAGCGGTATAACTGTTCCAACGCGGCATAGGCGTGCGCGTAATAGTAAGTACAATAACAGGAAGAAAATATTAAATAAAATAAATAATCTAATAATAAATATATTAATATATAAAATATAAATATATAATAATAATAATAATAATAATAATAATAATAAATAATTCTTTTGCTAGCTAATAACATTTTAAATGTCGGTTTAAGAGGTTCCAGTACACATACTATAACATTTACAATAGTTTTTTTTTGACAGTCGGTCGTCAAGACAACCAAAGCTGTTTATTTTTTAATTCAGAATGATATATACTTATATAACGTTGCCCGAGTTGGTAACACTATATATTCTGTAAACTTTGGTAACACCCAGTTGGGATTGTATTTATTACAGAAGTGCTGAAATGGTTGTTGATCGGGTAAGCGAAGAGGTAAATTACATGTAATCAGCATGAAAAGTAAATCGAACCTAAATTGAGTTTTCGGTGGCACGCAATTTGTTTTATTTGTTTACATGTGTAAATTCGCCGATAAACTTATTCACTTTGACAGCCAATGGTCATGTTTTAGCCTTTCGCACGTTCGACATACTTAATAATTAAGTATTTATTATTTATAACAACACGTATAAAAACCTGGTTTCGTCGCGGCGCGCTCCGACCTTAACAGTGCCACGGTCTTTTTTCACAAATAAAATATATTATATAGTAATATACAATATACCTTTGAACGTTCCAGCGACGGCAGCTGTTCATCGGTGAGCACTAGGCTATGAGTTAGTAGCGTGGTTCACTTTTCTAACAGGGCACCACCCAGTCTGCATAACTTGCTTTAAGTGAAGAAGTACTCCAGACTGGGAGATGAACCCTAAGAAAAGAAGATGTTAAAATATAAAGCAGATTATCATTGACTAAATTTAATAAGTATTCCCAGTACTCATTTCCGTGGAAGAAAGAATAAATTCATTAACACTAATTAGAAAAAATTTACCTTTATGATCGCAGAATTTCAATTTTTAAATACCCCCACCCAACTTAATTACGCATTCGAATGGTTGATTGATCAATCAAATTGACACACACAAAGAAATATAACACTAATATCAAATGAGAAAAGTTTTACATAAGAGAATAATTTATGAAATTAATATCATTTTAAATTAGGTAATAATACGCATAAAAAGTATAAAAATAACTTAAGACATGGCAGATCATATTTGATTGAAGTTAATTTAATTCATACAAATACATGTAATATACTGGCCTGTGCTATCAGCATATTTCTTTGGCAGGAAAAGATCCATAAGTGTTTGTTCGGAATTTCTCAGGAACTAACCATGAAACACGTATTATTCAGGCAGGAAACATAAGTAGATAGGAGGAAAGACGTACTTGAACATTGTACACCAGTGTGTTCCCCAACAAAAAACTCTAGAATAACAATAAAAAAGCAGTAAGTAATGGCATATTATACATTGTTGAAGGTATCTTACCTCAAAGATATTTTGAGAGTTTTTGAATCAAAACAGGCTTGATTATAATTAACATACCTGAATGAAGAATGAAGGCATGCAGGAATATGACTAATAAACACTCTTTACCATTCAGCATCAGCACAGTGTCCAAAAAAAAATTGTTAATAAGGTAATAGAAACTCTTAAGACGCGAAAGAACCATTCTATAATAAAAAACTTACGATACAAAAGCCCACTCTGGGTAAGGGATGGTTCTCGTGTGTAAAACACCACACTCGACATACGGGCTCGCAGGAAGTGTCTCTCTTAGCAACAGGAAAAGAGCTTTTTTGAAGATCCCGTTCGGAGTACTCTGAAGTGGTTCCTCGATATTGATTTATTCCAAGTTAAAAAAAGGATACCATTCAAAAACTACATTGTGTTATATGCATATTAACATAAGCAAAGAAGAGATACGCAAACTCCATTATATTGATTTTTCACGATATTTTTGGCGTCATAAATCCATTCGGAAATATGGTACTAACTTATATATTTCTGGCGAATGCGCCAGATAACTAGGCAGTACCTATGTAGCACCTTAAAATTAATGTTTTAAATTAATATGCTAATTTATAATTGAATTTACATAACGTTGTAGCGAAACGCTACAACAGCTAATCGAGACTGACTGAAAAATCAATTAAAGCATCGCCGCTTCCTGTCAACATGTGCCCAGTCGGTTTCCGAGCCGGCGGCGGCGGTTATGTGTCGCGGGAACAGTTATACAGCTTTAATAATGATAATCGATATAAACATAAAATGCGTTCAAAATGTGCACGAATAATGTCATGGAAAAATTCGGTAACTTTCACAGAATTTCCTTAAAATACTGGAATTTATAAACATGAGATTTTTAAGTATTGTAACTATAATTAATTCATATTATTGTGATATTTTTTATTTACCGATTGAACCGAGCCAATAATTTTATTTGAGGGTCTTGTGCACAGACACAGACTATTTTATATTTTTGAACAAAGTTCAAAAAATACAGGGTGTATTTTGTAATATAAGCTTTTGTTGATTTTAAAGGATAATATACAAAGAATAATATAAAGCAATACAGCGTGAAGAGTTTAAGCTGTCAAAAACGGTTTGGAATATTTTAATAAAAATTTTGCAAAAGGTGATAAAGCGGCGGGTAGGCATATCTTAAGATATGAATATGCATGTAATTTTTTATTGCATAAATCGTTTAAGGAAGTCATTACAAACCCAAAAATATTATTTTGAAGAAAATTACAAACCCAAAAATATTATTTTGAAGAAAATTACTAACTAAAAAGAAATTACTTCTCGGTATAATTTATTACAATTTAAAAAGCAAGTCATTTTCCCTCAGTGCTAAGTGACGTTAGGAGATAAGCAAAAATAAGTGATAATCTACATGCTAACGTAAAGCTTAACCTAGGGGTATTTCATACAAACGTAGATGAATCGACAACTCCTATGAACCTGGTTCTATTCACAGTTACGTCTAGCTGTCACCTTGTGACAAGTTCGAGAGACCCAAAATGGCATGATGGGAATGGGATATAGATGGATTGGTAGTGGTGACTTTGTAAACTGGCCTGCAAGGTCTCCTTATCTGACCCTCTTCGATTTTTTTTGCGAGGATTTATAAAAGAAGTTATAGCTACAGCACCAACCACACCAGAAAACATGAAAGACCGGATTCGACAAGCATGCAACTTCCGAAATGTTAAATCGTGTGTGCACCTTGTCAAAAAAGAATTTTGAATTAGTTGGAAGTAAATGGAAGCCATTTCGAATACCTTTTCTCGCATATACTTATTATGTTTTTACTCTTCTATATTTACTGTTTTTACTCTTCTATATGATTTATTCAAAAATTCATAATTATGCACCCACTAGACTAAATGCAACAATTTTCTGTGTATACGCGTAGTTTTTGACGGAGAATCGAATTTTCGCAAAAAGTACCTTTTTAGACAACATTTATCATTAAAAGAAATATTATTTATTATAAAAATAATTGATATTTGGCAGTTCGTCCAATAAAATGTACGAAGTATGAAAATCTCACAATCTCAGGGGGAGCACGGCCCCCTGGCCCTCCCCTGCGGGCGCCGATGTGCGTATGAGTGTGACCGATTCATACAAAGGTTTATTAATTGGGTGTTACGTCACTCTACTGTTAAGGAAAAATTAATATTTAAAAAATAATAATAAAATACACTGTATTTTCATATGCTTTTATTATTTTTTAAATATGAATTTTCCATTAACAGTAAGGAAAAATTAATGTTAAAAAATAATAAAAATCACTGTATTCTCAAATGCAGCGACTTTTATTATTTTTTAAATATTAATTTTTCCTTAACAGTAAAGTGGCAGGACACCAAATTAATAAATCTTTTATATTTTTTAAATTTTGTTCAATAATAAAAAACAGTCTGTCTCTTTTCACAAGACTCTGTCCCTAATATTCCCCTACATCCATAAAATAGGATGTAGAAAATGATGTTTCTAACTTTTAATATTAACTTTTTTTATTAGGTTTTCTTTCCATATATTTACAGATTTACGATTAATTTATTAATTAAAGTTTATTTATTTAAATATATAATCTAAAATTATAAAAAAACGTCCAATATCTTCATAGGATGAATTCTAAGTCTGCTATTTAAACCAAATATAATGGATGTCATTTAAAAGGCATTCAGCTCCAATTACTACCATTTTGTTTTTTTTTTAACATTTTTGCTTTTCATTTATATGCGAAAAAATATCAAAGACTCTAGTGTAAACACATAAAAACACATTCTAGTTCATTAAAGAAATCAAAATCTTGTTGCGCACTTTTCCGATTCATCTATCAAATTTTTGCTGCGCCTAGTTTTAAAGGAGAAGTACCAAATAAACTTGATTTTTTAAACGACTCGTATGCATTTTTTATGTCTCTCACTGTAAAGTCATTGGTTTATTATAGCAAACAACTGAGCAAGAATAATATTAAAAAAAAATACTAAAATAGTACTAATAAGAGCTGAAGACTGCCCCTAAAGGCACGTAATACATATAGTCATTTGTGCCAAAGAATAAAATTACAATTTGGTGGTTTTCATATTGTATGTATTTTGTTATACTATTCGAGGACAAAGAACAGGAAAGCAACAACCAGAAACCGAATTCTTTATAAACTGATCGAAATAAGTTAAGGATATTGTGGTTTCTCTGAGAAAAAATGTCTCAAAAGAAAAAAATTACTTGTTTAGGTTCGCTAACGTTCTTTTCGGAAAAAATAATGTTTATACACCTTTAATATTGTACCAAAGAAAACTTATCGCTCAAAATAAATAATGTGGAATTTTGTTTCTATGGACTGAATAGGCGTCATTTAACTGAAGAAGCAAATCATGCCATTGGGTTGCTACTTGGAGGTGCGCTGCAGATTGATGTAGCTAATCGGTTTAATGTTTCTCAAAGCGTTAATGAGACTCGAACTGTCAGGGAAAGGCCAAGGGAAGGCAGGCCAAAGTCAACGAATGCCAGTGAAGACAGATTAATAGTCAGGGGAGCTAGGATGGAGCCTTCAACAAAATGCACGGTTTTAAGTCGGGACCTTTTTGCTGCCAGCGGAGTTCGTATAACCGTACTGTCTTAAATCATTTAAATGAGGCAGATCTACATTGCTTTAGGCTTACAATGCGTCGTCCTTTGACTGCAGATCACAGAGCTCAACTTTTGCTTTGGTGCAATAAACGGGTAAACTGACGACGTGATGAGTGGAAAACCGTAATTATTACAGATGAGAGACGCTTTTGTCTTCGTGATGACAGACGTACAATTCGTATCTGGCGACCGCCCAATTCACGAGTTAATGACCGATATGTCCAAGAAGTACATTCGTTCGGAGGTATCGGTGCTGTGGTATGGGGTGGAATTTTTTGCGGAGGCCGAACGGATTTGCATGTTTGTGAATGCACAATGACATATGAAATTTATGCCCAAGACATCGTTAGCAACATAAGTAAATGATTACCGTTGAAATTTGGAGCCCAAATTTCAGATTCCTAGATGATAATGGTCACCCACATAGAGCCAGGGTAGTTTTAGAACAGCTAGCTTTGGATGAAATTGATCATTTGCCATTACCTCCACTCTCTCCAGATCTAAACTGTATTGAATATGTATGGGTCAGCCGCCTCTTCGTGACGCAAGGACACTAAGGCAAATTCTTCCTGATTTATGGGATACCTTTCACCAAGATGAGTTAAATCACTTAATTCCAAGTATGCCTCGACGACTCTAAGCGGATATAGACAACAGAGGTGGCATTACTCGCTATTAAATAATTTTCAATTTTCAAAACTAATTTCTGTTTTGTTACATATTAGAAAAATATTGTTAAATTCTGATACTAAACACTTTTAAGTTGAATAAATGTGTTTTATTTCTAGAAATGATGTGGGAACATGGACGTATGTCAACTTTTTCCCTGAACTTTTTTTTCTCAGAGAAACCGCAATATCCTTAACTTATTTCGATCAGTTTAATATACAGTGTATAATTTACAGCGGGTCATAGGGTTTTACGTGTTAAATTCTTAACTCCGTGTTCTATTAGAAGTATAGAGATGAAACTTGACATACACAGGTAAATTTCAGAATTTTAAGATTATGTTAATTTGTCAAATATGCAGAAAAAGCTTGAAGAATACCTAAAAAATGCATTTAGTTTTTGAAAAACATTAATTTTTCACACCTCTCGTAATTATTGTGTTTTTATCTTTGCATACCAGGTGAAAAGAACACACATTTCCTGACGCTTAAACCAGGCGCGGCCAGTGAGTTTTTTTATGCGTGGGGCAAATTTTGTGGCAACTAGTGATATTAACGTAACAAGCAAAATGCACTTTTTTAATTACGGAATGGTTTTCCTAATGTGCCTATTTCTTCCTTTACCTACAACCGCAAAAAACATAAAATACTAAAATTGCATCAGTGCTGTGACTTTTTTTAAATTACATGCAAATACTTTCTTGCACTGTTAAAGCCATTGTTAAACATGTACTCAAGTATTAGTACTACCCTACTACACAAAGGACACAACACAAATATCAAATAATATCCAATAACATATTACACAGCAAAATTAGGAAAGCCGAAACACCTCTTAAACTAATAATAAGTGCTCGCGGGAAGTAATGAAATGTAAACAAAAGTTTATGCAAATACAATGCGCGTATTAGGTAATTAGTTTTTATTTGTCCAACCCAAATGTTTTGCAATAGTATATTTCACGGTGCGGTTCGAGTGTATCCATAGGGACCCGGGACAACCCAAGCACGGGCGGCATCGACGCGACGGTTACGCGCGCGCCGAGAGCTATATTAGTTGTGGCGCGTATGTTTGTTTCTCTCGTAGTTCAAATGCATTTTATATAGTTTTCTATTTCCATATAAACCTATGAAGTCAATTTAAAATACGACCTAACCCGGAGCAAGCTCGGCTCGATTTTTATTAGGAAGTTTTCGCATGGATCTTGTACTTTTTTGAAAGAAAAGAGAATTATTTTTGGTTTTAAAAAATTAATTATTAGGGGGGTCATTGACCAAATGTCCTTATAGACGAGCCGGGTCTGGTTTAAACCTTTATTGTCACAATTTTGTTTTAGAAAATTGTTCATTTACGCCACTAATGAACGAATTAAAATGGTTTTAAATTGTCTAAGAGGAATGTCTTATCGAGAGGTTGCCGATAACTTTGCAACAGCTTATCTAGATCGTCCAGGGGGGTGTGAAAAATTAATGTTTTTCGAAAAATAAATGCAGTGTTTAGGTATTTTTTGGAGCTTTTTTTAGCATAATTGGCAAACTACCATAATCTTAATACTCTCAAATATACCTAGGTCAAATTTTATCATTATACTTTTAATAGAGCAGGCCCCAATTTACAAATTTAACATGTTCCATCTTCTTCAAAAAAATCACAACTTCCGATTTAATACCCGATTTTTAAAAATCGTTAGCAGGCAACGCAAGTGGTACTAGGAATATAGGCAGAGCTGGGCAGTAGTTAACTACGTAGTTAACTACTTTTTTTGTAAAAGTAGTTGTATTCTTACTACTTTTTTTCCTAGTAGTTATACTCGATTACTTTAATTCTGCATAAATAACTACTTTTGTATAATTTAACTACTTTAAACATATTTAAAGTCCATATTTTATTCACTAATTTAATTTAAAAATAAATATTCTCTAGCCGAAAATAAAATAATCCTTTTTTCCGTTATCAAAGTCAAAGGAGCCGCGGCCAGGTTGACGTTTCGCGATGGCAGGCGCTAATACGGTGGTCCGATATGTCAATATCAGGCCAAATTTTGGACAAAAGTTAAATTAATTTAGTTTTAAAATTATCATTTTATAATGAGTTAAGGGTAACGAAAGAACGTAAAGAAAAAGAAAATTATCACAGTTATTAAATATTAAGTTACACGGTAAAACGTACATATAATTTAATATTACAAATATTTAATAACTGTGATAATTTTATTTTTCTTTAGGTTCTTTGGTTAGCCTTAACTCATGTTAAAATAATAATTTTAAACATTATACAGGGTGTTTCAATATTGTACCGACAAATGTAAACAGGTGATTCCTTGACCAGAAATAATAAAAAGAAGTTCCAAGTAATATAGGTCCGGAAACGTTTCGTTTCCAAGATACAGGGTGTTAAACTTTTACATTTTTTCGGTTTTTCTTATTTATTTTCGCGCACTTAAGGATTATTTATTCAAAATTTGTACGTGTGTTACATATTAAAGTACCTACAGAACTAACCTATTGCCATTTAGAACTATCTACAAGGTGATATTTTTTTTGGGGTCACAACCACTTTGACCCCCGAACTTTTTTTGATTCGGCACTGACTACTCTTTTGTATAAAAACAACATTTTTGGTTTATCTTTTAACTTTTTCTTCTATCGCACTTTTTTCATATCTTATACGGTTCGGCTGATATTTGGCAAAATATGATTTAAAGTAGGACCAAATTTTAAATCTGGTCAGATAAAATTTATTTATCTAACTAATTTTAATTTAGTCATAACAAAACATATTAACGATAAAAGCATGTTCATAAAAGGAATTTTGAACAATTTTTGTGAACATGCTTTTATCGTTAATTTGTTATAAGTAAATTAAGATTTATTAGGTAAATAAATAATTTTTTATTTGACCAGATTTAAAATTTGGTCCTACTTTAAATCATGTTTTGCCAAATATCGGCCGAACCGTATAAGATATGAAAAAAGTGCAATTGATGAAAAGGTTAAAAGATAAACCAAAAATGTTGTTTTTATACAAAAGGATAATCAGTGTCTTATCAAAAAAAAGTTCGGGGGGTCAAAATGGTTGTGACTCTAAAAAAAAACACCCTGTATATAGTTCTAAATGGCAATACGTTAATTCTGTAGGTACTTTAATATGTAACACAGGTGTTCATTTTGAATAAATAATCCTTAAGCGCGCATAAAATAAATAAGAAAATCCGAAAAAAAGTTAAAGTTTAACACCCTGTATCTTAGAAACCAAACGTTTCCGGACCTATATTATTTGGAATTTCTAAAATTATTTTTGGTCAAGGAATCACCTGTTTAAATTTGTCGGTACAATATTGAAACACCCTGTATATTACGTCATTACATTGCGTGTACGTCGATGCGTGCTAAAAATCTCTGTAGAACAGGTTTTCGAAAATGTTTCGTCTGGCGTTTGCAGTCCAGTAAGCGATAAGCAAACCTGATATAGAATTTGCAGGTTTTAAATTTTAAAATTTCTTTTTTGAATTTTTTTTTAAATACCTCCTATTCCTATTACTTAATATGTTTTAGTTTTGTACCAAAAAGGAAATGTGTTAATAATTTATGTTTAAACTTAAGTCAGTGGACAGTTAACTTTAAAATAAAGTTTAAATAGTAAAAAGTTTGTTATTTAATTTTGATTTTTTTTATTTAATGTTATAGGTTCAAGTCCTTTTTTTAATCATTTTTGTAAGTACAGCTACGCCACTGGTTTTTTGAGCCGCAACGGTACATGTTTAGTTTGGTTTGTAGATAAAAAGGTAGATAAATATTAGTAGTCTAACTACTTTTTTGAGGAAGTAGTTTAACTACCAAGTACTTAAACTACTGTTTTGATAAAGTAGTTAGTAGTTATACTCCACTACTTTTTTCAAGTAGTTTGCCCAACTCTGAATATATGGTATAAGCAGGTTTGTTGCAGGTTGTGTGCTATGACATTTATCCAATACCTACTTAAAGACTGTCTTAAAAGGTGTCTTTAAGTAGGTATTGATTTATCCCATTTTAATATTTACCTCCCTTTACCCATCTTAAATCGCAAAATCTAAAATAAATTATTTCCGAGAAAATCACTGAGTGAGTTTTACAAAAATACTAAGTTGCTCAGTTCGGGTTCTGGTTGTTCTTATGGGACAAGAAATTATTACATAATATTTATTATTTTAAATGTGACTAATATTTTATTAATGTAAACATTGTAAAATGTTTTGTAATTAAGAAATAAATTGTTTTATAAATGTTACTTTTTTTTTAATTTGCATTCCATAACATCCACAAAACTGTCTTTAAAGTTTGTCTCGTTATGTTAGGCCACATACTTACATTTTTTTTTAAATACAGTGGGGTAGGCAACAGTCAAAGTGGCGGTAGCATGTCTTGTTCCCATCCCTTACGTTCGGCAATTCTCCTCCGAGCGTTTAGATGTCAGTTATGACAGGTGGTCAAGCATCTACTTAAGAATTTTTTTTATTAATAGATCACGTGACCACCACATTTGACTGCTCCGATGTAAATTGCTGAACGAACTGAATAATCAGCGGGTTCAGTTTTTCAGTTGTACTGTAAAGATGAGCTCTTAAATTTAATTTTAAGTACTCGCTAAATGAATTTGAAAATTTCCCATTTAATTAACAGGTAAATTTTTTTTTCAATTATCTATAGCTTTGCGACATTTCATGATATTTAATTGGCAATAGGTGGAAATTACAGAGGAATCTTTCCTCTTTAAAAGTGCCTGTAGCCAATTTATGTTTTGTAACCGACCTCGCCATTGAAGCCAATTTTTTCTCGAATTTCATGATTTTTTTTTATTTTTCTCGTAAACCACTACTTTACAACAAAATTGTATGTGAGTTTTTTATAGGGAATTTAATTTCCTACAACAAGAGTTATGTAAGCCATAACCGTAGAGCTAGTAGTTTTCAAGATAAACCCAATTAAACATCTCAAAATTTGAGACATCGCTGTTTTATCCAAGATTTTAGTACTTTTTAATGAAATCATTGCTGAAAAAATATATAATGTATAAGAATGAAATATAAAAATATATATTACACATTGGTAAGTAATCACCAAAAATATTTCGTGTAATATGAAGCCGTTTCTTATTACCGTATTACTGGTAAATATGTATTTACCTACCAGTATATATTATATATTTCTCCAGCCATAATGATATTAAAAGTATTGAAATCTAGCATACGGTAATAAGAAACGGCTTCATATTACACGAAATATTTTTGGTGATTACGTACCAATGTGTAATATATATTTTTATATTTCATTATTATACATTATGTATTTTTTGAGCAAAGATTTCATTAAAAAGTACTAAAATCTTGGATAAAACAGCGATTTTTCAAAATTTGAGATGTTTAATTGGATTTATCTCGAAAACTACTATCTCTGCGGTTATGGCTTACATAACTGTAGAGCTGTGTACTGTTTTGTAGGACATTAAATTCCCTATAAAAACTCATATACAATTTTGTTGTAAAATTAGTGGTTTACGAGAAAAATAAAAACCATGAAATTCGAGAAAAACTTGGCTTCAATGGCGAGGTCGGTTACAAAACATAAATTGGCTACAGGCACTTTTAAAGAGGAAAGATTCCTCTGTCATTTCCACCTATTGCCAATTAAATATCATGAAATGTCGCAAAGCTATAGATAATTGAAAAAAAAAATTTACATGTTAATTAAATGGGAAATTTTCAAATTCATTTAGCGAGTACTTAAAATTAAAATTATAAGAGCTCATCTTTGGTGAGAATGTTTTTTTATATGTGTATAACATTCTTCCGTCAATGGACCAAAAAAAAATAGTCGTCTAAAACGAAGCACCCTAATTGTATATAGTGACCGCCAGAAAGTGCGCGTAGGGATAATGGGGGTACTTTACTCTTAACGCAATTTTCGAATTTTTGACTCTTCCTCGTATATCATAAGCCTTTCACCGGACTTGTTGGGTATTATTTTGATTTGAAGGTATGCAGAACTTTTTCGAAATAAAATAAATTTGTTAAATTCACAGATAAAAATTTTTCCCATATGCTGCGCACTTTATGGCGGTCACTATACAGGGTGTTATGAAATTCACTGCATATATTGAAACCAGTAAATCCTGATATGAATTCAGATTGAATAAAAATATTCATAAATAGCCCTTCACTATAAAAAAAGGTTGATATCGGCCCTCAAAAAAATTTTTTTTAGTCTCAGCGCACCACTGGTAATAAACACATGGCCATATAAAAAACCACGAGCAATGTCAGTTACAGAAAAAACTCATTTGTTTTTACGTGAGATGTTGCCAAATCTTTCTAGTCCCTCCCATGTAACAGGTTTAAAAAAATAATATTTTTATTATCTTTAAATAAAGAAATCCTACTACTTAACTCTTTCAAAACACTCAATTTCAAAAAGTTAAAATACTACAACACAAAAAATCCAACAGCTGTTCAAACAAAGATTACAATAATAATTTTCAAATAAGCGGACCAGACATTTTTAGAGGAAAAGGCTACCTATCCAAAATTAGCTTCAAACAAAGAAATTTTAATTGCGCAATAAAAACTAGCAACAGTTTAACAAAAATAACTCAGAAGAATTGTATGAAGCTAACGTATACAAAAAAGTGAGGAAACACTAACTTTTGTACTTTTCAGTAACTAGAACTAACCAAAATCTAAACCAAAAAGTAATTAGGTTGACAACTTATCACCCTTATTAATCCGCTTCTCAACATTTTGACACAGATCAAAGGATAAATATGTTATCTATTTATATCAGCTAATATCACTCTCGCTACATTTCATTACAGTTAAAAAAAGTAATAAACACTAAAATCACAATAAAAGCATTGTAGAGAAATAAACATCATAATATGACACGAAAAATACTGCCTTTTTTAAACTGGTGAAATGATATTACTAACTCAAATTTACTATAACTATCTCAAAACACTAAATTTCAAAAAGTTAAAATACCTATAATAATCCAGGGATCAGCTGTTCAAACGAAAACTACCACCAAACACCAAACTAAACATCCAGAAATCTGTTTTGCAAAACTTAATATTCTACAACACTCAGCCGATACGATAATCTATTAAATAGCACTGTAATAAATAATTAAATGTGTTAGGATTATTTAGTGAACACTGCAAAGCAACTACAAAGTATAAAACTGTTTTAAGGAGCAGAATAAAATATTCCAACAATGACCATAACTTGTTGAAAACGTTGAAAATACTACTCAAAGAAAATAAATAGGGTAAGATACTACTGTTGTAGTTAAAACTATATTCTTAATAAAGACATAGGGTTACAATATGCACCGGTGTATAAGTGGTTGCCTATGACTAGAGCATATTGGCTAGTAATAAATAAAGCTGTGCAAACGGGGTTATTCCAGGGACGGCTCTAACCTAGTTGGAAATAAAATTATGATTCGATTTGAAAATTTATCCACATTGTATAATTTGAAAATGCGAAACACGAAAATACTTCGGTTAAAGTAATATAACATACAGGGTGTCTAAAAAGTCTTAGTATGGCTAAATATCTTTGCTATTAATAAAGATAGAGACACCAAATTTTAGTTATATCTTATTGATTAATAAATCTACTTTTTATGTAATTTGACTTTTTCAATCCCCTTGGGGGTGATGCTAGGGAGTTGAGGTCCTTTCTTTTAAAAGTCTTCAGAAAAGAAACATTTTACCGCAAACCACATATTTTAATTCATTTTTAAATGGCTAGCCTATAAAAATTATAAATCGTATAATCGGCGGGACATATGTCGACCGTTGGCCGACCTCTTGTGCCATACAGTACCAGTCTTCGTGCACATTTATTTTTTGTTTTGTGGGGCACATTTTTTTCTAACTTTTTTCCAACTTTTTCTACTTCTTCATTTGTCGTTTTATATTTACTTGTTCATTCACTTTTAAGAATATATCCCCAATAGTCAACGCCCATGAATAAAATTATTTTTGTCAAATACCGTATACGTACGTACTTATTTTCGACATTGAAGCCTCTTGTTATTTATTCAAGGGTTAGCCTTACCATAGTTATTAAGACTTTTGCGTCTTGTGAGAAATTCACAATATTGTAGTGGCACCATTTTTTTTCACACAATCACGGCAACGCCCATGAATTAAATTATTCCTGTCAAATACCGTATACGTGCGCATTTACTTTAGGCATCACCGCCTCTGGTAACTGACTAACAGTGCCTGCAGGGGCGCGCCAAGCCGAGGGTGCAAGGAGTGCACCGCACACGGGCGGCAAATTTCAGGGGCGGCAAAAAGCCGCCTCGTTTTTTCATGATAATAATAATAATAATAATAATAATAATAATAATAATAATTGGGGGTAATACGATAAGAGCTCAGATTTAGCCGGATATTTTTTATGCTTCTTTTAGAATACTTACTTTCTGGAAATTTAACGAGAGCTGCTTCCACAAAATCACTAGAGCGAAGCTCGAGTGACTTTGTCGAACAGATCGAGTTAAATTGCCTGAAAGTAAGTATGAGAAAACAAGCAAAAAAATATCAGGCTCAAAATCTGAGATCGAATGGTATTTGGTATGACAATTCCATGAATAATTGGTTCCAAATTGATGACTGACTTTTCTTTGTATTTTTAGGAATACAATTTTCTATTTCTCTTTCTATCTCTGCGTCGCAGGTATTTCCGTATCGGGACATGATAAAAACTACTCCTGACAACGTAATCTTTCAATCTGACGTACCGGACGCTTTAACAAATAAGTTGCAATTGTTACCATGGTGATGTACCTAGTTGAAATTTATACGATTTTTTCATCCAGTTGCATTTCTGTTCCTTCTTTTGTGTTTTCTAATGGGATTATTTATACATGAGTGGAATTGTCATAAAAAAACATTTATCATATTTTGATATCAGTGGAAAAATCACAGTTCGTGAAATATCGCGGAAATGGATTTAAAAATATGACATATTTAAATACATATAAAATTTTATTGTCGACATAATACATAGGGGCGGCAAATAATATCTTGCACCCGGGCGGCAAATTTCGTTGGCGCGCCCCTGAGTGCCTGCCTTACTTATTACGTTAAAAGTTGTTTAGAATGACCACCATGAACTTCTTGGCAGTAATAAAGTCCATTTTGGAACTCTGCCAAGAAGTAACATCTGCCATTCTCGAAAAGACCTTTAAAATGAGGTACCACACGGCATAGGGTTGCATTTAGAATTTTTGACCTCAACTCCCTAGCGTAACCCCCAAGGGGGTTGAAAAAGTGAAATTACATAAAAAAGTAGATTTATTAACCAATAAGATACAACTAAAATTTGGTGTCTCTACCTTTATTAATAGTAAAGATATTTGCCCATGCTAAGACTTTTCAGACACCCTGTATGGTATATCACTGTAACCGAAGTATTTTCGTATTTCGCATTTTCAAATAACACAATGTGGATAAATAAATATTTGTATTTTATTTTCAGATCGAATCCTAATTTTATTCCCGACTAGGTTAGAGCCGCCCCTGGAATAACCCCCGTTTGACAGCTTTGCTTATGACCAATAAGGACGCGGTTAGTTCTAAAAGCTAAAAGGTGTCTGGTCCTCCCATGTTGCCGATTCGGGGCAAAACGATTCGTGTTGATTGCATTATTAAAAAAAATATATTATAAAACGAGAGCTTTTTCTCATTTTTAATGTAATATAAAATGGTACGTATGTATTTTTTACATCGATATTCGCGTGGCACGGTGAATGCTGTATTTCTTCTGCACTGCTTCTATAATTTGGCAACAACGTTGGACAATAATTTGTCTGAATGTTTTTTTTGCCGTCAGTTCGTATAAGTTTTAGATTTTAAACGATTTCTAATGTTTCTTAATCCAAGATTCCGAGATGCTTAGCTTACGGATAGCGTTTTGCGGGGTACGATGAAGGAAATAGTGTATTATAGTAAGTATGCCAATTGAAAGAGTGAATTAACTGCGAAGTCGCGTTGAATGGAGAAAATCTTTCAACGGGTTCGGGGCCCCAGAGTACCTTAGTGTTCGGGACAATAATGAGGACAATATGGTACGAATCATGCTTGTTTGGGAGCAAATTAGAGACATTTTCGGTACATTCCCGGCTAGATAAGTACCAATCATTTTTTGCAACTTTTTATTAGTTTTACTTATTGATATTTAAATTATGTTAGGCAACTACTGGTTAAAACTAAGGCTGCGGACAGAAAGGAGTGAGTGGTTTCCCAGTGGCCTTTTTAACATTTTTTTTAGTTTTTCCTTCGGAAAAGGTTTAAATTTGTTTTATCTTTGTCTTAAATTACGGGTAATAACAGAAAATAATTAAGATTCATAATATCTGGCAACGTTTACACAAATTCAATTGTTTTTAATTTTTCGCGCGCAAATTTACGTCAAGCGCCTTGTGTATGCTTAGTCAGGTGCGGCGAATATAGACTGGTTTTAGGGTATTTTTGAAAATTTTTAAAATGTTCGATTTAACAAAAAAAAAGTATTGGGTATGTCTGTAGACTACCCCAGGAGTCACCCATTCCAATATATGCAGTGAATTTAATAACACCCTGTATATATATATATATATATATTATATCGCTCATTTGCGACAAGAACGACATAACTCAAAAAAGCAAAGTTTAGGAAAACGACGATTAAAAGTTTTGATTGTGTATTACTCATTAAGGATTATTTATAAAAGGTCCTCTGCGATCAAATATTACAAATACCCAAAGCTGACTTAAGCTAATAATTGGTAATACTGTATATTATGTTGCCCATTTTACACAAAAAAATTATGAATTCAATTGAGTTGTGTCGTTCTTTCTGCAAAACTTAAAGTTAAAATTGCAATTATTTGGAAAAATGTCGTTATTATTGATAACCGCTGGCTGTTTTTAAAATTTCGTCAATAATGTATTTCGTTTTTTGTCGTTCTTATTCTAATTTTAAAACGCAATTTGGTTCGAAATTATCTTGTAAAAGTTATCTAAAAGCAATGATTTTCAAAAATATTTTTATTAACAGAAGTATTTATTTTTACAGGTATTTAGTACGTCTAACAAAAATACATGTGTATTTTAAACATTAAACAACTCTTAAATTATTAAACATTTGAAAATTCAGAAAGCTGTATTATGAGAAATACATTACAATAGAAAATGTGAAAAAAATACTATTTATTATTTATCTACCAACAAACAATAAATTCAAAACCTCAGAGTGAGTTATAAAATTGTGCATAATATTTTGGTATAAAGTTTTCCTTTAATAAATCTAATAAATCGGATTTTTTCTTTTCAGAAATCCCTGGCTTTTTGTCGTAAGCCTTTTTGAGGTGCATTTCGGGACATTTTTTTCTTTTTATTATTATGGCTTTTTTAAAAGTTTCTTCAGAATATGAATGTTTGTAATATAAAATGTATGGAGACGTTTTTTCGATTCTTAAAATCTTAATATCAGAAAATCTTACTAATTCGTTGTCTTCATTCTTAGTAACATTTAATCCCATTTGGGAGCAAATATCTTTCCAATCGAAAAAGTCGTCTGAGGACATTTCGTGCACATGGAAGGGTTGCCCATTTTTTCTTGCAGATCTGATTGCAGCAATAAAAGAATCTGGTGTGTACATGGGTCCACTTTTTAATTGTCTTTTTACCTGCCTCTCTATAAGCGAATGTGCAGAGTCACCCTCGTTTTGGGTGTGACCCTTTATCAAGAATTTATGTGTTATTGATTGGATATTGGAACATTTTTGCAAACAGTATGAGTATACGGCTAACATAAAAAAAAAATTTTGTGGGCCGGCACAATTGTCGGAGTAAAAAATAATATCAGCTGCATTACCATCCATTGACTTACTTTGTAAATAATTATAAATGCAGGTTTCTAGATCATTCACGCCCCTGTTTCCACTAGACTCGTCCCATACAAAGCAATCTGCAGTATTATTGTGCAAGTCATATACAGTGAAATTAAAGTCATTTAATTTGCATTTATAATAAATATGGATATTCCCCCTTTTGGGCATTGAAAACGGCGACTATTATATTCTTTTTTTCTTTATCTTGATTTTTTTTCTAACCGTGATAATTCTTTCTCTTTTATATGAAGTTCGTAACCTTCTCTTTTACTTTCTTTGTCTTCACCTTCAGAGTTACTGTAAACTGTGCAAATATCACAAAGATCTTTTTTCGGTTGGAAGAAAGAAATGTTAAACTCTTCCGTAAAAATCCTGTAAAAAAGAATATAATTGCCAAAAGCAACATTTTTTTCTTTACAGTTAGCGACATAATCTTTATAAATTTCAAAATTTCTGCAATTGATTTGCTCCCGTCAATCCCGTCAATAAAATGTTTGGAAGTGTTAGCCCTCGTGTAATGACTTTCGATTTTTGGGATTAAATTAATGTGATTTTTAATGTCAGCCCTAATTGATTCATCTACTTTAGGGTGTTTGCCATGCTTCCCACGCCTATCCTTTTCTAGTAAGGTGTTTGCAACCTTATTTTCTTTCTCCAAAACTGTGCGAATGGGTCGGTCTGTTATATCCAAAGTTGCTTTAAAAAAGGTTTTACACACTCTAACCTTTTTGTCAGGCCGGTGAAAGAAAAAAGAATGATTATTTTGACGTCTAGATCGAACACCACCCTCTCGGATATACCGATATCTTGGGCAGATTGTTTCTATACTTTTGGAAATAAAATTCCATTGATTTTCATTATCAGCTAATCCCCAATAACTGTTAAAGATTGATTATCTTTCTTCTTCAGTCAGTTTTAACCTGCATTGAAGTTTACAGGTTTCTTTACATGGAGGTTTCATTTGCCTCGCCTTAACTATCCTCTTGTCAGGGGTGTGGGATTCGTACTCTTTACCACTGGTTTTTAGTTTTTTAGCTTTATTGTTCTTCCAGTTTTCCTCTTTTCTTTCACGCTTTCGTCCTCTTTTTATTAGGCTAGCCAGTGGTATTGGGTTACACGGTATGGATCCTGAAGAAGACGATGGATTTGGCAAAATACTCGCATCGTTTTCAGTAGTTTCACAGGCGTTATTTTTAGGTAAGCTAATATCTGGCTGATAGTCAGGATCCTTAACGGAATCGTCACTGTCTAAAAATAAATAAAATAAAGCTATTTTATATTCACAAAGAATTGTTGACCATTTAAATATAGTAAAAGAATTCCAAAGCTATACCTTCATAAAAGGAATTTTCTTCCAAAGACCTGTTGTCGTTTTCTTCTTCAACGTTAGTTGTGGTCTGAGGCTTGGGTCGACTTGATTGGTTATTAATCTCAGCTAAGAAAATAAAAGTTGATAAATAATAATATCACAAAAAGCACAATATAGATTTACAGCTTACCTACTGATATTGAGTTTCTCGACGACGAGCTGCTACTGCTGGAAGAACTGCTACCAGAACTACTTCTGGAGGAACGTTTTATACAAGGTTCACGATGGTTCTCTTTGTTCTTGTTTGTATTAACAAAGTTAAATTGCGGCGTTCCATATGGTGAAAGCAAATCTGTTGTTGCTGCATCTAAATAAACGAATTAATAAAAGACTTAGAAATATAAATTTTTACTACGCTTTTATATTTTTTATCTTCTGAAATGTTTTCAGATTTCTCAGGACTGAATATTTTAGGCTTGTCATTGACAATAGATTGTTGAGGTTCCCGAGTATTTTTCGCCGCCAATTTTACCATTAATGCGCCTCGGGTGCCCTTTTTTTAGCTAAAAAACGAACATTTTCAGTTTCACGTTTTCTCTACGGGTAACGTATGCATTCATCATTTTTGTACATTATGATATTAACAAGAATGTCACAACACAAAATAATGCAAAATTTTAGTGTACACTGTATTTAGATATAAGTAGAATAACATCATCGCTTAAAATATTAGGTTATTTAAATATTTATGAATGAAATATTTTACTTTAATAACGTCATAACACGAAATATATCAAACGACTGGCCTTTAGTTTGCAGGAAGAATGTCATATCTCAAAATAAATAAAATCGTACCTGGTAGCTATTTTCAAGAAGAACGTCAGAAAACACAATTTGTCATTATAACTGAAATATTTAAATAAAAATTTCAACTTACCTTTTGCAAGCAAACCGCCCTATAATGCAATATATGTCGTTCTTCACGATCGAACAATCAGCAACCTCCCCTGAACAATGAAGCACAACTGAAATACAAAGAAAATAAAAGCTGAAATATGCCCCGAGAAGACCGGTCTTCTCGGATATGCCGCTCTTGAAGGAAACAAAATGTGGATGACTAGAGTCTACCTGCAGCCACGATACACTTACAACGGTATGTTACACTATGAATCATAACACGTCGTGCCCGCGCAGATGACGTTACTTCGAGGGAAAATCAAAGTGACTAGGCCGCTTGAATAATGCAAAATCCCTCGCAGTGACGTCAAAATGGGAGGAGCCTGGCCAGTCGATGGACGCATCGGCATACCGTTGTGAGTGTATCGTGCCTGCAACCAAAACCCAAGGTTACTAAACTTAGATCTAAGTTTAGTACCCTTGGCCAAAACCACTGGGCATCGCGCATGCGTCATCACAAGCATCAGAGGCCTGTGTTCGAAAACTACACCGTGCGACTATCACGTGACTCAGTATTTAAATTGCTCATTTATAGTCATGTGACGATTGCACTGGGGCGTCGTACAGTGTAGTTTTCGAACACGACCAGCCCAGAATTTTGCGAGTTTTATGCACGCGCCAAATTTCAATCTAAAATGAGCATATTATTCAATTATTCTATTCTTATTTTATTTATATCTTATTAGGCACCAATTCTGAAATGTAGGTAAAAAGACTTGAATTATAATTTTTAAATTACAAGACAGATTTTTAAATGTCAAGTATCTATTAACTATAATTTATACAAACGGCAAAGTTTGCCCAAACATGTTCTCCTCTTTCTAGATGAGAGGGTTGAAATTTGGTTGGGGGTTAAGATTACAACCCAAAATTAGGAAAAACTCAAAAATTGGAAAATTTTTGACCCTGAGACGAGTTTTAGAATAAATTAATAAATCTGCAAGTACATATTTCTTGACTCAATGGTGAAAATGCTTGCTTGCGAAAAACCGGGTATTTTATTATTACCCATGTATTGTGTAAAACGGGGAGATATTTCAATATGTAAAATAATAATAAATAAAACGTATTTATATTTTGTGTTTTATTTTTATTATTATCAATTTTTATTTAACTATTTTCAAAGCGGTGCCTAAAACTATACTTTCCACAAGTCTAAGGTACATTTTTCCTACGAGGAAATATTTAGTCTAATAAAGTTTTTGCTATGACAAAAAAATTAAATAAAATGCATATTTTTAATCTAACAAATTTATTGCATTAGATAAATTTTCAGAATCTTCAGGGTTTAATTTCTCTTTCCGACATTTTTTCTTCTTACCTGTACAAAACAGCGTCCTGTTTTGTACACGTTTTTGTTAGTTGTTACATCCCTTTTAACTAACTTTAACTAAAACCTACAATTATATAACTTGGTTTTTCCGAAAGTAGGTACCGGACACCTTAAAAATAAAGGTAATTTTAAAATTTAGTTTAGAAATAAACGTCAACAGAGCAAGTATGGTGAATACACAAATAAGAACATTAGTGTAGTGCTTATATTATACATAACTATACCTATAAAAATATTTTACAGTTCTGAAGATGGTTTAGAAATTAAAATAAACCGAAACGTAAACAGATTAGTTTTTTAATTCCAAACCAATTGATCACCTTCAAATATCACAATTTAAAAAAAAATGTTTCACCGCTGAAAAATAATAACTTGCCTCATTGTTGACAATATGTGGATATTTATGGACCAAATTACTATTCAGTAGTCTATTAATTTGCTTTACAATACGAGATCCTATAATGTCTTCCCTTTGCACGTCTGTTAGATCCTCATTTTTCAAATCGTGTAATCTACAAAATAAACAAAGAATTTTTATTTTAATTTACACAATAAGTTTAAATCTTACTGAATGCAATCTATTTCCATTAGCAATGCTTCCTGAATGCTTTTGGCAATACTTTCCACATTTTCAATCAGGATATTGTTGTAGGTAATATTCTGGTAAATCTTTGTTTTTGATCAAATGTGTCTTCGTAACATGTTGAGCCAGCGTTAAACTATCATAGGGAATTTGTTCTTCTAACAGCATATAACTTTTAAAACCATAATATCTAAAGAAATATAAGGACATAGTAAGTTGAAGAAAGATATTACATTCAAACTTTGGTTCTTGGTTGATGTGTCAACTGTTGATGCTCGTTAAGTTGATAAGTAAAAATAGTTACAAACATCTATAAGTTTTACCTTGGCATATTTAGCTTAATCTGTTTCTCCTCTACTGTTTTACAAGCCTTTACCTCATCATGAACGGCTTGTTTTCTCCTTTCCATAACTTTTTCCGGAGACATATCCAAAATTGGGGGATACTGTGGGGTTGCTGTATACTCGTCGTCTTCTTGGGGAGCCGACGTTGAAAGGCATCTTCTTCGGGTTATTATTCGAGGCGTGAGGGTTCGATTTATACGAAATAGGCTCATATTAGTATTTTCTCAATATTTATTTTATAAATTAAAGACCATAAAGCAACAATGTGAAAACATAACCTAAGTTAGACAAGATCAGTTTTATTGGTTGCATAAGCACAAAATCAAGAATTTAAAAATATATTGAAATATTCTATCAGAAAAAGATTATGTTATAAGTATAGCCAATCCTATTTTATTCTATTTGGTTAGTAGGGGACAGAAATACATTTACCTGTCGTGATCCCTAGGTTTGCAAAAGGACAAACTACAAAATAAATCAAAAAGTTATGCTTTCTGAACATGTTATACCGGTCTTTCGAAAGTACAAAATAAATTAGAAACCTTATTTTAAAACAATACGCAAGTTAACGTTTTTAAAATTGATTTGGGTATTCCAAATTTGCAAATACCGCGGATCGCACAGCTGGCTGCGAGATTATGCGGAAACAGAAAGACTCATTTGTTTTTAGACGCTGCGTTTTGCACCAATAGGGTTCAAGATTAAACTTTTTTCAGACAGTCGATTCCCAACGGACGGTCGGGGAAGAGCATTTCGCGTGCGCTCTGGACGGGAATTATCCCGCGGGATAATTTGACTTCGCCGTCGTTACTCGCCGTTGGGATAGACAATTTCGCGGTGCGTTCCTATACTATTATTCTTATAATTAGACTAAGGGCTACATGGCCTTCATAACTGTAGTTTTTATGAATAAATCCGTACAGTTCTAGCCCGTTTAGACTGGTTACATGATTAGTGGGCATCAGGAAGCACTTTCGGGTTTCGCTTTTCGTTCATCCTAATATAAAATGCTGCTCTGTTACTCTGTTCCCCATTTGGTAAGTACCTAATGTTCTTTTAAACTGGGAGTTAGGTACCAGATTTTTAATATTAAGATTTTTAACTGAGCGGTAGCCATATTATCTACATAGCTACATAACTCTAGCGCTTTCACCATTCCAACACCATTTATTTTTTCTTCGGTCCAAGATTTTTAAGTAATTATTATTTTACTATTTTTAAACTTTTTTTTTTTCAAAACTTGAACACTCTAACAAAAATTACTGCTAGAAACTAAAAATCTTGGTTTAGTTAAAATTTTGCAAGCTTTTGACAGTATCAAGGGCAGTGTCATTAGGTACTCGACTAAATGGCATACTACTGATTTTGTTTTGCCCAGATTTCTAAATTAGGTAGTTTTAAGTTATACTTTCAACGAAATTAAGTGCACTTTCACTATATGTCACAAATTTTGAAGAAAAAATAAAAATTACTTATGTAGCTATCTATATTTTCTGGTGTACCTACTCATTCACTAAAAATATTACGTTCAGTTGCAGTAAGAAAGTTTAAGATTTAGTACTGGTTTAAATTAACATCTTATAGTTGAGCACTTATGTTTTGACAGGTTTTTGTCCTGTCATTGTTAATCAGGTCATTAAAAACTTATGATTTATTCTGATATTTCAACGGTTTGCTTGGCTTCCAAATGATTTTCGTCTTGGAACGAGTTGCTGTAATGAATTTAGTTCTATTGTTGTCGAAAGTACGTACTAAAATTGCCATTTTCTTTATAAATTTGCGAAAATGCTCAGAAATAAATTCATAGTGTAAAACTTAGTTGTCTTATTCTTACACTTGTGAGTTTAAAACTTTTGGTTGTCAAATTACACCGGACTAGCGCTGGAGAATCTGGCTGTTAAATTTTATTCAATTTTACTGAACTCGTGTCATTTGTTTAAGAAAAATGCAATTTTATATACAAGGTGTCACTGACTGAGGTTGTCGATATGATAAATTGACCTAAATTTTAATTTTTTGAGAAAAGATCATTCTTCATAAAAGTTGTTATTTAGTAAGAGAATACGATTGACATTGAGAAAAATTAATTTTTGTGTATAGGGCGCCCTAAATTTTAACAACATAAATCATATGTTCAAGTAAACTACCCTAATTTGTTGTCTATAAAGGAAATGCTGTTTGAGGAAATTGCTTAGAATTACATTTGTCCTAGGTACTTAATGTAGTCAATTTCCAAAGCTTCAATTGAAGTCATGCTTATATTTTTTTGTTTCAATATTTTGTTTGATATCTGTAAGTTGATATGTTAAAAATACTCATTCAATTAGATACCTAATTAGTAATAAAGGATTTAACATCGTAATGACATTATACTCAATTATCACTGCAGCTTGTGTACCATAACCGTAACTAAATGAATTGCAATATGCTCGTATGCTTCCAGTAAATGATTTAATTGAAATTTTCGTGTTTAACTGTGAAAATAATTCTAAGCAACTTTCACATATCAGTGGCCTTATGAAAAAAAAACAGAGGTAGTTATTCCTAGATAAAGTTTATATTTTTTAAGTTTTTGAGTGTCCTGTGTAATTTTTTTTTTCAGTTTGAGCCTTACGTTTTCTCCAAGCAACAATTTTCTCATACAGTTTGTCCCCAATAGGGTTGCTGATACCACCAACAAACCTGATTTTTAACTATTTAAAAGTCATTCTTCATATAAATTTTAGCTTAATAAAAGAATATGACTGACATTGAGAATTTTCTTATATACAAAAAAAATATATAAATTTTAATTGTGTATTTTTATTTATTAGAAAAACGTTATCAAAAAATTTTTTTAGAAGTACTTTTGCAGACTTGGCAGCTGGTATATAATAACTAAATTAATTTCACTATATTTATAGGATTCCAGTATTCTCATCATTTTTTTAAAAATGTTCAAAGATTTAATAACTTTGGGTTTTGAGTATGAAAATGATTCTAAGCAACTTTTTTACATATCATTTTCTGTATAAACAAGAAACAGAGATCGTTTTTAGTTTAAAGATGTGTATTCAAAATTTTCGGACTCTCTCTATACAAAAAATTAATTTTGTTAAAAAAAAAATTAAATATTAGGTCAAGTGTTAATATAGGCTACCCCCATATGGGGCCCGGGGACACCCTGTATATAGCTTGGTGTTTTATCATTGAGGAAGTACTTTTATTGTAGCATACCGGGTGAACAACTTACAGCAATATTTCCTATACTGAGAAAATGGGTTTGTTTACAATATTTTTTTCATATCGGTATATTCTTAAGCTAAGAGAATGAAGTACCTACTTATATTTTATCATCATTTATGTATAGGACGAACAAATACTGATTTCCAAGAAAAGTTTTGTATATTGCTTTGTCTTTTTATTATTATTAACATTAACACGCTTTTTTTAGCTTGACTTATATAATGGAATCTTGCACCCACTTCTAATTGTCGTATCGATGTAAAACTTTGCAAACTTATGCAGTTCCGGTGACAATACATTAATATGTTTTTTTTTCATTAAAAAAATATACAAAATGTTTTATTAAGTATTATTAAAATTATTATATTATTGATTTTACGAAAAAAAGTGGCTCTTTATAAAAAGTTCTGCATCGTGAGAAAATAGCATTGCCATACAAAAATTTGATCTAATACGTACATGGTGGCTCAAAAATGTAAAGTCCTAATCCACGTGAAGCTAAAAAGATATAAAATCGTTATTTAAAGGTAAACTGCCACAGCAGGTGTACTCGAGTAATTTTTTTGTTAGTAAATTAGGTTTGGAACATACAGGAGGTCCCAAAAATAAAATCAATTTTTTAATATCGCCTTTACAAAAAAAGTATATCTTCACAAAAAGTTCTACATTGTGAAAAAAGAGCATGGTTATCCAAAAACTCTATCTAGTACATACAGGGTGGCTAAAAAATTTAAATTTAAATTGTGACAGCTTTTTAAGACACCCTGTATTGCCCTACATCAAGTTTTTGAATAAGCATGCTTTTTTTTACAATGTATAACCTTTTATGAAGATATAGGTAATAAGTCGATAATAAAAAATTTATTTTATTTTTGGGACCTCATATAGATATGTTAAAAACCTTATTTACTAAAAAACTGAAAACACGCTTTTATGAGTAGCGCACTAACAAGTTAAAAATAAATATTTTCCTTTTAAAGTTAACAGAAAATGTGCGTGCGTGCGGAAAGTAAAACAACTTACAAACTGCGCCTCTCTTGACTCCGCACACATGCATACCTCGATTTTCTGTTAACTTGTACAGCTATTAAATGGTTGGTCCGTAAATAGGTAGTTAAATTTAAACGCGTGGGGCGCACTTATATAATGGTCTAGGCATAATAAACAAAATGTAATGTATGCCTAGACCGGTATATATGTAAGTGCGCCCCACGCTTTTAAATGTAATTACCTATTTAAAGACCAAATGTTCTATAGCTGTACTAGTTAACAGAAAACCGGGGTATGCATGTGTGTGGAGTAAAGGGAGGCGCAGTTTGTAAGTTGCTTTACTTTGTGCACGATGCGCGCACTGAATACCCCAGTTTTATGTTAACTATAAAACGAAAATATTTATTTTTAACTTTTTAGAAGCGTGTTTTTTAGTTTTTTAAACTAGGGTTGCCAACAGTCCTCTATTCCAGAGGACAGTCCTCTTAAGGTAAAGTTTGTAGAAAATATATCACATTTCATTTAAATGAACTTTTGTGTACGTCTTCTGTTTTTATTTTTAAAAGTTGGCAACTCTATTTTAAACTATAATTTATTTCTTTGATGTTAGGTACCCGCAGGCCCTTGTTCATTTATTTATTTATTTAAGGTGACCAACCGTCCTGTTTTGGCCAGGACCGGTTTAGGTTTTTCGACTATTGTCCTGGGTAAACAAAGTATCCTTGGTTTGTCCCGATTTTTACGATTTTGTGCAGAATTGTCCCGGATAACAAATCCACTAATGAAGCTCCTTAGTTAGACAAGTGCATCTGAATAATGTATAATCCCATATGATATATAAAAGTAAAACTGGAATTTGTAGCGTGTTAATGAATGTCAATAAATATATTTTTTTCCATTTATTTTCAAAAAAAAAACAATAACATTGTTGTGTTTTTACCTTTTCGTACCAAGTCAAAAGGTGACACATTTTCTGACATTTATGTATTTATTGTCACAGGTTTAAATGCATTTTGTAAGTGTTTTTGGAGCTTTTTTGGCAACTTAACATAATCTTAAGACTGAAATTTACCTATGTCAAGTTTTATTTCTTTAATCTAATGGAACGGGGCCTCACATGGGGTTAAGAATTTACCACATAAAAACCCTGTGGTCTGCTTTAAAAAATACACTGTATATTTTTTTAAAGTATGAAAATTAAGGGATAAATGAACAATTAGCTTCTTTGGGACAAAATAGGAAGGTTTAAGAAAAGCTTAACCTTATCTTACAGTTTTACTTTTAGAATCCTTTAAAACATAAATTTAATTTTTTACACATAACTTTTTATTTGAATGTTGTTGAGATAGACAAATGGATATTAAGTTGGTGTAGCGCATAGCGGGTCATCATGGTTAACGTGACCATTTATTTTTTTTCCTCAGAACGGGACATCAACGGTCTTTCGCCAAAAAAAAGTACATAAAAGAAAAACACATTATCCATAATGAATTTTATTAGTAATTTTAATGAACAATGCACGACATGCAAGTATTTGTAATTTATGTAGTGTCATATTTTTCTGGCGAACAAATTTTCGTTAATGTCAAGTGATGATTGTAAGTGTGAAATTCTTGGTACGGTTTATCAATATTTCACAAGTTTTGCTTTTAAATTGATGTCGCGTTTTCAAACTTTCTGAAAACGGGACATTTTGGCGTCACGAAGCTTTCCTTGGGGACAACGGGACAGTACTGAGAAACAGGACAATCCCGTTCAAAACGAGACGTATGGTCACGTTAGTCATGGTAATACATTTTCAGGAAAATTAGTATTCCATTCATTGATTAAAAACATCTAAGCAGGCATGGATATATATTAACATTGGAAACCAGTAAGCCTAAAGTGTGGAATTTAGATGACTAATTTCTTGTTTTTGTTTTTTTACAGGCGGACGCGATTCACTAACGGACGCGGACCCCTTCAAGTTCACACGTCGGGCATTTTGGCGGGCTACGTGGGTGTTTGTCTGGGATGCCTTAAGGCCATGCAGCAAACTGGGAGGGGGAATTATGGGACGTTTTAATTCCTTTTCTTGGTGGTCACAGGCCCCATTAGCACGTTGAAGTGTCCGTAGTGAATTGTAGCCTTTATCCGCCAGCTGCAGGATAATTTCAAGATTGGAGACGGGCTTTATTCAGTGAACTTGGAGGGGACTCGACTCTTCCAAATTTTCGTATTGTATGGGAGCAGAGCAACCTCATTCCTGGAAAATGACAACCACTTCAAAATTATTCGGTAAGTGTAATTTCCTCTGTTTTATACTCTTCTATATTTGCCATTGCGAAGAATTCGCATTTTATGAGATATGAGGTAGAAGGTAGAATTGTGCCTTTGACCGGTCAACAACTTTTTGGTCAATTGACCGACAATTTGACCTTTCAGACCTCTTTCAGAACAGAATTATTTTCTTATTGTCGATCAATAATTTTTGCAATATTGCATTTTTGTAAGACCTACTAGTGATCACACTTTATAATACCGTTAGTAGCAATTATAAAATAAAATGTGTGAAAGTGAAAAATAAACGGAACTGCTAAATTTTGACGGCGAATAACGCCACAACGTCACTGAATAAACCGGGGATTTGCCCGAAACTCGCATAGACCATAGATCGGTGCCAGTGTTTCCCAGAAATGCGTTTGTACAGGTCGGCCACATATCAATACTTTATTTTGATGTGGGGCAATTTTAATAAGTATTTGACCACCTAATATTTGACCGCGGTCAAATTGACCAGTCTATTGACCGGTCAACTGACCGAGGCACAACTCTAGTAGTAGGTATAGTGATTTGAAGCAAAAATGTGGCACCTTTTTTTGAATTGAATTATTCTGAATTGGCTCACAACGTTCTCAACTTGCTTGCAAGAAAATTGGTCATTCATGCATATGACCCAATCAAACCCAAAATGTTTAAATATCTGTTTGTGGAAAGTTATGATTAATTTGTGTTTTAAAAATTTTACTAATAATTCTTTGCTTACACTTTCTAGTAGAAAAACCTGAGCAAACTTCATTATTGGACTAAATCTTCGTTTTGAGAATTATAGCCAATATATTTTTCCTGCAAGTCAAAAATTCGCCCTTAAAAAATAGTTTAAATACATTTTTCGCTCTTTTATCTGATACAAATTGAAGAAAGGAAGAAGTATTTTTCTTATTTTGAATTTGTTTTTACATCTTTACACAGTGTTGTGTAACTGTTAAAACCTTTTTTGCAGAAGTTAGATTATTTTTTTATTTCAGGTATTTTGGCTATACCTACCTACCCGGAGCGTCCGTTAATTGTTACTGCTGGAATAAGTGTGGACAACTTTCATTAATAAAGTTTTTAAACGACGAGTGCCGTATCGGGGTCCCTAAGGACGTCATACACTTACCTGTTGTAGCTCACTGACCGAGTCGATGGATTTGTGCCAAAGCCCTGTGGGACTGTGGCGTAGTTTTAGGAAACTAGTTCAGTTTTTAGAAACTAATTAGTTTATGAAGCTAGGCTATCTCTGATTCGCGGGAGAATCTCTGATATTACGGCATTCCTCCTTATTAACTTTTCACGATAGTGAATAAATTTAAATTATCAGTACAAGTTTCAAACGACGAGTTCCGTTTCGGGGTCTCATTTGGACGTCATACACTTATCTGTTGTGGCCCGTGGCCGTAGCTACATTGACTGGTGCCAAAGCCCTGTGAGACCTTGGCTTAGTTTTCCGGAATTCTAATTAATTTTACGGAATTTATTAGTTATACGGGGCTAAGCTATCGCTGATTCGCAGGAGAATCTCTGATATAGCGGCGTTCGTCATTAGTACTGATATCCTTAGCTCGCGTACGCGTCGCGTATATGTAAAAGTTTGAACTCATTACGTTGCGGTCCTCGTTGGAGCAGTTGTCTTTGAAAAGGGGTGCACTAATAGTGACTTCGGTACCGTGAGATCTGTCAGGAGCGGTGTGTCGAGGCTGTTTGAAGCAGACGCCCCTGGCACGACGCGAGCGGTGACATGCTGCAACCAGACCCAGAATTTGGGCGTCGGTTTGACACAATAAGGCAGATGCACCAAATTGCTGGTAAACCTATAGGTTAACCACAGGTGCATTGCGGACGCTTAGGCTGAAAATACACTAATGCGCGTAGATCTCAGGGACTTCGACTGCACGTAGTAAGCCCTCTTTCATCTCACTTCGGTGGGTATCAACTGCGAATCTTGGCTGCAACCGTCGCACGAAGGAAGTTGCAACACGCTATCCAGCCAGTAAATAACATAAGAACGTGTCGCCGATCTGCTATTCAAGGGATTGCGTGAAATCGTGGTCATAGAATGATCGTCGTCGTTTAGATACGTGAAGTCCTTGAGGACCATCGGATGTCCAATATAGGGCTCTAACATGTCGGCATGTCGGGCGTACGTCTATGCCCCTTTTTTCGACCCTTGGATAGTGGAGAAGGGAGATGGATTTCTGCACACTGGATTTGACTGGACTCCATTAGATACACTTAAATAAACAGGTAGGTATTTTTGGTACAGTACTGAACATACTACAAATACTACTAACTACAAAGAATATCCAGCATTTTTTCGTTTTGTGTCAGATCTTAAAAAGTAACCAATCCTTTTTTCTCTGTTTCAGATATTTCTCAGTAAACCTGGACATCTGAGAAATTCAGCAGGAAATCTGGACATCTGAGGAATTGAGCAGCAAACCTAAACATATCAGTCAATTCAGTGTCAGAGTTCATCTGAGCAAACCCGAACATACCAGTCAATTCAGTGACAGGGTTCATCTCACCCAGTATCCTTGGAATAATATAATATATCTGCACCTAGTAAGTAAAAAGCAACTTGTTGTTTATTTATTAACCAAAAGGTCATTATTCCTGTGCTATGATGTATAATTTGTCCCCTTTTTCCATATGTTCTCTCTCTCTCTCTCTCTCTTTATCTCTCTCTCTCTCTCTCTCTCTGAGTCAAGCAGCGTGGATACATTAACCTTAGCATATTTTATGTCAATTTTAATGTTACCCATTAAGCGCGACTTTGAGTGAATTTAACTGACAATAATTTGAAAAATACATCATAGAATCCAAAGAAGATACTGTACTACGCCTTTTATCGTCTTTGGGTTTAGCATCTCCTTATCCCTGCGAATTACGCCATTATATCATTATCATTATTATCTATACACTGTGGTTAATGGGCAAATGAGGATTTCGTATTTCTATTTATTCCACAAATCATTCAATCATATTTTAAAATAGCTGACTTGCAATCCTTAAAGTGACTGTAGTGAAGTGAAAGTGTAGTGTTTTTACTCTCTTATACGATTTGCACCTTATTGCTGGCCACCTTTTTCTAAGCTGGACACAACAGGTGCCTACGCGTCATACATAAAGTTTATATTCGTTTTTCGGCATCATAATCCTGTGCCGAATTCTGCACAGGATTATTAGCAGTGATTTGTGATAAGTGATGTGTATAGATATTGTAAGTGATTCTGCTCAGAACCAAGTTACAATGATGTGCGGGATATATTGCAAGTGATTCTGCTCAGAGCCAAGATTGCACATCAGTGTTCAGAACCAATCCAAGCTTTAAGAATGGGAATGTTACTTTAAGAATATTTAGAAGAAAATGGAGCAAACAGTCTAAATAAAGAAAATTCTTCCATTTTTAGTTTCTTACAAGATCTTGCATAGGGACTGATTGTTTGATTTGTGGTCTAAATTGCATAAGTTAGTAAATACAGTGACAAATGAACGAGTGTCTAAGAAGTGAATGTCGTATCCTTGGTCTACCAGCTATCAGCGATCATAGTGGGAATGGTCTCTGGTTTTAACGCTTCACTTTCTAGTGGCCTGGTCGCATTCGGGACACGCGTTGACGTGTAACAGTAACCTGCAACTGTGCATTAGAGGTGAATGTCGTATCCGGATCTTTAACTTGATATGTGCCCTATGAATCAGTCAGCCACAGTTGTGGCCATATGAGGGTCCCCACCCTTTGTTTGGTTGCAGGTGTGATTGGTGATCATAAGGTAGATTGAATAGTGCCGAAGGATCCGGTGCTAGTAGGACTAACACCAAATTACTGGTAGTTCTGGCATTTGTGCTGCTTCATCTCTCATCACTTTTGTGCAGTCATGAACATAGGGCAGACGAAGAAGGGTCCTGCACCTAGGCATCAGGGTAACCTGGCATTAGCAGATAGCGTAGGTGTTTACCGAAAAACAGAGAGATCACATCTAGGTGCGATTTTGCTTTGTTGTTCGGTTCTCACTCGGTCTATTTACAGGTTGTCCCGATGAGGGCACAGAAAGTGCAAAAAATGTAGGGTCGCGTCGTTATTGCACGTTTTGCAACACTGTATTTACTACAACGGGGGTTATTAATTTTTTTATTAATCCACAATACTCGCAGAGTAAACTAATATGTTATAATACATTTATTTTTTATTATCCGCCACGCAGCGATTAACAATGTATTTTTATCGCCGCCTCACTTGCCTTTAATCGCTTTTTCTTATTCGAAAGCAATTTTACATGACGACATGATAAACTACAAGAGTAATTCAAATTAAATAGTTTTTAAAGGACGGATTCCGTATCGCAGTCCCATTTGCGTAAGGACGTCATACACCTATCTGTTGTAGCTCACTGACCGAGTCAATAGACTGGTGCCAAAGCCCTGGGGACTGTGGCGTAGTTTTAGGAAACTAGTTCAGTTTTTCGGAACTAATTAGTTTATGAAGCTAGGCTATCTCTGATTCGCAGAAGAATCTCTGATATTACGTAATTCGACCTTTATTACTTTGACGATAATAAATGAATTTATTACTTATTATCGTCCCCTACCAATCAAGTGTAAATAAGTTTTTAAGCACGAGCTCCCTAGCTGGGTCTCCTCGCAAGGACGTCATACACCTATCTGTTGTAGCTCATTGACGGAGTCAATGGACTGGTGCCAAAGCCCTGGGAGACACTGGCTATGTTTTATGAAATGAGCAAGAATCTCATGAGAGAGGAGATTTTGGCCTATTTTGTAAAGCCTAGATATCGCTGATTCGAAGATGAATCTCCGATACTAGGGCGTTCGTTCTTAATTACTTGTTTTATACTATAGCTACCCACTGGTAGTACCGCTGGATATACGTTAAATCTACATATTTTACGTACATATATTACATATCACATGTATGTCCATGGAATGTAAAACATAACATTATTTGGCGTTTATATTCTATTAATAGGATATGCATTAAATGTATATACTTTACATACATATATTACATATCATATTGATGGAATCTAAATGTCCATATGGGGATACTCATGAATCCATCAAGCAGGACTTCAAGAAAAATACAAAAGAAAAATAAACAAAAGCCCATACTATACAGGACAAGCTTAGATACTTCTAAATGATAGAATTGCTTGAAATCATTGAACTTAGACCAAGTTAAGAGGTGTTAAAAACAGACTCGAATTTGAAGCAATCATTAGAAGAAGAGATTTCCGTATTTTTCTGTAAAAGAGAAGAAACTATGCTTCTGTATCATAGAAGAATATGAAACAAGTAGATTGTTTGCGCTGAGAAGACGCATATTCGAAAACGGTTCATGTTTGTGCCAGTAATTCTGTCAGGACAAAGTTCATATAGTCTTTTATGTTTTAGGTTTATGTAATCCCAAATATGGCCAAAATCTCGTATCTGACAGTACTTACATTGTTGCCAAAGTTGGTATTACTTTCTTATGTATATTAGTGATATTTGGAAAAGCTTATTGTCTGATTATTTCAAACTGAAATGATAAGATGGAGTGGAAGAGTACATAGGTACTGGAGGATAAGGTAGGGTAGTATATATATTTTGGAGTATTAAAAGATAGGAAAAGTATATTTTTTCGGTGTTGATGGGGTTTGTGCGCCTCGTAATATTAATAATTTTGACTTTGTGTATTTTTAATATTACTTGCTTTTTAATTTATAAATTTTTTCAAAAAGTATATATCAATAAAGATATTCTTATTTTCAAAATTATCTTACAAAATCGACTATACTGATACTTTTATGAACCCATTTTACTAACTTTGTACTTGCGTTTTAATATTACTCCTTTTTTTAAATGAAAAATGTCACTGCATTGGGCCAAAATTTTCTAAAATTCAGGGTTGGGGCGGAAGATTTTTATTTGAAATCGTTATAAAACGAGGCTGCACAAAATATGGAAATTTTATTACAATTACGGAAAACTCCGGTTAATTTCGCGTCGCGCCGCGTCGCGCCGCGCCGCACCTGCAAAGTCCCTCGCCAAAATACCCTTTAAACATCTTAAACTCAAAATTCTTAAGAGAAAACATAAATAAATTAATTTTCATTATTGGTCTGTCGGTCTATCTATTGCAAAAACACAAAAACTATTTGACAAAGAAAATATTTCTCTGAAATTACTTATGTTCTAGTTTTGGTTACTGGTTCACGATACATCATACAGGGTGAACCACTTAAAAAATAAATTCTCTATTATCTCTTTAACTCCAGAAGGCATCTGCCACAAAAATAATGATTTGCAAAAGTTAAATTCTGGTTAATTTCTAGTTATTTTAGAAAGTAATCTTTATATGGTTAACTTATTTAATGTAACATACCTACAGGGTTAACAACTTAAATTTTGTACATTTTTACTACAACTTAAGCCAAACTTTTTCATTAAAATTACATTTGCTTAAATAACTGATTTTCCCTTTGAGACTCTTACACCCTGATTCCGAACGAAATTTCGACTTTCGCAGATTTTTACTATTTGTGAATAGTGATTAAGTGATGTGTGTGATAAATTTTTTTAGTGTTGAAAAAATACTAGGCAGAAAATTAGATCTCTCTGCTTGCCAAATAATTGTGAATAGTGATGTAAATAAATAAGAAAATGTGTGATACATTTTTTTTAGTGTCTTGACGGGTCTTTTTCGCGTTATATTTAGTGTCGACAATCTGTGCGGAAAATTATTGGTGTGTTTTACAGTGATTATAAGTACTGATGTGCATAGCTATTATGAATAACCGTGTTTGTGATAAAGCTGTGAAATAGTGATGAAGTAATGTAAATAATGGGCACATGGCTGTCATTGATATTTCAAGTGTATTGGTGTGTTTTACAGTGATTATAAGTAGTGATAGATAAATCAGTGCATATATATATTACAAGTGATCATGTTTGTAATAGAGCTGTGGAATAGTGATAGTGTGACTAATGGTTAGATTTGCTGTGATGGATATTTTAAGTGTCTTGGCGTGTGTCTTACAGTGATTGTAAGTAGTGATGTGCTTCGCGCATAGATATTACAAGTGACCGTGTTTGTAATAAAGCTGTGGAATAGTAATGATGTAATGGGCAGGCGGCTGTTATGGATATTTTAAGTGTCTTGGGGTGTGTTTTAGTGATTATAAACGGTGATGCGTTTCGTGCATATAACTATATTACATGAGGCAATGTTGGTAATAACGCAGTGGAATAATTCTGGAATATTTACGGTGATGTGAATAGTGACGAAGTAATGTTAATAATAAGCCAGTGGGTGTGTAATAGTGACGGGTATCTTATGTTGTGTCTTACAGTGATTATACAGTTACAGTGATGTAAATAGTGATGAAGTAACAGAAATAGTAGGTAAGTGGCTGTGAGTAATGGTTGCAATAAATTTATTGTTGTTGTAAAGTGAATATAAGTAGTGATGTGCTTTGTGCATATTTATTTCAAGTGTCAGTGAGTGAGGTAGAGGTGTGGAATAATTCAATGTGTATATATTTACAGCCGTGCCCACCTAATAAGGCCTAAATGTGCCGTTTCCTTCTTCCTCGTAAAATCTTTTTATTGCATATTGTCAAGATATTTAACTGTATTTATAAACACATTGCATTTTGGAGCAGGTGTAGGGGAGTTGGGAGCCTGCTAACTTAACTTTTTAGTTAAGGTCGTAGTTACATTTTCGGTCATATACAGTTAAGCTCATATTTACAGGGATTATAAACAGTGACGTGCTTTGTATGATGTGGAATAATTCAATGCGTATAAATTTACGGTGATGTGAATAGTGATGAAGTAATGCGATTAGTAAGCCATAGGCTGTGCGCAAGTGATGGATATTTTGTGTTATGTATCTTACAGTGATTATACATAGTTACAGTGATGTGAACAGTGATAAAGTAACGGAAATCATCCAGGAAATGATAATAAGGATAATGAAGAACAAGGAAAGAGAAAGAAATGAGAGACAAAGGACAAATGGGCGCCCGCCAGGATGATCCTAATAAGAGTGAGAAAGAACGAACGTAGGGGGTAGAACAGCCGAACCCCTAATCACATACTGTGGACGGGGGACGTAGGCTGCAGAATGTAAGACAGCCCGATACTCGCGAAGATATGCTAGAAATGACGGTACCGTTGGAACAATGGGATATGTTCAGTGGGGCCACTTGTTCGAAGCGTGCTTCGACTACGCCCCATTAAAAAAAATTGGCTGTGTGAGTAATGGTTCTAATATAAAATAGGTAGTGATGTGCTTTGTGAATAGATATTTCAAGTGTCAGTGTGTGATAAAGGTGTGGAATAATTCAATGTGTATATATTTACAGTTATGCCCCTCTAATAAGGCCTGAATGTGATGTTTCCTTCTTCCTAGTAAAATACTTTTATTGCATATTGTTAAGACATTCAACTGTATTTATAAACACATTGCATTTTGGAGCAGGTGTAGGGGAGTTGGGAGCCTGCTAACTCAACTTTTTAGTTAAGGTCGGGTATATTTTTGGTCATATACAGTTGAGCTCATATTTACAGTGACGTGCTTTGTATGATGTGGAATAATTCAATGCGTATAAATTTACAGTGATGTGAATAGTGATGAAGTAATGCGATTAGTAAGCCATAGGCTGTGCGCTAGTGATGGATATTTTGAGTTATGTATCTTACAGTGATTATACATAGTTACAGTGATGTGAACAGTGATAAAGTCACGGAAATCATCCAGGAAATGATAATAAGGATAATGAAGAACAAGGAAAGAGAAAGAAATGAGAGACAAAGGACAAATGGGCGCCCGCCAGGATGATCCTAGTAAGAGTGAGAAAGAGCTAACGTAGGGGGTAGAACAGCCGAACCCCTAATCACATACTGTGGACGGGGGACGTAGGCTGCAGAATGTAAGACAGCCCGATACTAGCGAAGATATGCTAGAAATGACGGTACCGTTGGATCAATGGGATATGTTCAGTGGGGCCACTTGTTCGATGCGTGCTTCGACTACGCCCCATTAAAAAAAAATTGGCTGTATGAGTAATGGTTCTAATATAAAATACGTAGTGATGTGCTTTGTGAATAGATATTTCAAGTGTCAGTGTGTGATAAAGGTGTGGAATAATTCAATGTGTATATATTTACAGTTATGCCCCTTTAATAAGGCCTGAAGGTCCTTCTTCCTAGTAAAATACTTTTATTGCATATTGTTAAGACATTCAACTGTATTTATAAACACATTGCATTTTGGAGCAGGTGTAGGGGAGTTGGGAGCCTGCTAACTTAACTTTTTAGTTAAGGTCGGGTATATTTTCGGTCATATACAGTTGAGCTCATATTTACAGTGACGTGCTTTGTATGATGTGGAATAATTCCGTATATAATATTCCGTAATAATGCGTATATATTTACAGTGATGTGAATAGTGATGAAGTAATGTGAGTAATGTGAGGCGAGTGGCTGTGTGAGTGATCGATATTTTGTGTTGTGTTCCTTACAGTGATTATACACAGTTACAGTGAAGTGCAAATAGTGATGAAGTAACGGAAATAATTGGCTGGCAAGGGGCTGTGTGGGTAATGGTTGAAATAAATATATTGTTGTGTTTTACAGTGATTATAGGTGCTTTGTGCGTATACATATATTTTAACTGTCAGTGGGTGTGGTAAAGGTGTGAAATAATTCAGTGTGTATATATTTACAATTGTGTCCTTTTAATAAGGCCTGAATGTGCCGTTTCCTTTTTCCTAGTAAAATTCTTTTATTTATTGCATATTGTTAAGACATTCAACTGTATTTATAAACACACTGTATCTTGGAGCAGGTGTAGGGGAGTTGGGAGCCTGCTAACTTAACTTTTTAGTTAAGGTCGTAGTTAAATTTGCGGTCATATACAGTTAAGCTCATATTTACAGTGATTATAAACAATGACGTGCTTTGTATGATGTGGAATAATTCCATGCATATATGTATATTTACAGTGTGATGTGAATAGTGATGAAGTAATGCGATTAGTAAGCCATAGGCTGTGCGATAGTGATTGATATTTTGATTTGTATCTTACAGTGATTATACACGGTGTGTTGGTGATGTGAATAGTGATAAAGTAACGGAAATAGTAGGCAAGGCATTTTAAGTGTCGGTGTGTGTGGTGAAGGTGTGGAATAATTCAATGTGTATATATTTATAAACACATTGTATTTTGGAGCAGGTGTAGGGGAGTTGGGAGCCTGCTAACTTAACGTTTTAGTTAAGATTGTAATCATACTTTTGATTATGTGTAAGAGAAGAACAGGACCGGCACGGTCATATTTATTTCATAAATATCGGTAAAATCGAAAGGCCCGGTGAAATCTATGTGCGGAAATCAAGAGGAACAAATTGGGAAAACCTAAGAAGAATTGGGGGAGAAGACATTTGTACAAGAGGAAGATGATCTACACTATCCAGTTAAACAGTGGGACAATCAGCTTAACGTCGTCAGTAAAGGAGCTCCTGCTGATCACAAAGAAATACAGTCCAGAAGAAAACTTCATATTATATGAGTATAGTAATGTAACATAATTATTGTACTATTTTAATCTCGCATAATTTATTAATTGTATTCATTATACATGTGATTCAGTAAACGTTTGTCTTTTTTGACTAATGGCCATAGGTTTGTTTCAGTGGTTTCAAATCAGTCCGAGCCAATAAATGTCGATCAACAAACTGTTTATATTCAAAGTAAAACTAACTTATTGAGACATTCCAGGGCAAAGACAAAGCAAGTCAGTGCCAAACAATGCTACGGTGGATCAACAGGTTCCCGCGAGAATTTCCTACAAGGCTTACTGTGACGGGACTAATAATGGGTCACTGCATCTTGAGGAAATGTCTGCACAGAATATTCGTTTCGTTTCGGTCCTGGTTCTGATTGACAGTTAAGTTTAATTTGTTTAACTGTCAAATAGAACCAGGACCAAAGCCAAACGAAAAAGTCTAATGGACTTGCATTAAAATGAAGTACACGCAGTACAGGTTATGAAATGAAGAGGAGGAGACAGCCTCATAATGCGCCCCACTAGCTCATTAAAGATTAACAAACCACCTAAGGGAACTCGTTGCCCTGGATGGGACCTCCATGAGACGGCTAGGGTATTATTTAACCTAATAAAGGGGCTCAACTAGGCCCAGCTCAACAGGGGTCACAATAAGCCTTATTGACTGCGGTACAGAGAATGTACACACCTACCCTACCCTTCCCTACTTTCCAATCCAATCCGAAACTATATGTGACTAGTAGTTGCGATAAAGTTGAAAAATCCTGCAAAAGCAAAATCCGTTAGCCCAGGTTTGCTCACCAAAGATCCATGCCACATTTTGTTCTTTTCCTGCAATTGTAGTGCGTACATATGACTCCCTGCTATTTTTTAATGTGAAAGTACGTATCAAAGACACTTCATGTTACTTTTACAGCTATTACAGTTTACATTTTTGTGTATTTTAAAATTTAATAACAATATACATATAACAAATGACATTTTTAGAAGTACAAATCAATGGTTCAGTTCCATACAGCAACAAGTCTAAAATTTACATATTTCGTGATAAGTACAGAAATAAGTTTAAATTCTAATCCGTTACTAGTTTTATAAAGCAACAACTGAAAATTTGTAAAGTTGGTAAAATCAACTATACAAATTTCGAGTTGTGGCCTTATAAAACTAGTAAAGGATTAGAATTTAAACTTATTTCCTTATTAATCACAAAAGATGTAAATTTAGAATTGTTGCTGGTAGGAACTGGGCCATTAAAATATTTTCCATGCAATTTAAATAAATATTTTACGATGGAAATTACATGATCAGAAAATTAAGCTGCAGGCAGAAATTATGTCCTGAGTTCATGTTTTTAAAATTATCATAAAAAAGGCTACATCTACCTTATTACTGGCCTTTCTATGAGCAGGACAATAATATGTTTATATACTTACTTAAGTACCTACATCAAAAACACTAATAAATGCATCTTATTTCTGCATGTGTCCATTAGCTATCTACAGCAAGCAGTGTATGTAAATTACTACAATGGCAGGAAATACAACATCTAGTGTGTACCTATCTTTGGTGTGTAAGCCCAGTCTAATAGATTCTGTTTTTGCAGTAGTTTTAAACTAATCACTGTAGATTTTATTCTGAAGGCAAATGGTTGTGTGGGTTGATTTTTTTGGCTCTTATTGATTTGATACCACTGCTGCACTAGAAACAAACCGGCCGCACCAAAAAACATCATATCGCATGTCGTACTTATTTGGTGCAAAAATCGTCACCTTAAGGGAGTCCTAAAACGTCGAAATTACCTACATTTGCTGGGTCTTTAGGACCTGGGTGCAGACTTTTAAGATTTTTTTTTGAGCAGAAATACCTACTAGATTTGTATGCTACAGAATGTGTCAGTATAAAGGCCTTAAAGCATTAAAATCTAAATCCTGTCTGATAGCTAGACATCTTAAAGGCTTCTTGTGTGTCTTCCAGGCTTAGCTTGCCTGGGATGCCGAACAGCTCTTAACCAACGTGCAAAAAATATTATAGCAATACTGAGTGGCAGGACATGAAGGAGTAGATGGCACTAAAATTTCTGACCAACTTACGAAAGAAGCTGCAAAGGCGCCATTCTATGGACCTTTTGCAGCGCTACTAGGGCATCTTTTACAAGACCTCGGATAGTGGATCAAAGAACAGGAAAAATAGCCTACGGGGGAAATGCTCCAGTGGGCTCCAGGGTAGACAGGCAAAAACGATTAGTACCTTTTAGTGCCCGACTTTACTAAGGTTCTAAAACGCGTACTGGTTACCTGCTCTCACATAGGGCAACCTGCTCTTGGAGATAAGTGATTGTGGGTATTCACAAAAGGTCTGGGTCGAAATGATGGGCTATTTCAAGCCTTCCAAAGGCCCATTTCTTAAAAATTAGCAAGTGTTGGTAATTTTAAGGTTATAGGACTCGGTAAAATTCGAATCTTGGATATTTTTTGTTACTTACGAATACCGTTCAGGCATTTCTCTTGATTTTCTTCAATTTTACAGTTGAATACGTTTTATAATAAACTTAAAAGTTAATAAATACGCTTCGTCCAGACGTACAATTGATTCAGCAAAGACGAGACGAGACATTGAAATTCAGCCGCGCATGTCCTCAAAATGTCCAAAATTTGTATTTTAGTTGTATTAAGGTGATGAATCGCGTTGTTAGGCCTTACAAGATGTTTTGTAAGAGGGCTGCTACATGCGGTTTGATTTTTTTTGTGTTATTCAAAAAGTTGAATTTTAGTAATTTTAGGGGGTGCTACGCAAATTTTTTTCCCAAATTTTACTGCATACTAACCCTTAAACGGGGTTTCTAATATCCATATCCTAAAAATTAAAGATATCCTTATCCTAAATTTCAAAAATCCATGATGTCGAAGAATTATATATCCTAAGAATTAAAAATCCAAGTTATAGAAATTCCCGGTTGGAGCATTTAATGCTGATTTATTGTTAATATGGGTAAAAGCTATCGTTCTTGAGGCTGTACAGGTTTAATTTTATAAGGGTCCCGATTTTTAGAGCGTTTAAACGGTTGACAGCATTTTTATTGCATATCTTAGTATGCAATTGCGGGTGCAGGGTGGGGCGCCTGCACGCCCTGGGGACAGGGTGGTTACTTGTGCCCACAGCCTGGGGACAGGGTGGGGACTTGTGTCCACACCCTGGTAAACAGGGTGAGGACATGAGTCAGAAACTAGACACATTAATCATTTACATATATTTTTAGAAAGATCGTAACATCCCCAACGAATGCAGTTCCAAACAAACACTGATTGAATTTTTGAAGGACAAAAATTTAAAATATACTCCCGTCAGACTTGCCCGGGACCCGGACCCAACCAAACCTTCGAAAATAAAGGATACAGACCACCCAACGTCAACGACAAAATATTAGCAAAGGATACAATCCGGACCAGGTTGACGCGTGCATTAGTCCAATATTTTTAATTACTGTAGCTATATTTATAAATAAACTTTTTAAAATGCATTTGTTGTTTTATTTACTTGCTAAATGTTAAAAAATCCTGACTTACTAAAAGTAGGGAAATGTGTTAACATTTAGCAACAATTCCTTAACAATAGGAAAATATGCACAACCTGGCAATGTCGCGGATCAGAAGTAGATACAAAATTTGAGATTTCATATTTTCATTAGAGCAGTCGAAGTGCGTGCAGATATTTTTGGTTTCTAATAAGCCACGTTTGTGCAAGATCTCAGTTCTTAAAGAAATACCTTCTCGAACTTCTGTGCTCCTAATAGAAAATCCCTAAAAACTAAGAAATTTTGCACAATCTGGCAACGCCGCACATTGGGAGCAGAAAATACCTCCTCACGTTTCTGTGATCCTGATAGTTTTGCGAAAATTCCTCCAATCTGACCAAATTTTGGTCAAAATCTGAATTTTCTGCACCTACAGTGAAAATAAAACGCAAATTTGTATTTATGTATCAGGAGTGCAGAAGTGCGAGGAGGTAAACTACTCCTGACAGTTTATGCGAAACCTCGTCGGGTACCTGCTCTTGATAATTTTGGTCAAAATCTTAATTTTCTGCACCAAAAGTGGAAATAAAATGCCAAATTTGCACCAAAAGTGAAATTAGAACGCCAAATTTGGATTTTTGTATCAGGAGCACAGAAATGCGAGGAGGTAAACTACTCCTGATAGTTTATGCGAAACCTCGTCGGGTTTCTGCTCTTGATAATTTTGGTCAAAATCTCAATTTTCTGCACCCACAGTGAAAAATAAAACGCAAAATTGTATTTGTGTATCAGGAGTGCAGAAGTGCGAGGAGGTATAAAACTCCTGATAGTTTTGCGAAAAATCCTCGAATCTTTAGTGTCCAAATTTTGGTCAAAATCTTAATTTATTAATTAAACTATCAGGAGTAGTTTACCTCCTCGCACTTCTGCACTCCTGATACATAAATACAAATTTGCGTTTTATTTTCACAGTAGGTGCAGAAAATTCAGATTTTGACCAAAATTTGGTCAGATTGGAGGAATTTTCGCAAAACTATCAGGATCACAGAAACGTGAGGAGGTATTTTCTGCTCCCAATGTGCGGCGTTGCCAGATTGTGCAAAATTTCTTAGTTTTTAGGGATTTTCTATTAGGAGCACAGAAGTTCGAGAAGGTATTTCTTTAAGAACTGAGATCTTGCACAAACGTGGCTTATTACAAACCAAAAATATCTGCACGCACTTCGACTGCTCTAATGAAAATATGAAATCTCAAATTTTGTATCTACTTCTGATCCGCGACATTGCCAGGTTGTGCATATTTTCCTATTGTTAAGGAATTGTTGCTAAATGTTAACACATTTCCCTACTTTTAGTAAGTCAGGATTTTTTAACATTTAGCAAGTAAATAAAACAACAAATGCATTTTAAAAAGTTTATTTATAAATATAGCTACAGTAATTAAAAATATTGGACTAATGCACGCGTCAACCTGGTCCGGATTGTATCCTTTGCTAATATTTTGTCGTTGACGTTGGGTGGTCTGTATCCTTTATTTTCGAAGGTTTGGTTGGGTCCGGGTCCCGGGCAAGTCTGACGGGAGTATATTTTAAATTTTTGTCCTTCAAAAATTCAATCAGTGTTTGTTTGGAACTGCATTCGTTGGGGATGTTACGATCTTTCTAAAAATATATGTAAATGATTAATGTGTCTAGTTTCTGACTCATGTCCTCACCCTGTTTACCAGGGTGTGGACACAAGTCCCCACCCTGTCCCCAGGCTGTGGGCACAAGTACACCCTGTCCCCAGGGCGTGCAGGCGCCCCACCCTGCACCCGCAATTGCATACTAAGATATGCAATAAAAATGCTGTCAACCGTTTAAACGCTCTAAAAATCGGGACCCTTATAAAATTAAACCTGTACAGCCTCAAGAACGATAGCTTTTACCCATATTAACAATAAATCAGCATTAAATGCTCCAACCGGGAATTTCTATAACTTGGATTTTTAATTCTTAGGATATATAATTCTTCGACATCATGGATTTTTGAAATTTAGGATAAGGATATCTTTAATTTTTAGGATATGGATATTAGAAACCCCGTTTAAGGGTTAGTATGCAGTAAAATTTGGGAAAAAAATTTGCGTAGCACCCCCTAAAATTACTAAAATTCAACTTTTTGAATAACACAAAAAAAATCAAACCGCATGTAGCAGCCCTCTTACAAAACATCTTGTAAGGCCTAACAACGCGATTCATCACCTTAATACAACTAAAATACAAATTTTGGACATTTTGAGGACATGCGCGGCTGAATTTCAATGTCTCGTCTCGTCTTTGCTGAATCAATTGTACGTCTGGACGAAGCGTATTTATTAACTTTTAAGTTTATTATAAAACGTATTCAACTGTAAAATTGAAGAAAATCAAGAGAAATGCCTGAACGGTATTCGTAAGTAACAAAAAATATCCAAGATTCGAATTTTACCGAGTCCTATAACCTTAAAATTACCAACACTTGCTAATTTTTAAGAAATGGGCCTTTGGAAGGCTTGAAATAGCCCATCATTTCGACCCAGACCTTTTGTGAATACCCACAATCACTTATCTCCAAGAGCAGGTTGCCCTATGTGAGAGCAGGTAACCAGTACGCGTTTTAGAACCTTAGTAAAGTCGGGCACTAAAAGGTACTAATCGTTTTTGCCTGTCTACCCTGGAGCCCACTGGAGCATTTCCCCCGTAGGCTATTTTTCCTGTTCTTTGATCCACTATCCGAGGTCTTGTAAAAGATGCCCTAGTAGCGCTGCAAAAGGTCCATAGAATGGCGCCTTTGCAGCTTCTTTCGTAAGTTGGTCAGAAATTTTAGTGCCATCTACTCCTTCATGTCCTGCCACTCAGTATTGCTATAATATTTTTTGCACGTTGGTTAAGAGCTGTTCGGCATCCCAGGCAAGCTAAGCCTGGAAGACACACAAGAAGCCTTTAAGATGTCTAGCTATCAGACAGGATTTAGATTTTAATGCTTTAAGGCCTTTATACTGACACATTCTGTAGCATACAAATCTAGTAGGTATTTCTGCTCAAAAAAAAATCTTAAAAGTCTGCACCCAGGTCCTAAAGACCCAGCAAATGTAGGTAATTTCGACGTTTTAGGACTCCCTTAAGGTGACGATTTTTGCACCAAATAAGTACGACATGCGATATGATGTTTTTTGGTGCGGCCGGTTTGTTTCTAGTGCAGCAGTGGTATCAAATCAATAAGAGCCAAAAAAATCAACCCACACAACCTTGCCTTCAGAATAAAATCTACAGTGATTAGTTTAAAACTACTGCAAAAACAGAATCTATTAGACTGGACTTACACACCAAAGATAGGTACACACTAGATGTTGTATTTCCTGCCATTGTAGTAATTTACATACACTGCTTGCTGTAGATAGCTAATGGACACATGCAGAAATAAGATGCATTTATTAGTGTTTTTGATGTAGGTACTTAAGTAAGTATATAAACATATTATTGTCCTGCTCATAGAAAGGCCAGTAATAAGGTAGATGTAGCCTTTTTTATGATAATTTTAAAAACATGAACTCAGGACATAATTTCTGCCTGCAGCTTAATTTTCTGATCATGTAATTTCCATCGTAAAATATTTATTTAAATTGCATGGAAAATATTTTAATGGCCCAGTTCCTACCAGCAACAATTCTAAATTTACATCTTTTGTGATTAATAAGGAAATAAGTTTAAATTCTAATCCTTTACTAGTTTTATAAGGCCACAACTCGAAATTTGTATAGTTGATTTTACCAACTTTACAAATTTTCAGTTGTTGCTTTATAAAACTAGTAACGGATTAGAATTTAAACTTATTTCTGTACTTATCACGAAATATGTAAATTTTAGACTTGTTGCTGTATGGAACTGAACCATCGATTTGTACTTCTAAAAATGTCATTTGTTATATGTATTTGTTATTAAATTTTAAAATACACAAAAATGTAAACTGTAATAGCTGTAAAAGTAACATGAAGTGTCTTTGATACGTACTTTCACATTAAAAAATAGCAGGGAGTCATATGTACGCACTACAATTGCAGGAAAAGAACAAAATGTGGCATGGATCTTTGGTGAGCAAACCTGGGCTAACGGATTTTGCTTTTGCAGGATTTTTCAACTTTATCGCAACTACTAGTCACATATAGTTTCGGATTGGATTGGAAAGTAGGGAAGGGTAGGGTAGGTGTGTACATTCTCTGTACCGCAGTCAATAAGGCTTATTGTGACCCCTGTTGAGCTGGGCCTAGTTGAGCCCCTTTATTAGGTTAAATAATTCCCTAGCCGTCTCGTGGAGGTCCCATCCAGGGCAACGAGTTCCCTTAGGTGGTTTGTTAATCTTTAATGAGCTAGTGGGGCGCATTATGAGGCTGTCTCCTCCTCTTCATATCATAACCTGTACTGCGTGTACTTCATTTTAATGCAAGCCCATTAGACTTTTTCGTTTGGCTTTGGTTCTGGTTCTATTTGTCAGTTAAACAAATTAAACTTAACTGTCAATCAGAACCAGGACCGAAACGAAACGAATATTCTGTGCAGACATTTCCTTAAGATGCAGTGACCCATTATTAGTCCCGTCACAGTAAGCCTTATAGGAAATTTTCGAGGGAACCTGTTGATCCACCGTAGCATTGTTTGGCACTGACTTGCTTTGTCTTTGCCCTGGAATGTCTCAATAAGTTAGTTTTACTTTGAATATAAACAGCTTGTTGATCGACATTTATTGGCTCGGACTGATTTGAAACCACTGAAACAAACCTATGGCCATTAGTCGAAAAAGACAAACGTTTACTGAATCACATGTATAATGAATACAATTAATAAATTATGCGAGATTAAAATAGTACAATAATTATGTTACATTACTATACTCTTATATAATATGAAGTTTTCTTCTGGACTGTCTTTCCTTGTGATCAGCAGGAGCTCCTTTACTGACGACGTTAAGCTGATTGTCCCACTGTTTAACTGGATAGTGTAGATCATCTTCCTCTTGTACAAATGTCTTCTCCCCCAATTCTTCTTAGGTTTTCCCAATTTGTTCCTCTTGATTTCCGCACATAGATTTCACCGGGCCTTTCGATTTTACCGATATTTATGAAATAAATATGACCGTGCCGGTCCTGTTCTTCTCTTACACATAATCAAAAGTATGATTACAACCTTAACTAAAACGTTAAGTTAGCAGGCTCCCAACTCCCCTACACCTGCTCCAAAATACAATGTGTTTATAAATATATACACATTGAATTATTCCACACCTTCACCACACACACCGACACTTAAAATGCCTTGCCTACTATTTCCGTTACTTTATCACTATTCACATCACTGGAACTGTGTATAATCACTGTAAGATACAAATCAAAATATCAATCACTATCGCACAGCCTATGGCTTACTAATCGCATTACTTCATCACTATTCACATCACACTGTAAATATACATATATGCATGGAATTATTCCACATCATACAAAGCACGTCATTGTTTATAATCACTGTAAATATGAGCTTAACTGTATATGACCGCAAATTTAACTACGACCTTAACTAAAAAGTTAAGTTAGCAGGCTCCCAACTCCCCTACACCTGCTCCAAGATACAGTGTGTTTATAAATACAGTTGAATGTCTTAACAATATGCAATAAATAAAAGAATTTTACTAGGAAAAAGGAAACGGCACATTCAGGCCTTATTAAAAGGACACAATTGTAAATATATACACACTGAATTATTTCACACCTTTACCACACACACTGACACTTGAAATATATGTATACGCACAAAGCACCTATAATCACTGTAAAACACAACAATATATTTATTTCAACCATTACCCACACAGCCCCTTGCCAGCCAATTATTTCCGTTACTTCATCACTATTTGCACTTCACTGTAACTGTGTATAATCACTGTAAGGAACACAACACAAAATATCGATCACTCACACAGCCACTCGCCTCACATTACTCACATTACTTCACCACTATTCACATCACTGTAAATATATACGCATTATTACGGAATATTATATACGGAATTATTCCACATCATACAAAGCACGTCACTGTAAATATGAGCTCAACTGTATATGACCGAAAATATACCCGACCTTAACTAAAAAGTTAAGTTAGCAGGCTCCCAACTCCCCTACACCTGCTCCAAAATGCAATGTGTTTATAAATACAGTTGAATGTCTTAACAATATGCAATAAAAGTATTTTACTAGGAAGAAGGACCTTCAGGCCTTATTAAAGGGGCATAACTGTAAATATATACACATTGAATTATTCCACACCTTTATCACACACTGACACTTGAAATATCTATTCACAAAGCACATCACTACGTATTTTATATTAGAACCATTACTCATACAGCCAATTTTTTTTTAATGGGGCGTAGTCGAAGCACGCATCGAACAAGTGGCCCCACTGAACATATCCCATTGATCCAACGGTACCGTCATTTCTAGCATATCTTCGCTAGTATCGGGCTGTCTTACATTCTGCAGCCTACGTCCCCCGTCCACAGTATGTGATTAGGGGTTCGGCTGTTCTACCCCCTACGTTAGCTCTTTCTCACTTTTACTAGGATCATCCTGGCGGGCGCCCATTTGTCCTTTGTCTCTCATTTCTTTCTCTTTCCTTGTTCTTCATTATCCTTATTATCATTTCCTGGATGATTTCCGTTACTTTATCACTGTTCACATCACTGTAACTATGTATAATCACTGTAAGATACATAACACAAAATATCCATCACTAGCGCACAGCCTATGGCTTACTAATCGCATTACTTCATCACTATTCACATCACTGTAAATTTATACGCATTGAATTATTCCACATCATACAAAGCACGTCACTGTAAATATGAGCTCAACTGTATATGACCAAAAATATACCCGACCTTAACTAAAAAGTTGAGTTAGCAGGCTCCCAACTCCCCTACACCTGCTCCAAAATGCAATGTGTTTATAAATACAGTTGAATGTCTTAACAATATGCAATAAAAGTATTTTACTAGGAAGAAGGAAACATCACATTCAGGCCTTATTAGAGGGGCATAACTGCCTTATTAGAGGGGCATAACTGTAAATATATACACATTGAATTATTCCACACCTTTATCACACACTGACACTTGAAATATCTATTCACAAAGCACATCACTACCTATTTTATATTAGAACCATTACTCACACAGCCAATTTTTTTTAATGGGGCGTAGTCGAAGCACGCTTCGAACAAGTGGCCCCACTGAACATATCCCATTGTTCCAACGGTACCGTCATTTCTAGCATATCTTCGCGAGTATCGGGCTGTCTTACATTCTGCAGCCTACGTCCCCCGTCCACAGTATGTGATTAGGGGTTCGGCTGTTCTACCCCCTACGTTCGTTCTTTCTCACTCTTATTAGGATCATCCTGGCGGGCGCCCATTTGTCCTTTGTCTCTCATTTCTTTCTCTTTCCTTGTTCTTCATTATCCTTATTATCATTTCCTGGATGATTTCCGTTACTTTATCACTGTTCACATCACTGTAACTATGTATAATCACTGTAACTATGTATAATCGCATTACTTCATCACTATTCACATCACCGTAAATTTATACGCATTGAATTATTCCACATCATACAAAGCACGTCACTGTTTATAATCCCTGTAAATATGAGCTTAACTGTATATGACCGAAAATGTAACTACGACCTTAACTAAAAAGTTAAGTTAGCAGGCTCCCAACTCCCCTACACCTGCTCCAAAATGCAATGTGTTTATAAATACAGTTAAATATCTTGACAATATGCAATAAAAAGATTTTACGAGGAAGAAGGAAACGGCACATTTAGGCCTTATTAGGTGGGCACGGCTGTAAATATATACACATTGAATTATTCCACACCTCTACCTCACTCACTGACACTTGAAATATATATGCACAAAGCACATCACTACTTATATTCACTTTACAACAACAATAAATTTATTGCAACCATTACTCACAGCCACTTACCTACTATTTCTGTTACTTCATCACTATTTACATCACTGTAACTGTATAATCACTGTAAGACACAACATAAGATACCCGTCACTATTACACACCCACTGGCTTACTATTAACATTACTTCGTCACTATTCACATCACCGTAAATATTCCAGAATTATTCCACTGCGTTATTACCAACATTGCCTCATGTAATATAGTTATATGCACGAAACGCATCACCGTTTATAATCACTAAAACACACCCCAAGACACTTAAAATATCCATAACAGCCGCCTGCCCATTACATCATTACTATTCCACAGCTTTATTACAAACACGGTCACTTGTAATATCTATGCGCGAAGCACATCACTACTTACAATCACTGTAAGACACACGCCAAGACACTTAAAATATCCATCACAGCAAATCTAACCATTAGTCACACCATCACTATTCCACAGCTCTATTACAAACATGATCACTTGTAATATATATATGCACTGATTTATCTATCACTACTTATAATCACTGTAAAACACACCAATACACTTGAAATATCAATGACAGCCATGTGCCCATTATTTACATTACTTCATCACTATTTCACAGCTTTATCACAAACACGGTTATTCATAATAGCTATGCACATCAGTACTTATAATCACTGTAAAACACACCAATAATTTTCCGCACAGATTGTCGACACTAAATATAACGCGAAAAAGACCCGTCAAGACACTAAAAAAAATGTATCACACATTTTCTTATTTATTTACATCACTATTCACAATTATTTGGCAAGCAGAGAGATCTAATTTTCTGCCTAGTATTTTTTCAACACTAAAAAAATTTATCACACACATCACTTAATCACTATTCACAAATAGTAAAAATCTGCGAAAGTCGAAATTTCGTTCGGAATCAGGGTGTAAGAGTCTCAAAGGGAAAATCAGTTATTTAAGTAAATGTAATTTTAATGAAAAAGTTTGGCTTAAGTTGTAGTAAAAATGTACAAAATTTAAGTTGTTAACCCTGTAGGTATGTTACATTAAATAAGTTAACCATATAAAGATTACCTTCTAAAATAACTAGAAATTAACCAGAATTTAACTTTTGCAAATCATTATTTTTGTGGCAGATGCCTTCTGGAGTTAAAGAGATAATAGAGAATTTATTTTTTAAGTGGTTCACCCTGTATGATGTATCGTGAACCAGTAACCAAAACTAGACCATAAGTAATTTCAGAGAAATATTTTCTTTGTCAAATAGTTTTTGTGTTTTTGCAATAGATAGACCGACAGACCAATAATGAAAATTAATTTATTTATGTTTTCTCTTAAGAATTTTGAGTTTAAGATGTTTAAAGGGTATTTTGGCGAGGGACTTTGCAGGCGCGGCGCGGCGCGACGCGGCGCGACGCGAAATTAACCGGAGTTTTCCGTAATTGTAATAAAATTTCCATATTTTGTGCAGCCTCGTTTTATAACGATTTCAAATAAAAATCTTCCGCCCCAACCCTGAATTTTAGAAAATTTTGGCCCAATGCAGTGACATTTTTCATTTAAAAAAAGGAGTAATATTAAAACGCAAGTACAAAGTTAGTAAAATGGGTTCATAAAAGTATCAGTATAGTCGATTTTGTAAGATAATTTTGAAAATAAGAATATCTTTATTGATATATACTTTTTGAAAAAATTTATAAATTAAAAAGCAAGTAATATTAAAAATACACAAAGTCAAAATTATTAATATTACGAGGCGCACAAACCCCATCAACACCGAAAAAATATACTTTTCCTATCTTTTAATACTCCAAAATATATATACTACCCTACCTTATCCTCCAGTACCTATGTACTCTTCCACTCCATCTTATCATTTCAGTTTGAAATAATCAGACAATAAGCTTTTCCAAATATCACTAATATACATAAGAAAGTAATACCAACTTTGGCAACAATGTAAGTACTGTCAGATACGAGATTTTGGCCATATTTGGGATTACATAAACCTAAAACATAAAAGACTATATGAACTTTGTCCTGACAGAATTACTGGCACAAACATGAACCGTTTTCGAATATGCGTCTTCTCAGCGCAAACAATCTACTTGTTTCATATTCTTCTATGATACAGAAGCATAGTTTCTTCTCTTTTACAGAAAAATACGGAAATCTCTTCTTCTAATGATTGCTTCAAATTCGAGTCTGTTTTTAACACCTCTTAACTTGGTCTAAGTTCAATGATTTCAAGCAATTCTATCATTTAGAAGTATCTAAGCTTGTCCTGTATAGTATGGGCTTTTGTTTATTTTTCTTTTGTATTTTTCTTGAAGTCCTGCTTGATGGATTCATGAGTATCCCCATATGGACATTTAGATTCCATCAATATGATATGTAATATATGTATGTAAAGTATATACATTTAATGCATATCCTATTAATAGAATATAAACGCCAAATAATGTTATGTTTTACATTCCATGGACATACATGTGATATGTAATATATGTACGTAAAATATGTAGATTTAACGTATATCCAGCGGTACTACCAGTGGGTAGCTATAGTATAAAACAAGTAATTAAGAACGAACGCCCTAGTATCGGAGATTCATCTTCGAATCAGCGATATCTTGGCTTTACAAAATAGGCCAAAATCTCCTCTCTCATGAGATTCTTGCTCATTTCATAAAACATAGCCAGTGTCTCCCAGGGCTTTGGCACCAGTCCATTGACTCCGTCAATGAGCTACAACAGATAGGTGTATGACGTCCTTGCGAGGAGACCCAGCTAGGGAGCTCGTGCTTAAAAACTTATTTACACTTGATTGGTAGGGGACGATAATAAGTAATAAATTCATTTATTATCGTCAAAGTAATAAAGGTCGAATTACGTAATATCAGAGATTCTTCTGCGAATCAGAGATAGCCTAGCTTCATAAACTAATTAGTTCCGAAAAACTGAACTAGTTTCCTAAAACTACGCCACAGTCCCCAGGGCTTTGGCACCAGTCTATTGACTCGGTCAGTGAGCTACAACAGATAGGTGTATGACGTCCTTACGCAAATGGGACTGCGATACGGAATCCGTCCTTTAAAAACTATTTAATTTGAATTACTCTTGTAGTTTATCATGTCGTCATGTAAAATTGCTTTCGAATAAGAAAAAGCGATTAAAGGCAAGTGAGGCGGCGATAAAAATACATTGTTAATCGCTGCGTGGCGGATAATAAAAAATAAATGTATTATAACATATTAGTTTACTCTGCGAGTATTGTGGATTAATAAAAAAATTAATAACCCCCGTTGTAGTAAATACAGTGTTGCAAAACGTGCAATAACGACGCGACCCTACATTTTTTGCACTTTCTGTGCCCTCATCGGGACAACCTGTAAATAGACCGAGTGAGAACCGAACAACAAAGCAAAATCGCACCTAGATGTGATCTCTCTGTTTTTCGGTAAACACCTACGCTATCTGCTAATGCCAGGTTACCCTGATGCCTAGGTGCAGGACCCTTCTTCGTCTGCCCTATGTTCATGACTGCACAAAAGTGATGAGAGATGAAGCAGCACAAATGCCAGAACTACCAGTAATTTGGTGTTAGTCCTACTAGCACCGGATCCTTCGGCACTATTCAATCTACCTTATGATCACCAATCACACCTGCAACCAAACAAAGGGTGGGGACCCTCATATGGCCACAACTGTGGCTGACTGATTCATAGGGCACATATCAAGTTAAAGATCCGGATACGACATTCACCTCTAATGCACAGTTGCAGGTTACTGTTACACGTCAACGCGTGTCCCGAATGCGACCAGGCCACTAGAAAGTGAAGCGTTAAAACCAGAGACCATTCCCACTATGATCGCTGATAGCTGGTAGACCAAGGATACGACATTCACTTCTTAGACACTCGTGCATTTGTCACTGTATTTACTAACTTATGCAATTTAGACCACAAATCAAACAATCAGTCCCTATGCAAGATCTTGTAAGAAACTAAAAATGGAAGAATTTTCTTTATTTAGACTGTTTGCTCCATTTTCTTCTAAATATTCTTAAAGTAATATTCCCATTCTTAAAGCTTCGATTGGTTCTGAACACTGATGTGCAATCTTGGCTCTGAGCAGAATCACTTGCAATATATCCCGCACATCACTGTAACTTGGTTCTGAGCAGAATCACTTACAATATCTATACACATCACTTATCACAAATCACTGCTAATAATCCTGTGCAGAATTCGGCACAGGATTATGATGCCGAAAAACGAATATAAACTTTATGTATGACGCGTAGGCACCTGTTGTGTCCAGCTTAGAAAAAGGTGGCCAGCAATAAGGTGCAAATCGTATAAGAGAGTAAAAACACTACACTTTCACTTCACTACAGTCACTTTAAGGATTGCAAGTCAGCTATTTTAAAATATGATTGAATGATTTGTGGAATAAATAGAAATACGAAATCCTCATTTGCCCATTAACCACAGTGTATAGATAATAATGATAATGATATAATGGCGTAATTCGCAGGGATAAGGAGATGCTAAACCCAAAGACGATAAAAGGCGTAGTACAGTATCTTCTTTGGATTCTATGATGTATTTTTCAAATTATTGTCAGTTAAATTCACTCAAAGTCGCGCTTAATGGGTAACATTAAAATTGACATAAAATATGCTAAGGTTAATGTATCCACGCTGCTTGACTCAGAGAGAGAGAGAGAGAGAGAGATAAAGAGAGAGAGAGAGAGAGAGAGAGAGAGAACATATGGAAAAAGGGGACAAATTATACATCATAGCACAGGAATAATGACCTTTTGGTTAATAAATAAACAACAAGTTGCTTTTTACTTACTAGGTGCAGATATATTATATTATTCCAAGGATACTGGGTGAGATGAACCCTGTCACTGAATTGACTGGTATGTTCGGGTTTGCTCAGATGAACTCTGACACTGAATTGACTGATATGTTTAGGTTTGCTGCTCAATTCCTCAGATGTCCAGATTTCCTGCTGAATTTCTCAGATGTCCAGGTTTACTGAGAAATATCTGAAACAGAGAAAAAAGGATTGGTTACTTTTTAAGATCTGACACAAAACGAAAAAATGCTGGATATTCTTTGTAGTTAGTAGTATTTGTAGTATGTTCAGTACTGTACCAAAAATACCTACCTGTTTATTTAAGTGTATCTAATGGAGTCCAGTCAAATCCAGTGTGCAGAAATCCATCTCCCTTCTCCACTATCCAAGGGTCGAAAAAAGGGGCATAGACGTACGCCCGACATGCCGACATGTTAGAGCCCTATATTGGACATCCGATGGTCCTCAAGGACTTCACGTATCTAAACGACGACGATCATTCTATGACCACGATTTCACACAATCCCTTGAATAGCAGATCGGCGACACGTTCTTTATGTTATTTACTGGCTGGATAGCGTGTTGCAACTTCCTTCGTGCGACGGTTGCAGCCAAGATTCGCAGTTGATACCCACCGAAGTGAGATGAAAGAGGGCTTACTACGTGCAGTCGAAGTCCCTGAGATCTACGCGGATTAGTGTATTTTCAGCCTAAGCGTCCGCAATGCACCTGTGGTTAACCTATAGGTTTACCAGCAATTTGGTGCATCTGCCTTATTGTGTCAAACCGACGCCCAAATTCTGGGTCTGGTTGCAGCATGTCACCGCTCGCGTCGTGCCAGGGGCGTCTGCTTCAAACAGCCTCGACACACCGCTCCTGACAGATCTCACGGTACCGAAGTCACTATTAGTGCACCCCTTTTCAAAGACAACTGCTCCAACGAGGACCGCAACGTAATGAGTTCAAACTTTTACATATACGCGACGCGTACGCGAGCTAAGGATATCAGTACTAATGACGAACGCCGCTATATCAGAGATTCTCCTGCGAATCAGCGATAGCTTAGCCCCGTATAACTAATAAATTCCGTAAAATTAATTAGAATTCCGGAAAACTAAGCCAAGGTCTCACAGGGCTTTGGCACCAGTCAATGTAGCTACGGCCACGGGCCACAACAGATAAGTGTATGACGTCCAAATGAGACCCCGAAACGGAACTCGTCGTTTGAAACTTGTACTGATAATTTAAATTTATTCACTATCGTGAAAAGTTAATAAGGAGGAATGCCGTAATATCAGAGATTCTCCCGCGAATCAGAGATAGCCTAGCTTCATAAACTAATTAGTTTCTAAAAACTGAACTAGTTTCCTAAAACTACGCCACAGTCCCACAGGGCTTTGGCACAAATCCATCGACTCGGTCAGTGAGCTACAACAGGTGAGTGTATTATGTCCTTAGGGACCCCGATACGGCACTCGTCGTTTAAAAACTTTATTTTTGGAATATCTCAGAAGTATATTTTCAGTTTATGTAATGAATTTTAATAATTAATAAATGGCTTTTTCCGTAAATGGAAAAATTAAATTTTATGTTGATATAAAAAGATTGTTAAAGAGAGCATGATGATTCCGCAAGTAGCTAAGCCTAAAACTACAATACATAAATACCATAGACTAAAATAATACCTAGACGAACACTGCCGTGCAACGAAAAGCGGGTCTCCCTTGAGACATTTGGTGGGTTTAGTGGTTTATGGTTTAAAAGTTTGTTTGTCTATCATTATATAAATATGTATACTATGTATCTACATGTATATATAATGGTGGACAAGCAAACTTTTAAACCATAAACCAGTAAACCCACCAAATGTCTTAAGGGAGACCGGCTTTTTGGTGTATTTGAGTGTCTGTCTATAAATACAATACAAAACGATTTTTTTGATTTTTGAGAGGTAAAAAACCTGTCATGGAACAAAAGCCTACATATAGATATGGTACAAGATAATTGAAAAATTAAATACGGTAAAAGATAATTAAGAAATTATAAGGTAAAAAAAATTCAGAATCATCATGTCCCTCTAAAACAATAGTGTCGATATAAATAAAAGACCACACAGTGCCTGAAAGATGGGTGTGTGGGGGGGGGGGGGGGATTAATGAAAGTTGTCCACACTTATTCCAGCAGTAACAATTAACGGACGCTCCGGGTAGGTAGGTATAGCCAAAATACCTGAAATAAAAAAATAATCTAACTTCTGCAAAAAAGGTTTTAACAGTTACACAACACTGTGTAAAGATGTAAAAACAAATTCAAAATAAGAAAAGTACTTCTTCCTTTCTTCAATTTGTATCAGATAAAAGAGCGAAAAATGTATTTAAACTATTTTTTAAGGGCGAATTTTTGACTTGCAGGAAAAATATATTGGCTATAATTCTCAAAACGAAGATTTAGTCCAATAATGAAGTTTGCTCAGGTTTTTCTACTAGAAAGTGTAAGCAAAGAATTATTAGTAAAATTTTTAAAACACAAATTAGGTAATCATAACTTACCACAAACAGATATTTAAACATTTTGGGTTTGATTGGGTCATATGCATGAATGACCAATTTTCTTGCAAGCAAGTTGAGAACATTGTTAGCCAATTCAGAATAATTCAATTCAAAAAAAGGTGCCAAATTTTTGCTTCAAATCACTATACCTACTACTAGAGTTGTGCCTCGGTCAGTTGACCGGTCAATAGACTGGTCAATTTGACCGCCGTCAAATATTAGGTGGTCAAATACTTATTAAAATTGCCCCACGTCAAAATAAAGTATTGATATGTGGCCGACCTGTACAAACGCATTTCGGGGAAACACTGGCACCGATCTATGGTCTATGCGAGTTTCGGGCAAATCCACGGTTTATTCAGTGACGTTGTGGCGGTATTCGCCGTCAAAATTTAGCAGTTCCGTTTATTTTTCACTTTCACACATTTTATTTTATAATTGCTACTAACGGTATTATAAAGTGTGATCACTAGTAGGTCTTACAAAAATGCAATATTGCAAAAATTATTGATCGACAATAAGAAAATAATTCTGTTCTGAAAGAGGTCTGAAAGGTCAAATTGTCGGTCAATTGACCAAAAAGTTGTTGACCGGTCAAAGGCATAACTCTACCTTCTACCTCATATCTCAAAAAAAGGCGAATTCTTCGCAATGGCAAATATAGAAGAGTATAAAACAGAGGAAATTATACCTACTGAATAATTTTGAAGTGGTTGTCATTTTCCAGGAATGAGGTTGCTCTGCTCCCATACAATACGAAAATTTGGAAGAGTCGAGTCCCCTCCAAGTTCACTGAATAAAGCCCGTCTCCAATCTTGAAATTATCCTGCAGCTGGCGGATAAAGGCTACAATTCACTACGGACACTTCAACGTGCTAATGGGGCCTGTGACCACCAAGAAAAGGAATTAAAACGTCCCATAATTCCCCCACCCAGTTTGCTGCATGGCCTTAAGGCATCCCAGACAAACACCCACGTAGCCCGCCAAAATGCCCGACGTGTGAACTTGAAGGGGTCCGCGTCCGCTAACGACGTCAGTGAATCGCGTCCGCCTGTAAAAAAAACAAAAACAAGAAATTAGTCATCTAAATTCCACACTTTAGGCTTACTGGTTTCCAATGTTAATATATATCCATGCCTGCTTAGATGTTTTTAATCAATGAATGGAATACTAATTTTCCTGAAAATGTATTACCATGACTAACGTGACCATACGTCCCGTTTTGAACGGGATTGTCCTGTTTCTCAGTACTGTCCCGTTGTCCCCAAAGAAAGCTTCGGGACGCCAAAATGTCCCGTTTTCAGAAAGTTTGAAAACGCGACATCAATTTAGAAGCAAAACTTGTGAAATATTGATAAACCGTACCAAGAATTTCACACTTACAATCATCACTTGACATTTTAAAGAAAATTTGTTCGTCAGAAAAATATGACACTACATAAATTACAAATACTTGCATGTCGTGCATTGTTCATTAAAATTACTAATAAAATTCATTATGGATAATGTGTTTTGCTTTTATGTACTTTTTTTGGCGAAAGACCGTTGATGTCCCGTTCTGAGGAAAAAAAATAAATGGTCACGTTAACCATGATGACCCGCTATGCGCTACACCAACTTAATATCCATTTGTCTATCTCAACAACATTCAAATAAAAAGTTATGTGTAAAAAATTAAATTTATGTTTTAAAGGATTCTAAAAGTAAAACTGTAAGGTTAAGCTTTTCTTAAACCTTCCTATTTTGTCCCAAAGAAGCTAATTGTTCATTTATCCCTTAATTTTCATACTTTAAAAAAATATACAGTGTATTTTTTAAAGCAGACCACGGGGTTTTTATGTGGTAAATTCTTAACCCCATGTGAGGCCCTGTTCCAGTACCGGTTCATCCATTGGGCGCTTGGGGCTGGCGCCCAGGGGCCCGGGCCCCTGGGCCCGGAATTAAGTTTTCTTAAAATAAAGTAAAGTGGTTTGAGGTCATCCAGAACGTAAAAGCAACTTTTCCCAATATTTTAACTATCTTGCAAATTTATTTGACCATACCAATTTCAAATGCATCAGGCGAGCGGTCTTTTTCGGCGTTAAAACGAATAAAAACATATTTAAGGTCAAATTTGGGCCAACAAACCTGGATGCCTTATCCCTATTATATATAAAAAATGCTGAACTAGAGCAAATGAACTGCGATGAAATTATATATGCGATTGCTAATGCCAAAGCGAGGAAAAAAAAGATTTAATTTTGTTTTGTATTTTCTAGAATGTTTTATTTCTTTGTTTGTTTTTGTTTCATATTGTTTGCAATATTCTGTTTTTTATATTTTTTGAAATACTATTTTGTGGAACTGTTTTTCATTTTGTTTTTTTCTAAGAAATGTACCTATAATATTGTAGTTTATATAATAAACATTTAACAAAACATGTTTTTACTTGGTAAAAAATGTTTTATTTCTTTGTTTGTTTTTGTTTTATATTGTTTGCAATATTCTGTTTTTTTGTATTTTTTGAAATATTATTTTTTGGAATTCTTTTTTCTTTTTGTTTTCTTCTAAGAAATGTACACCTACATTATAGTTTATATAATAAACATTTAACAATTAAAACACGTTTTTACTTGGTGAAAAAAACCAACAGCAATGGGGGCCCCTATGTCTCCAGTGCCCAGGGCACGAAGTTAGGTTAAACCGGCACTGCCCTGTTCCATTAGATTAAAGAAATAAAACTTGACATAGGTAAATTTCAGTCTTAAGATTATGTTAAGTTGCCAAAAAAGCTCCATAAACACTTACAAAATGCATTTAAAACTGTGACAATAAATACATAAATGTCAGAAAATGTGTCACCTTTTGACTTGGTACGAAAAGGTAAAAACACAATAATGTTATTGGTTTTTTTTTTGAAAATAAATGGAAAAAATATATTTATTGACATTCATTAACACGCTACAGATTTACTTTTATATATCATATGGGATTATACATTACACAGATGCACTTGTCTAATTAAGGAGCTTCATTAGTGGATTTGTTATCCGGGACAATTCTGGACAAAATCGTAAAAATCGGGACCAACCAAGGATACTTTGTTTACCCAGGACAATAGTCGAAAAACCTAAACCGGTCCTGGCCAAAACAGGACGGTTGGTCACCTTAAATAAATAAATAAATGAACAAGGGCTTGCGGGTACCTAACATCAAAGAAATAAATTATAGTTTAAAATAGAGTTGCCAACTTTTAAAAATAAAAATAGAAGACGTACACAAAAGTTCATTTAAATGAAACGTGATATATTTTCTACAAACTTTACCTTAAGAGGACTGTCCTCTGGAATAGAGGACTGTTGGCATCCCTAGTTTAAAAAACTAAAAAACACGCTTCTAAAAAGTTAAAAACAAATATTTTCGTTTTATAGTTAACATAAAACCGGGGTATTCAGTGCGCGAATCGTGCACAAAGTAAAGCAACTTACAAACTGCGCCTCCCTTTACTCCACACACATGCATACCCCGGTTTTCTGTTAACTAGTACAGCTATAGAACATTTGGTCTTTAAATAGGTAATTACATTTAAAAGCGTGGGGCGCACTTACATATATACCGGTCTAGGCATAATACATTTTGTTTATTATGCCTAGATTATTGTATAAGTGCGCCCCACGCTTTTAAATTTAACTACCTATTTACGGACCAAACATTTTATAGCTGTACAAGTTAACAGAACACCGAGGTATGCATGTGTGCGGAGTCAAGAGATTCGCAGTTTGTAAGTTGTTTTACTTTCCGCACGCACGCACATTTTCTGTTAACTTTAAAAGGAAAATATTTATTTTTAACTTGTTAGTGCGCTACTCATAAAAGCGTGTTTTTCAGTTTTTTAGTAAATAAGGTTTTTAACATACAGGGTGTCTAAAATCGGTGATACCACTATTGCTATCTCCGAAATGGTAAAAGATACGAGGTCGGTTAAATTAGAGAAAATGTGCCATTTCTAGTCCCTATTTATATTCTGTTTACGGAGTTGCCAAATTCTCTATAGTTTCTTATCTACAGGGGATTTTTTAAAAATAGTCAAAAATTTAATTCTTAAATATCTCGAAAACTATTATAGTTAGAAAAAAGTTGTTTTTACAAAAATCACACGATTTTTTACCTTCTCTAAAGTACCGTTATTGTTTTGTTTATACCGTTTGTTTTTACTGAGTTACTGATACTAACTTGTTTTTTTCAAATACGGACCTGGATTTTTTGTTGCATTTTTTGAAAGAATACTTCATACCCTTTACAACTGTGTATCACTTGATTATGTTTTTCGACGTTTTGGTGAAGAATAGTATCATCATCAGGATATTCTACCAGTACGGACCTGGCATTTTTCAAGTTAATGCGCCATTTCACGACCTATTATGGAGACAATTAGGTGAGAATCAGTAACTATGGATTAAATTGTTTTAACTGGTAAATTTTAATTATAATCATGATTACTAACCAGCAGGCGCGGCCCGTCCATAAGGTCATTTGGTCAATGACCCACCTAAAATTTTCAGTGATCTACCTAATAATTTATTTTTTAATTTTTTAAAACCAAAAAATAATCTTTTGTTTCAAAGTTCCATGCGAAAAGTCCCCAAGAAAGAATCAAGCCAAGACATCGTCAAAGGATATCCAAGCTTGCTCCGGGCTGGGTCATATTTTAAATTGATCTTATAGGTTTATATGGACGACATAAATTCATTAAAAGTAAGAGAGAAACAGACATACGCCCATAGGCGGTTCTAGACCTCTATTTTTGGGGGGGCTTAAGCCCCCGGTTTACATATTTGGGGGGACTTAAGCTCCCGGTTTACATATTTGGCTATACATATACTAGGCCACTCAGTTGGATTTGGGGGGGCTAATCCCAGATTTGGGGGGCTTAGCCCCCCCAAGCCCCCACCTAGAAACGCCTATGCATACGCCCTTTAGGAAGTTAAAAAGAGACACAATTGGTCCACGGCACCACGGCCCACCCATAATATCTGGCCACTCTCACTATGGAAATACTGTCAAACCGCCCCCTAAAATATACTATTTCAAAACATTTGGTTCGGACAAAGAAAAACTAATTAGGTACCTAACATGCGAATTGTATTTGCATCGTATTAATAATATTAATTATTAGTGGTTAAACATAAAATAAATACGATTTCTGTCAGGCCAGCGCTAGGCATCAAATTTAACGACATCGGACCGATTTTCTTATATAACGAGCGTAGTGCAGCGATATCACCGCAGCGAGTTAATCTTAGAGCTGGTTTTTTGGAATTCTTCCAGCAAAATTAAACTAATAAGATCTAAAACTAAAAACTATTAACACTCTAATTAATTTCACAAAAAGACCTAAATTTGTTCATGGCCCTAAAAGATTACTCGGATAGGGCCTAAATTATTTTGCACACAATGCAATCTTACCACAGGGCTAACACCAGCCCCAGCCATGGCCTGGCTGCGTTTTCGCAGTGGATAGATATTTAAATATATATATTGTACTGTGAAATACATAAATTAAGTCACTGTAAGACGTATTGTAAATTGTCAAATATGAATTGAATAAAGATGTTTTGAAATGATCGAGTTAATCTGACGGTCGCGGTTTCGAATCCGTGCTGGGGCAAGAACTTTTTTTTAAAATTTTTTGTTATTTAAAAAATTAGATCGGCTCTAAAAAGTGTATTGGCAACAAGTTGTTCCTCGATAAAATATTTTTAAAATTGTTAGATTGTTCGCAATCTCATATTTACTACAGCTTACAGCCTGCACGTGCGTAGACAAATATCGTATTATTATGTCTAGTCGCCAGCATTGTATTTATTAAAGAAAACGGAGTTTCGGCAGCGTTCCTACAAATAATCATGCTTTTATCTCAGAATTTTGTTCTGTTTATATTCTGGGATTTTAGTACAAGGCGCGACATCTATTGAAGAGACGCTAAACTTATCACAACGGAACCCGCTAAAATCTACTATTTTAGAGAATTAAAACACATAGAAAAAAAGTCATAAACAAAAAAGTGATACTAAAAGTCATAAACATCAAGAGTAGTAATGTTCAATATTCTGCAGTACCTATTTTATGATTTTTGCAGTGTTTATTTGTAGGTAAATAATTTCTTGGCACATTATTAAAAAAACCTTTCTTAATTAAAAAAGTGTATTTTGCTTGTTGCGTTGATATCACTAGTTGGCCACAAAATTTTGACCCACCTGTAAAAAAACTCACGGGCCGCGCCTGCTAACCAGGACCCTCAAGTTTGTAAAATTGGTCCAACGCGTGAAAAAAGCATACTTAAGCTAGTTTTATTTATAACAAATCCTAATAATTAATTCTTAGAGGCGTGATTGGCTTCGTGTGGTCAGTCCAATCGCGTCCATCAACCTGTTCGTCCGCCCGTCCATATGTTATAATTCAACGCAACGTCAAAAAATAAAGCAGAAAACGGATTTTAGATTCGAATTCCTTATAATCCGAACCCAGTAAATATGTCAATGGTTTTATGCTAGAATATAGTTAAAGGTCTTTAATTTGAGATAGTATGGTTTGTTTTCAGAGCCAGTAAATAGTAATTCAACTGTACCAGCAGAATGAGTTGCAGCAGAAATGAAACCATTAGGTAAAATAGGATTATTTATTATTATCTTTTGAACTGAAAGGTGATTTTTAGATTCGAAAATATTAAAAACGTAAATAATGAAGACGTATCATCAAGGGTGCCTTTTACAATATATGTAGTAAACTTAATACATAATAAAGGCCGCTAATTATATCTGATCTGAGTCTGCTAAACTTTTGCTTTCAATAACTCATTGGCTTAAATGCAATTTGACAAATTTTAATGACCAAAGAGTTCTGGTTAGTAATCATGAACATAGTTTAAAATTAATCACTTGAATAATTTAAACCACAGCGATAGGTTGTGAAATTGTGCCTTAACATGGAAAATTACAGGTCCGTATCGGTAGAAAATCCTGATGATGTTGTTATTCCTGATCAAAACGTCGAAAACCATAATCAAGGGATACATAGTTGTAAAGAGTATGAAGTATTCTTTCAAAAAATGCAGCAAAAAATCCAGGTCCGTATTTGAATAAATCAAGTTAGTATCAGTAACTCAGTAAAAACAAATGGTATAAACAAAATAATAACGTTACTTTAGAGAAGGTAAAAAATCGTGTGATTTTTGTAAAAACAACTTTTTTCTAACTATAATAGTTTTTGAGATAAGTATTTAAGAATTAAATTTTTGACTATTTTTAAAAAATCCCCTGTAGATAAGAAACTATAGAGAATTTGGCAACTCCGTAAACGGAATATGAATGGGGACTAGAAATGGCACATTTTCTCTAATTTAACCGACCTCGTATCTTTTACCATTTCGGAGATAGCAATAGTGGTATCACCTATTTTAGACACCGTGTATATGAGGTCCCAAAAATAAAATAAATTTTTTATTATCGACTTATTACCTATATCTTCATAAAAGGTTCTACATTGTAAAAAAAAGCATGCTTATTCAAAAACTTGATGTAGGGTAATACAGGGTGTCTTAAAAAGCTGTCACAATTTAAATTTAAATTTTTTAGCCACCCTGTATGTCCTAGATAGAGTTTTTGAATAACCATGCTCTTTTTTCACAATGTAGAACTTTTTGTGAAGATATACTTTTTTTTGTAAAGGCGATATTAAAAAATAGATTTTATTTTTGGGACCTCCTGTATGTTCCAAACCTAATTTACTAACAAAAAAATTACTCGAGTACACCTGCTGTGGCAGTTTACCTTTAAATAACGATTTTATACCTTTTTAGCTTCACGTGGATTAGGACTTTACATTTTTGAGCCACCATGTATGTATTAGATCAAATTTTTGTATGGCAATGCTATTTTCTCACGATGCAGAACTTTTTATAAAGAGCCACTTTTTTTCGTAAAATCAATAATATAATAATTTTAATAAGTACTTAATAAAAAATTTTGTATATTTTTTTAATGAAAAAAAAACCATATTATTGTATTGTCACCGGAACTGCATAAGTTTGCAAAGTTTTACATCGATACGACAATTAGAAGTGGGTGAAAGAGGGGCAAGATTCCACTATATGTTATAAGTCAAGCTAATAAAAGCGTGTTAATGTTAATAATAATAAAAAGACAAAAGCAATATACAAAACTTTTCTTGGAAATCAGTATTTGTTCGCCCTATACATGAATGATGATAAAATATAAGTATGTACTTCATTCTCTTAGCTTAAGAATATACCGATATGAAAAAAATATTGTAAACAAACCCATTTTCTCAGATTATAGGAAATATTGCTGTAAGTTGTTCACCCTGTATGCTACAATAAAAGTACTTCCTCAATGATAAAACACCAAGCTATAGACAGGGTGTCTCCGGGCCCCAGATGGGGGTAGCCTATATTAACACTTGACCTAATTTTTAATTTTTCAATAAATTTTTTATAAACGCAAACAAATATGGTTCCCAAAACTTCAAAAACATTAATTTTACCCAAGAGTCAGTAAAGTCCTAAGAATCCAATTGAATAAGTAATTTTGACATACAGGCAAGAAGGCTGTGTTAAAATTTTTTCAGTATACTATATATGTAGGTAGTAATGGAAAAAAATGCAATAAACAGGAAACAGGACTTAATAGAAACTTTAATTAAAATTTGACTGCAAAATTAATTCAAATCAACTTTTAAAACAGCTTTTCCCTCATACTTAAATACAAAATATGCAGGGCCGGTTTTACCACTAGGCGCTTGCCTAGGGCCTCACAAAAAGCAAAAAAATTAAAAACAAAAAGCAAAAAATTTAAATATACTATCACTATTCACTATACACTATTTTCTTAAAAAATAAAAAGTATGATTGTAAATTCATAAATTAAATTAGCATACTTAAATTAGATAAAAACTTGTAACATTTTTTTAAATAGTGGTCTTTATAAAAAAACGCAGTAGTTGTATTGATACAATAAAAAAACTGTACTGATTTTTTTTGAAATTTTATTTTAGTTCTAAAAAAATTTAAATGACTTTAACATTCAACTAACACATTTTTTTCTCTTAAAATTTAAAAACTGTCGACAAACTGGTGTAAAATTTGTTTGAAAACATAATAAATAAGATACCTAAACGTGTTCATTTTTTCCCAGGGCTCACCAAAAATTCAACTTTTTTTCGCAAATTACAAAATGTTCTTTTCTTTACCAAAACATTCCCACTGGGCTCACTATTAAAACCCCTAAATTTGATACGGGTCCTGTAAGTAGGAACAGAGATATACAACTTTGAAATTTCACCAGTCGCCACTGCCTGCACTTGACCGATTTTTTTTAAATTACGGCCCTCAAAATATGGTTTTACTCTCGGATAAAATTTGGGCGCCCTTTATAAAAAAAATTAATATTAAAATACCAAATTGAAAATCGGATCAATTGTTGTATTAGCAATGGTTTGCATTTTTCTTAATCAATTGCATTTTTCTTAAACAAATGACATGCCTGAGCTCAGTAAAATTGAATAAAACCTAATATTTTTAGTGAATGAGTACTTAGGTCCACCAGAAAATATAGATAGGTACATCATTTTTATTTTTTCTCAAAATTTGTGACACATAGTGAAAGTGCACTTAACTTCGTTAAAAGTACCAGTGGCGCACCCAGGATTTTGTTTTGGCGGGGGGGGGGGGGGCTGAATAGTACAATTCGATGGATTTTTTCCATTAGTGTACACTTTTTTAATTTTTGTGTGTCCAGAATGTTGGTCGGGGGAGGGGGGGGGGGGGGCTGCAGCCCCCAGCCCCCCTGGGTGCGCCACTGAAAAGTACAACTTCAACCATCTAATTTAAAAATCTGGGGAAAACCTGAACAAAATATGTAATATGCCGTTTAGTCGAGTACCTAATTACACTGCCCTCGATACTGACAAAAACTTGAAAAAATGTAACTACAATCAGATTTTTAGTTTCTAGCAGATATTTGTGTTAGAGTGTTAAAGTTTTGAATCCATTTTGTTACTAACTTAATCGGAACCGTTAATGCAGTTTATTTCATAAATAAACTTTGGTTGAACAGTATAAAATAGGGCCTTAAATTTGTCTAGCGCCTGGGGCCTCACTTTGGGCAGAACCGGCCCTGTATAAAAAAATTAATATTAAAATACCAAATTGAAAATCTGATCAATTTGTTGTATTAGCAATTGTTGCTGAGCCGAGCAACCCTATTAAGGGAAGTCGAGGGAGAAACCCCGTAGGTATACAAAATTTTACTTTCTTTAGCAAAAATCATTCTTCATAAAAACATTGTTTATGAAAAAATACGGTTTACATTAAACAAAATTAATTTTTTGTATAGAGACAGTCCAAAAATTTTGAATACACATCTTTTAACTAAAAACGATCTCTGTTTCTTGTTTATACAGAAAATTATATGTAAAAAAGTTGCTTAGAATCATTTTCATACTCAAAACCCAAAGTTATTAAATCTTTGTACATTTTAAAAAAATGATGAGAATACCTACTGGAATCCTATAAATATAGTGCAATTAATTTATGTCTGTGAAGTTGGCCCCCCAAATGTAAAATTTATTAAAAATTAATGGAGTTCTGGGTTTCCTATGAAGAGTTCTAGAGTTCTTTTCACTTTTTATTAATAGTTCCGTTTAAAATAAAAGTAAAAACACTGTTTTCAAAAATTTCACGCAGCCCCCCATTGTTGCAAAAACAAAAGTTTGGCCACAGTGCTTAATAGTTCTAAAGGAGTTCTACAGTTCTTTGTGATTTTCGAGGCCAGAACTCTTACCCAAAAAATTCTAATACATGTTTTGTGCTTTTTGGGAAGGAAAAAATTCAACTACAAAATGTCATCTTCTTTATGCAGAACTGTAGAACTATTGCAGAACTAACGGGAACTCATGAGTTTTAAACCAGAACTCTTCGTAAAAAAATTTTCATGGGGGGCCAACTTCACACTTTTTTAACGGTCAATAATTTAAGTTGTAAACAAAAAAATGACATTCTAATACTACAGAACTGTAGAACTATTGCAGCACTAACGGGAACTCAAGAGTTTTAAACCAGAACTCTTCTTAAAAAAAATTTGATGGGGGGCCAACTTCACACTTTTTAACTGTGAATAATGTAAGTTGTAAACTAAAAAATACCATTCTAATTCTACAGAACTATAGAACTATTGCAGCACTAACGGGAACTCATGAGTTTTAAACCAGAACTCTTCGTAAAAAAATTTTCATGGCGGGCCAACTTCACACTTTTTAACTGTCAATAATTTAAGTTGTAAACAAAAAAATACCATTCTAATTCTACAGAACTATAGAACTATTGCAGCACTAACGGGAACTCATGAGTTTTAAACCAGAACTCTTCGTAAAAAAATTTTCATGGGGGGCCAACTTCACACTTTTTAACTGTCAATTATTTAAGTTGTAAACAAAAAAATACCATTCTAATTCTACAGAACTATAGAACTATTGCAGCACTAACGGGAACTCATGAGTTTTAAACCAGAACTCTTCTTAAAAAAATTTTCATGGGGTGCCAACTTCACACTTTTTTAACGGTCAATAATTTAAGTTGTAAACAACAAAATGCCATTCTAATTCTACAGAACTGTAGAACTATTGCAGCACTAACGGGAACTCATGAGTTTTAAACCAGAACTCTTCTTAAAAAAATTTTCATGGGGGGCCAACTTCACACTTTTTAACTGTCAATAATTTAAGTTGTAAACAAAAAAATACCATTCTAATTCTACAGAACTATAGAACTATTGCAGCACTAACGGGAACTCATGAGTTTTAAACCCGAACTCTTCTTAAAAAATTTTCATGGGGTGCCAACTTCACACTTTTTTAACGGTCAATAATTTAAGTTGTAAACAAAAAAATGCCATTCTAATTCTACAGAACTGTAGAACTATTGCAGCACTAACGGGAACTCATGAGTTTTAAACCAGAACTCTTCTCAAAAAAAGTTTCATGGGGGGCCAACGTCACACTTTTTAACTGTCAATAATTTAAGTTGTAAACAAAAAAATTCCATTCTAATTCCACAGAACTGTAGAACTATTGCAGCACTAACGGGAACTCATGAGTTTTAAACCAGAACTCTTAAAAAAATTTTCATGGGGGGCCAACTTCACACTTTTTAACTGTCAATAATTTAAGTTGTAAACAAAAAAATAACATTCTAATTCTACAGAACTGTAGAACTATTGCAGCACTAACGGGAACTCATGAGTTTTAAACCGGATCTCTTCTTAAAAAAATTGTCATGGGGGGGCCAACTTCACACTTTTTAACTGTCAATAATTTAAGTTGTAAACAAAAAAATACCATTCTAATTCTACAGGACTGTAGAACTATTGCAGCACTAACGGGAACCCATGAGTTTTAAACCAGAACTCTTGTTTACAACTTAAATTTTTGATTGTTAAAAAAGTGTGAAGTTGGCCCCTCATAAAATATTTTTTAAGAAGAGTTCTGGTTTAAAACTCATGAGTCCCCGTTAGTGCTGCAATAGTTCTACAGTTCTGTAGAATTGGAATGATATTGTTTTGTTTACAACTTAAATTCTTGATCGTTAAAAAAGTGTAAAGTTGGCCCCCATGAAAATTTTGTTAACAAGAGTTTTGGTTTAAAACTCATGAGTTCCCGTTAGTGCTGCAATAGTCTACAGTGCTGTAGAATTAGAATGGTATTTTCTGTTTACAACTTAAATTATTGACAGTTAAAAAAGTGTGAAGTTGGCCCCCCATGAAATTTTTTTTAAAAAGAGTTCTGGTTTAAAACTCATGAGTTCCCGTTAGTGCTGCAATAGTTCTATAGTTCTGTAGAATTAGAATGGTATTTTTTTGTTTACAACTTAAATTATTGACAGTTAAAAAAGTGTGAAGTTGGCCCCCCATGAAACTTTTTTTGAGAAGAGTTCTGGTTTAAAACTCATGAGTTCCCGTTAGTGCTGCAATAGTTCTACAGTTCTGTAGAATTAGAATGGCATTTTCTTGTTTACAACTTAAATTATTGACCGTTAAAAAAGTGTGAAGTTGGCACCCCATGAAAAATTTTTTAAGAAGAGTTCTGGTTTAAAACTCATGAGTTCCCGTTAGTGCTGCAATAGTTCTATAGTTCTGTAGAATTAGAATGGTATTTTTTTGTTTACAACTTAAATTATTGACAGTTAAAAAAGTGTGAAGTTGGCCCCCCATGAAAATTTTTTTAAGAAGAGTTCTGTTTTAAAACTCATGAGTTCCCGTTAGTGCTGCAATAGTTCTACAGTTCTATAGAATTAGAATGGTATTTTTTTGGTTACAACTTAAATTATTCACAGTTAAAATAGTGTGAAGTTGGCCCCCCATGAAAATTTTTGTAAGAAGAGTTCTGTTTTAAAACTCATGAGTTCCCGTTAGTCCTGCAATAGTTCTACAGTTCTATAGAATTAGAATGGCATTTTTTTGTTTACAACTTAAATTATTGACCGTTAAAAAAGTGTGAAGTTGGCCCCCCATGAAAATTTTTTTAAGAAGAGTTCCGGTTTAAAACTCATGAGTTCCCGTTAGTGCTGCAATAGTTCTATAGTTCTGTAGAATTAGAATGGTATTTTTTTGTTTACAACTTAAATTATTGACAGTTAAAAAGTGTGAAGTTGGCCCCCCATGAAATTTTTTTTACGAAGAGTTCTGGTTTAAAACTCATGAGTTCCCGTTAGTTCTGCAATAGTTCTACAGTTCTGCATAAAGAAGATGACATTTTGTAGTTGAATTTTTTCCTTCCCAAAAAGCACAAAACATGTATTAGAATTTTTTGGGTAAGAGTTCTGGCCTCGAAAATCACAAAGAACTGTAGTACTCCTTTAGAACTATTAAGCACTGTGGCCAAACTTTTGTTTTTGCAACAATGGGGGGCTGCGTGAAATTTTTGAAAACAGTGTTTTTACTTTTATTTTAACGGAACTATTAATAAAAAGTGAAAAGAACTCTAGAACTCTTCATAGGAAACCCAGAACTCCATTAATTTTTAATAAATTTTACATTTGGGGGGCCAACTTCACAGACATAATTAATTTAGTTATTATATAAGTACCAGCTGCAAAGTCTGCAAAACTAATTCTAAAAAAAATTTTTGATAACGTTTTTCTAATAAATAAAAATACATAATTAAAATTTATATTTTTTTTTGTATATAAGAAAATTCTCAATGTAAGTCATATTCTTTTATTAAGCTAAAATTTATATGAAGAATGACTTTTAATTGTTAAAAATCAGGTTCGTTGGTGGTATCAGCAACCCTATTGGGGACAAAGTGTATGAGAAAATTGTTGCTTGGAGAAAACGTAAAGCTCAAACTGAAAAAAAAAAAATTACACAGGACACTCAAAAACTTAAAAAATATAAACTTTATCTAGGAATAACTACCTCTGTTTTTTTTCATAATGCCAATGTGAAAGTTGCTTAGAATTATTTTCACAGTAAAACACGAAAATTTCAATTAAATCATTTACTGGAAGCATACGAGCATATTGCAATTCATTTAGTTATGGTACACAAGCTGCAGTGATAATTGAATATAATGTTATTACGATGTTGAATCCTTTATTACTAATTAGGTATCTAATTGAATGAGTATTTTTAACATACCAACTTACAGATATCAAAACAAAATATTGAAACAAAAAAAATATAAGCATGACTTCAAGTGAAGCTTTGGAATTTGACTACATTAAGTACAAATGTAATTCTAAGCAATTTCCTCAAACAGCATTTCCTTTATAGACAACAAATTATAGTTTACTTGAACATATAAATTTATGTTGTTAAAATTTAGGACGCCCTATACACAAAAATTAATTTTTCTCAATGTCAATCGTATTCTCTTACTAAATAACAACTTTTATAAAGAATGATCTTTTCTCAAAAAATTAAAATTTAGGTCAATTTGTCATATCGACAACCTCAGTCAGTGACACCTTGTATATAAAATTGCATTTTTCTTAAACAAATGACACGAGTTCAGTAAAATTGAATAAAATTTAACAGCCAGATTCTCCAACGCTAGTCCGGTGTAATTTGACAACCAAAAGTTTTAAACTGACAAGTGTAAGAATAAGGCAACTACGTTTTACACTATGAATTTATTTCTGAGAATTTTCGCAAATTTATAAAGAAAATGGCAATTTTAGTACGTACTTTCGACAACAATAGAACTAAATTCATTACAGCAACTCGTTCCAAGACGAAAATCATTTGGAAGCCAAGCAAACCGTTGAAATATCAGAATAAATCATAAGTTTTTAATGACCTGATTAACAATGACAGGACAAAAACCTGTCAAAACATAACTGCTCAACTATAAGATCTTAATTTAAACCAGTACTAAATCTTAAACTTTCTTACTGCAACGGAACGTAATATTTTTAGTGAATGAGTAGGTACACCAGAAAATATAGATAGCTACATAAGTAATTTTTATTTTTTCTTCAAAATTTGTGACATATAGTGAAAGTGCACTTAATTTCGTTGAAAGTATAACTGAAAACTACCTAATTTAGAAATCTGGGCAAAACAAAATCAGTAGTATGCCATTTAGTCGAGTACCTATAATGACCTTGATACTGCCAAAAACCTGCAAAATTTTAACTAAACCAAGATTTTTAGTTTCTAGCAGTAATTTTTGTTAGAGTGTTCAAGTTTTGAAAAAAAAAAGTTTAAAAATAGTAAAATAATAATTACTTAAAAATCTTGGACCGAAGAAAAAATAAATGGTGTTGGAATGGTGAAAGCGCTAGAGTTATGTAGCTATGTAGATAATATGGCTACCGCTCAGTTAAAAATCTTAATATCAAAAATCTGGTACCTAACTCCCAGTTTAAAAGAACATTAGGTACTTACCAAATGGGGAACAGAGTAACAGAGCAGCATTTTATATTAGGATGAACGAAAAGCGAAACCCGAAAGTGCTTCCTGATGCCCACTAATCATGTAACCAGTCTAAACGGGCTAGAACTGTACGGATTTATTCATAAAAACTACAGTTATGAAGGCCATGTAGCCCTTAGTCTAATTATAAGAATAATAGTATAGGAACGCACCGCGAAATTGTCTATCCCAACGGCGAGCAACGACGGCGAAGTCAAATTATCCCGCGGGATAATTCCCGTCCAGAGCGCACGCGAAATGCTCTTCCCCGACCGTCCGTTGGGAATCGACTGTCTCTGAAAAAAGTTTAATCTTGAACCCTATTGGTGCAAAACGCAGCGTCTAAAAACAAATGAGTCTTTCTGTTTCCGCATAATCTCGCAGCCAGCTGTGCGATCCGCGGTATTTGCAAATTTGGAATACCCAAATCAATTTTAAAAACGTTAACTTGCGTATTGTTTTAAAATAAGGTTTCTAATTTATTTTGTACTTTCGAAAGACCGGTATAACATGTTCAGAAAGCATAACTTTTTGATTTATTTTGTAGTTTGTCCTTTTGCAAACCTAGGGATCGCGACAGGTAAATGTATTTCTGTCCCCTACTAACCAAATAGAATAAAATAGGATTGGCATATACTTATAACATAATCTTTTTCTGATAGAATATTTCAATATATTTTTAAATTCTTGATTTTGTGCTTATGCAACCAATAAAACTGATCTTGTCTAACTTAGGTTATGTTTTCACATTGTTGCTTTATGGTCTTTAATTTATAAATATTGAGAAAATATGAGCCTATTTCGTATAAATCGAACCCTCACGCCTCGAATAATAACCCGAAGAAGATGCCTTTCAACGTCGGCTCCCCAAGAAGACGACGAGTATACAGCAACCCCACAGTATCCCCCAATTTTGGATATGAAAAGGAGAAAACAAGCCGTTCATGATGAGGTAAAGGCTTGTAAAACAGTAGAGGAGAAACAGATTAAGCTAAATATGCCAAGGTAAAACTTATAGATGTTTGTAACTATTTTTACTTATCAACTTAACGAGCATCAACAGTTGACACATCAACCAAGAACCAGAGCTTGAATCTAATATCTTTCTTCAACTTACTATGTCCTTATATTTCTTTAGATATTATGGTTTTAAAAGTTATATGCTGTTAGAAGAACAAATTCCCTATGATAGTTTAACACTGGTTCAACATGTTACGAAGACACATTTGATCAAAAACAAAGATTTACCAGAATATTACAACAATATTCTGATTGAAAATGGGGAAAGTATTGCCAAAAGCATTCAGGAAGCATTGCTAATGGAAATAGATTGCATTCAGTAAGATTTAAACTTATTGTGTAAATTAAAATTAAAATTCTTTCTTTATTTTGTAGGAGATTACACGATTTGAAAAATGAGGATCTAACAGACGTGCAAAGGGAAGACATTATAGGATCTAGTATTGTAAAGCAAATTATTAGAGTACTGAATAGTAATTTGGTCCATAAATATCCACATATTGTCAACAATGAGGCAAGTTATTATTTTTCAGTGGTGAAACATTTTTTTTTTAAATTGTGATATTTGCAGGTGGTCAATTGGTTTGGAATTAAAAAACTATTCTGTTTACATTTCGGTTTATTTTAATTTTTAAACCATCTTCAGAACTGTAAAATATTTTTATAGGTATAGTTATGTATAATATAAGCACTACACTAATGTTCTTGTTTGTGTATTCACCATACTTGCTCTGTTGACGTTTATTTTTAAACTAAATTTTAAAATTACCTTTATTTTTAAGGTGTTGGGTACAGGACGCTGTTTTGTACACGTAAGAAGAAAAAATGTCGGAAAGAGAAATTAAACCCCGAAGATTCTGATAATTTATCTAAAGCAATAAATTTGTTAGATTAAAAATATGCATTTTATTTCATTTTTTTGTCATAGCAAAAACTTTATTAGAGTAAATATTTCCTCGTAGGAAAAATGTACCTTGGACTTGTGGAAAGTATAGTTTTAGGCACTGCTTTGAAAAAAGTTAAATAAAAATTGATAATATAAAAATAAAACACAAAACATAAATACGTTTTATTTATTATTATTTTACATATTGAAATATCTCCCCGTTTTACACAATACTTGCGTAAATACCCTGTTTTTCGCAAACAAGCATTTTCACCATTGAGTCAAGAAATATGTACAGATTTATTAATTTATTCTAGTTTTTCCTAATTTTGGATGTTAGGTGACGCTAGAACGACACTTGCGCGCCATCTATATTTTTGAATGGAGTTAATATTATGACGTTCTTGCAGCAATAAATTTGTAAAAACCTTAATATATTGTGACAATTATTTCAGAAAACGTCAATTTTGAGTTATGTCGTTCTTGTCGCAAATGAGCGATATATATATATATATATATATATATATATATATATATATATATATATATATATATATATATATATATATATATATATATATATATATATATATATATATATATATATATATATATATATATATATATATATATATATATATATATATATATATATATATATATATATATATATATATATATATATATATATATATATATATATATATATATATATATATATATATATATATATATATATATATATATATATATATATATATACAGTGTAAGTTTTTTAAAACCTGACATAGGCTAACTTTTTTATTTGAAAAGATAGACTAGTACTTCCAAAAGAAAAGTTGTATGAATTAACCTAACTAAGAAAAATCAACAAAACATTTTTCTCCAGCGTTGCCAGATTTCACAGTAGCTACTTAAACAATATTTTTTTAAATGACAACACCGCATTTTTTATCATTATTCAAGAGATCTCAAAATTATGAATAAAAAATTTGCAGTAACATTTTTTCATTCGAGTAGCCATTTTTGAGCAATCGGTCCAAAAAAATTCAAATAATAGCATTACACCCGATACCTGTATTGGAAAATATTAACAGTAATATTGTAAAACGGCTTTTCTGATGCAGACTACAAGAAGGGCATCAATTGGAGCATGTATTGAAGAATTTGTGCTGGGTTGGCCCTCAAATAAACGTTTTGATACCAATAGACTGCGGATTATTTTAATTTTTTTCAACCGATTGCTGAAAAACGGATATTCGAATAAAAAAATGTTACTACACATTTTTATTCATAACTTTGAGATCTCTTAAATAATGATAAAAAAATGCGGTGTTGTCATTTAAAAAAATATTGTTTAAGTAGCTACTGTGAAATCTGGCAACGCTGGAGAAAAATGTTTTGTTGATTTTTCTTAGTTAGGTTAATTCATACAACTTTGCTTTTGGAAGTACTAGTCTATCACTTCAAATAAAAAAGTTAGCCTATGTCAGGTTTTAAAAAACTTACACTGTATATGTATATATATATATACAGGGTGTTTCAAAAAACATGTGCCATAGCTTAAAGGGAGATTCCTTGTAAAAAACTAACCCAAAAAGTTTATATAAACATGGGTCCGCAGATGCTTCGTTTCAAAGATACAGGGTGTTAAATTTTTTTATTTTTTTCAGTTTTTCCAAAATATTTTCAAAGTGGCTTCATCAATTTTGATGAAATTTACGTTGTGTAAAGTACTTAAATTAAGCATAATTCTGACCATGAAGAGACATCGACAGGTCCTCCAGGGGCGTACATATGAGAAGACGGTACAATATTTTTCCAGTAAAAACATGTATGCCACTGATTTCTTCACATTTTCGTATATCGGTCAAATAGTATGTTAAATTCTTAACAAAACTTGTCTCTTCATATTTTTTCAATTTTCATTTCGTTTAGGAGATAAATGTAATTTTATTAACCGTCTTACTGGTTTAGTTGTCCCAACCATCGGTTTTAACATGTAAAGACCATTTAAAAATTGAACGTCCTGTATCTTTGAAACAAAGCATCTGCGGACCCATGTTCATAAGAACTTTTCGCCTTAATTTCTTTCAAAGAATCTCCCTTTAAGCGATGGCACATGTTTTTTGAAACACCCTGTATATATATATATATATATATATATATATATATATATATATATATATATATATATATATATATATATATATATATATACTAAGTGAAGGAAATATCGGGGAAGCTGTCTATAAGGTAGTGCTAGACACGTGTTTTGTGATTATTAGCACTCATCAGTAGCACATAGCCAAGATATTAGGTGGGAGACTTGGAAGTTGAAAAAAAAAACACAAAGAGTTCACCGATCAGGGAGCTGCTAGCACATCGCAGGTGCTATTGCAGCCTCCGTGGTTATGTTTGTTGTTGCCCGGAAAACTCTGCTGGGTCTCCTGACAAAGAACCACAAATTATGTGCTAGTAGGTCCCTAGTCTGTGAACTCTTTGTCTTTTTTTCAACTTCCAAGCTGCTATTCTACTCAAAAATTTTTGCTCTTTGTGATTCTTTTAGAATAACGAGATGTATCAAAATTTCTCAAAAAAATGCATTGTTGCCATTTAAGAACATTTGTTTTTCTAAAATAACTTGCAAACTGGCAACACTGGGGAAAATCTGTTTCCGTATTTTTCTTAGTTGGACTATTCTCTAAAATTTCGCTTTTGAAATTATAGGTATATCTCTTTAAATAAAAAGTTAGCCTATGTCAGGTTTTAAAAAAATAGCCCTATATATGTAGTATACACTTTGTTATTTTTCTTGAACCATTTATAATATAAATTTTTTTATTGTTTGTTTCTTGGGATTAGGTTCATAGTAAAAACATTTTAATGAAAAGTCTATTGACGTTTCGACCCTTTTTCGGGTCATTTTCAATTTTTTTTATACTGTTTGGTAAAAAGACAAAAATACATTATTGGTTAAAACAATTTACAAAAACACCACAATACGACAGTAAAACATTAAAATCTGGACATATTATCTGAACTTCTACGTTCTTAACAGTAAACATTTTTCTACAATTCCAAGATATTTTTATTATACGCACCTTGAAAACTTTAAGGTCTGTGGAGGACTGATCTGTTATTTCTTATCAGACATATTAAATATTTTAAGACAGAAGAAGCCTGAGTATGTATTTTGATTAAAATAATTTTCTTTAAAAAACTTGACGTTGAGAGCGAGAAAGTACGTACGATATGCCCTGCCTACTGTTTATGTTCTTATTCATGTGTAAATAAAAACTTTCATTGTTTAAACTATACCTACTTATTGTTGTAGAATTATAATTTCAGAGTCTTTGTCTTAAAATAGAAACCAGTGATTTATTTAAAATATCGTGATGTTGGGACGTTTAAAATTCACAGAAAAGACGTTTTACTTTTCGTCGCCTACTTCTTAATTGCTGATATTTCGGAATTTGCTTTCATTTCATTCAAGTAAATAAGCTTTCTTTGACCCAATAGCGAGCCAAGGATGTTGAAGAAATCCGATGATGCTTTAAACATGATGCAGTTTTTTTTTTATAAAAAGCGGATAAACTGTGGGAATTAGGATTTTCCATGAGGTCTAATACACAGGGTATTGCAAAACCGATAAAATTTAACAGGCGATTCATCTTTGGCCAATAATAAGAAGAACAGTTCCTATTGAAAAGGGGTGTCCCACTAGGTACTTCGGGATTTGAATTTGGTTTTTGAATTAAAGTTTTTGTATCCAATCACACCATCTAAAAGTAAATGTTTTACCTCACTGTTAACTATTGTATTATTTTTAAAATTGAAAAATTTCCAAAATAATTATTGGTTTTCCGAAGCGGCGAACAAGCGAAAATGCATTTTGCGTAAAACAGACAACTGAAAATTTGCCGTAACAAAAAATATAAGAAACTTATGGATACAGCCCTCACAAAATATTCGTAGATAGTGATCTCAGGAAGAGATACAACACTTACTTTTTAATTTTTTAGAATATGTTTATAAATACAGCGCTTGAATTAACAAAGTGGAAAATTTCACCCTTAAACAAGAATACCAGATACTCAGACATTCGAAATACTTTCAAAATATGTTTAATTGATTGTCTTGGCGATTATATACGTGTAATTTTGTTTCATTCAAATATCTCTAATTGATCAAAAATTATAAGCATTTGTTTACAGCGCGCCCAACCAGCGCTGCATCCGCTGCGCGCTCGCGCGCATACTTTTTGAGCGGTTTTTTATTTATTACATACTGACGAATCTATTGGTCGTAGACAAAAGTGCTCAGTAGCAAAATTGTGTAATATTTTCTCACCGTTCCGCTATTTTAATAAATAACTGAGGTATGACGGAAAAACCGAAAAAGACATGAAAAAAAAACGACGTTTACTAGAAAAAAAAAAACGAAAAATTTTCCAAAATGTAATTTTACAAGGTCAACTGCATCCGCTTTTACAGTAAAAACCAATGAATTTCGACTACTGTGAATAAAAACAAAAATTGATATATTTATTTGCATAATTATGTATACTAGTATTTAAATTAAAGAGAAACAAAAATATGAAGAAAAGTAAAAATAAATCACCGACCAGAAGTAAAACCGAAACTAGTTTAGAAATTGAAAAGTTTGTGACCTACTGAGAAGAGCCATTGACCCAGAAATATTCGATACTTATTGATGGACGGGGACTATAAGAGTAGTCAAGGACGCATTCTTATCTTCAACGAAGAAAGTACTGAATTAATTAAAGAATATCCAACACTTATCTTGGGTCCATGCCTTATCATTCTATTAGTCAATTAACTCATATTTAGGCACAAATCACCTGACTGGCAATTTTTTTTACTTCCCTTGCAGGGAAATGCATCATTGGCGACGTCGCTGTTAGGAGTGTTAGGTCACATTTCCTTTATTCAGGGTCAAAATGCACACAAAATATTAAGTGACGTCACAACCCGTTTGCAGTTCTGCACTAAAAAGGAATTGTGTGTTCTTTTACACGATGCAGGAATTGCATTCACACACAAGGCATTGTTACATAGGGGAAGCCCGGGCAAAGCGAATTGCCCGGGCAAAGGGAATATTAATTATTTCACGAAAATAAAGACAGATGACGTTCATTACTTAACACAAGATCAAAGAGCATGTCTAACAGTAATAAGAATCACTATGGGTTAACCGATTAGTTAAGAAGCACATGCTTTAAATGCGCATCGAACGTTTTGCAGTGTCGAGTTAAAATAATTCTTCTAAGGTAAGTTCAGCAAACTTGTTCTAACTCGTTACAAAAAAAAACATCTTAGTTATTCATCATTGCCTTCATTAGGTCGGATTTCAGTCCTAATGTTTATGTCGGACCAGAACCTTGAGTTATAGTTCATTTATGTGCCGCCATATCCGAATGTATGTCAGGGTAAAGTGAATAGGGCAAAGCGGATAGCTATTCGCTTTGCTAGATAAGGAAAGGGCACTCTCTAAGCCTTTATTCAAAAAGGCGTCTGGTCAGAATAAGAAGAAAATAGAACACGATACAGTTTCCACAAAGTTAAAAAAATATATTAGTGACAATTCTGATAGAGTTTATAATTGTCTGGCATGTGGAGAACTTTTTGAACAGAACGGTGAAGACTGGATCTAATGTGAATCAAACCCAATCAAACCCAACCTTTGCACGAATTATAGTGGGTTTGGCTCGTACTTTTCTGAGTATTGTGATACATAATTTTAATGTTATTTATGTTTATTATTTCATTTACATATAATATATACTGATATTCACTTTGCCCGGGTAATCGGGCAAAGTGAATAAAATGCACATGCGTAAAAAACTATAAAAATTAAAGCAAAACCAAAAAGCAGTCATAAATTACTTTGTGTGCAATGAAGTAGAGATAAATCTGTGCGCTCTAGAGAGTTTTTTATTAGAATCTGATAATAAACAAAAAAATTATGATTTTCCAACTTTAACACATTCGCTTTGCCCGGGCTTCCCCTAAGTTAAATTGAGGCGTAACGTGCTGTAGGAATTGTGTTAAAAAAATATCGGCACTGTGTCTGTGCCTACCAAAGACACAAATACGTACCTTTGGCATGTGTGGTGTGATACATTGTAGGTACTGTGTTCTTGAAATTCTATGGTGGATTTGTAGTACACAAAGTAGAAATTTTACCCAAGGGTTTTCTAAAGGCACACATGTGAGCTGTTGGTGGCACAATAAAGAAATGGTTACCATGATATTCTCGAAGTTGTTAGCACCCTCTATGTTTTGCACAGAAATAACCACATATTCTTATTTGACTAACCCAAATTTTCTCTTAAATATATCAAAAATATTGTTGGAAACGCCGAAAAAGAAATACTGGTAAAGTTTGAGCTCTTAATATTAATTTGAAGGGGTGCCGCATCGCAAATTTCAATTTCCCATTTGATTAACATGGGAAAATTTTGTTTTCAAACTTTGGAATTTTCTAGCTCGTTAACAGCTCGTCATATTTGTGTGCCCAGAACATACTTGTGTAGAGAATTTAATGCTCTACAAAAAAGGCCCTAAGCACTTATTTGATAAACTCACTCCTACAAAAGTAATTCAAGGTTACAGTTGAATTCATAATAATTTTTCACAATTTTTCAATTTTACGACAAAATTATCGACTTTTTCGAAAAATGTTATCATACCTTTTTTGTAGATCTTTTCATTTTCTAAAAATTATCTTTTATAAATTTTCAAAAAATTCGTAAGCTTTGCGAGTTATCTCCACTATAATATAAATTCTCGGAAATAATCGTAAGTCATTAGAATATAAAATTAAAATTATTCAGTTTTTAGAGTTTGGAGATGACTCCAGGGGCGGCTACTGCCAGGGGGCGCAGGGTCTCGTACCCCCAATTAAATTACCAACTAAAATAATAAAATAAAATAAAGATATAAAATATTTATTTCATTAAAGCAAATCATAGCACCAAAAAACTGTTCAAAAAATTATCCTCGTAACGTAAATTACAGAGCCATAAAGCAGAAATAAATAATGCAGCGTTTTTGACAGTACCTTGGCAAAAATCCACGTTATAATCTGAACGGTGGATCAAGCGCGAACCTAATCCTTACTTCCGCAGGGTCTCAGCTTGAGAACAACCGCGAGATGATGTCACGCAAAAGGACGCGATGCTCAATGACCAATCAGATTACGAATAAATCTGTGGTTGCTATGACAACGGTCGGCATAGTACACGTGCTTCGGTCTCAAGTCTTCTGCAGCCTTTCTGCCTTTGCCGTTAAATAGTTTGTTTTGTTTTCTGTTTTTTCGGTATTTTCATTGTCAATATGAATTCTGTAAAGTATATTTTAGAAAATAGACCTGTTTCATTTGAAGAAAAAGTTGCAATCAAAAAGTTGGGTCGTCCAACACCCGATTTAGAAATAAAATCAACGGTGTTTATGACGTTTTGAAAAAAAATAGTGCAAGCTAGCATTCGGCGCTTTTCACTCCTCACCTTTAACCCTCCTCCCCCTCCCCCTAACAACTGCTTTGCACCCCCCATATTCAAAAACCACGAACCGCCACTGGATAACTCGCAAAGCTTACGAAATTTTTGAAAATTTATGAAAGATAATTTGTAGAAAATGAAAAGGTCTACAAAAAAGGTATGATAACATTTTTCAAAAAAGTCGATAATTTTGTCGTAAAATTGAAAAATTGTACAAAATTATTATGAATTCAACTATAACCTTGAATTACCTATCTATCTATCTATCTATCTATCTATCTATCTATCTATCTATCTATATATCTATCTATCTATCTATCTATCTATCTATCTATCTATCTATCTATCTATCTATCTATCTATCTATCTATCTATCTATCTATCTATCTATCTTTTTTTTTTTTTTTTTATAGAGGATTGGGAAATCCTTATCTGGACACCCGAGTTGGTCATCATCCTGGCCCGCGCATTACTTCGACACCGTGTGCGGGGACATTTCCTTCACTGGCTTTCGCCTAGGTATCAGTGAATGGTGACTTGCTCAGATTAACATTCTGTCGTGGGTCTCTTTTGTCTCTAGTATATTCCGAATGGTCCTGTATGCACATTCCCAGGTTTCTTCAGATGTCAAGAGCTGGCTCATCATATTGATGGGATTAAAGTTCATACCCCTGGCTCTTTCAAAATTGCCTCTGTACTCTTCCCATTGTTTGCATTCGAAAAGGGTGTGGGATGCATCATCAATCATATCACAGTAAGAGCAGGCTGGATTTTCCGCTCTTCTTTTGTCGAATAGGTACTTCCTGAAGCAGCCGTGACCAGACAATGCCTGGGTCAAGTAATAATCAACCTCCCCGTGCTTTCGAGTTACCCACACCTCTATGTTAGGGATGAGGGAGTAAGTCCATCTCCCCTTTGCGATGTTCTCCCAGTTTTGCTGCCACGACTCCATCAAGTCTCTTCTTGCTTCTACTTTTGAAATTCCGTTGTATTTTGCAGTGTTTTCCTTTGCCAGTAGATGTATCGGTGGAATCCCCGCGATGACTCCGACTGCTTCGGTTGAAATACTTCTGTAGGCGCTACACACTCTAATAAGGCATAGCCTCAGAAGACTAAGCAGCCGTTGCTTCAATTTGGTGTTCTTCATCGCCGTGTGCCAGATGGGTGCAGCATAAAGTATTTGTGATTGTACTACACTCATCAGTAGTTTCCTTTTCGAAGCTCTTGGACCTCCTATGTTCGGCATGAGTATGCTAAGGGCCTTCATTGTCTTCTCTGCCTTAATAATTGTGTTTTTTAGATGTTCACTGAAGGTTAGTTTGGTGTCAAGATGCACTCCGAGGTAACTTATAGACGAACTAGGTATAACAACTGTTTCCATTACTTTAAATCTTAGTTGGTGGGTCTTTCTCTTCTTTGTAAGTATGACTGCTTCCGTTTTTTGAGGAGCCAGATATAGTCTTCGTTCGTTAATCCAGTTTGAAATCCTCTGCAATCCTGTATTGGCAACATTCATTAGTGTTTCCTCGCTTTTTGCTATCGTCACCATGGCGACGTCGTCTGCGAAACCTATGAGTTTAACTCCCACTGGCTGATCCATGAGTAACAGATCATTATATAAGACATTCCACAGTGTTGGCCCTAGGACCGAGCCCTGAGGAACACCACTGTTTATTTCCAGGGCTTTTGTCTCGCTCTCTGCCTCCAGGATTATTTCCCTTTCGGAAAGGTATGACGCTATGATGTTTATTAGACCCTCGTTTATGTTCCTGCTTCTAAGTACCTCTAGGATGATTTGCCATGACGCGCTGTTAAATGCATTCTTTACATCAAGAGTTATGACTGCACACAGCCTCCTATGTTGACTTGAGAAGTCTGCGGCTTCCGCAGCTCTCCCTATGACCTGTTTGATGGCGTCCACTGTCTGCCTGCCTTCTCTAAAACCATACTGGTTTTCTGCCAGGTTTCCGGTGCGCTCCAATTCTTCTTTCAATCTACCCAGTATGAGATGTTCGAACAGTTTGCCCTCTACATCCAGGAGACAAATAGGTCTATATGAGCTTGGGTAATGCATCGGCTTGTCCCCTTTCCTAAGTAAGACAAGTTTTGACCTTTTCCATTCTTTTGGAAAGCATCCCTTTAGCGCCAACTCGTTGTATGTGGCAAGAACATAATCAGGCTTTTGTGTTGCGACGTACTTTATGATTTCCGGAGGTACGTTCCCTGGTCCAGGGGCTTTGTTGTTTTTTAGTTTTTGACAGGCATTCTTTAACTCGTCCAAGGTGAAGGTGGCAAAGGCTGAACCTACGGTCAGGGGAAATACCACCGGTTCGTGATGTGGAAATAGGTGACTAACTATATTTTCCGTGATTTTCATGGTCATCTGGTGTCTAGGGGGGTAGCCACTAAGTCTTTTCATGGCGATCTTGTATCCCTCACCCCAGATATCTGCGTCAATGTCGTTGCATAATGTTTTCCAACAGGCTCTTTTTGCCGTTTTAATAGTGTCTCTAAGTTTTTTCCTTGCCGCACAGTAATCCTCCCATAAACGTAAAATTGCCTCCAGCGTGCTTCTTTGCTTGCTCCTGGTGTAAGTGCGCCTTTTCTTGATACAGTCTTTGCGGAGGACAGCTATCCCCTCGCTCCACCAGTATACCGGGCGACTTCTATGGGCGTGTTTGCTTTTTGGCATACTATCGTTGCAGATTTTCTGTAGTGTTCCTGAAAGTTCCTGGGCTGTTGTGTTATGGTTATTTGCGACGATTTTGTTGGTTGCTGTTCTTAGTTTTTCAGCATCTAGCTTTTTTAGGTTCCACCCCTGTTTTGTACTCTTTTTTTGTGTCAAAGTGTCTCCCCTTTCATGTACTTCAAAAACGAGGTATTTATGGTCGCTGAGGCTCTCGTTGTCGCTTACTTCCCACTTTAGGATGTTTGTGGCAATGTCCGGTGTCGCTAAGGTAAGATCTAGTACCGATCCGTATCCCTGGATTTCGAAGGTCGGTTTATCACCCCGGTTTAGAATGACCAAGTCATGTTGGGCTATCCACTCTATCATAATTCTTCCCCTGATATCGGCGATGTTCATGCCCCATTGTGGTGATTTTGCATTAAAATCCCCTACTACTATTATTCTTTCTTTTTTTGATTTAATGTGCTCCCCTATTTCTTCTAGGGTACGTTCCAGGTCAGCAACGTCCCTGTTTGGTGAGGAGTAGCATCCAAAAATTGCAAACTGTGTTGTGATGGCATATGTGAAGCCGTGCCCACTCCCTTGCCTTTCTACAATAATATTTGTATCCAGAATTTTTAGAGCAGCGCCTAGTTCTGAGTCATAGGTCCAGTCCTTTCTGTTCTGTATGGCACTTTTGTTTGGTTCACTAACTACTAGGATTTTTGCGCCCATTTCCTTTGCTGTAGTTAGGGCCATATCGTGGGCCGATCTACTCCTGTTAGTGTTGATTTGCAGGATCTTTATCATTGAAGTCAGGGATAGCTTTCCTGTTGCTTTTTGAGCTACATTTCCTGCTTCCCGATTGATGTCCTGTCCGCTTACAGTACACGCAATAGGGTTCATTTCTGCAGGTCACGGCTTTGTGCCCTTCTTTAGCGCACCTAAGACAGAGGCCTTCTCGGTCTTCTCCTCTGCAGTCCGCTTTATTGTGGCCATATTGCCAGCACTTATAGCATCTTGTTTCTTTTTGTCTTTCAGTGATAACGCATCTGACCCATCCAATTTTTATTTTTCCCATCAGGATAAGTTTGTCAGCCTCAGCTTCTGGTAATTTAACGGTCACATTTTGCTTGTTTCCGTAGGCTGGCCTGAGTGCACTTATTTCTACGTTTTCCGGTGTGGTCTCCACGGCATTGATGATAACCTCTCTTATCTCTGCCTCCGCTGTTAACTCATCCATTCCCTTAATGTGCAGAACTTTTTTGTTAGCTAGAGTAACCGCGTTGGCCCCCGGAATTTTCTCCAAAATCTCTCTTTAGTACAGCTGCCTTGTCAGATCCATTCTGTATCGTAATGAGTAGGTCTCCGCTCCTCGTTTGTTTAAGGTCTCCTATGTCAACACCGATCTCTCCTGGATTTATTGTGTTTTTTAAGTTCTTAAGTAGATCTGCGTAAGAAACATCCTTCATTTTGACTCGTACAGCTTCGCCTCCTCTCTTCCTGTTTTTGACATTACTATTACTCGCTCCGGTTTCTGTGACGGGCCTTGCCTTTCTTTGAGGCTTTTGATTCTCGAACTGTTTGTACATTAAAATGTCTATGTTTGCGTCTGCAAAAAGGAACTGTATTGCACGGGTTGTTATAATTCCCTGTATCCCTTTTGTTTCCGGTAGAGCCAGTCTTGATCTCTTGCTTGTGATCATAGATGATTTAACTGTTTTCAGGGCCTGGAAAATATGTTCGTCTAGGGGTTCATCGTTTGTTTCTTCAGAGATAATTGGGTAGTATATGATTCTTGAAGTATCTACGTAGTTTCCGTCTCCATCCGGAAATCCTATTGAATGTTTCATTTGTACCATACTCCCTCTTTGTCTGTTTTGCTTTTTCAGTCCTTCTTTCCCTCCGAATTTAGCTATGGCTTTCCTTATTTCTATGTCACAGTTATCTATTTGTGCAGAGCACGGGAGGAGCAGATCGTACTCAGTTGGCGCCTCCCAGATGCATCCCCTTTGAGTAGGTATCCCCTCGAATATGCCTCCCGTCCATGCTTCTTCGGTTATTGCTCGAAAATTTTCGTAGGTTTCGTTTTTCTTGATGTTTTCTCTCATCTTAATTCTTGTTTGTAATTTTTTGCATTCATCGCATTTCTCCTGACTCCGCTCTGATTGTTCTTCCATGTGCGTTTTTTTTTTGTGTATATCCATTTCCAATATTTGTTCCCGCAGTCTGTCATTTTCTGCTTGTAGGTCTTTTTCATTACCGTTCGTTTGTAATTTATCTAGCCACTCTTGAAAGTTTTGCTCTTGGATTTTTTCCGTGCAGTATACTAACTTACTACTAATATCGACATACTCCTTCTTGGGTTTATAAGCTTCTTATCTATCTATCTATCTATCTATCTATCTATCTATATATATATATATATATATATATATATATATATATATATATATATATATATATATATATATATATATATATATATATATATAACATGTCCTGACTGATTCATCATCGCCGAGCTGAAACCGCTGAAGCTATAAATATGAAATTTGGTCAATAGTACCTATATAAAATATAATGTATAGGCCCACTAAGAACGGATTTTTCAAAATTATGAAAAAAAAATTAGATGGTCCTATTAACTCGAAACGTCACAGAAGTACTGTAAAAAATAAATGTTTAAACACGTGTTTTACAGTTTTTAATAAATCAACCCCTAAGGGGGTGAAATGGGGGTCCAAAATTTGTAATGGAGTAAAAGTGTTATATCCGAAGTTATACTGCGGACGAAGTCGCGAGCGGAAGCTAGTCTAGAATAAAATATCAAAGTTCTAAGACCTATAACTTTTTAGGGAAGCAAAATTGTACAAGTTGGTCCAAATCGGTCTATTTTGACTCCAGGAAGCTTCTAATGAAATATAGGTTTCCATAATAAAATAAATCTCTTAAAGAAAGACAAGCGACAGTTTCTAATATTCAATGCTAAATTTTTTTATCGCATTCTTTATTACAACTAAACAGTAGGTATATTTTATTCAATGACAAAGACAATAGCACTGCCAAGAATTGGGCTCACCTTTAAATTCAACAACGCATTCAACGCTAAAGTTCCACTGACCCAAGTAGAGAAATCGCGTGCCATACTCTTTACATTAAAATACTCGTCATTGCCCACACACATTAAAGTGTCATTCGCTTTTGTCTTACCTTTTTTTCGGTCTGCGGTAAGGAATGTCCATTGTCATTGTCTATATGTGTGTGTGATAACAATTCACTTAAATTATTATTGTATTTATGCAAAAAACATGCCCTTAAATAAAGATCCTGCATCATAATAATCAGGATTTATAAGAATAACATGATCGCACAGTGCAACGATCTTGAACTGGGACAAAAATCAGAAGTCGGAAACAAATAATATTATCATTTACCACAAATTTGTCGGCTATTAGTCTAATTTAAAACGAAACATATTTATTTTCTATTGTAAGGTTACAAAAAAATCTATTTGAGCTTATGCGTCCATAATAACATATTAACAGTAGATAGTTAAAATAAATAATATTATCAACTGTAATAGTTAATAAATATAATATATTGGAACCTAATTCAAGGAAAAACAAGGATATTGTATCTTATTGTGCCCCTGAGTCACTTTCACTTGCTTCGCTATCTTCAAGAGTAGTCGTGATATTATATGCTGACAAAGGATCAGTGTCTTCTGTAAACGCAATGTATTCTTTAATGGTACTGTCATTAGCTAAACGTTTTTCTTTTTTATTGATTATTATTTTTCGATGAAAAGCTAGCAAGGAATCCGATGTAATGATCAAGCGATTCATTAAATCAATATTTAATATTAGTCGGGAAAGTTTTCTGGTATGTATTAATCTTTCTTTACGAATTTCTTTGTGCCTAGCTGCCAAACACTAAACACTCTTCTGACATTTCGCCAATTGGTATATTAAATTGAGAGATAACTTCGTAACCATGAAAAAGTATTTTATGGACCCTAATAGGCATATTATTCCACGAATACTCTTTGAGATACTACTGTGTAAAGCTTACTTAGTTCCTCGTTAGGGCTAGTAATTTTGGCACTTACCTCATGATGCTCAAAAAAATTTCTGGCAGTAATCCCGTTATTGGAACTACTTTATCTTTGTTTCGGTTTATCAATATTGAGCCCTAACTGTTATTTAAACTCATCTTGAATTCGTTTTTTGGTTGGTTTTTTTAATTCGTTAAATTCAGCAATAGCTGGCCACTGCAGCACTGTTTAAAATAAAGACGATGAGCTATATTTAAGCAACATTCCAAAAAACGAATCCAACTATGCAAAGTTGACAATCCTTACTTACATATATTTTTCCAAATCAGGTATAAACTTAGTTAGGTCTGAGCTAATGATTTGACTAGGCTATATAGCAAGTAGCAGAATACTTTGCAGTGGTCACAACATTACATACCCTACCATCAATCATTGTCAAATTAAATTCAAAATTTATTCACCAATTCTTAGATTTTCACTGTTATTTTCCTTAAAGAATAAAAATGTAAGTGGTCGACAATGCAGCGTCGATGACAAACAGGGATTTTTCCAAAGAACAGCTCCAGAAGTTTTTTCTATACGAAAGCTATAAAAACATAAATTCATCGGTTACAGTTTCTTCTACAAATTTAGTTTGTATATACTGTGATCTGAACTCCCACCCATGCCACATTTACATACTAAAGTTAAATGTAATGAACTGATGCTTTTTATAAACTCAGTATCAACAAGATCTAAAATATTGTTGACCGGTTTCTGTAATATATCTTGAGTACTTATTTGCTTTAATAGCTGTCTTAGAAGCGGAGAAAATTTCGGGATAAAATTGCTTTTTATAAAAGTTAAGTTAAAATTATAGGAAAACATTCGAACATCGGTGTAGGTAACTTAATATAAAATAGAGCTCTTAGCGAGTAAAATTTAACAAACAAAAAAATAATATGGCCAGTCCTCTGAAAAGACTAATACTCACACGCCTGCCGCAGGGGCAATCTAGGGCGCACGGCAGACGGGGCAATCTAGGAAGCTTTTCTACACACATCCCTGGATGTTTTTTGTTTTAACTGTTCAGGTTCAGTGTGCAAGTGAGTGTGAAGTGTGCCGCGCTAATAATAGGAAGATGGCGCCAATATTGTCATTACACCAAAATATTGGTGTAGCATTAGCTCTTTCCGTTGTGCTGCCAAAAAAAAGAAAAGAAAAAGGAGATACTGGGTGAAGGGGTGGCTACTGGCTACAGAAAAGAAAAGATTTGTGCCACATGGACGTCATGCAACAATTGGAAGTAGATGATCTTAAGAACTTTTTGCGAGTGGACATAGATTCCTTTGAAGAGCTCCTTGGTATGGTGACACCAATAATAGAAAAACAAGATTCATTAATGCGGAAGGCCATAAGTGCTCGAGAACGACTAACTGCTACTCTACGATTTTTGGTTAGCGGACAAAGCTATGAGGATTTAAAATTTAGTACTATCATATCACCTCAATTAATGTCAACAATGATTCCTGAGACATGTTGGGCTATTTACAAATGTTTGCTGTCTCATATCTCGGTTGAAATATTGTTTGATTTTTTTTTATCCCACATGTGAGACCGGTCTTTATAAACTTCTATCACCTGCATCCAAACTTCATGCTCTTTATTTTCCATTTTGTCGTAATGAATTACCCATGGTTATGTACGAACTGACTCAAATTGGCCCAACCATGTATGTCGCTGGCCCAACCACACTACACACGTGTGGAGTGGCAGGGCGGCAGGATCTGATCTAGGGAGCTAGGAAGGTTCGGAGCGCCTGCCGCCCTGCCTAGGAGACGATTTAGGAAATTGCCCCTGCTTGCCTACACACATCACATTTAAGGAAGCAATTAAGGAACATAACCCTAGATTGCCCCTGCGGCAGGCGTGTGAGTAGCCCGCTTTAAGATCTCGCTTATTGGATGTTTTATTGATTTTTTTAATTCCGTTTCCTGGTGGTTCTTGTACTAATCTACAATTTTTTGAATCTAAGCATTTTTCCATCTCTTCCAAATGGTCCAAATATAATCAACATCCCTGTGCCCACTACGTAATATCTTTGATTCATTTTAAAAAAGCATATGCTCAACAACCAGTGGCTCAAATTCAAAAAAGTAAAGCGTCATTTTTCAGGGGATTTAATAAGCTGCAAAACGGTGTATCATAACACTCCCTTGTTATTTTAAATTTAAAAGTAGAAGCCACCCCTGCTTGGGGGTTAAAGTTAAAATATCTAAAAATGTTCCTCTCGAAAACAAAAATTACCGTATCCCAGCATGTTTTTAAAATCTTCATAAAAAGGCACCAACCGGGCTGGATTTCAGTGGTGCACCTTGTATATCTATAATGAAAATATTTTTTCGAAAAATAAATTTTTGACAGTAGGTACTTTTTTTCGAAAATACCTGAAAAGCTATTTTTCGAAAATTGCTTTTGAACTGTTACAGTTATACAGACGGACGGACGGACACCGAAGTTACTCCGTTTTGCTAATTTTAACACGGAAACACAAAAAAAAACCTGTTAAAAACTGCTGCCTAAAGAACATGCAGGCTGCAGAAAATTTATAGTACTTTGGTTGGCGGTTGCATTGAGTTAAGAATGGGTTTAAATAATATTCCTAACCCTAATCGAATTTTTTTACGTGGCTTTATAAAGATGTTCGAACATCAGAAAAATTGACAACATTTATCATAAAAAGAAATATTATTTATTATAAAAATAATAGATATCTGGCAATTCGTCCAACAAAAAGTATGAAATATGACAATCTCACAATATCAGGGGGAGCCACGACCTCCCTGCTCCCCTCCCCTACGGTCCGATGGTCCCAATGGTCGTCCGATTAAGTGCTTTTTGGTTTTTAAAGAACATTTTATATTCGTTACTGTGATTTGACAGCCAATCGAAATGTCAACTCTGCTTAACTTAAGCATATTAATTCCTCAGACGCGTCGTTAGAGTATCATTCTTAATGAAGACGTCTCCTCCGCGACCACCAGGAAGTGGTACCAAGTGACGTCACCGCCGGTATTTATACCATCCTTATCCGAAGACACCGCATTTGTCGGTCCGCGATCGGTGCACTATAAGGACGTTTCTCAAACTAGAAGTCCTTGACTAACTGACCTTTAATCAAGTGTGCTTTGAATCTGCAAACCAAGTAGACTTAAGTGACACGGACAAATCGAGTGTGTGTGTGCCCATTCTTTATTTGCTTCTTCGACTCTTCTTCTGTTTTTGAGGCGGGGCGAGTGAACCACAGCAGAAGCGGTAAGTGTGATTTCCGGCCTACTTTAATCAGGATTTGGAAGTGTGGCGGATGTTTTCGATGGTTCATTTGTTTCGTTATTTGCGCTCTTTTGAGCAGTGATCACGGTGCGATAGCAAAAGGTGATAAAATTATTATTAGTGTTTTTTTCTCGTTTTTTCATTTTAAAGGATTTATTTTTTGGTAAGTACTTAGTTCTTTGGCAAGAAAGTAAGAGTTTGGGTGGTTTTCTTATTCTGATACATAAAGCAATGAGTGACCAAATTACACTACTATACAAGACGTAACCTAGTATTATGGGAGTATCGACGGTTTGCTAAAAATTTATAGAGAAACTGAATTATTTATTCAGGTAATTAAGCAGGTAGCGACATTCTATCAAACAAAAAAGCTTCCTTCTACCTGCGATAGTCTCTTGCAGTCTGAAAAAGTATTTTGTTGCCTAACGTTGAGGGTAAAATACGGCAAATTTTGCTATGTAATCCAGCTCTCGGAGGGGCATAATATAATATGTAGCCAGAATAGCTATTTTGGAATTATTTGTTTAGTGTTCATTCTACTTATAAGAAGTATGCGAATTATGTTTTTTTTTTATTAAACCTGTAGGTAGAAGACAACATATAAGTATGTACTTCTTGAAGAAAATATTTTTATTTATACAGGATACCTTAGAAACGCGACATAATAACATAATAAAATTATTTTATTCGACATTTAATGGAGTATCAAAATACACTGGAGAATATGTAATGTAACAATAAAAAATTGTACGGGTTTTAATTATTAAAAAACGTTATGTTTTTAATAAATTTTGTGTAAATTGTTATTACATGCATTACATTAGGTGGCTAAATGAGCAACGCTCGAGGCCAAAAAATTTAATAAAAACAATACAAAGATTTCCTGTAATAGTTTAATTTCATAATAAATAAGCATACTAGCAAAATGTACTTCCTATTTCCGTATTGTCACGATTTTTACGTCAGTTTTTTTTATAAACAAAGCGAAAAATTTGGATTAGATATCTAATTCTTTTGTGACGAATTGCACAAAATTTTATATTTCCTTATAATGCACCTTGTATAACTTTTGTTAGGAGAAACAGTTTTTAATAACCCTAGGCGGGTGACACACTGGAGAAATTAATTTCGTGAAACAGATCACATGAAATAAAATTTCTTGTACTAAGAAACTTGTTACGTAGCTATACATTAAATTTGATATTCTACCTTTCTGTATTTAGTGTTTAGCAAAATGTCTTCCGACGAAGATCATGTGATTTTGTTGTTGTTTGGCAAACCGCTGCCGATACCGAAAAAATCATATTAAGAAAAAAGACGATTTTGGTTGCGACAGCTAATATTAAAGAATTTAAGAAACAAGTCTCAACAAACAGAACATCTTGTGTTTTGTGATATTTGTATACGAAACAATTTCTGGTCTCCTATTTCAGAAACGCCAGTCTGCATCGTATCATATAGTTTTAGGGGTTATTCGATGATGAAACAAGTTTCATGTTTCAAGCAACGAGATTCGCGAAATTAATTTATCTAGTGTGTCACCCGCCTTATCAGTGTGGCCAGATTTTGGTGAATGCTTGTCGCAAAATTTTCTGTTCCATGTCGCCCAAAATCGCAGTGTTGCCGGTGCCTCGAAAAATTAAAAAGAAAATCAAAACAGCATTTTTGATTTTTTAAATTTGCACAGGTTTGATGTGATGTGACGTCACTAACAAGTTGTGAAGTCATTATTCGTGAGTATTGAATCATAAATGTATCATGATTTTTGAATGCAAAAATAATGGCGACCCTTAATTTTACACCTTGATTCTGCCAAAATTCGCAGTAACATTTTTTAATGTTGTTTATTCACGTTTTTAAAAAAAAATTGGAAAATGTTCCACTTAATTTCATTGCCTGCAAAGAAAAAGGCTTCTTTAATACATTTGTAAGTCTAAAATAAACAAAACCAAAAAAGAACACGATGTTGTATAATCTATGATAAAATTATAAGTATAACCACAGAACAATAATAGGTTTGGTAAGTTTAACCAAAGTTTAACTTCCAGCCACAACCTAAAACCTGTTCTAGCTGCGGACACGGCGCCGTGAGCTAAATAAATTTTATTGTATATGTTACGCTCAATAGTCGAATTCGGGCAATGCCCGAAAAAAATACGCAAAACTAGTTTTGAGCAACGAATATTTCCCAAACCCGAAATTTTATTTTTATACGGTTATTGAGCATTACAAAATAAGCAGAACTAGTTTTGCGCAATTTGAAATGTACAAAACTAGTTCTGTACATTTCTGAATGGCCAGCACTAGTTATGCTTTTTTCATTTAATCAGCGCGAAGCGTCCGAATAAAATAAAGTTGGAAATGTTATTTAAATAATATATTTTATTTAAATACTGACAAATACAACAACAAATAAAACTTTATTCTTAGACAGATATTCAGTTAAGTTTAAAAAATTATTTATTTGAACAAGAGCTTGAATGAAGGCACTTAGAATTGCAGATGACATTCTTTTTTCGACAAGAACATGCTCTATTAATACACTTTTTACTGCACAGACATGAAATAAACCCTTGTGTAGATCCAGAAATATCGGAGGATGCAGTTCTAAGTGATATTTCTTTGTCGCACAAACGAAATAAATTCAAAACAAAAAACAACAACATAACCCTACTCTTTATTTGGGTTTGGGAGTCTGTAAAACAAGCCTAACTAGTGCTGGCCATTCAGAAATGTACAGAACTAGTTTTGTACATTTCAAATTGCGCAAAACTAGTTCTGCTTATTTTGTAATGCTCAATAACCGTATAAAAATAAAATTTCGGGTTTGGGAAATATTCGTTGCTCAAAACTAGTTTTGCGTATTTTTTTCGGGCATTGCCCGAATTCGACTATTGAGCGTAACATATATACGATATGACTTGAACGACAGCGTCCAACGTTTTATTCGGCGCGCAGACCTTGTTCCATGGATTTATTAGGACTGGATACGGGATGAGTTCACATTCTTGGAAGCCAAAACAAACCATTCTATACGACACTGTAAACACAATTTGTAAACATTGGCCACATCTTATTTTACCTTGTATTTTTGTACAACAAATACGTTAGAAGCATCACAAGAAAAGTAATAAAAGCCCTAAAATATTTTATTTTTCTGCTAAATAATAATAAATTTAAGTTAAAAACGTTTTATTATTTATAGGTTATGTAATTAAGTTATGTTCTTTCTAAAGGTGTTTATTTAAAGTCGCTCCGAGTCATTTATAAATCTATACGTCGCACTTATTCTTTTCTAGTTCATTAGACAAAGACGTACGTGTAACCGACTGTTCAAACCGAGGTCAGCCGTGTTCCTAAACAACCAGCCAGACAGCAACACTTCTGGGCTGCGTTCGATATCATCGCCGGGTGACACACCGGTGTGATTTTTCAACCTGAGCTCCAACACTCCAATGCTATTTTATCTCTTTCTACTACCATTCTTGATTCAACTACGTAGTAATTCGTATTCGTGTCTATGTTCGTAGTTCGTAAACTGTTCCCCCAAGAGAATAACAAAAACAAAAACAAACAACAAAATATAAGGCTTCACGTTCGATACGCTCACAGTATACAGATATCGAATCCTATTATAATAAATCCATGCCTTGTTCGATATTTGCCTCGGTGACACTCGCTTTTTGAAGCTCGTTAAGCGCACTTTTTAAATGAAATAGACCTGTAATTTCTATAAAACACAGGAGAAATATCGCCGATAAAATCACCATGTATTTTAAATTGTAGCCCAAAAATCGCTTTGCGATTTTCTTAAAAAATCTGTCGCAAAACTTGGCGAAAAGTAGCCCAAATTGCGATAAATCGCCCAATCTGGCCACACTGCGCCTTATGGTAGATTTCTTAAGATCTAAATAGTACACCAGGGGTGTGCGGTCCATAGAGGGGGGGGGGGGGACACCTCTTCCCTAAACTTTTTCGGAGATAAAATTTATTTTATATATTAATAATACAGAATCGTCAACATTATAATATAATTTTATAAAAATATGAATTTAATTTCATATAATTTATCTGAAAACTTACTTAAACGTAAAAAATCTCTTGGCGGTAAACCACTTATAAAGGGTTTTTTGGGTCGCTGCTTACGAATTTGCTGTTACTTTTGTGAAAAACAAAATGGCGGCTTTAAAATGGCGGACATTTGTATTAAGAATTAAAAATTTCTTGGTCGAAAACCACTTATAAAGAGTTTTTGGGTCGCTGCTTACTAATTTGCTGATACTTTTTTGAGAAACTGTCAATCAAATTATTAGCGCTGAAATACTGTCAATCCGTCATATTACAATAATTTGCAGTAAAGTCTTCACCGATAATAATAATTAATGTAACTTATCTATGAATAGATCTATCTTCAGATAGTGGATTGACATTCCACTATCTGAAATAGTGGAATGTAATAATCTCAATCCGGATTAAGATACTGTATGTGGAAATATTAACTAAACTTTGTTTGTTGTTAATATTATATAAATAAAATCATAACATTGAAAAATATAAGAGGAATAGAAGTTTTTACAATAATTTTCGTGCATTTCCGTATAAAATTGTTAATAAAAAACGGGGGCGGGGTGGCTGGATTTCATTTTATTCTATTACTGAATAATCGATGAACATATCGTAACCAATCATTTCGCGGGATTGGGCGAGATTGGTAACTTACCTGTAATTAAGTGAAAAAAAAAATTATAAAGGGAACACGAAATGCATGCCCGCATATTTTGTTGAATTACAATACATAATTGCGAAAAATTTCAAGTAAACTATTTTATTGTACTTACTTTGGCGAGGAGATTCCATCGTCAAACTTGAAAATCGATGAAACGAAAACAATTTTATAACAGCTTAAAGTTGACGAATATTTTTGAGCAACGAACTGACCTGAGCAGGTATAAAAAACCATTTGCTGGCCATTTATCGCGTCAAAAGATGCTAGGGGGACTTGGTAACATATACCAGTATTAAAAGTCCCAAAGTACTAACTTCATTTTTTGATTTCTTGCCAGGTATTTAGTTTTCGAAAACTGTATTTTGGAAAAATTATGTTTGTTAAAAATGTGTTTTGTCGAATAAAGATATCTTTGAAAAATTGTGGTTTCAAAATTTTTCGTTGATTAATTTAATATCAATTTGAAAAATCTGTTTTTTACCTTAAATAACACAGCCTCAAAAGACAAAATAATAAAGAAACTGGTTAACAGGCTTTTATTTTAAAAATTTTGCAAACTAAACAGATAAAATAGTTTAAAAGCTAAGTTTGTTAACTGATTTATTATAGTTTAAAGGGCTTTAACTTCTTCAGTCTTATTTTTTCTTTATACGCGTTTGACCGCGTTATTTTCTAATAGAAGACTCAACGCGTTTTGATCACTAAATTTTGATCGGATTTGGTGTTTAATTCATTTTTAAAATCAGCCAGCGAAATTTTTTCGAAAAGATTTTTTTTCGAAAGACACTTCGAAAATACCTACATTTCTTCGGAAATATCTTTTTCGAAAAATATTTTTTTCATGAAACTTTTTTTTCGAAAAACATATTTTTTTTTTAAAACGTCTTGTTGAAAATAAATTTTTTCGAACATGCATTGTAGAAAACCGTAGTGTCAGGTCCACTGGTCAAGTTTAATGTGTTCAGAATATCGTCCCTGTGCAGGCAAAGTATCGTAAGCGCCATTTTCGCCAAAATGGTATTGTTTGAACCGCGTTTAAAAGATATATCGAATCACTAAAACATCGAGAGCTCCAAAAATTATTTAGTAGTAGAAATATTTAAAAAAAAAGCATTTTGCATTGCTGTCACTTACGTTTCTCTTTACATCTAAGCTTGCAGAAGACATTGCAGATCATAAATTTTAAATATCGTAAAAGAACAAAAATATCCTAATTTCCAAAAGAACAATATAATATAATCAATAGTTTAGTTAATAAAATGATATTTATTATTTATAATAATTTAGGTGGCAATGAAACTCTTGAGCTTTTTAATAACCTTAATCATAGATACCGAACAACCGAACATTCTAATAATAATTATTGTTTTACTGAAATAATTAGGTTCGATGGTTAAATCAGATATAAATAGAGAAGTGGACACTCCGTATATTAGTGTCAAATATATTTGCGGGTAATTTGTGTATAACATAGGTAACATTTTTTGAGTAAATATTTAATTTTTTACTGTTACTATAATTTGTGGAAGTTTTTTACGGTTTATTTAAAACGGTTTGGGATAAATTGTCTTTATATATGTACATACGTTCAAGTTGCTTAATTCGCTTCAACTTTAAAAAGAATTCAGCAATTAAAACAGTTTTATTAATCATGCATTTTTACACATAAAAAACGATATGACTAAACCCTGTTAAAGGGAGAATATAAGGGGTTGGAAAATTATTTGGACTTTAAATAGATCAATATCGCGATGAAAATAAATAAATAAACATCAAAAAATATTTCCAACTTTAAAATAAGGAATACACGAAAAGTAATATACATCGCGTATTAAAAAGGCAGTGAAACGTTATAAAAAGCATTTCCCACATTACAAAAAAAGGATGCACAAAATAGATATTTATGTCACTAGTACGTAGTAGTCTTGTAAATATCCGTATTCTTTATATATCCGGATAATACGGAATCGGAATCAACTAATATCCGTATCCATTATCCGAATACGTATCCATTTCTTGAGCCGCGCGAAAGCGGTTCCGAAACATGTATATACGGAATTATTTCGGATACGGGTTCCTACATAGGTGGATGCGGTATCATATGATTCGAAGTCTAAGGTTAGGGATAGGAAGGTACCGCCGTTCGTTCTCGTTTGAATTCGGTTCGGGTGAGGCGGGTCAAGTTTAACCAATGGGTCTCATCCCATATGATACCCGTTACCCCGATAAGTATGCTGTCTTTTTTTATAGGAAATGTCATTAGAAAGAGAAAGCATAAGATCAAATATGCCAAATCGCAGACCGTGTTGTTCGCTTACACTCGATCCCGATTCCGTTTTCTCTTTGCACTTTGTATTAAAGTATAGTAACCACCCGATGCGTATTTACTTTGATTCCGAATCCATATTCAAGTTCTCGGCTGGTTACGGATACTACGGATTCTTTTAATATTCGTATCCAACGGATTTTTGAATACGTATCCTTACATCACTAGTATGTAGTACACAATGGATAACTTTAGTCAGTAAAGCCAATAAAGAAGGCGAGCCCAATCCAATAAAGTGCATTATATACGAGTAACATACATCGTTTTATGTTTCACTGCATATTTTTTTTTACTAAAATTCATATCCTAAATTACGATTTTTTAAAAATTTCCTAGTGTGCTCTTATGATGTTCCTATAGTTGCCATATATTATCATTGTTGATGATGACAATGAATATAGCTTTTGTGTAAAGTAACTTTATTGGACTGAGTCCAATAAAGTAGTAAATTATGGCCGTATAATATAATTCATTAACCCAAAGTTAGGAACATTTTCCCAAAGTGTTAATTATAATATACCTATATCCGAATATAATTAGGATTTAGAAAACAACAGTCGGATAAGAAAGAAACCCACTGTTTTATAGTTTTTTTGTAAAGATATTATTTTGTTTAATACTGATTTATAAACCTACACTAATATAGTGTCAAAGTCATTAAATCAATGTGGTAGACTATGTTCCCTATGCCTGAATGACAACTATATCTGATTCAATGCTTACCTTATCCTTGTTTTGGCAATGACGATTATGATTGATTTAAGAACGAGAACTCGTTGGTTTTGCAATAAAAGTCTATATTTGGGGCAAAATAATTCCACAAGAAAGTGTTTTTTTTAAACTTCGACCTATTTGCAAAAACTAGAGGACCCATAACTCTCCTAAGTAAAGTCCTATTACATGAAAGAAATCATACCGCAAAAATAGCAATATTAGGACATTGTTGTGATCATTAACATATGCATTTTTTAGTACTTTATGTTTACTGTTTGTCTGTAGTCTATAGCCTGTAGCCTCTGTAGATATTACCGGGAGCCTAGTATTATACAAAACTTAAGCTGCTAAAACATGGGGACGATTTTCTTCCCTAATGATAATTTTGGTTTAATCTGCATCCAATTCTCAATGTTTGATGATTTTTTCAGATTTTTCTGAGCGATCCTTTTGGTGATGAGGGTGAGGGACAGCAATTTTTAAGCGTTTTTCCCGAAATTAAAAAAAAATGCATACAAAAAGTACATCATATACATTGTTGAATTCGTGCTTCAATAAGCTTTCATTTGACACCCTACACAATGCTTTTTAAGAAAATCCATTTTCCAATTTACCCCCTAAAATTAATCCCCAGAATCAAAATTCAACTTTCTAAACTTCACGTGTATAATTGGGCTAACACACTCTATCTCTGTGCTAAATTTCAAATTTTTGCTTCGAATAGTTTCAGAGAAATTCCCCTCTGACAGACACACGGACGGACGGACACCGAAGTGATTCCGTTCCGTTTCATGAAACACTAATAAAAATACATAATAGGGAATATGCATGTATTTTTTATTGCATAAATTGTTTAAGCCAGTCATTACAAACTCAAAAATGGCATTTTGAAGAAAATTGCTGAGATAATTAACTAAAAATTGGTTTTACTTTTTGATACAATTTACTACAATTTAAAAAGCAGCCATTTGATGGTAAATGACGTCAGATTGTCCAAAGCACGCGTCGCTGTTTCGTGCTACGTTCAATCCGCTTTAACTTTTTGCTCGGAATTTTTAACAGCCATGTGATTAATCGTATTGTTTTCAACAGTTAGTCACCTGTCAGTCAAAAAATAAGGAACATGGCCTCGAGTATATATTCAGTTGTCGCCTAACCTAAAAATAAAAATATTTGTTATTGTTGCGTAGAGTTGGTTTTATGATAATAATGTAATTTGTATGTAATTCTTTCTATTAAACAATGAAGTTTTCTAAAAAGTACCCTATAGGTATTGTATTGGGCCAATATGTAAAAATGCCACTGTAGGTACCCCGAACAAATTCCTTTGTGCCGAGAACAGCCGGTATCAGAAGGAAGTAGTGCAAATTATTAATTATAATTTTACGTCAATATTATCAAATGTTAGTATCACCAAATTCAGGTACGAATATTTTGCATTTATTTATTTTTACGGTATAATAAATCCTAACAAAAGTTTAAAGACAAATAAGGTTATGATTTACCACGTCAAAGTATAGCATAAAATTAATGTGAACCTGCAACATTTTCTGATTGTCTTTGTAGTCATTGTTAAACAATGTTTTTATTCAAATGTAGTGTTTCCAAAAGTTCTTCGTCCTCGAGCAATAACCAAGAGAATAAATTAACACTGAAATTTACAGTACACCAGCCATAATAACACTTTTATTTACATGTAATGTGATACACACATACAACCAATATCGTCGCTTTTCACAAGTTTCGAAACTTGAAACTTGTACAAAAATAAGTAATAGAAAATCTTTTTTAGTCTGTTAATAAAATTCAAAATAAATGGATAAAAACAACCGCCATAAATATTTAATTTATGTAGAGCATGCAAAATAAATATTCTAGATTTATTTCGACTATAGACATATTCCCTATTCATTAAAGGAATCAAAATTTTGTACTTGTGTTGCTATATACGGCTTTTAAGACCAAATAAGTTTATCCACTTATATTCTGGTATTCTAAAATAATCTGGTATTATGGTAAATAGTAACACTATACAAAATAACAGTGGTACTAGTTCAAGCTGTGATTTGACCTGATATACATAAATTACACCGTGTACCGTATGTTTTGATCTGACAAGGTGTTCGTCCCATAACTGTTCTTGAATACCTGTTTAATTACAATAGTAGCATAATTTGCATGCACTCAACTATTGAATGGGTAGGCTTTCAAGTATAGTTATTTAGCCAATACATTGTTGTTGTTCAGCACAATACGGTGGAATGTATGTTTTTAGACTTTCTGTAATATGGTTAGTGCGTGGAAAGTGGAAAGTACAAAATAAAATTTTGATTTTCGAATGAAATATGTCTTTCTTATACGCCTATCGTGGACATTTTTTCATAACAAATATCTATCATATTCGTTTTGGCTAATAAATCACATAAGAATTCAATCATGTTAATATGGTTTCATAAAATTACATTTTAGTATATGATCCCATGGTTTAAAAGGCGACATAATTTGGTACGTAAATTTAGGTCTCCTCTTGAATGAATTTCCTAAAAATTACTTAAGTTTTATGAAATTATTTAGCTTTATATCACTTCCTCTATATATTTTTTTATTTTCAAATTTAAATTTGTTTATTTCCTCAGTTTAAAGTTTAAATGCACATAAACATGACAATAATTGAAGAAAAAGTTTAAAAAAGGAACAGCCAAGAAACCGTATCTGACTTACAAGAACAGTAAAAACCGTAAAAGTCAACATAAAAAAAATCGTGTAAATTGTAACAATTTTTTTTCAGAAAAAATCTCTTTAAACGTCCCTTAAAATAAATATGTTCAAGCTGACAGCATCTTTAACTTTTCTGTCCAATTTGTTAAAAAATTTACAACCAGTAAAGTATATATATATTTTTGATATTCGGCACATCTATAATTATCGGGCAATAAAAGCTCTTCTAATCCAGTGTCATAATTATGCGGAGACCTAACACCCCGAAAACCATCTTTATTACGATAAACGAAGATACAAACCTCGTAAATATAAATACTAACAACACTGTCAAAATTTTCAACTGTTTGAAAGCTTCTCGCAGGATAGTCTGTATCCCAAGGCAGTAACATTCAGCAACTAAAGGAATAGCATACTGTTTGATATCAACACGTGACCTCATCCTTATACCCCAGTTTAGGATGCCATTTTATCCTTGAGTGAATATTTTCGAAATAAAGTTTTACGAGTACTTTCTGACTACAATGCATCGACATAAAATTAAGTGCATAACAATAGATGCGTAACTTTGTACACCGATTGTCGATGTGAGTGAACTATTTCATGTCGCTTTCGAAAGTAACACCTTGGTACTCTCGAACAATAATTGCAAAGCACCATTGGAATGCTCAAACAACCTCAATTGGGCATTGCTTGATGTTAGCGAGAAATTTATAATTACAGTTTAATTAGATTAAGCATATTCTTCTCTAACTTTCAGATTTAATCCTTCAGCAATAATTTTTAGAGCACTAACATCTTTCTCAACAATTAAATCAGTATCGTCGGCATATGAGACCACAAAGATATTTTCTGCTCCGCCACTAATATAGTTTAGAAGGTCATTAACATATACCAAAAAAAGGTCCCAACATAGAACCCTGTGGTACACCCTTCTTGATAGTCCTACAACTACTATATGACTCCGTTGGTCATTACAAATTGCTTTCTATTTTTGTAAATATGATTTAATGTAATTAAGTGGCTTACCTCTAATTCCATATCGGAAAAGTTTAGCAACTAGCAATTAACGGTTCACAACGTGTCAAAAGCGCACGAGAAATCAATAAACATACCCAACACCAACATTATTCTATCAAGAGACTCCACAGTGATTCGCTGGAAATCACAAAGTGCTGACTTAGGGCTTCTATTTCATATAAAACCATGTTGAAAAGGTGATAGCAATTTATTTTTCTCAAAAATAGAGACAAGTTGTTCCTTAATTACAAGTTCGTAGATCTTCGAGATGTTACTCAAAAGGCGTATGCCGCGATAATTGTCAAAATTATTTGCATCACCTTTTTTATGTAGATGGATTACATCTACTAGCTTTAAAGGGTCAGGAAAAAAGTTTTTTCAATTGGTAGATTTATTAAATGTGATATTTATTAAATTTGTCCCTTACATTTTTTTAATATGTTGTTAGAGATACCGTCGTTCCCACAAGAATTAGAGTTCTTAAGTCTACTTATTATTCACAAAATATCATTCCTGCACACAGGAGACATAAAAAAGATTTGTCATATAAAGGAACACCCCCATGAAGGAATTCCAAGTCAAAATGCTGATAATCATTAATTAATGCAAATTGCGAATTAAACCTTTCCGCTATATCACTATATGATAGCTAAATACCGCCCAGAACAATTTTGACCTTCTTGCTTACGTCTGTTTCTTGAATGCTCTTTATACATTGCCACATTGCCTTTGACTTATTGTCGGTATTTAAGATTTTTTGGTAATTATTGTTACGAATAAACAGTTTAAGGTTTTCTCAATAAATTAGGTCTATTTTTTTACTAAGATCCAAGTACTTTTTATCATATCATATGGTTAAGTGGTAGAGCACACAATCTGGTGTGAACGTCCCCTCTTTGGTAATTACCAAATAAAGGCATTTATTATTATTATTTAGCTAGTTACTAGCTACTACTAGATACTTTTTCCTTTTATCTAGAAAGTTCGGGATTTAGTTTAATTTTCATTGCTTTCTTCTTATCAGAGACATATTTTTTAAGGGAAACGACAAGTCAATAAAACATAATTTTAGCAAAAATACTAAAAGCCTCATGGTTCATTGAACACATCATGAAAATTTTCTTGCCTTAGAAAATTTATGTACGGTGGACTTGTGACTTGTTATTGTTACTAAAAGACCTGCGAAAAGCTGTCTTATTTTCTGGTTTTGCCATTCCACCGTCAGTTTTAAGACAAAGAAGTTGAGCATTGGGACACATTGAGATTTACAATTTCACTCTTCACCTCTATACTTAGATATACTATTCACTAAAAAATTGTCAATGCATGTCGCAGGTACCGCATTGAGCCTGGTCGGTAGCATAATCTTACAGTCAATATTAAAGGTACCAAAAGATCCAAGAAAAGTCTTAAATTAGTACTAGGAATCAAAAAATTTACATTAAAATCCCAATTAACCTAATTGTTGGGTAAAAGTTTACATAAAAAGAAACTCAATTTTTTTTCAGAAAATTCTGTATTAAGAAAAATTAGGCGTAGTAATTTCAAATAATTCAATTTATATCGATCATCTACTAGATAGCTCTATTGAAATTTCCTTTCTGTTAGCAGAGGACAGAAAACTTAGTGATTGGGTCTCTAGCTGCCTGAACGTGCTTCAGTTTTGTCCAGCGTTATGAAAGTTCAGCCATACTTACACAGATGGTGACTTCGGAATAATCGCTTTCAGGATCATCCAGTGCTAAGATTTTTGCGTTTTACAAATTCCTGGCTATAAGCCAGATTAGATATTTTGTGTAGGGTGATAATAAACTTGCAAAGCATACTATTTGGAATAAAGCCAGGCTAAGAAAAGTCCAAACTCACAAAATGTATCTTCAAGATCCTACACCCGAAAATCGTTAAATTTCCACCGAGGCAAGAAATCAATATATCAAGTATATAATAAAACTATCTTGCCAAAAACATTAGTCATAACTTCTGTAGAGGTTCTTTTCCTCCCCTGACCTCTGACAACGAAATTATCCACACCTCTAAAGAGAAAGTTGAACTATTTCCCAAACAATTCGCTGCCAATTCCACCCTAACTCCTCCTGTCAATTTCGCTCTTCCAACCGCTTCGTCTGTACCCCGACATAATCCTTAAGGACATAATACTTAAGGTGAAACAAGTTTAAAACATTCTTTTATCGCTTGACACCAAAAAGTCGTCCGGTCTGGATGGCATACCCGCAATTGTTCTAAAAAAATGCGCTCCGGAACTTGCACCCATCTTAACTCATCTTTTCCGGATCTCCTATTTCAAGGGTATCTTCCCAGATAGCTGGAAGTCTGCTCGTGTGCAGTCTGTCCCGAAGAAAGGTTCCAAGTCTCTTCCATCCAATTATAGACCTATCTCTCTTCTCTCTGTTGTCAGCAGTTATGGAGAAAGCGATCAACTGCAAATTCTAAAATATCTAGAAAAACACAAAATCATCCATCACAGACAGTACGGATTTCGTCACCAAAGATCTACAGCTGATCTCCTTAGCTTTGTCACATAACTGAGACAAGTCTCTAGAATTTCATGGCGAATCTCAGATTGTTGCTTTTGATGTTTCCAAGGCCTTTGACCAAGTATTTCATGCCGCACTCCTCAACAAACTACGGTCTACGGTCTTCCTCCCAATCTATGTACCTGGATCGGCAGCTTCCTCTCTAATCGACGCATATCTGTCGTGGTGGACGGTCACTCATCTAACTTCCATCCTATCAATGCTGGTGTACCCCAAGGTTGAGTCCTGGCACCAATTATATTTCTTCTTCACATCAATGACCTGCTCTCTTCAATTACCAATCCTATTCACAGTTATGCTGACGACAGCACTCTTCACTCCAACTTTCATTTTTCCACACAAGTCTCAAATCAAGAGCTAGATCACAGACGCAGATCTATGCACTTATCCCTTTCCCAAGATCTGCAGTTAATCTTAGACTGGGGTGCCAAGAACATTGTTTAGTTCAACGCCTCCAAAACACAGTCTTGCTCCCTGTCACGCAAAAAATTCGATATCACTTACACCATCCACATGAATGGCCAACCCTACAGATCAATGAAAAGTTTGATCTTGTTGGCATCGCTTTCAAACATGATCTCAGGTGGCACAAACAAATTACTTCAGTAGCCACATCGGCAGCTAAAAACCTTGGTTCTCTCTTTCAAGCCAGAAGATACTTGTCTCCTTTCAACTTACACACTCTCTATGTTTCCCAAATAAGACCTAACCTAGAGTATTGTTCTTGCTACTACTTGCCACTTGACATCCTTAATTCTATCCAAAAGAGAGCCATTCGACTCATCAGTGACCCAGTCCCCACAAGAAAACTCCCTTTTCTCGCTCATCGCCGCGCTGGTGGGGATTTATCCCTTTTCTACCGGTACTTGCACGGATTTTGCTCTGAAGAACTAGCCGCTATAGTTCCCTCCTAGACTGTTTCTAACAGAACACCAAGAGGCGCGTTACGTATGCATCACTACATTCAGCTGCAAAAACCTAGAACATCCTACTTCTCTCGCTCATTCATACCTAGGTCTCCAAATTATGGAACAAATTGCCTTGAAATGCTTTCCCTTCCCCCACCGCCAATCTTTTAAATGTCAATAGACTACACTTCCTTTCTCTTCAGATGCCCACGGTACGTTGGTACTTGAGCTTAAAGGTAACGTGGGCTGTCTCAGATAATAAAAATGTGACTTTGTTGGTTGTTTGTCGCAGTCGACACTGGAGTTGTATCGTTTCACAAAACTCCGCCTTTAATGACCGTATTTAAATATAACTGTTCAAAAGAGTGTGCGAGTGTTTTATACTGAGATAGATTCAAGATTTATTTCAAGTACGTTTTTTAAAACATGTTTTCTTTTCAGACCCAAAATGAGGCTGTACCTCTTAGGCGCAGCCCTACTCTACCTTTGCCTATCATGTCAAGCGAACCCTATCATCGTTACAGCTCAGTCATCAGACAACGCTGTAGAAAATATCCCTGGCGATGTTCTAGCCAAAGGGGAAATCCAAGAGGAAACACCGGGTGTTTTTAAAAGCGATGTAGAAGTAAAAGCGAATGATGACAAAGCTGCTGAAAGTACTGATGACAAAGTTGTTGAACCTACGAAAACCGAGAATAATCCAGAAGAAACTAAGGAAGAAGAACAGACTGAGGAATCAGCTACTACGGAAGTCGAAGTAGCTGAGACTAGCACTGCTGCTGTTAAAAAGGCCAAAGAAGGTAAGATAGGCAGGATTTTACTATGATATGCATGTATTTTTTTATTGCATAAATGGTTGAGCAAGTCATTACAATTCCGAAAATATTATTTTGAGGAAAACTGCTAGTATAAATTTAACTAATTTATTTTTAATTTTCGGTATAATTTATTCCAATTTAAAAAGCCGTCATTTTCGCGCACCATCAAGTGACGTCAGATGATAGCTAAACCACGTGTAGCTGTTTTGTGCAAATCTTTTTTATCTTTTTGCTCCTAATTTTTGAGAGACGCGTGATCGATCGTATTGTTTACAACAATTATTCACGTGTATGTCAAAAATTAGGAGCACAAAATGAGTTTCACCACTTATCATCGAGTGTATATCGAGCTGCCTACACTAAGGGTCAAAATATCCAAGTGCTGACAAAGTTACCAGGAAGATAAACCATAGTGGTGCCACGAGAAAAAGAATTATTAAGACCAAGATAGATATACAATTTATCTTGCTGATAACTTTGCCAGCGCTTTAATAATTTCAACTTTACTATATCTAACAGGAGTCGTTTATCCTTGATGTAAATAGATATACAGTATGTCCGAAGATGGGGGGTTTAGAAGAGGACAAAGGGACCAAATTTTGCAAGATACGTAAAAAAGTCACTTCTAATAAAAGTTTTTGCTTGTAAAATAAATAAGATTCGCGTTATGAAAAATTAAATTTTTATACGGGGAGCATGAAAAATACGGAAATGTTATTTTGTGTAAGAGTAAACATACCTTGTTTATCATTTTCTATCAAAAGAACAAATATGAACTATGTTTTAAATTAAACCCTAAGCCGAAGTACAAGATTTCATTAAAAAATTTAAATATAAGTCCCAGCTATTCTCTCTCACACCTTTAATCAGAGTACTAGTTTCTACATATTAAATAATAATGACACCTATGAACATGTTTGTCAATATCTTTATTAATAAATATAATAAACTTTTTTATTTTAATATAAAATAATTAGTTTTGTGATTCTTAATACAAGAATAACAACAATAATTTCTGAATATCTGGAATTTTTGTTTCTAACAAAATATCCTTAGAATCTAAAATGATAATAGGGAATATGCGTATAACCCAAATAAATCTGATTAATTTTTTTTATATTCTCTAAATAAAGTAAATGTTTATGGCGGTTGCTGTTATCCATTTATTTTGGTCTTTATTAGCAAAAAAAGGATTTTCTACTGCAAATTCTCGCGCGAATTTAGAAACTTTTAAAACGTGATCCCATTGGTTTTGTCGACAAAAGTTCTTTTATGAGTACATGGCGAATTCAAAGTTGTAGGGTAGGGTCATCGAAAAATCAATAAAAATTGCATTTAATGCGTAACTCATCCAATGAAATATTCCCGACTTAAAGGTTCCTAAAATCTTATTCATGTATATTTTAAGCCGAAATCGGTCCAGGAACGTTTTAATTTTGCAACAAAAACTGTCATTTTGGCACATCCTACCTTAATAATTTCGAGTAAATAAACTGCAATTCTTTGTTTTCATGGCAATTTTCGAAAATTCAAAAATCTTCAAATTTTGCATGTCCTCGATGCAAATAAACCAGTCTACGAAAAAATAAGCGATTTAAATTAGGGGAAGGTATTTCTAGTTATTTGACCCAAAAAGAACACTAACTAAGAAAAATAGTGTGGAATAATGTCGGTTTAAAATAGTATTTGTCGGAAGAAATCAAGAAAATTCGGTTTTTACCCCTTAAATACGCTCCTGGATAACCTATTCGGTATTCATTTTAAAGTGTGATTATCCCTTTAAAAGATAGTGTTGAAAAATTGATAAAAAATTAGATAGGAAAAAATACAGAGTGATTCAAATGTACCGATGTCGAGGGCAAAAAAGTCAAAAAATCGAAATTTAATCTGCGATTGCTCCGTTCCTATAAAGAATGAACAAACTAAAAAATATGGAAACCATGTGTTTCGACGAGTTCTTTCCGATGATGTATATGACATTTTCATTTAAACCATTATGACCCCACAAAAAATTAAAAACCGTGAAATTTTTGGGTCAAAAATCGAAATATCCAGTTTTTCCCAAATATAGTATCCATTTTCCAGTGATTTTAGGTTTAGGCAAATGTGTTGCAAAAAGAAAGTATTTCAGATTTTAAAGTTTTATTTATGAATCCGTTTTTGGATACGATGTTTTTTTTTCGACTTATTAGGTACCATGGTACCAAAGAGCCGGCAAATGACATTTTTCCACCTAAAAAATCTCAAAACTTGCCATTTTTCGGTCCGATTTAATTCACTTTTGCGACCTGTACCCGATTTCAACGGAAATCGCGGAAATTTCCACATCGACGTTTAATAGCTCCGAAACGAAACATCCTGTATATCGAAATTTTTTCGAAGCTAGTTGCACTATTCCTCTATCAGCCCAAGAAATTCGATTGCTCCCCCTCTGACTGTTTCCGAGAAAAACAAACCTCCTCGACTTTAGGTTAAGCTTTACGTTAACATGTAGATTGACACTTATTTTTGCTGATCTCTTGACGTCATTATTTACTAAGGAAAAATGGCTGCTTTTTTAATTGTAATAAATTATACCGAAAAGTAAACATTTTTTGCAGCTAAATTATCCTAGTAACTTTCTTCAAAATAATTTTTGTGAGTTTGTAATGACTTCCTTAAACGATTTATGCAATATAAAAATACATGCATATTCCATATTAATATACTGGTAGTACCCTGAAATTTTTATATTTTTATTTAAAAAAACATGGAAAAACTTAGGAAGGTAACTATTTTATGTGGTAACTATCTTACGGGCGTTACTGTTGAGGCGGTGTTCATTTTTAAATTGTATTATACTAAATTTAACTTCATTTCGCGAGCGACTTTCGTGCAAAGACTTTTAGTTTATGAATATATCAGTAAGTCACTTCAAAAAAAGTCCTCATTAAAGGTCGTTTTCTCTCTCAGGTCGTGCTCACCAATCTCACCATCATAAGAAACACCACCACCATAAATCCCAAGTAACTGGCCGTCAGTCGTCCGACGACGATGACGTGGCTGATGATGACGACGACGACGATGACGACGACGATGATGACGGGGACTATTTCGACGGGTTGTTCGATGATATTTTAGGAGGTAGGTCATATTTATATTATTAAAAATAATTGTAAATATTGAAGAGTAGAAATTTTATTGTAAATAATAAAGGTGTTATTTATTTTTAAAGTTGTTTATTGTTGGTATTTTTGCGTTCTCGAGTTTGGCAAATGGATCCACTAAAAATTTTATAGCGATCATTTTTTGAAAATACTCTTTCAAAAAGGCAATTGTCCGAAGATGCATTTTTTCGGATAAACAACTTTTCGAGAATTAAATTTTGAACTTTAGCTACTTAGAAAATGTTTATAAAGAAATGTCATCAAATCTCTAGATTACAAACCTTACTTTTTTAAGAGATTTCTAGATGATTGTATTCTCTGCGTTCCTGAAAATAAGCTTCAGTACACCCTTGATAAATTCAACATTTTTTATAATAGCCTTAAATTTACTTATGAAAAAGAAACAAATAATTCAATCAACTTTTTAGACATAAACATCCCATATGATAACAATGGCAACATCATAACAAATTGGTATAATAAAACCGTGTGGTGAGGTAGATACCTTAATTTTAAGTCTTTCACGCCTAATAAATACAAAAAGTGTCGCCAGTGCACTTGTTGATAGAGCCGTCATTGTAACAGACCCGATAAATAGATCACAAAGCTTAAATAAAATTTAAAACGTCTTACAAAACAATAATTACCCAAAAAAGTTCTTTGAATAAATAACTCTAGAATTCCAAACCTCAAAACTCCAACCAATAAATATATCTCATTCATTACCATATATCCCAGATATAAATAACAAAATAAAAAACTTCTTAAACCATATAAGATTAATAAAGCTGAAAACCCCAACAACAATACAAAAAAAATATTTACAAAATTAAAACCAAATACACCCAGAGAAGATCAAACAAATTTAATTTACAAATTAGATTGTTTAGACTGTCCAAAAACATACATTGGACAGACAAAACAAAATTTAAAAAACCGAATCAAAGAACATAAAAATAGCATAAGAAACACTAATACTAATCCCACGGTTCTATCAAAACATGCATTAGAAAACTTACATAACTTGAATTTTAACAATATACAAATATTAGGCTATGAATCAAATAATAAAAAACGCAACCTAAAAGAGATGATTCATATTAAAAAAACAGATAAGACGATTAATTTTAGAACTGATACAGAAAACTTAAGCGTTATTTATAACAACCTAATTTCGTAATCAAATGCACAGTTTTGCATACAAATTAGTTTAAAACCGACAATGTATACCTGAACGGGATTTTCCAAACGTATCTGTACCCAATTATGTATAAAGATTTTGAATGTACCACTATCAACAGTTTGAAGCTACCTCTGTAGCCGTTCTGTTTGTAATTGCTTGCAACGAAAGTTGAAAATGTAAAATAAGTGGTTGTTTCTACAAGAACATTAAGGTATGTGTTTAAAAATTTTCAATGTTAAAATGTCAAAAAAATTCTTTGTACTATTTCTGATGATGGTTTAGCTAAAAATAAATCGAAACGTCAAAAAAATTACCCTTAATAGTCCCAATCATTGACCGAAATACCAGGAAATATATACAGTGTCCGCCAAAAAGTCTGCACCATATGGGAAACTTTTTTAAAATATGATTTAAGTGAAATTTGACTTTGGTATGAATTTCTGCTTGACCAAGAACTTTAAATGACATATATAAAGATGGTCACGAAAATGTCCTGAAAATTATATTTTTTGTTAAAATTTCGAAAAATGCCATAGGAAAAAATTGTTTGGTTTGTCATCGAATTCTATTTATAAAGTTTTGTTGAAAAATTTTAACTTTTGATTTTTCACATATTTTTATAGGATCATAAATTTGTTTCAATTCTTAACGTTTATTTCGTTATTATTAAGTTTAAACGCCATATTGCAACGTTTCTAAAGATGAGGTATACATTTCCTAAAGTTTACACAGTTTTTGTAGCACAAAAATAAATATTTTTTAAAATTCCCTGAGCGCTATTGGACTATTATTTGATTTTTTTAGTGCTTGGGTTTGATTATTAACCACATCAAATACAACAGTTAGAAAAGCATCCTAATCCTCCTAATAAAAAATGGTTGTGTAACCATGAAAACGTATCAATTTTGTGTCCAAAACTTCCGACTATACACCGTACTTATTGAATCCAGACTTTTGGACTTTCCCGTAGACAGAATCTCGGTTCGCGATCGGGCAGCGTAACACTTTACATCGATGAGTATCGTTCAACTGTCTTCTAGCAGGAGTCATCCTGCTTGTATAGCGAAAATTCCCATAAATTTTCCCCTGTTAATGACCATTTCACGTAATTAATATGACAACAAGACATTTACGACGTTTTTCCGCGAATTTGTACGAATGGACGACCTAATTTAGCGGCAAACGAAGGAAAAGCTCTTAGACCATCTGGCATTTATTACATTTTTATTATCAAGTGGATAGCTTCTTATTGCACCCCGCATTTTCTGTTGATATTTATAGGTGCGCGTGTCATAACAAGCACATAAAAACCCTATTAGGTTATATAGATTTTAATATGGTGCAACATTTGATAATGATGAGTCGATAAGAATAGGTCATCACGGGGCGTATCTTTTGTCGGCCAATCAGATAATATATAACATATTTTCCTTTGTCATAATAGGGTAATTAAAATATTTCTTTTCCGAGCTGGAGAGAATTTCACCATTTAGAGTAACAGTACAGGGGATTAGTTTTATCCTGCCTGGTAAAATTTTCGGTCGGTTAGAAAAGTTTTTATACTTCTTGGTGAAATTAACTGAAATCATTTCTTTGCTTTATATTAAATTATTTTTAAAATAATGGATTGGTTTTTCTAATTATGTAAGATAATTTGTTTAAATATTTGTTAGAATATTTAAAGCATTTTTAATAATCAATCATTATTTTCCACTTATGTATTTGAATAATTTTTACATGAATCATTTTCATTAAAACTTCAACATTTTCTTTGTTTTAAAAATTCTTCAATACCAATTATTTAATTTTCTTTAATCGCGAATGGTCAATTTATTTTAAATATTACCTTTTGTGTTGCAAAATTAATTCTTGAGAATTCCTTTCTGTATTTATGAATATAATCCCTCTTTGAATATTTTAAAACTGACTTTCCTTCAGTTGTTTACACTGCGTTATACCCTTTAAATAAATACTTATAGGCCGTGCCACTACAATATTGAATTTTTCTACAAGAAACCATGTAGGAAATGTCAAAATTTTTGAACGATCGGCGGAAAATATATTTATCATTATGACGTCAATATAATACATTTTTCTATAACTACATATTAATACATTGTTATCTTAATAACAAATACACATCGGCACCCATTTAATACGATTTTTCATTTCCATCGACCTAGCGATGCGGCTTTCTATACTACTTAAAAAACATAATAAGCCGAGACGAAACAAAATCGCTGTTGCACCTGGTAACCGCGGGTACGTCTGGTAACGTTTGACGGATTATGGGATCCTGTGTCATGAGCTTTTCGCTTTGAAAGCACGTGTCGGGTGTCGTGTCGCAAATTTTCATACTCGTAGGAAATGAGTATCATTCCGTACTCGTTATAGAATATACTATTTGAACACATTAAACTTGGCCAGTAGAACATAAATGCGTTATTCTATATTTTCGAAAAAGAATCTTTTGAAAAATTCGAAAATGTATTTCGAAAAACGGCTCCGAAAAAATATGTTCGTAAAATGTTTGTATATTCTTGCCAAATATGTATGAAACATATATACAGGGTGTCTAAGAAGTCTTAGTATGGGCAAATATCGCTGCTATTAGTAAAGATAGGCACTAGGTGTATCTTATTGTTTAATAAATCTACTTTTTTATGTAATATAACTTTTCAACCCCTTGAGGGGTGACGCTAGAGAGTTGAGGTCAAAATTTTTAAATACAACCCTATGCCGTGTGGTACCTCATTTTAAAAGTCTTTAGGAACCTTTTTCCTAAGCATTATAAAGTATTCATCTTATTTCAGACCGTATAGAAAAAATCGCTTTTAATATTTCCAGTTGGAAAAAGAAATCGATTTCTTTTTAGGACTACAAAATTTTCCGTTATCCCTATGTATTAAAACAAATGTCTTTGTTTTATAAACGATAGGCTGTTGTTTTACTGTGCTTGGCCAACTGTTCGCAAAAGCTTTATGTAGGGGGGGGGGGGAATTTAATATGTATTCATGTACCAAAGAATCAAAATGCTGCAGTAATTTCCGGATGCAATGTATAAGGTTGGTATATCAATGAAAAGAGAATTTTGAGCTGATTCCCAATACGTCAAAAAAAGTACCGATTTCAAAAAAATGGTTATTGGAAAATGGCGTCTTAGAAAAAAAAAATGTTTTTCAAAAAGACATTTTTTAGAAAATAAAGTTTCTCGAAAGATGCTTTTTCGGAAATGCATTGTATAATAACGGGGTTATGGTTTACTGACTAAGTTTAATGGGTTCAAAATATATTGTTGGGGTCGTAATAATAATGAATAATTTTTATATATGTAGATGTCTTTCTTTTAAAGCACAATAGTGACATAATTTAATTTGTATACTACTAACATCTAATATTAACAACTGCTTGATTCTTGAAATATTTTCACATCAATTAAAAATTGCTAAAATTGTGTCAATTTACAAAGGGCGACACTCATAATCCATCTAACTACAGGCCTGTATCCCGACTGGCATCAGTGTCGAAAGTCTTTTAATATACTAGATTACTAGCATTCGTTATTGACTGCAAAATACTAAAAAGTAATCAGTATGGTTTGATACCGGGAAAATCAACAGAAATGGCCATCCTTCATGCGGTCGCTAGTATTTTTGAGAAACTTGACAATGGCGAAAGAGAAGCTGGACTCTATTTTGATTTAGTGAAGGCTTTCGAACCTATTGACCATAGGATTCTACTTCAAAAGTTGTATAGGTATGGCGTAAGGAGCGTGTGTTCTAAGCTGATCGCTTCATATCTGGAAAACAGAAGCCAGGCAGTATGTATTGCATATCATGGGCAAACAGGTTTCTCTGGACGTGAACCAATTAAAAGAGGAGTTCCGCAGGGTTCTATCTTGGGTCCTTTGCTCTTCCTTCTGCATATGAACGACCTGCCTGGCTGGATTACTGGGGGGCTTGTCTGCCAATACGCTGACGATACATCGGTCGTGTTGTCCGCCTGCGGCCTTCCTGGACTGTTAAGCCGCGTACAGACCAAGTCCCAATCCAAACCAACGCCAACTCCATCGAATGTGCCAGCTGGCGTTGGGATTGGAAACGATTGGAAAGCATTTTACGTTGTCGTCCACACCGCGTTTGGAGTTTCGAATTGGATACCGTTGGATACGGTTCGGTCATTTTCTGCGGAAAGAAGTATTTTAATATGTTATCAAGTGATGATGATTGATGAGTCATTATGTGAAAGTGCCGCATTTTTAATTGTAAATTCTTTACTTAACAATAAAAAAAAGAAACGTCGGTCAAGACACTGGTGGATGACAACACCATATAAAATCAGAAAAGTATTAATAACGCAAGTTGCTGGAGGAATTTCGGAGTGAACACAGTGATCATTTCAGAATCTTCTCTCTATTTTTTTCATTATTTCAGCAACCTTGCACCTAAATTCATTAGCAGTGGTTTGCGAAATATCTTCTTTTTGGAGAGTTTATAATTTATATTGCTAGGATCCCATAATATAGGGTTATTCCGGTATAGTTCAATTAGTTTAAGGCATAAATCAACTGTCCATTTCATATCAAAAGGCGAAATAAACAAAATATTTGTCAAAAATAAAACGCACAGACCTGGCCAATACTTGCCAACGACTGAAAACATTCAAATCTCGTCCACACCAAATCAAACATCTCTTTGAAGTACCGCTCAACGACCGAACGCGAGCCAACGCCAACGGTCGCATTGGGAACCGTTGGAAGGCGTTGGCTTCTGTTCGCCAACGCCGTACACACCAATTTAAATGCTTCCGAATTTCTAGTCACATGTGCCTTGGTGTGCGTTGGAACTTCGGTCTGTACGCGGCTTTAGTGGGTTGCTCAGCTCAGGTACGGCGAAATGACGACCTGGTGTGAGAATAACTTCCTTTGCCTCAACCGTGATAAAACAGGTCTAATACTGTTTAATGAAAGAACAACTATTGAATATGCTAACCAATCACAAATCGATTCAGAACATAAGTTCTATAAAATTCCTGGGGGTCTCCATTCATTCCAGTTTAAACTGGGAATGTCACATTTTAAATTTAAAATCAAAACTAAATAGTGCTTGTGCTCTGATTCGCAGTATGTCAGTGGCGATCGGTGGCATGAGATAGGTGAGGCCCGGCCTCACTACAATTAATTTTTTAAATTAAATTAATTTAAAATGTGAAAATGAAAATTTTCGTAAAATTTATTGATAAACATGTTTTGTTGTGCTATTCTTCATTACACTACTTCAAATCTAAAATTTATTACATAAATTTGGCAGTTATAAAGGTCGAAAGGTTTAGCAAACGTCTATAAACCCACTTTTATTTACAAGTTAAGGAAGCGCTAATACTTGCGACAATATATTCGACTAAAAAAGAACCGCACTCGATATTCGCAGTATGCGCTTGTATATTGAAAAGCTCTTCTCTGAGAGAACGGCCTGTGCACCAGAGGCCCGATAAGCGCTAGACTCTCGTCGCGGCTTGTCTTTGCACGTGTGTGAATGGTCCTGTCTTTATTTAATCTGTTTATTACTCACTTCTACGCGCGAATTTAGAGTGAAGGGAGGCCTGTAAAGTGATTAGCCTCCTGATTTAGATATTTTATTTGAGAATGGAGCTGCGTTGTGATGTTTTATTGCGCAACAAACAACATTTTCTGTGCGTTCTCAACGTGAAAAAAATTAAACCATTACTAATGGGAGACCTACTTCAGAAGTTACTATTATACAAGTAGATATACGGACAAGAACCGAAAATAAGGACCTAATTAACAATAATGTTACGTTGACTTATCAGGCGTTATTTTATGAAGTGCTTGATAATAATCAAACTACAGATCGATTTAACATTTAACGATATTAACAAATTATTATTTTTGAACCTAGCTTAACCCAACGCTTTTTGTCGATTTTGACGTATCATTTCCAAATCAGTTATTTAACAATTTAATTCAAAGTTATAAAAATCTTTTCCAAAAAGACCGATTAAAAACCGAGCTTACATTTTCTTTGCTGATGAACAGTTCCGTTCCTTAGCTTTGCCAGAGATCATAGAGACAAACAATGTGCACAAATGGTCTAAACGAGATTTTACCAGAAATGTACAAACTGCTATGTTTAATAGCAACACTATCTGCAACTTCGGTTTCAGTTGAACGAAATTTTTCAGCTTTAAAACGCATAAAACTTATTAGAGAAATTTGATTGCACAAGAAAGCTTAAATGGTTTGGCTGTAATGTCTATAGAAAAGGGCTTAATAAATGAAACGTATTCTTCTGACTCATTTTATGACGTAGTAATACGATCGTTTTCGATTAAGTGCAACAGAAGGATAGCCTTAATCAATAAAACATAATTTTGGATTTTTCTTAGTTCGTTTTTAAATTTGCCATTTGATTTCCGATTTATGTTATTTTTACGTTTCGATGTGTGTTTCAAATAAAACTATATGCTTTATACATATAATAACTTTTTTGGCCTCATCTTTTTTACTGACCACGGATCGCCACAGTATGTCACCACACGATATCCAGTTGTTCTACTTTGCATATGTTCAGTCATTGGTAAGTTATAGAATTACTTTTTGGGTTGTCTCCCAATTCTCTATCGAAATATTCAAAACACAAAAGCGATTGTGGAGATGCATGATTTTTCTGCATACACGAACATCTTGCAAATCATTTTTTAAACAAATGGGTATATTGACAGCACCCTCATTTTATTTTGTTGCACTTGTAAGATTAGTTAAAAAGAGTATCGCGAATTTCTCAACAGATAGCGGTGGATATAATCAGAATATGTACATGGCAACCTTTTTCGAAAGACCTACCGGGTTGTTAAGGCTTTCCAACTTTTGCCACCCGAAATAGGGAATATTGACGGAGGAGCGAGATTCAAAACGGCAGCCTGCACATTCGCTAGAGATAAATGTTTTAACTCATTTATGTTTAATTATTAACTTTTAAATTGTTATTATGTTATTGTAATTATTGTCGGATTTCCATTTTATTGCCGATATTGGGCATTTTTGTTGTGTAGATATTATTATTCTAATGTATTATTTTGTTTTATTATTATTATTATTATTATTATTATTATTACTTAAATGCCTGTTGCACATTGTGTGTAGTGCATTTATGGCTTTTTTGTGTGATGTTGCTTTTTTACATTTGTGATCCTGTTGGCAAAACCGAATAAATAAATAAATTAATATTTTTATAATTTAAAAAAAAAGTTGACAAAACGAAATAGAAAAAAGTTTAAGCAAATCTAAGCAAATCTGACAAAGCCCAACAAGGCGAATGGAGGCAGCTTTGCTCAGGTTTGTTTAGGTTTGCTCAAGATATTTTCTGTCATTCTTATAGTTGACATTTTCTGTAACTATAATTTTATAACAATATATCAATGTTCCACTCCAAAACCTAGTATAGGTACCTAATATTATATGGATAAAAATGGTCATGCTTTTTTAATCAAACTTTTGCTCTAAAAACTGGCGGATTAACATTAAAGCAGGGCGCGCATTGAATCGACTCGGCTCGATCGGCTCAGTACGTTTCGTTCGGAATGCCGATAGACTTAGTATCGTATCAGGACTTATCAGACATTTTTTCTCTATTTCCTCCCAAGCATTCTCCTTGCGCACATTGTCGTGATAAAACCTATTATTCGGGTCGTACAAAAAAACGAAACGTTCTATCAAAACTTCGTCTGCCATTGCACACCTATCTCCGCTTGTATCTCAACACGAGAAATAGTCGCATGCAGTAGGACCTTTCGCCAATTTTTGCCCCCCAAAGAATATTCCGATTCGGCCGAAACGTGCCGGTTGTTCCGAGCAGACGGACTCGATTCAATGCGCCCCTCTTCATATAATTGCATGTATACCAAACCTTTCGACTATACCTTGCCGTGCCGAGCCGAGCTGAGCCGATTCAATGCGCGCCCTTCTTTACACTCATTATAATATTGTATCCAATTTTATGTGAGAATGATGACAGAAAAAACAAATTGAACAAGAATTCACCCTATTGGTTAGTTCCATGGACAGTTTACACCAGAAAATATTTTAGTGTTCGCAATATTCATCTTTTCTTTCCTGATAATCACGGAGGAATCAGATTTCTTTCTATCTGTGTTGGCGACAATGCATTTGACAAAGACAATAAAAAAAGAATTTTTCTCCAAATGACATTAAAAGCGGCCTTTTAATGACACTTGGCAGGCTTAGAAGTTGTACTTTTAATGCCTAGGCAGAAAAAGTCCAATTTTACTGCCTAGGCAGAAAAAGTTCGTTGCTAGGCAACCTTCCAAGTAATAATTTAAATCAAACTGCTGTATGTGAGTTCATATACAGTTCTTGATTTTTTTGGTAAAAGGTTAAATTCCACATCTCGCGCCTGGTCTCTTATCTCAGGTGGTGTTAATTGCATCAATTCATCCTCACTTTGCAGTAAATCCATTTCTAACATGACAACTTTTCAAAATTGACAATGACAAAGTAAACAGTAAACAAACATATTCAACAAACATCATCAGCGGTAAACATAGTAAGGCAGGGCCCGGTTACCTTTGATAAAATAATTTAGTTATTTGGATATTGATAATGAAACGCAATTTAAATATGGAAAAGTCGATTTTGCGTGGAATTGGAACAAATTTGAAGAAAAAATTATATGTTTCACACGTTAGAAAAGCAGATTTAATGCCTTGGCTGGTTTCATAGCCTCGCTACGCTCGGCTATGAAACACCAGCCGCGGCATTAAATCTTGTGCTTTTATGCCTAGTAAAACAAATAACTATTGTTCAAATTTTTATCGGACCTTCCTTGCTTGTGGAAGTATCGCAAAATTCTTTTTTCTTTCCTGAGAAAATTCCCACCGGAATCAGATTTCTTTCTATGCTTGTTAGCAAAAGGGGCATTAGTAAAAGACAAATAAAAACGATGTTGTTGCCAATAAAAAAGAATAATCAAACATTTTATCACAGTGGGCTTTGTTTGTGCAAGTATTTCTAGTTGTCTAGTGGGAAATTTTAATCGGAATTGACATAAAAAATAAATTTCTAACCTGACAAAATACTTACGTAAGTTTTATGATTTTATAGCAAAATAGGTACCTTTGTTTTTACTGAACACAAACAGCATTTGCAAAAATCTCGTTTTTATTAAGCAAAAACAGTCTCAGCATAGCCACATTAACCTTTTATTTTATACTACTTAAAATTGTTTTCTACCCAAGTAACAATGCTCCCTCTAACCAATAATTTGCAGTAAAAGGATCGGAGGAAAAGTTATTAAATAAATAAAGAACAAATAGCAAAAATGAGTAAATATTTTTATTAAGATAAACAATTTATAATAAGGTTGAAGATTCTCCGATATATAATGAAAATGGATCTATAATACCGCCTACCTGCGAACAGTGACATTTGTGTAAGTTAAAGACGCGATAAAAATTGTTTAATCGAATATACCAACTAGTTTCACAATTTTTAACTGTAAATGTTGAGTCTTAGTTATAGAAGGATAGATACACTTTGTAACGGCACTGTGACTTCAGCTTTAAACTGAAACCAAACGTTTCTAGGGCCCAATTTTCACTACTTTCTCAATAACTAAAGAAATCTTCTGTAATGCCCACTATTCTCAACTTTATATCGGGTCGGCGTTCCTTTTACTCATTCCCATACCGTCCGGTCCAATTAATGTAAAGGAGAACAAATATGTACCTTGAGTAATATTTCAATAGTTGTTAGTCAGTTCCAGATTCATAGAACACAGGAATTAAAGCTGCTAATACTTTATATAAACTTTTTAAGTAGGCATATTTTTACACTGCAAAAACAACTTACATTATGGGACAGGCTGCAAATAATATGTCATGTTTATCTTTCTCATATCCTAAAATTTTACGAGTATGATATAGGACGAAGACGAGAGAGAAAAAAATGAGAGAGAGAGAGAAACATAACTGATCTCTCCGTTGTAAAATGGGTTTCTGTCATCATTCTCAAAATAAATTGGATACGGTATAGAAACAACATTTTTTAATAACTTTTTTCGACATAATCAGCATAAACCCCATTTTTGGCACATTTTAAACAAAGAATGTAAATTTGATCTAAAACAAATCACAGTTCTCAATTTTTTTTTGTAAAACTTACAGTTCCAGCTAACAAGTTAGTGTTGATTGCCGCAGTAACATTTCTTGTAAATCATTTAATGAAAAAATCTATTTGGTGCGTTCTCTTTGGTAATCACCGTATAATTGGACGTTGACAAAATAAATTTACCACATTCTTTATCTGCGAGATTTATGTTGGTAACAAACCTTGTTGGAGCAAACGCTTAAAAATACCAAATAATGCCCAAAAAATTTCTTTGCTTACGAGAGAGAGTATTGATAAGTACTTAGTCTACCATATAAAATGCCACAATATTTCAAACAAGTAATTCTAAGCCTTTTAAAGAAAATTATTTGTCTTAGCAGTGGCGCAACTAGACAGTGCCTTCTGGGGGGGCTTAAGCCCTAACCCTTAAGAGAAAGTTAATTAGAAGTTTTTATTTTTATGGAACAACAATCGGTCTAGGGGGGCTAATATCGAGTTTGGGGGGGGGGGGTAGCCCCCCTAGACCCCCCTAGTTGCGCCTCTGTGTCTTAGTCTGCAAATCACTCCTTAACGGCACATATGGCTTCGTAATTTCTCGAAGATATTTTACCTTTCAAATGTTTTTTGAGTTTTGGGAACAAATAATAGTCTGACGGTGCTAAATCCGGGGAATAGAGTGGGTGCTCAACCAATGGAAAACCAATTTCATCAATTTTTTGCAGTGCAATCAACGACTTGTGAGCAGGGGCGTTGTCTTGCAAAAAGAGCACACCTTTGGCAAGTTTTCCGCGGCGTTTTTCCATAATTTTCTTACGCAATTAAGTAAGCAACTCAGTATAATATGCTCCCGTGATACTTCTACCCAATAATCTATCATTTTTGATCATCGATCATTCAATCATCTTTGTCTCGGAAAACTGAAGCAAGAATCTTGCCAGCCCGGTTTTTGAACATGGAATTATATGCGTTTTTTAACTCGGGTCATAGGATTTTACGTGTTAAATTTTCAACCCCATGTTAAAGCATGTTCTACTGAAGCAACAGATCTGAAATTTGAAACAGATGAAGTTTAGGATCTTAGATTTAGGAAAACTTTATCATTACGCCAAAAAACTTTGGGAAATAGTTTTAAAATTTCATAGAGGGTAGTCTGACAGCTGAAAAATATTTAGAACTGCTCCAGTACCAAGTTATACCAGCATTGGCGAACGTTGATCAAAATGGTAGAATAATTTTTCAATATGAGGGAGCTCCCGCTCATAGTGCAGCTACCTATCACTGACTTTTTGAATACCACGTTTCCAGGACGGTAGATTGGCCGTTTTGGGGTCATTTAAATGGCCAGCGCGAAGCCCCGGTATTTCGCCTTTAGATTACTTTTATTGGGGTTATCTATCCTCGAAAGTGTTCGGTATTGTTAGAGGCAGACCAAACAGTGTAGAAGAGCTTCGCAACAGAATTATCGAGGCTTCGCGCACCATTACTCCCCGGCAGCTCCTGAACGTTAGAAGACATTTCTATAACTGTCTGGGCTTTCGCTTGACCCAATTTGGAGGCCACTTTGAAAAATTTAGTTAGAAGATTTCCATCTTTACTGTGGATATTTTTTTAAATAAATTTTTACAATTTGTTTACTTTTGTGGATATTATTTGTGTGATTGAATGTATAATCAAAATCGAACTGTGCTTTCTACTAAAAAAATGAAATAAAAAGAATCAAATAAATTAGATTTTGTACGCCTTGTATAAGTGTCAGAAAACTTGACATTCATCTTGACATTTTGTTTACCTGATAGATTTGTACATACAGGGTGCATTGAAAGATACTTTTTATCAAAAAATAATCGCATCGTTTAGTTATCTCCGTAGATATTTTAGGATAGTTGTTGACCTGACCTAATTTAAGAACCCACAACTCTATTTGTTTAAAGTTTCAGCTGTATCGATACAGTAGAAAAGGTCCTAACATGGGGTTCAAAATTTAACATGTAAAATCCTATGACCCGAGTTAAAAATAACGCACTGTATATGCAATTATAGGGTAATTTTCATGATGTCATATACGGGGTACTGTCAGTGTTAGATATAACATAACGGACATATTAAGCTAGCAAAGCCGCAGAAATATAAAAATCTGATTCGTAACGACAACCAGCAAAACACCTAATATGCCTTTTTTTCAGACGACGACGACGATGACGATGATGACGACGACGACGACGACGACGATGATGACGACGATGACGAAGACGAACCTGCATCGGCCGTCGTAACCAACATCGCTCAGAAACCCATCCAACAACCCGCTCAAACAGTCGCTGCCCAAAATGCTGCTGCCCAAGCTGCTGCCGCGGCAGCTGCATCTGCTGAGAACGCCCTTGAGGAAGAGACTCCTGACGAGCAGTTGAACGCAGTGGAAGAAGCTGAGGGAGAAAACGAAACTGGTAACATATAACTTTATTTTTATTTATTACTAGCTGTTACACCATCAAATTCCTTGCCACCGTGCAGGATGCTGTCAACGGTTCAAAAATATTCATTCTCTTGAAACTCTTATCGGTGACATTGCGTTTCAAATGCGGTTTAAAAACTGCCTTAAATACCGTTAGCAAGAAAAATTGGCTCAAGTCAAAGTGGAGTATTTCGCGCAAATGTACGCCTCTGTGATATCATTTATAGTATATTACATACAAGTGTTGAAAGTGACATTTTCCACATGAGTGGGAATGCTGTGAATTACTTTCACACCCGTAATGTGCAATATTTTTGCTACGACCACAAAAATACTTACCAAAAACCCCAATTTCTGTCTTTATTTAATACCCTTACTTTCAACACCAATATTTTCAACACTTGTGATGAAAAAACATTTCAATACTAGTGTTGAAAATATGTAAAGAAATAAAATTGACAGCATCTGTTTAAATGTCATGTTCACAAGTAATTTTAAAAACATATGTTGAAAAGTACTTTTCAACACACGTGTGATATAAGGCACTTTCTAGCCAAGTTAACCGTGCTTTTTTTCTCACCTTTATAGGTGGTCGTAGGAAAAAGAAATATCTTATTTATATTCAACATTAAACGGTTTTAGAAGCGGCGCACAAAATCTAATTTAATTTTTCTTTTCAGGTACGGAAATAGTACAAGATGGTGAATCTCTGATCGAAAAAGACCCTGTAGACGATGATCTTGTAGCTCAGAACTCAGTGCAGGAACCGATCATTGTCCAGCCGGTTCCAGCTGTTGAATATGCTGCCGAAAATGCTGAAGACAACGATGATGATGATGATGACGACGACGATGACGATGACGACGACGACGATGACGATGACGATGACGACATAACTGACGTTATCGGTGGCGTTGGGGACGACGACGATGACGATGACGATGACGACGACGACGACGCTGACGACGATGACGATGACGATGACGACGACGACGATGACGATGATTTGAGTAGCGTCCTCGATGCCAGGAAATTTCGTGAGTCTAGGGCAAGGAAGCACCACAAGAAAGACAAACATCATACGGTAAAGCACCGCCGAGGAGGCAAACACCATGGGGGTGAGCACCCTGAGGGGAAAAATAAGACAGATACTAAAAAAGTTAGATAAGGTTAGGTCGATTTAATTGATAATTTTTAGCAGAAATTAAAATCTTTCAGAGCACGTGCCAGGCCCATTACTATTTTGACTTTTTAACATTGTTATTTGCTATTAAGAACTATTATACACGTCAAAAGACATAATTTGTTAAATAAATGAAAAATTTATTTGTGCCTTTCCTTTGGAACCAAGCTTAGAAAAAATTCGATACTTCTGTCGAACTTTTGCGGCGCGCTGTTCTACAGGAAAGGTACAACTTTTCCATAATTTATTATAAAAACTTTTTAAAATATTGTCATTGATTTTGCTAAAAATTATCAAAAAATATTACTGCCAAAAATTGATCTGGTGCTTTTATGAATTTTCTACTGCGCAAATGTAAAACAATACCTTCTTCAGAGATGAACCGGAAACTAAAAACGTTATTTACAGGTAAGAATTCAAAGTTTAAGTACAGTTGCAGTGCAGTTACTTAAAGTAACATACAATATCTTATCTTTGTTATTTTTAACATATCTGAAGCTCCAAGTCCTCGGAAGTTACTATATTTTTAAATAAACTCCAGCGGCACCGCCATCGGCAGTCGGAGAGGTAGATGTCGCAACACGCTTGTTTTTTTCCTGTAGGTTTTAGCAAAAAAGTTTTTTACAAAACCTGTAGGGTTTGTTAACCCTATCCAGTGATGTATTGTAGTTCTAGATTATTTTATATTTTTAAAAAATTTTAAATTGCCGCCATTTTGAAAATAATGAACCGATTTGCCAATCTATAAATTTAACCGAGATATAGACTCAAACCTATTTTTGTGCCAAATTTGACTTCGATCGATTAGGAAATAATGCTCCCAATTTGACTACAAATTTTGTTATACCCTATGCATCGAGAGATCTCGGCACTAGGTATTTTTCTGCAAATCTACTTAAAATATTGGATAAAAAGGCATTAAAAAGACAAACAGAAAAGAAAACATTTAAGAATAAATGTAAATTGTCTACTTCCAATTAAAATTGATTTTTTTCACATTCTTTTCGTTGAAATAAAGAATGAAGAATTTCTCCAATTTTCGTTGATATTGCTTGGAGCTTTCGTAATGTTTAAAATAACAAATACAAATTAATTTTGAACTCTGGGCGGAAAAATTTCTAAATTTTATACAGATTAGCGGATTCTTAAAGTTACAAATATAAACATCACAAACCTGTACGTTTACAGCGTCAAAATTAATCGAAAAAATAAAATAAAAGCACTGCAAACCAAATTATCTCTGTTTCAATGCACAACGAACATTTTGCATCATATTTTTTTGGTGCAGTTACTTTGAATAATGGTAGAATCGATTGGTTTAAGAAATAACAACTTATTGCGATGTAAACGTACTTAACTTCACATGGAAAAATGATCGGCAAGAGTTTGCCTTATATTTATACATATTTTCTTAAAAATCTAAATTATTCTTATTACCTTATTTATTTTCAATTTTTATTAAACATCGGGTAAAATTTTCTAAGTAATTGACACGTATGCTGGCACAGTTTGGCCAGAAGAGAGGAGAAAGCAGAATATTGTTAAAAGCTTAACATAAATTTCGATAAATTTTATCGAAATTTGGCCATTGATACATATACACCGATTGACAGACCGACACACACCGACAAGGAATACTGTACCCGCCAAAATTAAGTACATTATTCAAAAAATTAAAGATGTGATGTTATTAAAGCTAAAGTAAATGATAAACTCTAATGCTTGTGTATAATACTGCTTTATAATTTATCATACTTTTGGTATTTTGCTTTTACAAATTTTTTGGCCATCCTGTAACTTGTATGTCAAAATTCATTGCTTTTTCTATGTACAAAACTTTAGCTTTAGCCGTTTTTCTGTTTTCAAAAGTATGTCTTTGGTTTTGCTATTTTTAAAAGCCGAAATGTTTAGTTTTTGTCAAGAAACCAAATAAAAAAAACCTACATAATTGGATCATATTGATCTGTTGATATTCACACACTATCGGAAAAAAACGAAACATTGAGGTTTTTATTAAATAACTCCAAAAATCTTAGTAGCGTAGTTTACTAGTTTTAATAATTTATTTTCCTTTTTCTTAGTAGTTATTTATTTATTTATTTAATTTATTTAAAGCATTATCCTAGGTAAATGTCACATACCTAGTGATTAAACTACAAAAGTATATAAAAATAGGTTTTCAAAAAGTGTAAACTTTATACAAAATTGGACTACCTTTTTATAGAAAGAATTTGAACAATATACGTTTAATTTAAAAAATATTTAGTTGGTGTTTTATTGTTAAAAAAAAACTCCCCATCACTAACTGCATTCTTAAATCCATGATGTCTTTTTGTTATTCATTCACTTGTGACATCTACTTAGCCTAATGCACTAATACTTTCTTTTCTCTAGTTTTAACAATGCATGTTTGTTTTTTCTTTCTCATTCTTTTTACCAACATTGTACATCCTTTTTAACATAGTAATCCTCTAAGTGAGGATAGGTACTTAAGGCGTACGTACCTGCATTTAAAATTTGGTAAATAGGAGAAAGGCTTTTGGAGGTAAGTAAGTTTTTATTTTCGCTATTATGTAGTTTTTAGATCTTTAGAAAAATACTCCACAAATATAAATATGTTTTTTAATCACTTTTAAAGATGCAAATTTTCTAGGAAATACATATCACCAGTTTTTGAGTTTGGATGGCGGCCCTTTTATGTTCGCTTATTTAAATATCTAAAATAGACACAATATCTTTTTGGCCTCTTTTTTGCCATCTTAAAAGATGCAAGAAAGCTGAATATACGCGTAAAGATTTATTGGGCCCGATAAATTGTACCAAATAATCGTCAGATGAATCGTTAAGACACAATCTTAGTGAAGATACTAACACGAAGTTTTATTACAGCGAATTATTGTAGAAAATTTATCTGACTGTTTATACGTTACGTATGTGTCGTTCACAACTATTTAGCTTTAAATTTGGTAAGATTTTTCTCTGATCGTAGATCTTTCGGAACACCCAAAAATCTGAACAATTTATTTGGTAGATTTGGGTATTTTCCTTTAGTGCTCTAAGACAACAGGAATTTATTACATTTCATACGTGCATATCGCCCAATATTTACTCCGCCAAGTACTAACATGCAGATGACGCTTTACAAAATATCGTCAGATAATTCTCGACAGATTTATCTTCTGTTTAATCGTGCTGTTTATGTACAGTGACCAAATTATCGCTCCGAATTGTTTGCCGTAAAGGGTCTAGCCGGTTAACCATATGAAAAGTGCCCCAACGTCGTTTCCATGTTCTTACCTCGTAAATTATTGTTCTTTGACAGAAACATTTTTACACCAAATTTGAAAACCCCTCCTCTCAGTAATGAGGGAGATATGGGGGTGGCAACCCTTAACTTAAAAATTGATTATCTTTAAAACTATTTGAGATATCTCAATGAAATTTTAACTTTGCATAGTTATTTATAAGGTTTATATAATGTAATTTTTTCAGATTTTTATCTCATTAATAAATGGTAAAAAACAAGATGTTTAATTTTTAGGGGTGGTTTATCATACTTACCCCCGGAGTGACACCAACTAAAAAAAGTTAGTATAATCGTCTATTCTCTCGTAATAACATAAAAAATTACACAAAGCTCGAATAGGTGGAACATTGTTAAAAAAAATAAAAATCAATGTGTTATCCCCGATTCCTTCATTTGTATGACTTATACTTACATTAATTCGCCAAAATATATGCTTCATTTTATATGTCAAATTGATTTTTATTTTTTTTTAACAATGTTCCACCTATTCGAGATTTGTGTAATTTTTTTATGTTATTACTAGAGAATAGACGATTATATTAATTATTTTTAGTTGGTGTCACTCCGGGGGTAAGTATGATAAACCACCCCTAAAAAATTAAACATCTTGTTTTTTATATTTATTAATGAGATAAGAATCTGAAAAAAATTATATTATATAAACCTTATAAATAACTATGCACAGTTAAAATTTCATTGAGATATCTCAAATAGTTTTAAAGATAATCAATTTTTAAGTTAAGGGTTGCCATCCCCATATCTCCCTCATTACTGAGAGGAGGGGTTTGAAATTTGGTGTAAAAATGTTTCGGTCAAAGAACAATAATTTACGAGGTAAGAACATGGAAACGACGTTGGGGCACTTTTCATATAGTTAACCGGCTAGACCCTTTATCGGCCAAATTTTGATATTTTACATTATGACCTAAACAAGCAGTTTTATCTGTACAATTCTGCCAATCTAACGATAAATCGCTCAAATCGGTCGATAAATCTTTCCGTGTATATTCAGTTGATGTTTAAATCTACTGTAATAAATCGTTGAGAACTGGTCAGGTCAGTCTCTGGGAAGTCTTGCCAATTTTGGGTTGCTGTCCTTTTTTGTTATCTTATTTAATTGTCTAAGATCTACGCAAAATCTGAAATACCAATATTTTTAAAAAGTTCTAGTTTGACATTTCTAGGGTCAAATATCTAAAGTGCTGGCAAAGTTACCAGCAAGATAAATTGGATCTTGTTCTTGCCAATTCTATTTCTAGAGGCGTCATTGTCATTTACCTTGCTGATAACTTTGACAGCACATAAATAACTTGATATTCAAAGATGCAAACTTGCTGGTATTTGTTGTTTAAATCTAGTTTAAAAAGAGTAAAAAATTGATCAGTCCCTAGGGAATATCGCCAATTTTTTACTTTGGACAGCTGTCCTTTTTTGTCCCCTTATTTAAATATCTAAAATCGACACAAAATCTTTTTAAATAGTTGCCTCCTTTTTTCATCTCCCAAAGACGCAAACTAGCTAGTAATTAATTGACGTTTAAATCTAGTGTAACAAATCGTTTAGAACTGGTTAGACTCTCACCGATCTTGGGTTGCTGTCCTTTCTTGTTGTCTTATTTACATATCTAAAATCTACGCAAAATCTTTAATACCGATATTTTGAACAAGCTATAGTTTGTTATTTTAGAGGCAAATTATCGTAGTGCTGGCAAAGTTACCAGCAAAGTAAATTGTATCTTGTTCCTGTCAATTCTATTTCTAGAGGCGTCATTGTGATTTACCTTGCTGGTAGCTTTGCCAGCACGTAATTAATTTGATATTCAAAGATGCAAACTTGCTGGTATTTGTTATTTAAATCTAGTTTAAAAATAGTAAGAATTGACCAGTCTCTAGGGAATATCGCAAATTTTTTACTTTGGATAGCTGTCCTTTTTTGTCCCCTTATTTAGATATCTAGAATCGACACAAAATTTTTTTGCCTCTTTTTTGTCATCTTCAAAGATACAAGTAGTTGATGTTTAAATCTAGTGTAATAAACCGTTTAGAACTGGTCAGTCCCTGGGAAGTCTCACCAATTTTGGGTAGCTGTCCTTTTTTGTGGTTTTATTTAAATATCTAAAATCTACGCAAAATCTGAATTCCAATATTTTCACAAAGCTGTAGTTTGACATTTCTAGGGTCAAATAACCAAAGTGCTGGCAAAGTTACCAGCAAGATAAGTTGTATCTTGTTCTTGCCAATTCTATTTCTAGAGGCGCCATTGTCATTTACCTTGCTGATAACTTTGCCAGCACATACATAATTTGATATTCAAAGATGCAAACTTTCTGGTATTTGTTATTTAAATCTAGTGTAAAAACCATTAAAAATTGGCCAGCCCAAGACTTTATCAAACAGCATTTCCGCTAAATTTTTATGAAATCGATCTAATACCTTTTGAAAGATTTCCGCGCCATATGTAGCGTATTGAATATATTACTAAATTCATATTGTGGAGTATTTTTAAAATCAACGAAGTAGATTATAGTAGCTACGATTAAACGACGGACACAGCATGACAAACTAAATATTTTGACAATATAACTAAGACTAACTATAACCCAGCACGAAGAAGCATTGTGATGAAAGAAATTAAGAGCATGACGGCAGTATTTGGTCTTTTTGGATCAGGGATTCAAAGAATGAGTATAGTATTATTTATTTAAGTAGTTTGTAGCATATTGGTTTGATTATCAGGTTTTGAATTAAAAATTATTTTGGGTATTGCTTGCGTACATACTAAAAATATTAGACTGAAAATTGCGAAGTTCAACTGAAACTAAATACACCATTAACAGGCATGTTCGGTATTTTGCATCCAGGCAAAACCAAAGTTTTTGTATAAATGATAACATTGTGTGACATGTCGAAGTTTTGAAGAAAATATATACAACAATAATTGTGTACACTAGAGATGATAAAAATCTGAAATAAATATATAAAGGAGCCCCAGAAGAAATATTACCCGGTATATGATTTCGGATGTTTTTAATAAAACTACTAGAAACCGTGCTAATATTTAGCCCTTTGCAAATTTCTAAACAATTATATCAAAAACATCTTATATAAAATTTAAAAAAAAGAGAAAGCAACACTCGGTGTCTTAAAAATAAGGGATTTTAGGAGATACGTTTATATAAACTATTTATCTTAAATTAGTCTAGGAATTAGCCAGCCTCGGCCCGTGAGTTCTTTTTACAGGTGGGTAAAAATTTTGTGGGCAACTAGTGATATCAACGCAACAAGCAAAATACACTTTTTTAATTAAGGAAGGTTTTTTAATAATGTGTCTAGTTTTGCCAATAAATTATTTACCTACAAATAAAAACTACAAAAATCATAAAATAGGTACTGGAGTATATTGAACATTGCTACTCTAGATGTTTAAGACTTTTAGTATTACTTTTCTATGTGTTTTAGTCTAAAATTGTTAGCGGCTTCCCATTTTGATACGCCTGCGTCTCCTCAATAGAGATCGCGCCTTGTACTAAAAGTATGATACAGGCTGCCAGCTGTAGTAGATATAGATTACAAATAATTTTAAAAATATTTTATCGAGGAACAAGTTTTAAACTTGTTGCCAATACACCTTTTAGAGCCGATCTAATTTTTTAAATAACAATATAAAAAAAAAGTCTACCCGAGCACAGCCTCGAACCCACGACCTCTCACTAGATGAGGCTCTACCTCTGGACCACATCTGCTAATGTGAGAAAATCCGTGCCGATGCCGATATATTTGATGACTAACATTGGCATAGCTGAGAAATCGGATTTCTATGTTTAGCCGCTAACTAATAATACATTAATACAATGCAAATACAATGCGCATATTAGGTACCTAATTAGTTTTTCTTTGTCCAACCCAAATGTTTTGAAAGAGTATATTTCACGGGGCGGTCGAGTGTATTTCCATAGTGGAAGTGGCGCGATATTATTGGTGGGCCGTCGACAAATTTTGTCTCTTTTTAACTTCCTAGATCGCGTCTGTCTGTTTCTCTCTTAGTTTTAATGCATTTATATCGTCCATATAAACCTATGAGGCCAATTTAAAATACGACTCAGCCCGGAGCAAGCTTGGATATCTTTCGACGATGGCTTGGCTTGATCCTTCTTGGGAAGTTTTCGCATGGAACTTGCACTTTTTGAAAGAAAAGTTTGGTTTTAAAAAGTAAACTATTTGGTGGATCATTTAAAATAAATTTAGGTGGGTCACTGACCAAATGACCGTATGGACGGACCGCGTCTAGAATTACCACCTAAAATATGCATTATGGGTTTAAAAACAACGTGTATATTTGGAATAAATTTGAAATGCCTTGTTAGGCCCCGTTAGAGGTCAGAATCTGTAACAATATTTTTTTAGATCTCTTTCGCTGCTGTGACCAGGACGTTAATAATCTTGTGCGTTAGTATGTTGGGAACGAAGAAGACGAGTGGTCCTTATTGTATTACTTTCTTTTCCTATTTATAGTATTCCTATATAGAATCTAAATATAGGGAGGTTTCTAGGTCAATAATTAAAGCAGCGGTACTGCTTACTAGACAGTGTCGTGCGGTGATAATTATCAAGGGGGAAGCGATCCGATAAAAATAATTAAAATTATTGACATGGCGTTTTACACTTTTGTGAAAATTATTTAATTCTCTAATGCCGACTGAGTTCCAGTGAGTTTTCTCACTTATATTGAAAAGTAAACAGGGCCAACAGAGCAGAATAATTTTAGTTTAACCACTCATATTTTTCATAAAACCCCACGTGAGAATGCTTCGTGAATTTTTTTACCGACTTTTCTGTAGTAATATGAACTTGTCAACCATTTTGATTGAAGGTTTGTTGCCTTAAAAACAGCTTCAATTCATTTTTATTGTTATTTGACAAAAAGTGTCAGAAACGAAGTTGAGGGTACATTTTTAGTATTGCAGTAGCGGCTGGTGAAATTTTAAAGTCGTATATCGCTGTTGCTACTTACGGGACCCACGCCAAGTTCAGGGTTTTTGATAGTGAGCCTGCTAGGAATGTTTTGGCAAAGAAAAAATACTTAGTAATTTGCGAAAAAAGTTGAATTTTTGCTTTGACCCCCCTGGGCAAAAAATAAACACGCTTAGGTATTTTTTTATTATTTTCTCTAAACAAATTTTACATCGTTTTGTCGAAAATTTTTAAATTTTAAGAGAAAAAATGTGTTCGAAAGTTCTAGTCATTTAAACCCAAGAAAACTATCATAAAAAACATGTTTCCGTTGCAAACATACAGATGTTATTCACCGCAAAAAATATTTGACAAATTATAGGAACAAACAAAATTCTTAATTATAACATATTTTCGGAAGACTCTGTAGGTATATATTTTAATAAGAATATGCCTCTAACTGAAAATTATGATCTCAATTACTAGACTAATTTTATTTTATAAAATTATTTACCTTTTCTTTTCACGAAAATAAATACATAGAACGCAACTGGCAGGCAATTTACCAATATCTATTATTTTAAATTAATTTATCCCTTTATTTACATGATTATTTTAAATCATATACTTATTTTAATCATATACTTTATACTTACTGCAGGTGGCAAAGTATATTTATTGCCAATAGAATTTATATAAAATCGCCTATAACTAACGTAAACTTTGTATTGCGCGTTATAAATTTCAAAAGCAACTCACAGTGTGACGTCATGCGCGAACCCGGACGAATATCTCGAAACGCGCTTCCAGGCCCAGGCTATGACGCGACGGCGGCACGAGGGAAATTGGTTGCGTTTACGCAGTAAGATTTTTAACCTTTACGTAAGATTTCAGATAAATTATAAGAAATTAAATGCGTTTTTTTTATAAAATTCAGTATAATGTTAAAATTATGCATTATAAATGTATAAAAATGTATTTCTTTATCTCCAAAAAGTTGAGGGATCGGTGCTTCCCCTGCTTCCACGGACCCCATTCCCTGCTAGGGAATATTTGTGTGGCGAAGTATATTTGAAAATAATTTTAAATTGTGGGGCTCTCAATTGCCTATATTTTCCAAACGGTTTTCTTTTTATCGCACTTAAGAACACAGCGATTAAATTTTGCCGCTCTGGTGTATATGTACTACAAATCTTCAATAAACCTTATTACATTCCGATTTTCTTACAAAATTAAAGCTTAAGTAAGTCAACAATTAAAATAAATATTATCTGAACGCGTGTTTCACACGTAGTGAGATAATATTAACCTCATACGGCTCGTGCTCGCTAAGTGTAACAATGCGTTAAATAACTACATTTGTAAGAAATCATTGTAAACAATAAAAATATACGATTATTTACGGGCTGTTAAAAACAAAAATTTTTATCATTGTTTAAGGATTAATAATAGTCCAGAACCTGCCACTATTTTCCAAACACTTTTATTTATGTTTGATGTATGCGAATTATAAACAAAGTTGCTAATGACCCCATAATAAAATTGACAAAAAGGGTAACATTTCGTGTAGCTGAAATCACTTATATAAGAAAAAAAAATTTTTTTCGGTATATGGCAGTCTCCCCAAACACAAAATGACAAAAAAAAATCTGCGGAAATGCATCATTCGAGCCTATTCGATGATCACAATATCTACTATTTTAGTCACCTTTATAAGTGTTTGGGATCAACTTTCGTTTAGCTGAAATGAGCTATATGAGAAATGTCGTTACAGTTGGTCTTAGGACGCTTCCCTTATAACAGAAACATACAAATTTTCCTGCGGAAATGCGTCATTTCCATTTTCCGGACTTAGGTAAAATGGGGCCAAGCGAATCGGAGGGCACCCTAAGGTCGGAACAGGGTTAGCACCGGGTTAGGGGCCCTGACAAGTCTCTTCGCCTGTCTGTCCAAATGGACAGAAGGTATAAATAAAAAAAAATTGAATTTTGACAAGTTCAGATGACAAACCGTTTGTTTTCAGGAGAACAGGTTTAGATATTTCCTTCGTTATGAAATAGTGTACATTTCTTAGAAGCCTAAACAATAAAAAACTAATGTCGCACGAGAACTTGTCCGTTCTCTTTGGTATATACTTTTGTGTAGCTCGAGATGACGTTGCCCCCCCCCCCCTAGACGAAATTCTAAGTCCGCCCCTGTGAACAAGCCCATTCAGCAGCGGCAAGCTTCCATTTTTAAAAATATATTTTGAACAAAAACAAATTGTCGCTTAAAGATTTTTCAAAAATTGAGCGAGCTACACGTGATTACTGTCACGTTATTCAATTGCAAAGAGCGAGTTTTGCTTTTGAATGGTAGAACCACAGAGCGAGTATTGCAACAAATTATTAATTTACTACAAATTTTCCTCTTTTTTTCTTCAAACCTAGTGGGTTGTTGGATTCCGTGTAAAATTTTACATTATAATCTCGTTGAGTTTTTTGCACATATACGTGCACCTCATGTATCAAATATGTTACGCACCATATTGGAGACGCTGTCGTCGAATGATGGGTACCACCTACTTTCAACGATAATTTTCAAAAATTCGATATGGAAATTAATATTCATAGGTTGGTCATCGTAAAAATAGCTGCGTGACTTTTCTGGGTCGATTCGTGCGGAACCGCGTCTCTTTTTCAAGAATGTCGGATGTGGGTCACCAGGTGACCTTGTTCCGCCGAAAGTGGTCGTCGACTTCTTTTACTAATCATCATCAGACGATTTCTTCAGGTCACTGCTATTGACCACAGCCGTGCCGCAGCTACAACTTTTTTTTATTAAAGGTCGGTTTTTGTCGACTTTGATTAACTTGAGCATATATTATTAACTTGACGAGAATGAATGGTCGTCTTTAAATTTCTATCGGTATGCTGTAGTTTGTTAAATCTTGCTTTTTGTATATTACCGCAAAAGATCGGCGGCCTTTGTTTTGGATGAACGAAAAATCGGGGACAGATGGCGTATTGAATTTCATTTTTTATTATAGAGTAGCGAATGCAGGAGCTTTGAGACAGCATTAAGCTTCTATTATTACTATTTTTTTTAAGATTGTTGTTGTTCGTTAATTATATTGTGTCTGTTTAATAATAAGGCTATGGCAAATATCTCTTAACTTAACAAGTTTATAACAATTATTGCTGCCAACAAAATAGTTGTTATTGTAAAGGCCAAGATGAATAATAACAAGCCATCGACTAGCTATAATGTAGCGGGGCAGTTTACTTAATGGGGGTTACTAATTTTAGTTTATTAATGTCACATGCTAATGACCTATCAATGTACTTACCAAAAGAAGATGTACACTCCTTAACACTTCCACTTCCTTAAATTGGTATGAGCCAATAAACATATATAATTTGGCGTAAGTAATTAAGACCTTCTAGTTGATCAGTTGTGTTTTGACAAGTCTTTGTGCTGTCATTGTTAATAAGTCGTTATTAAAACTTATGAATTATTCTGACATTTCAGCGATCTGCTTGGTGTCCAAATGATTTTCATCTTGAAATGGGGTGCTAGAATAAATTTAGTTCTATTATTGTCGAAAGTACGTACTAAAATTGCCCTTTTCTTTATAAATTTGCGAAAAAACTCAGAAACAAATTCATAGTATAAAACTCAGTTGTCTTATTCTTACACTTATCAGTTTAAAATTTTTGGTTGTCAAATTAGACCGGACTATTTTTGGAGAATCTGGCCGTAAATGTTTCATTTAAATGTTTAAAATGTTATGTTTAAACGTTACAAGTTATTACATTATCATAAAAAGAAATTTTACCAAAACATTCTAGGAGTGGATTTAAATCAGGTGCGTGCAGCGCCTGAAAGCGGGGGAAGCACCGCATCCCTAAACTTTTTGGAGATAAGGAAATAAATTTTTATAGGTACATTAATACTGCATAAGTTTTAACATTATAGGTACTAACTATAATTTTATAAAAATATGGACTTAATTTCTCATAATTTATCTAAAATTGAAACGCAAAGAATTTTTACTGCGTAAACGCAACCAATTTCTCTAGCGTCGCCGTCATAGATTATTGACCCCGCTTACAGGTAACGGCACGCGTTACTCGAGAAACTGGACAAATTTAATAGTTAGGGAAGCGATCTTTCTGCCGCCTTCCGCGAGTTTTAGAATGAAATATTACGCAAGGTACACATATTTGTCATCCTTTACATTACTTGGACCGGGCGTTACGGGAATGAGTAACAGGAACGCCGACCCGATATAAAGTTGATAATAGAGTGGGCGTTACAGAAGATTTCTTTGGTTATTAAGAAAGTACTTAGTGAAAATTGCGCCCTAGAAACGTTGGGTTTCAGTTTAAAGCTGAAGTCACAGTGCCATTACAAAGTATATCTATCCTTCTGGAACTAAGACTCAACATTTACAGTTAAAAATTGTGAAACTACTTGGTATATTCGAGTAAACAATTTTTATCGCGTCTTTAACTCACACATACGTCCCTTCTCGCAGGTAGGCTGTATTACAGATCAATTTTAATCATATATCGGAGAACAGAGAATATTTTTTAACCTTATTATAAAATGTTTATCTTAATAAAAATATTTATTCATTTTTGCCATTTTTTCTTTATTTATTTAAAAACTTTTCCTCCGATCCTTTTATTGCAAATTATTGGTTAGAGGGAGTATTGTTACTTGGGTAGGAAACAATTTTAAGTAGTATAAAAAAGAAGGTTAATGTGGCTATGCTGACACTGTTTTTGCTTAATAAAAACGAGATTTTTGCAAATGCTGTTTGTGTTCAGTAAAAGCAAAGGTATTTTACTATAAAATCATAAAACTTACATATTTTGTCAGGTTAGAAATTTATTTTTATGACAATTCCGATTAAACTTTCACAGTAGACAACCAGAAATACTTGCACAAACAAAGCCGACTGTGGTAAAATGTTTGATTATTCTTTTTTATTGGCAACATCGTTTTTATTTGTCTTTTGCTAATGCTCCTTTTGCTAACAAGGATAGAAAGAAATCGGATTCCGTTGGGAATTTTATCAAGAAAAAAAAAAAAGAAATTTGCGATGACTAATCTTTCGATGTATATAACTAGCAATACTTCCACAAGCAAAGAAGGTACGATAAAAATTTGAACAACATCTTTTTTTATTTGTCTTTGTCTAATGCACTTTCGCCAGCACGCATAGAAAGAAATCTGATTCCTCCGTGATTATCAGGAAAGAAAGGATGAATATTGTGATCACTAAAATATGTTCTGGTGTAAACTATCCATGGAACTGACCAATAGGGCGAATTCTCGTTCAATTGTTTTTTCTGTCATCATTCTCACATAAAATTGGATACAATATAGTCGAAACTTTCAAGACAAAAGTGACATTATAAAGTCTGACACGCCACTTGCAATGGTTCCTAATAATTTAAAGACAAGAGTCACGTCGGTTATCAAAATTATTCTGTTCTGCTGAGAAAACTCACTGGAACTCAGTTGGCATTACAGATTTAAATAATTAGACCGGTCCTAACACAAGTATGTCCGGTCATTGAAATTTAAATTGATTCGTTTTAATCTAATCGCCTGACCTGCTTTAACTGTTGCTTGCAGAAAAGAACATGGTTGTAAAGAGGAAGACATTACTGCTTTTTTAATGTTTTACCTGTTTCGGTTTAATATCGTAAAACACTAATTGCAGGCTCGCAAATTGATTGTCGGAAGTTGCTATTATTGAACTTAAATGACTAGAACTAATTTCATAAATATCTTAATTTTCGTGAGAAACTGTACACCGGTGATCAAAAAAATCACTTAATAATTCATGGCCGGAACGTATTTTAAGAGGCGTTCTGAAGCCGGCCCTACCCTCTCGATAAGAATATTGTCACGCCCTTGTCGGTGCCTCCACCATGTGTCACGCCCTATTTTTAGGAGCGCGGCTAGGAGCGTAGAGGTACCGGAACTTTAACTAGATTTGAATTAAACCCAAATTAAAAATAAACTTAAATTATTTATTCACAATAAATAGGAACAGCATAAAATGATTCAATCTTAACATAAAATAAAAGACACATATACGTAATTACAATTGAAAGACAACCTTCGCAACTTAATTTTCTATTACGTACATTGATATAAATATGAAGAACATTTCTTTCATAGTTTATCACAGTGTAAAATAAGCGTTAGAAACGCACCGTACCGGGGATCGTGAACTAGTGTCTTTTCCAACACTTGTCTTTCCCATCGCCCTATCACCCAGTCAGCAGTTTTCTCCCCTTTTTTGGGAAGCAGTGACTTTGGGTCAGAAACCGCGATTCTGCTGACTTGGTGATTCAGCGTCGTTTAAATAAACTGTTTAAAGTAATTGTTTGATTTGATAAAGGAATTATAATATTTCATAGTTGCAATTTTAATGCATATTCAATAAATAAGCTACGTCCTGCCAATGTAGAGGGCAATAACTTATGAATAAGTAAAATAAGATTATAGTGTATTGAACTTCCAAATACTGACCCATGAAATATTATTGGTTTTTCGACTGACAATATTATTGAATGAAATTCAATATTTCTTTCCAATTTTTTTAACGCGGTCCATAGGTTTTTACATGGTTAAACTTCGACTCCTTGTTAACCCCATTTATATTACAGCTATACAGTTAAAACTTAAAATAGATCAAATCTAAAGTCCTAAAAACAAGTCAAGTGATTAATTGTACCAAAAAATTCCGAGAACTACTTAAAAATGCATTTTTGTATTTGATAAAAAGCACTCTTTAATCCCCCGTATTTCCTTGTTTTTAGCTGTGTTTACCAGGTAAAGGTGACACTTAGACATTCCCTGACGTTTTTAACTTTATTGTCACAACAAAAATATTTAAAATATGTACATTTACGCTCTTAACGAACGAATTGAAATGGTTTCAAACTGCATAAGACGGATGTCTTATCGACAAGGTGCCGATCACTTTGCTGCGTATTCAGATCGTCCAATACCCATCAAGACAACAGTGCAACAACTTCACGAAATATTTATAACTAGGGGTTGTCTTGTTTCTTCGCATGCGAAAGGAGAATTTACCGACGAAAGTTCTTTTTCTACAAATGGAACAGTAAACAAACAGCAGTGTAGAATATGCGCTAGAGAAATTCCTTACGTAGTTCAGCCAACGCATACAGAGAGGAGCGAAAGGTTAATGTTTGTGCAGGAATTGTAAGAAATAGGATCATCGAACCATATTTTATAAACGGCGCATTAACAGCAGAAAAATACCTGGAACTTTTGGAAACAGAAGTGGGTCCTGCGTTAGCAAACAAAAATGACGAGATAATTTTTTAGTACGATGGAGCACCAGCTCATAGTGCAGCAGTCATGACTGAATTTTTAAACACTATATTTGCTGGATTGGACGATTCGGCCCTTTTAAATGGCCTGCGCGAAATCCCGATATCTCACCTTTAGATTTATTTTATTGGGGATATCTATCATCCAAGGATTTTGAGTATTTGAGTGGGAGACCTAATGGTGTACACGAGCTGAAAATATAATTATCGAGGCTTGACGTACTATTACGGTACGCCAGTTTTGTACAGTGTCAGAACATTTTTATGACTATTTAGGGTACTGCTTGGCTGTTAATGGAGGACACTTCAAACAATTTATTTAAATAATTTAAGTGTTTATTGCTTCGAGTACCTGTTATTTTGTCATTGTTTAAAATCTTTAAATTTATTTTCCTTTACCGACAATTATTTTTTTTTTATTTTTTACTTTAAGTATCTTATTATAACTTTATACAATCCCTTCTGTGGGTTGCCATTAAATTAGTATTTGTAAGTACAGTTCAGCGCAGCCCAGGGCGTGTAACTCACCAAAAATGGTTGTTTGAAGTTTTAAGTACGCGTAAGTAGTGATGTAAGGATTCGTATCCAAAAATCCGTTGGATCCGAATATTAAAAGAATCCGGATTATCCGTAACCGGCCGATAACTTGATTCGGAATCAAAATAAATTCGCATCAGCTGGTTACTAATGCAAAGGGCAACGAGAAAACGGAATCGGAATCGACTGTATGCGAACAACACAGTCTGCGATGTGGCATATTTGATCTTATGCTTTCTCTTTCTAATGACCTTTCCTAAAAAAAGATAGCATAGTTATCGGGGTAACGGGTATCATATGGGATGAGACCCATTGGTTAAACTAGTCCCACCTCACCCGAACCGAATTCAAACGAGAACGAACGACGGTGCCTTCCTATCCCTAACCTTCGACTTCGAATGATATGATACCGCATCGACCTACCACCTACCTAGCCGTGTATCCGGATAGAAAATGTTGCATGCATACGTATACATGATCTGTAACCGCTTTTGCGCGGCTCAAGAAATGGATACGTATTCGGATAATGGATACGGATATTTGCTGATTCCGATTCCGTATGATTCAGATATCTAAAGAATACGGATATTTACAACACTACGCGTAAGGTTAGTTAAGTATAAAAGCGATGAAGTTTCAGGAAATTAAGAAAAAGGATCGGCATTTTTAATTTACAACCTGCAAAACTTGTTGATAATACCATTTACCTGTCAATAATACCTTAATACATGGATATATACAGGGATAGACAAACTTTGATTTATTATAAAAACCATTTTTTTAAATAGTTGGCTCAGTTTTATCAACACAAACGATATTGTAGCTTGTATATAATGTCCTAAACTATCTTTGTTTAAAATTTTAGCTTCAGATTTTTAATAAAACAAGGCCTAACACGGGGTCAAAGTTTTACCATGTAAAATCCTATGGCCCGCGTAAAAAAAAAATTGCTGTACACGTGCTTCTAAATTACTTACTAATCGTAAATTCGATGACTTTTTACCAGTATTTTTGTGTGATCACTGACTGATCACTTAGGCTAAACCCTATGGGTTGCAACACTTTCAAAACGGAAAAATCTCGCAGCGTAGCTTCTAGGGACGCCTTTGAGGATAGAAAAAGATAAGTAGCTCAAATTCAAAATCCTGCTTATCCTTGCCTTGTTTTTACCAAATAAGTTGAATATATCAGTGTACCTACTTATTAATTTGCGGTTTTTTAGACCACATGCTATAAGTACTAAACAGGTAAAAGTCAAATAAGCCAACAGTAAAGGAAGACGATCCTTATTTAGTTTTTACATTTAACTTGAGTAAATATAACGGAATCGCATTCTGACATCCATCGACTAATTCGGGGTCAATACCCGCGGCGCAGAAGGTTAGAGACGGGCTTTTTACATCGAGACTAACGTCGATCATCCGCAATATTTGCATAATAATTTCTTTCACATCTGCTTTAAGAGCAGTTTCAGCGCTCATTATTAATACTATTTCGGTTCTTTTTAATATTGTTGTTGCTATATTTGACATAAAAAAACAATGGCTTTCCAGTGTAGGCACATAAAAAGACATTTTTTCACGACCGGTAGTAGAAATCAATTTCTCTGATATCAAAATCATGACAGAAAAAGTAAATTATTTCCTAGGTGAATAATTTTTGAAAAAATTCCCTAGGCAGTTTTCATTATAAATCAAATAAAAACTGAAGAATTTAAGAAATTTAACGTTTATTTATTACAAACTTGACCCACACATTCGTATCATTTGTTTACATTATAATTAAGCGTTACATGTTTACATTAATTGTAAAAATTAACACCAAGTATATTTAAGCAAATTCAGCGGAATGTAAATTTATACTGGCTGTTTCGTTCAAGGTTCGGTAATTTTAAATACTCGTAGTTTGCAATTGCATTTTGTATCTTTCCCATCACATTTTCTATATACATATGTACCTACCGGCCGAACGCTAGATTTCTCGATTTTGCAATATATAAAAACGCGTCGGCGATTAGTTTGCGGTGGCCGTAGCGCTGCATATTTCCGGTAAAATTCAAGCATACTTATATTTCTCTTAATAGATGCAACTACAAAGATCCTGTATGTACAGGGATATCCAAATAGAAGTGAACAGGCCTTATAATTTTTTTATTTTTAAAAATGGGAAATTGACATTAACTTTGACTTACCTACGAAGAAAATTTAAAAAGGTAGCAGGTATTTCGTTCGGAACCTGGATAGTTACGTTTAAAGTATATTTATGTGAAATAATTTTTAATTTAAACTGTTTCAAAAATGATTGAAAAATCGCATAGGGTATGTTATACAAAATATGTCTAGAACTTCTCGAATCCAAAAACATGATAAAAATCATATCATCCAATTTAAAATAAGCGAGAAAATCGATGTTTTATACTAATTCGATGCTCAACTGTTTTGCTGATAAGATATATGAATGATCCATATAAAACCCCAAAATTTTCATATTCGACATTTTTTCCCATCTTTAAAAATAAAAAAGTTATAAGGCTTGTTCACTTTTATTTGGATATCCCTGTATTATTCTTGGTATTTGGAAGTTCAACTATTAAAGAAGACCCCATGTCTTCAACATTATATAGTTCGTTAGCACAGCAGGCTCCGGCCATCCCAAATATTAATTCAACCTAAAAAAAAAAAAAAACGAATTTGTTTCTATAAATTTAATTTTACCTTTCTCATCAGATGAAGATCTCCGTCAGCTTGGGATAACTGTTTACTTGCTCTTTGGTAAAAATTTTAGATTTTCTTTGCAGTGTAACCATCAAAATTGATACCTACTTATTTCGTATATTTACTTATGTCAACATTGTCGTAAAGTACCATACCACATTTAACCATCGAATACTGAGCCCCTGGCCCATAACAAATTGTTAAACCTACCTGAACTTGATATTTAATTATTAATCATGCTTGAAGGGAAAGTGGTTCTAGTCAGAGAGAAATCGCGTGTCATCTTTTGGTAATTGTGGATGCGACGTCCATGAAATTGGGAACACAAAAACACAAATTACCATCCGTCCGTGTACATAAATTATTAATCAAATTGGACGGTCACGATTCCGTGGGTGAAAGTCGTAACCCTGACCCTGTTGTGAGTTTTCATTTTTAAGAAATGGATTTTTGGTAAACACCAATTTTCACTAAAGGGACAGGGGTCAAGGTTTCGAGTGAAACGTTTATAGATTTTTGTCAAAATTTACTAATTCATTTCCAGAGCTTTTTTTAGTGAGCCGTGAAACGGAATACTTATGAAATCTTTTCGGTGTCCGTTCATGTGTCTGTCACAGGCGAGTTTCTCTGAAACTATTCGACGTAAAAGTTTGAAATTTAGCACAGAGATAGAATGTGGTGGCCCAATTATAGACTAAATTATTAATTTTTGTCGCATTTTTAATATTTATAAAGGTTTATTTCTGTAGAAGTTTATCTAAATTAAAAGTCAATTAGTGTATATTAATAAATATTTTTTTACTTATAAACATGTTTCTTAGGTTCCTTCAAGGTTCAGCCAAAGATGCCCCAAATCTACATTTCGAAATACAACAGATTCGTCGATGCAGTTCTTAACAGAATCAACAGGCTCTTAGGAAAGCAGTATGACCCCGTAAGGGTTAAACTGCTTAGCCAGTTACAAAAAAATAATCTGAAAGTGAAGAAAACGCCAGGAAAACCTAAGAAGAAAGGACCTACACCTGTACCGAAGACTAACAAGATGGGCGAATTGGAGTTGGCAAGGTATACACTATACATACATACATAAAAGTCCAAGAGTTTGCAAAAATGTAATTTTTTTATTAATACATTTATTGAAATGTAAATGATACTAAAAACTGGTGGGTACCTAAAGACTAAATTAGCTGTTATCGGAATCGCGAAAAGTAAAATAAGATAGAGGGGAGAAACAAAAATTATACCACAAAAATATGAATATAGATTAATACTAATATGTTATACAGTGTGTCTACTTAAGTTGGCAGCATATGGGAAAGTTTTTTATTATTAATTTTACGAAAAAAAATTATTCTTCATAAAAAGTTTTGCATGGTCCAAAACCTAAAATGCAACCTTCAGATATCGAAATTATCCGAAAAAAATTAATTTCGAAAAAGATGTTCTCTGAAAAAATGTATTTTTGAAAAGTACTTTTAAAAAAATTTTAAAAATTGTTTTTGAAAAATTGTACTTTCGTAAGTATTCGTATATCCCTCCAAATGAGCCGAAGGCAAAAATACATTTTCCGAAAACATATGTTTTAGGAAACATAGTTTTTCTAAATTTAAATTATGAACTCTACTGGCAGAGAAAATGCCAATGAAAAAATGACAAAAAGATTCTAAACTAACCTAAAGGAACCTTTTTTGTGTTCGGTCAGGATTACATTTCCTTGTGTCTGATATGTTACTCTGTAGTAAATTACTTTCAAAAAAGTGTTTTTTCAATATGAATATTCGAAGTCATATTCGAAACAATGTTTGAAAAATTGTCTAAAAACATGTTTTCTTAAAAAAATGTAATTCCGGAAAGTGGTTAAAAAAATTCGAAAAGTTGGATTCCGATAAAAAGGTTTTCCAAAATATTTTTTCGAAAAATTTTCATATATCAGTTCACATGGATAGAAGGTATAAATAAAAAAAAATGCTAGAATTTTGGTAAGTTAAGATGACAAACCGTTCTGTTTTCCCAAAAGCAGGATTAGATATTTCGTCCATTATGAAATAGGGTGCATTTCTTAGAACCCTAACAATAAAAAAATGTTGCACGCGAACTTGCCCTTTTTTTGGTATATACTTTTGTGTAGATCGAGGTGACGTTGGGCCCCCCACTCCTAGACGAAATTCTAAATCCGCCCCTGGTATGCACCAACTTTGCTTAATACTTACATTTCGATAAAGTCATTTATTAAAAACTTTTCCATTTATTGAAAATTTCTTGAACCACATTGCATATAAAAACACATTTCAGGTTGGTAAACATTCAGGACAAAGTTTCCTTTAAAGTAAAATATAGTCAAGTCACAAAATGAAACTTTAGGTCTGTTTTACTAACTAGTATCGTTTTTATTTATAATCTCCATACCTTAGATCCAAATATGTAAAATACGAAGTGGCAGACGGTGCTTCCTCTACTCCCAAAGGCTCAGAATCAGCAACCAAAGAACCCGAATTTGTTCTAATAGCGAAAGCAGGAAGCACATCCGAGAGTACTCCTGAAAAACTAAAAATTATTGATCAAATTCGAGCTGCTCCCCCAAGGCAGAACAATAAGAAAAAGGGTAGCAGTAACACCACCAAAAAGACTAACAACAATAAAAAGAAGAACACCACCACTGTGAGTAAAAATTTCCCATTTATTGGTGATAGTTTTTTTTTCTATGAACAATGTCAAAGCAGATTAAGTTGACAAAATTACCTTTCCATTTTGAGGTCAAATATTTGAAATAAAAGGTTATACAATACTGTTACTCTTTAACATATTTTTTTATTCGCAATAATATTGTTGCAGAAGTTTATGTTTTTAAGCTTTAGTTTATGTTCATTTGTTTTGAGATTTTATATTTACTTTATTAGTTTATAATTTAATACCTTGGTATTAAATTAGAAAGGATATGTTACGCCTATGAAAGAAGGTCTGGATCTTTGCCGAATATTCGATTCCATTATTTTTTGTAACACACGATAGAAAGTCTATAATTTACCAGTCTTCTATTTTCTTCTTCTAACGCGTATTGTATCTTTCCAGAAAAATTTTACTTCTACCGAATTTCCTAGTGTTCTTCCAGTATTATAAATGTGATTCCTTGGCCCACTTTTTCGTTGAAAATGTTCTGATCGGCTCATGGACTGTTGTGTATAACAGTGACCTTTATCTTACTGAATTTAGCCATCGTCAAAAAAAGAAAATTTAAATAATACCTTACAGGTTATAAAACCATATTAGTACCAGTTGACACAAAATTTTAGCTAAGATTTGTTCAGGTTTATGAACTAAAATCGTTTTGGTTGTCACACAAATAATCGTTTTCCAAAATTACCAGTAATTGTTTTTATAGAAATCAGGAAACAAGACCAAACAAACAACAAACACTAACAAAAACAAGCAAAAGCCCAGAGCGACGTTGTTTGGTCTGAGTACATTGAAACGAGATGGAGACGTTAGTGTCAGCATGCTTCCTGAGTACACCACAGTTAAGACCAATTTTGTGTTGGGCCCGCTAAGGCTCCGAGTAGAAAGAGAGGTAAGTTATCAATTATTTTTTATAATAGGTTTGATTTGCGGTATCAGAGTAGTAGAGTAAAAAAAGTGCAAAGGTCAAGTTAAGTATGGGTTAGCAGGCAGGGTGGCGATTGGTACATAAGAGCTGCAGAACTGCGAACCACCAACATTTCCAAGCCACTTGACTAATTTTTTCATACTTTGCAGTAAATAATGAAATATTTCTTAAAATAAAAATAAGTAAAAGTAAAACACCGAAGCCAGCGCTAGTCAACACATGCCGCGCTCGCGGCACCGACTTCTGTAATACACTCCTAATTTTTATAATATATTATCAACCTAGGTACTTATGCAAAATCCCACTAGTGAACAAGCAATATTTGTATCAGCTGCAATTATTCAAGCAGTTTTTAGGTTTTTTGAAAAACAGACCTCCTAAAGTTTTTTTTTAATCCCCAAGGTCGCTAGAAGTGGAAAAAGGGAATTGAGAAGTGCCACTGCAACAACCGCTGAAATGTACGGAAGGCTAAATCTTAGGTTGGTGCATGGAGGAGCAGCCACCTTGCACTCTATTAGGGTGCTACAACCCAAACAAGTAAGTAGACACACTGTTGATCGTCGAATATAAATCTAAAATCTAAACCCTCTGAGAAAATGTATGTTAAAACCTATTTTTGAGATTAGCATAATTTATCATTTTTAGCCTATTTGGGCTCATTATTGATAGTGACAGTTTTACATTCTTGTTTTAATTTCTAAATTCAAGGTAAGAATAGATACGCCAGATAACCACGACAAAACAACGGAGTTCATGTGGAAAAGGAGCCCTCAAATAGCGACCATTGTCTCACAAAAATTGGGCGCGGTGGCGAGATCCATGTTAAAACCACCACCACAACCAAGACCATAAAAGTTTCAAATTTAAAGCGTCAAACTTTAAAAGGAATGAAATGAGTCACAAAATTGTCATTTTTATTATTTACTGTGTTTAACATAGAATGGAAGCTTTTACGGCTTGAATCATTTAGCGCAATCATAGTGCTTGCGATTAGACCCTGTCAAGGAGGAATACCTTCCTGGCGTTTTGCCTTCAATTACGCGAGGGATCTTCATTCTCATTAAAACACTCATTCAGTATTTGAACCTCCTGGAGTGAAGATCCCCGAAGATACCTGGTGCAATCTAATCCCAAGAACTATGATTTTCTATACAGTGTTTCTTTTTACGTGCCTTTATCTAGGTCTCGGTAATCGTGTCACAAATTTTATAATTTGCAAACAATATCCTTAGGGGAACTATTATAGAAATATAAAAAGGAGACATGCTGTATACATGGTATTAACATGATTAGTTTCAAAGAGATTACGTTGGGAACATGTGTAATTAAAAACTAAAAATATCGCGACTGAAAATATTTTTTTTTTAAATATAGTAATATTAAGTTGTATGTTTAAGTCAACATATTTTTGTTTTTTTTTGTGGTTGTTGTGTGTTTTTGGGTGGGGAATCCTCCTCTCAAGTAGTAAAATTAAAAAAAAAGTAAGTCTTAACCAAGGGTATGTCGGTACCATATTTATAATTACACATTTTAAAAAATTTAAAAAAGGAAAATGTCATATCTACTTACTTCATTTAATAAATAGTGAACTTTATTACTTCAAGAAAAACTTTTTGTGAGAATCACTTTTTTTGGAAAATTACAATAGAATAATCCAATATATATATTCAAACTACCCGGTCTTGCGCTTATTTGTTGCTCGGGCAACCCTCCGAGGCGAATTACACGTTCTCCAGTTTGGGTGCATCGTGGAGCCCTCGGATAGCCGGGCTTAAACCATAGACATTACATAATAATATTAGACCCGCACAGCGTATTCCCTACACTAGCTGAATCCGTCCAATGCATGATGTTCAATACTACAAAATGCTTTAAATTTTCAACTGCGCATGCGTATTTGTGGCATTCTTGGTGCAAGTCAAACGGGTCCATTTTTATTTTCATGTCACTGGTTTAATCCGGATCTACGAATTTTTCGAACAGTTTTCTGGAAAAGAGATTTTTAAAATACATTTTTCTCAAAAAATATCTTTCTCGAAAGTCGAAATATATTGTTGGAGTCAGAGGTCTGTTATAGTTATAGTTTTGGTACAATTCTAGATAGTAGGGATTAAGATATCTGTGGTTTAATGTTTAGATATTTATTTTATTTATTTATTTATTTTATTAGAATAAAGAATATGAAATAAAACTACTTTGTTTAATTTACTACAACGTTTTTATTTATTCCTTATTAGAAGTTTAAAACTTAATATACGGTTTAAAATATTCATTTGATCATTTTTGGAAATAGTTTATAAAATTATAAACAAGATTCTCTTAGTTTAGAAAACGGACTTAATAATTATATAACAATGTTTTTCAGGTTTTAGGATAAAATACGTAGGTATATACAGTAAATCTTTGGACTTAAAAACTATAATACTTTGGGATAAAAGTTATTTTTATTGCAGGGGAATATAACTAGTACTCATTAAAAAATATTAGTGTGTCTTACAAAATGTATTTTCTATTCTAGATAGGCGTCATCTACACACAGGAAGTCCTTATGTATTGTTGCAGAGAAAAAGATACTTGTCATGACAAATTTGCTAATTTTATAAGGTTTGTTCTCGTTGCAAGAAACTGCACAAACCTACATTTTTTACTTGTAGAAAACACCCATTAGAAAAAGATCAACGCAGCATTTTTTTATACAGGGTATTTCAAAAAACATGTGCCATCGCTTAAAAGCAGATTCTTTGAAATAAAGTATGGCAAAAAGTTTATATGATCATGGGCCCGCCGATGCTTTGTTTCAAAAATACAGGGTGTTAAATTTTTTAATTTCTGTTTTTTAAAAATATTTTCAAAATGACTTCAGCAATGTTGATGAAATTTGTGTTCTGTAAAGTACATAAATTAGGTATAATTCTGACTATGAAAAGACGTTGACTGGTCCTCCAGGGGCGTGCATATGAGAAGGTAAAATATTTTTTTTAATAAAAACATGTACGCCACTGATTTTTTCACATTTTTGTATCTCAATAAAATAGCTTGTTAAATTCTTAACAAAACTTACGTCTTCATATTTTTTCAATTTTCACTTCGTTTAGGAGATCCGATGTTTATATGAACTTTTGCCCAAGTTTCTTTCAAAGAATCGCCCTTTAAGCGATGGCACATATTTTTTGAAACACCCTATATAAAAAACAAACTGTACATTGGCGACTCAAATTAAGAAAGCCAACTGCAATCAGCTGATTTTAAACGGGGAAGCAGGGCTCACTAGACGACAAAATTGACAAAGATGGCAAATAACACAATAATCAAGACAAAGACGAAACGAAAACATTTCCCGTTATAGTAGCTAGCAAATCGACTGCAGAGGACGCCACGTTCTATAACGCAGAATGTTTTCGTTTCGTCTTTATCTTCATCATCGTGTTATTTGGCATCTTTGTCAATTTTATCGTCAAGTGAGCCCTTCTCCTTCGTTAAAAATCAGCTATGAGTTGCCAATGGACCACTTTAAAAATGCACTTACGAGAGGGTATTGATATCTAGTTAGCCTGAAACGCTTCTAGCAGACAAAATTGAATATGGTTGCTATGATTACGTTACAACTATGATGTTTTATAATAATTAAGTTGTTAAAATTTGGCATCCGTAAGTTGAACGGTGACAAAACTGTGAATTTTTGAAAACGGCATGTCTGAGAAAAAATTTAGTTTCGATCAGTTATTTATTGGTAGTTATTTTTGAAAGGGTTATCGGGCAAAGAAATTTTTGGTAATATGATAGAAACCTTAGGTGATTAGCGTCCTTCATAAGCCACTATTAAACACTGGTTTGCGGAATTTAAAAGAGGAAGATCAGATGTCAAAGATGATCATCGCTCTGGAAGACCCATAAGTGAACACTCTAGAAAATATTGATTCTGTCCATGATATGATTTTAGAAGATCAGCGAATTGCGTTTTACATCGTTTATCACGACTTGGGTATGAGAACGCTTTCGGTCAAATGGATTCCTAGATGTTTGAATGTCGATCCGAAGCGCGTTCGATTGACAACGACGAAGAAAATCTACCTCCTTCACGTGGATCATCTTCTAATAATTCTCGTCCCCAGAGAAACAACTTCGACCAGTTTCTTATTGTCGCAAATAATGGAGAAGAGTCTCCATAAGCAGCTTCCATTCGGTTTATGATCTTTGTTGGTGACATTCCTTCTTTGGTTCAATTTTCGACATTTTAGCCACTCACTTGAATACAACGTCTTTCTAGCACTGTCCCAAATAAACTATTTAGTGTAAAGAGTTGGAAGTTTATAAATAACCTAATGAGGGATATTTCTACCTAATGGCAATACAATTTTCAAAAATATGCCCTTTTCTCTATTCCAGACTAATAATACATCGACCGCAGTACGACCCAAAAAATTCCATGTTCAAAAATCGGCAGGCAAAATTCTTGCTTAGGTTGGGTTTGATTGGGTCAATAGTCGGCTGGCAAGATTCTTGATTCAGTTTTCTGGGACAAAGATGGGGTAATTCTGATAGATTATTTGGAACAGGGTAGAAGTATCACTAGAGCATATTATACTGAGTTGTTAATTAAATTACGTAAGAAAATGGTGGAAAAAAGCCGCGGAAAACTTGACAAAGGTGTGCTCTTTTTGAAAAACAACGCTCTTGCTCACAAATCGTTGATTGCACTGCAAAAAATTGATGAAATTGGTTTTGAATTTGTTGTAATTACCCGCCCTATTTTCTGGATTTAGCACCGTCAGTTGCTCCCAAAACAAAAAACATCTGGAAGGTAAAATATTTTCGAAAAATGACGAAGCACATATTATTATGTATGTTGAGGAGTGCAGACCAAGACCATTTTTTCTAAAGGGCACAGAATTACTTTATGAACGTTCTGCTAAATGTGTAAGTCTTAAAGGAGATTATGTTGAATAAATAAAATTTTGTTTTCAAACATTGTGGCGTTTCAATGGTAGGCTAAATAAATACTTATCAATACTCCCTCGTATAATTCATTAAAAAATCAAAATATTACTTTGTACTTTTCCTTGTAAGTCGCACTCGGCAAAAACTCGTAAAAATACGTCTGTCGATTTTTTATTGCCCGCGGCTTTAGAGGAAAAGTACAAAATAAAATTTAGATTTCTCTATATACAGTGGCCCGCTTTTCATAAATCCACCTCAATTTATCTGTTAATATTGCGATTTTCTTTAAATTTGGGTGGTAATTGTATGATGAAAAAATTGAATATTTGGCATAGTAAAAATTTACCTTAATTAAATTTATTTTAGGGGGTAGGAGGGGCTTGATTTTTCAGAAAAAGTATATTAGGGCTTATTTTAAATAAATTTTGTTGTCATATTTAGATTCAGCATCCCCAAAAACCCCTTAATCCATATTCTCGAAATCTCAAAAACTGATTAAGGCAGGAAGAAAAAATTATGAATATCCAATTTCCTTACAAAACTTCGACTTCAGAAAGCAAGCCGACCAGTGTTATTTTTGTGCATGTTATTTTCATTAATGTTAAAGAGTGCTTTGGAATAAATATTGAAGCTTTTGTGTAACTTTGACATAAATTGAAGGTATGTGTTTTTGGATTAATGGCTCTGGTTGAAACCAAATAGCGAGATAAATTGAAGGTGTTCTTATTAAATTCATAATTTTTTTCCTTCTTGCCTTAATCAGTTTCCGAGATTTTGAGAATATAGATTAAAGGGTTTTTGAGGATGCTGAATCTAAATATGACAACAAAAATTATTTAAAATAAGCCATAATATACATTTACCGAAAAATCGAGCCCCTCCTACACCCTAAGACAACACGTCGATGATAAATGTAAGTTAATATGCCAAATATTTCATTTTTCCAACATACAATTACCACCCAAATTTAAAGAAAATCGCAATATTAACAGAAAAATTGGGGTGGATTTATCAAAAGCGGGACACACGGTATATCTCTAATATCGTTTTTTTGCGCTCAAACTGGAGAGACATTGTTTTTTATGGCAAATAACTATGCAAGAACAATGTTAAAGAAAACAGAAATAGTAGTGATAGGCGCTGAATACAATTAACGAAAAGTCATACATATAATAGAACTGAAATATGATCCACAACGTCTACGTTAGAAAATCATTTTGTTCACGTTTTTTGGTTATCTGCTTTCTGCCTCTCGATAAAAAAAATTATAAAGCATAGTAAAGGGAATAAAGTAAAGCAAAAATACTAAAAAGAATTTTAGCGGCAAAATTTGGCAAGACGTCGACGACTTTTAAAAAAATTGATATCAGAAAAAGCGAATTAAGTTTTAAGTACTACTCGACAATACGAGAAAAAATTTTTAATTGTCTAAACTGTCTGTAAACTTAAAGCTTTTTCGTGAATCAACCAGTAAAAACGCGCGGGGTCTTGGAGTCAATAATTTTTATCGTTGAAAACGTTTTAAACTACACTGCTCAAGTGCTCAACATAATTAGGGGAACACTTATTTGTACCCCTGTAACTTTTAAAGTGGTAATGATATACAGATGAAACAAACGTATTCTAAAGACACCTTTTTCCTAATAAATCGAATAATATAACATTGAACTAATCATTTATTTCTAAGATAAGATTAACAATTCAAGAAAAGTGAAATCAAGGATTTTCTATGGGTAGCGTCGGGCTATTTGAGCGTATATGAGGATTAGTATCGCGTGTGTCCTCCAGCAACACGAGCTTTCGAATGTCTTCCTGTGGTATTCTGTCCCACTCTACGACTAGGACTTAGTCGTTGAAGGGTCTGAGGTGGATTTGGGCGGCGTCGAATACCTTTGTCCAATAGATCCCATAAGTGTTCAAAGGGATTAAGGTCGGGGCTCAACGCTGTACAAATTTCATGCTCACCAGGAAAATCTACAGTAATGAGGCCAGCAGTATGTGGCCTTGCATTATCCTGTATGAAGAGAAAATCAGGGCCTATACCATATACTGCAGGAAAAATGTGATCTGACAGAATCATAACAATATACCTTGCAGCTGTAAGACTTTCTGGTATCACTACAAGATCTGTTTTTCCTCCAAACTTATTCCACCCCACACCACTACCATTATCCAAATCCGGATACTTCTGGCACAGCAGCAGTAGCCTTCATTAGGACGTCTCTACACACATACAACGGGTTAGATAAAATCTTGATACATCTGTGAAAAGTACAGGTCTCCAGTGTCGAAGGTGCCATCCCAAATGATCACGAGCAAAGTTTAATCGCAGAGTTTTATGACGTTGAGTAAAATAGGTTTTCGTACCGGTCGTCTTGGCTTTAAACCTAACTGTCTGGTCAGAAATGTATTTTAGTGGGCTAGTATTGTTTTTCTAAAGGAATCTAGAGTATGTCCAATTTTCCATGCTGAGTATATGGATCGGGTTGGATGAAGTTTGGCCCAGGGTCCACGACTTGGGCTAACACACATAAAAATTGACTAATTTTTATCTCTGTCAATAGCTGTGTCCACACGGATGAAGCAGCATTCAAAAAGCTACTTTAAAATACGTCAGAAAGAGTATAATAATAAAAATTACAACTAAAGCGTATTACAAAAAAAAAATCTACTACACGCTTCTTCTCTTTACTTTTGACCTAAGACCTACATACAGGCCAAATTTCAAGTTTGCAGCCTTACTCTAGGTACCCTAGGATTTTGATTCGACATCACCGCGTCCGAACATCCGTCGTCAGTAGAAACGTTTTCAACGTTAAAAATGCCGTTAACTTTTGGCTTCTTCGGGCTCAATTTTTGTCGCTAAAGTTTCTCTAAAGTAGTCCTATAAATTACACTGTTCTGTAGTCTTAGCACATGACAAATTTGACACAATAAAGTAAGACGCCCACTCTGTAATAATGTAAGTTCTGCACATATTGCCCAAAAATATATTTTAAAAGATGTCTAAAGACGTGTTTTTTTGCCATCTAATAATGTATGCATATTTGTAAGACCTCTGTACCGGTTTATTCGAAGACGTCATATGTCATTTGTCCTATGCTTAGAACCTACAGACTAACAAAAGCTAAATAACTATACAAATTATTATTGGGATGCACTGGCTAGTCAAGTCTAAAATAAAGGAATGGTTTAAATCACAATAATTTTTTTCCAAGAAAAATATAGGACTCATAAACACTAATTTTCTATAGAAATATTTATCTATAATTTTTAAAGAACTTTATGCAACTGCACTACTAATAACTAGAGCTGTATAACTGTTCCCACAACACATAACCGCCGGCTCGGGAACCGACTGGCCACGTGTCAGTCTCGTTTAGTTGTTGAGGTCGGCGCGCGGCGCGACGAAAGCAGATTTTTATACGTTATAAATATATTATTAAGTATGTCTAACAGGCGAAAGGCCAAAAACGACCATTGGCTGACAAAGTGAAGTTTATCGGTTAATTTCCTCATTTATTATTCGATGGTGCTAAATATTTTGTAACGTTTGCTATAAACCTTTGATGTGCTGGGACAAAAGATGGGCCTAAAGATCATGTAAATATGAACACATAAATGAAAGAAATGACGTGCCATCAAAAACTCAATTTATGTTCGATTTGTTTTTTATGCTGATTGCCTGTAACTTACTCGATCAACGACCATTTCAGCACTTCTGGAATAAATATAATCTCCACTGATTACCAACTTGGGCAACGTTACATACGTATGTATCATCTGTACGCGAAGAAATCGAAAACAGGATCAAATCTAAATTAAAAAATAAACAGCTTTAGTTATGTCTTGACGAGACGACAGATTGTAAAAAAAAATCTATTGTTAATATTATAGTACGTGTAATGGAATGTCTTAAACCGACAGTTGTTATATTAGCTAGCAAAAGAATAGACAAGCAATGGACAAGCAACTACGAGGGTGGTGCTCAACTGTTAACGTTTATAAGCGATGGTGCCGCGACAATGCGTTGTGTAGGCCGTTCTCTTAAAGAAGAGAGTGGAAGGTTTTTACACGAAACATGTAAAGTGCATGCTTTACATAGATGCATTAATACCAAATTCAAAAAAAGCGTCTCTCAAATCTCCCAAAGGTATTCCAGAATTTCACAGACAGTGTCCCGGTATTCTTGAACCTCCGCAGCCTATTCTGATACGTTGAGGAACATGATTGAAGGCAGCTTTTTATTATTTTGAATATTTCCAACAAATAAAATCTGTGACTGTACAATTAGATCCTGACGAAGCTGCAACCAGTAAGGAAAGTCAGACAAAATTTCAAGATATTTCCGCTGAAACAGGTTTATAAACAATTATAATTAGTTGACGCAACAGAAAAATTACAAAATACTGCGTTGTCGATTGTGGAGCCACTGTAAATAGACGCTAGAGGTGGCGCAACAAATGATCGCGTTACAGAAAAGTTCGAGAGTGTTTTAAAGAAAAATTCCGATTATACCATATTAAGACAAATTTGTGATGGTGCATCTACAGATCCGTTAATTAAGTTCAAAGATTATTTTAATTATGCCTGTATTAAATCAGTTGAGCGGCCTATCTCAAGATATAAGAACATTTTTTCATCACGGCGAACATCGTTTACTGAGACAAATGTGGAAACATACCTGATCCTGTAAATGTTTCACGGATCTTATCCGGTTCGTCATAAAATTGATAACATTGCTTCTACTTCTTCTTATGTTCGGTAATTCCAATGTCTTCATGCAGCCAACCAAAGCTACATGACAACGCTGCTTAAGATAAGTGTTTCACAAATTTTTATAAATTATAACTACTTATTTCTTTTATTATTATTTTCTTTCTGTCATTGTACTTACTATGCACGCCTGTGCCGCGAGGGAACAGTTACAATGCTCTACTAATAACTAATTGCACTAAAATTAAGAATCCTGTAAAAGGCGAACTAGTGACATTCGCTAATTTTTAATAGATTATTTGCTACATTTTTATAAAATAAAAAAAATCATTAAGGAAGTTGAAACTTGTCCAGGAACGTATGCAGCTATATACAAAAAATCCCCAGAAATCAAAACGCTTTAAGGTTAAACCAACGGGCCGAATCCGGACTGGACTCCGTACGAGCCACTAGTAGTACAACACAAATAAATACGTATGTCTACATATCTCCGTTCTGGCTCAGGAGCGAGCACGATGGCCGCATCCGGAAACCGATCGAAGTTGTGTTGTTTACTTTTTCCCATGATACAAATAAAAGATATGATACCGCGCAGGTAGGCGTGGCTATAAACGTCACGCTGTGAGTAATTCTGCCATATTTTGTAGACGAAACACGTCTTTGTTAAGATCGCGTCGTGTTTTAAAGTTATTTTTTGGTGTTTTTATATCACTTTTAAGAGTTTAAAAGTGAAAATGAGGTGTGTTGTGTATGGTTGTGATGTGGACAGTCAATGCAAGGGCTTTATGCCAGATATTAAAGTTTTTAGCTCCCCTAAAGACAAATAAACATAAAATGTTTGGAAGCGTCTGTGCAAACGAGAAGATAAGTTTAATGTGAAAAATGCTAGAATCTGTTCTAGACATTTTAACGAAAGAGATTATGAAGGTAATTCAAAGCATGAATTGTGTCATGTCATGAATGTCAAATGTGTTTAATGCTTTTACAAACTCGCTTCAATAAGCAAGTTTACTGTGACAAACAATAAAATTGCTAAAAAGTCCCACGGTAACGAATCAACAGACTTTAATCGAGAAAATACGACAAAGAGACTGAAAAAGCGGATATTTTCTTAAAAAATAATTTCTTGTTTTACCTAATTTCATAAATTTAGATATTTTTGTCTTGTTTAGAATAATTTTTGGCATTTTAAAATTTTTTTAAATTTGAAAAATCAAAGAATACAAAAATACAAAAATTTTTAATAATTTACTATTTAAAGTGTAAAAAACAAAAAAAAACTATCCTAAAACATACTTCCGCTACAAACATATAGATCTTATTCATTGCACAAAATATTTGACAAATTATAGGAAGGAACAAAATTCTTATTTGTAACATATTTTCGCAAGACTCTGTAGGTAATATTTTAATAAGAATATGCCTCTAAATAAAAATTATTATCTTAATTATTAGGCATAGTTTTTTTGTAAAATTATTTACATTTCATTTTCACGTAAACAAATACGTAGAACGCAATTGGCAGGCAATTAACCCATATATATATATATATATATATATATATATATATATATATATATATATATATATATATATATATATATATATATATATATATATATTATTTTAAATTAATCTATCCCTTTATGTACATGATTATTTTAAGTCATATACTTTAAAATTTGTATTATGAACAGGAGGCAAAGTATATTGCCAATAGAATTGATATAAAATCGCCTCTGACCAACTCAAACTCTATATTGCGCGTTATAAATTTCAAAAATAACTCACAGCGTGACGTCATGCGCGAACCCGGACGAATTTGCCAAGGTTTGGTATCATCTTATTTTTATTGTATCATGACTTGTTCCCATCCGGATCGTCGTCAAACCAACAGTAGTTTAGTAGACTAACAGCGGGTTGCAGAAAGAAAATTTATTTCTTGACTAACTAACAAGGTGATAAATTTACCACGTTGTTAAATTGGGTTCCAGTATTAAATACCGGCCTGCTTCGATTGAAATTTCGGCGCCGATCCCCGATTTGGATCTAATAGTACCACATCGGGAAAAGTCGAACGATAAACGTCAGATTTTAATGTCAACAAAGCGTTTTGTATTTCTTGTAAAGCGAAGACATTTTATATATATATATATATATATATATATATATATATATATATATATATATATATATATATATATATATATATATATATATATATATATATATATATATATATATATATATATTCGTATGTTAAAATGGGAAAATAGGCAAGGCGAATAGAAAACTTACACAAAACAGAAGAAAATAAAATTCTAAACATATATTTTTTAAGGTTAGTAGTATGACACCCTTGAACCATAAACTAGTGCATACCCTGGCAAAATTTATAAAATTTTTCTACTAATTTTTAAAATCTGTGTTAAAATGCTTTGCATAAAAAATGTGCTGCTTTTCTGCTTCCTTAAACACTATCCATTTGTCATCATTATCCATTTATGTGATTGTTTTAGGTACTTGGAAATAGGATTATTTCTAACGAATATGAATTCCTAACCCTAAAAACCAGACTTTTAATGAAAGATAAGACACACATTACACAAATATCATAAACATATTTTCTAGACTGGGTAAACCAACATGTAAGGAATGGGGTCCTAAATGGATGTTATTTGAGAGATTATCCTAGCCACAATATTCGGTGAAATGCCAGCGGAAAAATTTTGAGGTTTGTTGGTATTTTCTTGATAAAGTAAAATATTGTCTATCACTCACTACTTATGTTATAAAAATTTTTAGTACAATTTTGTTTCCTATTTTTAGCTCAAGTTCTATGTTTACCCTTTACCCATAGTAGCTAACATACATACTATATTTTTTTTTTGTCCAGTGCATCTGACAAAACATTTTTGTCTGGGTAAGCAGTGCCGTAGCTAGGTGTAGACAGACTAGGTTCTTGCATGGGTGCTTGTGGCAAGGGGCGCCAAAGAGAAAAACTGTAGAGTCAATAAGCTAATTAGGTCTTGTTATAGGGGTGCAAAATTCCTGGCTTGCCTTCAGTCAAATTTATTCTAGCAATGGCACTGTGGGGAAGTATCCTGGTCAATTTATAAACCTAATTAATGGTAGTACAGGTAACAAATAAAATTTTTGTAACTATCTGGCACGTTTAAACTGCAGAGTGTTCATTTAATCCACCACAAATTCATTCAAAATTAAGTTCGAAGTAAAATATTTCTCAGAGATTGAAGATTGGAATTTTTCTGCTACACATTTACTTAACTACCATCTTTATCATACTCATGTGAATCATATTGTTACTTTTAAGAATGAAATATCTATGAACAAGTTACTTACCTGGGTTGGGTTGGTGTGCATAGTGCTTTTATTAAGATTACTATGTAATCATGTACATATACTTTTACATGCTATTATCTGTTCCATTTTCTTTTGTTACAGGTTATAAATAAGTCTCAGAGAATATATCAAAGATGTAATGTGAAGATTGGCTCAAAATAATATAGGTATCTTAGTAGTACCTACCTACTGGTGACATAGATGTTGAAATGTTTTATACATAGAAATTTGATACTTTTACATAAATGAAATATGTTCCAGGATTTTTTAAAATATAAGTTTAAATCAATTTATATCAATACTTTGGTTCATTTTTATTTCCTGATAATTTATAAAAATAGAAAAGTTCCACAAATAAAATTACAAGGATAATTTCAATAATTTTTTTAAATTTGTTTGTGGCATTAATCTCCTTTTTAAATTTAAAAAAGTCGAATGGGGCAACATATGACCTGTTCATTTGTGTTGCATGAAACTGCACTAACCTACACTTTCTTTTTATGTAAGAAGACATTAATTAGAAAAAATCTGTGCAAGTTACTGCAATTTCCACACAAAAGGTTTGTTCTTTTGTATTACACAATTTGCACCAACCTGCGCTGATTTTTTTTCAATGGGTGTCTCCCATAAATAAAAAAAACTGTAGGTTAATGCAGTTTTGTGCAACACAAAAGGTTTGTTCTTTTATGTTGCACTAACCTGCACTTCTTTTTTTTGTATTTGTGGGAGATACCCATTAGCAAAAAAAATCAGTGCAGATTAGTGCAGGTTTATGCAACACAAAAGAACAATCCTAAAAGTGTAGGTTAGTGCAGTTGCGTGCCACACTAACCGCCTTGGGTAGAGACGGTTGTGGTAGAGCGTTTTCCGATTGCAACCTAACCGGTTTGGCAACCGGTAAACTCTGAAAAATGCCTAGTATGTCAAAATTCAAAACCACAGAAAAATAAAGTATAGTGTACACCATCCCTAAGGGTCGCTGGTCTAAGCGCCAAACCGGGTGGCGAGCTGGTCAACCTGTCACGTGGACGAGGACTAACAATAACTGGAAAGGAAGAGAGGAATGTTTGAGGATACAGCACAAACATCTTTGTAATCCGTGGTTTACAAACGATCTTATTTTGATTATATTTTAAAAAACACTTTAGTTTTCTGTAACAAACCCTTTATTTTTCTATGGCTTATAGTTAGGTTATGGTTTATTGTAGGTATAGGCGGCCGTGAAAAAAAAACAATGTTTTTTTGTAAATAATACCTAGGTACCTAATTTTCTTTTTAATTTTGTTGTAATGACAAAAAGAGTTCAAAAAATAACTACCTCTATGTTATGGCTTTATTATTTTTAAATGAAGGAAGACAAGGAAACATTACTTGCCAATTCGGATATTCACTGTTGAAGAAAAATAAGCAAGAGGAAATTAGCATAATCCTAATCTATATTTTTATAGAAGGATAGTAGGAAAATTGTTTTAATTATAATATTGTGATAAAGAATAGTTTATAACCAAGAAGAATTTCGGTAACAGAATATTATTTTTGCATGTCTAACAACAAAATAATGGTACTTATAAGGAGTAATTTTGGTTTATGTTATTGATGATGAAAGGTATATTTTTTGGAAAAATTCACATTATAAATGATGAAGTTTATTTTTCCTACATTTTTTGTTAGTGTGTGAAGGTAGGTACCTGCTTAGTAAGCATTATGATAAATTAGATGCCCACCTGCAATAAAAGTGTATATAGTTTTATTTTAAAATATTTTAGGAAGGATTTTTCTTTCAATTTCTTGTACTGGAACATAAAATTTTATCAAACTAACCAATATTTTATTAAAAATGTTATCAGAAACATGACTTTAACTACACCATATTGTGTAATAATTAGTTTAATTCATCGTTAAGCTCTCTCTTCGTTACAAACAAATGAAAAAATAAACAACACCTTGCCTTGTAGTGGCAATTGTCAGTTTAGTTCTTGATTAGCTAAAAATTTGAGCAGTTGCCGAAAGAAAAAAAATTTAACGCTGTGTTAAACTGAATATCTTTTGTTTTTAACGATGAATTGGGATTTAACGCTTGATTAAGTTTTCTGCAACCGGCTGCTAGTGAGTAAACATACATTTTAGAGTTTAGTATCAGCATTTTTTGGACATATTTGTGAGCGACTAGTATTTGTTCAGGTTATCGTGTATTATGCATTTTGAAATATTTTGTTAAGTATATAATTTGAATGTTACTTCCAAGGTTATTTTAATTCATAACTACCCTATATCACGTCACGTGAGTGAAGAAGTATAATGGGAAACATTCTTTCCATAATAGGTTCGTAATTTTTAATGCAACCACACAGATGTTCGGAAGAGTGTAAAATCAGACCTTTCGGACCGATTGACGTTCGTGGCCCGTATGGAGTCCGGTCCGGACTCATCCCTGATATGTGTGGTTTAACTTAAGGTCCGTATCTTCGAATATTATAGCTTTTGAGATAAGGGGTGAAACATCTTATTTCAGGCAGTACAGGGTGTACAGGAATATGATAAAACCTGATTTGAGTTTTTTTTTATGAAAAAAAAATGTGTTATTTGTTCTTTTTGTAGGAAAATATTCGAGTTTCACGTTAAAAATTGTAACAAAAACCATACTAAAAATTAGTAGGACTCTTAATAATGTATGGGGTAAAAAATCTTTGTTCTCGGACACGTTCAGAGTGTTGTCATCATTTCTTCCTTAAAATAATAATAAAAGACAGAAATAGTCTGAAGGCTCCCGATAGCAGTAAATTGGTAACGATAATAGTAGTCTATTACTAAAATTTAATTTATGGGGACACTAATAATAATAACAATATGACTGGAATAAGTTACTAGACTTATACGAATTTAACAAGTTCCAAAATGAGTTTTGATATACATACGTTCATCTTATAAAATTTCAAATTACTTTTTTCTTATTTTATACACATCAAAAAGACATTTAATTTTTTGGTCTTTAAAAATGGATCTACGAAAACATATTCTTCAAAAAACATCTTTTTCGAATGTAGGTTTTTTTCAAAGTATGCCTTTTCGAAAATAAAATTTTTCGAAAATAAATAATGTAATTTTATAGAATGGAAGGGTCCAACACTTCAATTCTTTTTTAGACCATCACATAGTCCGGGAGCTGGCGACAGATTTGGGTGACTTTTATAAAGTGTTACAAGGCGATATCTCGAAAACGGTTTACAATATTTTCATGAAATCTTGGTAAGTTAATAGGGAAGGGAGGGGGGGGGGGGGGTACATATATTTTGAGAGGATGGATGGAATGGAATGATGTACTTTTGTTTATAAAATTCGGATTTACGTAAAAAACTACGTATGCGTACACAATGTTTTTTGATTTGCTCTCTCGTTTACGGAATTATGGTTAACTAAATTTTAACTGAATTTAAAAAATCAATAATTTTTACCAATAAATAAAGTTCACTTATTTCAGAATTATTATTTGATTCCATGGAAATGCGTTATTGTTACTTAAGTCAGTTGAGAATTTTGACTAACGATTATTTCTCAGGTTATTTATTAAATGGCCTGTTAGGTCCGCGGATTTGACCCCCTTTGACTTTGGTGTTTTATAAAGGACAAAGTGATGGCGACTGCACCTACAACTTTAGATGATATAAAAGACCGAATCCGCTTTGCCTGCTTATTAGTGACACCTGAAATCTTACAGCGGGTACGAAATTCATTTAGAAAAGAGTGAGAAAGTGTTTGGAAGTTGATGGGGGACATTTCGAACAACTCAAGCATGACGATAAATAAGTTGAAAGTAAATGGTAATTTTTTTTATTTTAAAACCTAATAAATAAAATCTGTAGACATACGTAGTTTTTTACGTAGATTCGAATTTTATAAACAAAAGTACATCATCCCATTTAAAATTCCAAAGTTACTCCTCACCCCATATATATATATATATATATATATATATATATATATATATATATATATATATATATATATATATATATATATATATATATATATATATATATATATATATATATATTATATATATATATACATATATATATATATATATATATATATATATATATATATATATATATATATATATATATATATATATAGTTTGTTCAATCTCTGTTCATTAACATTTTCTAAACTACATATTTAGAGGTCAAAATTCCATTTTCGAAAAATAAATTTTAGGAAAATTGTATTTTCGCAAGATGCTTTTTCAAAAAAAAATAATATTTTCGATAAATTGATTTTTAAGAATTTTTCGCAGATCCTTAAAAAATCTCCTGCACTATACAGGATGACCATTTTAAGTAACGCTACTTGATGGTGGAAATTACATTTACTAATTTTATGATGTTAAGAAAAAAGTACTTTCATAGAAAGAGAACTAGGAAGGGCAAGAACACTAAATCCAGGCCAGCTTTCTTTTAAGATTGTAATTCTTGCTGCTCTCTCAAGGAGAGCAGCAGTGGTATCAGTTAAAATGGACAGCCTGTATACTATAATAACATAACACTTTCCTACCATTCAAATTAGCTTTAATTTTCCGAAATTTTCATTACTTCTACTTACACTTACACGATCCCCTAACAGAACAAGCTTATCTGTCCGTTGTCGGCACCCAGCAACAGCAACCTGTTCAAGGGCAGCATCCCCACCGAGGTCAGTAACCCCTTGAAAGTGTCGCTCCTTAACTTGGTGCTGCTGAACGAAGCATCGGGCGACACTTCGGTGTGTACTCCGATCCTGTTCGCTGTGGTGGCGCTGATGAGTTCGGTACCGTCGTAGATGCAGAGGCAGTGCGCGGGTTCCGTGGCTCCCCTAGGAACGCAAACGGTGCTAGAAATGGGCGTATGGGTAGTGTCCGTGTGAGAAGGTGTATACAGTGCGAGTATCTTAACCATTTTATTAAAAAAGTATATAATTAGTTAGTCTAAGCGGCGACTGCAGTTCAGCGTACATCATCGAGTACAAGAAAAGAAACTATACCGGCTCACAAAAAAAGTGAGCAGCCCAAAATTCACCATGTACTAGCCATTATAACACTTTTATTTACATGGCATGTGACGTCACAACCAATAGTATCACGTTATGCAAGTTTCGAATTTTGTATGAAAATTTGTAGTAGAAAATCTTTTTTTTTTTGATAATAAAGACGAAAATAAATGGATAAAACAACTAGGTACCATAAATATTTAATTTATGTAGAGAATACTAAAAAATACATTTCAGGTTTATTTGCATTATACCATTGATTTCTAATATGGATAAGCAAACAATAATCGCGAAAGTGGCAAATTTCTGGCCTCGCGCATGTAAACAAAGCTGATCGGCCATGGGCATGCGCACTGCAAAATTTGTCAGCTGTGATGGTCGATCCCACTCTGATTGTCAAGGAACATAAAAGGGTTTGCTGATTGTTTTCCAGCTGGTTATGCAAACCGTGTAGCAGATGACAACAAGCGAGTTGTGCGCATGCCCCTCGCCGATCTGGCTCGAGAAATATGACCGGTGGTCGTGCGTACAAACACAATATTTCACCCTGCTAACTTAACTTTTGTTTGCGCACGCTGTCAGTTGTACGGGTCTATATATAGAAGTCAATGAATTATACCCGTATTCCCTATTATAGTGGCATTACATAACGCAAGATAAAAAAAAAACGTCCTCAAAGTATGCCGTGGAATCAATTACACGTCTTGAATTATTACTCTTGAAAGGTAACGTAGGTAAAAGGTACAGGTGAATAAAAAATAGAACTGTCAAGTTCTGAAGTTTTTATTTTTTAAAATTAAAAATGGTAATCACGGCTGAACAAAAAGCTGTTATGATAGAAAGTTACTTTAGAAATGGTAGAAGGGTTGATGCCCAGTGGGTTTATTCAACACGGGGCGCCTTTCAGGATCCAGTGGGTTTATTCAACATGGGGCGTCTTTCAGGATTTTCAAACAGAATTTACAGACATAGTCACAGATTACTCCTACCAGATGCGAATCTTACGCTTTCGACGGTGGCCCAATTTAGGGAAATTATAGGGTGGTGATGCACCGTATTTAGTCTGTCGCCGAACGGTGAATTCCTCGCTGTTAGCGTGTGCGAGCGTCTCGGTGGAATAGATAGCAGGCTAATGTTATTACATCAGTTTTGTTGCGTTGATTTTATGGTTTAAATTGTGGCTGTACTAGGTTGTAGTGTAATTTTAATAAACGACATACGTTTTTGTATTTGTTAATGATATAATTTTATATAAAATGCCACACAATATCATGATTTAATATTTTAAAATATAATCCATAATTTCTCTGAATTAAAACCTATCAAGCGCGTGGAAAATTCCATTCATGGCATCGACGCTCGAAGCGACAGGCCGCTCTGTCCGTATCGCCAAGACCGCGGAATCTTGATATAGGAAATTTATTAAGAGATTCGCATCTGGTAGGAGTAATCTGTGACATAGTCATGGATTTCGACCAGTTTCGCCAAGTTTTAACTAGATCTGTGGCTTTGTTTAGATAAAGAAGAAGTGTGAATAGAAAGGAAGGCAACCCAAAGTTCGTACTGCACAAAAAGTAGAAGAATTGAGGGAAATTGTTAATGAACACCCACAAACCCCTATTCGGCGTTTAAGCCAGCAAGTAAATGTATCCTTCGGAACATGAAATACAATCCTGAAATGTGACCTACATATGCATGCTTATCGTCTAAGCTCAGTCCAAGAATTGTTACCAAACGGCAAGCCGCAGCAAATGAAATTTTCAGAGTGGTTGATGGGTAATTTGCATAATAATGAAAATGTATTTGAAAAAACCTTTTTTACTGACGAGGTATGGTTTTATCTCTCTGGTTATATAAATTCTCAACAAATGAGAATGTGGAATTCTGAAAATCCACATTTCTTTATAGAGAAGCCTCTGCATGCATAGAAAGTTGACGTGTGGGCGGTCATATCCAAAAGGTTAATCGAACCGAATTTTTTTGAAGGGACTCTCAATTCGGCGATACCGTTATGAAATTTTAGAAAATTTTGTAAACGCATTAGACGATGAAGAGATGCAACAAAGCTACTTCCAGCAAGACGGCGCACCAATTCACGTAACTCTTGATATCTTAAATTTTTTGGAAGAATTTTTCGAAGACCGAATCATTAGTCGTAATATGCCAGTTAGGTGGTCACCACGGTCCTGCGATCTCACGCCGTGCGACTTTTTTTATGGCCACACATTAAAAACTCGGCTTTCAAAACCCCTTGTGAAAATTTAGAAGGCCTACGGGCTAGAATTACAAATAAATTTCAGGAGATTAACAACTCCCACCCAAGTGTTCACCAATAGTGTTGGTAAATATTCGGATGATTTTGATATTCGGAACATAGGGAATCCGATGAAAGGAATATTCGGATTAATCATCCGATTCCGGATTAAAATTTAAGGATCCACGAAAACACACTATACAGGGTGTCTGGAAAAGGTCTGTACAAAATGCTACCACGTATTCGTGAGACTAAAATAAGACGATTTAACCCAACTTACCTATATCCAAAAGTGTTTCGTTAGGGAGATACAGAGCCCCAAAAGGGTACTTAACGATTTACTTTTTTGGCTCTAACTTTTGAACCGACTTGTGTACTTTAATGAAATTTTAATATTTTATGTTGGCCATAAAGGCTCATAAAACCATACTACAGTAGATGTTTGACATCGTCAGGGAAGTCAGGAACGGACTTGCCACCACACTCTTTGGTCGAAATTTTTTACAGGTATCATTTTACAGAGCTGAAAACTGATTTTTTAAATACTTTGGTCATTCCTCTTTGAAAAAGGTACTCTACATTTGTTTCGATAAAATTAGCCGTTTTCGAAAAAATTAAGTTTTTGTATAATATTTGAAATAATTTTATCAGAATACTACTACTACTACTTTCACATTTTTAACATTTTTCTGTTTAAGCGATTTCTGAAATATCAAAAAGTTTCAGTTTTAAGTACTTTTTATGATTTAACTTTTACCTGTCAATAACACATTGTTAACGAAATAAAAACGACGTGTTTTATTGTAGTATTGTAGTATTATTTCAATAACGTGTTATACAAAACCTTAATTTTTTCGAAAACGGTTAATTTTATCGAAACAAATGTAGAGTACCTTTTTCAAAGAGGAATAACCAAAGTATTTAAAAAATCAGTTTTGAGCTCTGTAAAATGATACCTGTCAAAAATTTGGCCCAACGAGTGTGGTGGCAAGTCCGTTCCTGACTTCCCTGACGATGTCCAACATCTACTGTAGTATGGTTTTATGAGTCTTTATGGCCAACATAAAATATTAAAATTTCATTAAATTATACAAGTCGGTTCAAAAGTTAGAGCCAAAAAAGTAAATAGTTAAGTACCCCTTTGGGGCTCTGTATCTCCCTAACGAAACACTTTTGGATATAGGTAAGGTGGGTTAAATCGTCTTAATTTACTCTCACGAATACGTGGTGGCATTTTGTACAGACCTTTTCCAGACACCCTGTATAATTCGATAGACGGGTGGAAACCTATTTGCTGGGTATCCGGCGAAGCGACTGGCACGGCGATTTAATCCGTACCCGTATTCATCTACCAAGCGGAAAGCGCGGAAACCCGGAAACCATGATACAATAAAAGGAAGATATTATGATACCAAACCGTGTCAAATTCGTACGGGCTCGCGCATGACGTCAAGCCGTGAGTTAATTTTGAAATTTATAACGCGCAATATAGAGTTTACGTTAGGCGATAGGCGATTTTATATAAATTCTATTGGCCATATACTTTGCCTCCTGCTTATAATACAAATTTTAAAGTATATGATTTAAGGGGTAAATTAATTTAAAATAATAGATATTGGTAAATTGCGTGCCAATTGTGTTCTATGTATTTATTTACGTGAAAAGAAAAGGTAAATAATTTTATAAAATAAAACTATGCCTAATAATTAAGATAATAATTTTCATTTAGAAGAATACTCTTATTAAAATATATATCTACAGAGTCTTCCGAAAATATGTTATAAATAAGAATTTTATTACAATATTGTAATTTTCTTTAAAATAACTACTTCAGAACTTAACCGTTCTATTTTTCATTCACCTATATTACCTTTCAAGAGTAATAACAGAGAAAAACCAAGAGAGAAGAATATCTCGTACTGATTTCATTCATAAATACGATTTGCTCTCTATGACCTCCAAAGCGGCCTGACGCACACGACTACCGACGTTTAAACAAAGCTGCCACGGGCGTGCGTTGCAGATTGTGGGTTATTATAAAAAAATGCTGCAAAATAAAAAACACATATGAAAAACAACAATCAAAAGTTTAAAATATTCTCCAAAAATGTAGCCACGCGTTAAAAACAGAATAGCACGGTAGTATAAACGGTATAAAGCACAGCGAGAGTGAATATTGAGATGCGCCGCGCCACAGAAAACTCTCTTTGCTTGCCGTGTTGCTACCGCACTGGCTATGTCGGGGTGTATTGTGAGAATCCCACGCGCCAATCTCGGGGTGTTGCCCTTTAAAGGCCATGGCATTGTCGAGCTGGCGGGAAGAAGAGATATTCTTCTCTCTGTCTTGGCGTTTCTCTGCTAATAATTCAAGACATGCGTGATTGATTCCACGGCATACTTTGAGAACGCTTTTTTTTATCCTACGTAACCTTGAAGTATGTGATGCCACTAAAATTGAATGAGACCTCATTATGAAAATCAGTTTTAAGAGCCAGCCTATGGATGCAAAAATTGAATTTTTTGAGCAAACCATCTTCAGGAAACTTGACAATAAAATTCGAAAAACTCTTTAATAGTCTTAACTTCGTGTATTTCGTAAAATCACATGTAAAGAGAAACTTTTAATTTCGTGGAAAATAAAATCGGTAAAATAAATTTTCAACAAACCTCATATGGTGCTTGAACCTTCCCTCAGTAATGTTCCAGACGCTCATTGTTTGATCCAAGCTACTCGAGACTAGTATTTCGTCATTAAGTGCCACAATCTTAAAATGAGGATGTAAATGAGTTCAGTTAAAATAAGAAGTAAAGATTCATAAAAATATAAATATTTTTAAAAAATCAGTGGCGTAGCATAATTTTCATAAAAAGTTATGAGATCATAATTTCGTACTGATGCCACTGATTGACTCTAAAAATGTATTTAACTTTCAAATTTAGCGTATTTAAGTGTTTATTTTATTAACAAAACTTCACAAAAAACTCGTTTAGATATTATTTTAAAATACCTAATTTTTCAGAACATTTTGGACACCCTGTATCTCCTAAATGAAGCTGTTAAGCAACATAGTTTATGGGAACTTTTCATATTTAAATAACGTCAGAAACCACATTCCGAAGTTCGTCAAAGTATTTTTGAATCACCCTGTATACAGGGTGAATTTTTTAACTGGAATAAATTCGATAACAAAGAATCCATCCATTCCTTAAAAAAATCCAAAAACACGGGTACCTTTTTTTAATTCAACAGTTTTTTTTGCATTTCCGTGAATTTTATCCTTCATTCAGGGATGGAAACTAACCCAACTTTTTTTTCAAATGCAAATGCATGTATTGTGATAGTTCGAGGAAAATGGCACAAAAAATGGAATATAACCCAATGAACCGAAGCAAACCCAATGCATTTTTGTTACGTGATAAGCCAAAAAAAATTAAAATTTTTTCTCGCTTATCAGGTAACAGAAATTCAAAAGTAAATAGTGGGTTATATTCCTTTTTTATGCCCTCTTTAGCGAGCTTTAACAACACATGAATTGGTATTAGAAAAAAAAATAGTTGGGTTAGTTTCCATCCCTGGACAAAGGGTAAACTTCACGGAAATGCAAAAAAAATGTTTAACAAAAAAAAGGTACCCGTAATTTTGGATTTTTTCAAAGAATGGATGGATTCTTTGTAACTGAATTTATTCCAGTTAAAAATTTCACCCTGTATTATACACATTTTCAAAGACAGTTCAGGTGTGTTATATTCAACTACTTACTTGAAGCACCTCTCCCTCATGAGCCCTCCAGCTCGATATAACCAAACCCGTTCTGGTGTCCAAGACAGTAATACATCCGGATGATTGTCCTGCAGCTACCCAATTGCCGGAAGGGCCAATGGCAAGGCAACGAATTAGGCCAGATGGATTAACAGTTATCTAGAAGAAATGTCACAACACTTTTTAAGAAAAAATGAAATAAAAAAAACAGGAAAACATGTAAAAGTATGAAATAATATTTTCACGTACTATCTAATAACACTGAGCTTAATTGTGTTTAAATTACAGGTACAGGTCCCTTAAATTTGAATACAATTGGGCTCATCATTAAGATCAGTAATAAACACGCACAAATATTATTTTATACTTTTACATGCTTGTCCAGGTTTTTTTTTTTTTTTTTGAAGAAAAAATAAATAGAAAAAAAAAAGAAATTGTTCCTCGACACATTTTATCCCCCTTCTCCCACCTGCTTATTTATTACAATAGTTATTCATAACTGATTTCTTTTGCTCCAATAACCCTAACACGGCTAATTATTCGTCCTCACTCACCCCGTCGCCTTTTTTAACATTTCTAAATAAAATTTAATTCCTTGACCCCGATTAGTCCGAAAACGATACACACATGGGGTTTAAAAGAGGACAAATGGACCAAATTTTGTAAGATATGTAAAAATGTCACTCCTCATAAAAGTTTTTGCTTATAAAATAAATAAGATTCACGTTATGAAAAATTTAATTTTTTATACAGGGACCATAAAAAATACAAAAGCGTTATTTTGCGTAAGAGTAAACTTGTTTATCATTTTCTACCAAAAGAACAAATATAAAATATGTTTTAAATTAAACCCTAAGTCGAAGTACAAGATTTCATTAAAAAATTTAAATATTAAAAGTAATGAGTTTATTTCATTATTTTTTTAAAGTCCCAACTATACCCTCACGCCTTTAACCAGAGTACTAGTTTCTACATATTAAACAATATTGTCACCTATGGACATGTTTGTCCAATGTCTTTATAAATAATTATTTAATTTAAAATACTTCTCATTAAAATGCTATCTACTGAACCGAAGATTTTCTCATGAATGTACGTTTTCTACTTATGGAACTGTAGCATCCCAGCATGTCAGGTACTGGTCTCGAGAAAACCACGAATTTAGAGTAATGAGGTAAAAACAATATTTTACAAAAGTAAACGTGTGGTGCGCAATATCAGTCAATGGCATTATAGGTCCATATTTTTTTTAATAATACCTGCAATAAAAAATCTTAGTTAGAAATGCAGGATACATTTTTTAGCGATGAACTCGAAAATTTGCCATTAAATTTTCGCCAAAAAATGTATTTTCAACAAGATGGTTGTACAGCATATTGCGCTCATGAGGTAGTAGAAAGGCTTCGCCACAGATTTGGTTCAAGGTGGATCAGGGTTCGGACTTTTCAACAGCTGTAAAATTCCATGACTTTTCCAGGTTTTCCAGGCAATATTTCGTTATATTCCAGGTCAGTTAAAAATAGTTTAGTATATATTTTATTTCTTAATTTTTCTTACTGATATGTAGGTTACAGTACAAAAATGGAGATAACGAAAAAGAAATCAAACGCTCGCACGAAACATAACGCTACCTTTTCTATTGAGCACAATAATCAAATGACTTCAAATCGACTGCACTGGAGGTATTTTGAATTTCGACCTTTAAAAGTAGCATTCACGTGGATCGTGCATGCATTTGTTCTCCTTCTGACCATTATGAGTTTGGATGAATGTCTGGCAAATTAAATGGAAAATAGTGGCAATGTTTTATTAATTTCAAAATCATAGAAACAAAATAAACCTTAAAAATGTATCTAAGCTGTAATAACTACCGACTCAGTAGAATAAACGTTAAAAATGTATCTAAGCTATAATAATTACCGACTCAGCAGAAGAAACCCCAAAAATGTATCTAAGCTATATTAGCTCTGTTCGTAGAGAAATCACAAACCGATCAGCGCCAATCAAATTTGAGGTATTTGGTAACGTGACAGTTTGCGGACTGGTTTCCAGTAATTTCATTGGCTCTGACTGGTTTGAGACTGTTCTGCGAACAGGGCTAATAACTACCGACTCAGTAGTTATGATTACAACTCAACTCATTATGCAAAGCATCAATCCATTATTTAAATACTGGTTTTACCGTAATGATAGTGGTAATCTAAATACCATGCCGTAAGGAGTACAGAATAGTCCCGCAATTGTTAATTTTAGTCTTACACAATAATATTTTTAAGATATGGAAATCGAAATTTGGCGGTGATATATTTATATGGACATTTATACCCGTTCTCTAAGTTTATGTAACCTTGCATCTATATTTTTTGAGTAATAAGTAGCAATATCATTTATTTTAAGTTTTTTCTTTTCTAATTTATTTATTTCTGCCATAACTATTTTTCTTTTTTCGGCTTTTCTATTATTTTCGTCATCTCGTTTTTTGCTCTCTTCGATAGCCTGTGTGTATCTAAAATGGGCGTTTTTGCAGTAAAATTTCGTTTTTTAGTAATTTCGACGCCAGCGGGCCCCATTCTTACTAAGCATGGCATCATAAACCTGTCGTCGAGCAATCAAAGAAGATTCCATCTGATTTTCAACTAACATATGTTTATTAATTGAAAAGCCGCTTTCAACGTCGGCGTTGCCATGGGAAAGAGATAATATCATTTTTATTATTAAAAATAAATCCTTGTACTCCATTTTATTAAAAAATATATTACCATAAAACTTATCCAGTCTTAAGGGTGAAATTTTGTAGCTTTCATAAGCAGTTTTAAGAGTGTCTATATTATTTAGAAAAATATTTATTTGACACATTGCATATTCTGCAATTTCAAGATCTATTAAGTTACCATCTGTAAAAATTTCTAACAATTGATTAAATTCCCTTTTTGACAAATACATGTCATTAAATAAATTATTGAGATCTAAACAACTAAACAGGTTTTCAGCATTAAATTTCAATGGGGACCGCTCAATGGGCTTTTTTATTAGAGCGCTAATAAAATAACGACAATCTTTAAGGAAACACAATTTTTCTGACTCGCTATCTTTACTTTCTTTGAGATATTTTTACTTCTTCTCATTTCCCAAACGTAATTAATTACCTAATTGATACAAAATAACGTCAAAAACAACATTCAGCAGCCTGTTTTAAAACTTCGACTAATTATAAATAATTATTGGCCACAATTACGACATAAGATCTGATGCCCTTTTTTAAACTTCATTAAAAATATTATCGAAAGAATAGGATAAAATAATATTGCACGTCGTGGCTGCCTTCGATCCTTCGAAAGTTGTCGGGGAAAAACGAACTTTTCGTGGCGAGACACGGACAGAATATTCATAAATTTTGAAATTAGAAAATTTTGTGTATTGTTACAAACTGCATGGATTGGTTGGAAATCAATTTGGTGCTGAAAAAAATACAAAGGATTCCAGGTTGCCGTAACAAATTTCCAGGATTTTGGGTACAATTACGAAATTCCATGACTTTTCCAGGTTTTTTAGACGGGTTTTAAATTCCATGACTTTTCCAGGTTTTCCAGGTTTTCCAGGTCAGTCCGAACCCTGTGGATGGGTAGAAATGGCCCAATTTTGTAACCCGATTATGTTTCTATGAACCCGTTTAAAATAAATTATTTATGCCACTCCAATACCAAATTATTGACGGAATTGACGTGCTAAAAGGTAGAATTACCCAGGCTGTTCATTCAATATCCCATGTAGAAACTAGTACTCTTATTAAAGGTGTGAGAGATAATAGTTGGAACTTTAACAAAAATATGATAAAATCCGTTACTTTTAATATTTAAATTTTGTAATGAAATCTTGTACTTCGGCTTCGGGTTAATTTAAAACATATTTCACGCAGTGCCTAAAAGAATCCACATTATTTTTTACTATCAGCACTATTTAAAAACTAAAAACTAAAAATGTACTTAATTATTTACACATTGATATGTGTGACAAAGTATAGGCAACCCTTAATATCACTTATTAATTTTTGTTGCATGAAAAAAAAAGAGGTTATTTGTGTCGAGATAATAGTGAGATTTTGCAAACTAGAAATTGCAGACACGCTAACCCATAAACGATAAAATTTAAAGTGGTATTTCTACCATATGATTTAAAGAAAACCTAAAAATTAAATAATTCTCAGTCTTCCTCGTCTTTGGCAGGCTTATAAATTCATTTAACAAATAAGGTGAAAATTCTGATTAAAATACCACTCAAAATTTTATCGGTTATGGGTTAGCGTGCAAACACGCTAACCCATAACCGATTTCTTTTCGCAAAATCTCCCTAATAGCTTTGGTCCTTGTGCTCGGAATCTTTGAGAGGCACATGACTTGTTGTTCGCCTGTAAAATAATCCCGTCAAACGACAAGAAAAAAGAGACGGGGGAGAGGGACAGGGAAGCAAGAGCGAGATAACATGTATTTTTATCTCATAACACCCTGTATATATTCACACAAGTCCAACACAGAACCTACTATTTTTTTTTAAGTCAGTTAACAAAAACAATAAAGACTGGTCAAGAACCAGAAGTAGCAAATCACCAAGATACATAACTTTCTTTACGCAGCAAAGCATGTATGAAGACTATGTTTGGAAAGTAAAAAGGCAGTAAAGATTAATTTAATGTTACCTTTAAATCATATACATAGTTGACCAGTCTTGCGTCGATAACTTTGACGGTTCCTTCAGTGGTGGCGGAAAAAATTAGGCTAGAAGGGGATGGCATGCTTTTCACCACGTTTACTGGCGAATATTTTGGAGATTCTAACTGGCCAACCACGGCTCCCAGAAACGGATCCCAGAGGTGGACCACACTATCACACGAGGCCACCTTAAAAAAAAATGGAAAGTAAGAAACTATACATATTAAATTACAGCTTTTCTTTCTCTATCTTTTTTTCTACAGTTTTCTCACATGGTTTTCTGTCTGACTCAATTAAATTAAACTATTATTTATAAACTGATCGAAATAAGTTTAGGATATTGTAGATTCTCTGAGAAAAAAGATCCCAAAAGAAAAAAATGGCTTGTTTATGATCCTTAATCCTCTTGTAGAAAAAAAATACGTTCAGATTCACTAAGAAGGTTTAAGATTTAGTACTGGTTTAAACTAAGATCTTCTAGTTGATCAGTTGTTATATTTTGACTGGTTTTTGCCCTGTCATTGTTAATAAGTCGTCCTTAAAAACTTATGAATTATTCTCATATTTCAGCGATTTGCTTGGTTTCCAAATCTTGGAACGGGTTGCTAGAATGAATTTAGTTCTATTATTGTCGAAAGTACGCACCAAAATTGCCCTTTTCTTGTTAAATTTGCGAAAAACCTCAGATATAAATTCATAGTATAAAATTTAGTTGTCTTATTCTTACAGTTTAAAACTTTTGGTTGTTAAAATAGACCGGACACATTTAAAATTGTACCAAAGAAAACTTATCGATCAAAATAAGTAATGTGGAATTTTGTTTCTACGGACTCCATTTCTGTTTCACCGTTGCTTAGTAATTCCTGTAATAATTGTAATTATTCTGTTTCACAATATGAATCGGCGTCATTTAACTGAAGACGAAGCAAATCAAGCCGTAGGGTTGCTACTTGGAGGTGTGCGACAGAATGATGTACCTAATCGGTTTAATATTTGTCAAAGCGTGATTCCGGTCTGAACAACCGATTTAATGTGGGAGTCCAAGGTCAACGAATGTCAGGGAACACAGATTAATAGTCAGAGGAGCTAGGATAGAGCCTTCAAGAAACTGCACGTGTTTGAGTCAGTACCTTTTCGCTGCCCGCAGAGTTCGTATAACCCCGAGAACTGTCTTAAATCGTTTAAATTAGTGATGTAAGGATACGTATCCAAAAATCCGTTAGATCCGAATATTAAAAGAATCCAGATTATCCGTAACCGGCCGAGAACTTGATTCGGAATCAAAATAAATTCGCATCGTGTGGTTACTAATGCAAAGTGCAAAGAGAAAACGGAATCGGAATCGTGTGTAAGCGAACAACACGGTCTGCGATTTGGCATATTCGATCTTATGCTTTCTCTTTCTAATGACGCTCGCCCACATACAGCCAGGGTAGTTTTAGAACAGCTAGCATTAGATGAAATTCATCATTTGTCGTTACCGCCACTCCCTCCAGATCTAAACTGTATTGAACATGTCTGGGATATAATTGGAAGAGCAGTAATTGGTCCTCAACCGCCTCTTCGTGACGAAAGGCAAGTTCTTCCGGATTTATGGGATGCCTTGGACCAAGATGAGTTAAATTACTTAATTCTAAGTATGCCTCGACGAGTCCAGGCGGTTATAGACAATAGAGGTGGAATTACTCGCTATTAAATAATTTTCAATTTTCAAAAATATTTTCTCTTTTGTTACATACTAGAAAAATATATTGTTAAATTTTGATACTAAACATTCAAGTTGAATAAATGTGTTTTATTTCTAGAAATGATGCGGGAATGGACGTAAGTCAACTTTTGCCCTAAACTTTTTTTTCTCAGAGAAACCACAATATCCTTAACTTATTTCGATCAGTTTATTAGAAAAAGGCATGCACGTTTGTTAAAATGTTACTATACTTACTAATCTCATACTCTCAACAAAAGTCAATGACAAAATGGACTTTTTGTGAGCCGTGTACGTCCACTGACAGTTTGACGTCGAGGAACCGTCGCCCTGACTTCTTAGAGACCATAACTTGACAGTTTTGTCTCGAGATCCTGACATGAAACTATTCTCATTGTCTAAAATGTATAGGCTTTTTATGCTGCTGGTATGACCTACAAAAAAGCATGGACTTCTCGTTTTTTCATATTACTCAAACATGTTGTGTTCCCCCAACAGCAAAAAAAAAACAATTATCAAAATTGCACAGGCTATTAGAAAGTGCACCTAATTTCATAAAAAATAAATCAATTAGTATTGTTTGTCTCATAATCAGATAAATAGTGCTTCGAACCAAAATTTGGAGAGGCAACAATAAAAGAATACAAGAGGGAATTAATAAATACGAATTTATACGAACCTACAAAAGTCTGTAGTTTGATCTGATTAAAATTGAAACTGTTGTCCTTCTCCGGCCTGCCGATCTCGTGGGCCCAGTAACTAAACCAATTGCCTTTCAAGTGCCTTGTACTATTCTCCATCCTGTTACTTACTAAACTAAGTAAGTCGGTTGTAGCGGGAGTATCTAATGGTTCAGTTTGGACGTCTATTCTATTGCCTAGAAGAAAAATTCTGCAAATCATACCACTAAAACTGAAAATACCTATATTTTTGAACAGAATAGTATACAACAAATAATAATAAATTTAAATGACAACAGTGACAGCGGCACTGAACTAGGTCTAGTTTAATGTTAAGCTGTATTAATAGATTATTTTTATATTATATCGTTTCATTTATTTTTATACATAGGTATATATTAAAAAAAAGATTTTAATAAATACTACAGCAACTAAATATTAAACAAATTGTTTTATTACCTATTAAAAATCATTTAAATAATCACATTAAGTTCAACCCTGTGCTGTTATTATCCTATAGCAAAGTACCCCAAACAGAGTTGCCAGATTGACATATAAGATCGGCACAGGCAAAGTATTTAGAAAGCGTAGCTATATATTAATAAAACATTATACTTTTCCCTGAAAATACAGGTTTAGCAACGGAACATTTTGGAAATTATTGAAGTCAATTTGTCAAACGGTATATTTTTGAACAGACTTTACTCGTAGACCAAAAGTCGTCATAGCATAAGTAAAAAATATATAACATAGTCCTGTCAGATGCATTTAGACTGTGAATTCCTATATGACATTTGGCTCAATCTCCCTATTATGAGCCCTAGTGTCTCTATTTGCTCTACGGCCCTTTAGTTACGTGATACCCTGAATAAATCAAGTAAGAGCGGTAACTTTTTAGTACATGCTGCAATGGTCTCTTTAATTAAATTTTGATTTTATTGCCATTATAGACATCACGGAAAAATAGAATTTTCTATTTGTGGGCAGTCTTACCAACATTAAAAAAAGTTGACGGGAATATTGACAACAAAACTTTTATAACTTACCAATAACATTTATATTACTGCCTATACTACCAGATGGCGCCACACTCCTACTCCCATTGAAATCGGACAATTTCAATTTGGAAAACCCCTCCAAATTGTTCGATTTCAATTCCCGTTCGTACTCTTGGCACAATTCTCTAATTCTATCGTGATTTTTTAATGAAATATCCAAGGAGTTTACACCGACATGTTTTAAAAACGGCAGGTAGGCCAAATGAGCAAGTTCTGGCGTAAACACTTCCCTTAGTTCTTCCAAGGCTACGGTTTGAACATTTTCTTCCCCTAAAACATTTGGATCGTAGAATGGAAATAATACAGGGTAGTCTAAAAGTAATGGAACATAGGGTAACCATGAATTCCTTGCATCAAAATATTGCGATTTCGTCAAACTTGTCGAGTCCGAAAGTTAATATTAACAGAACAGAAGGAACAGGAGTGCACAAGTTTGTGGACTCCTATTTCACTGCAGCATGAGCATAGTAGGGTATAGTAAATTGTCGACAAAAAACACAAAGCCCAGAACGTACAGAAACATAATTATGTGCAGCAATTGACTCAACCTTCATGGCATGTCAGATGTGCAGAGTGCATTTTCATGTAGGTCTGAAAGTTTGAATTGTCGGACACCGGACAAGTCATCGAATATCCGGGGTGTCCCAGTGAAAACCGAACAGGTGGCAACCCTACGTATGGTGAGTCTATAGGTAACTGAATATCTTAAATTTATTCTTTTGGCACATAACGTGTCATTTTCTCATTTTGAGAAAGACGTCAGGTTTGTTATCAGTGGTTGCTCGTGGGAAAATTAAGTGTTCTGCAATAAAATTAAATTACCAAAATAAATCGCTTGTAATTTTTTGTGGCGCATTTCATCAATAATAAACCCTACTTAAAAGATTTATTATTTGGGTGTTACGCCACTCTACTGTTAAGGAAAAATAATATTAAAAAAATAATAATAAAAGTCGCTGCGTTTAATACAAAAAACAAATTCTGAAAAAAGAAATGTTCTGCACACTGTCAGTGACTTTCAATTATAAAAAGTATGCCTGACCCTAATCTATCTCTAGTGTTGTATATATTCTGTCTAAAACCTAATCTGAAGAAAATAATTTTTCTGACGTTTCGAGACCTAATAGGTATCTAGTAATTATCAAAAATAATTAAAAATGGATATAAGAGTTTTGTGATTGAATTCTTCGGATTTTTCTCTGGATAATCGTTTCTTGCTTTTCTGTCTCTTTGACATTACTCAAAATGACAAGTCTTCAGGTAATGCAGGAACATGACTATATACCGTAGGACAAACAAATATATAACTACCTATTTATTCAATAATAAAATTATTTTTACTTACTTCCTGTCTTAGTATTGGTAGCCAAATTCTGTTTATATCTACAGAAAAATGAGAATAACATTTATCGTCATTAAGAATAATAGTAGCGCTTTCAATTAATTTACGCCTATTAGAGAAAATTTCTCTAGATAAAATTTTAGAATTGCTCCACTCTATCCTATTACCTGTTTATCAAACGTGTTCACCTAATTTACTTTCAAAAAATTCGCAACGCCTTATTAAATCCTGATGTTCTTTATACCTAACAGTAACTGGCCTAGATGTTCCACCTATATAAAATTTAGCACATTGACATGGTCTTTTATAAATAACATTTTTATTAGCTTGATCTGCATTAAAAGGTTTAACGTGAGTTACAAGAGATCCAATGGTATTACGGGTTTTAAAAGTTGTTCTGACATTAACAGCCAGATTCTCCAACTCTAGTCCGGTCTAATTTGACAATCAAAAGTTTTAAACTGACAAGTGTAAGAATAAGACAACTAAGTTTTATAATGTGAATTTATTTCCGAGCTTTTTCGGAAATTTAGACAGAAAAGGGCAATTTTAGTACGTACTTTCGACAATAATAGAACTAATCATCCAAAATCATTTGGAAATCAAGCAAATCGCTGAAATATTAGAATCATTCATAAGTTTCTAATGACGACTTATTAACAATGTCAGGATGAAAACCTGTCAAAACATAACTGATCAACTATAAGATCTTAATTTAAACCAGTACTAAATTTTAAACCTTCTTAGTGAATCTGAACGTCCAATTTTTACCTATTCTTTTGATTTGTTCTGAAATACCTGGAATATATGGAATTGTTAAGTTTATTATATCTAAATTATCATTAGAGTTATTATTATTATAATTATTATCAAACTTTCTAAAAGATCTATCTATAAAAACATGAAAAAAAACAACTTTTTTGCAATAAATTGTTAATAAAAAAATTAGCAATAATATATTTTTATAAAGAGTTTCATACGTTTATCTGGAAACCTTTAGCGACCCATTCCAATTGGTTTCATCCATTGCATAATTTGTTTGCGTATTTCGAACCTCCAGATCTAACGTGCGTCCTCTATAACTCTTTCATTAAAGTCCGCAATTTTTTATATGAACTCTTTTTCAATGGAAAGCATTCATAACGCAGTTAAACGATCGGAACGAAAGGTCTTGATCTGTTTAAGGGTAGAAAAACACCTTTCGGCCTCTGACGTTGACATGGGAGTTGTTATTAAAATGTAATATTTTGTTGTAATATATTTTTTGTCTCTTTTAATGTGTTTTGTAAATTATTTTATATCAAAAATTTCAGAAGTGCAAGCTACCGTTTAATCCTCTGCAGTCTTCCCTTGAATAAATATAGAACAGCTCAGTTTTAAGCCGTTCTTTATTAATTTCCGGAAAAACTAAGCAAGTACCATTCAATTGTTTATCAAGAAATTGAGTGCAATTCTTGGCAAAATGTTGTCTTTCCTGATGATATAAAATGCGCGCGAATTTATCAGTAAAGACTGTCACGAATGCAGCTAAATGACTATCAGAATTTCCCGTATTAAATTTTATCAACAGCCGATCGGTGGAAAGTGCTGTGCACGAATAAAAGCAGTTCAGCTCGGCACTCGAGTAACGTCACGAGAAAATTATATTAACTCTACTTGGTCAATTGTACGTTGGTGCAAGGCCGCGCGGCGTGTGTTGACTAGCGTTGGCCTATTATACTACTAGCATTCTCGGCCGAAAATTCGGTGTTTTAATTTTACTTATTTTTATTTTAAGGAATCTTTAATTATATAGCGCAAAGTATGAAAAACATAGTCAAGTAGTTTAAAAATTTGGTGGTTCTACTGCGCTGCAGCTTTTATGTACGAGCCGTCCCTGTAAAATTGTTATAAAAACAAGGCAAAATTGAAAAACTTGGGACAGGCGAATGTCATGCTTTAGTGATCTATTATATAAAAATTTGTAAGTAGTCACCTGACCACCTATCATAGATGTCATCGAAATGCTCGGAGGTCAATTATCGAAAGTAACAGTTGGGAACAAGCTATGTATGTTAGCGCGCCACTTTGACAGTTGCCTTCCCCAATGAAACTCTTTTTTTATATTACAAAGGTGATAACTTACCCACAGTGGTTATCTGAGTTGGAGATAAACTATCTAAAGACTCTGAATCCTTGAGCCGCACGTGAGGTATGGGGATAGGCCTTCCTCCAAGGGTAAAATCTACCGAATGAGATTCTGGTGGTGGTTTAAAGAATAATGAATCCTTTTCAGAAGGAAACTAAAATTGTAAAGACAATATAGTTCACTCAAATACAAATCTTCGCTAATAAAATTTTTAATGCGAACCCCAAAATTTTTAATAAACAAAGGCTGAAAATAAAAAGTACGAAATCCCGAGTCATCAACAGTGACGTGCGGTGACAATTGTAAAGGGGGAAGCGATCCGATAAAAATAACACTGGTCAACAAAGCGATATTTTTGTCGGATCACCCAAACTACTTCAACTAATTTTGATAGAAGCCCTTGTGCAAAGAGGGTATATCATAAACATTTTTTGAAGTTTGTTCGATTTTCTGAGACATGTATGAAAACAAAATTTTGTAATATAAAAATACATTTATTGCGAGTATACCTAATTATGAACTAAAATATTTTTGACTCTGAGATTTTCCTTTATAAATAGCATTTACTGCCCAACTAGCAAAATGATATTTATAATGCTTGTATAAACAGCTACACAATGACAGTCGATAAAATCAAATTATTTTAAAAGCAGCTTGTAAACCGTAATACGATAGCTACAGAACCAAAAAAGGCCCATTTTTATAAAATATTTTAATAGTATAGTGTCTGTATTGTGGCATTATACGGTCATTATACAATTTATATAAGCATACTTAAATAACAATTATAAAACTGTTATATAGATAGATACCTTGGGCTGCCTTATACAACACATTTATTTTAATAGGCATATAAAAATTGCATTATAAACATATTGTTTAAGCATCCTATAACACAGTATATAATGCATTTAAAAATATTTATACAGTGTTGTTTAAGGTGTTACAAATTCATCGTATGAACCTCATATAAGGGGTTATACAGATGCAAAGAGATCTATGAAAATTTGGTAAATCTTAAAAAACTTTTTAATTTTATAATATTGAAGAACTACACCAAAGTATCGCAAGAATAATATATAGCGTACCTTAAGCAAGGACGTACAATATGGATAACATTTCGTAATTTTAAAATGGCGATGTTACTTATTTAATATAAAAATATGATAATCATGTAATCATAGAATCTTGAATAAACCCCAAATTATACGATAATTTTAGGTGCGCCGGAAATTTTTCTGACAAAATATATATACTTTTGCAGTAAAAAATGCAAGCGCCTTCTCTTTAACATAAACTGAGTGTATTAGGTTCAGTTAAATTTAACAAAAAAAAAATAAAAATTTTTGTATTTAATATTTTGGGCAAGATTTAATAAGTAAATGATAAAATAATTATATAATGATGGTGTTTCTCCAAAAAATGTAGTAATTGATGGGTATTTTGCTTTTAAAACTTTAATGTTTCACAATGGCGTTAGTCGAAACAGGAAAATAACTGATAAAAACATGGCGGATTTTTTATACAATGCTTTTGTTCTTTTTGAGTCATTATACGAGGCTTTAGTTGAGTAATGTTGTCTAAGTATGCGCTAAAAGTGCCGTTCGTAGATACCATCTTTACCATTTTTGAAGCGTTGCCAACTTTTAAGTAGGCAAATGTATTACTAGACAAAAGTCGAGAAACCTTTTAAATTTTGGGACCTCCTTGAGCCAAACACTTTTATTACTATACTGTCAAAAGTCATGTAGCAAAAGGAACTTGTTTGGCGTAATTTTTACCTCTCCATATTTTTATTATAATAAAAAAAAGTTTCATCATTTAACGGGCTGGATATACCAACGTTTTTGTTGTTTCTTTTTTTTTTAATTGTTACCTTCATAAGCCAACGAGTGAAGTTTGTATGCGCATTTTTTGATCAAAAAAATAATGTATTGATATAGGTACCTACTTATTTTGCCAGGATGCTGGAACAATTATTGTCAATATAATTCATTTTTTGCTTCTATTATCTGCATTATTTTATACATGATTTAAACGGTTTAAAATCAAATACTTATTTAATTAATTGCACAACATGAATCTTAACTTCTGTTTCGTATTTTTGTCGAACCCAAACACATAATCTTAAAATATTTACAATTCGGCAACCCTGTTTTCATCCTCGACCTAGTGCCTTAACAATTGTATAGCGCGTCGATAGACCACTTTATACAACATAATTTCCGTATAACGCATAAAAACAACTGCTTTAAATAAGTATTTAGTCGTAATTTTGTTGTGGTCAGCACAGTTAAAGGAGTTAACCTAAAAATTATTTTGTAACATCGTTTGTTTTGATTTAATCCTGAGCTTTTCACGTCGTAAACAATTTTAAAACAAATATGTAATAATAATTGCACGACGCGTCGTGCAATTATTATTACATATTTGTTTTTAAATTGTTTAATCATGTTTCAAATAGTGCAGACAATAGAAAAGGGCACAAAGGAGTTGACAATTGTTCCAGGATCGTGGGAAACTAACACTACCTTATTTTGGCCACGAAAATGTGCATACAAACTTCAAAAATAAGTGGATACAACTCCAGAACCAAATTGGTTCACAATGAGTTTGAAATTAAAAAGAAATTATTTGGGTTCTTTTAAAATGTCCACTTTGTTTAATTTTTTTTCCACTAAGAAATTTCTGTAGGCTTCATGTTTATGTAAGGATGAACGAAAATGAGGTTAAGTTGTATAACGTAGTGTTAGTACACGGTTTATTCTAATAAACTACATTTTAATGTTATAAGAATTTTATAATAGTGACAATTTGACAAGATTATAAATACGTTATAAAATAGTTGTAAAGTAGTTCTTTAAGAGTTGTATTCTCTAAATATATACCACTTCTATTAAATGGTTTTAAAGTGAGCTGCACAACTTGTTATAAAATGTATATAAAACTATTTTATAGTAGTTTTATTAGCAATTACTATACTATCTATACAGCTCCTGTATATATCTTTTATAACTGTTTTAAAAAGGCTTTATAGAAGGTGATATAAATATTTATACAACGCTAATAAAACGGAGATACATGTGATTGCCTTTTGTACTTTAATATTTGTTGTATATTAATTCTTACAACTATATTATGGGATAATTTGGTTCGTTCGCTAAAATGGTTTTAACTCCGGGCATTATAGAATTGACTTCTTCTATAAGGAGCACTAACGGATACCTATATAATACTTTTGTCCTTTTGGAGATCTATTTTGCTAGTTGGGTGCTGCTCTTCTTAATGTCCAACGCCAGTCTGCTGGCATGACAGGATTCCACTTGCCCTGGTAACGCCGTTCCATCACTGAAATATCTTGATAGAACCGTTCTCTATGTTTGTCACTGACATCACCCATGTTTGGTGGAAAAAATCTAAATGCGAGTGCATCATGTGAACTTTTAATGACATCTTCCAATCCGCTAGTCTGAATGCCTTCCACTAATGTTTTGTAATTGCCAGCCTTTCTGTTGTCCAAGAAATTCTTAAAAACTGCAACCATTGATCTTCACGCCCTTTTTTCGACCATGTATAATTTATTCTTAAAATTAACATCCGTTGATTTGAGGTCCAACAAATATTCCTTCTTTTATTTTAGCCTCACTTAATTTAGGAAGCATTACTCGGAGATATTGGAATCTTCCTTCTTCGCGATTCATTCCTTTCACAAAGTTTTTCATCAAACCTAACTTAATGTGAAGAGGAGGTATAAGAATTTTTTGTTGATTCACCAGAGAAGGTTCTGTTCTGTTCTGTTCGACAATTTCCATGGCCTCTTGCCTGATCGGCATCCAGCCAATTATTTTCTAATACCCGATCTGGCGCTTATTTGCTATCTCGGGCGACCCTCCGAGGCAAATTACACGTCCTCCTGTTTGGGTGTCGTAACAGAGCCTCCGGATAGTCGGGCCTAAACCCCCGAAGACCCCCAATTTTCTTTTAATTTTATCTTCCACTAGCATTCTACTAGGTTAGGTACCGCACGGCTGTCAACCGGACCAGGATATAACCTTTTTCTGTCAGAAACTTGACAAACCCAACCGGAAGTCCCCCTCCTTGGCCGCCATAGACCATGCAGTCCGCAGGTGGATCTAGTCAAGTTTTAGGAATCACTCCCGCCCAATCTTCCCCGTTTTTACCAGGATCCCCAACCAGGACTTTTCCTTCTTCCCCGGGGAACAAAAAACCACCATTTCCCGCGTTTTCGCGCACTTCCCGTGAGAAAGATTGGCCACCAAAACCAACCTCCCCGGATCACATGTTGCTCGACCGGCGGACGAACGAAAAGTGACCACAGAAGGTCGCTCTATGTTTTGTGCCCCTGGTTGAGAAGATGTTCTTGGCAGCCAGTCTTTTTTAACATAATGATTCACTTTACTGCAAGTATCCCATAAACAGAGGAAGCAGCAGTATTTTATATACTCTTGTTCCACAAATATTGATTATAGTTATTTTTTGCAACACTGTCCTCAGATTTTCATAAGTTTCTTTCATCAATGCGGCATGACCCACCGGAATAGATGGATAAGCGTTACCGCTGTGTAGAAGCACATCCTCAAGACTTGTTTTAGAGGAGTTGATAAATAGTATTCAATGTTGTGGATTGTGTTCTATTCCCAGAGATCTAAAAACACCATTAATGCTATTACAGTACACTAAATCAGAATGCATGTTATAAAAATACACAAAATCGTCATGACGATGGCGCAATAAAGTAACTTTTGGTTTCTTCTCCAAAAGATTCCACCGTTACTGTTGTAGACGCGATGCGACTAATTCTGCTTGAGACTTTGATAAATGTAAATCCTAAGTCATTCAATTCATCTTGGTTAAGTAAATGGGGTTCCGTGGATGTAGATGGCAAAAATTCAGGATCTTCAGCTTCTCGACTATTATTGTCTATATGTTGGTGAGACGAGGTTGCTGGGATCTGTGGGACGGGATGGTTTTCATCGTGTGGTCGAGGCCCTCGTGCCTTTCTTTTACCCACATTTAGCCCTTGTGCTTTATTTTTTTCAGAAATAGCAATCATCCTCATGATCTGCTTGTTTTGTCCATATCATTGGTATACCAATTGGCAAACTGTGTCGCTGGTGTGCTTTTCAAGCACATAAGTATTTAGCCCAAGTTCTACAAACGACATGTGGAACCCATGGCTTGCATTGATGCCGTAGAGGAATTCCCAAGTAGAGTTGATACCTATATATTTCACAAAGATTCTGAGAAACACATTTTCCTTTATCCAAGGGAGTAAACATATCCCAATCGCAACAAAAGCTATTGGGATTACTATTACGCCGAGTAGATATTATGATATAAGCACTTGTAGCACAGTTTTAACACCAATCAAAATCGAATGTTTTCGAATGACATTGTAAAATATCTCTCTAACACAAATACCTGTCTCGTCATTTAAAGTCTGTAGCACTTTTTGCACGTCATCTACTATTTGCAAGGATTCGCCAAAGGATAATGAAATATTTTGTAACTTGTTTATGTCATCGGTTAATTCCGAGTAATTACTATGGATAGTTTTTAAATGCATCTACTTATGCATTTTGAAATTTCACCTGACTTTCTCTAATGGCTGCTGATTCTTTACCATCGAACTGTAAAATTAGGGATTTTATTTTTTGAAAATGTTGCAATAAAACGCTGCCTCTAACCATGTACCCCATCGTGTAAAAATCGGCTTTGAAGGTTCTAGAATCCCCGGACACTGTTTATACATTGCTTTGGTGTTAGTGATTAACGTATCTACATCCAGATAACACTTGAGAATCATTTCCGCTGTAAGATGTAAGGCATGCAGTATATACGCAATATGTAGTAAATGAGGAGACAGCTTTGAGGGAACGGCCTGTAGAAAGCATAACTGCGGCGCCATCACTAAGAAGTGGTAACACTTGATTCGTTATCAGTTGAAATTTGTGGAATGTAGTTACACTACTAGATGCTGAATTGCCTCGTAAGTAAACCGAAAGGAAATTGTGTATAAGGGCGTAGGCCCTTATACATAAAGATTCCTTAAAGGCCAATAAGCTTCGTTGACAAACCACCAATATTATGTGAAACCCATTATATTTTAAATCTGGAAATTTCCTTATAAACCTTCTACCACCGTGCGCAAACAGTCGCGTGTTACTGCACACTTTCGGCATCTTACGAACTACCAAATTCACAGCGACGCGATAGAAATGCTGCTGCGGTCGAGTTCCCCTCGAAGTAATGCCACTGAAGCGTCAGTCACGGTGGGCAGCCTTAGTAATGACTTGCTTGACAATTTATGAAATAAAAAATACATGCATATTCCATATTAATACTTATTAATATAGCAAAAAATCTCTTACCTTATCATGTAAACCACTGTCATAGACTCTATCGAATATAAAAAAGAACCTTTGTATAGAAGGTACGGCCAAATACTTCCTAGTCATATCTGCCCCTATTCTTATTGCTAAGACGTACAATGTGTCTACGTATTTTCTGGCCAAGACACTTCTAGCAACAGAACTGCTAGGGAATACATATTTGGTTGAGCCGAGCAAGCGAACAGTGGGATGAATAATTCCTGATAAAATATCCTAAAAGCATACAAAAATGGTGATAAATTTCTTGCCAAAAATTGCACTGGTCAATAACATATTGTTGATAACTTTGGTTTATCCATGAATCGATTTATACATTTTTTGACAAAGTATCAACAGTCATTAACACAAGAGCACTGGCTCGAGTTCTTGGAAGGTTCGAGAGGGGTTAGATTAATCCCTTCACAAATTAATAGAGGGTCGGGAAAGCTAATACTCAGTAACGGTAAAGAGCCAGTCTAGTCACAATCGTGGTGGTAACCGTTAGTTTTGTAATATTAGTAGTGCGTACCGTAAACATTTTAAAGCAGTCTGTGTACCCACCAGGGTGGGTCGAAAAAAGTGAATTTTCAAGTATCGAATTCTAATAGGGGGGAAAAGTTGCCTTGCCAATAAAGGGAAAAATATTGAAAACATTTCTATGTTTAATCTTCAGTTCGCGCAAAGGACATAAAGTTTGAAAAAAATAACAAGAAACACCAAACACCTTAACGCTCAAAGTTTACAGATTAACTGTGGATTTATAAACTCAGTTGAGGTTCAGTTGAAGTTGAGGTTCAAGATAAATAAACGCAAACGCGTACTGGCGTTTATAAACAAAGTTCAGTTCAGTTCAGAAGTTTCCATTACGCTGGCGTAAAGTTCGAGATAACCAAATTTTATGTTCGCAGTTGGTGCAGTTGGGCTCCCACCAATCAAAACGCGGAATTAATATTCGTAATGGCGAAGCCACCCGACTTCTGCCGATCATTTTGTAAACAAAACAACATACCCTTTTATTTTCTTTGCAAAACAATTGTTTGGCCGTTTGGATTGTCTGTGTGTTTCCATATTTTTTTCCAAATATCGCGATTGTGGATTGTGTGCTTTTTATTTTTATTAAATCTGTTTATGATGTCAGTTGTCACTAATGTCACTTTACCCCGGACCAATGAAATGAAAGCAGCGAACTGAGTTTATAAATGGCCCAAAAAGCTCAACTGTGAACTTCAACTGCACGAACTGCGAACCTCAACCTCAACTGAACCTCAACTGAGTTTATAAATCCACCTTAAGTTTCTCGACTTCTAATAGCGTCAACATTCTTCATTTTAGTTACCTTATAATAGCAAAACTATTTTTAAAAATCACGCGGTAGATCTTGACTTCGCGCATAAGGCATACAGGTTGCGAATTTTGGTGAAAAATTGATTTTTTACAGTTTTATAAACAGACCTGTTGTATTAAAAATATATTCAAGGCCATTTTTATTGACAAATTTGTTTCTATGACTGTTATATATTTAACTTTGATCTGAAAACATTAGCTTGCAGCTCTTTGCCTATTTCGCAAAATTATTTTCGCTGAAATGACCCAGAACTCACCACATGGTGGTGGCTGCAATTCCAGTTCCACACCACGCCCTTCCCAACCATCCAACCATTCAGGACGTGATAAATTATGTTGGTTCACCACAATAAGTCAAGGGCGTTATCTTGTTGCTCTATATAGCCATCTCTGTTATCTTGTCCATACACTTTTCCAGCGGACTCTGTCACAAGTTTTACGAATCTTTAAACTGCTTGGGTGTGGCAGGGAAAGTGAAAAACTTCAAGCTCAGGCAGGGTTTAATTTTGCAGAAATGATTGAATATTCTCTAAAATCAAGCTCTCCATCATTGGAGGGGGCGACAGCTTACATTACATAATTTATTGAAGGAGGCATAAAAGTTCTAACAGATTTTCCTTTCGGCTGTTGATTTCTAGCTTTCAGTATCCTCCTGTAACCCAACTGTCGTATGTGCTGTCTTTCACCCACTATCATAGCCAACAACATGTTCTCTGGATGACAGAAGAACGCGTCTCTGAATCATGAGATCGATAATTTTTTTAATGTTGTCCGGCAAATGTCTCGTTGTTCGCAGGATCTTGAAGAAATGCTTAGGGCCGTATTTTACTAAGTGATATCTCTTAAGCCGGTGCCATAAATGCGGCTTTCGGCAAAGGCGAAATTCGGGTTTCGTCGAGTGGCTTTTTTGCGCCAATTTACCGACATGAAACGCGAATGGCGAGCGACGAACGCCGATTAGGTACACACCACACATGCGGCTGATCGCTCGCCTTTCGCCGAAAGCCACATGTGTGGCGCCGGCCTTAACGTCGAACCAGACAGGAGCATACGTCTTCACAATGTAACTGGAAAGTATCTTCAGTTCGTTCGTAGGACTCGTTTGGAAAATGAACAACCGTATGACTCGGTTTGCACGTCAACCATCGGGAATGACTAAGAGGTCCAGCATCTTTTACAGCCAGATCTGGAGCACAGTTTCCTATCTTTATTATCTTGACAATAACCAGAAGATACTGTTTGTCTTTACTGAGATCAGTTTTTGTGGACGAAATGCTATGACGAAATGTAAGCGGTTGCCCCCTCCAATGATGGAGAGCTTGACAACAGAGAATATTTCATCAGTTCTGCAAACTAAACCTCTGCTTAAGTTTGAAGTTTTTAACTTTCCTTGCCACACCCAGGCAGTTGAAAGATCCGTAAAACTTGTGACGGAGCCCGCTGGAAAAGTGTGCGGACAATATAACAAAGATGACTATATTAGAGCAACTTTGCACTCGAGATCTTCGATGCTTCGACCAGAAATCCGATTTCAAGATAACGCCCTTGACTGATAGTGGTGAACCAACATAATTTACCACGTCCTGAATAGTTGAACGATTGGGAAGGGCGTAGGTGGAACTCCAATTGCAGCCACCTCCACGTGGTGAATACTGGGTCATTTCAGCAAAAATAATTTTGCGAAATGGGCGAAGAGCTGCAAGCTGATGTTTTAGGATCAAAGTTGAATATATAAAATCACTCATAAGAACACATTTGTCAATAAAAATAGCCATGTATATACTTTTAATACAACACTGTTTGTAAAACTGTAAAAACATCAATTTTTCGCCAAAATTCGCAAACTTTATGCACGATTTTTTAAAACATTTTTCTTATTATCTGGTAACTAAAATGAAGAATGTTGACGTTATTAGAAGTCGAAAAACTTAATCTGTAAAATTTGAGAGTTAATAACTGATGATTTTTATAATCTTTTTCAAACTTTAGGCCCTTTGCGCGAACTGAAGATTAAACAAAGGAATTTTTTCAATATTTTTCCCTTTATTGGCATGCGAATACGCAACTCTTCCGCACTATTAGAATTTGATACTCGAAAATTCACTTCAAGGGGTCAAAATTTTCTATCTCTTCAAATTAAAAAGTTATCCGTTGGTCCAAATATAATCAATAACTCTTAAATCAGCCTATATTCTTCTCTGTGACATAAGCTTTCTCATGCCAAATTTCATCGCGAACTGTTGCTCCGTTGAGACGTGATAAACAACAACTTTTCGCATTTGTAATAATATAGGTAACAATCACCACAATTTTACTTATTTATAATACTCCAACAAAGCTTTAAATTTTTCTAAAAAAGTTTTACCTGTAGTTGATCCATTAATGTAGAATCGCTGAGGTAGGGAATAATATGTTTAAGTAGAGCAAGGCACGATATTAGGCCCCCTTCCAACGTCTGAGTTAACTTTCTTTTGCAAAGGGCCAGAAGTTCGCTCATATGAGGTAAATATTGAAATAAAATGAGCTTTTCACCATACAGAGCTAAAATATTACAAATACATACAACCTAAATATAAAAATCACCGGATCGTTCAATCTTCATTCCCAAAAAATCAGTTATACAGTTCATTATTTTAAAGCGGTTCACAGGGTCTTATATGTTAAAATTCTTAAGCTCATATTAGCCCCTATTCTATTAGAAGTATGTCAATTTGCCAATTATGACAAAAAAGTTCCAAGTAATGCCGAAAAATACAAAACCTTTGCACCCTGAGGTCTACGGAGTGTCTTACGGAGCCATGTGGGAAGAATTTTTACTGAAAGTTGAAAAAAATCACTTTGGTGGAGAAAAGTTCTGCATATCATCACGGTTTTTCTCATAAATAACATATATTATATAGTAATATACAATATATAATACTTTTGAACGTTCCAGCGACGGCAGCTGTTCATCGGTGAGCACTAGGCTTATGAGTTAGTGGTGTGGTTGACTTTTCTAACAGTGCTTGCTCTAAGTTAAGAAGAACCCCCAGACTGGGAAATGAAAGAAGATGTTAAAATAAAAGCAGATTACCATTGACTAAATTTAATAAGTATTCGCCGTACTTATTTACGTGGAAAAAAGAATAAATTCATTAACACTAATGAAAAATCTGATCGCAGAATTTCAATTCTTAAAATTATTCAGGCAGGAAACATAAGTGGATAGGAGGAAAAACGTACTTGAACATTGTACACCAGTGCATACCCCAACAAAAAAGAACTCTAGAATAACAATAAAAAAGCCATAATACATATTACAGCATATTATACATTGTTGCAGGTATCTTACCCCAAAGATATTTTGAGAGCTTTTGAATCAAAACAGGCATTTCTTGACGAAAATACAGAAACTTGAAGGTAGATAAAGGCATATGACTAATATACACTTTTTACCATTCAGCATCAGCACAGTGTCCAAAAAAAAATTGTTAATAAGGTAATAGAAATTCTTAAGACGCGAAAGAACCATTCTATACTAAAAAACTTAAGATACAAAAGCCCATTCTGGGTAAGGGATGGTTCTCGTGTGTAAAACACCACACTTTACACACGGGCTCGCAGGAAGTATCTCTCTTAGCAGCAGGAAAAGATATTTTGGGATGCCTGTCATGGGACATCTCAGCGGCTTCCCTATAACTTTTGTAGTTGCCAACAATTAATACAACTTCAATTTTTTGTTCCGTGATTAGTTTTGGGGGCATAATTAAGAAAAATGATAAATTCATAAACTGAGTTAATAGAACTATACTGCAAAGAATGCCAATGCCTATGTCAAAGGCATTCTTAGCATATTTACCTGTGTGAAAGATAATCACTTTTAACTTATACTAACACTGATTTCGTAATATAAAGTAAAAATGTAAAAACATTTTTTTTCGTGGGTGGCTGCGATTTCGTATTTCGAGAGAAAAAATCAATCCAAATAATTATTTAAAATAACTTTTATTTGTATCTTGTTAAATAAGGGTACTTTATTCCTGGGTATATTTTACGTTTTTGTCGCTACCCTGTATACTATGGATCTTTTTAGATTTTTCCATAGGGATTCTTAGTTTATTATTATGCAGAACTTTTCTACACCAACGTGATTTTTTTTCAACTTTCAGTAAAAAATGTTCCCATATGGCAAGAAATCCGTAGGACACGCTGTATACAGTGCATTTTTTAAAACAAATCCATAGGATCTTACATATGTTAAATTTTTGACTTCTATTAGAAGTATAGAGATAAAATTAGACATAGGTAAATTTCATAGTCTTAAAAATATGTTAATTTGCCAAATATGACAAAAATCTCCAAAAAATATCTAAAAAATTGTGACAATAATGTTTTAAATGTTAGATAATGTGTGTTACATTCACTTGATACGAAAAAGTAAAAAACAACAGCATAAGGGGTGTGAAAAATTAATGTTTTTCAAAAGTACCAAACAATGTAAAAAAGATATGCATTAATTCCACGTTTACCTGCTATGCTAGCCAAACATTCCAAGACTTTATAAGCGTTCTCATCTCCCACAACTTTACTAGACGTAATACTGACATCACTGACTCGATCTTTGGTTTCACTCTCGTCGTCATTTCCGACAAACAACAGATTTTCTTTGCCCACGTAACACAACGTCAACATCTTCAATAGGTTGCGAGATAGAAATCTAGCCATGAGAACAGGCCCTAATCTAAAACCACAGAAATATTCTATAAAAAAAATTATGGGTGGGCATTCTGATAAAAGTGCTTTAAGGAAGGATCGACTAATATAGATGTTCTGACTACTCATAAATAGTCATGATATATCTTTAGCCAATGATGATTTAAAACCTAAAGCCAGCCACCAATGTTAAAAAATTTTACTTAAAATAAGAGATATTTGGCCAGCATTGCTAGCCATTGATGCATTCACTGGTGGAGCCCGGTGTGCTTTTGCCTGGGTCGCGGTATGGATCTCTGTATTAACTTTTAGGGGCCTTTTTTTCACTCGACAGCGACAAACCACACGATTTTAATTCTGAGCGATCGTACTGTATTCTTACTGAGGAATATTCCAGAGACAATCTAAATTTCTATATTTTATCCAATTTGAATTGAGAGAATGATGACAGAAAAAACAATTGAACAAGAATTCATCCTATTGGTCAGTTCCATAGACAGTTTACACCAGAACATATTTTTGCAATCAAAATATTCATCTTTTCTTTCCTGATAATCACGGAGGAATCAGATTTCTTTCTATCCTTGTCGGCGAAAGTGCATTAGAAAAAGACAAATAAAAAAGAATATGTTCAACTGTTTATCGTACCTTCTTCGCTGGTGGAAGTATTGATGGTTATCTACTCTGAAAGATTAGCTATCACAATATTCTTTTCTTTCCTGATAAAATTCACAATGAAATTCGATTTCTTTCTATCTTTGTTGGTAAAAGGTGTATTAGTAAAAGACCAATAAAAACGATGGTGTTACCAATAAAAAAGAATATGTTCAAATATTTTATCACAGCTGCCTTTGCTTGTGCAAGTAATTCTGGTTGTCTATTTTGAAAGATTTATCGGAATCAAGTCATAAACAATAAATTTCTAATCTGGCAAAAAAAAATTAGGAACACGGAAGAAGCATTTAACTTTGGTGACTTATGATTCTACAGCAAAAGATATCATGTTTTTGCTTTTGCCGAACACAAACGGCACTTACAAAAATCTCGTTTTCATTAAGCAAAACACTGTCAGCATCGCCACATCAACCTTCTTATTTTATACTACTTAAAATTGTTTCCTGCCCCTGTATGAAAAAATATTCAGTATTTGCTGTCCCTTTAACGAATAATTCACAGTAATAAGATTGCAAAAAAAGTTTTTAAATAAATAAAGATAAGCTAGCAAAAATGAGTAAATATTTTTATTAAGATAAACAATCAAAATAATGTGATTTAAAAAATTATTCCCTATTCTCCGATATCTTCTATAATGAAAAATGGATCTATAATACAGCCTACCCGCAAACAGTGACGTTTGTGAGAGTTAAAAAGGCTATAAAAATAGTTTAATCGAATATACCAAATAGTTCATCAATTTTTAATTGTAAATGTTAGTCTTAACTCGAGAAGGATACATATACTTTGTACTGGCACTGTGATTTCAGCTTTAAACTGAAGTCACACGTTTCTACGGCGCAACTCCCACTCCTTTCTCAGTAACTAGAAGAATCTTCTTTGACTCCCTCTTTTCTCAACTTTATATTGGGTCGGGGTTCCTGATAATTAATCATTCCCATAACGCCCGGTTCAAGTAATGTGAATAATCGAACAAATAAGTACCTCGTGATATATTTCGGTAGTTGTTAGACAGTCGCAGACTTGCAGAACACAGGAATTTAAGCTGGTAACATTTTATATAAACCTTCTGTGTATTTTTACACTGCACGTTAATACATATACGTATTACTATTATATAGCGAACGACGAAAAAATGATGAAGCAAAGGCGTAGCCTTTGGAAACAATTGCTAACCAGTCACATGCCGTACTGAACATCACTCATAAATATCAACGTGATTTGCCCAGCCAGTGAACTCAATACTACGTACCGCCCAGCTAATCAAAACACGAAATATGTCAACATGGCAGCTCGCGCCTGTTATATTCAAAAGCTCAAATTTTAATCTGACAAGCCTTCGATTTCGCCGCAGCGTTATTTTGTGAATAATCTAATAATCTTTAATTTAATTTATAATAAACCAGTAAGTATAAATTATTATATACTTTAAAGTAAAATATTGAAATAGAGTTAATAATATTTTAGATAGAAAATGAGATCTTGTTTCGCATGCCGACGGTCAGTTGAGAAAGACACAGTGATTTTGAATAGGTAGGTAATTAATTATTTAAGAAGATTTTGATTCCAATTATAATGTATTATATAAAAATTAATAAAATTACAATAAATTATACTTATTTTGAGTTTTAATTCGAGCTTAAATGATGTGTTTTTTTTTTAGATTTCCAAACGGTGCCTCGCTTTATTTACATAATGTTCCTACACGTTTTGCCCCAAAATCTCAAATTCTTATTAAAAATGATGTCTTCACTCTTCAGTTTACATTCTTGTGAAGACTACCGCTGAAACTACAAGCAATTTTTTCACTTCTTGCTGTTTAAAACTGGCATTATCGGTACATTAGCTATGTCATTATCGTAAATAGGATAATAATTAACTTTTAATCCACGTTACACAAATAGAAACACATTTTCTTTACTTTTGAAAGGTAAAAAGACGACAAGGAAACCGGCAAGCTTACATTTTAAACTGCTGTCAGAACTGACAGTGACAGTTCCGTCAAAAGTTCGGGTACATCACGTGGTACGACACCAAACATCTTTGCTTCAAATTTTAACAAGGGGTAGATTGGATGCTAACAATATAGTAGTAATACGTATATGCGTTAATGCTTCTCATAACCTAACTTTTTATTAGTTGTAAAAATATCAGTTAGAGAGAAAGACAAGAGAAAAAAAATGAGATGGGGACATAATTAATCTCTCCGTTGTAAAATGGGTTCTTCTCATCATTCTCAATTCAAATTGGATAGATCATAGACTGTTCGAGATAATTATCGATAAAGAATTTCTGGCCAATTCAGTGAAAACATGAATAATTTTGATGTTATGACAGTATTTTTTCTCATTGGTGTCGGCACATACACTCATCAGCAAAAAAACGGACAAAGAAATTTTGGATCAAGTTTGATGTTAAATTTCTTTGCTAAAAACGTGCATCTTTAATGAAAGTTTCGGTAGATTGTAGACGCATTTGTCAACATTATCACCTGCTTTTCTATTAAATTGAATATTAAATATTAAATATTCAATATTTAATATTTAATATTTAATATTTAATATTTAATATTTAATATTTAATATTTAATATTTAATATTTACTATTTAATATTTAATATTTAATATTTAATATTTAATATTTAATATTTAATATTTAATATTTAGTATTTAATAAAAACATTAAATATTTAAAATGTTTAATAGAAATTTAAAATTTATCGTTATCGGAACGCTGTTATGGACGCTTGAAAAGCTTCCTAATCGCCAAAATTTTAAATAAACATACCTGTGGGACAGCCATACAATCGAATCCAAACTCATTTCAGAAATTTTTGTATCGATCTTTTTAGGTTTCGCAATCATTCTTGATACTGATCCCGTCGACGTGGACACGAGTTTCATCTGATCAGTGCTGGAATTTGGAGAGTCCAAATAAAGATCAATTTGCGACGACAAAGATTTCTTTTCGAAGAGACTGTCGGATTCGGATTTCTTGCTTCCTATTTCACAACCTAAAATTAAAGAGTATTTTTTATTTAAACGTCTTATAGTTGGGTTGGTATAGATCAAATAATTTAAATCATGATTTAAGTATAAATAAAATATTCCAAATAATATCGGAGATGCCCGACAATAACCAAAATTTCAGGTTTGTGCCTTTATTCTTGTAGCTATAAAAAATAAAAAGCACTTTTTCAAATTTTACAAAACGACGGTAAACTTAAAATTGGACGTTCCATTTTTTACAAACCGTCGTTAGATCTTATTTTTGGAATACGGACCTGTATTATTTATTTTATTTCTTGGAAATCCTTTAGTCCTCGAGTGCTGCACAATAACACCGGGTTGCAGAAAGAACATTTAGTTGGGGATTAGCTAACACCGTATTGAGTTCCAATTCAGTGTTACATTTTTCTCAAGTTGTCAAGTTATCTAAGATAATACTAAAGCTGGTCCAGGCCTGCTTTAAAAAGAAATCGCGTACCATCGGCGTTTATACTCGGGGAATCGGAAGCGGCCGTGTGCTGCCCAGCGTAAAAGGTTGTACCTAACATTTTTTTCATCTAAGACAACTCACGTACACTTCAAGCCTAAGTACTAACGTACGTTTTTGTAGCTGGGCAGTAAAGGGATGTATACGTAACGCTCCTATTGTTGTTCTATCAGGAACAGTAAAGGGAGGAACTATAGCAGTCAGTTCTTCACAGCAAAATCCATGGAAATGTCGGTAGAAAACCCCAACAGCGCGGCGATGAGCGAGAGAAGCAAGCAAGACTGGGTTCTGTAGGCGCTGAAGCTTTTTGGCACCTTAGGCTAAGATTAATTGAAGATTTAGGGAAAGGGATAGGGGTAGGTAGCATGAATCTGCGTCTATTATCCAGCTCTTGATTCGAGACTTGTCTGTAAAATGAATGTTAAAGTGAAGAGTACTATCGTCAGCGTTCTGTTCGTTCGAAACCACACTCACAGATAAATCACCAATCTGCCCTATAAGAGTGTTGCAATTCCCAGAGCTGACCAAGAAAATTGTATCATCAGCGTATAGTGTGACGTTACTTCCTGCTAATGAAGATATTATGTCGTTAATGTAAATGAGAAAGAGCAGAGGGCCCAGAATGGAACCCTGAGGGACCCTATGTCTCATAGTGCTTTCTCCAGAGAGTTTTTCCTGTACGCAGGTCTACTGTCCGTCAAATAGCTGTTGATTTAATTATTGGTCCCCTTATCCAGATCATTGAAGTCCAACTTCTCCACAAGTATATCATGCGACACACAATCAAAGGCCTTGGAAATGGCGCAAAAAGTGGAGCCCACAAAGTCGTCCCCTCAAAGCCCTCCACTATGAAATCGCACAGCCTATAGACCGCCCCAGCAGCAGCCTTCCGGAAACCAAACTGTTCCTCAATCAGAAGTCACCTTCAGTTGTTTTTCGTAGGGTAACGTCAGGTGAAAAACTGAATTTTTTTAATGTGGTTCAACCTAAGCAAACCTTAATATTTGTTATTATCCGTCCAACCGATGTATTGATTGTGCAATAATATTATCATATTAATTGAAAAGGTAAAACGATTGAACAAGCCCATTCTCCATCTATTATGCCAATGCTAACATATAGTCACAGTGTTCTTGAAGCAATCAGAGGTATGACTAAACTGTCACCAGAAACTGCTTGCCTGACTAGTTTTGTACATGTTTATAGATCAAAATGCCGTTTGAATTAAAATCCTTTAGTTTAATTCAAACGGCAATTTGATCTACAAAGATGTACAAAACTGGTCAGGGTGGTCCACGTAAGATGACCCACTATCTTATCTCAGAATCTGTAAGAGCTACAAAAAAAAGTTAAAGACAAAAGTCTTTGGCCTTGACTTTAAGTTTTTAGGTATTCAGTTTTTACGTATACAGGGTGTTTAGTTTCTTCTGGCCAAGTATCAACTTTATTATTTTAAATGGAACACCCTATATATTTTTATATTTTCGAATTTTACGGTTGATTCTAAGTGAATTTTAATATAACATGTTTATAGAAATTTTCAGTAGTTTTCGAGATATTTTAATTTTTAAAATTTTTACAGCGAAATCAGTCATTTGAAACATATCAAGTATTTATATTTAATATTGCTCAATTTCCAAAATAATTTAATATTAGCTTCCCTATTAGATACTCAGTTCTTTTTTTCTAAACTAAACCAAAAGCACCATACAGGGTGTTAAATATATTAGTCCAAATTTGTCAATTTTTAAACATCAATATCTCAACTTTTTTAAATGGAACACCCTATATATAAATATTTTATATAAAGCAGCATTTAATTCCCTATAATTTGACTATAATATTTCCTATACCTAAAATCAACTGTTTTGGAGATATTGGTATATTTCTTAAAGCCTGTAGCTTATTTTATGAAAATTATCAAGTGTTGACAAAAGTTTGACTAAAATTAATAATATTTATTTGTATTCGCCTATGATATATTTACCAAGTAATAATAAATATATATTACCCTTATAGTAATACCAATGGTAGTAGTTTTTTTTGGAAATTTTGTGAAATTTAAACCTTAATATTTTAGTTATTATCCGTTCAACCGACATAATTTTTTGTGTGCGTGATGCGATTGACTGAGTGTGCAATAATATAAACATATTTATTAAAAACTTATAATTTCCAACTGTAGTATTATTTTTGCCATTTTAGTGAGTGTTTTAAAAAAAACTATAACTTTAAGAAATTTACTTACCTCTACAAAATTAGTGATTTTAGATATAGGAATCATTATAAGCGTTTAATAGAAATCCGTTTTAAAAATTTATGATTTGTTGATAAAAATTTAACAAATTTAGCCTAATATATCTTATTCTCGGTATATAGAAGTATTTTTGCAAACAACATTATATAAATGACATTGTTGTGACGATAATTTCATAATGGATAAATTTTGTTTTTTACCATTTTTAAGGAATCGAATAATGCGGAATTTTGAATTGTTTCAACGTGATGGACAAACTACTACCAATGGTATAAGGGTAATATATATTTATTATGAGTTGGTAAATATATCATAAGCGAATGCAAATAAATATTATTAATTTTAGTCGAACTTTTGCCAACACTTGATAATTTTAATAAAATAAGCTAAGAAATATACCAATATCTCCAAAACAGTTAATTTTAGGAATAGGATATATTATAGTCAAATGATAGGGAATTAAATGCTGCTTTATATAAAACATTTATATATAGGGTGTTCCATTTAAAAAAGTTGAGATATTGAAGTTTAAAAATTGACAAATTTGGACTAATATATTTAACACCCTGTATGGTGCTTTTGATTTAGTTTAGAAAAAAGAACTGAGTATCTAATAGGGAAGCTAATCCTAAATTATTTTAGAAATTGAGCAATATTAAACATAAATACATGATATTTTTCAAATGAATGGTTTCGCTGTAAAAATTTTAAAAATTAAAATATCTCGAAAACTACTGAAAATTTCAGTAAATATGTTATATTGAAATTTGCTTAGAATCAACCGTAACATCCGAATATGTAAAAATATATAGGGCGTTCCATTTAAAATAAGAAAGTTGGTACTTGGCCAGAAAAAACTAAACACCCTGTATGCGTAAAAACTAAATACCTAAAAAATTAAAGTCAAGACAAGAAAGTTTTGTCTTTAACTTTTTTTTGTAGCACTTACAGATTCTGAGATCAGATAGTGGGTCATCTTATGTGGACCACCCTGGTCAGGCAAGCAGTTTGTGGTGACAGGTTAGTCATACCTATGATTGCTTTAAGAGCACTGTAGTATTTGTAAAACCCTGTATACGCATTTTAGAAAAATTATACGCGAAAGCTTTATCCAAAAAAAAATGTTTTTTGACAAAACGTATTTTCGAAATATGTTTATCAAAAATAAAATTTTGAACAATTATTGTTTTTTTTCGAGGTCCCGCTAGAAGGATAAAAGGAAATATTAAACTAATATGCACACATGGTTTCTCGTACTTACTAATATTAATAACATTATTATGGTAACTGGCTGGTATTGGAATAGTGGGCGAAGTAACTTCTGATTTGCTTTCTTCTACGTCTTCGCTTAAGTTTAGATTTAATTCCTAAAAACCAAACCATAAGGTCACAAAAATATGAAGTTAGCGTCGTGGGTTGTTTTTCGGACAATTCTAAGTAGTAGGGAACTTATATCAAAACGAAAAATAAAAATGGAACACAATCTTTTTGTTAAATGAATATTACTTTTAAGTGCATTGTAGACTACCGAAAAAAAAAATAGATTATTTTGAACAATATACCTCCAGATTTTTCAACTGGTCAATATTTTCAGCTAAAGTTGCATCTAAGGCTTCTTCTGCCGTTGACACGTTGAAAGGTAAGTCAGTTGCAATATTTAACTCCAAGTGTTCAATAAGACTCTTCATTTGATTTTCCGATTCTTTCTCCTCGTCTGAAAAATGAAACACAGAAGGTTTTTAATAACAATTCGTTCTTACCCTCAAAATGTACTAAATTTACCCCAAAATACAGGGTCAGATAATTGTGTTGTCCCCTCCTGTCCATCCGTAAAAAAGTACTACTTAAAAAATTACAATTTTAAGTATAATTTCAACTCTCCCTAAACACGCATACCTAATTCGAACATTTCTTCTTCCTTCTGAATCGCCAGTGACTCAACTTTAGTAATTTTAGCAGGTCTGTCGCTTGATGGACTGGATTCATCGCTTATGGACAGTTCGTTATTTTCGGCATCCATATTCTTGAGATGAGACATCTTTTTCAAAACTTTCTCGCTGTGCGTGTGCAATATGAAGTCATATTTATCGTAGTCCTTGTAGCCTGTTGACATGAATACGAAATAGTTTCATTCCATCAAATTAAATTGTTATATATATATATATATATATATATATATAAATATATATATATATATATATATATATATATATATATATATATATATATATATATATATATATATATATATATATATGTCTTCGGAAGTTCTTACCAAGTGGAAAAAATTTTTATTATTGATTTTACGAAAAAAAGTGTCTCTTTATAAAAAGTTCTGCATCTTGAGAAAATAGCATTTCCATTCAAAAATTTGATCTAGTACATACAGGGTGGCTCAAAAATGTAAAAGTCCTAATACACGTGAAGCTAAAGAGACATAAAATCGTTATTTAAAGGTACACTGACACTGCTAATGTGCTAGAATTAACGTTAGTAAATTAGGTTTGGAACATACAGGAGGTCCCAAAAATAAAATAATTTTTTTTTATTGCCTTTACAAAAAAAGTGTATCTTCATAAAAAGTTCTACATTGTGAAAAAAGAGCATGGTTATTCAAAAATTGTATATAGGACATACAGGTGGCAAAATAATTTAAATTTAAATTGTGATTTTCAGCTGCTTAAGCCACCCTGTATTGTCCTACATCAAGTTTATAAACAACCATGCTCTTTTTTTACAAGGTAGAACTTTTTATGAAGGTTTACTTTTTTTGTAAAGGCGATAAAAAAAAATAATTTTATTTTTGGGACCTCCTGTATGTTCCAAACCTAATTTACTAACACAAAAAAGTTAATTCTAGCACATTTGCAGTGTCAGTGTACCTTTAAATAACGATTTTATGTCTTTTTAGCTTTATGTGTATTAGGACTTTTACATTTTTGAGCCACTCTGTATGTACTAGATCAAATTTTTGAATGGAAATGCTATTTTCTCACGATGCAGAACTTTTTATAAAGAGGCACTTTTTTCGTAAAATCAATAATAAAATTTTTTTCCATTGGTAAGAACTTCCGAAGACACGCTGTATATATATATATATATATATATATATATATATATATATATATATATATATATATATATATATATATATATATACAGGGTGTTTCAAAAAACATGTGCCATCGCTCAAGGAGAGATTCCTTCTAAGAAACTAAGTCAAAACGTTTATATAAACATGGGTCCGCAGATGCTTAGTTTCAAAGATACAGGGTGTTAAATTTTTAAATTTTTTTCAGTTTTTCCAAAATATTTTCAAAATGGCTTCATCAATTTTGATGAAATTTACACTGTGTAAAGTACTTAAATTAAGCATAATTCTGACCATGAAAAGACTTTGACAGGTCCTTCAGGGGCGTACATATGGGAAGACGGTACAATATTTTTCCAATAAAAACATGTACGCCACTGATTTTTTTACATTTTCTTATATCGGTCAAATAGTATGTTAAATTCTTAACAAAACTTATCTCTTCATATTTTTTCAGTTTTCGTTTCGTTTAGGAGATAAATGTAATTTTATTAACAGTCTTACTGGTTTAGTTTTCCCAACCATCGGTTTTAACATGTAAAGACCATTTAAAAAGTTAACGTCCTGTATCTTTGAAACAAAGCATCTGCGGACCCATGTTCATATAACCTTTTTGCCTTAATTTCTTTCAAAGAATCTTCCTTTCAGCGATGGCACATGTTTTTTGAAACACCCTGTATATCTACAGGGTGTTAAAATTTTTTATTTTTTTCAGTTTTTCCAAAATATTTTCAAAATGGCTTCATCGGTCAATAGTATGTTAAATTCTTAACAAACCTTATCTCTTCATATTTTTTCAGTTTTCATTTCGTTTAGGAGATAAATGTAATTTTATTAACCGTCTTTCTGGTTTAGTTTTCCCAGCCATCGGTTTTAACATGTAAAGACCATTTAAAAATTTAACGTCCTGTATCTTTGAAACAAAGCATCTGCGGACCCATGTTCATATAAACGTTTTGCCTTAATTTCTTTCAAAGAATCTTGCTTTCAGCGATGGCACATGTTTTTTGAAACACCCTGTATACATATACATATACATAAAAATTTAGCAATGCATAAAATTTATGTAAAACACGTTTAAAAATTTCTTTTCACACTCGTTCGACTTGTGGCATTCACCTTCGGCTCAGGCCCACAAACGTCCCACTCGTGTTAAAAGAGTCATTTACAAAACTTGTACAATATACTATTTATTTACTTATAATAAATGCGGTCTATTTAGCAACTGATACGAATCACATCGTATTCTGTCTAATATAATACTAAATATTATCTAAATATACTTTGGCGAGCCACAAAAAAGATACACGGGTTGGACGGCGAGGCGAGGAATTTCACGACAGTGCCATTTATTCTTTAAATACAACGGTTTTGCATCGGCCTAACCTTTCAGGCAGATAAAGAAATAATTGTATTAATTTTAAATTTAAACTTAAAATGTAAAAACTGATCCGTTGTTTGGAGCTTTATTTGAAATTCGCCAAATACAGACTAACAAACTCACCCCCAACAGCTTCAACTAAAGGCGTAACAAAATTATCCAAGAAGCACTTCAAGCCCAATCGCACTATCAGTCTAAGCAAAAAACTGTGATGATATATTTTTGCTATTTTTCCATTGTAGGGCAAGTAGCTTTCGGTGGGTTCGTTTTCATATAATTTTAGAATTGATTCCAGTAAAGTGTCCACTGATCTTTGTGGGCCTAAAAGAAAAAAACTTAGTTTACGTATTGCTTATACCGGTTTTCCTGCGATTGTTAAAAAAACGGATTTACAATCGTTACCCCTCCTCAGTAACGGGCAGATGATTAGATTAGAAAAATCTTCTAATATGAAAAGAGAAAAATAGTTTATGCAACGCTAAGTCATTAACACAAAAGCGGTGGCTTGAGTTCATGGAAGATTGGCGTATGGATTAGACTAATCCCTTCACAAATTAATAGAGGGTGGAGAAAGCTAACATGCAGTAACGGTCAAGAGCCAGTATAGCTGCGGTCGTGGTGGTAATCGTTAGCTTTGTAATATGAGTAGTGCGTACTGTAAACGACAAGAACTTGGACAAGAAGTATTTTTTTAAACTTTTTCTCTTATGGGATGAACAATCCTGTCTTTTTAGACGCCAACACTAATCGCCTAACATATGTAGCTGCATTCCAACGACCTTGAAACCGCTCCTCAAGCCTCTTCACGAATCAAGAAAATGGATCTTGAGCGACATTCTGCATCTCATCTCTTTATAAGCATGTAACAAATTGTTGAGTAAAATTTCCGCATTTTCGGTTCTGAGGTTCCCTAAAAAGCCATTTATAACAGCTTTCAGTGAAATCCAACTCTTTGTTATTTAGCTTTCGGTCGAAATTTGGGTCTTTCATTAACTAACGTATTTGTGGTCCGATAAATATCCCCTCTTTTAATTTTGCATCACTTAATTCTGTGAAAATCGACTTGAGATACAAAAAACCTTCACCGTTCTTGTCCATTGCCTTTACAAAATTCTTCATCAAACCAATGCAGCGGAGCTAGAATGACATTTTGTGGATCAATTAAAGGTACGTTCTTCACATTCGCTTTGCCGCACACAAATTCTGTCTTTTGGCCAATATTTTATCAAGTAGTTCTATCATTAGCTCTACTATCCCACATACGAGAAAACAGCAGTCCTTAGTGAATCCACCCTGCAATTCAAGTAACATGACAACTACTTTCAGGTCAACACCCACTTTCCACTGACAATCTTTGTATTTTATTACATTCAGTATGGATTGCATAGTTTCTTATGTTTCTTCTAAAATAACAGATTAACCAAGCCATATTGACCGATATTGAGTGCCGTTATGCAGTAAAGCTGCCTTCAAACTTGTTTTGGAACAATCAATAAAGAGACGCCAATTCATTGATTTATAAGGAATTTCCAACTCTTCCATCAAACTTGCTATATTGTTACAGAAACTTAAGTTTTCAGACCCTGAGTAAAATAAAGCCATTTCTCTGTTCCGCTTTCGTTTTACAGATATTTTCCTACCAGGTGCCAACAACTTCCACTCTTGCAATCTAGAACCAAGTAATTCAGCTTACCTTGCAGATAAATTCAAGTCTCGAATCAAATCGTTCAATTTTTGTTTTGATCAATTAAATTGGGATAGTGCTCTGAAGAAGGTATAAAATCTGGTTCTTTGTAATCTCCAATAGTTTCATCATCGTTATCTTCGTCACTTAGCACTAGCTCTGCAGTTTGACTTTTGCTCGGAGGCAAAGGAGGAGGCGTATCTTCCCTATGAGCTATTGGTTTTGACACAGTTTCCAGTAGGATACTCTATGTCGTGCTTGATTTTCTTCGAAAATTCTCGTATATCCGTCATGCAAAAATAGCAATAATTGTAGTGATTGTGAGGTTCACGCCAAAGAGTCGGTACTGCAAACGGCATAGAAGTTTTGTTTCCATTCAACCAAGGTAGAAGGGTAGCATAGCATGATACACAAAACAGCTGTGGAATTCAAGGCTTATCTTGATTAGGGGTGGGCAAAATAATCGATTAATCGATTATTAATATTAATCGATTAATCGATCGAACGATTACAATTTTTTTAAATCGATTAATCGATTTTTTGATTAAAATCGATTATTCGATTAATCGATTTTTTCGATTAATCGATAATTTTTTATAATCATAACTCGACTATGAAACACGAATTCAACGAAATATTTTGAATGCTTTTCGATCCGCGCTCCTTTAATTTTTAAAGGTCTAAAATTTAAATCGCCCGCCGGAATTGTGTTCAAGACAGGCAAGTGGTAAGCGCTGGAATCGCTTTCATTATGTCATTAGTAATGCCATAATTTAGACTAGTTCAAGAATCGATTTAGTCCGATTAATCGATTTTCTCGATTAATCGATTAATTTCGATTAATCGATTAATATAAATTTAATCGATTAATCGATTTTTCTATTAATCGATTTTTCGATTAATCGATTTTTCGATTAATCGATTTTGTCGATTAATCGATTTTTAGATTGATCGGTTAATCAATTTTGTCGATTAATCGATTTTTCGAGTAATCGATTTTTTCGATTATTCTCGATTAATCGGAAATAATCGATTATTTCAAGTAATCAAAAAACTATTAACTTTTTCGATAATCGCCCAGCCCTAATCTTGATACACGGGCCGATCAAAATAAAGAAAATATCCTCTTCTTACTTTTTCAGATGCGTATTTTCCTTTCGACTTGAGAATGTAGCGTCCACACACGTAATAAAACTTGTCTGGCGAATTTTTACACTGGCGTCGGTCACTTTTTTCGCACATTCATCTTGAAGATTGATGTATTTACACTTTTAAAATTTCACTAAGTACGGGGTTCGCTATTGCTCACTGATAACTCTTCGACTTCCGCGACGATCTCCCTTATATACCATCGCCAGGTTTTCTCGACACTTCCAGGTTTATCTTATGTTGCCTCTCTCAGTTCGTTTTAAACAAAATCTATTGATTTTACGCTTAAAAAAATGATCTAATATTTTAAAAATTAGTAAATGCAGGTTAATTGACTTACCACCTTTACTTACCTAAAACCCTAGCAATAGGATCGAACAGATACCAAGCAGTTAACACAGACGTAGGTGGGTCTTCTATTAATTCTCTGATATGTGGTAAAAGTATATTGATAGTTTCTACATCGGTATTGGTGTTAATTGACTCGAAAAACTCTTCTAATTGTTTGGCGCAGGTTTTCACTTTGCATTCGGCAATGTTTTGAGCAAATAAAATTTTTCTCCTAAAAATTAATATTCATTTTAAAGTCCTTTCATTATAATATTTTATGTTTTGAGAGGTTTTTGTCCTGTCATTGTTAATAAGTTGTCATTAAAAAGTTATGAATTATTCTGACATTTTAGCGATTTGCTTGGTTTCCAAATGACTTTCATCTTGGAACGGGTTGCTAGAATGAATTTGGTTCTATTATTATCGAACGTACGTATTAAAATTGCCCTGTTCTTTATAAATTTGCGAAAAAAACCTGAGAAATAAATTCATAGCATATAACTTAGTTGTCTTATTCTTACACCTGTCAGTTTAAAACTTTTGGTTGCCAAATTAGACCGGACTAGCGTTCGAGAATCTGGCCGTAAAAGTTTATTTTCCATTGTTTAGGAACAATCTGTATATCTTTAATATGTACCAACGGAAAACACGATATTACCTCTCTAAACTCTCGTACTCCGCACACATCGTCCCATCACAATCGAAATGGTACAACACATTCAACTCTAGCGCCACATTCTTAAACTCCTTCAGACCCGTCAAAATTCTATAAAGCTTCGGGAACCCCTTGGGAAAAGGTACGACACAGTGCAGCAAAGGTTCCAGCAATAAGTGAGCACTGGGACTGGGCAATCCCAAATTTGTTACTACGGGGTAACTGAACTTCTTCAGATCGGTTATTTGCGGTTGCAGCAACAAATTGACTATGTACGATACGCACGACGGGATGTCGTTTTGACAGCTCTTCACTATTGTCAGGCAAGATTTCAGTCTTTGGGAAAAGGGCACGCTCGTGCTGTTCAAACCTAGAGCTCGAAGCTGTTTCGACATGAAGATTTCGACTATAAGGCATCCTGGAAAAAAATTGTGTTCGTCATTTAAGTTATTCATCTGTCAAAGTGGGCAATGGCAAAAAAGATCTTAAAATTTTTTTGCCGATTCTTTAGACGAGCAATTCATTTAAGTATATCTCATCAATAATAACAATAATAATAAGGAATATGCATGTACTTTTTTTATTGCATAAATCGTTTAAGCAAGTCATTACAAACCTAATTATTTTGAAAATAATTTATTTTAATTTTTTTTTTAACTTCTCAGTATAATTTATTGCAATTTAAAAGCAGCCATTTGCCCTCAGTGCCAAGTGACGTAAAGAGATAAGCAAAAATAAGTGTTAATCTACATGTTAACGTAAAGCTTAACCTAGAAGTGCTACACACAAACGTATATGAATCCACAACTTCAGTGATAGTCCGAAAGCAAGTGATTTTCTCGTACGATTGTACCTATATCAATTGATATACCAAACTGATTGTCATTATATGAAATATTGTAAGCTTAAGAGGGGCAAAACGTCAGTCTACAAGACCTTAAGTTGAACAGGTTTGTTGTGCAACACAAAAAACATCAATATTTCCTAGCGTCACGTATTCTATTCGATTTATTTTTCCGCTTCGCAATACGACATCAACCAATTTTATGTGAGAATGATGACAGAAAAAATTGAACAAGAATCCACCCTATTGGTCAGTTCCATAGACAGTTTACACTAGAACATATTTTAGTGATTACAAGATTCATCTTTTCCTTCGTGATAATCACGAAGGAATCAGATTTCTTTCTATCCGTGTTGGCGAAAGTGCATTAGACAAAGACAAATTAAAAAAGAATTTGTTCAAATTTTTATCGTACCGTTTTTGCTTGTGGAACTATTGCTGGTTTTATACTTCGAAAGATTAGTCATCGCTAAATTCTTTTTTTTTCCTGATAAAATTCCCAACTTAATCCGATTTCTTTCTATCCTTGTTAGCAAAAGCGGCATTAGTAAAAGACAAATAAAAACCATGTTGTTGCCAATAAAAAAGAATAAGCAAACATTTTATCATAGTCGGCTTTGTTTGTGCAAGTATTTCTGGTTGTCTACTGTGAAAGTTTAATCGGAATTGTTATAAAAAATAAATTTCTAACAAAATACTTACGTAAGTTTTATGATTTTGTAGAAAAAGAACTTCGTTTTTACTGAACACAAACAGCATTTGCAAAAATCTCGTTTTTATTAAACAAAAACAGTGTCTGCATAGCCACAATAACCTTCTTATTTCATACTAGTTAAAATTGTTTCCTACCCAAGTAACAATACTCCCTCTAACCAATAATTTGCAATAAAAGGATCGGAGGAAAAGTTGTTAAATAAATAAAGAAAAAATAGCAAAAATGAGTAAATATTTTTATTAAGATAAACAATTTATAATAAGGTTAAAAAATATTCCCTATTCTCCGATATTAAATGAAAATGGATCTATAATACAGCCTACCTGCGAAGAGTAACGGTTGTGTAAGTTAAAGACGCGATAAAAATTGTTTAATCGAATATACCAAGTAGTTTCACAATTCTTAACTGTAAATGTCGAGTCTTAGTTCCAGAAGGACAGATATACTTTGTAATGAAACTGTGACTTCAGCTTTAAACTGAAACCAAACGTTTCTGGGGCGCAATTTTCACTACTTTCTCTCTCAATAACTAAAGAAATTTTCTGTAATGCCCACTATTCTCAACTTTATATCGGGTCGGCGTCCCTGTTACTCATTCCCATAACGCCCGGTCCAAGTAATGTAAAGGAGAACAAATATGTACCTTGCGTAATATTTCAATAGTTAGTCAGTCCCAGATTTATAGAACACAGGAATTTAACCTGCTAATACTTTATATAAACTTTTTAAGTATATTTTTACACTGCAAAAACAACTTATACTATGGGACAGGCTTCAAATAATATGTCATGTTTATCTTTCTCATAATCTAACTTTCTACCAGCTGTAAAAATTTTACGAGTATGAGAGAGAAAGAAGACGAGGCAGAAAAAAATAAGAGAGAAAGAACACGAGAGACATAATTGATCTCTCCGTTGCAAAATGGGCTGTCATCATTCTCAAAATAAATTGGATACGGTATAGACGAGGAGCATGTGGAGAGCCGTTTTATTTGCCAGACAGTAATTATTGTTGTTTGTGTTACGGTTGTTTTTTATTTTTAGCTTAAATAAATTTTTTAGGATATTCAAAGTTTAGTCACGATGTTGTTTAATTAATGGAGTAGTTTATCTTAATTTTGCTTTACTTGCCTTCGCCTAAACCTGCGTACAGACCGGGTCAAAGAAGGCCAACGAAGGGGTTTCGTTGGTGCTTGTTGGTCCGGTGTGGACGGTATAGCGAACGAAAACGAAGTTTTGTTGGCGTTCGCCCGCAATCCGTAGCGTGGTGCCGTGGTGGTAACATCAAAGGAATCGAACAATTTAAGAATTTAAGCGAATGAGGCGTGGCTAGGCGCCGAAGGCTAACGAACGAACGGTTCGGGTTTTAAATAATGTGGTTGTCCACCACCTCCACTTTAGTTTCGTTTCTCTTGCTATTTCGTTGAAATGTAGGGATATCGAGCTCGCAACTATACTTTCTTCGTTAATGTCCATCATGTACCAAAAAATATACAAATGAAACTGAATACACGCCCCAATGCACCCCACCAGACTTCCTGCCTCAACCGACGACAGAAGATAGTCCTGATATACGGCTAGGTTTGTTGCGATAGATCGACCTGAGAAAAAACCGTGTTGCTCCGGTATTATGTGGTTTTTAAAAGTGTTAAATATCTCATCGGTAAGTAAGGATTCGAGAAGTTTAGGAATGGTCGAGAGTAGCGATATTTCGCGATAGTTAATTACATTCATTCTGTCGCCGGATTTATAAACAGGAATTAAATTTGAATTTTTCGATCAGACAGGGAAACAGCCGGTGTCAAAGGATTTCTGAAAAAGTAGTCCAAAAGGTTCCAAAAGGGACTGCAGCAATTTCTCAAAAATACAGGAGGTATGCCGTAAGGTCCTGCCTTTTTAGAGATATTATCTTCCTTCTAATCTCGCCATCAGTGAAATTGTGAGCAGACAAAATTGACGAGAACTCAACAGGTTGGGTTGCCAAACACGTCTGAGTTAGAAATATCGGAGTAGCAAGACTAAAAGTGAGTGGCAAAGGCGTTAGCAATATCGGCAGGCCCACTAAGCCACATGACATGTCACAACCAATAGTATCAGGTTTTGCAATTTTCGAATTTTAAATAATAATTTGTAACACATAGAAACGGATTTTTTTGTTAATAAAGACCAAAATAAATGAATAAAAACAACCACCATAAATATTTAATTTATAGAGAATATAAGTTAAATATTTCAGGTTTATTTGAATATGCATAATATTCCCTTCTGACTGATTTTAACAAACCTAAAATCTGCAACTCTTTAACTCTTCTGGCCGATATGATTTCTGAATAGTTACATATAACTTGTGCCTCTATCCTTTTCTGATCCATACTTCTATAGCCTTGAATTTCCATATCATAGTTGTCCATTGGAAATGTAAATGATTTTGTAGCTTTAGGTTTAACCTATTAAGGATAAAATATGATCATTTAGCAATAATAAATGTGTTCTTGTTGTGCTAATTAATCATGTATTAATTATTATTAATTAATTGTGTATTCTAAGCAAGAATGTTTGTTGCTTACACTAAATTTCTCCTCGAAATTCTCCGTATAAATAAAATTGGTAAAGGCGTTTTGTACTAAACATTCATCGTCAGATTTATTGGTAGATTTAAGGGGTTCTTCTTCGGAAACTTTATAACTCCTTTCACTTTCCGTATGAAAGGTTTTCGAAATAAAGCTATATCTTTTTTCCAAGTTTTCCAAACAACTCTCAGGTTTGTAATCTTTTGGCAGATAAACGATTCCTAAAATAAAAAAAAATCGGTCAAGTGCAAGGTATACTTGCACAATTAGTGTTCAGTGCCATCAGTCCCCCACTTAATCTGAGCAAACCTCGGCCGCCCGATCACCGTCCACCTGCCGCCCTACCCAACGCCGACGGCATCAACGCCGTATCACATCGTGTATGCGCGGAGCTGAGTGGGGATCATTTCAACTGAGACAAATCAAAAATCTTGAAAAACGTGTAAAGACGTGTTCTGCCTTACATCGTAAGAAATATTTTTTGCCGAAAAACTTTTTCTCTAAAACGAATGGTTCAGCAGTTATCAGGAAATAAACAATTAAATTGTTTACAACAATTTAATTGTTTGGGACATATTTAAACATATTTTTTAAATTTACCCCCCCTCTCTCTATTTTGAGGTGTGGGGGGTAACTTTGGAATTTTAAATGAGATGATGTACTTCTGTTTATAAAATTCAAATCTCCGTATAAAACTACGCACGGGTACAAAAAATTGTACACATACACATTATTACGGAGATTCGAATTTAATAAACAAAAGTACATCATCCCATTTAAAATTACAAAAGTTACCCCCACCCCTGAAAATAGAAAGAGGGGGTAAATGTCAAAACTATGTTTAAATATGTCCCCCATCTCCCTATTAACTCACCAAAATTTCATGACAATATTTTAAACCATTTTCGAGATTTCGCCTTGTAACACTCTAAAAAACTCCCCCTGTATTGTCGAGTATACAGGGGAAATTCGCTATATACATATATTGGAACCGGTAAATCCGGGTATGACTTTAGATTAAAGAAAAATATTCATAAATGGCGCTTCGCAATAATAATCGCACCAACTTTCTCTAAAAGACGGTATCAGCCACTAGCAAGACACACATAATACCGAATAAGATGCCAATTCTATCAATAACCAATCAACCTACCCAACCCAAAACCCACCCCCCCCCCCCATTCTCTGGCATTTGAGCGAGGGCATTCTTTGTCACGCATGCGCAAGCTCCTCGCATTCGGCTCGACTCGTTGCTTTTTTTTAATGTTTAATTTTCAGGACTTTGGAATTTTTGATCTCTTAGAACATTGAATTTTAGTTCTGAAGTGTAAGTTGAAGTTCATTAAATTCCTCTTCACTGCGGAAAAAAGCGTGGCAAGTTCTTGAGTTTTTGGGTTCTTTGATTTTCGAAAAAATTTCAAATCGCAACACTGGGAACTTTTTAAATGAAGCACACACCCAAAAATTTGAGTTACATTTGTAATTAAATCTCAATAACTCTCTTTAGGGTCGCAAATATTGCCGTGAATCATCTATTGCATAAATCAACAATTAAACTTTTTACTGATTTATTTTGTCGCGCTCCAAAGGCTCGCCGAGCTATGTTTTTCGATTTTTTCCTCGTAAACAAAAAAAGTCCTCTGGGGAAAGTAGCTTTTCCGACGTAAAAAATCCTGATATTTCGTATTAAAAAATGATAAAAATGGCCTTTTTCGATATACAGTACGTTTAGTGTTTTTTGAGGTTAAGGAGGTGGAATTTTGAAAAACAAATTGCACCATCGGAAAGCTGGGGAAAAATACACCGTGTTTTAGTTATATTTTAACGGCGTTTTCATTGCGAGATCATTAGTTTAAAATTACATGTTTTTAGGCTTGCGCGCAGCGTGCGCTGGGACATGTGTAGCGATTCGCCCCGTATGTAACCATTTCCATAACACCCTGTGTAGCTTATATACTCCGGCCGTCCTGAGCTTTCCACTTAACAAGCGGTTGCAATAAATAAACACCTGTGTTAGAATAATCAGTGACTATGAAACAATCAAAGTGCTTTTTATTCTGATGAATAACTGAGTTTTGCTAAAATTAACTTATATTCTTAGATATGTACTATGACTATGGGTTTGACTCTTCAAGTACAAAGCGAAAATTCAAGGGGTTTACTAAGGTTTAACTCACATAATTTTAAATAACATGTAACTTGTTCTCTAGGTTTTGGTCCTAGACAATAAAAAAATTAGTAAAAAAAATGTACTACCGACATTTCGGCAACAACAGAATACAATTACTAGGGCTTAGGTTTAATCAATTCATCCGCTGAATTTTACCTGTATTTAAACTAGATCCTTGAACCGTGAGTTGATTGGTTTTCGTTTTCTGTGCAACATGGGAGGTAAACGTGGGATTTTTCGGCCCCAAACTCGCACTCCGAGTAGCACTAGGACTTCTGTTGGGTTTGGAACCACCTAAATTATATTAGATACATATTCGGTAAAGATTATCCTGTACTGCAGGGTGTTCCCATTCCTCAGGTAAATGTGATTCCTGGTCCATTTATAAGTAAAACAATTTAAATAAATGTATGTCCTAAAATTCTTACGGCCAGATTCTTCTTCAGCGATAGACTGGTCAAATTTGACAAGCAAAAGCTTTTAACTGACAAGTGTAAGAATCAGTGGCGGCCGGTGAAATTTCAAAGTTGCATATCTCTGTTGCTACTTACGGGACCCACGCCAAATTCAGGGGTTTTGATACTGAGCCTACTAGAAATGTTTTGGTAAAGAAAAAATATTTTGTAATTTGCGAAAAAAGGTTGAATTTTGCCCTGGCACACCATGGGAAAAAATAAACAAGTTTAGGTATTTTATTTATTATTTTTTATAAACAAATTTTACATCATTTTGTCGAAAATTTTTAAAGTTTAAGAGAAAAGAATGTGTTAGCAGAAAGTTATAATCATTAGAATTTTTTAAACCTAAAATATACTTTTAAAAAAAATCTGTTTCTCAATTTCTCAATTTTCAACTCACTAGTGTTCACATTTGTCGCCCATAACACAAGAACGTCCATTTTTATATCGAAAACACCAGCTTCGTTAGATATTAAAAGAAGACTGATTGTTCAAATACCGTTCAAATGCACAATATCAAAAGCGAAAAACAATCATGGACCTGCAAAATTGAGATACGACACATCGTGCCAAACCCAGAATTGATAAAATAAAAACCACGAAGTGTCCTAAGTCAAGTTACGACAGTTCGCGAGGAAATCGTTTTAGCACATCTGCACCGACCAGTGAATGTTCCCATTCTCGCAAACTATAAGCGCTAGGATTACGACAGTTCGTGAGATTGTAGAAAACATCTTCTTAAGTATGGTGACGCGTCTATCCGATATTTCCGAGTTACGACACTTCGTGATATAGCAACGATATATTTGTGTCAACTTTTTTTTACCTAAAATCAACCCAGAAATCACATCCTAAAATCGTTACTACTGGTTTCGGAACACCCTGCATATTACTCTGTAGTTTATTCAATCTGAGGAATTGAGCCATATTTACATACCTTGTTCTTCGTGTAAAGAAGATCTACTTCTGGACAAAATTTTTGATAAACCTAATGGAGACCAGTTAGAACCTCCAGGTAAATTTCCATCTAAATTTTCCTATAAATAAAAAAAATTAAATAATTAGCTTCTACCGTAATTATCCTTGTTAGGGATTTTAAAAATTTTCCCATTCTAATAACGATTAATTACATTTCAATAGCCATAAAAAAATTGTTTTGTTGTAAGCTTCTGGGACCACAGTGCATATTACCTCATCATCACTCTTGGTAACTTCTATCGCAGGGCTACCCGACGAATGGCTTCGATCTCTAGACCTTTGTTGTTTTGGAGGAGTGCTATTGTACAATTTTGGGGGATTTTTGCCCCAAAATGGAGAGGACACTGCCCTTGGAGGGTGGGGATAGGAAAAGAGTTGAACGATTCCTAAATGACAAAAAATCTAGTAAACGTTACCTCAGAAAAAAATCTAAAATTGCTAATTAGGGCAAAGTAAGATTTACAAATACATAATGGTAAAACAAAATTACTGGGAATATACACCATATAAGGTATCTCAGATTAGTAACCATTAAATTTAAAATAAGAGAAATAAATTAAAATTATGATTTACCTGACTTTGTGAGATTAGGATGATCGTCGGCTAAGTGTAAACATACATTTTTAGCCTTTATTGCTGCACTACCAGACAACCTAAAACATAATTTTGTTCTTAAGTATTGTCCTCACGCAGAGTACAGGTTAAAAAAGTTTCTGATAGGTGTATCACAACCTCTGCATCAGCTTCAGGTCATCAGTTTTTTAGATGAATAAAATTCTCAACTTAATATATCCTTTTTAAATTATTTTTATAAGCAGCAAGCTTTAAACTAAAGCACAAACCGCTTAATATTGCCATTTGTGTTATCCGAATCTCACTTCCTCGTCCGCGCAAGTATGAAATTTTTCCGAGGCAAAGCTATAAAGGTATGGAAATAGCTATTTGTGTATTAAGAGCGCAAAGTGATATATTGCCGCTCTGAGCGAGAAGTTAGACGCGCGACGCGTAGCGGAGCGCGGCTATCTCGCGAGAGCGGCAATGTCACTTTGCGCTCGAATTACACACATGATTTTTTCTACAACCGGTATTTTTATAAAAATATTTTGTAATGTAATTAATAATTATTGATATCAAATTTGACAGTTTATATTTTGTGTCAAAAGTCGCCGATACGCTGGACGTTTCTTTATTATTATTAAAGTGTCCATGGTAACTAAGCGAGCGACAAAGTAACTTTGTCGCTCGGCGAGCGACAAAGTAAAACAAACGCTTGTTCCTCGAAAATGTCCAACTTTGCGCTTTCTTTTGAAAGCGCAAATTTGTACTTTTCGCTCGGTTGTAGAAAATAGCTATTTGTGTATTAAGAGCGCAAAGTGATATATTGCCGCTCTGAGCGAGAAGTTAGACGCGCGACGCGTAGCGGAGCGCAGCTATCTCGCGAGAGCGGCAATGTCACTTTGCGCTCGAATTACACACATGATTTTTTCTACAACCGGTATTTTTATAAAAATATTTTGTAATGTAATTAATAATTATTATTGATATCAAATTTGACAGTTTATATTTTGTGTCAAAAGTCGCAGATACGCTGGACGTTTCTTTATTATTATTAAAGTGTCCATGGTAACTAAGCGAGCGACAAAGTAACTTTGTCGCTCGGCGAGCGACAAAGTAAAACAAACGCTTGTTCCTCGAAAATGTCCAACTTTGCGCTTTCTTTTGAAAGCGCAAATTTGTACTTTTCGCTCGGTTGTAGAAAATAGCTATTTGTGTATTAAGAGCGCAAAGTGATATATTGCCGCTCTGAGCGAGAAGTTAGACGCGCGACGCGTAGCGGAGCGCGGCTATCTCGCGAGAGCGGCAATGTCACTTTGCGCTCGAATTACACACATGATTTTTTCTACAACCGGTATTTTTATAAAAATATTTTGTAATGTAATTAATAATTATTGATATCAAATTTGACAGTTTATATTTTGTGTCAAAAGTCGCCGATACGCTGGACGTTTCTTTATTATTATTAAGGTGTCCATGGTAACTAAGCGAGCGACAAAGTAACTTTGTCGCTCGGCGAGCGACAAAGTAAAACAAACGCTTGTTCCTCGAAAATGTCCAACTTTGCGCTTTCTTTTGAAAGCGCAAATTTGTACTTTTCGCTCGGTTGTAGAAAATAGCTATTTGTGTATTAAGAGCGCAAAGTGATATATTGCCGCTCTGAGCGAGAAGTTAGACGCGCGACGCGTAGTGGAGCGCAGCTATCTCGCGAGAGCGGCAATGTCACTTTGCGCTCGAATTACACACATGATTTTTTCTACAACCGGTATTTTTATAAAAATATTTTGTAATGTAATTAATAATTATTATTGATATCAAATTTGACAGTTTATATTTTGTGTCAAAAGTCGCAGATACGCTGGACGTTTCTTTATTATTATTAAAGTGTCCATGGTAACTAAGCGAGCGACAAAGTAACTTTGTCGCTCGGCGAGCGACAAAGTAAAACAAACGCTTGTTCCTCGAAAATGTCCAACTTTGCGCTTTCTTTTGAAAGCGCAAATTTGTACTTTTCGCTCGGTTGTAGAAAAAAGATTATTTACTGTCTGGGAGATACAAGTGGAACAAGTCAGAGCCGCTAATGCGTGTATTAGAATGAGAAGAATAATTGCAATACGTCGGATATTGACTTTATTGAGGCTTCCCGCCTGCCTGTCAAACTGTCAACGCAAATAGTTAATACAACCAGTCAGTAGCACTTTGTCATTAAAGGAGTGTGTTTCTCGCTGCTGGATTTGTGGATTTTATTACGAGCGTTTTAGCGGCTTTGCCTAAAATTATGGTTGATGCATTTTAATTCTTAGGCGCCATTTTCGTTGAAGTAGGAGCTAGTATTTTATTCAAAAACAAATGATAATTCTAAAATAATAACAAGATCATGTATTACATTCCAATAAAACTAAAAATATAATAAAAGTGGTAAACATAAATAAATAAAAAAAAACTTTTATTCTGAAGATAAATATTAAATTAAAAAATTGTGAAAAATTTACTTGGTCCAAGTTACTTTAAAATATTAGGCAATAAATTTTCCAAAAGTCCTCTACCTTTGGCAAGACAGTAACCCAATCTATCATAAAATTTCCTTTACACATTTTCAAGCATATCGGGGTGATTTTATTAACAGACTGGACGATTTTTGCTTAAAGTTCGTCCAAATTATTTGCAAGTTCATGTCTGTATCGGTAAAGTTCTTGGGTTATGTGCCCCCAAAGAAAGAAATCATTGGGAGCTAGATCGGGGGATCTGGTGGCCATAAAATCGTTCCCCTTTCGCTAAGACGATCGGGGAAGGTTTGATTTAAATAGACCTGCACATCGTTGGCGTTGTGAGCAGGACAGCCGTCTTGCTGGTCCCAATCTTCATTAAAATTAATATTGAGAGCTTGAACGGCTGGAACAATTTGATTCCTCAAAAGGTCTAAATATATTTGTGGGGATTTAAATTTCCGTCAATAAATATTGGGTCGATAATAGAGTTACCCAAAACGCCAGCCCATACATTGACCTGGCGAGGATACTGTGTCTTGTATGGAATGCTAATGTGCTTATTTTCAGTCGAGTACCCTAGAACAATGGATGGATTGTGGTGTCCATGTAATAAAAAGAAAGATTCATCCGTAAAGAGAATGTTGCTAATAAATCTATCATCTCTATTATTAGCCCTTTCTATTACATTTTCACAAAAAGCCATTCGTTTTTTGTGGACTTCGCCAAAATTTTGAAATACTAGCTTCCTACACTCACGCACAAACAGCTGGTGGTCGGACAATGTCTGACAATCGGGAATTCGAAATTGATCGAGTTACGTAGCTGCGCATCGTGTCAGTTTTGTTGTGAGGTAGCCACCCGTGAATCGCAATTACAAAGACGGACCCAATACACGACGGCGTAGAGCGTAGTTTGGTTCGGAGAATGCATGTGATATTCTTCGACAGTAAATAAAGATTTACCACACTTGTATTTGACAAGCTAGAAATTTTATAAAAAAATCAAAATTTAAAAATCTTTTCTTCACACGTTTATAGTAAAACCCGAAAACAGATTTAAAGTATTTAACAACTTCTAAACTCCTGTCAACATAGACCTATAATTGTCAAAAGAGATCAGTTTGAGATGACAATGAATCTCTTTGTAAATTGTTATTAAGGCTTTAAAACATATATATCTTACTTGTATCCAAATGTTAGATCAATCCAATGGTGCAATCTTTCTGAAACGTAATCGCTTTCCAAAGCTTCTCTATGTTTTTCGACGAAATCTTCCGGTCCGGAAGCCCAGAGAGGAACTTCTAGATCTTCTAAGTCCTCATGGACACTTCTAAAAACAGATGGATCTGAAAGAGAATTCGAAAAATTTTAGTGACTATAAGTTAACAACAGTTTGCTTAGGGTTCGTCAGGTTTGCGCAGGTTTTTAGATACAAGGATGGGATCAAAAGTTTCCAGCCTTGCCCAGAGAGGGCGCATTAAGGAATACGCATGTATTTTTTTATTGCATAAATCATTTAAGCAAGTCATTACAAACTCAAAAATATTACATTTTCTCATACGATTGTACCTGTATTAATTGATTTGCCAAACTGATTGTTATTAATTATAATATTGCATGCTTAAGAGTGGCAAAATGTCAGTCTACAAGACCTACAGTTGAACAGGCTTGTTATGCAACACAGAAACATCCACATTTCCTAGCATTTTATTTTTTCCTCTTCGCAACACATTAAACAATCACACGAGGAATTTAACTTCGGAAACAAAGGTGTTCGTTTAGAGTAGCATGTAGAGAGCCGCTTCTCTTCATTTGCCCAGAGAGTAATTGTTCTTTGTGTTACGGTTGTTTTTTATTACAGTGTAATCGGAGTACAATTATTTTTATTAAAAAATGAAATCTAATAAAAAACTCCCCTATAAATATTGTATTATGCCAATGTGCAAAAATACCACTGCCGATATTGGAAGAAAGTACATGCATAGTACAAAGTCAAAATAATAAAAAAGGCAATTTTATTAAGAAATTTTGAAAAATTTTAATAGAGCTGTTATTACATCGGAAAGACCCATCATGTAGCTTAATGCCTTTAACAAAACCGTGTTTGCATGGAAATCCTATTTAAATGGTCACTAATTGTTACATGTTAAATGTATTCTTTATTCTAAAATGCCCTAAAAATTAAGAGAAAAAGAGAAAATAGAAATAGTTTTAATAGTCGGAGATGGCTATAAAACACATAGAGAAGCAGCTACAATATTCAATAATAGACATTCGGAAAGTCAATCATTGAAGGTCAGTATCGCCACATTCAAGTAACCATATTTGGCTGAACGTTTATTTTTATGTTACAATAAATAACAAGTATTTGTAATAAAATTTTAAAGACAAATAAGCAGCCATCCATCATACAAGCAACAACTTTCAGCAAATTATTCGACTGTCCTTGCACAAATTCCATTCCGATCATTGATAAACATTATTTTTATTCAAATGTAATGTTTCTTATCCACGAAAAGCTGAGCTTGATAGTCAGCTTTTCCATTTTCATCAGTTAAAACTGGGGTTGCGGATTTTAAACGTGATCGTATGAGTACTGAAGATGCCCTGCGTTGGTTGGGTTGGGTTGGGTTAGCTAAAGACAGTACCATTAAAGAATACATTGCGTTTACAGAAGACACTGATTGTCGGAATATAATATCACGACTACTCTTGAAGACAGCGAAGCAAGTGAAAGTGACTCAGGGGCAGAATAAGATATATATTATAACTACATATATACTTATTTTTCCTTGAATTAGGTTCCTATACATCCTTAACTATTACAGTTGATATTATTTATTTGAAGTATCATTTCTACTGTTAATATGTTATTCTGGACGCATAAGTTCAAATCCATTTTTTTTTGTAACATTAAAATAGAAAATGAATATGTTTTGTTTTAAATATAGACTAATAGCCGACAAATTTGTGGTAAATAAATTATATGATAATATTAATTTGCTTCCGAGTTCTGATTTTCGTCCCAACTCCCCATAAAATCGCTGCATTGAGGGCCGGAAACTTTTCATCACATCTCTATAGATTGAGAAACAAAAATTATCACACACCTGTAAAAAATTCTGGAATACATTCATCCGGCGTCCACTCTTGCAACCTTTGGATGGAACTCGGATATTCGGCAGGCACCCATATGGTGCGGACATTTCTGCATAATACTGACTTAGGCGTCCGACGTGCCATGTAAACGTAGTATGTAATTGAAGACAGGACGTCAGAAACGTGATGGGGAACCTAAAGAAGATAGTCTTAATATGGTTTTATTCTGTTTTATTATATTTATAGCTTATTAAAAAAAATGGTCAAACTTGCAATGATGTATGACGTACAAAACGTATAGGTTTGACTCTTTTTCAGTTTTTTCATATCAATTACGAAATAAGAGATAGGGAAATCGTTACTTCAAAAGTTACAGTTTTAATTATTTTCAACAGGTATTTTTTTTGATAGGAGGATTACTACACTATTTTTTACCTGAGTTTGCGAATGGTCGTATGTCAAATCCAACTGTCTATCTCCCTTGTTCAGCCTATATTTAGATTTCTTCAGATCCCTCCAGATTTTTCCACATCTTGAGGAAAAATCTGTGACCCAAGGGAAAACGTAGTGACAGTTCGGATCTCCCAACTTTCTACCTATAAAATGGTGCATGCTAGACTATTCATACAAAATCAAAAACGGATTGATAAAATTGAGACTCTATAACTGGATTGAAGTAGTGATCCCCTAATTTTTTTCGTTGTTTTTGGTCGATTTTTAGTAAAATCAAACGTTCAAAACAACTTCCGGTTTAATCGGAAGTGATATAATTTTTTTTTTAATTTTAAATGAAAATCTATTGTTTTCATTCCATATTTGAATTCTCCAGAAAAGTTCCCTTTCGGCGACATATCACACAAAAATATTTTTTTTTTCAAAGTGGCCTCCTATCTCAATTTTTATCCACTACCTAATATGGTCATGAATTCGTTGAAACATAGCAGTACATAAAGACGATAAAACTGGTTCATTTTAATCTGTTTGGCAATATTAAATCAACTGTTTCAGGAACGTGTATCGATTATTTTACTACTACTTACTTCTAAACAATAAAGTGGAATTTTGCAGTTTTTTTCTAATGTAAACCTATTTATTTTTTATCGTCATAAAATTGCACGATACAAATAAAAGAAGATATGACACCTCGCAGGTAGGCGTGGCCATGTATGTCACGCTGTGAGTAATTCCGCCATATTTTATAAACGAGACACGTCTTTGTTAAGATCGCGTTGTTTTAAATTTATTTTTTGGTGTTTTTATATCACCTTAAAAGTGAAAATGAGGTGTGCTGTGTATGGTTGTGATGTGTACAATCAATGCAAGGGCTTTATGCCCGATATTAATTAGTATTTTACTACCTATAGGGTAAAATTCATATTTTCTCACAGACCTCCTATATGACTTAGAAAATTTCGATTTGCATTTTAAGTTTTGGATCATGCAGAACTTTTTATGAAGAATAACTTTTTTTCGTAAAATTAATAATAAAAAAGTTTCCCATATGATGTGAACTTAAGTAGACACTGCATAAAAAAGTGTTCGTAGATCAGTAATTTTTTTTAACAGTTGAGTAGTATTATTACCTAAAAGCAATGAGAAACCGCAAACATACCTGAAAACTTGTTTAAAGCAGAAATATACGTAAAATTGGAAATTTTTCTTTCAATCCACAATTTACACAGCTCCTTTAAACTTTCATTTGTAATCTGAGTTTTATCATAAGTCTTTATACCACAGTATTCGCACTTTAAAGTACTATTGTCAAACCTATGTCCAAATTTTCTAAAAATAAACAAGTAAATAAATGGTACCTAGAAAACACTACACACATTTACGTAAATTGAAATGTTTGCTAGGGCGTACGGTTCATGGAAGTAAGTAAAGCAATTTTTCCTTTAAAATAACAAGCAAAGCAGTACTGAAAAAACAAAATTTATTTTACAGTAATACATGATTTTATAGTTAATGTTAACTCTCTATTTCCCAAATAAGACTTAACCAAGCATACTGAACCCCAATCAAGTCGCGGTGAGAGAGTTTCCGTGAGAGAGACAGCTAAAAATAGGTAAGTAGAAATATTGCTTGCCTTTCTTTAAATCTAACCGCGCGCCCCTAAACAACTTACTACCTACCTACAGTCTTTCAATACTGAATGCTTAATTTCTAACTTAGGTAAGTCTTGCACATATATATTGGAATTAATCTGCGGGAAAACGTACACCCACAAGTCTTCAGTCAAATATATATCATTTAGAGTAATATCACCCAACGTCAAACTCCTGTCGTGAAGAGATTTTAACAGTTGTATTAATTGGTAAATTATAAATAGAGGTTTGGAATAACATTTATCTAAAAATGTTAAAACCATTGTAAAATAATATAATAATCACCAAATAATAATAATATATTTTAACTGATTAACTGAACAGTAGGTATAATAATAATACACTTGCTTGCTTTAAAAGCTTATGGGGAAAAACTTTATATTAAATTGTGAAGTGTGAACGTGTAAACAAGTAAACATTCTACTCTCTTATCTAGTTCAAAAGATTGTGTCTAAAGGTGAAATTAATAGCAAAATTTTGTATCAATCAACAGCATATTTTTCAGTCCATCTGGGAAATGTGTTGATTTGTTTCTGTCTTTCCTGGTTTGGTTGTGTGACTTGAATTTGACTATTGGTTTTGTTTCTCCGTAGAATAAACGCAAGCAAAAAATTGCATACCTCATTTTTTGCTCCTAAGTGAACAAATGACAACAAAAAGAATTTTTAATTGAATTGTTTATTTATAAACAGAACTGGACTGGGTGTTTCTTTGCAACATGGATGTCCTGTTTGCGAACGTGTGATTAGGTCCAACCAGGTAGCGGTTGAGTGATTTGGTTGTTGTGCATAAAGGGTGTTCTAGTGTGACAAATGCCGATTTTGATAAGCTATCGGCTCTTGCTCGGAAGCTGGATCACACGGATGACGGTGTAAAAATTGTATAAGCTGCAGTTCAAAGCGCGTGTCAGTTGGAGGTTCTCTCATTGACCGCGATAGCTTACCTAACAAGAGAACGAATTTACCTTCCACTCGCAGAAATGCAAAAGCCAATGTGTCTCACGATCAGAAATTAGCTGAAACTGACAGTTACGATGGCGCAGCCGGAGCTTCGTTCTAGTGTTGTAAATATCCGTATTCTTTAGATATCCGAATCATACGGAATCGGAATCAGCTAATATCCGTATCCATTATCCGAATACGAATCCATTTCTTGACCCGCGCGAAAGCGGTTACAGATCATGTATACGTATGCATGCAACACTAAAACATTTTCTATCCGGATCCACCGCTAGGTAGGTCGATGCGGTATCATATCATTCGAAGTCGAAGGTTAGGCATAGGAAGGCACCGCGTCGCGCCGTTCTCGTTTGAATTCGGTTCGGGTGAGGCGGGACTAGTTTAACCAATGGGTCTCATCCCATATGATACCCGTTACCCCGATAACTATGCTATCTTTTTTTAGGAAAGGTCATTAGAAAGAGAAAGCATAAGATCAAATATGCCACATCGCAGACCGTGTTGTTCGCTTACAGTCGATTCCGATTCTGTTTTCTCTTTGAACTTTGCATTAGTAACTAGGCGATGCGAATTTATTTTGATTCCGAATCAAGTTCTCGGCCGGTTACGGATAATCCGGATTCTTTTAATATTCGGATACAACGGATTTTTGGATACGTATCCTTACATCACTACTTCGTTCTCTCCTAACGAAGTTAAGAGTCACATAACAAATCTAATGAAACAAGATTATATTAGTAACAAGGATATTATTGTTGTTATGTCTCAGCTGTTGTATCTTATATTGTCCCAAAAAGATGACATCCATGAAATTATAGTGGATATAAGAACCACATACAGAGAGTCGATCACTCAGCTAAGGAATGAAGTGACCGAATTGAGCGACTCTTTGAATGAATTAAAAAACAATGTTCATCAATCGTTGGTTCCTGAAGTCGTTGAGCCACCATTCTTGGGTAACCAGGTCGATCCCATTACAGAACTGCAATATAGGAGTGAAAGATCGAATAATATCATTATGTTTAACAAACAAGAAGGCAGGTCTGAGCTAGCAGAAGAACGTATCAGTCACGATAAATCTCACGTATGTAGCCTTCTTGAAATATTGGACTTAAACACTGATGCTGATTTTGAAGTTTCGAGAATTGACAGGCCAAATAATAATAATAATAATAATAATAATAATAATCCCAAACCTAGGCCTAAAAAGATTGAGTTTTCCAATAATTCAGTGGCTCAGAATTATCTAAAACGAAAAAGTCAATTAAAGGGCAGCAATATAAACACTGTCCTGATCTTACATTCTTTCAACGCAATCACCTGAAATCACTATATGATAAACTTAAGGAAATAAACAGTAATGGTGAGATAGATTTAGCTATTAGTCATAAAAATGGTCAAACCTATATTGCAAAGATAAAACGACCAACTAGGTTGATCAACCAAAAAACGGTTTAACCAAAATAGAAAACGGAGCCACCTACACTGCTACTTTCTGAATGTTGGTGGGATTTGTACCAGGTTGAGTACTCTGGGAAGGGGTGTTAATGTATGTGTCTACTGACTTGGAAATGTAGAGAACTGATTGTTTCTGAGCAGAATGGGTTTGTTTAGGGCAAGTTAACGGTGACAAATCTGCTCACATATGAGCAGTACTTGTTGAGTGCTCAAATGGTGTTCCTACATTATACTGCTTCATCTTGCCACGGCTGTGGGTCTCTGGTTCTTTGCTAGCAGCACAGTCGGTACAAGTTATGCACCATTCTTTAACATCTGCGCGACTTCCCAACCAATAGAAACTCTCTCGAACTTTTCCAAGAGTTTTCATTACCCCTAAGTGGCCGCCACCGATAGCATTGTGTAGAGCTTGCAGTACTTCCGGAACCCTTTTGGTGGGTAATATAATCTGATATTTGTTCAAATCCTTTCATCTGATGCCCATATAAAGGGGATTGTGAAGAAAAAGGTAATCCGCCATCTTGTAGCGTCCGCCATAGTGAGTTTAGAATGACGTCAGAGCTTATCGCATTCCTATGCATTTCTGATATCACTATTACAAGAAATTTTACCTGGTATCGTATTATACTCAAACCCTTTCATTTAATGCCCATATCAAGGGGATTAAGAAAACGGTAATCCGGGATCTTGTGGCGTCCGCCATATTGGGTTTAGAATGACGTCACACAGCTTATCGTATTCTACTCGTCAATCTCTTTCATTTGATACAAATGTCAAGGGGGTTGTGAAGAAAAAGATAATCCGCCATCTAGTGGCATACGCCATATTGGGTCTAGAATGACGTCAGAGAGATTATCGTATTTTACTCGTCAAACCCTTTCATTTGGTGCCCATATCAAGGGGATTGTGAAGAAAAAGGTAATCCGCCATCTTGTGGCGTCCACCATAGTGAGTTTAGAATGACATCACAGCTTATCGTATTCTAGTCGTCAAACCCTTTCATTTGATACCCATATCAAGGGGATTGTAAAGAAAAAGGTAATCGGCCATATTGGGTTTAGAATGACGTCACGTCGTATTCTACTCGTCAATCTCTTTCATTTGATACAAATGCCAAGGGGGTTGTGAAGAAAAAGATAATCCGCCATCTAGTGGCATACGCCATATTGGGTCTAGAATGACGTCAGATAGATTATCGTATTTTACTCGTCAAACCCTTTCATTTGGTGCCCATATCAAGGGGATTGTGAAGAAAAAGGTAATCCGCCATCTTGTGGCGTCCACCATAGTGAGTTTAGAATGACATCACAGCTTATCGTATTCTAGTCGTCAAACCCTTTCATTTGATACCCATATCAAGGGGATTGTAAAGAAAAAGGTAATCGGCCATCTTGGGGCGTCCGCCATATTGGATTTAGAACAATATTAAATATACTATATTGCATTGTCACCGAACTTATACACGTGTACAAAATTTCAAAGCTCTAGCTTAATTAGAACTAGTCGAAATTTTGATTGCAATATTTGACCTAAACATACTAACATACATACCAACTAACAGGTGAAGTTAAATAAAAGCTTGTAAAAAAGTTCTCCATTTATCGCTTCTTGGACCACCCTGTTTGCACTTACCTAATATTGCTGGACTAAAAGTAACACAGTCTGATAGATTATGTTCTAAATAAGGAATGTGCAGAAGAAATATTGCGTTTAAGGTTTCCACGCCGCAAAATGTCGGCAGGACATTCAAATGAACATCAAAATCTCTGGAACTGTCCATGTTGAGCGAGGGATCCAGAGTATTGACAATCGAACAGCCGTATATCCGTAAAATTATCTCTCTAAGAACGTCATTATAATCTATTAAAGTTACCTACAAAAAACAATAGAATATTACTTATCTTCTTAATTAAAAAAAAACATATAAGAAAAATTATTTGGAAGAGAAACAGAAAACATGTAATAAGGAATATGCACCTATTTTTTTATGCACAAATCGTTTAGGGAAGTCATTACAAACCCAAAAAAAAATATTTTGAGGAAAATTACTAGGATAATTTAGCTACAAAAAATGTTTACTTTTCGGTATAATTTATTACAATTTAAAAACAGCCATATTGTCCTTAATGAATAATGACGTCAGGGGATCAGCAAAAATAAGTGTCAATCTACATGTCAACGCAAAGCTTAACCCAAAGTCGAACAGGTTTGTTTTTCTCGGAAACAGTCAGAGCGGGAGCAATCGAATTTTCTGGGTTAATAGAGGAATAGTTCAACTAGCTTTGGTAAAAAATTCAGTTATACAGGATGTTTAGTTTCGGAGCTATTACACGTCAAATTCGAAATTTCCGCGATTTCCCTTGATATCGGGTACAGGTCGCAAAAGCGAATTAAATCGATGTAAATTTTCGGAGGTTGTAGATGACTCGAAGCTTCAGAATTCTATTGAAACTGGTGAGGATCGGAAAATGGCAAGTAATTCTTTTGAATTTTTTTAGTCGAAAATGCCATTGCAGGCCCCTCTTTGGTACCTAATAACTCGAAAACAAAACGTCAGATCAAAAAATGCAATCATTAGTGAAACTTTTAAAATCTCAAACACTTTCTTTTTGCAATACCTAAAATTACTGAAAAATGGATATATTTGGGAAAAACTGGAAATTTCGATTTTCGACCCAAATATTTCACGGTTTTTAATTTTTTGTGGTCAAAATGGTTCGAATTAAAATCCCATATGTCATCGAAAAGAGCTCGCCTAAATACGTTATATCCATATTTTTAGTTTCTTCGTTCTTTATAGGAAGGAGCAATCGCCGATTAAATTTCGATTTTATTACTTTTTTTGGCCTCAACATCGGTACATTTGAATCACTCTGTATTTTTTCCTATTTAATCTTTTCCCAATTTTTCAACACTATCTTATAAAGGGATAATCACAATTAAAAATGCAATACCGAATGGCTCATCTAGGAGCGTATTTAAGGGGTAAAAACAGAATTTTCTTGATTTTTTCCGACAAATCCTATTTTAAACCGATATTATTTCACGCTATTTTCCTTATTTAGTTATTCGTTTTGAGTTTATTTTATCCGTTAATTATCTAGGAATAATTCCCACTAATTTAAATCGCTTATTTTTTCGTTAAAGTTATAAATAAATAGGTTTATTGGCATCGGGACATGCAAAATTTGAAAATATTTGAATTTTCGAAAATTGTCATGAAAACAAAGACTTGCAGTTTATTTACTCGAAATTATGAAGATATGCTGTTTAAAAATTTCGGAAAAATGTCAGTTTTTGTTGCTAAATTGAAAGGTTCCTGGACCGATTTCGGCTTGAAATATACATGAATAAGATTTTAGGAACCTTCTACTTTAAAAGCAAGAATATTTCATTGGATTTTACGCATTAAATGCCTTTTTTACTGATTTTTCGATGACCCTACAACACTGGAATTCGCCATGTACTCATTATGAGCCATAAAAACACTTTTGATGACACAGCCAATGGGATCACGTTTTACAAGTTTGTGGTAGAAAATCCTTTTTTTTTGTTAATAAAGACTAAAATAGGGTTGAATGCATATTCCCTATTCAAAAGTTTATTTATTATTAGCATTTAACAATCAGTCAAAACATATTTTATCAGTAAATATATAAAAAAATATATAAAAAATGAGAATCAGATCTCTAACCACCTGACGATACCTTATACTATAAGGATATGAAACAAATAATGTTAAAACAGCTATTCTCCGGGCTATATGCCCCTCCGTGCGCTGGATTACATACCAAAATTTGCCGTATTTTGCCTAACACTGCTAGACAACAAAATACTTGGTTTGACTGCAAGAAACTACCAGGAAGAAGGAAGCTTTTTCTTTAGTTAGGATGTCGTTACCTGCATACCGGTTTCGAACTCTTTAGTTCTCATCAGTACAGTTCATTGTTGTAATATTTTATCAGTATTATAGCCATAAAAAGTGAGTCATTTTTTACCATTTTTGTCATCCATAAAAAATGCGACAAAAATGCTTTTAACGGATGTGGTAAAACCTCTTATAATCTCTTTTGTTGTATGATATTGAATTGATTAAACTAATTTAACGTTGGGATGCACAATACTTATAAAGATTACAATTATACAAATATATAATAGTTGCAGTAATTTCAACCAATGTTTTATAGGTGTTTACTTTTTATACAGGGTGTCCGAAAAGTCTTAGTATGAGCAAATATTTTTGCTATTAGTAAAGATAGAGATACCAAAATTTAGGTGTATCTTATTGGTTAATAAATCTACTTTTCATGCAATTAAACTGTTTCAACCCCCTTGAGGGGCGACGCTAGGGAGTTGAGATCAAAAATTTTAAATGCAACCCTATGCCGTGTGGTAAAAGAAACATCTTACCGCAAATCCGAGATCCGTCTCTTAATTCGTTTTTAAATGGCAAGCCTTTAAAAATTAAAAATCGTCGAAAAAAAAAAATAAAAATTTAAATACTTTTAAGAGATTACTGAAACTTAAAAGTTGTTCAAAATGACTACCATGAACTTCTTAGTTGTAATAAAGTCGATTTTTGAACTTACTTCTCACATTTTCAAGAATGACAGGCGTTACTTCTTGGCAGATGTTGACAATAATCTTTGGCGTAACTCATTCAAATTTTTGGGCATTGTTAGCTATACGCATTCTTTTACGTATCCCCAAAGGAAAAAATCAAGAGTAGCAAGGTCCGGGGAACGAGGTGGCCATTCAATAAATCCATTCCAAAGTCATTATTTAGAAATTCCCTGACTGGTAAATAAAACTGAGGAGGTGCTCCATCTTGTTGGAAAAGTGAATCATAATCTTCATATGCCGATTCAATGGCTGTTACAATAGGGAATATGCATGAAATTCAAATCAACCCGAAATATTTTTTATTGTATTCTCTATATAAATTAAATGATTATGACGATTGTTGTTTTCCATTTATTTTGGGTTTTATTAGCAAAAAAAAAGATTTAAAACTGCAAATTTTCGCGCGAATTTCGGAACTTTTAAAACGCACTTCTTTTGTTTGTGACGTCAGTTTTTTTATGACGTAAACGTTTTATAATGCCTAGTGTAATGTAAATTTCAGTATTAATTCATTTTCTTGATTGTTTCCCGAAGATTAGTACATTTAGTTGATAGAAAACCTTTTATTTGATTAAAAAAATTGTTTAGAAATGACCAAAACGGAGTGCGTGCAAAGAAAATCGGATAATTTGCTGGATGTTGATGCCCTTTAGAGAGGGTTCCTTTTTTGCCTTCAGAATTTCGTTACCAATACTTATTATTTATTATACTATGAAAATAAATTTACAGTCACATATGCTTACTTGAATTTGGCGATACTGACCTTTATAGATACCGCTTTATGTAAAATTTTTGATTAATTTTGCAGTACGTATACTTTCTTCCAGCACCGGCTCTTTTGGACACGAGAAAATGAAGTTTTCCAAGTCATTAGCTGGAGAATTCTTTTACACTGGCATAATATAATATCTGTAGGTTAGTTTTTTAACATTTTCTACTGTTTAATAAAAAGGATTATTAACAAAATACGATATAATCGAAGACAAACAACAAAATCAAACTTATCAAACCCAACCACACCAGATAAAGCGACCGTCACACTGAAGAAGCAACGTTGCCACCGCTGCAAACACCTGCGTGTTCGATTGACAATAATTGGATCAATCAGGATCACTTTACGTCACTTCAATGCTATTTTATCTCTTTGCACTGCCATTCCCTTAAAGTTCGTCAACTGATCCGGACCAATCCGATTTTGTCAATCGAACACGCCAGTGGCTAAAAAAATGACACGTGAAAAACCGAACCGACCCTGTCATCATTAAAGCTTTGCAAACGGAGGTAAATCCAGAGACGGCTCTAACCTAGTTGGAAATAAAATTAGGATTCGATGTGAAAATAAAATACAAATATTTATTTACCCACATTGTGTTATTTGAAAGTGCGAAATACGAAAATCCCATACAGGGTGTCTGAAAAGTCTTAGCATGGGCAAATATCTTTACTATTAATTAAGATAGAGACACCAAATTTTAGTTTTATCTTATTGGTTAATAAATCTACTTTTTTATGTAATTTGACTTTTACCATCCCCTTGGGGGATTACGCTAGGGAGTTGAGGTCCAAAATTTTAAATGCAACCCTATGCCGTGTGGTACCTCATTTTAAAGATCTTTTCTCAGATGTTACTTCTTGGCAGAGTTCCAAAACGGACTTTATTACTGCCAAGAAGTTCATGGTGGCCAGTCTAAACAACTTTTAACGTAATTAGTAAGGCAGTCACTGTTGGTCTGTTACCAGAGGCGTCGATGCCGAAAATAAGTAGGTACATACGGTATTTGACAGAAATAATTTAATTGATTAGCGTTGCCGTGATTGTATGAAATAAAAAAAAACGGTTGAGTGCAAGTTCGACTCGCGCATAGAGGGTTCCGTGAGACATACAATATTTTGAATTTCTCACAGGACGCAAAAGTCTCAATAACTATGGTAAGGCTAATGCTTGAATAAATAAGAAGAAGCGGCCATGCCGGAAATATGTCAGTGCGTAATATAACTGATTAGTAAGGCTGGCACGGTTGGTCACAATGTCACATAGTTATGTTCAAAAAAGTAAGACGTCATAAAATCGTACAAATATGTTAAATACGCAGTTGTAGTTTTACTATTGGAGATATATTCTTGAAAGTGGGTAGGTTTCAATGTAGACACCAAAGTACATCTCCTGAAATTTCGTGCGCATGTCTAGCCCTCTTAGTTTGATTGGGTGGTACGCATTTGGGTCTACTGCGCAGATGTCAAAAAACAAAATATAAAAACGACAAATGAAGAAGTAGAGTTGGAAAAAAGTTAGAAAAAAAGTGCCCCATAAAACAAAAAATAGCAGCGCAGACTGGTAGGTACTGTATGGCACAAGAGGTCGACTAATGGTCGACTGATTATACGATTTACGATTTATAATTTTTATAGGCTTGCCATGTAAAAATGCATTAAAATACGGGAGTTGCGGTAAAATGTTGCGGTTTAATGACTTTTAAAAGAAGAGGCCACCCGACATAGGTTTGCATTCAAAATTTTTGATCTCAACTCCCTAGCGTAACCCCCCAAGGGGGTTGAAAAAGTCAAATTGCATAAAAAAAGTAGATTTATTAACCAATAAGATACAACTAAAATTTGGTGTCTCTATCTTTATTAATAGTAAAGATATTTGCCCATGCTAAGACTTTTCAGACACCCTGTATGGTATTTTCTTATCTCGCACTTTTAAATAACACAATGTGGGCAAATATAAATATTTGTATTTTATTTGCACATCGAATCCTGATTTTATTTCGCAATAGGTTAGAGCCGTCTCTGGATTTACCCCCGTTTGGAAAGCTTTAGTCATCTTCGTTTGCCTAGTTGCCTACCTAACCCCTAACCTTGTTTATTTTTGTGGAATCGTTTGTGGAAAGTGGTATTTAGTTTTTAAAAATGTAACGCAGACATGCAATGTATCACTATGTAAATAGAAGAAATTGGTAAGTAATTACTAATTATTCTATAAACATATATTTTAATTATATGCACACTTTACACAACACAATAGTATCATAGACTAAATAATACATAGACGAACACTGGCGTGTAACAAAAATGGACCAAAAAGCGGGCATCTATTGAGACATTTTGACTTTTGAGGGTTTAGTGGTTTATGGCTTAGAAATTTGTTTGTCCACAATCCATGCGTTTATATGTACTGTATAGATATATGATGGTGAACAAACAAATTCCTAAACCATAAACCGGTAAATTCACATAAATGTTTCAATGGATGCTTAAGCTTTTTTTACAACCGTATAGATTTTTTGATGAAATACATGATGGTGATTTTAGGTACACTTGCTACATAAAATACATCAGGCAAAACTCTTAAAATTTATTTAAACCCTTTATTTCGCACTTTCTTAGGTTTTATTTAAATCTTATTATAGTTATTAAGTATATCCAAATGACAATCTTATTATGCTCATACTCATAACCTTTCTCATAACCATAACATAACCTTGGATGAATAAAGACAGTCCTTGAGGTAATCCTGGTAATCAGGTTATAAAACTTCACTTTAAAAATGTTGTAATAGTCCAGATTCATACCAAACTATTGCCAAAGCCAATTATTTAGCTACAATATTATTGTCTAAACTAATAATAAAATTATTATTTAATTCAACTGTCTAAAATTTTTTTAAATAAATAATGACAAAACGTTAACTACAGTTACAGAAGTGACCGGTAGGGGCGTAGAAGGTATCGACTATGGCGGTGTTGCCGTATCCCCTTTTAAGTCACCTTAATTTGAGTCGCCAACACGTTCAGTGTAGATTGCCCATAACACTGCGTGACGTAACTTTTTTGAGTGAGCAAATGGCTGCTTTTGAAACTGTAATAAATTATTCCGAAAAGTAAAAATTTTTTTTAGCTAAATTATCCCAGTAATTTTCTTCAAAATAGCATTTTTGGGGTTGTAATGACTTCCTTAAATGATTTATGCAATAAAAAAAAAATGTGCATATTCCTTATTGCAGGTAAAATAGCTTATTCCAGAAGATTTAAATAAAGAGGCCTGTCAATAAAAAAGGCCTAATTATTTTACGTCCTAGGATTTCAGCCCATAATTCCTGAGGATGTTGAGTGTGGGTTTCTCCAAACCAATGAGGATTACTGTCAGACCAATATCTGCATCAATGCAATAAGCAAAATTCACTTTTTTAATCAAGAACGGTTTTTTAATAATGTGCCTAGTTTTGCCCAGAAATTATTTACCTACAAATAAACACCCCAAAAAACATAAAATAGGTACTGTAGTTACTACAGTATCTATGAAACAGTAACATGAAACCTTAGATTACCAAAACTTACAAAGCATTTACTACATTCTCTACATGAATAATAATTAGGTGCCAGAACCAAATGGATTTCTAGATATTGGTGCAATCATATCCAGTTTATCTCAAACAAAAATTATTTACGATAGAAACACGTTATTGCATAATAGAAATGTAGGTACCTGGATGTTCCCTTTTAACGTGAGCTCTCTCGTTAGAGGGTTTACAGAAATCCAATTCACATTCCCCACAATGTGCCACTTTAGATTCTCATCCTCAACACTTCTTGTGGATTACCGACTCTCTAACAGTACAGTACTACCACATACACAAATGAAAGTAAAATAACACAAAACACCAAAGTACCTCTTTACTAAAGTTTTTTGAACAATTTAAAATAAAAATTCTGTTGTTATATAGGCAATTAATTTTGACACATCGACATCGACAAGAAAAAAGGGTATTTTTTCACGAGATCCCGTTGACCAACCATGAACGGCCGGGAACTAGAAGTCACGTGATATCTGCATTGATATATTAAGTGACATACACGTGACACGCTGTTCAAGGTAGATCAACGGGATCTCGCAAAAATACACTCAAAAGAAAACACAACCTAGAGCGCACGCCCACAGTTTTAAATTGATAGACGGGTTGGATGCTACAGCTGCGTTGCTAACTTGTTGTCAAAGTCGTAATTAGTAGGTTTTAATGTTTGATAGGCACAGTTACAATTATTAATATTATTATTATTAGTAATTACCTAAATATCTTGAAATAAAATTAGTTAAGCTTATATTAAATGTATAAATATATCGCGAATATTGTTTTAATAATAAATTGGTCAGATTTAAATTAGTGAGCCAGAATTTGCGACAACCCGACACCCGGCGCGGAGGCGTTGACAACCACGCGAGCCCCGTGGGCCGTCGACAAATTGTGTTTCTTTTTAACTTCCTCAAGGGCGTATGTTTGTTTCTCTCTTAGCTTTAATGCATTTTATGTAGTCCATATAATTACGGCGAGTCCAGAGCAAGCTTGGCTTGATCACCGTTGTATACCGTGGCTTGATTCTTTCTTGGGGCGTTTTCGCATGGAATTTGCACTTTTTCGGTTTTAAAAAATAAAAAAATTAATTATTGGGTCGATCATTGAAAATTTTAGGTGGGTCATTGACCAAATGATCTTATAAAAGGGCCGCGCCTGCTGCTCACAAAACTGTAACTATGGTCTGGATCATTCTCGTGTAGTTCTTGCAAAAGATGTATCCTGTATGAATGAAACTTGTTTTTTTTTAATTTCATGGATGTTAGATTTACTCACACCTACATCGCTGGCAATTTTACGAACTGACGGTTGTGGTTCAACCACAGTTGTTCCAAGAACTTGAACTTGAAGATCCTTGGTTTTAACAGATGTACGACCGCTTCGTGGCGCATATTTCCCGGTAAAGTTGGTAACAAATTTAGACACAACACTTTTTACCTAACTAGGAGAAACCGGTCTATCTGGAAGACTCATTAAAAAGTCTAGCTGCTTCATTAAAATTAGAATGTAACAGTCCATAGAAACAAATTATTTCAACTCTGTCCTCCTTATTAACAACCATTATTTAATTAAAAATATATCTGAAAAACTAAATGAACGCCTAAAGAAAAATGCAGACTAAACATAAACAGTGCAAAAATTAAGAAAGAATGAAATCTATTTATACAATTTTAAAAAAATACAATTTTAAATAAATCATTTTATTAGCTATTTGCATACTTTGAAAAAAAAAAAAAGAATTTATTTGGAACTCCTTTGGTAAACTATTTTAATCCATCAATAAAAAAAAATTATCTCTAAAAATTTGTAGGTCAAAAACGAATCGAGATACAGACTTTGGAATGCGTTAAAATGTTTAGTTTTTGAATACCTTTAAAATGAGATACCGATAGGCGTGTACCACACGGCATAGGCATAGGCGTCACCCCTCAAGGGGGTTTACAAAGTTAAATTACATGAAAAAGTAGATTTATTAACCAATATGATACCCCTAAAATTTGGTGTCTCGATCTTTACTAATAGCAAAGATATTTGCCCATACTAATACTTTTCGGACACCCTGTGTGTACCAGGTGAGTCAACCATTGCGCGGAGTATTTGTATGCCTCGAAGATAAGATTTGTCAATCATAAGCTTCTGTGTTAAGGTTTTGCTGGATGTTCTGCACATTTTAAAAATATTTTGAATTATACAGGATGCGTTCAAAAAGTAGGGTGTCACAAAGTTAAAAATCTAACTTTGCGACACCCTACTTTTTTAATACACCCTGTATAATTCAAAATAATAAAAATGTGTAGAATATCCAACCATACCTTAACACAAAAGCTTATTATCGACAAATACTATCTTCAAGCCATAAAATTACTCTGTGCAATCGTTGACTCACCCGGTATATCTTTAGTAATCTGTGATATCTTTAACAAAAATATTTTAAAGCAGTGTGATTTCATCCGGGCACTCATAAAAATATGACCTACGGCCGTAAGAATGAAAGAAAAAAGGAATTAAAGATTATTTAGGTAGTAATTTTTGATTGTTTAAAAAAGCACTGTTTTTTTCTAAGTTTGTTGTTTTAAAAATAAAAATTCCAGAAAAAAAATATTTAGGAAAATAATTTAGTTAAATGGTTATTCAGCGTAGCTTTGCTAGCTTGAACTCAAGCTAACAGAGCCACACAATTTGTTTAAAGAAAAAGGTCTAAAGTAAAAAATAATAATACACTTTCTCAAGTACATTTCACATATTTTACTATCCAAACAAACTCTTTTGAATTTGTGTTTATTCACTTTTATGGCAATTATCCAACTGCTCTACAAAGTTTACAACTCAATCACAGAATAAGTACCTAAAAGGGTCAAATTATCCAAGTGCTGGCAAAGTTAACCAAGGTAAATAGCAATGATACCTCTAGAAATAGAATTGGCAAGAACAAGATAGACATATACCATATACCTACAATTTATCTTGCTGGTAACTTTGACGGAACTTGGATAATTTGATCCTAAATGGTTTATTATTCTGGGGCAAAACTATAAAAAAGCTAACCAATACAAGTAAATCAAAATTTTGAGTATTCAGGGTTCACATAAAATCAAAATATTCTTTATATATTTTCTGTAATACTAAAATGCTGTAGCTGTTGAATCGTTTAACTAGCTGCTTTCTTGTGCATATCTTAAAGTATCTTGTGTGTAGCATGTTTAGTGTTAAAAGTGTTATATTTTTATATAGGTATATAAATAAAAAAATACTTGTGTTTCCTTAATTGCATCGGAATTTGCACTATATTTCTTATAAGCCTCCTTCCACAAATTCCTATAGGTAGTTTGAGAAATATACTGCATCAGCTGTGCAAACAAAAGCGGATTATCATCTCTTGACACGTTAGGCCTGATCCTGGGTAGTGGAATAACTTTCGATTCTCTCTTCTTAAAAACTGAAACGAATACTTTTATCCATGGTGAGTTTGGTTCTTCTGTGGTTTGCCATGTTTCAAGTTTAGGTTTTTCTATAAAATCTATTAGTTTCGAGTACTTGAATAATGATCTACAAAAGTAAAAATTTGTCTTATTTTTAATACTTAGATGAAGGTTTATCTTTTTGAAAGAATTTATGATAAAACTATGCTTAGATATATCGTAAGTAGGCATGCATGTTAATTTTTTAGTAGTCAAAGATTGGAGTTAGCTTTTTGTTGTTAACTTTTCATAACATTCATTGGTTTGCTAATCAAAAATATGGTTTTTCAAAACTGTGATCAACATTTTCGTCCCTGAAGGATAAGCATGTTTTGACTTAGGATGCAGTCTTGTGAAAAGAAACAAACTAATTTTATTATTGAATAAAATTAGAAAATATAGTTCTACACAGGTCACATCTTTGAATAAATAAAGAAGAATCAGCAAAGATGGTTAGGTATGAGGACAAAAGGAATTACCTAATTTATTTATGTTGTTTTTGAAATATGGTACATGTGCTAATATACTTACTTAAGCCATTGTTTATGTACTAACGCAACAAATCTATCGTCTTTAATAGTTTTTTTCAGGTACTTGGGCGGAATTCCTAACTCTTCAAAAAGATTTTCCATTTTTTCAACGTTTTACTTAATACTTTCACTTTGTAAGCATTTTATGTACAGCCCTCTCCATATCACAACAGGTAGTGTAGTAAACAAATAATAAAAAGTTCTGAAACCCACCTGAAACCTGAGAATTTCTTTATTTTTTCATAAAATTATTTGTTAACAAAATACAAAACATAACCTTTTTTAAACGATTGTCACTTTTTGAGAACTCATTCTTAGCAACTTTATACAACGATAGTGACGACAATTCCCATCGATCTCTGGCAGCACAATACAGGGAATTTATAGCCTATGCAGAGAAAAATGTTTTTCTCTTTCTCTGGCCTATATCTGGAAGTTTCACCGGGTTTCACCAGGAAGGTGCAAAGCAACCAATAAAATTATTCGTGCAAGATTAACAAGAAAAACTGGAAGCTGGATGCAAAAAACCAAAATAATATGAAATTAAATTAATGCCGGGTTGTACAATAGTGGCTTAAGCTTAGGCTTAAACCTTCCCATAACCAGTGAACTTCACTGCCCATAACAAATACATTGCTGTCAAATTGAAGTCATTTTTGACAGCAATGCAATTTATATGGGAAAGTTTGAACCGAGTTTTAGTTGAACTAAGCTTAAGCCACTATAGTACAACTCGGCATGAGATGTCCTCTGTTGAAGAGTACTATAATACTTTAAAAAGTTCTCGATGTAGTTGAAAGATCCTATCAACGAATACTAATATAGGGATCCTATGCTATTTAAGTACATTTTTGTCGACTAGTACTATTTGAAGCATTATTATTGTTTAGTCTATATGCATATACTTACTATGATTTGAAGCCTTTTTGGTCGAAAAATTAAGAGGCGATTTTAAATCAGTGACCTAGTCATGACTACATCACCTTATTTGGCAACGTTGCTCCATATACTCAATGTTTAACCTAAAAAATCAAAGTATTAAGATTAAATGAGACAGCGTTGCCCAATGGTCTGACTAGGTCACGATTTGGTCACTGATTTAAAAATGGCTAAGATAAGGTGTCAAAATCCTTTGATTTTCTGTTTTGTCATGTCAAATGTCAAGTTTGAAATTACCGGTTTGCGGTTATGTTGTGTTATGTATTTAGTAAATAGTAAACTGATAAAAAAATCTTGATAAAACGAATAAAAATTGTCATTTACAGTATTTGTGGTTGCACGTGAAGCTTACTAATATTATTGTTGCAAAAGACTCTACCTTTTTTTAACATGTTCAGTTTCTGTCCTTAATAATTAAAAATAAACTACTACGAAATGGATTTAGACCCGCAGAATTTTTTTCAAATATTAATACAGCACTCAAATGATACTCTCAAAGGACCTTCTGAATGTTCCCGGCATTTAAACATCCTAAATTATAATTTAACCGAGGAACAACTTGGTTCTTCCCTTATTGGTGAGTAATTTGGTTGTTTTATGAAACATGCCTATTTAACTATAGGCTAACAATATTTAACTTGTGCCTATTTCAATTAAGTAAGTTTTCAATAAAGAAAACACTGGTGTTGGTCAGAGAGTTACTAGTAACATTTTGTTACTCAGATATAACAGCACTTTATACTCGACTATATATTTATATGACACGGGCAAAGCCCATAAGCGTACCTTACACGGTCAATAATACTGACAATATGATATTATATTGACTGTGTAAGGTGGATGGATATATTGATGGTTTGATGGATTGAACTGACGCGAGTTCGGATTTTTATCTTGGAAGCAACTGGCACTGTACATCTCTTGCCATTGCTCGAATAGTATAGCATTATAAAATATATCCATATTTACATCATTTAAATTTCTTCTGTAGGTATATTTAACCTCATTTGCATCTGGAGTAAAAAACTTAAACTCACACAACCGAGCACACAACTGATACATATGATCCGAGTAGAACACCGGGCCAGCGCTTACACTTTAAGTACTGTACGTTTTATGCCTAAACTTAAAATTATGGTAATACATTCTGTCGAGGATCCATTTTCAACAGGCACGGATGATAGAAGGTTATGTACTGAAGGAAATATTGACAATACCTAATACCTACTTATCATGTAAGGTTGAAGAATATTGATACAGAGATTGAAGTGGATTGTTGAAATATTGTCAGTATTGATTGATATCAATATTATTGATGGTGTAAAGCGCACCTTACACTGTCAAGAATACTGACAATATGTTATATTGACAAAAATATTGACCATGTAAGGTGGATATATTGATGGTTTGATGGATTGAACTGACTCGAATTCGAATTTCTGAATATCAGGCATCAATATCAGCGCGTAGAGGGATACTGTCAGTATCAAATCAAAAATGCTTTATTGCCACAAGAATTTCTTATTGACAAAGCTTAACTATCAAGTATAAAGTAAAATACAAAGCAAGTAAAAAAATAAGTCAAAAATTGGACATTGAAAATGACAAAACAGAAATTAAGAATAAAATATTAAAATAAGGTAAATGTACATCAAAGTTACATATAGTACGTCAGTGACATAAAAAGATAAAAAATTTTAAATAAAATACATGTACCTAAAAATTACTTGTACCAAGTCAGTAATTTAAAATGTCAAAAGAAAAATTTAAACAAAATATACATCAAAGTTACACATCATATTTGCAACAATCACAAGGATAGTACAAGCATCTCACCCATCCACATACATCCCCACATTACAAATGTTTTAAATTGATTGTATTACTGATTGTCTAGGGTGCGCTGTCAATATTGGATCAATCCTTAGTGTAACGTCAGCTGCTGTCAACAATGAAAGCAGCAAGCATGCTTTCTTAACCAATCTTTCATCCAGCGCTTACACTTTACTGTACGTTTTTTTATGCCTAAACTTAAAATTATTGTAATACATGCTCTCTGTCAAGGATCCATTTTCAACAGGCACGGGTCGGGTAATAGTAGGTTATGTACTGAAGGAAATATTGACAATAATACTGATCGTGTAAGGTTCAAGAATATTGATACAGAGATTGAAGTGGATTGTTGAAATATTGTCAGTATTGATTGATATCAATATTATTGACCATGTAAGGTACGCTTATGGTATGCTATAAGGTGGGTTAAATCAGCATTGCTGTGCATGTTTATTTAGGTTTGCTTAGCATTTTCGACATTGCCCGGACAATGCCGACTCTGCAACCTTGCAAGTTTTACCTGTAATACATATCCTATACAGTATGTCCACGGATGGGTTTTAGAAGAGGACAAATGGGCCAAATTTTGCAAAATACGTAAAATTATCACTCTTCATAAAAGTTTTTACTTGTAAAATAAATAGGATTCACGTTATGAAAAATCTAATTTTTTATACAGGGAGCATAAAAAATACGAAAATGTGATATACCTAAGAGTAAACATATTAGGTACCTTGTTAATCATTTTCTACCAAAACAATAAATATTAAATATGTTTTAAATTAAACCCTAAACTGAAGTACAAGATTTCAATAAAAAATTTAAATATTTACAGTAACGAGTTTACATACATTAGGTATTTTTTAAAGTCCCAGCTACTCTCTCACACACCTTTAACCAGAGTACAAGTTTCTACATGTTAAACAATAATGACACCTATGGACATGTTTGTTAATGTCTTTATTACATGGTGTGCCTCGGCTAAGTTTAACCCAAAGATCTTCCCACTTCCATTTTTTTCTCAGATTTTGTTAAAGTGGTGTGACACTAAGTAATTTTGTTAAAGTGGTATGACCTGAGTAATTGAAGCTGAAAATGAAAATCCTAGATCAATAGTTTTAAAAGAAAACGTGATTTTACTTATTTTTTTTTAGGCTAAGGGGCTTGATTTTATGAAAAAGAGTAGTATACATTTTTTAAGACATATAGGTAATCTTCTTTCAAGTCCTGGAAACCATATCTTATTAGTGAAATCATTTCATATTTTTAAATAGCTTTGATAATCCTGAAACAAGATGAAGAAATAAGCTTTTCGTCAGTTTTTGGTACCTATCTGTTACATGGTACGTTCAAATACAATGGTTTATGAATTCATTTTAAAGATAATGCAATAATTAGGTATCTATAAAATGATACACTAAAAAATTATTTAAAGGAAATTACATTAAAAGGAATCAATTTTATATTTCCACTAAGTAAAACTGAAAAAACACTTAGTAATACAGCTATTAAATTATTTAATAAATCCATGTATTAAATGCATTTCGTCATAGCGCTCCACGCGGTTGGCACTGTCAACACCGTCCCGTTAGTGCGGACATACAGTTTCCGATTATCATATTTTTGGTTTTATTCCAGATAAAAGATGTTGCTTTTTTTATTTTGCTTGAAATTTAGTGAACTTTTTGAAAATGATGAACAGTTTTCAACATAACTTATAATTATTGAGATATATCACAACATTCTGATTCCATAATTTTTTTGTTCAAATTTTTCAACCTTCTATTACCTACCTATATCCGCCTATATCTTTGAACAGATGTAGATAGAGGGACATATTTTTTTTTATTTGTAGATAATTGCATTATCTTTAAAATGAATTCATAAATCATTGTATTTGAACGTACCATTTAAAAGATAGGTACCAAAAACTGATGCAAAACTAATTTCTTCATCTTTTTTCAGGATTATCAAAGCTATTTAAAAATATTAAATGTTTCCACTAAGAAGATATCATTTCCAGAACTTGAAAGATACGCCTTAAAAAATTTTGTAACTACTCTTTTTCATAAAGTCAAGCCGTTTAACCTAAAGAAAAATTTCTTCTCAAACTATTAATGTAGCATTTTCATTTTGGGCTTAAATTACTAAGGCCTTTAAGAAAATCTGGGGTTAAACTTAGTCGAGGCAGACCATCAGCAATTATTTAATTCAAAGTAGCTAGTACTTCTCATTCAAGAGCAATTTTTAAATAATACGAACATTTAATTAAACACAAAAGAATATGAAATAAACCTAGCAATAAGTACAATAAAGATATTAAAATTCAAAAACTCCACCCCCATATTCAACACATTTTTCTAATTGCATCCTTAGATATCTGAAAGAGTTTCTAGGTAATTCTGCCTTTTAGCACGTTGATATTATTTGGTATTGGAGTGGCATAAACAATTTGTTTTAACACCCCCCCCCCTCCCACAACCCCCCCCCCCCCCCACCCCCATAGAAACATCGGCCAACGTTAAGTCGGAGCTCCTTGGGGGCTACAAAATTGGGCCATTTCTACTAATTCACCTTGGACTAAATCTGCGGTGAAGCCATTCTGTTACCTCGTGAGCGCAGTGTACTGGACAGCCATCGTGTTAAGAACATTGATTTGTGTTGAAAATACATTCTTTGACGAAACATTTAATGGCAAATTTTCAAGTTCATCCAGCACCACCCCATCGCTAAAAAATGTATCCAGTATTTCTAAGTAACATATCCTATTGCAGGTGTTAAAAAATATGGGCCTATAATGCCATTGACAGATATCGCGCACCACTCATTCATTTTTGTAAAATATTGTCTTCGCCTCATTACTCTAAATTCGGGGTTTTCTCGAGACCAGTACCTGACATGCTAGGATGCTACAGTTCCATTAGTAGAAAATGTACGTTCATCAGAAAACATAATAAATTTATAAAAATGGATATTTCCACTTAAAATTTGGTCTTCCTCCCATAAACAAAAATATACACTTTTCGCTTCATTTCCCTTTTCCAATGTTTGGTTAAAGTGGAGTTTGAAAGAAAATAATTTATTTTCTTTTAGTAGTCTAAGAGCTGGCTACATAAAAATGCCTAAACCTAGGTATCAGGCGCGGCCCGTGGGTTTTTTTACAGGTGGGTCAAAATTTTGTGGGCAACTAGTGATATCAACGCAACAAGCAAAATACACTTTTTTAATTAAGGAAGGTTTTTTAATAATGTGCCAAGAAATTATTTACCTACAAATAAACACCGCAAAAATCATAAAATAGGTACTGCAGTATATTTATTTATTTATTTATTTATTTATTTATTGAACAAGTATCAACAGCACAGGTGCCAATTATAGATACAATTATAGGTACATTCCACTTAAACTATGCAGTATATAACCAGAAAAAAGTCCAACAGAACATCAACATCAAAACACAGATACACAGAAATACGTCAATACAATAAAAACCCACTCAGACAAATACATGGTTACATAAATCATTAGTTAACTGTCTTTCAACTTATTTTCGATTAAAATTCTGAATTGGGTAAGACTAGTCGTATCCACATCAATATCAGACGCATACAGATTAAAATAGTAGCACATCTTGTAGATTGGGGAATTTTTGTACAGATTTGTTCGAGGATGAGTCAGATAAAAAACATTAGAGGCTCGCGAATTAATTCTATTGATGGCAAATGGCAGTTTACCAAGAATGTCAGGGCAGTCAATTTTACCCTTCAAAATCCTGAACAAAGTGCATAGTAATATTATAATTCTTCTTTTTCTCAACGAAAGCCTCTCAAAGATACTTAACAGGTATTCATTGTCATACCCCCTCTGAGGATATATACCAAATTTCCTATAATACATGCACTTCGAAAACCTTCTTTGCACTTTCTCAACAAGTGATACCCACACATCATATTGGGGGGACCATATTACGCTACCATATTCCAATACTGGCAACACAAGGCTATCAAAAAGATGCCAGCTAACATCTATGCCGAAACTCTTGGTATTTCTTACAATAAAACCTGCTATTTTTTGTGCACTATCGATTTTAGATATTATATGGTTAGAAAAAGATAATGTTGGGTCAGAGATTACACCAAGGTCCTTATGGTGATTCACACGCTGTAAATTGACCCCGTTTAGAGAATAGTCATAGCCAATAATATTGCGATTTAATGTGAAAGACATACACGCACATTTACCTACATTTAACTTAAAGCTGTTTGCCTTACACCAATCCGCCACAGTGGAAAAATCATTCTGTAAGGTCTCACAATCCTTAACAGAATTTACCTGGTAGAAGCATTTAAAATCATCCGCAAATAACAATCCCAGAGTATTACTTGCATTACCGGATATTCCATTTATAGCTGCCAAAAATAAAAGAGGACCCAAGTTGGATCCCTGCGGAACCCCCGACGTACTATTAAAAATAACTGACTTACATCCCTTAACCTCGACATACTGAGTCCTACAACTTAAGTAGGATTTAATCAGACTTTGAAGATACCGAGTAACCCCCAAACAAGACAAGGAACGCAATATTACACAATGCCTTATTCTGTCAAATGCCTTCTCCATATCAGTGTGTATTACATCCACCTGAGATTTGTTGTTGATAGCATCATGAACATATTGACAGAAATAGGCTAGGTTAGTAAATGTATATTGAGCATTACTACTCTAGATGTTTATGGCTTTTTTCTATGTGTTTTAATACTCTAGATTAGTAGATTGTTAGCGGCTTCCCGTTTTGATACGTTTAGCATCTCCTCAATAGAGGTCACGCCTTGTACTAAAAGCCCAGAATAAACAGAACCAAATTCTGAGCTAAAAGTATGATTATTCGTAAAATAAAATTAGGAACGCTGCCGAAACTTCGTTTTCTTTAATAAATACAATACTGGCGACTAGACATAGTAATACGATCTTTGTCTACGCACGTGCAGGCTGCAAGCTGTACTAAATATGAGATTGCCAACAAATTGTTCCATGATGTAGTGGTATGATACTTGGCCATCCCCATAACACTGGACTATAAAAATCCTTTGTTCAGTAGATAGCATTTTGATGAGAAGTATTTTAAATTAAATAATTGCTTTGTTTAATAAAAACATTGATCAACATGTCCATCAGGCGCGGCCCGTGAGTTTTTTTACAGGTGGGTCAAATTTTGTGGGCAACTAGTGATATCAACGCAACAAAATACACTTTTTTAGATAATAAAGGTTTTTTAATAATGTGCTTAGTTCTGCCAAGAAATTATTTACTTACAAATAACACCTCAAAAAAACATAAAATATTAAAATTGCATTTTTGTTGTGACTTTTTTAAATTACGTGCAAGCCTTTTTAATATTATTTTTTTTTTATAATTTACTCACCTTTTATGCAGTTAAATGTGTTTGTATATCAAATCGCTCCTTCTATCCTTCTGTTGGGAGAAATGTTCAATCACTAGCTCATTAAAATTATAAATACTTCTAATAAAATGTTTCTGAATGCTTAACATAGCTAAAACGCTTAATCTTGACTCCGCCATTGTATTTCTTAAGAAATTCTCTTTTGAATGTCGAAAAGCACCTCTCACTTTCCACTGTCGTCATTGGAATAGTACATAAAATCTTTAATAATTTTACGCTTTCTGAAAACGTTTCACTAAGGTTCAGTTCAGAGCTGTAAAATGGCACAGCACCCGCACTATTATAAAAATCTTCACGACTAAATAAGAAATAAAACATGCAATTCTGATTTAAGCTTGGAAACGTTTATCATCTCATAATTATTTTTAACATTTTAAAATATCTCCAGGAAAGTCTTTCTTATAATCAGCAAAATTATTTGTATTAAACAAACGTGCGACAATTAAATGTTCTGTAAAATTAAAACGACAGCGGATTTCTGACAAAATTATTCTTCTTTTGGAGTCTTCCGAATTTTTTTTTTAAATGTACTTGCCTCGATGTTAACATTTGCGTCTATAGAGATAACTCTCTGTCTAATTTTTTGAATGTTAGAATTAAAATCTGCAATGTATTTACCAATCAAAATTACATCAATATCAGGTTATTGCAATTGACAAAAAAGTATATCAACATGGGGCATAACAGAGTGAAAAAATGACAACCAGTAAAAAAGATCATTTTCTAAGTACCTACGTCTTTAAAGCTCCTGCATGATTTATTGAGGTTGTGTCAAATTCAGTGTTCATTATTTCCTGCAAACAATTTAATAAATCATCCCTGTATGTATACAACACATCTGGTATTCAAATACCATCTGGTAGGAGCGGATTATGGAAATCTTTTTATGGACTACTCGATCCAACACTGAAGTTCGTTTATGAGATTTTCCAAAAAAAAAAAGATGAAAAAGCCAGTAAATTGGCAAAAAAATCTTACTTCCTTGTGCTGACTAGCAGCCTTTTGAAGTATAAGGTTTAATTGGTGCGCATAACTGCACAAAGTGTGCTAATGGATATTTACTTTTAATTTTTATTTGAACACCTATATTGCCACTCATTACCGATGCACCGTCATAACATTGTCCAATAAGTTTCTTAGGTTTTTCATTAATTTTTAATGTTTCTAATTTGGCAATTATTTCATTTGACAACGCTTGTGCCGTAGTACCTTTAGGTTCAATGAATTTCCAGAACCTTTCATGTATATTTCCGTTCAATACATACCGGACTATAAATACAAGTTGTGTTTTATTTGAACAGTCTGTTGTTTCGTCGGCTTGAATAGAAACAAATCTAGCGCGTTCAACTTCACTCCTCATTTTATATATAATAGACTCTAACAAATCATTCTGTATATTTTTTGATAGCCCTTTAAACATTGTATTTTTTCCCAAATGTTCTTTAAATATACTGTCTAATTCCGAAACAAAATATATTAAGCCCTGAAAGATTCCCGGATTTTCCGATAACTCTGTTTCATCATGTCCGCGTAAAGTGAGTTCAAATGAACCACAGAACTTTATACAGTCAGTGATTTTGCTTAAAATGTACCTATTTTGCGTTACTTTATCATTATAATCTTGTATGGATTGGCGATAAGCACTACTTAATTAAGTTCTTATATCAACACGTCCAAGGCTAGCGAAATTCATAGCATTGTTCATATGAGAAGTAGAAGAAGCATGTTTCGTCACTCTTTCTTTTAAATGGTTTATGTCAGTAACGCCAGTTCTAGTCCATAACAAATCATCGATACAAGACAAAACACACGGAAAACAAAAAAAGACATTTTTTACGTTACGACCGCAAATCCAGTAAGAAATATTGTACATACTTAGCTTAAAATACCTGTTAATGTCTTTCCCTCCGTCTTTCGTGGTCTGTTTTAGATCCAGAAGAGGTTTGGGGTGTTGTTTTCTTATAATTTCTAAACGTTTTTCAAATGTTAATGAACTACTTATTTTACACTGCAGTATTTCTTGCACTGTTAAAGTCATTGTTAACATAAGTACTCAAGTACTAGTACTACACAAAGAACACAACACAAATATCAAGTAATATTCAAACAAAACACACACTAAAATTAGGTCAAAGCATTGACTTCTATATATAGACCCGTACAACTGACAGCGTGCGCAAACAAAAGTTAAGTTAGCAGGGTGAAATATTGTGTTTGTACGCACGACCACCGGTCATATTTCTCGAGCCACATCGGCGAGGGGCATGCGCACAACTCGCTTGTTGTCATCTGCTACACGGTTTGCATAACCAGCTGGAAAACAATGAGCAAACCCTTTTATGTTCCTTGACAATCAGAGTGGGATCGACCATCACAGCTGACAAATTTTGCAGTGCGCATGCCCATGGCCGATCAGCTTTGTTTACATGCGCGAGGCCAGAAATTTGCCACTTTCGCGATTATTGTTTGCGGATCCATATTAGAAATCCATGGGTCAAAGCCGCAACACTTCTACTTAACAAAACGACAAACAAGAGCTCATTGCGGCATCACAAATGTAATTCTGACATTTCTGGCATATTCAAGCGTCGAATGCTGTGTTGCCAGGATACTGTTATTACTGTAGGTTTTAGTGTCTTATAGGCACAGTTACAATTATTATTATTATTAGTAAATACCTAAATATCTTAAAATAAAATTAGGTAAGCTAATATTAAATGTATAAATGTATCGCGAATCGCTAATATTGTTCTAATAATAAATTGGTCACATTTAAATTAGTGGGTCAGAATTTGCTACAATCCGACACCCGGCGCGGCGGCGTTGACAACCACGCGCGCCCCGAAAGCGATATTATTGGTGGGCCGTTGACAAATTGTGTCTCTTTTTAACTTCCTCAAGCTCGTATGTTTGTTTCTCTCTTAGCATGCATTTTATATAGCCCATATACACTTATGAGGTCAATTTAAAATACGGCGAGTCCAGAGCAAGCTTGGCTTGATCACCGTTGTATACGGTGGCTTGATTCTTTCTTGGGGAATTTTCGCATGGAACTTGCACTTTTTTGAAACAAAAGAGTCTTTTTTGGTTTTAAAAAATTAAAAAATAATTTATTTGGTAGATCATTGAAAATTTTAGCTGGGTCATCGACCAAATAACCTTATGGACGGGCCACGCCTGATGTCCGTAGGTGTCATTATTTAATATGTAGAAACTAGTACTCTGGTTAAAGGTGTGACAGACAATAGTTGGGACTTTAAAAAAATAATGTGATAAATCTAGTTACATCTAATATTTAAATTTTTTAATGAAATCTTTTACATCGGCTTAGGGTTTAATTTAAAACATTTCATATCTGTTCTTTTGGTAGAAAATGATAAATAATGTATGTTTACTCTTACGCAAAATAACGTTTTCGTATTTTTATGCTCCCTGTATACAAATTGATTTTTTCACAACGTGTATCTTATTTATTTTACAAACAAAAACTTTTTTTAGGAATGTTATTTTTACGTATCTTGCAAAATTTGATCCATTTGTCCTCTTCTAACACCCTTTTTCAGACATACTCTATAATAATTTACAGGGGAATCTGAGTTCTAGCCAAAACCATCTCAAAAACCATAAGGACTATAAAGCTGAAATTTTGCTGGCAGGTAGCCCTTACCCCAACCACCAGTACCTTGGCGATCTCTACCTCCACCCGGAGGATAAGCTACCCTCAATTTAATTTCCAAATAAAATCCTGACTATATGGCGAATGCGCAGGCCTCAGTCCGTGAAACCTACTCAATATTCCATTCGTCTAGAAATGTGTCAGGCATATGGGCCTTGTATACCAGAGTATAAAAGTAAAAGTTAAAGAAATTAACACTACACTGTTGATTTTTCAATGTGTCATGAGCTAGTATATTTGTCTCGATATCTGTCTCTATTGTGATAAATAAGCAAATTAAGGATATTGTATTGTATTATTGTATATGTGTATGTATATTAAATTTGTTTTAATTTTTAGATCTATATTTACTTCATACATTTGACCAAGCAAATGGAGTGTTTAAATTTATTTTTAAAGTAGTCTCCAAGAGCCAGTTTGATTCTGCCACTGTAAAATCTTTGGAGATAATCTATACATTAATTAATAATTTTTCAAACAGGATAGAACCGTATATTTTAGGTATGTATGTATATTTTTTTGCAGTTTAAAATGCTATTGTTTTTCATTCAAAAATATATGTATATATTAAAATTTCACAAACCCTTCACAAAAACTGCATATTCGGCTTCTTATAAATTTAATTCCTTTGGTTTAAAAAAAAAAGAAGAAAAGTTTGGGTAAGTAATTCTTCTAATAACAAATTTTAATACTTAATTTCAAATTTATGCAAGAATCTTTAAAATGCGCGTTTAAAGAATTTTGAAAATCCAAACCTAAGGTTAAAATAGTATATTGTATAAGTTTTAAAAATGACTCTTTTTACACGAGTACGACGTTTATGGGTCTGAGCAATAACCCCCTGAAAATTTGAAAAATTTTCAAGATGCTGTTGGTCTGAGCCAAAGGCGAAGGCCACAAGTCGAACGAGTATTATGAAAAGGTATTTTCAAAAGTGTTGTACACTGTACTTTTTCTACAACTGCAGCAATGATAGTTTGTGCATTGCATCAGGTGCTAAATTTTTATATATGCAGTCTTTGTCTGAAACCGAAGAAAGGAGATTTTGGAATATTTCTGTGGCTTTTTCTGCTATCTCTAGAGGAGCAGATTCGAGATAATCTTCGTCAAGATTGTCACAGATCATTTTTATCATTATGTTTACGAATTTTCACTTTTATTCTATAGAGAATGTCCACGGATGGGGTAGACAAGAGGACAAATGGACCAAAATGTGAAAGATGCGTAAAAAGTCATTCTTTAAAAAAGATTTCTTTAAAATATGATCCACGATGCCAAAAATTTGTTTTTTTGTGCTGGGTATGCAAAAAATACAAAAACGTAAAATTTGGTTAAGTAAAGTTGCCTTTTTTTTTAAGTTTTAATTCGAGACGTTGAATAAAAAAGTTGTTTTAAATTTTAAAAGAATACTTATTCCAGATTTTCAAGTAAAAATTTGAAATTTCTAAATTATGCTTTTAAAATCAAAATTTTTGTATATATATATATATATATATATATATATATATATATATATATATATATATATATATATATATATAACAGTGAAGAAATAGCGACAGGAACAACTATAAACAAGTGAAAGAAATATCGGGGAAGCTGTCTGTAAGATAGTGCTAGACACGTGTTTCGTGCACTCTTCACTAGAATTATGTATATAGCGTACCAACGAAATGCAATGAGAGGGGGTACTGTGGTGTCGCGCTAGCAGTACCGGTATCGCTAGCCCTTCAGGCCGAACAAGTTACCCCGTCGAAACCTGCCCCTACGTCAATATATCTAGTTGCCACGTAAGTGTATTGTGCATTGTACCTGCTAAACTGCTAAATATAAGTGTTTTGGTAAACCATACTATAATTTATTAATCCCTGCGACCCCTACTTGACAATATCTTATCTGTTACGATATTTACATAATACGAGTATAAAAGCATAAACAACTTTTTTTTAAAGTCTACATAGTTCATGATACAACGTAAAGTCAAAAAAAAAAACTCAAATATTGTCTCTAAAACTGGGAAAAGTCAGGGAAATTTGTTTAAGAAAAATTGGTCACCCTGAATGACCTTTTTTCTTATGTTTCCGTGGATATACTGTACGCATAAAAGTTTTTTTTTTAATAGTTTGCCCAGGTTTCCTTTAAATTTCGCTTCAAGGTAATAATGAAAAAAGGATTTTGATATTTTAAGCAGAGCTTGACATTCATATGAATTTTTCTTACAGATATCAATGAAAAATGTTTAAAAATTGTACGGAGCAATGGTTCAGCCAAAGTAAAAGCCAAAGCGCTGGATGTCCTCCTTATAAGTTTTGAAAAGGTTGATAAATGTTTAGAAAACCAAAAAAAGTATAAAGCTATTTTTGATGGAATCGAAAATTGTTTAATGTTGGACCATTCCGATTCAGGTAAAATAAGATCTTGTATTAATTTAAATACCGAATTAACTGCAGAATAAATATCTTTATTTAGTTTTATTCGTCCTTTGTTATAAATAGTTAATAGGTGTGGTGTAAGTATGGATTAGTTTCTAACAATGAGACGCTAAATCCAACGACGGATGGGAGCGGGGGAAGCACCGCTTCCCTAAACTTTTTATAGATAAAAAAATCATTTTTTATACATTAATAATGCATAATTTTTACCATTATACTCTAATTTTATAAAAATGTGGATTTAATTTCTTATAATATATCTGAAACCTTACGTAAACGTAAAAAATTTTACTGCGTAAACCCAACGCGGATTTTTCGGGATGTATTTCTGTTTTTTTTTTTGCATTGGAGGGACCATGTTCTGTGAGTGTGGACAATAATTTCATTCATAATTCATAAGAAAGCATTTTACATGCGTTTAGACTGAACAAGTCATTTTCTAAAGCCAGGAGTGTACACATAACTATTTAATTTTGGTTTATTTACAATTTTTAGTTAAAAATAAAGAATTTATGGTCCTTGGATTATTTATGAAGAAGTTCAGCTATCTTATTGATAATCCAAACTCACGAAAAATGTATTTTGTCACCCAGTTAGATAGGGAAGTTGTCAAAGGATCCTCCCAGGTAAATGACTAAGCAATATATTCATATTTTCATTCATATTCATTATTTATTTCATAAATGACATAAATATTTATATTGTAATATATTATATTTCTAAACAATTAGAAATTAATATTGTAATCACATACCAAACATTCCTTTTTAAAACCTACCCGAAAAGGAAATATTTGAAATTAAAAAAGAACGTAAGTCAAATAAAATATAAACTCTTTCTTCGGTCTATAATATAATATGTAGGTAATATATTAGAAACTGAAATCATTGACTTCTGCACTAGTGCAGTACAAGAAGACCATAAAATGAAAAATACAATAAAACGAGAAGGGCTATTTTTTTGATTCTGGTTTAGATGTCCTTCTGCTATCGCGATTTCTGGGCACTTACCCTTTATCAGACAGGCTCACACTGAGGGTGTCTGAAGAACAACGTTTTTACCAGAATCAAAATGAGACCTTATATCCATCGGTTCGTTTAGGATGGGTAAGATGGGGTATTTGTGTAACACACCCATACTTAACTAGTCAAATAATAAAAAATTACTAAAATAATTAAACAGAATATTTGAACAGATGTTAAAAATGCTGACCGTTTACATCTAAGCACTGTAAGATGCGGGTGTTCACTGTATTCGTCGTGGAAAATCTAATTTCGTTTGGATCTAGATCTCCAAATGCTTGGGTAACTCGAAGTAGCAACTCTTTTGAATTTACTGGTGATTTGTAATTTTTTTTCCTTAAACATGCCCCACAAGTAAAAATCCAATGGATTGAGATCCGGTGATCTTGGAGGCCAATTCCAAGGTCCCAAACGTCATATCCAACGATAGTCGAAAATCCTATCAAGTTCTACTGTAACTTCTCTTGTACAATGTGCTCCATCGAGTTGAAACCAGCAGCTTTGATAATCTTCAAGGGGCAGATTATCTACGAAGTTTTCGACAACCGTTCTCAAAATATTTAGGCAGTTTCTCGGTGTTGATGACTCCTTGTGTATTACGTACTTTAATTGATTGTCCATTAACATCCAGAAAACATTAAAACTAAATTTTTCTAGAAATCCAATTTCCTTGGTGACGTGAGGGTTATCTCTTGACCAAAAACGACTATTTCTTCTATTGCAAATCCCTTCCCTTGAAAATTTCGATTCATTAGTCCAAATTATTTTATTTAAACAATTTTGATCATCTTGGGTGCGCACCAATAACATTTCACAAAATTCGACTCTGTTGAGGATCTTCAAGCTTCATGACTTGAACTTTAGTAAACTTATAATCGTGCATGTTATGCTGTTCTAAAATTCTTTGAACTGATGAATATGTTATACCTAAATCATATTCAGCACATCGTATTGAAGACTGAGGAAATGCATGAAAATGTGCCAAAACATTAATTTAGTTGTCTTCCTGAGTAGTTACGGGTCGAAGTAAGTTTCTTGGCGCTCTTAAAGCTGAACCAAACTCAGTAAAATTATTCTGGATTCGTATAAATTTTCTGAGGTTCATTGACGGTAAATTTGGGTACATTTCATCAATCTTTATCATACATGTTCTGGCGATAATTTAATTTTAAAATAAATAAATTCATAAGAATTGCATTTGAATAGTTTTCTTCCATAATTTTTAACGGTATTTACCACTTGTATCAGTAATACTTAATTAAATATCAAAACGACAACGAAAGTAACATGCCTTTTATATCAAACAATAGTTTGTCATGGCATACTTACTAAAATCCGAATGGATATTAAATTGTCTAGGAAATTTTACAAATAATGGCTTATAAGTAAGAAACTTGACTAGTTAGGTACGATACACAATTATAAAGAGCAAATTTAAGTAGCTTTTCAAATCAGTAATAATATACAGGGTGTTACATTTTAAAAAATATACTTATGGTCACTTTTTCTAGTAAACAAAATAACTGTATTTTTAAATTACCCTGTATACTGCAACTAAGATTTGGGCGTAGGGTAAAAATCTTCGCGGTATTATTTAACTCTCCACCAATTTTCAGGGTCTTAATATTTCCGAGTTATAAAATATCAGCATTTTTTTAAGGTAACGTTTTCCGCCAAAAAAATTGGAAATGAATTATTATTTCAAAAACGGTAAGAGATAAGTATAAACTAATGTTAAAGGAAGTTGTTAAGAAATTAATAGGGATTTTGAAAATGAAATAATATATAGGGTGCTCCATCCACCGTGAATCACCCTATATATATATATATATATATATATATATATATATATATATATATATATATATATATATATATATATATATATATATATATATATATAAAAAGAGAGGAGAATTATTGTGGGCATGTCCGCTAGCAATGAACAGTAAAATGAAAAGTTAGAATGGTAACCCGTACGACACGTGTTTCTGCTCATTGGCTTCATCAGGCCCACGTATGTGACTGTGCCTCTCAACATAAGTCGAGATGCACAACGTCACATACGCAGTTACGGGTGTAACCTTAAGAAAAGGGAAAAAAAATATATTTGACGAGGACCACAAACAGGAGCCAGTGCACCAATTTGTGGCTTCAGCCAAAAGACCCCTTTTTTGGGGGCAACAATTAGCGTCGCCGACGGAGGCAACTATAGCCAACTGTCGTGGTATCCTATAAGCCCAAGAGAAGAAAAACAAATGCTAGAAACTAGCGCGGATCGATACATAAAAAAAGAGAGGAGAATTATTGTGGGCATGTCCGCTAGCAATGAACAGTAAAATGAAAAGTTAGAATGGTAACCCGTACGACACGTGTTTCTGCTCATTGGCTTCATCAGGCCCACGTATGTGACTGTGCCTCTCAACATAAGTCGAGATGCACAACGTCACATACGCAGTTACGGGTGTAACCTTAAGAAAAGGGAAAAAAAATATATTTGACGAGGACCACAAACAGGAGCCAGTGCACCAATTTGTGGCTTCAGCCAAAAGACCCCTTTTTTGGGGGCAACAATTAGCGTCGCCGACGGAGGCAACTATAGCCAACTGTCGTGGTATCCTATAAGCCCAAGAGAAGAAAAACAAATGCTAGAAACTAGCGCGGATCGATACATAAAAAAAGAGAGGAGAATTATTGTGGGCATGTCCGCTAGCAATGAACAGTAAAATGAAAAGTTAGAATGGTAACCCGTACGACACGTGTTTCTGCTCATTGGCTTCATCAGGCCCACGTATGTGACTGTGCCTCTCAACATAAGTCGAGATGCACAACGTCACATACGCAGTTACGGGTGTAACCTAAGGTTACACCCGTAACTGCGTATGTGACGTTGTGCATCTCGACTTATGTTGAGAGGCACAGTCACATACGTGGGCCTGATGAAGCCAATGAGCAGAAACACGTGTCGTACGGGTTACCATTCTAACTTTTCATTTTACTGTTCATTGCTAGCGGACATGCCCACAATAATTCTCCTCTCTTTTTTTATGTATCGATCCGCGCTAGTTTCTAGCATTTGTTTTTCTTCTCTTGGGCTTATAGGATACCACGACAGTTGGCTATAGTTGCCTCCGTCGGCGACGCTAATTGTTGCCCCCAAAAAAGGGGTCTTTTGGCTGAAGCCACAAATTGGTGCACTGGCTCCTGTTTGTGGTCCTCGTCAAATATATTTTTTTTCCCTTTTCTTAAGGTTACACCCGTAACTGCGTATGTGACGTTGTGCATCTCGACTTATGTTGAGAGGCACAGTCACATACGTGGGCCTGATGAAGCCAATGAGCAGAAACACGTGTCGTACGGGTTACCATTCTAACTTTTCATTTTACTGTTCATTGCTAGCGGACATGCCCACAATAATTCTCCTCTCTTTTTTTATGTATCGATCCGCGCTAGTTTCTAGCATTTGTTTTTCTTCTCTTGGGCTTATAGGATACCACGACAGTTGGCTATAGTTGCCTCCGTCGGCGACGCTAATTGTTGCCCCCAAAAAAGGGGTCTTTTGGCTGAAGCCACAAATTGGTGCACTGGCTCCTGTTTGTGGTCCTCGTCAAATATATTTTTTTTCCCTTTTCTTAAGGTTACACCCGTAACTGCGTATGTGACGTTGTGCATCTCGACTTATGTTGAGAGGCACAGTCACATACGTGGGCCTGATGAAGCCAATGAGCAGAAACACGTGTCGTACGGGTTACCATTCTAACTTTTCATTTTACTGTTCATTGCTAGCGGACATGCCCACAATAATTCTCCTCTCTTTTTTTATGTATCGATCCGCGCTAGTTTCTAGCATTTGTATATATATATATATATATATATATATATATATATATATATATATATATATATATATATATATATGTATATATATATATATATATATATATATATATATATATATATATATATATAAGGAAGGATCAACTAATAATATAGTAGATAATCCATTATATTCCTGTTTTTAGGGGAATATCTGTGGAATTTTCACTGGTTTCGGATATTTTTGTGAAAGTTTTCCTTTAAATTGGGATAATCCAGAGGATTTACGGATTGCGGAAAAATTGTACAAACACATTAAGGATTTTTCATCCCCAAAATCAAAATCAGGCGTTCGGATGGGCAATAGGGGTAAGTGAAGAAATATCACAAAAATTAGTGTTGGGTCTCATGCATAATAAATACGTATGTTTTCAAAATGTGAAATCAAATTAGAAATGAAAAATGATGACAAACGTTTATTGTTAAAAGAAAAGCAACCACTGAAAGCCGACTTTTGTATTTTTTTTAATACACCTAAGAGTGAGGAAATGTATATAGGGTGTTCCAGAAACATGTGCCATCGCCCGTGGAACGAATCGTCACCAAAAAAATAGTTCCTGTTAACATGGGTCCCTTCTTGCTTTGTTTCTGCGATACAGGGTGGTAAAGATTTTTTCTTTTTTCGTTTTTTCCACCTTCAGCGGTTCAGGTTTTTTTTTTACATTACATCCCTTTAGGGATCGAAACACTGTTTGCTTATTTTCAATGAAAAGTTTTTAGGCTAAATATATCATCTTCACTTTTAGCCATTTTAAATACCTATACAGGATGTTCGGAAAATGCTTTAGGAAATTTGAACAGATGATTCTACACGGAAAACTAATTGTACTAGTTCCATAAAAGAAACTTGGAAATATCAATATTTTCCGAGTTACAGCTGCGCAAAGTTTATTTTTTTTAATTATTTTTTTGTCATGTTGAATTTAATCTTTCACGTATTAAATTACAATTTTGCACACAAACTAAGTTTAGTGGTCTCCATAATCCTGAGGTAAAAGTACTTCACTGCTTTGCCGCTAGAGGGCGCTTTACCTGAAACTCAAGATTTATTTTTCTCCCAACTTTTTTATTTTGACAGATATTGCAAAAATAATTATGTCGTTCTAAAGGCAATAACAACAATAAATAACATAGTCTTCATTTGAGTCGTGTTGTTTAGCCGCAAATCGGCATTAAAATTTTACGTTCAGATTCACCAAGAAGGTTTAAGATTTAGAAGAAAATAGTTACGATAAAAATAAAATTTAAGTTTTAGGTAAACTGCTGCTAGACAGCAGTGAAGTACTTTTACCTCAGGATTATAGAGTCCACCAAACTTAGTTTGTGTACCAAAATTTTAATGTAATACATAAAAGATTAAATTCAGTATGACAAAAAAAGAATTAAAAAAATTAAACTTTGCACAGCTATAACTCGGAAAATATTGAAATTTCCAAATTTCCAAAACGACTACAATTATTTTTTCATGTAGAATCACCTCTTCAAATTTCCCAATGCATTTTCCGAACACCCTGAATAGGCTTTTTTTTTTTTAATATACATCCCCTTTAGGGGATGAATTTTAAAAGACGCACAAATACATGTTTTCTTATCTTTTATGAATTTCTATACTAAATTTGACATCCCCATTTTCAGGTTGCGAGATGTAGGCTTTTTTTTTAAAATTTACACCCTCTTTTACCCCTGTAGGGGTTTAATTTTAAAAAATGGACAGACATGTTTGCTTATTTTTTATGTTTATAAGCTTAATTTAAATTATTTGTGGGATATAAGCTTTTCTTAAAAAACTTTGCACCCTTTTTTCACCCGCTAAGCATAACAAAATATTGCCTAAAGCCTGACCAGACAACGTGCCGGTAATTTCGATTTTATCAGAGATGAGGCGATAGAAATAGCGATTCTCCCGGAAAATGCGATTATCCGGATCCATGCCCATTTTTCTTAAATCAATTTATCTGTATTATTTTCGACAACATTTTGACTTGCTTATTTTTGCTTGTTTAAACTTAATAAAGACACTTTCATTTTTTTTTCTCTGGTGATTGTAGCTGCCATGGTCTTTTTTGGAGACAACATGAAACTGTTTATTAAATTGGCAATCAAAGAATATAAGCAATGGCACAAGAAGCTGTTTGTCGATTGGCTGGCCATGGGCGTTGAAGATCGAAAAGTCGCAGAAGAGACGCTAAGGGCTTACCTTTTGGCAGTCTCTGAAACCCTCCTTGAAATGAATAAAGACGAATGTCTGCCTATTTTAAAAGTAAGTTGTTTTCCGATGTACATCCATTGACAACTCAAGTTTTCAGATATGCGTTGCGTTCCTATTTAGCCTTGAAAGTTGGAATTGCCAATGGTTGTGCATAAATTCTTCCGTGGTTCGTACTTTTTTTAGATATTTTGCTTGAAACTACATATTTGGATTATTCTAATATTTAATGATGGTTTGTTTGTTTTTTTTTCTAAAGATAACACTATTTACTAAAAATTTAATCTTGGATAAGTAAACCCACAGGGTTCAGTTATCAAAGAATTTAATAAACTATATAAACCTGACTTGTACTGAATCTTCCTACCAAAATTAGGTTTAATGCTGAAAACCTTCACCGTGATTCATTAAAATGATTTGGTATTTATTATTAGTTCAAATTAAGGTCTTCTAGTTGATCCAGGGGCGTTATCGACAACACTGTTGGGAGGGAGCGGGGGTTGGACGAAAAATATTGAAATACGCGAAGATAAAAATAAAAAATGTTGCCCGTTTTTTTTCAAATTCTCCAAGCAAAATTGTCAACGTCTTTTTTTATAACTGGTCGAAGTTTTTTTACGTTTGCTGGAATTAAACCGCGACTTTCTTGCGAATTTTCCCAAAACTCAACTTGCTGATCTCATTAAGGACAAATGGCTGCTTTTTAAATTGTAATAAGTTATATCGAAAAGTAAACATTTTTTGTAGCTAAATTATCCTAGTAATTTTTTTCAAAATATTTTGTAATATATGGGTTTGTAATGACTTCCTTAAACGATTTGTACAATAAAAAAACATGTGCATATTCCTTATTATCATGTAAAAATAAAAAATAATAATTCGGATACAAAAATTAAAAAAAATAAATTCTCAAAAGAAACTAAAATAACCAGTACTACAACAAATTAATAGTCAGTATTCGATCCTCTTCTTCTTAGTAATGCATTAACCCGCCTATGCATCCCAATAATCAAATTGTTAATGGTTTCCTGGGCATATTCCTTCATTCTTCAGTAGCTGCAACAATAAATTCTTTGGCATTGCTTGGTGGATTATTCTGGTTGAAAATGGCTCTGGATACATAATCCCACACATGTTCTATGGGATTCATGTCGGGCGAGTTCGGCGGCCATTCTAGTCTAGTGATGTTTTGGTTTTCCAGGGCTCCTTGATTAGCTATAGTGCGATGTGCCCTGGCATTGTCATCCATAAAGATGAATTGGTCTCCTAATTCATTACTTAGGGATACAATTATAATATTAATGATGTGTTGAAGGTAATATTGACCTGTCATTGTCCTCGGTATATGGATAAGTGGCGGTCTTCTGTTTAACATTATACCCCCTCAAAACATTTCCGTCCCACCTCGGTAAGGAGCAACTTCGATGGCATTTTCAAGTCTATTTATGCGTCCTGCTTCCCTTCAAACACTTACTCGGTAATCATCACTAACTAGGCCAAAACGCGACTCGAAAGACAGTTTTGATGTCTTCTTATCCACTACAAACGACTGGCTCGGTGACGAGGAGTTAACAAAGGAACTCTTAAATATCTACTGAATGGCAATCCTGATGCGAAAACCCTTCTACGGACTGTAGCACTCGAGATAACACGGTTGATCTTAGTGCCGGTACGGTTACTGATGGATTTCTACGGGCTGACTGGACAATATATCGATCTTCTCGTATCGTGGTAACACGAGGACCACCACTAGGACGTCTGCTTTGCACTTCATCAGTCTCTTCATAGCGACTAATTGTCGTGCTAACAGTACTTACGAAATTGGGCCCATTGGCTATCTTGTGACGAGATATCCCTTCTTGCCACAGAGCAATAGTTCTAGCCCTGTCAAACTGAGATAACTCGTTTCTTGGAATATTCATCTTACACGATTGTAGCACTAATTCGTATTAAATACCGAGAAATTCTGAACAGCATAGAGGTGCATTTTTTACAAAATCGAAATTTGACGTCCAAAACATTTTTTATATTGGAATTCCATCATGGTTTTTAGTTGTAAACAAGTTGCTTTTCTTATCAATACGTATGTTTTTGTACGTATTAATTTTATATTGTTAATACAATACACGGGAGGGGGGGTGCAAGACTTTTAAAAGTGAGTATATTTCAGTAATTTGCTCGGTTTTCAAATGGTTTTTACCTTGGAACTTATTTCTAAATGAAGTTAGTTCTATTATTGTGTATATGTACGAAAACTGTCTTATAAACACTGTCTTTTTATAAACCTGAGCAAGACGACTCAGAAATAAATTCATGGTACACAACTTAGTTGTCTTATTCTTACAATTGTCAGTTTAAAATCTTGATTATCAAATTAGACGGGTCCTAGCGACAGTGAATTGCGGGGTTATTGCGTATTTAAAAAAAATAATCGACAGAGAAGTTTTGTAATTGACAATACTAAATTATATTGTAACCCATTAACCTAAACAATAGAGAAGGGAATAACTACAAACATTTATGTAGACCAATTTAGGTGTTTAAATTCATTGCTACGGATTGTTTTTCTATTTCAAGAAAAATTTTCTCAAAAGCGACACAACCCAAAGGATGCAAATAGTGTAAAAACTTTTTCTGTTGTATATCAACGGTATATCATATTATCACAAAATGGCCTAAAGACATTTAGTAGAGAAATAATATCCTTTATTAGTAGCAACCAACCCAAAGATTATAGAAAAAAATTTAAAATGGCCGATATTTCAAAAACGGTGATAATTTGTATAGGGGTAAATAGGGTTATATATATTCCAAGTGACCTCCACTATCACCCAGTGAAATGTTTCTATCGATGTACCAAACACCCTATATACAGGGTGGTCAAAAAAGTTTGAACCAAATGGGAAACTTTTTTATTTGACGTTTCTTAAAAAAAGTTGGTGCTTGTTGCAAAACCTCTAAATAATATGACAGTTTTTCTAACATTTACTTACTAAGGTCATAAATTACAAAAAAGTGAAAATCGCTGAGGAATAATCTACCTCTATTTTTAAAAATTGACGAAAGTTGTATTAAGAAAAGTTTCTTATTATCTTATTAGAGTCCTAAATACACAATTTTAAGTTAAAAATGTAAAGAAAAAAGTTTGACATATTTTTCAAAATTTTATATCGCCCGAGTACGGCCTTGAATCGTTGTATTTTTTAAATGTAGAACAACATGCAACAACATGCGGAAAACCTGGAAAAGTCATGGAATTTGAATTGGATAGTTTTATGGCCACCCTGAAATTGTTTTAAAATACTTTAGGAAATCGAAGGAAAAATATTTTTAATATCCTATAGCTCGCAAATTAGGGATTTTTGAACCATTACTGATATAACAATTCTTTTGAGACACTTGGTCATGGAAAACATGGAAAACTCATGGAATTTGAATAGTATACTTTGGTTGCCACCCTGTCCCAGGGTGCTTGGAATCCTTAGGTATTATGTAAAAGATATAGAAGCCTTGGAAAGAGTTCAAAGAAAAATTACAAAAATTGCTTTGGAGTTTAGAGCTTAGAAACCTTCCATATGAAGAACGATTAAATAGATTAAAATTACCAACTTTATAGCAAAAAAGATTAACCTAATACAAACATAAAATTCTTAATGATTATTATTTTGTTAAAAGTAAAATATATAGGACAAGTGAAACCCAACTTGTGAGAGGCAATAGTAAGAAAGTACAAAAGGAAAAGTGTTCCAAATTATTGAGAAGAAATTTCTTATGTAAACGCATAACCTATACACGGAATGATTTACGGAAGACCACAGTTTGTGCTTTATCAGTACAATCGTTCAAAAACAGAATGAATAAGGAATTGCACCTACTTAATATAAATCTTATACATTATTATTCCTAGCTTACTGTATTTAAATTGTAAAAATCTTATTATCTATGACAGTTTCGTCGGTTATACCGCCTACTATTGAATTAAATAAATAAGTAAGACTCTTTTAGCATTTCATTGGTTGGTTAAAACAGCTGATCAGAAAACCAAACCCTTCACATACAGAGAAAAAGCTAGCGATTCAGGGTCTAAGATATTTTTGTAGCCCGTTGTATCATCATTTCCCGAAAGAGGAAGCGAGGGAAGTTTTCCTAAACGTGATGCAGAACTTCGAAAAAAATTACATATTAAATGATAGTTCTGAAAGTGAGGAATGGGAATTTTTGCCTGATTATATTCAGTGTTTGGCTAGTTTCATGAGGTAAGAGGCTTTACGTAAAATGTGTAATATTTTGACAGACTTGGAGATGTAATTGTTGATTTTTAAAAAAATTATAATTCTTTTAGATATCAGAGTTTTACAACTAGCGAACTCTATTGCATACAGAGAGCTGTAATCAGTATGATCAAGACATTTCACAAATTAAAACCTCTACATCATTTAATTGTTATTGAAGCGCTTGTAACCACATTTTTCTATTTGAAGAAAACTAATCATTTAGATGTTTTTTTAGAGAACATAATTTACCAAGGTAAGTAAATTAACATATTTTTGTTTGCGATGTACAGACAGGGTGTTATGAAAATGGTTTAATATATTGGAATGGGTGATTCGGTTGGGTTCGGGGTTGTCTACATACATTACCAATACTTTTCCCCCTCAAATCGCACATATTTTTTATTTTAAAAAATACCCCATACCACCCCATAGTCCGACATCAAGCCGCCTCGTTCCCAAACCTAAATATTTCCTTGGCATCTTATTTTTTAGCAGTTTTAGTGAGAACCGAAAATCAAAGCATTTTTAATTCTAAAGACTAACAGCCGTTTGCAGAAAACTTTTAATCAAGCGTTAAATCCTAATTCATCGTTAAAAACAAAAGATATTCCGTTTAACACAGCGCTAATTTTTTTTTCTTTCTGCAACTGCCTAAATTTTTTGCTAATCAAGAATTAAACTCACAATTGCCACTACAAAACCAAGGCTTTGTTTACTTTTTCATTTGTTTTTAACGAAGAGAGAACTTAACGATGAATTAAACTAATTACACAATATGGTGTAATTAAAGTAAAAAGTTTTTGGTTACATTTTTGATAAAATATTGGTTACTTTGGCTAAATTTTATATTCCAATACAAGAAATTGAAAGAAAAATCCTTTCTTTAATATTTTAAATTAAAACTCTATACACTTTTATTCCAGATGGACATCTAATTTATCATAATACTTACTAAGTAGTTTTACTTTTACACACCCTAATAAACAATGTATGAAAAATAAAGGTCATCATTTATAATGGGGATTTTTATAAAAAAATATACCTTTCATCTTCAGTAACATCCCAAAATTACTCTTTATACCATTATTTTGTTGTTAGACTTATACAAAAATAATATTCTATTGCTGGAATTCTTCTTGGTTTTAAACTATTCTTTATAACATTATAATTAAAACAATATTCCATCTATAAATTAAAGATATTCTGCTAAATTTCATTTTGGTTATTTTTCCTCAACACTTCTCCGAATTGGCGAGTAATTTTTCCTTGTCTCTCTTCATTAAACCACAGAGGCAGGTGTTTTTTTGAATTATTTTTGTTCTTATACTAAATGAAAAAGAAAATTACAGTATTACAAAAGTAAAAACATTGAAATTCAAGCAGTTTTTTATATAAATCATTATTTTGTTTTGGTCACGGCTACTTATACAATAAACCATATAAAAAAGGGATTGTTGGCTTTACTATTTTTTTATAATTTCACAATTTTTTTATTTGTTTGTAGAAAATACGGTCACAAAATCGTACACAAAGATTTTTTTAAATTTTTGAATTGTAAATCGATTCAAATATAAACTTGTCAATGTCATATTTTTATACATGTTCTTTGAAAGCAGCTTTAACAACACAAGTTTAATTTTAAAATTAATGTACTATTAGAATATCTTTTATTTTCCTGTCCTCAGACCAGTACAAAACTATTATACTCAAAGAGCAAATGGTATTATCACAAGAATAAATAAATAACTAGAAGGATAACTCTCGAGCGACACTATGTTCTAAGCCACTAACGCCGAGGGACCTTGAGAGCTAGTGTTGAAGCAGCATTTTATGATATTGCCATAGGCGTACCTAGGAAATCATATGTTGTAACGTTAAATTAGTAAAAAAATATGATTTAGTTAACGGTGTGATTAGTGGATTGTCTTAGGTAGTGCGCAATGCCTTAAAATATACTAGGTATCTATACCCCACGGTATTTTGACGTATTTCACACAAATTGCTCTTTTCATTAAGAGCGTAAAATAAACTTACTCTACCATACAACCTAATCAAATACTGGTGCGGAAAACTTTTGCGAGGATGAAAAAAGCGGCTATCTTTACCAATATTTACAAAATGGGTAATAACATCATTTTTTAAAACATTGTGTTCCAAATTCCTTTGAAATATTATTTGTAATAAAGATATATAATGTACAAAATAGTTATGGGGCATCTTTAAGTTACCAAATGTATCTAAATTAACATTGTGATACGCTTTGTAATAACAAAATTATGATATTTCGTCCAAGTTTTGGTTAGCTTTCGGATACTCTTCACATTTATGAATATTTAAAAAAATTAATAAGATAGGCCGCAAAGTACCTTAAAAATATGGTTCTAATGAGCTATTTGGAAAATTAACCTGAAATTTAGGTGTGGCATCTTGTGGCGATGAAACCGATGCTGAAACATGAAAATCATCATCTTTTAGTAGATTTGGTAATTTTAATAGAACATTATCCTCATCAGTTTCACATTTTTCTTTACCACAATTGAAAATTCTAACACAAAATAATTTTTTAAATGTTCTTTTGAACTGTATTGGCGTAGGATTTTTGCAGTTTGCATTTTGTTGCTTAACGGGCACAAAAGAATTCTCCAAGCAATCTCAAACGTAAAACAAAAATGAACTTTTAAAAGTTAAATAACGATACTAGAAAAACTGCACTCCGTTTTACTTTAAACGTAAAGTATAGTTCACATTATACCGTTGACCTTTTCTGCAATAAATCAACTACCTGCTTAAACCCCATTGTGTAGGTCCCAAGATCTTCAAACCGCAATAAATGGGTGCAGGGTCGGCTTGAAAATATGAATCTATTATACATAATTATTTATTTTTATTTAGAATTAAAAAGACATTTTAAACCAAACGAAAATAAAGATCAATTAATAATATAAAAATAATAATAATAGTAAAATTAAATGTATATATTAAGATTAAAATACAGCACAGTGTGTGTACAGAGAAAAGTTTTACAATAATCGACTTAATTCTGCTTTACTCTAAATTTAGTTCTGTGTCACTATCACTATCTTCATCTACACTTATTATTAAGGGTGAACATTAGTACTGATACACATATAACAATTTTCCACCTTAATTACATGTTGTATACAGTTTTTCCAGCTGTCTGCTATTACTTACTATGTTTTTTATTAATTCTATTACAGATGTATTTAATGTTGGGGAAGTATTATTCCTTCTAATATTTGATTTTACTTGGTGCCATATTAGTTCGATTGGATTAAATATACAATAGTAGGGGGGAAGACGCAACACTGTATATCCGTTTTCTGTTGCAAGTTTATCACATACGTATTCTTTATTAATTTTAAATTCTGAAATAATTCTTTATCGATTTTCTACTCTATATTGTTTAATAGCCGTTAAGTATTTTTGGCGCCATTCCCGTAAGCGTTGAGATTCCATTATGGTTTGTCTTTTATCAATTGTGTGATACTTAAAACCCATTTGAAGTAAAATTCTCCTTAGGCTTGATATGCTGCATGAAATATTTGTTTCGTCTTTTGCTAGCCTAATTTTTAATGATTTTAATGTGGGTACAGATTGTTCTTCATACATAGCATAAAATTTTCTTCTTAATAGGTCCTTATCACTCTCGTCTATACTTCTTAATTGGCCAACGTCGTTTCGTTGTTTTCTTGCATTAATAGGTTTCATTGTTATGTCCTTTATCGAAGTTAAGGGAATTTTAGCTAAAGCACTAGTTTCTGCTAAAGCAGCATTTTTATTCAAACCCCTTCTTAGTAAAGATGAATATACATTTTTGACTATTTCTTTCGCATCGGGTGATAAATGCTTTCTTTTTAAAGATACACTACTAGCTGCACCATCAGCATGAGTCCATGGACGCCACATTATACTTAAAAAATAGTTTACCTAAGCAAACTAAATAGTTAAAATAAAAAGACAAAATTAGCGCACACAACTCGCACCTCACACAGGAAAGCTAAAAAGGTGACTGAAGGTGCCTTAATAAAATATCATTATATATTATTAATATTAAGTGCTTAAGTTACAGGTAATGAATTTAATTACCTGTAAAAATTTAATTTTAACCATTTTTTCCTAAAATGAATTGGAAAATAATAATCTTAACAATTGGTATAATTCATGTCGCAGGTAAAATATTAAGGGCCAGCCCTGTCTGAAATTTATGAGCTTTTATAGCCTAAGACATCATTAAGGATTTATTGCAGTCAAAAAATCAACGGTACATTTTGAATTTTACTTTACTGTTGCGCGCTGGCAAAAATGTTTGTTAAAAATCGACTGCCTGGAACAACGGCTGACTTATAACTAATTTTTTTACAACAATTTCTATCCTAGCTAAAATTAGGTCCCACCCCAAAAAGGCGGAGCAGGAGGTAGTTTACTCTTATTTGTAATTCGCCAGTCATAAAAATAATATAACAATTACCTAGACAGATAATAAAATTAAATGTTGTTCCTAATGGCACAGATAATAGTAAAAGCTTTGTAAAATTTAAATTTGATAACAGTCTGGGCAAAATTTCTAATATAAATAGGTAGTTTTTATTATATTGTCCAGACAACAAGCAATTAAGTAGGTTATCAATGGTTGGAATATTTAGGCCATACTGTTAGAATAATGTAATTTAAATATTGTTTGTCATTTCGAGGTTTTGTGATAGTGTAATAAAGTAAATAACAAAAAAAAAAATTTTAAAATAATAATTAGGTGTTTGAAACTAGACAATTGTATAAAAGACATTACAATGATGTAATCAGATATTGGATACATATATTGTCATATGTGTATTTACAACAGTACCTAACACTCCGTAGATTGCTACCGCACTGACCGTTTCATGGTATCGATGGTTTGGAGGCCACCGGTCGTCGCGTTTGACAACAAGACGAGTTACCCTTCTAGTTATTTATTTATTTTTGTGGTATTGTTGTGAAATTCTTCGCCTTTCCAGCCAATTATTATATCTTTTTTGAGGTTTGCGAGAGCGTCAGTATTTTAATGGTATTTAGTATTAGATGAGACATAATAATAAGGCGCGATTCGTATTAATTACTAGATAGACTAGCTTGTTAAACTACCTCCTGATTTTTATTTTTTACCTTTAGGAGTAGTTTGGTCGTGCTCCCACCAACACATCACCGACTCGGATCTGTCAACTCAGGGGCAAGAAATTATAACAGTTAAAAACTATTTCCCGCTGTGGCGAGGCCTTTTAAAAGTAGCCTCAAATCGAATCTATGACAAGTACTCCATATACTTAGAAGACAGAAAACACATCCTGACAAATATCGTGAAAGAACTGGTCAAAACTTTGATGATTTTGATCAATAAATTAAACGTGAACGTAAAACTAAAAGAAGACATTACTGAGACAGATATAGAAACTGCATATCAAGTGGAACAATCAAGTGATTTTGCAATTTTTTTAAATGTGACTGATTTTTATCAAGAAATTTTCAACAACATTGATCCGTCAATGTTTAAACATTGCATATGTACAATGATTAACCATCTTGTGGCTAAATGCCTGCGGTATCCTTTGGTCAGCGGTTTCTACAAGTTGCTGTCGTTCACACTGAAAATTGCAAACAGTTTAAAATTGTTTGTTAAAGGTTAGTATGACACGGTCAGATTTATCCACACAACTACCTCTAAGTCAGTGTAACATATCAGTTACATCTCAGTTTGTTTCTTAAATATACGATCATGCATTTGACATCATAGGTTATTGACAAATTGTACTGTATTGAACTTTCCTACCAAAATTAAAAATTGCATGCACTAAATGTTTGTTGTTGACTTCTAATTTAGGCACAAAGTATTATAAAAAAAAAGATTTTTATTTTAGGAAACATAACTTTAAATCAAGATGTAACAAATTGCAGAGAAACCTTGTCTAAATTCTTAGCAGTATTACTCTATAAAATGAAGCAGTTTAAGGATGAATTGCTTATAGCGTCATTACAGGTTCTTTTGGAGAGTCCAGTTGTTGTTGTAGAGCCCATGTTGCCAGAATGTGAAGGTAATATTGATTTTCAGAAGGTATTTATGGTGACATTTTATTTTTTGTCTGTTTTAATTTGCAGGTATATTCATTAGAACCTTTGAAGTTGGGCGAAGTTACGTAGCTCTGGCTAATATTGGTTTGAGTACTCTAGAGCTCTGGCAAGAAAATATGGATAAAGAAGAGTTTGAGAAGTTCCTCGAAAAGGTTATACCGTGTTTGGATAGCTATTTAAGGAGTAAATCATTAGGTAAAGGATTTTTTTTTAGGAAAAAACAATGTAACATGCGATCTGATTAAAGCTACTGACTTTGTCTCTTTTAGGTCAAATAATAATTTAAATTATGTTGAATCGTAATTTTTAGGGGGTGTAATGCAGAGTAATACTATTGAAAAGAAACGAAAGACAGCTCAGGCCTTAAAGAAACGCACGGTATTGGTCGAATTAGAACCGGAACTGGTCAAGCTGCAAAAACGAATTTTGCATTTCGTTGGGAGCCAAAATAGTAAGATATGTCAAGCATTTGTCTCTCCTGATAATAATTTTGAAAGAAAGTGAGTAAATAGTATAAGTTTTATCTTTTATTATTTTAGGTTTTTTCTATATTTCTCATCTTTTTCTTCAATTACCCGGCGTATTTTGATGAATTTTTAACTTCCCTTGTTAGGGAAAATATTGTATTTTCAAAAAAAATCACAACTCGAGATTTTTTCCGATTTTAACGTTTATAAAATTATGGCACACCCAAGGTTCTCTTTATTATTTTAAGCACATAGTGCTAGAATTATGAAATTTAGATTTAGTGAGTGTTATCTAAAAATGATGAAAGGTGTCATGAATGTTTCTACCACTTCAGAATTCTTTTTTTAGAGTAACAAGTGACAACTTACATCTAAAGGTAGCGCTGCCATACGACGATTTAATATTGGAAGTTCACCTTGAACCATTCGTCATGAGGGTTGTTGAACTGTCGCTGTATTCTAGCGATCGAAAAACGCGAGTGATGGCTTGCGAACTTCTACAAGCAATCGTGATGGTCTTTTTGGGAAGAGGTAAGCATACCGGTGGACATAAGAATCGAACATCTAATGTATCTCTTTCGCATTTTTTATTTGTTTATTAGAAACAGCCGTCAACATTATGTACAAATTTTATTTCGCCCTAGAAATACCCATCCAACCCGTGTATCTTTTTTGCGGCATTTAATAGAATGGGGTGGAATACCCCATAGAGATTCGTATTACTATACAACTCGGCTTTTTTCAAGTAAATACAATTATTTTCGTGCTCAGCCTATTAGGCGAGTGAAAGATTAAAATCTGTTACAGGTAAAAATAATGAGTAATAGCATAGACTAAATAATATATGGACGAACACTGGCGTGTAACAAAAATGGACCAAAAAGCGGATCTCCCTTGAGATATTTTGGGGGTTTACTGGTTCAAGACTTAGGAATTTGTTTGTCCACCATTGTGTACATTATATATATATATATATATATATATATATATATATATATATATATATATATATATATATATATATATATATATATATTCCTAAACCATAAATCACTAAACCCACCCAAATGTTTCAAGGGAAACCCTCTTTCGTAGAACATTTCTAGTAGACAAAATTGAATACGGTAGCTATGGTTACAACTATGACGTTTTATAAATAAGTTGTTTGTTTGACGTCCATAAGTTGAACGGTGACAAAACTGTGAATTTTTGAAAACGGCATGTCCAAGAAAAAGCTAGATTTTGAAAAATCGAGTTTGGGTCAGTTATATTTATTTTTGATATGGTTATCAGTCAAACAAATTTCTTCTGATATGATAGAAACCTTAGGTGATTAGTGTCCTTCATACGCCACTATTAAAAACTGGGTTTTTACTAAATTACGGAAGAAAATTGTGGAGAAATGCCGCGGAAAACTTGCCAAAGGTGCGCTCTTTTTGCAAGACAGCGCTCCTGCTCACAAATCGTGGTTTGCACTGCGTAAAATTTATGAAATTGAGTTTGAATTGGTTGACCAGTTGACCACCCGTCCTATTCTCCGGATTTAGCACCATCAGACTGTTATTTGTTCCCAAAACTCAAAAACATTTGAAAGGTAAAAGATTTTCGACAAATGACGAAGCCATATGTGCCGTTGAGGAGTGGTTTGCAGACCACGACAAATGATTTTTCTAAAGGGCTTCGAATTACTTTATGAACATTCTGCTAAATATAAGTCTTAAAGAAGATTGTGTTGAATAAATAAAATTTTGTTTTGAAATATTATGGCGTTTTATCTGATAGGCTAAGTACTTACCAATACGTCCTAGTACATGAGGTAAATGCTTTGAAAAATTTGGCAATGACACAGATAAGCTCATTATTTTATTGGAATAAAGTATGGTGTGTTGTCAGTACAAACTGACTTGAGTTTTGTAAATTACATGACGTCCACTCATGTTTATAATATAAATAAAAGTTCGAGTTGATTGAGTGAAACACCATTCATAGTCTGGGTAAGATGCGCTTAGACCATTTTTGACCTCTTCTGCTAGAGCTCGTTTTTTCGTTGACCTATTGCCTGCAATAAACTTATTATCGACACCAGCTTTAATAAAACCCGGTAAATTTGCAAGAACTGTAAACAGGGCCGGCCCTAATAAAATAACAGGTAAGGATAATATTAATATAATCAGTAAAGGGTATGAATAAAGTATTTTTTCCGTGATTTAATAATTTTAAATATTTAATTTAGTTCCTATCCGTTTAGTAAACCGTGCAGTTGTTATATGATTTCGAAGTATTTTTTGTTATTTGGAACGTGCTAAAAAATGTGGCGTCCTTGGAAAGACGTTGATCATAGTGTCTCCGGTGGTGCTAATTTAAAAAGAAAATATTTTACGCCAGGTGTACCCAGGGAGTAACCTGAAAACAAGGCAAGGCAAACTACACGGCGTACCCGTTGCATAAAAACACAGCAACTTAAGGTAGGAATAAGCGACCAAATTGAACCGTCTTACCGTCACAAGCTGCAGCAGAATTGTCGTCATTAACGAAAACTCCTTTTGTAACGGTTACAGGTTATACACCTTTGTACCGACCAGATATTTCAATATTAAACATTCTTAATAATGCATAGATCAGCATTGGATAATTAATAATTATTTATCATCTTGTAACCCAATTAGCATGGTTTATATTATAAGCACATATTGCTTATGTTATCATTTTATATATGTAAAGAAACAATGTACTGGAATGATCAATTGGAATAAAGATAGTGGTGAAAAACGAACCCAACTTGTTTCAACGTTTTACACTTTGTCTACAATTAAAGATATTGTGACAAAGCAAATTAAAGACAAAAAGTACGTAGTGCTGCTGGTTACAAGCAAGTGTTTTGACGAAAGCGACAAAGTAGAAAAATTTATGCTATGCACGAAGAATGGGTTTCCACTTTTGTGGAAAGTCAGGGAATGTCAGGGAATTCAAAAGTGATCAGGGAATATCAGGGAAAACTAGTTGAAAACCTGGAAAATTTGCCTTAACAGTTTTAGATTAAAATAATTTCATTTCCTAACAAAATTTTAAAAAAGTCCGGGTCTGTCGATAAAAAGAATTTAATTTTATAACAAAAGAGAAAATACAGTAATAAAAGTAGGTAATAAACTATCTGTCAACTATAAAAAGCAATTTTCTTGCTCGGTTACCTTCTTTTTAGTCATGGAAATTTTGTTTAAGAAGACCTGGAAAGTCAGGGAATGTCAGGGAATTCGATTTAAGAATTTTGGTGGGAACCCTGAAAGAGAAAATTGTGTCTATGTTGGTTTCATTAAAGCAGCGACTAATGAAAGGTGAAACCAACATTTCTTGCAGCAGGACAAGCCTCTGGAGAGTATTATCTTAAATGGGTTTTACATATCGGACCATTCATAAAATACAAGTGTTAATGGAATCACAACGATAAATCGAATGACATAAATCAATAAATAATGTAATCATTCGTAAATTAACAGGATTTTATTTTTTCCAAAATGATTCCGAATTTAAACCACTCCGACTCTGGTGCCTTCTAAGAATCTTGAAATATTCATATTTACATGTATTGCTTACTACTATTTGTCAAAAGGCAATACATGCATTTACATGTATTGCTTATTACTATTTGTCAAAAGGCAACGAAATAACTTAAAACGAGCTTTACAGAAAAAATTTCAATTTTTCAGCCAAACGGATGCCGCAGTCGAGTCTGTCGGATTTGGACGAGCTCCTAAAAAGTATAGCTATGCCTCTTTTGCAACTATCGTGCGATATAGACCAAGTGGTGAGACAGATATTCGAACCACTGATAATGCAACTGATTCATTGGTATACTTCAAAGGTTAACAGGATGAGTCCTCATTTGGCCGTCCTTATAACGGTTTTAATGGTAAGTATATAAAAAAGCTGCTTCCTTGCAAGTGAAAACATTTCGTAACATGGGAAATAAACTAAATTCTGGCGCATGCACCCCGTGTATGCAACCCTTTAAGATTTATACATGACATCAAATGCTAATCACGCCAGCTTGGAGTGATGCAACTCACTAGTTCATAGGTGTCGCTCCCTACCCTATTCTGGAGTAAAAATTGCATTTTTTAATTATGTAATTAATATTTTTGCATTCAGACAATTGTAATGCTATATTTAACATCAAGCCCCTCTCTCCTGTAAGTGTATTGGGAAAATTTCAAATAATCTGAAGGTATTATTTTTTCATTGACGGCGCGTAGGATACACTTTTTGGTTGGTTGTATTCGTTGAAGTTCTAGAAGGAGAGAGAAAATTACGCTTCACGAAGGTGGAGTCATGGTAGTAAGCTTCATGAAGGTGAAGTAGCGGTAGCAAAAAGGGAGTACACTTCACACCAGGTGGAGTAGTGGTTGTGTTGAATGCCATACATTCAGCATTGATGGAAGGGTTTGAAGAATTTTTGGTTCTTATCGACTAATAATCAGTTCGTGTCTTATCGACTAATAATCAGTTTGTGTCCTATCAACTAATAATCAGTTTGTGTCTTAATGATTAATAATCAGTTTGGGTCTTTATGACTAGTAAAGTGCTTTGTGACCGTTTGCAGAGGTTACAATGTGCCACTCTCTCCCAGGACGATTTTGTCGTCAATGTTCTTAACTAAAAGTAAACACTAAATTTCATCTGTCTCTAAGTTATCTACACAGGGTGTGGATAATAGTAAAACTATTTTATAGTTCTTTTGCCAATGTTGCAATAGCTGCAAGATTCTTGATCATCGACAAATGTTACTAATATTACTATCAATAAATATGAAATCAATATAAACAAACTAAAGGAAAGGTGGAGTACTACACAACACTTGACATCAAAGGTAACATTGTTTCTTGTAATGTTATTTAATAGTTTAATTTTCTTAACAGAAACATACCTTAAAGGTAATGACTGGTTTACTAAAAATTATAAACATTTAGACGAATCTCAGTCAGTTGAATGTTAATCAAACTTAGTTTTAAACTTATTTGTTTTGGTAAATACATCTGACAATTTATAATAATAATAATAATAATAATTAGGTTTTGGTTTTGATAAATGTATGGTGAATTAAATGTTATTTCATGTGTAATGAATGTTATTATCAATAGTTATGTTGTTATATATTTTATATGGCAATTTGATAGTTCAATAAATAATAAAAAATAAGAAACTTAGTTTATCTCCCTATGTTACAGTCTTTGTTAGCAGCACAATAAGATTTGTGTTTGTTTTGGCAGTCTGTGCTCAAAGAAGCATTAGCCTGTACGAAACAGTGAGCACACGAGAATTTTTTAACTTTTTTTTTAATTTTTAGGAAGGTGTAACACATCCTACCAACTCATCTCTAAGAGACTTCTCAGGAAATTGCTTGAATGAATTTGTGAAATGGACGATAAAACAACATTCGGAATCAGAGCTTAAAAATGATCCGGCGAATATAAAAGTTTTGGTGAAGAGAATGAGGTTTTTTAGCAGTCATCCCGATTTGGTAAAGAAATTGGGCGCCGCACTAATTTTTAATAACATTTATAAGGAAATTAGGGAGGAGAGAGCGTTGATTAGTATGTTTTCGATGGAATTATTGCATATTTTTATTATAAGCCTGTCTTTACTAGAGATGGCCAATGAAGAGGTATGTATACCGTACATATACAGCGTGTCCCACGGAGATCTTGCCATATGGGAAAATTGTTACTGAAAGTTGAAAAAAAATCACTTTGGTGTCGAAAACTTCTGCATATTAATAAACTAATAATCCATATGGAAAAAATCTAAAAAGGTCCATAGTATACAGGGTAGCGACAAAAACGTGCAACATACCCATGAATAAAGTACTCCTATTTAGCAAGATACAAAGAAAAGTTATTTGAAAGAATTATTTTGAATAATTTTTACTTTACGTTATGAAATCAATGTTAGTATAAGTTAATAAAAAGTAATTATCTTTCACACAGGTAAATATGCTAAGAATGCCTTTGACATAGACATTGGCATTCTTTGCAGTATAGTTCTATTAATTCAGTTTATCAATTTGTCGTTTTCCTTACTTACGCCCCCAAAGCTAACCACAGAACAAAAAAATGAAATTATTTTAATAAGGCATATGCACATATTTTTTTGTGCATAAATCATTTAAGGAAGTTATTTCAAACCCAAAAAATTATTTTGAAATTAAAATCCCATTCGACAACATGGCCGCTCGCGCCTGTCATATTCAAAAGTTCCAATTTGAATCTGACAAGACTTCGATTTCGCCGTAGCGTTATTTTGTGAATATTTATTTTAATTTATAATAAAATATCAGAAAAACCGTAAACAGTATAAATTATTATATACTTTAAAGTACAATATCGAAACAGAGTTAATAATATTTTAGATAGAAAATCAGATCTTGTTTCGCATGTCGACGGTCAGTTGAGAAAGACAAAGTGATTTTGCATAGATAATAGGTAGGTAATTAATTATTTAAGAAGATTTTGATTCTAATTATAATGTATTATATATAAATTAATGATTACAATAAATTATACTTACATAATTTTAATTCGAACTTAAATAATGTGTTTTTTTTTTAGATTTCCAAACGATGCCTCGCTTTATTTACATAATGTTCTTACTCGTTTTGCCCCAAAATCTCAAATTAAAAATTAAAAATGATGTATTTACTCTTCAGTTTACATTCTTATGAAGAATATCCGCCGCTAAAACTACAAGTAATTTCTTCAATTCTTGCTGCTTAAAGCTGGCAATATCGGTACATTAGCTACGACATTATCGTAAATAGGATAATAATTAACTTTTAATCCACTTTTCACAAATAAAATCACATTAATCTTTACTTTTGAAAGGTAAAAAGACGAAAAGGAATCCGACAAGCTCACATTTTAAACTGCTGTCAGAACTGACAGTGACAGTTCCGTCAAAACTTCAAAAGTGCTGAGACATCACGTGGTACAAAACCAATGAAAAGCAGATTTTATCTTTGCTTCAAATTTTAACAACGGGTAGATTGGATGCTAGCAATATAGTAGTAATACGTATATGGTACCCACCATACATTCATGTTTTGGATGTTCATGTTATGGGATGTTCACGCTATAGAGACTCTACTATATTTTACATTTTTGTCGCTACCCTGTATACTATGGGTCATTTTAGATTTTTTTCCATAGGGATTCTTAGTTTATTATTATGCAGAACTTTCTTACACCAAAGTGATTTTTTTTTCAACTTTCAGTAAAAAAATTTCTCACATGGCAAGAACTCGAATGGGACACGCTGTATATATTTTAAATTTAAAATGTGACTTTGGAAGAACTGTTAGGTATTAAAATAAATTCCATATAAATATGTGTTTAATAATGCTTATAGGTTTTGAGAAACAGGGTAACTTGAATTTTGCTTTAGTTCTTTAGATTTATGGAATTTGTATTTAACAATAGTAAATGCGAATTTGGTACGTTAATAATTGCCTGCATACAGTATAAAATTATTGTGTTCTGAAGTAATAAGCAGGATGTTATTTTTACCAGGTCATATTGCCCTAAACGTTTTTTTAACGACACTAAACTAAGATTTCTTATTTATTTAACAGCTTCAGAACTACATTTTTCGAAAAGCAATTTTTTCGAAAATTTGTTATGCAGGGTGAGGATTTTAAAGTGTTATAATGCGATATCTCAAAAACGGCTTTGATGCTTTAATAAAAATTTTGCATGGTAATAACGAGACAGGGAGACATACTATACCATTATTGCTATCAACAAAAATAATCAATACTTTTGTGACTTCCAGAGAATGCAGAAATGATCTTATTTTTTTTTCTATAGGTTGAAAATACAGTTCTGCAAATAACGAACGCAATTCAACATTTGAAACGTATTTTCGTGGAAAAAGCGCAAATATTTCGTGAACGGAGCGACCTTAGGAGAGTTCCTTCGGATATACCCGATGGCGATCTAAACGGACTGTCAAAATGGTTACTGCCTATGACTGCTAGTAGGAGCAAGTACTGCAGGTATGTTTATTGTCGGTAAACAAGAATTTCAAAAACTAAACTAAATTTTAGTTCAATAGTTCGATTTTGTCACAATTTTTTTTATTTATTGTCTGAATACTAACTTTAATTTTGTATTTTTTTACTTTAATTGTGAATCCGGCTTTGAAAATTAGGTAATTTTTTATTTCCCAGAAAAAAAAAATTAAAACAATCTGAAGTAAAACACATATTTAAAGAACACTGATAGGAACATTCATAAATTTAGCAGACTAAAGTTTTGTTTGTCTTAAGAAAAGGGGATATATTATTTTGTTTTTAGGGATGTTGCCATGGAAGTATTCATTCATATTCAGCCTTTAACTGGCACGGAAGAATCGTTATCCGAATTTGTCCAGAATCATTTTCCAAATCTGCCATCAATATATGAAGTAGAACTAACAAAAAGTCCTACTTTGGAAGACGTAAGCGTAAACGAAGATTGTACAGCGGTCCTGAAATGGCTGCAGGCGTTTTTGTGCTCCGTGGACGGATATATTTTTATAATTAAAAACTCGCTTTCTTCGGTTAATTTGGCAGATAAGGACAGTCTTACTTTTAGAGCACTGAATTATTTCTTAGAGAAAGTTCTTGCGTCAACTATGGAGCAAGGTAAGCTGGATTTTTTAAATTATTGAATTAATTATAATAGCTATGTATGGTTGTAGAAAAATATACAGGGTGTTATGAGATTCTTTGCATATATTGAAACAGGTAAATCCTGGTGGATGAATTCAGATGGGGAAAAATTATAAGTGGCGCTTCTCGATAATAAGCTAGATATTGCCCCTCGAACACAATTTTTTTAACGACTGCGCACCACTGGTAATAAATACATGACCATATAAAAAACAGTGAGCTAGGTTGATATGTTGCCAAGTCTCTCAACAATAATTCTATGTACCTAACAAGTTTGAAGAAATAATATTTTTGTTACTTTTAAAGAAAGAAATCCCAAACTCTTCCAAAATTCTCAATTTCAAAAAGTTAAAATGCTATAACACAAATGAAACAATCCAGCAAACAGCTGTTAAACCAAAACTAGCACCAAACTAAACACCCAGAAATGTCACGGTTTACTAACCTATAATGCAAAACACTAAGCGCGTACGATATTTTGTTAATACTAATAGCAGTAATAAAGGGCTGAAAACTATTATCTTTTACTTATTAATAAACAGAAAGCAAGAACTCACACGGCATTGTTTATCTCACCAATACTCATCCGTCATTATAGATGTTACTAACTTCACTTCTGTCTGGACAGCACGTGTGCGAACCTCTGGCGACCAATCAGGTGGAGGCACGGCGCACAATGTAACGAAATCGAAAATTCGTGGACATTCATTATACTTTACTTCGCTGTTTTGCAAAAATTGTGTCATAAAAACATATATTAGAGTACGTTATTACTGTACTAAATTTAGACCCACGTAGTACCTTGCTAGGTACCGGGATGGTCAAGAAATATAATTATTTTTCGACCAAATAAATAAAAAAAATTCTGTTTTTGATTTAAAGCAACTAAGTTTAATAGACCTAAATACCACTATACTTTAATTTACCTAATTTTCACAATCCGAGCTGAAGACTGATTCATCAGAATCGTCTACCTCAACGTTAGTTTCTTTAAAAATTGTTTCGGCTTCTAGGAACAGATCATTTTTTTCGCAGTATATTTCGGTCTAATAAAGGAAATAAGGGGATCTAAAGAAATTATCAAGTTGTGCAGTATGTCCTCAATATTCTCGGTCCGTCCTCGCTAGCTACTAGGGGAGCCAATCCCGGGATTTCGGGATCCCGGGATCCCGTAAAAAAATCCAGCTTTTTTAAGAGCCCGGATTATAATTTGAGATCCCGGAATTACAGTTGCAAATTTTATTTCTAAAAATCACCTTCCGTAATTCTAACAGCGCGTTCAGGTGTTTTACGATACTTGCACGATCCAAGTCAAAAGGAAACTGAAGGCTTATTTCAGATTTTAAAAACAGAATCTGTTAAGCAAGAATTGCTGGCACTACTAGAACGCCTTCAAGACAATACATTTTTGGTAGAGATATCGTCTGATAGACGAAGAAAATGTACCAATTGCTACTCTTAAAAAACAACTTAAAGCGAAAAGTGGCGAAAGGCAAGTGTCATTATCGGAAAAACTAACTCTAGCCTTAAACAAGAACATATCACTTACACTAGTAATACCAGTATTTAAAACTAAAAGTTTGCAAGTTAAGGTATCTCAAGAAATGAAAATATTTCAAAACGGAGGTAGCATATGACATTCTGTGTAACATACGTCCCACAAGTGTAGAAGCGGAGAGATGTTTCTCGGCAGCGGGTTTGATTTTAGCCAAATTTCGTTCTTCTGTGCTTCTGTGGTTAATCTTATTTTTTTGCGTTATTTCCTTAAAGAACAAAACTGATATTATATTTTTAAAAATAAACCTTTGTATATTATTATTCTTTTTTTTACAGATAGGTACTTAGGTTGCTATTCTGTAGTTCTTATTTAAATGTTTGTTTAGAATATATTTTATTTTCTTTTATTATTTGACTAGTTTTAAAAGTAGTTTAGCATTATTCTATGGAATAAAGAGTAAAAAAAAAATCCTGTTTATGTTTTAACCCTGGGATTAATCCCGGGCTCCCGGGATTAGAAAAAATTCAATCCCGAAATCCCGGGATCGCAATATTGACCGGAATTGGATCCCCTAGTAGCTACCCCAGGAGTCACCCATTCCAATATATTTAATAATTTCCATAACACACTATATATATTTTGTATTTGTTTCGTAGCTATTTTTAAATATTTTTAGCATTAAAGCTAGTATATAAAGACTCAACGTTACCATATTACACGGCAGTCAACAAGGAGCAGTTTTCAATATTAAAAGCATCGTGTTGCCTAGCCATTCTCAAATTGACAAATGCAATAGTAAACGATCAAGTTTTGTGCGACAAAAGCAACGAATTTTTGAACAATTACCTGTGGAACTTTATATTGAACGTCATATTTAATCCGGCGACTCTGGGTCTGGACGATCGAGCTGCTCAACCGAAATATTTGGAAGTTTTGGAGCTGTTGTTGAACGCGTTTCCTAGAAAATTAAAGAAAAATAAAGTGAACGAGTTGGTTCAAGTTTTAAGGATATATGTTAGTGACAATTTTGATTTGGAAATTGATCTGAAAAGGAATGTTATTCAGAAACAAAGGAATATCTTGAAAGGCAAGGTTTAGGTGTTATAAGGAAATTCAAATTTTATTATTATTATTATTATCTTTTTAGGTTTACTAATACTACAGCGCTGCCAAATTAACAATGTATTTAAAGCCGAAGACTTCTCTAAAGGTCTCATCGACAAGCTCATGAACAACTTCTATAAAAACATAGACGATAACGCCGTTTTCATTGGCAGGTTGTCGGAAACAACCATCGAACATTGTTCGTTGATTCTAAAGTTTGCGTTGCACAGTCAGCAAGAATACAAATCTTTTATATCGCACATATACAAAAACTTAACTGTCACTTGTCAAGAATTGTCAGATATTAATACCCAATCGTTTTTCGGCATGTACTTTTTGAGCAAATTCGGAGACGTTGTTGTCAAATTTATCGTCGACGATTTTGACACATTTCTCGAAGGATTCGATAACGTAGATCTGATTATTAAACTGTTAAGTTGTGTACTGGACTATTTGGACAGGAATAAACGAGAGTTTGGCAACGTGTTTGAGAACATATCACGTGGAATTTTAGTGAAATGGAATTTGTTCGAGCTGTATTTCGAGGAAAATAGCATTGATTCAGGTAAATGTATTTTGTGCATTGTGAACGTATTATATAACATTCTAATTTTTCCGCAATTTGTTTAGTTTCCCGATAATTGATTCCAATTTTTTTTTCTTGTTCCGTGCTAACATTAGCAAAACGGAACCCTTATGGACTCACTTCGGTGTCCGCCCGTCCTTCTGTCACAGGCGATTTTCTCTGAAACTATTCGACGTAAAAATTTGAAATTTAGCACAGAGAGAGTGTGGTGGTCCAATTATACAGTGACAGGCAGAAAGTGTGCGACATATGGGAAAAATTATTATTAGGTTTGGAAAAAAACTTGGCCATTTATCTGTGCATCACTTAAAACCCAAAAAAACGATTCTGTGATGCCGACTGTCATTTGTCATTTGGCGGGAAATTTAAATTTTCTGGGTTTGTATATCCAAAATTCACACACTTTGTAAAAATATCGAAAAATTTTATTTCAAAAAAGTGTTTATAATTTAATTTTATAGCCGTGTACAGAATTTGGGTTTGTTTGGGAAAAATTTAAGAATTGTCAATAAAAATACTACCATTAATACATTTTCTGTTTCCGCCTTTAAAATAGGTATTTTACCCTTAAATAAATGTTTTACGATCAACTGTGTTGATCTCCAGTTATTTAGTATGTTTTTATTGCGAAATAACTGGAAATTGTTGTTTTTTTGGGTATCAAGTGATGCAGAGATAAATGGCCAAGTTGATTTTTTTACAAATTTAATAATAACCATTTTTCCCATATGTCGCACACTTCCTGCCTGTCACTGTAGACGTGAAGTATAAAAAGTTGATTTTGATTCTGAGGGTTATTTCATAATTTCAAGGGGTAAATTGGGAAATGAAAAAAAATTTCCAAGGGCATCGTGTAGGGTGTCAAATGAAAGCTTATTGAAGCAAGAATTCAACAATTTATATGGTGTATTTTTATGCATTTTTTTGTTCAACATTTTTCGGGAGAAACGCTTAAAAATTGCTACCCTCCACCCTTATTACCAAAAGGATCGCACAGAAAAATCTGAAAAAAATCATGCATTGAGAATTAGGTGTAGATTGAACGAGAATTATCAGGATTGAAAAGTTCTAGCGCGATCAATTGTTATAAAAAATTTAATTGTTTAATTCCTTATAACTGCTGAACCATTGGTTTTTGAAAAAAAGTTCGACAAAAAATATTTCTCGCTATGTAAGGAACAACTTTTGTCATTACACGTTTTTCAAAATTTTTAATTTGGCCTACTAAGCTCCGCGAATACGCGATGTGATACGGCGTTGGTGCCGTCGGTGGCGGGTTGCGCGGCAGATGGACAGAGATGGGGCGGCAAAGGTTTGCTCAGGTTAAGTGAGGGGCTGATGGCACGGAACACTAATTGTGCAAGTATAGCTTGCACTTGAATGAATTTTTTGTACTTTAGGTCTCGATTTTGTCAGAAAAATTTGGATAATGTTTGGCAGAAACTTGGCATATAGTGAAGACATCCAAAAATGGGTAATAAGCCTCATTACAAGGAAAGAGATTATTATGTCAGAACAGGAAGATACTGCTCTGTATCTGGATCTGTTTACCCTGTTGGCCGAAATAATTGTCGATGATGAAATTGAAAGTTTAGAGTGAGTCCATTAAAATTTTATAAATCTAATTATTATTATACAGTGTAGTCCAAGGAGTTTGCAACAAATGAATTTTTTTTCATGATTCTCATAACGGTTAATTTTGTTTTTAGGTATGCACCAACTTAAAAAAATTTCCATTTGTCGCAAACTTCTTGGACTACACTGTATAAACAGGATGGTAATTGTCATAGAGGACTTCAAAAAAAATATTCTGCTCAAAAATATAAAAAAAAATGTCATATCAATAGGGATCCGCAAGTCCTCCTTTCTTACGTTACAGAATGTTCAATAAAACATTTTCGTCACCGTGTATCTTGAAAACAAATAACATACGTTCACTACATTTTAATTTTGGTGGCACTGCATAGTCTCAAAGAAAAATTTTCCGTGTTTCCGTTTCTTTAAAGGAGCAACAAAGTTTTACCCAATATTTTCATTGAAAAAATGTTGAAAAACGTCGTCAGTGTTCAGCACCAAATACAAAGATTTTAATTTGTCTTAACTTGCCTAAATATTATGTTTAAAAATGGTCAGAAGTGCTTAAAATGTAATTAATTTACTGAACTCATTTTTATGTGTGACAACACTGTATTTTATTTGTGGAAGTGCATTTCCAGAGGCCTTTACGGAAACAGTAATCGGGTTAACCCAAGTCTCGACTGTTTTATTTACAACAGAGCAAGATAAATCATCAGCGCTGATCGGGTTACTTAGATCATAGTTTCCGCAATTAGATTATTGCTTTGTTTGGTTGTTACTCCGGATACCGATTGTTTTTCTGTTGAAAAGCGTTTATAATTCAACATTTTTATATTAACACTAAATTTACATACAGGGTGTTCTGAAACTCACTCCATATATTGGAATGGGTTACTCCTGGGGTAGTCTAGAGACACACCCAGTACTTTTTTTCGGTTCAATTGAACAACTGCAAAATTTTCTCTAACACCCGAAAACCAGATAATATAGTAGGCTTAGCCATTGATAAAAAAACGTTCCACTAACTAATTAAATACAATGTTTATAAGAATCCATGGTATTTTTTACTATCAGCACTATAGAAAAACGGAATAGTAAAAATTTAGTTATTTACAAAAAAAACACGACTATCTTTGGATACGTGAAGATTTACACATTGACATTCGTGACAAAGTATAGGCAACCCATTAATAATAACTTAATAATTTTTGTTGCATAAGAGAAAAGGGTTATTTGTGTCAAGATAATAGTGAAATTTTGCAACTAGAATTTGCAGACCCGCTAACCCATACCGATAAAATTTAGAGTGGTATTTTACTCAGATTTTTTACCTTATTTGCTAAAAGAATTTATAAGCTTATCAAAGATGAGAAAGACTTTGAATATTGTTTTAGTTTTTTTAAATCATGTGATAGAAACACCACTTTAAATTTTATCGTTTATGGGTTACCTTGTCTGCAATTTCTAGTTGCAAATCTCACTATTATTTTGACACAAAATTAGTAAGTGTTACTATTGTGGGTTGCCTATACTTTGGCACGAATGCCAATGTGTAAATCTTGGCGTACCCTACGAGAGTTATGCTTTTTAATAAATAAATTAATTTAAAATTTTCGGTTTTTCAATAGTGCTGATGCTGATAGCAAAAAATGCCGTGGATTCTTTTAAGTATTGTGTTTAATTCGTTAGTGGAACTTTTGTTAGTGTTAATTATTTATTAGTCAAGCGTTGGTTTCTTGCATTTAATTAATGGCTGTACTGTGTTGCCAGTGTTTTTGTTACTTGTTATCTTAAACATTTTCAAAAGGAATGAGATTTTTACTACAAAGGTAACAATAACATTGTTTTTCATGCTGACTTGTCACATAGAAAAAATTATTGATAGAATTGGCAACTTATTCGGTATCATGTGTTGCTTGCCGGTACCGCTGGTAAGATCCAGCTTATTATGACAAAGCGCCATTTATTAATATTTTTCTCCAATCTGAATGCATAGCAGGACTTACCTGTTTCAATATATGCAGTAAATTTTATAACACCCTGTATATAAATTTGTGTCCACCAAGAAGTTTTCGTGAAGTACTGTTCAATTAAAAGTTCAAACAAGTTACATGGAGCACCGTCAAATTGCAGGTGGTTTGGTGACGTCTGGTGTTTCAATTCCCCGATTTTAAATTCAGCGGAATTTTAACAGGTTTTTATTTATGTATTAAAAAATTATTTGACATCTTTAATATTGCAAAATACTTACAATATCCCCTTATTTAAGATATCAGTAATAAGATTATGCAATATAGTTATAGTGACAGAGCCCATTTTACAGTATCCTGTTACGAAATAGGTATTATACCAAAAGCACCTTTTTGAGCCTAAATGTACCACTATTAACTAGACCAATTTTTTTCAGTGCTGCACTAGAAAAAATTAAATTCAAAATGGAGCCCGTCATAGTGTCAAATGCTGAAACTAATACATTGACTGACAAATTGCTTACCACTCTGCCTACAGTAAAGAGCCAAACAATATTTAAATTTTTAATTGAACTCTATGTAAACAATATACAAAACTTAAAAAGCGACATAGATTTGACATATTTACTCAAACATTTTATGTCAAATAGTAGCGAACATACTCATGAGAAAACATTACAGACAGTCTACGAACTTAGTTTTGAAGGAAGCAGGAGTTTCGAGCAAAAGAAAATTTTAGCGGATAACGTGTTACCGCACATTTTTAAAAACAGCAACTATCAGACCTTTGAAAGATTCTTTGAACAACGCATCAATCAAATCCAGGACGATTTAAAAAATATGAGCGATTATGGAAATGGGATTGTTAATTTTTTACTACTGGAGATGTTATTTCTAAGAATTCCAATTGGCACTGAAGAAAGGACTTACTGTTCTGTTACTGAGGCTTCTGGAAATCCGAAGTTGAGGGCGAGTTTACTGAAGTTAGCTTTGGATGCATTTAAGAATCATAATCGTGAAGGTAAGTGAAATAAATCTGCTTCACAATTTTTAAGCGACTCTATGGGAGGAGGTCAATTTGTATGTTATATATATATATATATATATATATATATATATATATATATATATATATATATATATATATATATATATATATATTTATTTATTTATTTATTTATTATCAACAGTAACTCCATTTTTACAATAAAAACAAACTAACAATATGATGGATAACAAAATTGGATTAAAATATTATTAAATTAAATGAGGCTTAGGCCAGAAACATAGAAAATATAAAATACAAATACCCTAAAATACACAAAGCAAATCTTTTACCTACTTACTAAGGTATTACATGCTTTCTTAAATAATAATAATAAAGTTTATTTAAATCATTTACAATTTCCTCAGGGGGCGCCTTAACAAATAATATTGGCAAAAAATAAGACGCCACTGAGTTTTTGGTAATTTTTTTCGGATTAAGCAACTAATTAAAAAATTATTTAAAAATCAAACATTAAAGCATAATAAAATTAAACTAAAAGATGTTTTAAATTTTATGAAAGATCTGTTAAGAAATTATACAAAATTATTAATGAAAATTAGAACAATACCAAAAACTAACTAATGGGAGACATCACTGGACGTAATAATTTAGCGCTACACGAGCGTTTTATCACTAAAATTATCATTACCAAAATTAAATTAAAATCTGCTAAAGGATATTAAAAATATTTATAATTAAAATACTCGTTAAAATTATTTTTTTAAAAAACTTGACCCCAAATATCTCCGTTCATGTTGGATTTATGAAAAATTTTTATGGGGCATAATTTGACCAAAAATTAATTGTCTTTAAGAACCACAATATTTAAAAGTCCCTGTCATCGAAAAATTCTTTGCACCGTGGCGCCACCTACATCTTGTATTATTCAAACACATTTTTTACACAGTTGTGAAGCCAATCATAGAGGCTAAAAACTGGCGTTTACAGAATTTAGATGTCACTTTTAGTTTTCGAAATAATTGGCCTGGGAGTTTTTATTGAAACACCCTGTATATATATATATATATATATATATATATATATATATATATATATATATATATATATATATATATATATATATATATATATATATATATATATATATATATATACATTATATATGAATATTATAAGTAACCTTGATAAAACCCCCAAAAACGTACTTGTTGGGGGCAATAAATAAAAATAAAGGCATGGACAAGTTCAACCCATTACAGCTGGCATTAAAACGTCTTTGAATTTTGGACATATTTCTTAGTATGGTGAAAATGCTCAAGTCATTCTGAAGAGCAACTGATTATCATGTATTGAGATCATATGCAAACATCAAATGAGAAGAATGAAGGTGGACACTGATATCGTTAGTGAACAGTTAAAAGAGCAGAGGTCCGCAGTGGGAACCCTGGGGTACCCGGGATGGTACTCCAAATTGATTTGATAAATAATTACCGATCCTGACACACTGATACCTACCCGCCAAAAAACTTTGCAACCAACTTAGCATAGGATTCTCTATACCCATTAGTCTCAATTTTTCCTACAATAGGTCATGATCCATTTGATCAAAGGTCTTTGAATAGTCCCTATAAATACTATCGATGCAATTGCCTTGTGGATAATTCGTGAACCGATTCACTGATTTAGATGATTTTTTCGTTTTGTTGAGTTCTCCCGGATAGGCTCATTGTAAGCGTTTTTTTAGCCGAAAAAAAAATATACAGAACTAAAACAATTTTTTTGAAGATAGACAATTTGTTCGATTGTATTGACACCACCGATTTTAACATTTTTTCTCCATTGTGTTTAGGATGATGGCCCAGTGGTCCTGTTCATATTTGTCTTGGAAAAATAATAATGAGGAGGGAATGAGGGATTTTTTTCCAAAAATGTTGATTAATATGTCACTTTCGAGGTTATTGGGTGCAAAGGATCTAATTTTGTATAACAGGTTAAAAAATGGTAAAGGGAAGGAAGTGGAGGGGATAAAATGAAACAGCTTCTCAGTTTCTTTTTACGTTCGCTTGATATTAATTTATGAATTGGGTAAAAAATGATTTTTTAGGAAATACTGAGCAGATAAGAATGTACAAATGCAGTGCCTACAGAACCCTAGCATCAATAATAAGTAATTCGATCAAAACGGAGCAATTTTACGAAAAATTATTCGTAAGGGTAGAAAATAACCAGGACATTTTATGGAACGCTCTGATTGACATTAACAAAACTTATAATTTTCCTATTGATTTCGATAGTTATCCGAAGAAAAGGAAAATTTTGGTTAATATTAGGGATGAGCTTAGGCAACAAGCTGGTCATAGTAGGTCAAAGTCGTTAAGGTAAGTGAATCAGCAAAACTTATCTTTAGCATATACATACACCTGTGGACAAAAAATCGTACTTCTAATTGACATTCAGACAAAGTCCATTAAGAAACATTTAGATTGTGAATTAGAATATGATTAAATATGAATTCCTTTATCGAAATTTCAAGAAATAGGAAATATGCATATAATCTAAATAAACCTGAAATTTTTTTGTATCCTCTACGTAAATTGAATAATTATGGTAGTTGATTTTATCCATTTATTTTGCTCTTTATTAACAAAAAAAAAGATTTTCTATTACAAATTTTCATACAAAATTGCGAAGCGTATTGGTTATGACGTCACCTGTCATGTAAATAAAAGTGTCATAATGGCTATAGTACATGGTGAATTCCAGTGTTAGTTTATCTTCATGAATATTTCCTAGAGGTTAGGAGATTTCGTGGATAAGAAACATTACATTTAAATAAAAGGAATGTTTAACAATGGTCGGAACGAAATTTGTGCAAGGACAATCGGATAATTTGCTGAAAGTTGATGCTTGTATAATGGATGGCCGCCTAATTGTCTTTAAAATTTCTTTACAAATACTTATTATTATTTATTGTAACATGAAAATCAACATAGAGCCAAAAATGCGTACTTGAATTTGACGATACTGACTTTTAACGATACCTTTTTATGGAAAATTTTTAATTAACTTTTCACTAGGTATGTACTTTTTTCCAACATCGGCTGTTCTGGGTTCGTAAAAAATGAGGGTTTCAGGGCACTTCCAGTGGTATTTTTGCACATTGGCATAATACAATATTTATAAAGTAGTTTTTTAATAGTTCATGGTTAAAATTATACACAAATTACACTCTAATAATAAAAAACAACCGTAACGCAAACAGCAATTACTGTATGGCCAAAAAAGGCGGTTTTTCTCATGCTACTCGTTTAAACGCACACCTTTATTTCCGAAGTTAAATTCCTTGTCTGACTGATTGATGTCGTGTTGCGAAAAGGGAAAAATAAATCGGATAGAGTATGTGGACGCTAGGAAATGTGGATGTTTTTTGTGTTGCATAACAAACCTGTCCAACTTTAGGTCTTGTGTATTGACATTTTGCCACTCTTAAGCATACAATATTACAAATAATAACAACAGTTTGGTAAATCAATTGATATAGGTACAGTCGTACGACAAAATGCTCACTTGCTTTCGGACTATCACAGAAGTTGTCGATTCATATACGTTTGTATGTAGCACCTCTAGGTTAAGCTTTCCTTTAACATGTGGATTGACACTTATTTTTGCTTATCTCTTTATGTCACTTTACACTGAGGGCAAGTGGTTGCTTTTTAAATACGGCCATATGCCACGGCGGGTATTGAATTATATAAGATATTCCCTGTTTGTTGCTAACCAACACTTTAGCTAAGCGTTCAAGAATTTAGGTGGTGACCACACCAATTTTTTTTAGATAAGTATCAGAAGTTGTTAGATTCCAAAATATTAATAGAAAAGACAGAATCTGCGCGGGTTTTCTCATTCGAAATTCCTTTGTAGATTTAGTAAAACTGTTTATTTTTAATTCAATAATTTTACTTTACTCTTAACTTTAAGTAAAGCTCGTTTCAAGCTCTTTCGTTGACCTATTGCCTGAAATAAACTATTATCGACACCAGCTGTAATAAAACCCGGTAAATTTGCAAGAACTGTTAACAGGCCGGCCCTAATAAAAGACTAGGTGAAGATAATTTTAATATAATCGGTAAAGGGTATGAATAAAGATTTTTTCACTGGTTTCATATGCAGTAGATCAAAAAAGTATTTGTACACCCAAGCAAATAATATTTTAGTTTCGGTACTGTAAATAAAAGAAATAATATTCAAATTTTTTCTATGCGTAAAGTGACCTGCAAAAATTGATAAATTCCGACATATTACTTAATGATCAATTAGAATTAAATAACACCCTTATTAAACTTATTTACCTAAAAGACACGAAGCCCAGTGGGAATGGTATTTTCCTCTTTCGGGCGTCCCGTTTCGTGCGCTCCAAAAATTATACCTGAAAATGGCCTGTTTCGGGCGTTGGGCTACGACAATTGCTAACCTTTTCCTGTTTCGTGCGCTAATGTATTAATGGCATTTTATTACCTAGGATCATCACCAGTGCTGTAAATCTTAATTAATTTATGGTTGGTATGACAATACAAATATAACAATATAAATATTTTTGTGGATTACGGATTATAATGCAAACTATTACAGTAGGTACTAAATTTCCACGAAAGAAGGTTTAATTGTTGAAGCTTTTAATAACATAAATAATTGTTTCCACAAACAAATTTAAAAGGGGTTTAGTGCTTTTGTATCATTTGCAAAGAGATTACCTTAGCGTACACACATAGACTGTATGTAGGACGGTAGACCGCATATTAGAACGGCACCAAATATTCTTTAACGTACTGCGACTTATGCAATATGGACCTTCAAGTTGTGACGTCAAAGCGAGGAAAGCAAGTTATTCTTTATTCCGGCTATAGATTTAATTTAAAATCAACGAATAAAAACAACACCATTAGATGGATATGTGCCAACCGAACCTGCCCCGGAGCCATCATCACAGATAACGCGCCAGCAAGTGTAATTCAAAGCAAGCAGCACACCTGTGTTCCTGATGTTGCTAAGAATGAAGTAGAACTCTGCATCCAAAAAGCAAAGAAGAGGGCCCGAGAGGAACTCACGCCAGTACCACAGATATATCGCCAGGAGTTGGTAACTGCGAGGAATATGGGACTGGATTTCGTCACGCAGATTCCAGAACTTACATCAATTAAAACATCGCTCTACAGAGAAAGGCATAACTCACTGGGAGTCAAATTCTTACCCAAAAGCCGAGAACAAGTTATTATTCCAGAATCAATAAAGGAGAACCTTATAGTGGACGATGGCAACGAAGAAAGGATTCTAGCGTTCGGATACAAACTGGACAGTCTTCTCGCCGGCAATACCACATTTTTCCTGGATGGCACGTTTAAAAGTTGTTGTCCGCTTTTCGACCAACTATACACACTGCATGTAGATATCGGAAGCACCGAAGAGAGGACATGTATAGTTCCCGCCATATATGCTTTGTTACCCAACAGAAAGAAATCCACTTACAAAAGATTGTTTTCCTGTCTAAAAAAGCAACTTAAAAGTTTTCATCCATATAAGATACACATCGATTTTGAAGCCGCTGCGATAAGTGCCGTCAAAGAAGAATTTGTTACGGCTGATGTAAAGGGTTGTAATTTTCATTTCAACCAAGCCTTATGGAGAAAAGTGCAACAGTTAGGAATGACACAGGCTTACAGAGACAATAAAGAAATCAGAGACCATGTGAAGATGGTTGCTGCATTGGCACATGTGCCAATCGAATATGTTTCGGAGGGATGGCTCTCTATTATGGAATCTACACCACAAGACGAAGCACTAACCGAATTTTATGACTACTTTGTTGACAGTTGGATGGACAAGGAAGAAATATGGGTTTGCAGTGGAGAACGGCATCGCACTACCAATTCCGTAGAAGGCTGGCACAACCGCTTTAACAAAAAAATTGGAAAATCGCACCCGAATATATACGAACTGTTGAAAGGCCTACAAGAGGAAATGTTGTTCTACGACACCATATATGAAAGAAATAACGTACATATGCAGGTTCCTAAACGAGCCAAGAAGTACAGTGAACGAGACCATAGGTTAGAAACGATTATTGCAGACCTCACAGCAGGAAGAGCCACTATTTCACAAACCCTTAGAAAATTAGTTTATATAGTAAATTTTGTTTAATGTAATGACTGTAGTTGTCAATATACCATTTTTAAATAACATTTTGTGTCTTTAACAAACCCTTAGAAAATTAGTTTATATAGTAAATTTTGTTTAATGTAATGACTGTAGTTGTCAATATACCATTTTTAAATAACATTTTGTGTCTTTAACAAACCCTTAGAAAATTAGTTTATATAGTAAATTTTGTTTAATGTAATGACTGTAGTTGTCAATATACCATTTTTAAATAACATTTTGTGTCTTTAACAAACCCTTAGAAAATTAGTTTATATAGTAAATTTTGTTTAATGTAATGACTGTAGTTGTCAATATACCATTTTTAAATAACATTTTGTGTCTTTAACAAACCCTTAGAAAATTAGTTTATATAGTAAATTTTGTTTAATGTAATGACTGTAGTTGTCAATATACCATTTTTAAATAACATTTTGTGTCTTTATTTAATTGTGAAAACGAGCACAATAAGTAACGCCCGAAACAGGAATTTTGTAGGGTTATATTTTATTAGAATATTCTCTACCTGGGGTGCCAGCACGAAACAGGAACTTTTTGGGTTTACGCACGAAACAGGACGCCCGACACGCCCCTAAACCGTGGGAATTCCCCATAGTAAATTAGTATAATAGTAAAACCTAAATTCAAATTTTATTTATCTACCTACTTGTTGTGTTTTATGACACCTTTATGAACTTTTAGTTTAAGATTTAGCCTTGGATTTAGTCTGTAACAAACATCCGATGAAGCTATAGTGTAGCGAAATGCGCCATGTTATAAAGTATTAAATAAAAGTGGAAATTTGGCTAAAATTGTCTAGCATCTTTTATATTTTTTTGTCTAAAATAATTAGCTTGATAAATCTTGTTTATGTTGGTCAGTAGATATTTGATTCTTAGAAATAACAAAGATATTTAGATAAGTGTAACATTTTATTAGGTGTACGAATACGTTTTTGACTTACTGTAGGTTACTGTATTTTAACCCAATTGAGCATATGTGGCATCAGGTAAAATCAAATGTTAGAGCAGAAAACACTTCTCAGACTTTAATTGTAAGTGTTGTGACATTAATTAGAAAAGTTTTAGATAGCATTCCTATAGAAAGTTGGAAAAATTCGCCATGTTATTAAAATTGAAGATTCCTATTTTTCATTTACTAATAACATAGAGCCACTTGTTTTTAATGTAGACGAAAATGACAGTGACAGCAGAACCGAATGAAATCTGTAAATAAATTTAAGTAATAATTTTTTATTGTACAAATAAATCGAATGACATAAATCAATAAACAATGTTTTAATCATTCGATATTTAACAAGGTTTTATTTTTTCCAAAATTATTCAGAATTTAAACCACTCCATCTGGCGCCTTTTAAGAATCTTGAAATATTTATATTTACATTTATTGAGGTACTTCCCACTTTGTCAAAAGGAAACGAAAGAGCTTGAAACGAGCTTTACTGTTTATTTTCCAGATATATAGCGACCCAAAAGATTTTTAACAGTTCGTTAAGTGAAGATGTAACAAAATTCGACTTCACTAACACTGTTTTGAGAACAAGTATGGCGACTAACAAAGTCAGTATGGCTGACGATAACGAATACAATCTTACTGGTGAAACCAAATTAATCCAGGTAAATAACACAGTGTGCAAGATTACTTATCACTTTCTACATAATAATAATAATAATAATAAGTTTTTCTATAACTGCTCTGAAAATACCTAAACAATACACTACTAACTATAACTGAAAGTCACTAATTTCAAGCAGCGTGCGAAAACTTTTACACACGCCGTGCGAAAACGATTAGGCACGCTGCAAGGAACAATTATTATTCAACCAACCATTCGGCCAGACTCATCTTCCGTACAATCTTGAACAAAAGTTTCGAAATCTAGTAGGCGGCAGTTTTGGCAGCAGTCATAATTTGAATGCTGTCTCCTAGCAACCAATTTCGTTTGTTTAATTATTGGCGTTATCTCAACTGCCACCCAGATAATCGACAAGATTTAACTATATAGAATAAAAGTGAAATTTCGTAAACATAACAATAAAAATAATTTGTGAAAGTCTCCACGAAGATTATCTTGAATCTACCCCTCCATAGATAGCAGAAGAAGCCTCAGTAAAGCAGAACTTCTGTTTTTTTGCGGAAATAAAGGCGGACGTCCGTTACATTTCTTCTTTAAATTATAAATTGTGTTGTAGGGCGAGCTTTATTTAGAAGCAATAGAAATTAACAATCACGAATTAATGGGCACGGTTTGCGGAATTATTGATAATATTTTTAAAACTGGAATATGTCAGTTGCCCGAGGACGATGAAGATATGGTTGGATTTCCGCAGTGGATGGAAGGTAATAGAGTTGGATAATTGAACCGGGTTCAATTATCGAAGGTAATAAATCAGTAAGATAATTATTACTAAAAGTCTTTATTGCACTCCCTGTATTGAGCTCACAAACAAGGTGGGTTTGAAAAATCTTAAAGAATTTTTCGAAGATACGAGGTAGTATCGATAAGTACTTAGCCTACCACAAGACTACTCCTTGAAGACTTACACATTTAGCAGAACGTTCATAAAGTAATTCTAGATCCTTTAAAAAATTCTATGTCTTGGTCTGCAAACCATCCCTCAACGGCACATATGGTTTCGTCATTTGTTGAAAATATTTTACCTTTCAAATGTTTTTTGAGTTTTGGGAACAAATAATAGTCTGACGGTGCTAAATCCGGAGAATAGGGCGGGTGGTCAACCAACTCAAAACCAATTTCTTCAATTTTTTGCTGTGCAATTAACGACTTATGCGCAGGAGCGTTGTCGTGTACAACTTTAGCACGTTTTCCGCGGCGTTTTTCCACAATTTTCTTACGTAATTTAGTTAGCAGTTCAGTATAATATGCTCCCGTAATACTTCTACCCTGTTCCAAATAATCTCTCACAGTTATACCATTTTTATCCCAGAAAACTGAAGCAAGAATCTTGCCAGTCCATTTTTGAACACGGAATTTTTTGGGTCGTGGAGAACCAGCATGCTTCCACTCTTTGGTTTGCTCTTTAGTCTCTGGGTCATAGTGATGGACCACCTCGTTTCGTCCATAGTAATAAGCCGATCCAAAAAATTTAGGAAATCGTCTTCAAAACGGCGTTAGATTTCCTTCGACGTTGTCAATCGAACGTGCTTCTGATCAGCATTCAAGTATCTCGGAATCCATTTGACTGAAAGCTTTCTCATATCCAAGTCGTGATGAACGATTTAAAACACACGTTCATAGGAAATGTGCTCTGCTTCTGCTATACGTTTGAGCCCAATTCGTCGACTTTCTAAAATCATATCATGGATAGAACCCATGTTTTCCTGAGTGGTCACAGAAATTGATATTCCAGAGCGGTGCTCATCTTTGACATCTGATCGTCCTCTTTTAAATTCCACAACCCAGTTTTTAATACTGACGTATAAAGGACACTAATCGTGATCACCTTTTTTTAGGTTTCTATCATATCAGCAAAAATTTCTTTGCCCGATGACCCTTTCAAAAATAAATACTTAATAACTGACCGAAACTTGAGTTTTTAAATCTAGCTTTTTCTCAGACATGCCTTTTTCAAAAATTCACAGTTTTGTAACCATTCAAGTTATGGACGTCAAACAATAACAACTTATTTATAAAACATCATAGTTGTAACCATAGCAACCATATTCAATTTTGTCTACTAGAAACTTTCCAGGCTAAGTAGATATCAATACCCCTCGTATTTTTTCGAAAACATTTTTGTCATAAAAAAAAGTTTAAAATACTTATTTCGAACTTTTTCGAAAAACTTTTTTTGTAAAGAGCATTTTTACACATTTCCTGAAATGCACCGGCTATTGTAAGATAACATCCAAATTAATGTACGAAATACACTGCATCTGATACCAAATATTTAGAAAACTGTTAACTTTAGTGTCATTCAACAAGTCGGTATGTTGAATGACTGAAGAGGACACTGGAATAATATTTTTGTACAGATCTATTTGCAAAAATTTGAGCTTTTTTAAAGCATGAATTATGCCGAACGTAGCGTCGTTTATCCGCTACAGTAAAACTGAGATCGGATTATTTTTTTCCTCGGTCAAAAACCTTCATAGACCAATTTTTACGGTGATATGTCAAAATCTTTTTATAATATTAAATAAATTAAAATTCTCAGTTATAACAATCCTAGTGCTTAAATTATTACCGGAAATTTTTCCGGGGTCGCAAATATTTTGAAAATAATTATAATTTATTTATTTATTTCAACGAAAAATCCATTGTACAATTTATAAGTACATATACAATACTGGACATTTAATTATATTAAACACAAAATATTTACATCTGTAACATAGAACCATTAAATATACCCTTAATAATCAAATTGGCCACATTGTTTGTCTAGACTGCATGTAGCACATTGCGTAATTTCTTTTTAAACCTTATTAAAGTTCCACCGAAGGGGTCCAAATTAAAATCGTTAAACCAGCGGACCATGCGCGACATGGGGCTTTAAAAGCCTTAATTAATTAAATGAAGTGGAGTGGTAAACAAGGTACTATTTCTGGTTCTATGTACTAAATTAAAGAAAACAAGTTGAAGTAAATGGGGGCAACAGATGATACCGTTCAAAAGCTTATACATAAACAGAACGGCAGCAGAAATCCGTCGTTCTATCTATACTCGATTTGAAATTGGTTGATAGTAATAAATCATTTTTAGCAGCCGATTCCATAGGCGCACCTACCTGACGTGCCGGTTTGAACCCTATTTACTTATCCGAATAATTTAGTAATCATTATTGTCATAACAGGTAAAAATAATTATGCCGAGAATTCCGGGAACAATTAATACACAATGTTACTTTTCAGGTAGTTACGAAAAATTAGGTACCTCTACTTATTGGTATAAAACTGTGAGTCATTTTAAGAGCGAACAAACCTAATGCGAGTATTCTAGGACACACATTTGGGTAATTGTTGAAAATGGAGAGTCTTTCAGGATTTATTCCAGTTAAGCGAGCTGCGAAATCAGCGCTAAGCATTAGTGAAAAGATTATTGTGCTTAATGTATTTAATGCACTTAGATATCAAAAAAGTGCAATAAGTATCGATTCTGCAGTGGAACTTTGTTCAAAGATGACAGGTATTGGAAAAGCAACCATCTACAGGCTGATGCGGGAAGAAAAGACAGGAACCGTGACGCCACCAAAACCATCTCCAGGAAGGCGAACAATACCGATCGATGAGGACGAAAAGGCCATCATAAGACGAAAGGTGCATTCATTCTATTTCAATAAGGAGATCCCTACTTTGGATAGAGTTTTAGGGGCAGTAAAAGAAGACTTTCCTGCAATCAAGAGAGATAAACTATGGAAAGTTCTAAGAGAAATGAATTTTAGATGGGAAAAACATAGTCGGAAGTCTCATTTGCTCGAAAAAGATGAAATAGTATGTTGGAGACGTAATTATTTGAGAAAAATAAGAAAATTTCGCAATGAAAACAAAACAATTTTCTATTTGGACGAAACATGGCTGAACGAAGGCTACACAGTTGGAAAAATATGGACAGACAAAAATGTGACTTCTCACCGGCAAGCATTTTTAGACGGTCTATCAACAGGAATAAATCCGCCCTCTGGAAAAGGAAAACGATTAATTATAACTCACATCGGTAGCTCCAATGGATTTTTAGAAGGTGGACTATTATCATTCCAATCAGTTCGTACAGGCGATTACCACGAGGATATGAATGCTGATGTTTTTGAGGAGTATTTCGAACAAATGATAGAGCTGATTCCACCTGGCTCCGTCATTGTGTTAGATAACGCTCCGTATCACTCCAGAAGATTGGAGAAGATGCCTACAACTGCTTGGCGAAAAGCAAAAATTATCGAGTGGCTTGTGGAGAAACAAATACAATTTGAGGACAATATGGTTAAAAAGGAGTTGCTATCAATTGTAAACACCCATAAACATCGGTTTCAAAAATATGTTGTTGACGAAATGGCCAAAAAACAAAATATAATAGTGCTTCGGCTCCCCCCCTACCATTGCGAATTAAATCCGATCGAACTGGTATGGGCTCATGTGAAAGGTTATGTGGCTAGACAAAATACCACTTATAAAATGAGTGATGTTCAAAAACTCTTTGAAGAAGCGCTTCAAGAAGTCAACGCGGGGAAGTGGCAAAGATGTATAGAGCATGTACTAAAGGAGGAGGAAAAAATGTGGCAATTGGATAGTTTACTGGAGAAAACGGTCGAACCACTTATTATCAATTTAGGGGAAGAAGACAGTCCCTCAGATATTTCATTTTCTGATGATGATTAATTTAAAGCGAAGAACTGTAATGACTTACTATAAATTTTATAGAATTTCAAATAGAAACATTTTTCCAAATTTACTTGTTTATTAGTTGCTTTATTGTTCTTAGTATTATATTTATTCAAATACAAGGGTAACAAATTATGCCACACATCCGAATGTTCACTAAATTATATAATTATTGTGTTTAATATAAACTTAAACCCACCCGAAAGCACGTGCATGAGTGCAAAACATCACAGGTAGAATACTACCGCTTATTGTTCGAGCCTCGGGTTAAGCTTTGTATTCGACGCCCTTATCAGATCTATAGGAATGGAAAGTTTAATAAATGCAAAAGGGTCTAGACTTTCAATGTATATACTATTTAAAACTTGGCAATTTAGGTGGACCACTCTGTGTACGTGTTTGACGGATTTTAATGATTTATTACTATCAACCAATTTCAAATCGAGTATATATCTATCCATTACAATATAATCAATGTAATAATCAAAATCGTTATAAATATTTATATTTCCCCTAAAGGGTAGTATACGTAAAAATGAGTTGAACACTTTCGATTGTAATACTGTGACCCTGATAATATGGTGACCAAATCACAGGCATATTCGAGACCAGAGCGTAGCAGTGAACAGTATAATATCTTGAATGAGGCGGGTGAAACGTCTTTGCCATATCTTGAGATAAATCCCAAATTTTTAAATCCCTGCTGTACTATTTTATCGATATGAGCTTTAAAAGAGAGTTGGGTTTGCTTGAGTGTGGTGTTTTAGGATAATTTACTAATTTTTACTCTATATTTAGGCATACGGAATCTGCTTTTAAACCCCGATACATCTAAAAACGTGAAAATATTTTGGGTCAAAGTTATTGATAACATGGTCCACATATTTACGCATTTTGCCAGGTACTTCATGGAGCCTCTGCTGCAGTTTCTGAATGATAAAGTTGCTGGAAGTACCATAAATTATTTTGTCACCGACGTGGTAAGTGTTCAATTTAAGCAGGTGAAACTTAGCTTTCGCTAAGGGTTTATAAAAAAATTGTGAGGTGTTTTACTTAAAACTCAAAATGCGGATTTATTAAAATCGAATTGCGACAATTCATTTCTATTAAAAAGTATCGATAGTTAGAGTCGATCGCCGTTATTAAGCGAACACGGTGTGCCTCGACTAAGTTTAACCCAAAGGTCTTCCCACTTTCACTTTTTTTTCAGATTTTGTTAAAGTGTTGTAAAGTAATTTAAGCCCAAAATGAAAATCCTATATCAATAGTTTGAAAAGAAAATTTGAGACAGAGAGAGAGAGAGAACATGTAGATTGACACTTATTTTTGCTTATCTCTTGACGCGTCGCTTGGTACAGAGGGCAAATGGCTGCTTCTTAAATTGTAATAAATTCTATCGAGAAGAAACAATTTTGTATATATTGGTATACAAATATACAACAAATAGTTCCCTTCAAATTTTGGTATTTCCGCCATTCTTGGAAAAGCTCCAATTTTGTTAACATAGCGGTAGTACCTAAAAATATCAATAATAATAATTAAAGCCGGGCCCGAACGCAATTACATTTTTCTGTTTTATTATCTACACTAATATGTCATTCATAATTAAATAAAACTAATAGCTGCAAACACCTGCAATTTTTCTAAACTCTTCACAAGTATAAATATTTAAGAAAAAAGCTTCTCATAAAACTGTCTCTTTTAAAAACAAATACGTTTTAATACAATTATAATACAATAATATAATTGGTATAGCGAAATTATTGTATTGATCTTCCTCATCATTAGCCGTGGAGATATTTGAATTATATCGGTTTTCACTTCGAAATATGGACTGTTTACTGCAAACAACAAACAGTTACTGGTAAAAATAAAATAGGGCACCTACATGTGCGCTCGGACTTTATGGACCTATTATTATGACCTTATCCTTTTTCTGTAAATTCTTTTGTTACCAGCAGTTGCTTTAGGATGTTACAATCCCCATAAACTGTTTGAATGATGCTGATTGCTATATTTTATTCATACCTTTTTTCGCGCTAAATATGCATATATGATATGAATCAAAACGTTTCAATAAATCTTGAAAACTCCGAGGATTGGATGTTTGCCGCTCAGGATATTTCATCTTGTATAAGCTTTCGGCAAAAAGACCATTTTTATCTGCCTCGCCCAAAATATAAATCATATTGATTAATTAATTTTTGGAAAAATTCATTTTGAGTATAAATAATTGAACAATGAACTTTACAGTAAAAACCGATCTGATTCTTCATGTCATCCACTAACATTATTTTCATTTGTTTTCCATGGCTACCGAGATCCATTGACAAAAGGCTATGACGAGAACAGAAAATCCCGAAAAATCTAATATTTCAAAAACTGTTAGAGATAGGGATAGGGCATTCTTTACAAAATGTGAGGAGTTTTTGACGAGCTAGAAGATGACAGAAAAATAAATAGGGTGTTCCATTTAATAAAAGTAGCATTTTTTTTAATTACAAGTTTTCTGACTTTGGACCTAGTAATAAATCACCCTGTAAATGAGATGTCAAATATTTCATAGTGGATCTGTTTTTTTGACTTACTCAAGATACAAATTATGAATCGCTTATTGTCAAAATTTAAGTAGTATTTTCATCAACCCAGCCAAAGAGATGCTTGCAAATGCTAAATTTTCATTAAAAGTCGAATTATCTCAAAAACTATGACTTTTTCGTATATTAAACCAACAGTGAAAAAGTTATGAAATTATACGTAGAATTCAAAAGTCCATTCAAATTCAGGTTGTCCCATTTAAAAAATCTAACTTTGTGACCCCTCCTTTTTGAACGTATCTTATCTTCAAGACATAAAATTGCTCCGCTCAAGCGTTAACTCACCCGGTACTCGTTAATTTTAGCAATTTTGGCCTCTTTTTCTATTTTTTTTCTTTATTTTAGATCGTCATTCTCGCATCCTGGACAGCAAAAATCCAACCCAACGCAAAAGAAGCCGAATTGGCGTCAAATTTGCTGCAACATTTCATCGAAAACCTTGCAAACGAAAGACGGGATGCTTTTAAGTACAACTTGGATCTAATCAAACTTTTTGTTGAAAATTGGAAGGAATTTATCACGGTACCTTACGATAGTCTGTTTGCCAAGTTAAATGTTCCTGTAAATGACAGAAAAATTGAGGTTGGAATACACCTGAGTTCAATATTTTTGGTAAGATACATGGAAGTACAATGCAATATAGTGCTCTCAACAGTTTATTGTTGATTAATGATTAAGCGCGGCGAAATATTCTAAAATCCATTGTTGGCGGCGCGTCGCGTTAGCATATCTTGCTGTCACTGACTCGATCGGATCGGGTCGCCGTGTGAGGGACACGTGTAATTGCTTGGTCAAGCTCGTTTACCACATATTTGAACTTATTTTTATGCGCTCAGATGTTTTATTAGACCCTTTTTTCATGGAGTTACGAGTTTGTGAAAGTTTTTTTTTTATTAATTTTTAGCAATAATATCCCTGTATTCATAACCTGTATTTATAAAAAAATTCTGTTTGTCAAAAAAATGAGTTACCCATATACAATTTTTAGATCAGATGTACGTAGGGTTTCCAATTTTCCGGATCGGGATCCCGTTTCGAAGTCCCGGGATTAGAACCTATAATCCTGGGATTAACTTTGAGAATGAGGAATTTAATCTACAGAAATAATAAAAATGCAGCTACAGCAAAAGCAAATTAAAAAAGTGTTTTATTAAAAAAATACAAAGAAAATAAAAAGTATGGTAAGCATTCATGTTTAGTAAGTAAAAAAGAAACATTGCTTGAAGCAAAATAAAGAAACTGTAGACATACACTAAAACAAAATTTATAAATTTAAATATTTACGTTCTGCTTAGTGTAAATTAATAAAATATGATCTTAAAAACACTAAAGTATCTGGAGTTTTATCATCTAAGCGCGATCTAAGTCTGGTAGCAAATGTGACTGCCGAAGAAAAGGCTCTTTCTGATTCCACGCTTGTGGGTGGGACTGTCATTAAATATTTGTAGCGCGGTTGAAGATATAAACTTCTCAATAAACCATTTTCATAAAGTGACATTTCCTTTTTTATCACATTAAGACGACTTTTTTGATTTTCTGGTCTTGACAAAATAGGTTTAGTAGTCGGAGAACCTACGGCCTCTTAAAGTTTCTGCTTTAAGGTTAAAGTTTTGCTACGAACGAAATCGGAGATAGGGAGTCAAAAAATATATTTATCATTAGAGCAGATTTACATTTTAAATTTGAGCATTTAAATTTTTCGAGATTTCCGGGATCCCGGATAAATTATTCCCGGGATTTTCGGGACTGACATACACGGGATCCCGGAATTTAGGGATCCCGGATTGGAAACCATATGTACAGGGTGTTAATAAATTGAGAAAACATGAAAATGCTGTAAGAGAGAAGTACCATGATTTATTATTTTAGAAAAAATGGTTATAAAACGAAGCTGTTTATAATCCAAAATAAAGCCCAAATACAAAATTTTAAATCTGAATTATATTTTTTTAAATTGATCTCAACCATTCCTAAGGTCTATGGTAAACTTATTTCTAATTTGGAGAAATGTGTGGAAGTGGGAGGAGGATATGTAGAGTAATATTTTGTCCACAATTGCACAAATTGCTATTTCATTTTTATTGTTTGGCTAGCAACAAGATTAATGTTCATGTTTGAAAAAAATGTTAGTTGAGATAAATTTAAAAATCAGAATTCAGATTTCAAATTTTGTATTTGGGGTCTATTTTGGATTATAATCAACTTTGTTTCATAAACATTTTTTCTAAAATAATAAATAATGGTACTTCTCTTCGTTTTTTCTCAATTTATTAACACCCTGTACATCTAATCTAAAATTTTTATATGGATAACTAATTTTTTGATAAACAGAATTTTTTTCTAGATATAGGTTATGAATACAGGTACATTATTGCTGTGGAAATTGCTAAAAATTAATAAAAAAACTTTTAACTTTCTCGTAACACCATGACAAATGGGTCTAACAAGTTTCGAAAAAAAGGAAATGAAAGCTTTTTTAGTCTAGTTTTAAAAAAAATCACTTTGATCAAATTCCAACAGACAGTAAAAAGCAGCGACCAAAATACCGAAAAAAGGCAAAGATGCCGAATTATACGTGTTTTTAGGGCATTTCCATTTGTGTAATTAATCTACAAAACGGCGTTTGATTCATCCCGAAATCTTTTTCCGGTCAGGAGATATTTCATTTTGTCAATTTTAGGTTCGAAATATATTACTGTGGGGGTCTAAAAATCTATTAAATGCTTACTTATAATTAGTTACTTTCAGCTCAACCTGTAAAGACTTGCTGGCGTATGTGTGCCATAGTTTCCGTGTTCAAGTTCAAATTTTTTATTTGAAAAAAATATGAATTCGCCTTTATTTCGCCATAATTTATTAGATAAAGTAAAAAAAATTAAACTCTGTAGGGTTTGAACTGGATACCCTTCTCACAAAAGCCAAGCACTTTACACGTACGCCAACAAGTCTTTACAGACTACGCTGTGTTGGAGTGTTGTGGATGTTGCAATTTTAAATATTTTTAGGTTAATTCTGTTCTTCCGTGCGATTACTCCAACATATCTGCTTTTTGGAAAAAGCTGATCAGCATTTTAACGAGCACTGTCAGCTCTATTTACAAACCCTGTGCCGAAACAGTAGGATTAATGCTGAAGTATTTTAAAATGAACGATATGGAGCGGATTACTTTTAGCAAAGCCGTTGATAAAACGATATTAGGTTTTGGGGATATTAATAAGTATGCTGGCTGTCTTGAAGGTAAGAAGGTATAGAGTAAAATAAAGTATATTCGTTATAATTTCGATAGTTTTTTGATATTTCTTGGAACTTCTTGTTTGTGGAAAGCTTTCTTATTACTAGCTCAAAGGACTCGCATCTTATAAACACGTTTTCATAGAATTTATTTCAGGATTATGCTACTGTTTTGGTAGAAATTAAGCATTAGGAAAAAGCAAAACTAGTGGCGATTCAAATTAAGGATACGGCAACACTGTTTTGCGCCACCATCAGCCGTTTTGGTAGTAGCATAGTGGGCAATGTTTCGATATTAGTTTTATTTCTTATTCTTCGAAATTAGTTTTATTTCGTAAGTTATTGATGAAGTGCTAAATTATATTTAAATTTAGGGACGAACTGCAACAAAGCCAATAAAAAACAATAAATCATTTTGAAATAATCCCAGCGTACAAGTAGATTTTTTGTACTCCGTCATTCGGCGAATTAATATTAGTGTTTCGTTGATGCAAACGCATAATATCCCTCTTGGGTTATAAAATTCAGTGCGCCGACTGTTTTCTCGATTTTTTTAAAAAATTTCTGCTTAACAGTAGTGTAAGTTTTGAATAATAAAAGATTTTTTCCTGAGCTTGCGCTCGATCGCAAGTTTGATAACCATTCACCACCTAACGGCCATTTTAGGATACTAGCATACAGCTGATTGTGGCCCCTTTTTTGGGGGCAACAATTAGCGTCGCCGACGGAGGCAACTATAGCCACCTGCCGTGGTTGCCTCCGTCGGCGACGCTAATTGTTGCCCCCAAAAAAGGGGTCTTTTGGCTGAAGCCACAAATGGGTGTACTGGCTCCTATTTGTGGTCCTTGTTAACTTTTTTTAAGGTTCCACCCGTAACTGCGTATGTGACGTGTGCGTCTCGACTTATGTTGAGAGGCACGGTCATATTCGTGGGCCTGATGAAGCCAATGAGCAGAAACACGTGTCGTATGGGTTACCATTCTAACTTTTCATTTTGTTCTGTTCATTTAGCGGACATGCCCACAATAATTCTCTTTTTTTATGTATCGATCCGCGCTAGTTTCTAGCATTTTTTTCTTTTGCTTGGGCTTATAGGATACCACGGCAGGTGGCTATAGTTGCCTCCGTCGGCGACGCTAATTGTTACCCCCAAAAAAGTGGTCTTTTGGCTGAAGCCACAAATGGGTGTACTGGCTCCTGTTTGTGGTCCTTGTTAATTTTTTTCTCTTTTTTAAGGTTACACCCGTACCTGCGTATGTGACGTGTGCGTCTCGACTTATGTTGAGAGGCACGGTCATATACGTGGGCCTGATGAAGCCAATGAGCAGAAACACGTGTCGTACGGGTTACCATTCTAACTTTTTAGTTTGTTCTGTTCATTTAGCGGACATGCCCACAATAATTCTCTTTTTTTATGTATCGATCCGCGCTAGGTCCTAGCATTTTTTGTATATATATATATATATATATATATATATATATATATATATATATATATATATATATATATATATATATATATATATATATATATATATAGAGGGTAGTCGTTGCTGACTAGTTAGGAAGTGAACTAGTAATATTGGGTTGCGCAGCAAATGAAAGAATGCTCTTTAAAGAGTATTCTTTCATTTGCTGCGCAACCCAATATTACTAGTTCACTATATATATATATATATATATATATATATATATATATATATATATATATATATATATATATATATATATATATATACATACATATATTAGTTTTAAGTTTTTAAATACTGTGCAGTGTCTGTCCTGTCGGCTCGGTTTTAGTATAAACTTTGAGTACAAAAACATTGTTTCTGGGTTTTTACAATATTGCAATGGAGTACAATCGTGAGTTCGATGGCCTAAGTGAACAATCTGACTGTAGGAGATACCATCGGAAATGTTGTGTTTTGTCGTATGTTACGAATAAAACTCTAGATGTAAACATAAGGTTTAATCTTTTCCCAAAAGAGGAACAGTAGAAACTGCGTGGTTCGACTGTGATAATAAAACGATAGACCTGTGGGAAGCTTGAAGACCAGGCTTAATATAAGAAAATTTACTAACAAATGGGTCACTTCATTTTACACAGGAAAATTTTTTTGTTGAGTCTGGTAGAGGTAGATACTAGGGGTGGCAATCCCGGAATCCCGGAGTATAAACCGGTCTCGAAAATCCCGGGATCGATCGATATTTTCGGGATTAGTCTCGAAATGTTCCTTAGCGACATCGACAGTCATATAGAAGACACTGAAGGTATGGAATAAGGTGGAAGTTTTGGAAAAAAGTGACTTTTTGGAAATAATCATTACCAATAATCATGACCTCTGTGTGTTGGTGTCTAGAGTTAGACAAATAGTTCGAACATTTAGAAAATCGCCAACTAAAAATACTATTGTTTTCTCTACGCCGCCATTGGCTACTCAAGTAAATACAAGAAAACAGAACACCGCTGACTCATACGTTATAGTATCGGATGACATAATAAAAAAAGGATTATCGTAAGCCTTGGTTTTCTGCACTCGTAAGCGTCTTGGTAGATTAAGGATTAGAAAAACATTTTGGGACAGTGAATTATTGAATCTCATGTACAGGGTGTTCCATTTAAAAAATGCAACTTTGGTTTTTATCTTTAAATTCGTTCCTTCTAGAAAAAAAACTGACTACGCCACTGGATTCTACGCACAAAAACTATATAATAATCAGTTTCTACCTTACTGATAAGTTAAAAGGCAACTGAGATACGAGGGGTGCTTGAAAATGACACATTTTCAAAATCGCCCTGTACCTCCGAAACAAATGTGGCTATGAAAGTTCTGTTTGTAGCATCATACGTTTCACGAAAAAGTAGCACAGTACTGCGAAAACCGCAGCGCAACCGATCTTTACAGATAACCGAGATACCCTCTCGAAAACTGGACATCAATATTTGTTTTGTCGTCCCTTTGCCGGTTCCTGACGTATCCCTGTATATCTGATAATGTGAATCAGTCTTTATTCTAATTTCCCAAATTTATTTTTTAGGCATTGCTATACACTATCCAGATATAGTAGACACGCTCCACTTGATCAAGATCTTTAATCGCCTGACGTCTGATCCAAATTCGCAAACCACTTTTCTAAAAATAATACTCAAAAGATTTGACGTTTTAAATGACGTCACCGATTTCAAGTCAGAAGATTGGTGCAGGTATCTCGAGAGTCAAAATGCCGAGGTGCAGTTGTTAACTCTGGAAATTCTTTTAAAGGTGAGAATTAGTGATGTAAGGATACTTATTCAGAAATCCGTTGGATACGAATATTAAAAGAATCCGTATTATCCGTAACCGGTCGAGAACTTGAATACGAATACGGAATCAAAATAAATACGCATTCGGGTTGTTACTAATGCAAAGTGCAAAGAGAAAACGGAATCGGGATCGAGTGTAAGCGAACAACACGATCTGCGATTTGGCATATTTGATCTCATGCTTTCTCTTTCTAATGACATTTTCAAAAAAAAAGATGGCATACCCATCGGGGTAACGTGTATCATATGGGATGAGACTTATTGTTTAAACTCGGCCGCCTCATCCGAACCGAATTCAAACGACAACGAACGACGGTGCCCTACTATCCCTAACCTTCGACTTCGAATCATATGATACCGCATCCACTTATCTACCCGTATCCGAAATAATTCCGTTTATATGTACATGATTCGTAACCGCTTTTAAAAAAAAATTGATTTCCTGTCTGACATCATTCTACGAGAAATAACTGAACGTATTAGGCAATGTAGAGAATCAACTTAAGGATACGGCAACACCGCCATGCGCCCCTTCGGCCGTTTCAGTACTAACAGGAAATGTTTATATTTTGCGTAACTTTTGTAACATTTTTAATCTTAGAATTTAATTTTATTTTGAAACTTTTTTGCTTAAGTGTATCTTGCAAAATTTGGTCCATTTGTCCTCTTCTAAACCTCATCCGCGGACACACTGTATATAAACGTTATTGACACCGGTCGACTGGCGATCCCCTTTCAGTATCGGTAAAGTTACTGGTATAGTTTCATGATACAAATAAAATTACTGTATCATGGTGTAGTCGGACGTTGTTTCGTTGTGGTCTTGGAGGATGACTATGACGTAGTTGCAACGTGTCTGGGAATGACGCAATGATAAACACTTAAAGAAATCAAAGCTCCTTCACCTGTCTTACAATAATTTAGTGAGGTTTTACATTTATTACGGTTCTGATACCATGTCACCAAAACGATTATCATATTTTTTAGACCTTTCAACATCTAAGGGGGGAAAAATCGTTTAAGGAAATCGTAAAGAGCGTGTGCAAAAACTTATTAAATCCCAATGTGTTTTGTCGTGGCAGGATGTACGATATCCTGATGGCTATGTTGGAAAATGGTGATATTGAAGATCAAGATATTACTGAGCTCTGTAAGGAGGTAAGTAATATTTTCACTAACATTGTATAAGTGTTTGATCTTAATATTTCTTGTAATTTTTATATTATTTCTTGTTTTATGATGTAAATCATGATATGACAAAATATTATTGTGCGCACTCTAAAAAGACCTAATATTTCCGTTTTGTTACTTTTAACAAAAAAAAATATTTCTTGTTTACTTTAAAAAATAAGAAAAGAAAATTTATAGGAGCATCACGTGCATTTCCAAAATAGTTTTTTTTTAATTTATTTTCTTTACACTCGGAATTCAATGATTAATATAATCTGTTTCATTTTTTATTTTAATGTGCTTTTTTCCTATAAAATTGTGAATATATGTAAAGTCTGACACGTGATACCTAAGTTGTACGCGACGAAAGGGTGAGGAATCGATACAAAATTAGGTGGGCGGAGCTTAAATACAAATCACCACTCAGTAAGCAGCTAGATACGCTATTTTATTGTAGGCGTCAGCCGAATAACCTATCAGCCCTAAGAACTATACCACCTGTTAACAACGTTGCCTATTTTCCAAAGATTCGCATTATTTTAAAATAATTAAAAAATAATTTTCAGCAACTTATTTAGTTTTGTTTGTAAGTTTGACAACATAGGTACTAATTTTTTGCTGCAGTCTTTTGGTGGTTGAGTTTTCGTGTGTCGAACTTTATGTACGAAAGGTTTAAAAAAATGGATATTTTTTAAATTATTTTTTCTTAAATTAAACTATTTGGTAAGTGAATATTGTTTTCTAAGTTTAAAAATCACAAATGGTGGAAACAGTACAGCGTAGGTGTGAATATTGGCAAGATATGGAAAACTTTTTTATCTTCGGTTTTATGAAAAAAACTTATTGTTTATAAAAAGTTTCGCTTACTTTAAAAATCACAGAACTAACATACAGGGTGGTCAATAAATAAGAAAATGTGTCATACTAAGAGTAAAGTACGATTAATTTACAAGATTTTAAATAATTTATTAAAAATAAAGTTGTTCATGATCAAATTTAATGTCAGAATCTAAAATTACATCCACCTACGAACAAAAATTATTTTCTTCTATTTTTTCTTGCTTAAGATGTGGAAAACTTCATTATTTCGGATTTTCTTTATAAAATGTTTGCTGAGAAGCCCTGAGGAGGGGCGAACCAATCAAGAAAATAACACACAGATTATGAAAAAAAAGTTTTTCTTATTAGGCTTCAGCTGAGCCACCATCATTTTCAATGCATTTAACGAGGTTTTTTCTAATCTTCGAACTGCGTTTTCAATTTCAGATCCTTGTAATTCGTTGCAGGGTTGTGTAATTCTTATCTTAATTCATCGGCAGTTGCAGGTCTGTTCTTATGAACAATTTCTTTTATTATTCCCCATAGGTAGTAATCTAAAGAGGTGAGGTCAGGTGACCTCCCAATCCCAATCCATCTATTTGTGAAATTTACGTTAAGCCATTCCCTTACTTGCGCGAAAAATGGCAAGGCACTCCGTCAAGTCAAGTTGGAATATTAATCCATGCCTTGTTGCTAATGGTAACTCTTCAATTAAGTCCATAAATTTTGTTTGTAGAAAATGTTCCCGTTTAAATTAAGATCTATATATATATATATATATATATATATATATATATATATATATATATATATATATATATATATATATACAGTGACCGGCAAAAAGTTGGACACATATGGGAAAAAATTTTATTATGGTAATATTGAAAAAACTTTTTATGCCGATTGTCTCTGCATGATGGGTAACCTAAAAATTCATTTTGACATTTGTTACGTGATTACTCGTTTGCCGGCAAAATTGAAAAAAATATATATTGTCATGGAAAACTGGTATTAGGTGACAAGATATTGAAAAAAGTTATTAGAAAAAAGTGTTTAGATTTTAATTTTATACTCCTTGGCAAAGTCTGGAGCCAAAATTAAAAAAAAATATTTTACATTTTTTGAAAAAAAATGTAAAATATATATATATATATACCTATCAAAAAAAGCAAATTTTTTCTGCTTAATCCTCAATATATTTCGTCATAGTTTTATGACTTCCTCAGGAGGATGATAGCTAAAATAAAACAGTGTTGACTAAAACAAATTTTGTTCATTACTACAGTTTTCCTTACCAGGATTAGGACTTTTTAAGGTAAGCAAAACTTTTTATGAAGAATACGTTTTTTCATTAAATCGAAGCTAAAAAACTTTTCCATATGTTGCCATTGACTTTTATATATAGACCCCTACACCTGACAGCGGGTGCAAACAAAAGCTAAGTTAGCAGAGTGAAATATTGTGTTTGTACGCACGGCCACCGGTCATATTTCTCGAGCCAGATCGGCGAGGGGCATGCGCACAACTCGCTTGTGGTCATCTGCTACACGTGTTGCATAACCAGCTGGAAAACAATCAGAGTCGGATCGACGCGTCCTGTCCATCACAGATTACACATTTGCAGTGCGCATGTCCATGGCCGATCAGCTTTGTTTACATGCGCAAGGCCAGAAATTTGCCACTTTCACGAATTCACGATTATTGTTCGCGGATCCAGTAGTACAAATCAATGTATGTTGCCAATATTCACACACGCGTTTCAGGTACATATATTAAACAAAACATTTTATCGTACTTATTTTGTCTGTTATAACTACAGTTTTGTTTGATCTTACAATGCATTTCTGTTGTTTATTTTAACGCAAATGCTTTGCATTTTTAAAAAACTTTGCTTTATCGAAAAGTTACTCAAAAAAAAATGTAATGTAAGATACAAGCAATGCGTATACTTTTAAAATTATACACAGTGTCAGTGTAATGTTTATAGGTTCTTATCCAAGGGCTAATAGATACCGATATTGAAATCAGAGAGAAAATACGTCAGTTTTGGTCGGAAAATCCTCTAATTCCTTCGGGCATTGCCGACAAATTTCCATATTTGATGTCGAATTTCTATTTGGCAAAAACTGAAGAACACTTTTTGGGTAAGATTACTTAACAATCATTATTTATTCAAGATATTTAAGTTATAATGGCGTAGGTATATATTTTTTCTTAAATTAATGCTCTGATATAGTGCAGCTGTTATAGTACGGCGATATTATAAGTTTGTTTTATTTCCGCTCTACTGCCTACAAGGCCTACATGAACGATCTGCTGGGTAAGGAAAGTAATGTATTCGTGCAGATTCTCAACTTTCGATTTTTGAAATACGTTTACGTTTTAAAGTATTCTGAAGACGTTTTGACTATTTTCGGAGTGATGTATGTACATCTATTGTGAATTCAAACTTAGCTCTAAATGGAAACACAATACGTATCTGAAAATTTAAGTTGTCACTGTACAGCTTGTCAAATATAGCTTTGCCTCTGAAAAATTTTATACTTGCGCCAACGAGAAAGTGAGATAGCATTCGGATAACAGAAATGGCAGTATTAACCGGCATCCGCTTTTGTTGAAAGTACTGTCAGCGACAAAAATAAAATTACATAATTGCTTTATAATATTCGGTTTCATTTAAATAAGATTATTCTTCCTGGACATTAATTTAGCATAAATTGGTTCAAGACAGGCAGCAGGCAACAGCAATTTTGTTCCTGGATTCTGCTTGCTTGAGTCTGATAAACAATAAAGACAAATTATTTGGTGTTAAAGAGGTTGAATTGTGATTATAAATGGTATCATAAATACTTTCCGGAAATTTTTGTAATTATACAGGGTGTTATGCATATATTGAAACCGGTAAATCCTGGTATGAATTCGGATTGAAGAAAAATATTCATAAATGGAGCTTTATGATAAAAAAAGGTAGATATCGTCCCTCAAACAATTTTTTTTAGTCATTGCGCACCAATGGCAATACATACATGCCCGTATAAAAAACAGTGAGGAATGTCAGTCACAGAAAAAAAAAAAGGTTTGTTGTGACATTATCTAATTGTTTCAAATGCTTATGCCTTTAAATCCTTGATGGGTTTATTCGCTTCAGCTTATTGGCGCATAAACTAAATAATATTTGCGTGGAAACGCACTTTGCCCAGATAACACTTTGCCTTTTACTTTAGATACGAACTCCATACTGAAATGCACGTCACGACAGTTAGAACATAAATGAATTTAAAAAAGTATGCACTTTTGTTATGGACTGTACGGTCTACTGCGCTTTTAGTGGGCGGAGCTACCTCAGAGGCAAAGCTATATTTGACAAGCTGTGCATATGTATGAATGTACCAGACCGGCCGGTGGGTAGCACCGCAAAAATGCCAAGGGGACTCACTCCATCACCGAACCGCACATCGTTCGATTCCGGTGCTGTACTATAAAAAGGAGGTCCTTGTATGGGGTATGTGTGCTGTATGAAGGAAGGTAGTAGAGGAATTCTTGCTCGATCGAAGGGTTACCACCCCACATACTCTCTCAAAGGGCTTGTGAAATCCTTATGGATGTCTCCAGCACTGGGATTGATACAACCCACGATACGTTAGTAGTTAGGCTTGTTGTCTTCGTGGGCTGTAAGGAGATAAAATCTTGTAAGAAAATTACTTTTTATAAACAAGCTTTTATTATTTAGAAGTACTAAAACGAAAAAAATAAGTATATTTTTTCCATTGTGGCAATGCTAAATGCTATTTATAAGTGGACGTAGTTCGCGTGGGGGGATTCTAATAAAAGTAGTATCAAAGTTATTATCAATGAAACATATATAATATATTATGTTAAATTTATTGTCTGAATAACTCGTCGCGCGCGAAAAGTTCACACAGGCATTAATTTTATTTGGTAGAAATTGTAAGTAGATACCTAAGTAGGTATATATTTTTTCTTTTCTATTCACTCGACAAGCTTTTAAGACAATAACCTTAACATACTATATTATATATGTTTCAGTGATAACGTTGATACTACTTTTATTAGGATCCACTCACGCGAACTACGTCCACTTATAAATAGAATTTAGCATTGACACAATGAAGAAACTATACTTATTTTTTTCTTTTTAGTACATTTAAATAATAGAAGCTTGTCTTTAAAAAGTATTTTTTAAAAGATTTTAATTTTAAATTTTTAGTTACGTCTTAACCTATGAATTTCTGATAATGCAGCATTATTATAAGGCCTGTTATCGTATTCTACTCGTCAAGCCCTTTCATTTGATGCCCATATCAAGGGTATTGCAAAGAAAACGGTAATCTGCCATCTTGTGGCGTCCGCCATATTGGGTTTACAATGACGTCACATAGCTTATCATATTCTACTCGTCAAACCCTTTCATTTGATACTCATGTCAAGGGGATTGTAAGTAAGAAAAAGGTACTTCGCCATCTTGGGGCGTCCGCCATATTGGATTTAGAACAATATTAAATATATTATATTGCATTGCCACCAGACTTATACACGTGTGCAACATTTCAAAGCTCTAGCTTAACTAGAACTAGTAAAAAATTTGATTGCAATGTTTGACCTAAACATACTATCAAACAAATACATACAACAGGTGAAGTTAAATAAAAGCTTGTAATAAAAAATGCTCGTTTGTGTGTGTCATATTGGATTTTTTTGCAACAAAAATAAGTCAAGTGATACCTTATTTGAAGGATATTTTAATTCCCTGTTCATTTTCAAAGTTTAAAGAAGTGGGCTAGGCCCCTTCTCAAAATGGCGGCCATTTAAGGTTGCTATTAGGCTGTGTGGTGAAATTTAAAGCAACATTTTTATTATTTACTAATACAAAATATATAAATATGTACAACTTTTGGCTGTGTGCCACGCAGGGTATTGAATCATATAGGATATTCACTGGTCCCGCTTAGGGTATTGAATCATATAGGATATTCACTGGTCCCACTTTTGTTGCTAATCAACAGCTCGGCTGAGTGTTCGGAAAATTGTGTAGATTTTTGTATGTTAATTAAAGTTAATGATCTCAACATATATTATTTTTTAACAGGATACACCTCTTACTTCTTATTGGACTCTATAAAATCTGAAGAATACGAAAATGAGCTGTTTGAACATCCTTTGGAAGATTGCGATTTTGAGGAGTATAAATTAGAAACTAACTGGAGGTTGGTTGATATAATTTTTTTAATACTAAGTTAAAATAGTGTCATATACTCTGTGTATGTGACATCGGTCAGTCATAATTTTTTGGCGATCCTGTATATCCGAAATTTATTTCGAGATAAGGAATTTTAATTCCCCTTTTTTCCGAAACTTAAAAAAAAAAACATTTTGTTTCCCTTCGTATAATATGACAGATGCGGTTTCCTGTTTTGAACTCAAAAACAATTTATGAAGTGGAACAACTTATCTACAAATTGCCCGAGCAATCACTGGAATCCGCCCGGAAGAAAAAAAGTTATTAAACTTTAACATTTTTCAAAACATTAACTTATCAGTTTTTCCTGCTGATCAGTGAATATCAAGTTTAGTTTAACTGTTCTTCTTTATTCACCTTCCTGTTTACAGCGTGTACCATGGAGTTCGTGTCATATGGGAAATTTTTTTTACTGAAAATTGAAAAAAAAATCCCTTTGGCGTAGAAAAGTTCTGCATATTAGTAAACTAAGAATCCCTGTGGAAAAAAATCTAAAAATACTCATAGTATACATGGTAGCGACAAAAACGTAAAATATACCCAAAAATAAAGTATCCTTATTTAGCAAGATACAAAAAAAGTTATTTAGAATCATTTTTTCTCTCTTAATACGAAAAAATTATGAGCTTTAATTTAAAACAAATATATTACCATAGACTAAATGATACATAGACGAACTCTGGCGTGTATCAAAACTTGACCAAAAAGCAGGTCTCCCTTGAGCCATTTTGGGGGTTTACTGGTTTATGGCTTAGGAATTTGTTTGTCCACCATTATAAATATACCTATGTATATTATAATATTATAATATTATTATATATTATATTAGATAAATTTCTAATTACTTAACTTTGTATTATATATTATACTATAATTATATTATAAATAAGTAAATAAATAAATAAATTCCAGGGGTCAACGAAATCATTTTACATACCCTAATTTTGTTCATATTAAAAATATAAATTTCATATTTGGGTTGAAGCTTTTGAAGACAAAATCACGTTTTTTGCCATAAAAAACAATTGAATATCGATTGTGGTTTCTCAGACGGCGAGTTTAAGTTTTTTATTTTAAATGGCAACCTACCAATTTTTTTGACCATTGGATAACTCTTTAAATTTCCTTTTCGGTGATATATCACAAGTTGTAGTTTGCTGTCAAAATGGCGTCACTGAAGGCGACTTACTCAAACTTCCTTTTCGATGGATTTTATTGTTAACTTAGATAATTAATTTTGAAACAGGTTTTCTCAAAACAACTTGAGGAATATCCAGAGCACATCGGGTTATTACTGCTGCCAAGCTGTCGATATTTTCAAAAGGTCGGGTCGTCGGTGAGAATATACTTTTTCCTTTCAATATCTCCAAAGAAAGTAATCGAGTGGGTTCAGATCCGGCTACCTCGCCGGCCAGTGATTTTCTGAAAATCTTCCTATCCTACGCCCCTGGAACATTTCCTGAATAAACTCATCATGGTATGGTATCACCATCATGCTGATACCATAAATTATTTCTTATGTTAAGTGAAAGGCCATTAACAAAGTCAAACAGCCGATTTCTTAAAAATTGAAGGTAAATATCCGACGTTATAGTGCCTCGGAAAAAAATGGGCCTATCAGTTGGTTATCTAAAATACCGCACCACACATTTGTCTTAAAATAATACTGATCTCGACACTGGATAACAAATCCCGGATTAGCTATACCAACGACAATTTTGGGAGCTAACTACTCCAATTGATGAAAAATATGCTTCATCAGAAAATGTGATTTTTTTTGCGAAAAGACGGGTCATCTTCATGCATACCTTGATACCAAGCAGATAGAAAACAAACCTAATGTTAAAGTCTCCAGGTTTCAACTTGTGGACAAAGGTATGTTTGTATGGATGAAAATGGTTTGCTTTAAGAACTTTTCGAGCAGTGGATTTACAAACAGAGCGTACTATCGTGATGGGATACAGATATTTCGGGATGCCTTTTATGGAAAATCTCAGCGGCTATCAAACCCTATAACTTTTGTAGTTGTCGCCAACAATTAAAACAATTTTAATTTTTTGTTCCGTGATTAGTTTTGGGGGCATAATTAAGGAAAATGATAAATTGAATTAATAGAACTATACTGCAAAGAATGTCAATGTCTATGTTAAAGTCATTCTTATCATATTTATCTGTGTGAAAGATAATTACTTTTTATTAACTTATACCCCAGATAAAACCAGACCAGATGCGTCAGCTCCAATGTCGCCTGTACTTCATGCGACGGCGAGCCAATGATTGACGAGACGATCGGCCGGCCGTCTGGCATCTAGTACGGGGACCGAGGTTATAAATTTAAATCACATCATCACAGCCACTGCCGTGTCTTCTTCAAATGTAACGTATCTGCCGTATAGTATAGACGCCTGCACTATCGCAAAGCGATGGTGCAGGCAGCCTAAGTGCCGCGCCTCAAGGTCATTGAGATTGAACACGATATTTGACAGTCTTACGCATCTGGTCTGGTTTTATCTGGGCTTATACTAACATTGATTTCGTAACGTAAAGTAAAAATATAAAACATTTTTTTTTTCGTAGGTAGCTGTGATTTCGTATTTAGAGAGAAAAAGTTATTCCAAATAATTCTTTAAAATAACTGCTAAATAACGTTTTTGTCGCTACCCTGTATACTATGGGTCTTTTTAAATTTTTTCCACAGGAACTCTTAATTTATTATATTGCAGATCTTTTCTACTCCAAAATGATATTTTTTTCAACTTTCAGTAAAAATTTTCTCATATGGCAAGGGCTCCGTGGGACACGCTGTATAAATGTGGTTTTATAATTGTAAATGATTTTTAGGTTACAACACCCTTCGGCTGTTCCTATGTTTGCCGAAACGTTAAGAACATTTACTGAAGGACAAGATTATGAGCTTTCAGGCGATTTCGGCGCCATAAGAGCAACGCAAAATGATCGCACGTTTGCACCCACTCAGCAAACCTTTAGAGAAAGACAGATCTCTCAAATTACGAGCATGGAAAGTAGCCTGATTGGAGTAAGTAAAAAATATTCTTGGTATTGATTGAAAAATTAAAGATAATTATGCTGAAAAAATACCAGTGTAGCTATTTATTCTATACAGTATGTTCACGAATGGCGTTGATGGATTACCGACAATTTTTTTTTTCGAAAACATTTTATAACAATTGTTGCTGCTATCGAGTAATAGTTGTTATAGTAAAGGCCAATATGTATGACAAGCCATCGACTAGTTCTAAAATAGCGGGGCAGTTTACTTGAGAGGGCTGTACTAATTTAGTTCATTCATGCCACATGCTAATGACACATCAGTGTACTGACCAAAAATAAATGTACCGGGTGAGTTAACTATTGCGCGGAGTAATTTTATGCCTTGAAGATAAAATTCGTCGATAATAAGTTTTTGTGTTAAGGAATGGTTGGATATTCTGCACGTTTTAAAAATATTTTTAATTATACAGGGTGCATTCAAAAAATAGGGTGTCACAAAGTTAGATTTATTTAAATGGGACACCTTATATTTGAATGGATTTTTGAATTCTACGTGTAATTTCATCTTTTTCACTATTGGTTTAATATACGAAAAAGTCATAATTTTCAAGATAATTCGACTTTTAATGAAAATTTAGGATTTGCAATCATCTCATTGTTGTGAAAATACTACTTAAATTTTGACTCCTAGGGATTTATAATTTGTACCGTGATTTTTCTGAATTTTCTGTTCTCGTTATAGAATCTTGTCAGTCAATGGATCTCAGTAGATATGGAAAACAAATAAAAATAATGTTGTTGGATCATGATACAAATTAAACGACATAACCATGAAGCGTGCGAAGGTTCCGCGAATCAATCTAATGAAAATAAGTTTAAATTTTGATTGATTTTTTATTAATTCTGTTTTTGACGATTTTAGGGCTAAACTTCGATTTTTTTTAAAATTTAATTGTCTTTTCGAATTCGTTTAATTGACACTAAAAATAAATTACCAAGAGCGACGTGAGATTGGTGGCAAATATCACTACATGTTCATTTAAACTTATTCATAGTTCCAGTACAATAATTATTGTTTTGTGGGTTGCCACCCCCCCCCCCCCCCCTTATATACTCCACTGACCACACGAGATTCTTTTGAATTTATATTTAATATTCATATTGAAATTTTAGATGACAGTTAGTGACAAACGTTCTGATAACGAAGGTTTTCTAAATCCCAATGCGATGAATTTATCAGAAAGATATAAACTTCCGAAACGAAGATTTTTGAAAGACAAAGCGAAAATATCCAAAGGTTTTGCTCATTATGCGGTCGGCCAGAAGATACAAAAGGCCGTTAAAAGGTAAGTTACTAACAAAAAATGTGTATATCAGGTTATTATAAAAGCGTGCCTAATACCCCAAAATCTTCATTTTTTAAAATACAAACATTTTTTTTAGATATGAAGCCGTAAAAGAAAGAGAAAAAAGGGTGACGATTTATAGGAGCTACAGGAGAGGAGACTTTCCCGATATACAGATCACTTTGGGGTCTCTAATTAAACCTTTACAAATGCTAGCTTTGGTAAGAAACCTAAAAACTCATTTAAAATAGGAACCTGCATTTACTACTAATAAAAGAATTGCACATTAGAAGAACGTATTAAAGTTGGAAAAAGTGATGCGTATATTAAATGCATTTTAAAGAGATTATTTTTGAATACTGTATTTTTCATAGATTTTGCTTCTGTTTGTTATTTTTAGTTCTATCAGAAAGCCAAGGAATTGATTTATTAGACACAAATTCTGACTACTTTTTTGACTATACATTTATTTATTTTACAAACAGAAAGTAATTGTCATCAATTACTTTTCTAATTATTACAGAATTTTGAATTGATAGAAACGTTATGTACAGCAGAATGCTATAAGTTTTTTATGGTTACATTATTCTAAAAAAATTCATATACAGTCATTAACACAAGAGCTTTGGCTCAAGTTCTTGGAAAGTTCGAGAGGGATTATATTAGTCCCTTCATAAATTAATAGAGTGGAGAAAGCTAATACGCAGTACCGGTAAAGAGCCAGTCTAGTTACGTTCGTGATGGTAACTGTTAGTTTTGTAATACTGTCACGGGATCTTTATTAAAACACTGGTTTCATCATTAATTACTGCAGCGTTTATTAAATTAAAATGAATATTTATATTTTATACAATTTATACAAAGTACCCAAAAGAATCCTACCTTTTAACTCCTAATTCACGCCGGCGGAGGAAAGTGTTGTTGGCTTAGCAGCGATCTCGCTTGGCTCGAAAGGTTGACTGACGTTTTCCGCTGGTCTCCCCTCCCAAGTCGACCCGTTCTGCCCCGCGACCCGATATTCAATATGTATTTTATAGACACCGAAAAATTCTAAATCATTTAAAAATAAACTAAGTTTATCCAAAGAAAACGTACTAAAAATGTAACACAAGCCAATAAAATACTTCTTTAAAAACGCTCTAAATAAATTTTAAATATAAAATAATATCGTTAAAAGCATGAAAGATTGTTCACTTCGCTCAAGGAATGTGCCTAAAAAACATTCGGTCAACCGCAAAAAGTAAATAAAAAAAAACGATAACTTTGACCATGACCTTTTTGAAATTTTACCAGCAAATAACACTTCAATAATTTCATATCTATTTCAAAAATACATTTTTCCATATAAAACAAAATGAAAAATCGGTACCCTAAGAAGCTTGCGAATTTTGCATAAACTAACAATGAAACCAAGGCAATTATTCACGAAACAACGGCCGTTCTGGCCGAAACACGGCGCCTCCACCAAGATTGTCACGGGATCTTTATTAAAACACTGGTTTGATTGATTGATTACTGCAGCGTTTATTAAATTAAAATTAATATTTATATTTTATACAATTTATACAAAGTACCCAAAAGAATCCTACCTTTTAACTCCTAATTCACGCCGGCGGAGGAAAGTGTTGGCTTAGCAGCGATCTCGCTCGCTTGGCTCGAAAGGTTGACTGACGTCTTCCGCTGGGCTCGCCTCCCAAGTCGAACCCTCTTGCCCCGCGGCCCGATATGCCGACGCGCGTCGAATCACGCTTATAAAAGCAGAAAGGGCGACTAGTTAGGATTGACGAAAAATGATTTGTTTTTATTCAAATACGTACATTACACTGTAATGTACGTATTTGAATAAATAAATAAATAATTATATAGCGAAACTTTTAAGTCTCTTTATTATAAATACAGTTACAATTTTTTCCCGAATTTGCCTGATTCTGACTTATATGGTGCTACGATTGCTGCCTAATGCCTACACGCAAACTAAAAGTTTCACTGTAATATCATTACAGTGAAACTCCAAATAGTACAACCCAGACAAAAGAAAGAAAACAAAAAGATAGAAGAAAACAATGTAAAAAGTACAAATGTGGTAAAACAAACTTATCCGGTCCAGCAATACAACACATCATGACATTCCATTGCAGAAATTCTGAGAGCAGAAGAGAATGAACTATTCAACGTCAAAGTACAAAAAGCATTACTAAAATGTTCAGAGTCATTACAAAAGCAAACCAGTAATAAGACCCGGATGTCCGCAATCCTTTCTCAACAAATTGATTTATTTAAAAATGATGGCTGTCGCGGACGTAATCTTCAACAAACCTTTGAATTTCTACTAACCATTCAGTCCACAAGCATAGCACCCGAGCGATGTTTTTCTTTCGCAGGAGTTTTCTGCAACAAAATACGTTCAGCTTGAAAGACGAAACATTGGACGCCCTAATATTTTTGCGGTATTTTTTTTTAAGTAAATTTAAATTTATACATATATTTTTGTATTTAGAATCGTTTAGGTGGTTTTTAGTATGTTTGTATGTTTAAACTTTATAAATAAAAAATTTGAATACTTGAAACTCTTTAAAAAAATTTCGGGACTAATCCCGGGATGAGACAACGAAATCTAGAAAATCCCGGGTTAAGAAAACCAGTCGAGATTGACACCCCTAATTCGTGGGTCATGCTTTACAAACCAGTGAAAAACGTTGATGACTTTCAGGACAGGGGTAAATCTCGAAGGACTAAAAAGCAAGATTTAATCATTTGTAAATAATTCGACATTACAACTGCATCAAGCACAAAAAATTTTCAAAAAAAAAGGATAGACATTAGTGTAATGGCAATAAAACGTAGAATAAGTGAAAACCTTTACTGTCTGCAAAACACATTGAAAAGCCACTGAGTTGGGCATGAGACAATATTGATCGCGACTGGAGCAACATAATATTTTTTGGTGAAGCGGCATTTAGAGTTTGGGTTCCTAGGACTACTATAAAGCGAAAGCTTAGTATAAAACATGTATTAACACTGAAGCACCTAAGTCGCCACATTCGCCAGATATCGAGGTCTTTGTCCAGTGAGTATGCGGAGAAGCTTGTGGAAAGCATGCCCGTACGTTGTCAAGGCGTGTTTGATATCAACGGAGATTACACTCTTTAGGAGGTTAGTGCACTGTAGTATTTGAAATATATTTTTAATCTACAAACATTTTTACAACTTGCTCCTTATATTAGAAACTCAACTAACGCTTTTGTGTTAACGACTGTATATTTACTTTCTGGAATTCTTTTTGTAAGTTCATAACTTAGAAATTGATGACAAGATAAATTGCTCTTTGGAAAATTGACAGAATGAACGCTGGGTCATATTATGGATTTCTTATTTTATCCATTTATTTTTTCAGTACGACGGCGACTTATCCAAAACCTTATTCTCCGTTCTGTACAAAACTCTGTCGAATAAAGTCAGAAACAGCACACCAAATTTTACATCGACAGTTTTGGCCAGTATAAAACGAGTTTTCACGACTTCTGCTCAATTCAACGTGAACGTGTTTTCAACATTACTAGACATACTGTTGAAGAGCAAAGACACTATAAGATTGGATCCGGGTTTGATTTCTACGGTATGTCAACAGAGCGGTTTGATATCTGTTGGTACCTTGCTGATCGAAGAGTACCTGATTTCTTTAGATGTCGTACCAAGTTCGTCTAGAAGAGGTCCCGGAAATGTAAATGATGAAACTCGCCATTGGCTGAAGCTTGCCGAATTGTATAAGGAGTTGCACGAATGGAATTTGGTATGGTATATTTCAGATATTTGTTACTATTAGATCCCTATACAGGGTGAGTTTTTTAAAGTGTTACAAGGCGATATCTCGAAAACAGTTTAAAATATTTTCATGAAATTTTGATGAGTTAGTAGGGAGATGGGGGACATATTTAAACATGTTTTTGACATTTACCCCGTTTCTCTATTTTGAGGGGTGGGGGTAACTTTGGAATTTTAAATGGGATGATGTACTTTTGTTTATGAAATTCGAATCTATGTAAAAAACCACGTGTGTTTAAAATTTTTGTTTGATTTACTCTCGGTTACGGAATTATGGTTAACTAAATTTTGATTCAATTTAAAAAATAAATAAATTTTACCAATAAATCAAGTTTACTTATTTCAGAATCATGATTTGTTTCCATGGAAATGCGTTTTACTTAAGTCACTTGAGAATTTTGGCGTTTTAACGATTATTTCTCAGTTTATTGCTCAATTAAACATGGAAGCGAATTTTAATGTGCAAATGTTGTGAATTTTGGGGGACTGCAGAAAAAACTACAGAGAAGCTGCACTAGTCAACTGGCCTGCTAGGTCCCCGGATTTGGCCCCCCTTGAATTTTTCTTGTGGAGATTTATAAAGGACAAAGTGATGGCGACTGCACCTACACTACAACTTTAGTTGATATGAAAGACCGAATCCGCTTTGCCTGCTTATTAGTGACCCCCAAAATGTTACAGCGGGTACGAAATTCATTTAAAAAATAGTGGGAAAGCGTTTGGGGGATATTTCGAACAACTCAAGCATGACAGACGATAAATAAGTTTAAATTAAATGGTAAATATTTTTTCTTTATTTTATAGCCTAATTAATTATAATTCCGTAACGCAAAAGAGCAAATAAAAAAAAATTGTACACATACTACGTCATTTTTTACGTAGATTCGAATTTTATAAATTAAAGTACAGGGATATCCAAATAAAAGTGAAAAGGTTTTATAACTTTTTTATTTTTAAAGATGGGAAAAATGTTAAATATGAAAGTTTTGGGGATTTTTATGGATCATTCATATATCTTATCAGCAAAAAAGTTGAGCATCGAATAAAACAAATTTAGTATAAAACATTGATTTTCTCGCTTTTAAATTGGATGGTATGATTTATATCATATTTTTGGATTCTAGGAGAAGTTCTAGACATATTTTGTATAACATACCCTATGCGGTTTTCCAATCGTTTTTGAAATATTTCAAATTAAAAATTAATTCGCATAAATATGCTTTAAACGTAACTATCCACGTTGCGAACGAAATACCTGCTACCTTTTTAAATTTTCTTCGTAGGTAAGTCACAGTTAATGTCAAGGTTGACAATAATACTTTAGTCACCGTGAATTTATAATTTTATTTTTATGCAAAATGAGTCATTCTATTAATGAGAGATACAAAATGTTAAAATTATATTTAAAAAATTACAATAATATTAGAGCGGCTCAAAGAAAGTATTGAAGAAGGACAAAGAACTCCATCATTAAACACCATAATAAAAATAAATAGAAGACTGGAAGAAAGAGGAATTCTGGGCAACGGAAAAAGAAGAAGAGAAAGAAATGAAGAAAGGGACCTAGCGATTTTATTATATTTTCAAGTGAATCCAAAAAAATCAATTCGCGATTGCGTGCGGTATCTCAGATATGGAAGAAGAGATAAAATGTTGACTTACGGAACAGTTTAAAGAACGTTAAAGTATTTTAAGTATAGACCATATAAAATTATGCCAGTTCAAAAGCTTAGTGCCGATCAAAAAGGAAGGAGATATACTTTTGTCACACATAGTAACGAAAGAATGCGGCAAGATCCTAATTTATTTTATGCTATCGTTTGGACAGACGAAGCAACTTTCTTAACTGCGGGAATGTTTAATAGACGAAATGTTCATGTTTGGTCGGATGAAAATTCCTTTTCCGTGGAAGATATTTCTTTTCAGAGACGTAATTCAAACAACGTTTGGTGTGGGATACTACCAAATAAAATTATACGACCATTGTTTTTTCGGGGAGCATTAACTGGCCAGCGCTATCTTAATCTTTTGAAGAACGTCGACGTATTATATGGCAACAGGACGGAGCGCCTCCCCATAATATAGTAAGGTTTCGCAATTTTTTAAACCATCAGTATAACGAATGGATCGGTAGATATGGAACGTTACATTGACCTGCAAATAGCGCAGACCTCGCACCTTTAGATACATTTCTTTGGGGTCATTTGAGAAATGTCGTATACACACCAATCATAATGAAAATATTCAAGAAATTCAAAGGAAGGTGAGAAAGGAAGTAAGAAATCTGAACGAAAATGATGATGACGATTTAAAATTAGCGAGAAAATCGATGTTTTATACTACATTTTTTTTAGTCGATACTAACTGTTTTTGCTGATAAGATTTGCATTGAGGAAGCTTACGTCACGGAAAATGATATAGGCTACTTTTAGCCCGATAAGTATACAATGGGTTATATCTCTTATGTTTGCTTTGATAGTGATTATTAACAATATTTTTTTATTGATATGTATTATATTGTGGAGAATGTTTTTTTCTTATTTCCTGATAGGCCCGGACCATATTCCTAGAAAAGACCAATTGTAAAGAAGAAGTACACACAGCAATAACCTTGGAAGCTGATAAAAGATGGCGTGAAGCTCACGAAATGTATGAAAATCTATTAAAGATCGACATGTGTGCCGAGAAACAAGATTTTTATTTTGAGTCATGTTTTAAGTGTCTGGCACATTTGGGTAAGAAAGTGTTTTTAAGTGGTCGCTAGCCGTCAATTAGAAAAAATATGTTATTCTGTCAAATGAATTAATACATCTCAGTACGCACGCCTATGAATGTGACGTTAATCGCTTTCTTTTATCTATTATGCATCTGATTCGCGAAGGAGTCAAGTGTTGTTGGTTATAACCGATAATATTGCATAATTTGCGCATTATCGAGATAATCTGAAAAGTCTTAAAATATTGTTATTTATTTTCGTATTAACCGACTGTAATGGTTAATTCGCATTTTAGCCGGGTAATTCGAATTAACTAATTTCTCGGATTATCCGTAACACATATAAAAGTCCAAGAGTGGTAAGAACATTAGTTTCACTTCGTGCGTTGTGATTAAAACGAAGGTCTTTTATTATCCGTTCGACATTTTAGTAAAACAAAAGTATTATATTTTCAGATGGCGAATGGTAAAGTACTTAGTTAAATTATTTTATTTAAAATAGTTGCTAAAAGCAAACCACTAAAGAAAGTTGATAGGAACATTGTGCACCTATAAGTCTAAACGATAAAAATATTACTTGCACCTTATGCGTTGAAAATTAAAATTTGGGTCTTTTATAATTTGTTCGACATTTTAGTCAAAGAAGAGAAAGAAAGGTGCTATGATAAAGTTTTCAACCAAATTCTTATATTTAAAATAGCTACTAGAAGCAAACCATTAAAGAAAATTGATAGGAACGTTATGCGCATAAAAGTCTAAAAATGATCACGTTTCTTGCACTTCGTGCGTTGTAAATTAAAATTTGGGTATGTTATAATTTGTTCGACATTTTAGTCAAATAAAAGAGGGTATATTCAGACGTGAACAAAAAATTGATACCTTGCACCTTATTTTCACGGAAGCTAGAATATTTGCAGAAAAATTCATTATGAAATGTTAATTGAATTTTGGTTATTACAAAACTTCTCCGACTTAGCCGGCATTTTAGTAATTTTCAATTAAATATGGGAAAATTGAAAGAAACATAACTGTATTCTTTCTGCCTTGTTTCATTTTCTATGACTTTCTCAACTTTTTTTTCACGTAATATTAATTTTTTGTTATTTTCTATGTGTTTCAGGTGAGTGGGAAAACTTACCTAAAGGAGTGAACATTGTGGTACCCGACAATAAAGATGGCGTATGGAATTCTTTATGGGACAATGGCTGGTTTCAACAAAAACTACTTCCTTGGTATATTGGTGCCCAAGTTAAAAATATGTTATTCTCTGGAACCAGCTCCCAGCAATTTTTAACGGATATTAACAAATCTCTGGGTAAGATTAAGTTCTTCTAGAGGGTGTTCGGACTTCGTTGTAATTGCAGGGCATCTCGGTTTTTATTAGAGATAGAGGGTTGCGGATTTGGCGAAGTGTTGCTACTTTTTTATGAAACGAAAGATGGCATACAAATATTTTTCATGACCCCCTTCGTTTTTGACATACAGGACGAAAATGATTTTTTCCATTTTTGGACCCCTCTCGCATTTCAGTTATCTTGTAACTTATATAAAAAAGTAAAAATGGATCCTATTAAATGTGATATTTTTCGAGATATTAACCAAACATATGTTTTTTAAATGGAACACCCTGTATATTTCTTAACCATTAAGTTTCCCCTTTCGAGAGCTTTTCAAAAATATATAACACTTTATAGTTATTTTTTATTTTTAGCCCTTAAATCGAACTATTTAATTTTAAACTTTAATTTTGCGTAGTTGGCCGTGTTTAATATGTAGTTTAACGTCAATTCAAGTATTTAGATTTAAAAAAGAAACTGGTTAAATCCCGTATTTTCATTAATTTATTAAAATTGGTATTATTTTTTAAACTACAACGTACTTGTTAACTAGATATATAGAAAATCCTAATCAGAACTAATCACTAATCACTTGAAGATTAAATTAGATGTTTTGAATTATTAATAGCAAATAAAAGTCATATTTAAAAACAAAACATACAAAACTTTAGGTAACGAAAAGTGTTAGAATGGATTAAATAATGGACTAACTCTAATAGCGCTTAAAAAGTGATGTAATAGCGCTTCCAAACTTAAATGTTACCTTGACATGTCATTTGTTCTAGCAGTTTTAGTGAAAACCGGAAATAATTAAAAGCGTTTTTAATTCCAAAGACGCATTTTACTAAAAATGTGTCTTTTAATTTTAATAGCAATTTCTTTACTTGATATGGACCATGCACTCGTGAAATTAGGTTGAAATTGTAAGCAGAACGAAACCGGCAAACCGTCTTTGTTAACACAAATAATTATGACTTACCTATTACGTTATTAATGAGATGAGCATTATTCCTACCAGCTTAAACTTTCTGCCTCTAAAAAAAGGTTAAAAATCAAAACGAAACACGGTGGTCGCACTAGAGCCTCACATAATTTACTAACACATCCATTCCTGTGATCGCACTAGTAGCACACTAATTGAGCACAACTACACAGTATTATAAAATTATAACCAAAATTCTTGGATTACAATAGGAAATTTTGTCCAATAAAACATTCTGTTAAATACAAAATGTGCGAAGAGGTAGTTGACTTTTGAATCCGTCATCGTGCCTCCGACCTCCACCTGATTGGTCCGCTAAACACGTGCTCTCAGCTGTTCAGGTGACAGAAGTGAAGTTAGTATCAAGGATGAGTATTCATGAGATGAATAATGCCGTGCAAATTTTGCTTTCTGTTTATTAATTCGTGAAAGAAACTAGTTTTCAGCCCTTTAATAGTGCTATTAGTATTAACAGAATCGTACGCGCGGAGTTGTTGTGCATTATAAGTTAGTAAAACACAACATTTCTGGGTGTTTAGTTGAGCGTTATTGTTTTACTCTTGGTTTGAACAGCTGTTCTCTGGTTGTTTTATTTGTGTTTAATAGTATTTTAACTTTTGGAAATTGGAAATTTTAGAAGAGTTACAAGGATTTCTTTCTTTAAAGGTAACAAAAATATTATTTCTTCAAACTTGTTATGTAGAATTATTGCTGAGAGACTTGACAACACAACAACCTAGCTCACTGTTTTTTATATGGTCATGTGTTTATTACCAAAGGTGCGCAGTGGTTAAACATTTCTTTTGAGGGGCGATATCTAGCTTATTATCGCGAAGCGCCATTTATGACTATTTTTCCCCCGTTGAATTCATACCAGGATTTACCGGTTTCAATATATGTAGTGAATTTCATAACACCCTGTATATAACCACGAAATTTAATTTTTTTATCGCAAAAACAAAAAATTTATAGGGTGAGCCACCTTTGAGAATCACCCGGTATAACATATGTCCAGATTTTTATTAAATGTTGATAAGCAGGAAAGAACCTAAACGAATCTAAAAAAATCTGACCAATCCAAGTGCGGGTTGGCTTAGGTTTGCTCCGAATCTTTTTCCATCTTTTTTCATTAGGATTTTTCTAAAATTCAGTTTCCGAAATAATATATTTTCGAAATTAATTTTTCGTTCTTTGTTGTAGGAATGTTTTTGGTTTTTGGTATTCGAAGAGCGTGGCAGATTTATATTCAAAATCAGTAATTTTAACCCTACAGTACTTCTACTTTGATCTCCTTTTATTTTAGGAAATACCGAACAAGCGGAGTATCTGAAAAACAAATTTTCAGAAGAAATATGCATACTATGGTTAACTCAAGAGGATTCAGCACAAGCTACTCAATATCTTAAGAGTAGTTTGGATAACTTCTTAAACGAGTGGCAGCTTTTAAATCCTATGTTTGGAAACCTTAGGTAAGTTTTGATGATGTGTTTAAATAGTTGGTGACCAAAAAATACAGTGTGTTCCGTTTTTGCATTACAGGGTTATTGACTATATTTGGACCAATAGATTAACTTTTTTATTTGAAGAGGTAGAAAAATGTTTAAATTAGGAAAATTGTAGATTTGTACAAGTGTCATCAGAAAACGTAACTGAAAAAACAATTGAATATCAAATAAGCGCGTTTTGAACTAACCTTAAGTTTTTTCAGAGGGCTCGCCATTTATTTTTTTGTTTTTTAATTTCTAGTCGCTAAGAGCCAGGGTTGGGCAAAACTTGATTTTATTTAAAAAAATCAAAAATTATGATTTTAAATAGAAAAATCAAGTGCTACCTATAGTGATTTCTGTTTTGTGTGCCTGTGCATCTTCTGCAGATATAGAAAGGATGTTTCTCCTATGGACTCATTCATTCAGGTATCAGAAACAGACTAGCAATAAAAATGCAGCTAAACTAGTATTCCCTTTTTAAGCATTATAACATTAGGTATTATAAAAGCGCGACAATATTTTGTTTTTACTTTTAGGTTATATTCTCTATTTTTTTGTAATAAAAGGACATTTTAAAAGTTTTTCTTTTTGTGAAAAGCAGCTACTTTCCTTTTCAAGTATTATAGTGAATATTACAAAATGAAAATGCATCAGGGTTTTTTTGTATCAAAAGGAGTTGAAAGTTTTATTTTTATGAATAAGAATGTTTTTAAGTATCCTGATTTTAGCTTAATTTTTTTAATTTTAAACATGATTTTTAAAAATCATGATTTTTAAATTAAAAATCACTTGATTAAAATCATGATTTTAATTGCTGATTTTAATCAATTGGTTTAAATCTCTCTGCCCTGATCGAATAAAACATTGTCAATGTCCAATAAAAGTTAAAAAAAGGTATAAACATTTATCCAACCACAGAGCCTGAGCCCACGCGTCGCTGCCACGCCGTGCGTTACAAAAGCTCGCCGCGCTATGTTTCTCGAATTCCTCGAAAACAAAAAAATTTTCCTCTGGAAAAAACTTTTTCAACGTAAAACATCCTGATATTTCGATCTAGCGTATTAAAAAAAATGCCGTTTTGGTGTTTTTTTTGAGGTTAAGGAGGCGGAATTTTGAAAAATAAATTACACCGTCGGAAACCTGAGGAAAAATACATGGAAAACTTATGCTTCTGTTATTTTTTTAATAGCTTTTTTCTTTGCGAGATCCTGAGTTTAAAATGGCATGTTTTCAGGCTTGCGCGCCGCGCTGGGACATCTGAGACGATTCGTCTCCATATACAAGAAGTATTGGCGACTCAATTGAGGAAGCTGGCTACAATCAGCTGATTTTGAACAGGGGAGAAGGGCTCACTAGACGAAAAAATTGACAAAAATGTCACATAACATGATAATGAAGAATAAAGACTAAACAGAAACAACATTCCCCGTTATAGTAGTTAGAAAATCGGCTGAAGAGAACGCCACGTTCTTAATTTGAGTCGCTAATGGAGGGTTCTTTGAGTTTCGTTTTTTTTAATTATAAATAAACAGTCAAACATCGATGTAGGTAACTTAACATAAAATAGAGCTCTTAGCGAGTAGAATTTAAAAAGCAAAAAAATAATTTGGCTTGTCTGAAAATATAAGGGTAGTTCAAAGCTCGCTTATTTGATGTTCAATTGTTTCTTCAATTACGTTTCCCGATGACTCTTGTGCAAATCGACAATTTTTCTAGTTTAACCATTTTTCTAAGTGCTATTAGTCCAAATATAATAAATATCCCTGTACCTGGCATCCAAGAACTAATGGAAACTCCGGGCCAGGTAGAACGGCCGGCTTTTATTCTTATTGGGGATCATCATTAGCAACCAAACTTTTGAACGTATTAAAGAAAATCGATGCTCAAATTATCACTAATATCTCAACCATTTCTAAAGCTTTAACTGGCTTAAATTTTTTAAATATTTTCCTTTCCAGATATAATAAAGTTTTGATGTTAAGAAATTTAATAGAAATTGATCGGTTTTTGGAATGCGAACTCAAGTTAAGCGACGATTCGGGCGCAGACAACCTGAAATCGTTGGAAGAGTACTGGAAAACGACACAGAAGGAATATTTGCCGTCGATCGTTTTAAGCGAAGCTAAATTATTGTATCGAAGACTTTTCATTAAGCTGCTTTCGGAAAAATGCGGTAAAATTAATCGATCGGATCTTGAGAGGGAACTGAAGAGCACGAAGATTATGTTGGACATTGCCTTTTATGAATACGGCCGTTGAAGAGAAGAACTATTACATGACCAAGAGATATTATAGGTAATAATATAGAGAACAATTTATATTATATTATATTATATTATATTATATATATATATATATATATATATATATAATATATATATATATATATATATATATATATATATATATATATATATATATTATATAATAATATATATATATATATATATATGAGCCGGTCAGAGAAAAGTGGTCTAACTGCATTTAGGTCAACTTTTAGGAAATTCATGTTTTGCGTCTGAGCAGATTAAAAAATGGGTGTAATGGTTTTTCAAAAGGTTTTCACTCATTCCTATCAAAAATATGTTGAAATTTTACATGATACCAAATTATGGTAATTACACCTCATTGTATTAAGTAATTAGATATTAAATCTGGAATACCATTTTTCCCAGGTAACTTTTTTCCAAGGCTCGGCGTCAAAGTGGTATAACTCACTGACTTATATCACTTTTCCATGTAACAATTCCAGACAACTGGTGACAAACGATGGCTGGAAGTAGCTTTACTATGTATTTTACTTTTGTATATGCTAAAAGTTGATAAGGGTATTGATATTTTGACCTGAATGTTCTTATTAGAACATTTTTGAGCCTATTTTAATTTGTGACATTGGGCTTTTTTAATAATTGTCTATATTTTATATTTTAAGCAAGTTAGTATAGTGTTGTAATAATAATGCTAATAGAAAACACAATCGTGTGCTATTCTGAGATTACAAAAAGGATATTAGGCTTGTAAAAAGATGATATTGGTTACGTCAAAATAAGTCGACCAAATCATTTTTACGCCAAGGCCGTTATGTGGGCACAAGTTAAACACTAAATTATAGTCAACTTTCCTTGACAACCACTAAAACAGAGCGGTGGACTGGCGCGTATAAGCGACGTCTTGACTTATACCACTATTCTACCGAGCGCGAGGCGTTATGTTGAGAAGAGTAACGTTAGGAAGCTAGTATCTTAGCTATCAGAAGTATTTGACCTATACCACTTATTCACTGAATACATTACACCCCTAGATACCAGAAAATTTGTATATATCAAAATGAAAATTTTTAATTTATACCACTTTTCCTCTGATCGTGCGCATATAATATATATATATATATATATATATATATATATATATATATATATATATATATATATATATATATATATATTATATATAAATATATATATATATATATATTATATATATATATATATATATTTATATATATATATATATATATATATAATATATATATATTATATATATATATATATATGAGCCGATCAGAGGAAAAGTGGTATAAAAAAATATATATAGTCAGAACAGTCTAAATATTAAGAAGGGACAGTAAGTTTTGCCCAGTGGCGATTTGTGTGTAGGACCAATTGTGCAGTGTAAATGTACATTTGAAAGACACTTTTTTCAATATTTCAATAAAATATGCTGTCTCATTTAATTTTTTAGGGAATACGTAAATATGAATCATCCCAAGCTAGGCAATGATTTACGGCAACTTAGCTTACGTGCTTTCGCACTTGTATAAAGGTCAAGATGAAAAAACTGAAAATACTCTTAGAATCCCTAGGAAAATTTAGTAAGTATGAGCAATTTTAGATTGGGCGTATCCAGCAATTTTTCTCATTTCATAATACAATTTTTTCTGATCAAATTCACCCTTAAAATAGCGGTCAAACATCGCTCACTATAAAACGGGGAGGTGGCCTCAAGCATTGACACCGCTGCAAAAACTGTGCGGGTTGGTCATTAAGGTTATGTTATCAAACTAAATATAAAAAAGTTGTAATATTCGAAATTTATACTGAACAATTATTGCTATTGCTGCCATCAAATAATAGATGTTATAGTAAAGGCCAAGATGTATGACAACAAGCCATCGACTAGCTCTAATATAGCGGGGCAGTTTACTTGAGGGGGTTTGCTAATTTTAGCTCATTAATGCCACATGCTAATGACCAATCAATGCACTTACCAAAAATAAATGTACACTCCTTAACATTGGTGTGGGCCAATAAACAGATCTAACTTAGTGCCACTTACAGTATATAGCAGTATTATAAATGTGTCAAGCAGCCCATTGCCTATATGTAAGTAAACTTAAAAAAGGCACGTCATAATGAAACGAAGTTTAAAGTAATTTCAATGTTTAATTTAAGAAGGGAAAGAAAGGCATCGTAGAAAATAAATCAAATTAATAACAAGAAAATTTATAATCCTTTAACTAGCTCTAGGAAGTTGCAACACCTTTACAACGCTACAATACTATATTAAATCAGTTATCTTTTTAAATATGATTATTCAAAACATTGGCTTTTCTTGGCGATTATAAAATTAGGTACTTATCTTGATGATGTTGTAACCTTAGAACATCAAGTATCAATTCCTAAATTGATAAATATTCTTTGTGGAGCGCACTCCACTAATGTACCTTTCATTTATTTTTTTCAGTTATAAAACATACATATACATAAGAAAAACATATTACCAAATTATACTATTAATTAATGACAAACATAATAATGGGATATTATTTAGACATATTGTAGTTTTGACAAATTATTATTTTTATATTCTGTAACTTTAATATTAATCAAATCATGACCTTTCTTAGTGGCTATAATTTTAAATTTATGAATTTGCTTAATTCTATTGCATTTGATATAGATTTTAGTTTGTACATTACGAAGGGCATTTACAAAAATAAATAAAGAAGGATGCGTTTGGTACATGCATGAATTAAAATGTGAATGGAACGATTCACAAGCATTGTTAGTTTTCTTTATCGGCCCATAATATATAGGGTGGAAATTTCGAATTAGCTGTAAAATAATTTTCGAGAAGGTAATCAGAACTCCACCAGAATTTCTGGAACAGCCCAAATCAAAAGCTATAGAAAATGAGCATGATATGAATAGTTAGTTTATGACCAAATTAGGTGTAAGTTTCGCAAAAACCGATCAAATCCGGTTTTTTCCAAAGTTCTCTTTAATTTTATCAAACTATGCATCCTATAAAGAAAGTTTTTGTTTTAAAAACATTCGTTTTAAATATATTTGGTTTAGACCAGTTCTACTCAAACTGTGGTCCGTGGACCAGTGTAGGTCCGCGACCCTGTTGTAGCTGGTCCGCGATCACTACCCTAAAATAGCTTAAAAATAATCCTGAAAAAATGCTTGCGCAAGGCTTGGATCACTAAAAAAAGGAAATAACAAAATACATATTAGCTTGCGTCTTAAAAAATAGAGTTATAATATTTAGCGGTACTTTTTACCTCTATTATTTATTTTGGTAACGTTCTAAAACCAATTTGTGTTTAGTTTGTATACAAAGGCAATTTTTGGTATTTATTTTAATAGTTTAGTAACCAAGTGTCAGTATAGTTTCAAACTGGTCCGTTGGTGGTAAGGAAAAATAAATACCGGTCCGCCATAGAGTTTAAAAAAACTAAAGACAAAGTTATTTACTATTCAAAGCAATCAGTCATTGAATTTCACTAAAAACTGGTGGATTGCATTGACTGGTCAACTGCAGACGGTTGCCAAAGTGTAGGTACAAAATGTCCTGATTCATGCCATCCAAGCAATACAGTATTACACGACATTTATTTGACTATATTTTCATCTAATAAAATTAGCATAAATAAGTATTAAGTAATACTCATATTTTGCTCTATTTTATGCATCATAGCCGAATAAACGTTTATTCCCTTCCCACTGTGACAAATAATTAAGATATTAAGTAAAAATGGACAACGCTATTTGACGGTTTACTACCAGGTTTACTATGAATTGAAAAGTGACAAGCGACCATTCATCAAATTCGTTAACGTTTGCTACATTGTTCGAAAGTGGAATTGTGATATTTTGTATTTGCGAGAAGCGTTTAAGTGTTTTTTCTTTAAAGAAGATGACATTATTTTGCGAAAAAAACATTTAAAATATGGTGCGGCAGTGTCAAGTTTGGCAAAAAATGGGACTATTTAAACCGATAAGTGCCTTTTCACAAGTACGTGAGGTTGTATTCACTTGTATCGAATCCATTGGTGTAGTTTTACATATATCTACACATTAGTAATATTAGGGTAATAAAAATTTATTACAACAAAACACGCCACTGGTGTTGGAAGAGGCAGCCGCCAGGATGTTGGACCGTGTTGCTATGTTTTCCACTTGTCTACCTCTCTTAGTCGCATCCATTGCATATTTTAAACGGATGAATGATTTGGCGCGAAACGATTTTATGAATGAAATGCTTTGTCTATAGTTTTTTTAATGTGAATGGGTCCGCCACTAAAAAAAGTTTGAGTAGCACTGCTTTAGACTAATCACATTCGTTTTATTTTTTGAAGTTTTGTATTATTTGATTTCAACCGTGATATCGTTAAAACGTTTTTTATGCATGCAAAAACTTTTATCAATACCCACAATTTTTCTCAAAAACAGGAAATTAAGTTTTTTCCATATGACGCGAACTTTATGGATGGCTCTATATATAACATAATAAATAAATCCACACAATCATTGAATCATTAGTTTTCATTTTTGCAATTATTTTTTGATCCAATAATTATTTAATTAAAAAAGCCTTGTTTAAAGGAACTACGCCACTGGTGTACCGATTTCCAGCAACTAAGCCAGGAATATTATAAAACGAGACAGAGCACGCATGATATTTTCATGCCTATGGCGCTCGTGGCTTTTTCTTGCTTGATTTTACTTTACCTTGAGTTCATGATCTCGCGAATTTACGCGTTCTATTCGCACATGCTCGAAAATACAACAGTACAAAGACGTGTCTTAAACTAAGCATGGTGTTTCAAACGAGGGAGGAGCTCTCAAATTGTTTACAAGAACAGTGGCAACGAATTGAACAAAATGCAATAGACAATTTAATTGGAAGTATACCCAGTAGGTACACAGCTGTGATTAACATAAGCGATGACCATACACTCTATTAAATTTATAAATTGTTCACCTTTCTAATTCTGTGGTAAATTCTAATATAGGAATTTCTTAATTTTTTACACCGTATATTGCGACAACTTGGTTTTGTTTCTTGATAAACACGGTTTTAATTTTCTAGGAGACGTTGTAGAAACTAGCAAAGATGACTCGGGACTATCAGCCTTAAACAAATTTTTCGACATCAGTCAGAAAGTAACAGATATCTTGGAGGATAAACCCGATTTATATGCCAAATATGAAAACAAACTGTCTGAAATGTTTGGTAGTGACGATATGTCACCCTTGAATATTGCTTTTGAACGTCTTAAAGTTGAAGTACTGAAAACTATTAATACACAGGAAAAAAAGGTATAGTGTTCCTATTTTATGGTAACTAAAACATAAGTAGTAGTAACGATGGTGATGGAACTGAAGCCGAATAATTATTTGGTATTCAGCCTATTCGGCCATATATTAACCATTCGGTGCTCGGCACCGTGTTAGGTTTCATTGACGAATATTGGGTTATTTATGGGTGGGGATAAAATGAGCAAATTACTAAATAAGTGTGATAAGGGATATTAATGGTTTTTTATTGCATAAATTGTTTAAGTGAGTCATTACAAACCCAAAAATATTATTTTGAAAAAAATTACTTGGATAATTCCACTAATTTTTTTTTTATTTCTCGGCTTCATTTATTACAATTTAAAAAGCAGCTATTTGGCTAAGGACGTCAGGAGATAAGAAAAAATAAGTGTTAATCTACATGTTAACTTAAAGCTAAACCTAGGGGTGCTACATACAGACTTGTATGAATCGACAACTTCTGTGATAGTCCGAAAGCAAGCGAGCATTTTCTTGTACGATTGTACCTATCGTTGTGAAACTAGCTTTTTAACAATTCTTAGTAAAATTTTATAGTTACAAAATCTCATAAAATGCATTCTTTTAAGAAATAAACTCTCAGGGCTTGGGTAGTAGATACTATCCGAGTTCTAACATTCGCGGAACGTGTCCATGCCAGCTTCTTTCTTACAATAAAATCTTCAGGACGTTCTGGGCTTTGCCCTATTTATTTATTTATTTAGTTACAATATCCAACAGGTTAACCAATTATAGGATAAGGAAAAAGAAGACATAACTTAAAACAAAATTTATTATCATAACAATGGTAATATATATATATATATATATATATATATATATATATATATATATATATATATATATATATATATATATATATATACAGTGTCACACATAAAGTCCGCATCATATGGGAAATTTTTTTCCTGACAGGTTAAAAGAAATTCTGATTATCTTTTATCTTTTTAATGTATTTTTATCACCAATTGTTGTTCTAAATACTGTTTTTTATTATAAAAATAGGAAACGCCAGCAAAAACTATGTCAAAGTTGATGCAAAGTTGACATAATTTGTACAAATAACTGAACATTTGACTTTATTTCGGTTTTTTACTAAGATGTTAGATGCATAAAACCGAATTAAAAAACAATTCCAACGAAAAATCTTTAATTTACCTTTTACTGCACTTTTTAAAAAATAAAACCTTGTCTTAATAATAACGAATAATTACAACGCAAAAGGAACTAAGAGCAGGCCCACTCTAACCATTGGACCAATAGAGGCTGCAGCCCTAGTGCCAGGGGCTGCATATATTATATATATATATATATATATATATATATATATATATATATATATATATATATATATATATATATATATATATATATGTAATATATATATAGATATATATATATATATATATATATATATATATATATATATATATATATATATATATATATATATATATATATATATGTAATATATATATAGATATATATATATATATATATATATATATATATATATATATATATATATATATATATATATATATATATATATATATATATATATATATATATATATATATACTTATGCTATGAAGAAAAGGTTAGACAAATATCCTTTTAATTTGACCAAAGTTGAAACTAAGTATATTTGCACTGTTTTCTATAGCATTTTAATTCTTAAGCAGTTGATAAAACGGTGACGAAATAAGGATATTTGTCCGCGGCGCTGGCATTAGAAAGAGATTAGACCTCCTAGCCTCCAATCCAGGCGCTCTAATTTTTATATAATCTGTGAGGCCTATACATTTAATTTTATTATTTATTATCCTTGACAAGAACAACGACAGAATAAAGTGATCGCCTAATAGCTAATTCAGATATGCTTTGATAAATTTACGCTGATTTTTTTCCAAACTAGAAATGTGGACCTGGTAGATCGGACTCCACGCAACAATTCCCTAGAGTTCCGCACTATAAAACACAACACTTTAGATGCACTGTTAACCACGTATTCAATATGATCTATAAACGACAATTTAGGGTCAAATACTGCACCAAGATCTTTTATATTATTAGGTCTCGAAAGTATAACTTCGTTCACATCATAATTATAAATCATTGGATTTAGTTTTCGAGTAAACGACACAGCATTGCATTTTAAAGGATTGAGAGAAAGTTTATTTTTTCGGCACCAATCAAAAACAGCATTCAAGCTATTCTGAAGCCTAGTAGTGTCCTCGGGAGAGAACATTTCGCACAAAAGTTAAGATCATCAGCATAAACTAAGCAGTCGACCTCCAATCCCGAAAAATAGTGGCCCAAGTACGGATCCTTGAGGCACACCAGAAGACGGCAGAAATCTGACAGACCTGTAACCACGGGACTGCACACTTGCATACCTGTTATAGAGGTATGATCTTACTAATTCTATTAACGGCCCTGAAAAACAAAAGGATGTTAGTTTATTAATCAAGATGTCATGGTCAAGTCTGTCAAATGCCTTTGAAACATCCGTGTAGATAATACCCACCTGACTCTGTCTATCTAGCTGCTCACAGAGATACTAAGTAGTGCACACAGGATTAGTGACGGTCCACTTACCACTTATAAATCCATGCTGATGATCACCCCCACCCAAAAACGCCTCAAGCACAGTCTCAAACACCTTACTAAAATCATAAATTATGGCAACAGGCCGATAGTTATTAATGTCATTGCGGCCACCCTTCTTAAATACCGTAGAAATGCGGAAGATTGTCCAAGAGTCCGGAAAACATGACGTCGACAAAATTTTATTAAAGATAAAGGTCAAAGGGTGTAAAAATACAGGAAAACAATCTTTAACAATAAATGATGGAATGAAATCGGGACCCATGGTCATGTTAGACTTTAATTTATTTATAGCTTTTTCAATATCAGACTCACTAATAGATGTTAAAATACAAGTGGGATAATCATTTTACAATGATGCATCCTCCAGTAGATCGAAAGGGGCCGGGGACGTGGTACCATCCTGAAAAGTCTGCGAAAACAAATTAGCAAAACTATTGACAACCTTTTGAGGTTGATCTACAATTTCATTATGATGATTCATGATATATGGCATAGTGGAGCTGTTATTCTTTATATTTAAATAAGACCAAAATCTATGTGGTTCTTCGGAAATGTTGGCTTCCATATTATGAACATAGTTAGTATGTAATAGTTTAACTTCAGTTTTTATTTCCGAACGCAAATTATTAAACTGCTCATAAAACTGAGTGTTGCCTGTTTTTCTGAATTTTCACAGTAATTTATCTTTGCGCTTTAACTTATCTATCACCGCTCCATTAAACCATGGGGTAGATATACGGCTGAGGCCGGTCTTTTAGTAGGTACAGGGTCTTCCAACGAGGACTGAACAGGGGCTCATTTTTGAGCTTCCTTGTATTTAAAGAAAAATCTAAAATAGCCAATCGATGTACTTTTTCCTGCAGAATTCAAAAATGAAACCAAAAATTTATTTGAACCAGAAACAAAAGAGTTACGCTATGGATAAGGTGTTTTTTAAATGGAACATAGCTGTTTTTATACGATTTTCGCAACGAGTGATTTTTTTTATGTCCGTTCTGATTAAAATATTTAATATTGTGACAGTTATTTTTATTAAATTTTAATGTTTTATCCAGTATAATTTAACTTCAACCTGTTTGAAACATACACTAGGTAATAAAGGTAAAATCACCTTGAAATCCTTCAAAGTCAAAAAATTTGACAAATTTACTATAATATTGCCGAAATGAAATATTCTCTTGCATTTTCTTGGCATTTGTAGAACAAGATAACAATCTGCAATCTCTCATCTAATGAATATTTCATTTCGGCAATATTATAGTAAATTTGTCAAATTTTTTGACTTTGAAGGATTTCAAGGTGATTTTACCTTTATTACCTAGTGTATGTTTCAAACAGGTTGAAGTTAAATTATACTGGATAAAACATTAAAATTTAATAAAAATAGCTGTCACAATATTAAATATTTTAATCAGAACGGACATAAAAAAAATCACTCTTTCCGAAAATCGTATAAAAACAGCTATGTTCCATTTAAAAAACACCTTATCCATAGCGTAACTCTTTTGTTTCTGGTTCAAATAAATTTTTGGTTTCATTTTTGAATTCTGCAGGAAAAAGTACATCGATTGGCTATTTTAGATTTTTCTTTAAATACAAGGAAGCTCAAAAATGAGCCCCTGTTCAGTCCTCGTTGGAAGACCCTGTACATGGGACCTGAATAAACACGATCTTTTCGGTAAAGGATTGTACCATTAAATTCACATCATTATCAAATTCTGTCAGAAAAGACCAGTCAACAACGGACATCGCAGCATAGAGACTGGGAAAGTCAGCCTTCTTAAAATTAAACTCACAGTTTACCTTTGCTGGATGTGCTTTAGACTTTTTTTTACAAATAGAGTGCTCTACAGACAAAGCAGGATGGTACCCGTCCTGGGGAAGTAAATTTCGTTCCGGTCATTGTTAAACATTCCTTTTATTCAAATATAAGGTTTCTTATCCACCAAATCTCCTAACCTCTCGAAAATAATCAAGAAAATAAATTAACACTGAAATTTACCATGTTATGCATTATAACACTTTTATTTACATGACATGGGACGTGACAACCAGTAGTATCGCGTTTTGCAACTTTCGAGTCTTGTATTAAAATTGGTAGTAGAAAATCTATTTTTTTGTTAATAAAGACCAAAATAAATGCATGAAAACAACCATCATAAATATTTAAATTATATAGAGAATACAAAAAAAAATATTTCAGGTTTATTTGACATTCCCTATTCGACTTAGTTCTTAGAGTTTACTATTTGACACGTTAAAGTAAAGTAATTAGTCTTGTGTTTTTTAATGTTTAGCCTATTTTATTTTAAATTAATTTTCAGGAATGAAACCCTGATACAAGAAAAAACAAAAGCGATGGTAAAATTAGCGTACTTCGTCCAAGATAAACAAGATCAAGAGGAAGATTTTGTTCTGTTTGTTCTTAGGGCTATGCAGTTAGGATCGAAGGAGGCGAGGCAGTTGTTCCCGTGCATATTGTTACGGGACTCTCTATGTGAGAATTTGAAGGAACTTTTTGTTACAGAGACTGGGAGTATTCCTACTTGGATGTTTTTGGGCTGGATACCGCAATTATTGGGTAACAATTAATTTTATTATCATTTTTTTAACTTTAATTTAAGCACAATTTATCTGTGACAAATATTATTTATTTTCTACTTATATTTATATTATATATAGCATATTCAAGTAGGCTCCTAACAAGAGATATATACAAGGTTTTAATACATTTTGTGTCAGTAAATAGTTTAGTGGTTCGTACCACAACCCATACATTCGAGATGCTTTGCCACAGATCAAGTCAATGTGCCTGTTAAAAGTTAACGCACTGTCAAAGACAATCCCCAAATCTGTGGTTTCTGTAACCCTGGCCAGATATGCATTGTTCATAGTATATGCAAAGTTGAGGGGATTCTTTTGGCGAGTGAATGTCATTATCGTACATTTGTCTATATTAAAATAAAGCTTATTTTTTACTGCCCAAATAAGAAGTTGATTAACATCTCTTTGTAGTATAACATGATCAGTTATTGACACTATTTCTCTGTATAATTTTAAATCATCAGCAAAAAGTTTAATCCCAGAGTTGGGGTCCTTAGTAATTTTCGTAATATCATCAATAAACATAAGGAATAACAGCGGGCCAAGGTTGGCACCCTGGGGAACACCAGATGAGGGGACAAACTCGGCCGATTCGTAACCCCTCAACGACACTCGATGTCGTCTATTTTCAAGATAGGAAGACATCAGGTTTAGAAGATTCTGGTGAAAGCCAAATTGATTTTTAAGATTTTGGAGCAAAATACCATGCGACACCACATCGAAGGCCTTGGCAAAGTCAGTATAGATTATGTCGATCTGACCCCGGTGATTGAGGATCTCCGATAAGGTGCTAGTAACACACAGCAGATTACTAACCGTCGACCTCCTCCACTTTAACCAAACATTGTGGAAGAGGGAGATACGGCGAAAAGACTAGATTTTTGTTTATGGGTGGGAGACCAAATTTTACGTGGAAATATCCATTTTTATAAATTTTATATGTTTTCTGATGAAGGTACATTTTCTACTAATGGAACTGTAGCATCCCAGCATGTCAGGTACTGATCTCGAGGAAACCCCGAATTTAGAGTAATGAGGCGAAGACAATATTTTACAATAGTGAACGTGTGGTGCGCGATATCTGCCCATCACATTATAGGCCCATATATTTTTAATAACACCTGGAATAGAATGTCTTATTTAGAAGTGCTGGACACATTTTTTAGCGATGAACTCGAAAATTTGATATTAAATTTTCGGGGATAATACCACGAGAGCTTAAAAATTACCGATAATTTTTCACGATTGCGTGTTTCTATAATTTCACGAGTCCGCAGGACGAGTGAAATTTGCAAAGAAAACACGTAAGAGTGAAAAATTATCAGTAATTTTAAAGCTCGAGTGGTATTTAGGGGATTATTTCACGAATGAAAACACCAACTAATATGACAACCAAGAAAATGACAGGAAAAAATTGTCGGTGTAATTTTTTTTAATCGACGTAAAAAAATTATCGCTGTAATTTTAAAAAACTTCACTCATCTTACGGGACTTTTAACACATGAGTGAAATAATCGCCAAAAAATGTATTTTCAACAAGATGGTTGTCCAGTACATTGCGCTCGCGAGGTAATAAAATGGCTTCACCACAGATTTGGTCCAAGGTGGATTGCTAGAAATCGCCCAATTGTGTGGCCCCCAAGAAACCCCGACTTAACGTTGGCCGATATGTTTCTATGGGGCCGTGCAAATTGTTTATGACGCTCCAATACCAAATAATATTGACGTGCTAAAACGCATAATTACCCAGGCTGTTCGTTCAATATCTCAGAGAGAAATCAGAAACTCCTTTAGATGTCTAATTAAGCAATTAGAAAAATGTATTGAATATTGGGGTAGAGTTTTGAATTTTGATTTCTTTATTGTATTGCTTAGTTTATATCATATTCTTTCAAGTTTAATTAAATGTTCGTATTCTTTAAAAATTGCACTGGAATAAGAATTATTTTAAATTAAATAATTGCTTCATTTATTAAAGACATTGACAAACATGTCCATAGGTGTCATTATTGTTTAATATGTAGAAACTAGTACCCTGGTTAAAGGTGTGTGAGAAAATGGTTGGGACTTTAAAAATATAATGTGATAAAACTCGTTACTTTTAATATTTAAATTTTGTATTGAAATCTTATACTTCGGCTTAGGATTTAATTTAAAACATATTTCATATTCGAAGGGTACAGGGAAAAACGAGCTAAGTCAATTTTTGGCAAAATTGAGCTAACTGCGCGATCTAATAGAGAATTAGCAAAATTTTATTTTAAACATGCATAACTGGACAAAAACGGTATAAGTCATAAGATATTAAATAGGAAATATTCCCCATACAGGGGAAAAACGTGCTTGGTCGGCACGGTAAACATAGGCATAGTTAAGAGGGGGCTTGGGGGTGCTTAGCACCCCAAAGTCTAATTAGCATCCCCAAAATTTACAATGCTCCACCCTTTGAACAAAATTTACAATCCTCCACCCTATGAACAAAATTTTTGCAAATATGCTGAATAGGATCTAGGGTTTAAGCACCCCTGAATTTGAACGCCTATGGCGGTAAAGAACCAAAAAAGCTAAAGCGATTTTAGATGTGATAGAAATAAACCTATTTATAAAAATCGTTTGTTAAACTTATTAAAAACGGGCTAAGATCAGGACATCTTACCAAAATCTGATATATTTCTTGAAAACAAAAAATCCAGCAGTTATTTAAAAGGCTTATTTACGTTTTTGCATAGCCTATAGTTTTTATATTATGATGTTTGTTAAAAATCTTGATTTTTCTACTTCTCACAGAGTTCATAAACTAAAACTCGCCATATCTGAATACTTAAAAAATTGACTTGTCTCGTTCTTCCCCTGGACCCTTCATTTGTTCTTTGAAATTATAAATAAGATATGTTTACTTTTAGATACGCAAAATAACGCTATCGTAATTTTTATGCTCCCTATATAAAAAATCAAATTTTACATAACCCGAATCTTACTTATTTTACAAGCAAAAACTATTATTAGGAGTGAAGTTCTTACCTATCTTTCAAAATTTGGTCGATTTGTCCTCTTCTAAACCCTATCCGCGGACATACTATATAGAGCTGAGGATTTTACGTGTACAATTTTTAAAATTTTATACAGGGTAAGAATTAAAAAAAATTCTCTCTTTAATACTTTGTTATACTTAACTTCATTTGGCAAGGAAAGTCCGTTGAAAGACTCGCAGATTTTTTAAATATTTTTTCACTTTTTTTAGCCAATGTCGACTCACCAAAAGTGTCAGTCATTTCCAAAATAATTCTGAGAATAGCAAAAACCTACCCACAGGCTATAATGTATTCCTACAGACTCAGCAAAGAGAACTATAGTGATCTGGAAAGCCTAGATGAGGAAACCACAAACTTGATTAATCAGCTGGATAAGTTATTATTGTGTGATCTTGTAGTTGACAAATTTTTGACAGGTATAAAATTATAGAACTTATGTTGGAATTTACAAAAAAATTTGAAAATATTGAAACAAATACAATTTTTTTAAAATGCTTTTTAGAATTACTTAGTTATGGCCTATTAGCCAAGTTTAATGTATTCAGAATATATTCTTACGGCAGGGGTTGTAGGGCTAGATAAATTATATCAAACCAAAACACTCATAACGTAAGATAAAAAAAAAACGTCCTCAAAGTATGCCGTGGAATCAGTCACGCATGTCTTGAATTACTCTTGAAAGGTAACATAGGTAAAAGGTATAGGTGAATGAAAAACAGAACTGTCAAGTTCGAAAGTTTTTATTTTTAAGAAAATTAAACATAGTAATCACGGCACAACAAAAATTTTTTATGATCGAAAGATACTTTAGAAATGGTAGAAGGGTTGATGGCCAGTGGGTTTATTCAACACGGAACGCCATTCAGGATTTTCAAACAGAATTTCCACACGTAGTCATGGATTTCGACCATTTTCGCCAAGTTTTGACTAGATCTGTGGCTTTGTTTAGCGAAACAGGAAGTGTGAATAGAAAGGAAGGCAGTGGAAGACCCAAAGTTCGCACTGCACAAAAAGTAGAAAAATAGAGGCAAATTGTTATCAAACCCCTAGTCGGCGTTTAAGCCAGCAAGTAAATGTATCCTACTGAACCTACAATACAATCCTGAAATGTGACTTGCATATGCACTCTTATCGTCTATGCTCAGTTCAAGAATTGTTACCAAACGACAAGTCGCCCTGAATGCAATTTTCAGAGTGGTTTATTTGTAATTTGCATAATAATGAAAACGTATTTGAAAAAGCCCTTTTTACTGACGAGGCATGGTTTTACCTCTCTGGTTATGTAAATTCTTAACAACTGAGAATGTGTAGTTCTGAAAATCCACATTTTGTTATAGTCAAGTCAAGTCAAGTCAAAATAAGCTTTATTGTATAAGAATAAGAATTCTCGTTAACAAAGCAACCTTAAATAACTTATAACTAATAAATAAATACAATTCACTTCATAAAATTAAAAATTCAAAACGAGGTACTATGGATATTGTAATATCTCCTCTAAAGTAGCCATTAGATATTTTATAACTTTTCAAATTTATAATAAGATTTTTCATATTGCTCATTTCCAAATCTAAATCGTTAATTAAATACACATAATAATAGTTTACACTATAAATCAATTTAAAAAGTTGATATATAAATATATATACACATACATACATACACACATATACACATATATATATATATATATATATATATATATATATATATATATATATATATATATATATATATATATATATATATATACATATATATACATACACACATACATACATACATACATACACACACACACATACATACATATATATATACATACATATACATATTTAAACAGAATTTAAATATTTATCATATGCACATGCATTGCTTCATTTTGTATGAAATGAATTCCAATTAAAATAAAACATTTTTATTATAGTGTCTACTGTTACCATACACAATACATTATACAGTCAACAGAAAGATTAATTAAATCCACTGATTAAATAAAAATAGAGCAGAATATTATTAAATATTTGATAGGTTGTCATCAAAAAATTCTTGTAGATTATAATAAGCTTTATCAATCAGGGAAGCCTCTACATTCACAGAACGTTGGCATGTGAGCGGCCATATCGAAGATAAGGTTAATTGGACCGATTTTGGACTCTTAATTCGGTGCGATACCGTAATGAAATTTTAGAAAATTTTTAGAAAAAAACATCATACTATATAGGATAAGCATACACGATTTATATATAAAATAAGTACAAAAAACAACAAAATACGATAGTATATCCAAAATTCAGACTTTAAAAAGAATATTGACAATATTTATGCCGATGACGATGATCAATCCCGTATGTGGTATGTTTTTAAAATCGACACGTTTGTAAATTTGATATCTTGGTATTGGACACATCCATCTTTTTATTCTCTTCCTAAACTGAGCAACATTATTCGCACTTTTAAGTTACAGGGACAAAACACATTTTAAGGAAAGTGATTATGAAGGTAATTTAAAGCATAAATTGTGATGTCAACTGTGTTTAATGTTTTTACAAACTCGCTTCAATAAAAAAGTTTACTGTGACAAACAATTGCTAAAAATCTCCTTATTTTACATCATATACTTTAAAATTTGTCCTATAAGCAGGAGGCAAAGTATATTGCCAACAGAATTTATATAAAATCGCCTATAATTAACGTAAACTCTATATTGCGCGTTATAAATATCAAAAATAACTCACAGCGTGACGTCATGCGCGAACCCGGACGAATTTGGCATGGTTTGGTATCATATCTTCCATTTATTATGTCATGCCTTTTACCTATGTTACCTTTCAAGAGTAATAATTCATCAAGACATACGTGATTGATTCCACGGCACACTTTGAGGACCTTTTTTTTATCTTCCGTTATGTATTAAACAGAAAGGACAACAAGTCTAATATTAATATCGCCAAGTTTAGAGATCTTAATATTTACATCCAGTGTTATAGGGCTAGCTTCGCAGGGGGCGTTGGGGTAGACACTGACTCATCTGATACTTATGGCACCGGGTGACATCGGTGCCGAATGACACCGATGGATCCGTTGTATCCAGGATTTTAAAAATATAATGCACTATTACAAGCGTAATTCGAAACCTTTTGGTTTTTAAATATTTTTAGCACTGTCAAAAATAAATGTTCCACTAATTACGTTGGAATATTATTTGAGAAAAATGGCCGCGGTGCCTGATATTGATACTGCTATTAAAATAAGGAACAATTTAATGGAAGATCTTTTCAACAAGACTTCGAATTCAAGAGATGCCAGCAGCATGCAAGGTAGGAATATAGGAATTTACAGCGTTTTTATTTATATTTTGAACGGGGTCCTACAAGTTTTATTTTTGGAGATATCAAAAAATCGCAGATTTTACTAAAAAAATAAACAACTTACGATGGCAGAGTTAAAAAATAAGGATCAACTTTACTTTTTTAAATGGAATGGTATATTATTTAGTGTCTTGACACATTTTTTTTTTCTAATTTCAAAAATATATAGTTCTTTTCGGTTTTTTGGCCACTTTAGCAAGTTTTTTAAAATAAAGTTACCACCTAAGCAATTTGGATGTAGTTGCCTTTATATTCTCTTCTTTTTAGTGTTCCGTGCCAACGGAACGGATGGAATCACTTCGGTGTCCGTCCGTGTGTCACAGGCGATTTTCTCTGAAACTATTCGACGTAAAAATTTGAAATTTAGCACATTGATAGAGTGTGATGGCCCAGTTATAGACGTGAAGTATAAAAAGTTAAATTTTAATTCTGGGGGTTAATTTTAGGGGGTAAATTGGGAAATGAAAAAACATCAAGGGCATGGTGTAGGGTGTCAAATGAAAGCATATTGAAGCACGAATTCAAAATATATATAATGTATTTTTTATGCATTTTTTTTTTAAACAGTTTTCGGGAAAAACGCTTAAAAATTGCTGTCCCTCATCCTTATCACCAAAAGGATCGCTCAGAAAAATCTGAAAAAAATCATGAACATTGAGAATTAGGTGTAGATTGAACCAAAATGATCAGAATTGAAAAATTCTAGCGCGATCAATCAATCAAACAAACAATCAAACAATTTGTTTAGTTCCTTATAACTGCTGAACCATTGGTTTTAGAGAAAAAGTTTTTCGGCAAAAAATATTTCTTACGATGTACCTGTGATATGTATGCTTGTTATTTATATTTTTTATTTATTTTATTTAGATATTTGTGAACTAATGTTGACCTACTGTTTTAGATTGTTTACTGTTTGTACACCTTGTAGAGTTCGTCATTTATTGGTGTTTGCGTGTACTTACATACTTTTAGATGTTTTTTTATGTGTATTTATTTATTTAATATTAAGTTTATACTATGTATCTACTTGCTTTGTCCATAAGATATACTTCTTCTGACAATAAAGCTTATTTTGAATTTGAATTTGAATAAAGAACAACTTTTGTCCTTATACGTGTTTCAAAATTTTTAATTTGGCTTGGCCGAAACGCTCCCCACTCAGCTCCGCGCATACGAGATGTAATACAGCGTTGGTACCGTCGGCGGCGGGTAGCGCTGCAGATGGGCGGAGATCGGGTGGCCGAGGTTTGGTCAGGTGAAGTGGAAGGGCTGATGGCACGGAACACTAATTATGCTAGTATAACTTGCACTTGACCAAATTTTTTTGAAGCTAGGCCTAAATTCTGCTTACCCAGCAATTTTTTTAAATTTTATAATACAAAAGTACTCCAACATTTGTTTAATTATTCACGGCGTAATCGAATCCCATCGACAAGATTTAACTATATAGAACAAAAGTGCATTTCGTAAAAATAATGATAAAAATGATCTCTGAAAATCTAGATAAAGATTATCTTGACTCTACTCCTTCAGAGATAGCAGAAGCAGAGATAGCAGAGCCGCAGAAGGTTTCATGAGGAAGATTGTATATACGTAATTTAGCATCTGATGCAATGCACAAAATATTACTGCTGCAGTTGTAGAAAAAATATATCGTACAACATGTTTGAAAATACCTCATTCGTGTGAAAAGAGTCATTTTCAAAACTTGTACAATATACTATTTTATCATTTTTAGGGAATATGTACAAGAGCCTCACAGAGTTGAAAAATGATATTCGTAAAATCAACTCAAATGTATCAATGACTGAAATAGGAGACATGTTGAAAAATATTAGTATTAAACGTCAACGGATCATTGATCGTCTTACGACAAAAGATGGAAAACAGAAATTTTCGCTGAAACTGCAGGACTATTGTCCTTGGTTGGCCAATTTCTCCGCCGGCAGGATGAATTTGGAACTAGAAATTCCTGGGCAATATTCTGGAGATAAGTTGCCGTTGGTTCAGCATCACGTGAAGATATCTGGATTTTGTGATACCGTAAGTGAACAATATATGGAATTTATTCTACCAATAAATACTTTTACGATCCACCCATATTATGACCAATACATTTTGCAGGTTAGCATAATGTCATCTTTACGCAAACCAATAAAAGTAACGATGTTGGGCATGGACAGCAAAGAGTACCCATTTCTGATCAAATTTGGAGAGGACATCCGTCAAGATCAAAGAATACAGCAGTTGTTCATTTTAATGAACAATATTTTCGCTAATGATAATAAAAATCATCGAATTTTGACTTACGAGGTAAGATTTATTGTCTTTGTTGTATTTTTTTTTAGACAGACAGGGAATTACGATTTTTTTTTATGTTTTTTCATTTTTCCCATTCCAGTGCGTGCCAGAACTTGCACCATTTTTAATCTCGTCTGGTCCAAACCTTATATGAAAGGGCTATCTTTCCAGATAGCTGGAAGACTGCTCGTGTGCAGCTTCTCCCCAAGTAAGGTTCCAAGTCTCTTCCATCTGATTATAGGCCTGTCACGCTTCTATCCGGTGTCTGCAGAGTTATGGAGAAAGTCATCAACTTGCAAATTCTAAAATATCTAGAAAAACATAAACTCATCCACGGCAGACAGTACGGATTTCATCACCTAAGATCCACAACTGATCTCCCTATCTTTGTCACGCACAACTGGAACAAATCTCCCGAATGTCATTGCAAATCCCAGATTGTAGCCCTTGACATTTCTGAGGTCTTTGACCAAATATGGCATACCGCACTCCTCAACAAACTACTTTCTTATATCCTCCCAAATTATGTAGCTGGATCGGTAGCTTTCTTTCTAATTGATGTATGTCTGTCGTGGTGAACGGTCACTTATCTACAACGGTGCAAAATTGAGTCGATATTACTGAAGGACGCACAAGAAACTTAATTGTTTAAAACTAGAAAAAGTAGAATAAAAGTAATTTATAGTTATAATTGTTCATGCTACTAGAACAACAAGAAGTAAGAATTAAACTATAAACATAAAGAAAATTCTAATAAAAAATAAAATAAAAGTGGTTCACTTTTGCAGTTAACTAATAGTCTCGCTAATAGTTACTTTAGTTTACTTTACTTTATTAACGGAAAATTAAACTCCATTTACAGTATTTCAGTACAATAGGTATAAAAAAATTTAGTATAGTATCAAAATAGAAACAATAACAAAAAATAGAGAAATATATATATAGTACTATCCCTTTGACCACCACAGTCAACCTTACATTAATCGTTTGAGATCAATTTTGAACTTAGATTTGGGAACATAAACGTTTATTTATTTTCATCATTAATCAAATTGAAGCTACGCTGAAGCCTTGTTAGAGGAGAATACATTCCCTAGTTTCAGGTGTGAAAAGGTAGGCAAAACAGATCCCTGTTCCGGGTACGATGACTCGTATTAAAGTTTAGTTTGAATAAAATATACGTGCAGTCTGTGTCCCCAGTTATAAGATCGAGTAGAAAAACTAAACTAAACCCTAGGTCGCGTCGTGGAATTTTGAAATTTGCCATGCAGGTTTTTTGTGGTCTTGGTGCAAAATAATAGCGGGTGTTTGCTTGGGTTTGTTGCTACTTATGGGACCCATGCCTATTTCAGGTTTTCTAATAGTGAGTCTACTAGGAATGTTTTGGTAAAGAAAAAAAATATTTTGTAATTTTTGTAAGTTTAATTTTCGAATTGGCCCACCCGGGAAAGAAATTAACACGCTTAGGTATTTTATTTATTATTTTTTCTCTACAAATTTTCATCATCATCATTTTGTAGACAATTCTTAAATTTTAAGAGAAAAAAATGTGTTAGTAGAAAGTTATAGCCATTTGAATTTTTTTAAACCTAAAATATAATTTTAAATTCAAATGACTATAACTTTCTACTAACACACTTTTTTCTCTTAAAATTCAAGAATTGTCGACTATGGGGGAGTTCGAGTTGGACACTTGGAGTTCTCCGAGTGCAAATCTCAGACACACGTTCTTAACATGTCCTATATAGGGGGAGTTCGAGTTGGACGCTCGGAGTTCCCCGAGCGCAAATCTCAGACATACGTTCTTAACATGTCCTATATAGATGACAAAGGAAGAAGTAATATACAATATCTAATTTCTGTGCTCGGAGCGTTCCAAGCGTCAACTCAAACTCCCCCAAAATGATGTAAAATTTGTTTAGAAAAAATAGTAAATATAATACCTAAACGTGTTAATTTTTTTCCCAGATGGGTCAATTCAAAAATTACAAAATATGTTTTTTCTTTACCAAAAGATTCCTAGTGGGCTCACTATTAAAAAAACCTGAACTTGGCATGGGTCCCATAAGTAGCAACAGAGATATACAACTTTAAAATTTCACGGGCCGCGCCTGGAAAATTTCTGTACAAAATGTTAACAGTATTAGGAAACATTTTTTTTCTGAAGCGCGTTTAAAGTTACACTGAGAAACTTCTTTTCTATTGATTAACTTGTTTTGTCACAGACATTGACTCAACCCAACCGTACTGTTGGCTTACATCCTATCAATGCTGGCGTATCCCAATGTTTAGTCCTGCACCAACCCTATTTCTTCGTCACATTAATGACCTGCTCTCTCCAACTGCCAATCCCATCCACAGCTATGCTGACGATAGTACTCTTCACTCCAACAGTCATTTTTCCAGACAAGTATTGAGTCAAGAACTGGATAATAGACGCAGATCTATGCACCTACTCCTTTTGCAAGATCTCGAATTATCTTGTGCCAAGAACCTTGTTCAGTTCAACGCCTCTAAAACCTAGTCTTGTAACCTGTCACGCAAAAATCCGGCAACACTTTCTACATGAATGGCCAAGCTTTACAGGAATAAAACCTCCGAACTTGTTGGCATCACTTTTGAACATGGTCTTAGCTGGCACAAACACATTACTTGAATAGCCTATAGCCATTAGTCACACGAGTTGCTAAAAAGCTTGATTTTATTTTCCGAGCCAAGAAATATTTCTCCCTTTCCCACTTATACGTTCTCTGTGTTTACCAGACAAGATCTAACCTAGGATACTGTTACCACATATCAAATTTCGTTTTTTTTTAATTTTCCGGTAAATCGAAAATTTGATCGGAAACCGCAATTTTACGAAAATATATTTTCGTAAAAATATTTTTTCGAAAATTTTTCGTAAACTAAATCCCAGGATCTTTGAAAAGTAGATTTGATACGAAACACTGATAGATGCTTATGATTTTTTAGGTTATCCCATTAACAACAAGTCTAGGTATAATACAGTGGGTCGAAAACACAACTTCTTTGCAAGATTTTATAAATAAATCGATAAGTGGACCAAGACGCTCGAACATCTTTATTACACTATCAGACAAATATGAGAAATTTTTTGAGAGACTCAACGTAACAGCTGATAAATATGGCAAAACTGCAATGAAAAAGGACAGAGACAAAGTTATACCGTTTTATCGAGAAATAGTAAATGATATTCCGTGGGATATTTTAAGGTAAGATATCGATGTTAATCAGTAATTGTAAGTTGGGCCTTGCTCGTTTGCTTTTAAAGGTAATTAATTCAAATTTTATACGGGCAACAACTTTTGCACAGCTGAAAAATAATAATAATGATAATTGTAATAATCAGAAGTTACATGATCATGTGTTTGACTACAACAAACGATTTTTTGGGGCGATACTGACTAGGCTTATACTAATAGGGAAATGCATGCAAAACGTTATTTTAAAGAAAATTGTGTGATGTGATAAGTTAACTAACAAAATTTTTACTTTTCGGTATAATTTATTACAATTTAAAAAGCAGCCATTTGCCCTGTGTCAAGTGACGCGAGGAGATAAACAAAAAGTGTGTCAATCTACATGTTAACGTCAAAGTTAACCTAGGAATGCTACATACAGACGTATATGAATCGATAACTTCTGTGATAGTCCGAAATTGATTTACCAAACTGATTGCTTTTATTTGTAATATTGTATGCTGTGTAGAGTGGGAAAGTGTCAGTCTTCAAGTTGAATAAGTTTGTTATGCAACACAAAAAATATCCACATTTCCTAGCGTCACATACTCTATCCGATTTATTTTTTCCTCTTCGCAACACGACATTAACCAATCAGACGACGAATTTAACGTTGAAATCAAAGGTGTGCGTTTAGACGCGTAGCATGTGGAGTGCCGCCTTATTTGCCTTATAGTAATTGTGGTTTGTGTTATGATTGATTTGTTATTATTATAGTGTATTTTGTGTACGAGCCCAGTCGCATATGAATTGGACCAAAGAAATCTATACACAACTTTATGTTTCGGATGTAGTTGTTCACTAAATTTTTGTAAAGTCAGCAAATACAACCAAGTTTATTTGATACTATGTGGTGTTAGCAATTAATAAATAATATTTGCCCTTTATTCCTGTTACAATAATAATAAAACAAAAAAGATTGTGTTATGTCTGGCGCATATTAATTGGACCATAACTCTCTCGATAAGATAAATATGATTTTTACGTGATAAATTACATGAAAAAGTAGATGTATTAACCAATAGAATACCCCTAAAATTTGGTGTCTCTATCTTTACTAATAACAAAGGTATTTGTCCATACTAAGAATTTTCGGACACCCTGTATTCTAAACACATGAAACTTAGTCAGTGGAAACCACGGAATTCTATAATACATTTTCGAAAAATCACCTTTTTAAATCGTCTTTCGAAAAAATGTATTAAAAAAAACTGCTTAGACTCATCGGTATTATTTTAGTTCTTTGGGGAACACTCTGTATAGTTACTTTATTTCTATTTTAGACAATCCATATGGTCAATGAGCTTAACGACTGAAAGTTTCATCGCGTTTCGAAATAATTTCATAAAAAGTTACGCGACCATTTGCGTCTGTCACTGGATTCTCGGTATCGGGGACCGGCATTTACAGAATTCCAAAGTCTGCACGAAAAACGGAAAGGTATTAGGAATCGACTTTGGACATGCTTTCGGTACTGGAACTCAAATTTTACCCGTACCCGAGTTGGTACCAATAAGGTAAGTCATTTGATTTTTTTTCTTGTAAAGTGTCTGGAAATTAAATTTTAAGTTGTTCACCACCTAAATTGTAATTTTTTTCAGATCAATCGTTTTTGAGTTAAAGTAACAAAACTAGAACGTAATGTTTTAAAGTCCTCACCCTGTATATATTTTACTAAGAGTGTGGCTAGTTTCGAGTCGTTTCTTCACGTTTCGTGATCTCTAAATGACGAAAACTTGGTTTTCCGTTTTCGTCGATCGGTTTGTTTGATTGGGCGAAAATTTAAAAAGTACTTTTGATAAAAGATTTTTTTATTTGTTGAAAATCTAGAGTTGTCACGTGCCCTTGTGCCCTTTAGGACCAGCCGCCACTGCTTTTTTGGTACTTTATGCCATATTTAGACACACAATTTTTAGTGATGACTTAATGGAAAAAAAAATCCTTTCTTTCAAAAAAAGAATCATCAAGGTATGTTTTGTTAGCTTCAAAATAAGGGAGACAAGATTACTTTATTTCGGAGGGATTTTGCCAATTTTTGTATTGCGAATTTAAGTTTTTTGTAAAAGGCTGTTATTTAAACATGCTTGCATTATTCAGCTCAAATGTTTTAAAACAAACATAATATTTTTTTTAGATTAACTCCTCACATTGTGGGTCTTATGGAGCCGTTAAAAGAAAAAGGTTCATTCCGAGACGTTATGATCGACTGCCTAAAGTCCCTAAGGGAAAATAGGGAGTCCCTATTGGCTACGATGAACGTCTTTATTCAAGAACCGTCCGTGGATTGGTTGGACAATGCCAAAAAGTAAGTGAGAAGAAAAAATCATGTATGGTATGTTTTACTCATTAATGAATATTTTCTAGAAGGAATTTTTTAAAATTTCAATATTTGTATCGTAACAAAGAGACAAAATTAAGGGGTCACCCGCAGTTCTAATTCGTTCCAGCCATCTTTGTTTAGATTTAGATCAGAAGCTTGAGGAGGCGTGTTCAAAGTATAGGGAACATTGTATAGGATCCATTGGCGCACTGCATAGACTGTGTGCATCATGTCGTTGCCCTTGTTGGAAGTAACCAAGCCCCAATTTGTCGGCACTTTGCTTCAAATTATTTTGCAAAATTTGGAAATGTGGGTGCACGGTATGCCTCGACTAAGTTTAACCCAAAGGTCTTCCCACTTCCCAGTTTTTGGTACCTATCTCTTAAATGGCACGTTTAAATACGATGGTTTATGAATTCCTGAAGATATTGCAATTATCTTCAAATAAAAGAAAGGCCTCTCTATATCTGTTCAAAGGATATAGGTAATAGAAGGTTGAACAATTCGAACAAAAATATAGAATCAGAATGTTGTGATATATGTATCTCAATAATAACTGTTCATCATTTTCAAAAAGTTGATTCAATTTAAAACAAAATAAAACAAAATTATCTTTTAGGAATAAAACCAAAAATAGGATCATTGGAAACTGCATGTCGGCGCCGACGCGACGGTGTTGACTGCCAACCGCGTAGAGTGGTATAACGAAATGCATTGAATAGCTGTATTATTCAGATTTTTTCTTACTGTGAAAATATAAAATTGATCCTTTTAATTTAATTTCCTTCAAATGCATTATTTTCAATGTATCATTCTATATAAAAGGACAAAATTGAAAATAATTCATCTAAAGGATATTAAATTAAAAGGAATAAATTTTATGTTTTCACCCAGTAAGTAGAACTCGAAAAAAACTTAATAATACAGCTATTAAATGCATTTGGTCAACACTTGCGTGCGTTGACGCACGTGATCAGTTTCATGTCTTTAGGAGGACAAAACTATTATTCGCTTTATTGTAGCATTACGTGAATTATTAGCCTTTTGTACTAAAAAATTTAGCAAAATGTGATTATTTATACAATTGTAGACCCAAAATCTCCAAATTAGTTAAACTTTTTGTAAGGTAATATTTATTATTATTATAAAAAATCCTAAAAAATATTTAAAAGAAGTTAAAAGAAGCAAAGATGTATTACTACTGCGCTGCAGCGCAGAGTACAATTGGTTGTGAAACTTTTTGTAAAACTTAAGTGCTAGTCCGTTTCTGTACAAGCGATTAAAATTTAGGTATTGCGTAACTTTGAGGCATTCTCTAGGTACCAGAATGTGTTTAATTTATAGGTGAAATCACAAACCTATAACACAGAACTTATAATATTAACCTGCAACACATACAAGACTGACTATCGGCAGAACAGTCCACGACTAATTAAGCACTTTACGGTAATATTAGTATTTATGACCTTGATTGCATCAAATTTATTGAGTCCGGCCATGTTACTTTTGTCAGTATTAATTATTGTTTCATTATAAACAAGATTGGTTTTGAATTTTGTCTCCGTAATTATAGAAAATTGATCACAGTGCGGCGCGGACATACAGTTTTCGACGATGGTATCTGTGGTTTTATTCCAGATAAAAGAGGATTTTTTTTATTTTGTTAGAAATTGAGTCAACTTTTTGAAAATGATGAACAGTTTTAACCATAACTTATAATTATTGAGATATATCACAACATTCTGATTCCACAATTTTTTTGTTCGAATTTTTCGACCTTCTATTACCTATATCCTTAGAACACATGCGTATAGAGCGGCAATCTTTGATTTGAAGATAATTGCATTATCTTTAAAATGAATTCATAAACCACCGTATTTGAACTACCATTTAAGAGATAGGTACCAAAAACTGTCGAAAAACTAATTTTTTCATCTTTTTTAAAGATTATCAAAGCTATTTAAAAATATTAAATATTTTCACTAAGAAGATATAGTTTTCAGGACTTGAAAGAAGATTGTACGCCTTAAAAATTTTAATACTACTCTTTTTTATGACTGTTTATTGACTGTTCCTAACAGAACAACAAGAGGTGCGTTACGTATGCATCCCTTTACTGTGCAGCTACAAAAGCCCGGAATATCCCACTTCTCTGGCTCATTCATACCTAGGGCCTAGGGTCTCCAAATTATGGAACAAATTGTCTGCAGATGTTTTCCCTTGCCCTCCCAACCTCCAATCCTTTAAGTCCAAATGTCAGTAGATTACATTTCCCTTCTCTTTAGAGGCCCACGGTACGTTAGTACTTAGGCTTGAAGTCTATGTGGGTTGTCGACAATAAAAAAAACACTAAGTTGTTCAAAAGGTTTTCAACGGTAACAATCGGCTACAAGGAGCCGCGTTGAGCTTAAGATTTGTTGTAGGTTTGAAACATCAAGTCAAGAGAAAGAACAACAAGAATGGTATCCTTTACAGAAAGTTGCCCAAGCAAGGCGGAAACTCGAAGGTGCTTCGTCCACCGTCATTATGATCGAAGACCTCAAGTCATCATCTCTTATTCGGGCACGACCTCAGTACGTGGATACTTACGTTTCGTTAGTTGAAGGAGATCCGCAGCTTAACCTGAGAGCTAGGTGAGTATCTCCAGTGATCCTAATGAGCTTTTACCGTAAAATGTTTATTTTAGTGGCATTATACAGGGTTATTCGTGGTGAGTAGCCTATTAAAAGATCTTGGAAACTAATATATATTTTTTTAAATTTGTTCAGAGACATAGAATATTGTAATCGAGCTTTTACTACTTGCCAGCTCTACTAATAACTGAAAGCAACTTCCTGTCAGTATTAAAAAATATTGTCAGTAATATTGATCGTGTACAAAGATCGAATGAAGTAAATTCAAGTAAATTATTGAAGAGTATTCGAATATTTTTGTAATATTGACAGTATTACTGTTGCGTGAAACACTGGCAGTAATATTGATCATGTAGGGACTGCTTTAGGAAAAAATATTGATAATATGCAGGCGTGTTTGTATAGTTGCCTAAGCAGTAAAGTAGGTGGTAGATCTTGATGTAGCCGAAGCGAAGCTAAAGGGTTGTTGACCTAATGAGGTCAAAAACTGAAGGATGTGGACTGAATTGGGATAGCAGAATGCTGCTATCCCAATTCAGTCCGCTAGAGTGATTCCGATTAGCCGAACTCGTGCATCAGCGTCAGCTGTGTATGGATCCATATTGACTAGTTTAATAATACCGTTTATATTATTTTTGCTATTTATTTCTTAATTTGTGAAGGAAAAAGTTAATGCCGTTAAATATTAACAAAAGTTAAAGCCATTTAATATTAACAAAGTATCGTATCGTCGCTTAGTGATGTTCATTTTAAATTAGTTCTGGGTGTTTAGTTGAAGTTGAGGTATTTATTTTGGTTTAAACAGCTGTTCTCTAGAGAGTTTTATTAAATTTGTGTTATAGGCAGTATTTTAACATTTTGAAATTGAGAATTTTGGAAGAGTTGGTAGGATTTCATTCTTTAAAGGTAATGTATTAAAAATATTATTTCTTCAAACTTGTTACATATAAATATTGTTAAGAGACCTGGCAACGCAACAACCTAGCTCACTGTTCTTTTATTCTTTATATGGTCATGTGTTTTATTTCCAGTGGTGTGCAGTGATTGAAAAAAATAATTTTAAGGGCCGATACCTAGCTTATTATCGCATGGGTATGTCTGTAGACTACCCCAGGAGCCACTCATTCAAATATATGCATATTATTTTTAAAATTGAAAAATTACAAAAAATAACGATTGGTTTTCCTAAGCGGCGAACACGCGAAAATGCATTTTTCCTAAAACAGACAGCTGAAAATTTGCCGTAACAAAAAAATAAGAAGCCTATGGATACATCCCTCGCAGAATTGGTAGATAGTGGCCTCAGGAAGAGATTACAATACTTGCTTTTTAATTGTTTAAAATTTGTTTATAAATACAGAACTTTAATTAACAACGTGGAAAATTTCACACTTAAACAAGAATACCGGAAATTCACACATTCGAAATAATTTCAAAATATGATTAATTGATTGTCTTGGCGATTATTTATACATGCAATTTTGTTTTATTCAAATATCTGACCAAAAGTTATAATCATTTGTTTATGTCGCGCGACGTTGCTATAAATTCGAGTCTTTGTATGGGGATCTCGGTAACCGTAAGATATACGAAGTCGGTTAAATTGGGGCAAAGTTGCGCAATTTGACGCTGAATTGCAAGCTATTTATGAGTTTGAGAAATTCCGGATACTTCCGGATATATTCGAAAAAAAAAAACCGAAATTTTGTAAAATATATTTTATTTTTTCCTACGCGTATTTAAAAGATATTTCAAAATAAATTCCACTTTGTCGTTGGCACTTTTTATCCTCTTCAAGATGAAATAATTAGATTTTTAACCTGATGTTTCGGATTTCTGGGACCATCATCAACTTAAATTTTTTAAATACGGACCTGCACTTAATGGCAATCTTCATAGGTGCCTTATTATGTGTTAGATAAAGATGCAATATTTATATTTTTTTTTTAAATATTGTGTAATATATTATGTTATATTAGAGATTCCCTGTTATAAGCTTGTAAGTTTGTTGGGAATAAATAAGTTGAATTGAAAAAAAAAAAAAAAAAAAAATACTGCTTTGCTTATGATATAAGATAAAAACCTACAATGATAATGGTTAGGCAGGTAAAAGACACAGAAATGTCGAAAAATTAAACGAACAATTTTTACTTTATATCAAAAATAAATATTTTGGCCATTTCCAAAACAGCCCAATTTTTTAATGAAAAGTAGAAAATTTATTTTTAAGTAAGTGTAACACATCATTGTTTTCAGGAGGCAAAGAGCCTTTGAAAAATAAAATAAAAAGTACAGATCCGTATTAAAAAAAATAAAATTAATGATAGTCCCAGAAATCCGAAACATCAGAATAAAAAATTTTTATTTCATCTTGAAGAGGATAAAAAGTGCCTTGACACAGTGTAATTTATTTTTAAATATCTTTTCAAATACGCGTAGGAAAAATAGATTTTGCAAGATTTTGTTTGTTTTTTTCGAATACCTCCGGAAATAGCCGGAATTTCTCACACTTCTAAATAAATTATAATTCAGCATCAAATTGCGCAACTTTGCCCCAATTTAGTCGCCTTCGTATCTCTTACGGTTACCGAGATCCCCATACAAAGATTCGAGTTTGTAGCACCCTGTATACCGCTGCATCCGCAGCGCGCCCGCGTGCCTACTTTTTGAGCGGTTTTTGATTTATTAAATACTGACGAATCTATTGGTCGTAGACAAAAATGCTCAGTAGCAAGATTGTGTAAAATTTCCTCACCTTTCCGATGGTGCTAACGGCGTTCCGCTATTTTAATAAATAACTGAGGTATGACGGAAAATCCGAAAAAAAAACTACTTTTTTCCAGTAAATTGTTAATAAAAAAAATTAGCAACAAGATATTTTTATAAAAAGTATCATACATTCATCTGGACATTTTTAGGTACCCATTCCAATTGGTTTCATTCATTGCAAAGTTTTTTTTCTGATTTCGACTCTCCAGATCTAACTTGGCCTCCTATATTATTTTTATTATTTTTAAAAATAAAAAATACGAAATGGTGACAATAAGGTTTTAAACGTTATCGAATGTGTATCTTCACCTGGTATGCAAAAGTAAAAAACAGTATTTATTAGGTGTGAAAAATTAACGTTTTTCAAAAAATAAATGCAGTTTTTAGGTATATTTCAAGCTCAGAGATTTTCTAATAGACTGACCGTGAATAACCCTTGATTTTCCACGTCCCGTCGTTCTTATATGTTTTTTCCTTCCTCTGCAGATTACGTAACAAAGAACCTTTATCAATCGAAGATCAAGTAGACAGTTTAATTGATCATGCAACTGACCCGAACCTGTTGGGAAGAATGTTTGTGGGATGGAGCTCCTACGTGTAATGCTAGCTGTACATTTGTACGTGAGACTCTTGTATACAAATATATAAAAATACACTTTGGTGCCTAGCACATCTCGAGCACATCACATTGTATTTGTTGTTGTAAGGCTGTTTAAGGGTGATAATAATATTTTTTCACTATAAAAATTACATTTTTAGGATTCAATGTTGTTTTGTTTCAATTATTGTGTTATTTTTTCAAAAAAATATATCTTATAAAAAATAATAAAATAAAATTTCTCAGGAACTATTTATTTGCCTCAATTTAATGTAGGAACACTTAACGCAACTAAAAACAAATGGTTAACACCGTCTCAAAGTCAAGTTTAAATTAAGAGTTAATGCTATTACTTAAAATAAATGGTTAAACATGTGTAACTTTTTATTATAATCTGATAATAACTTTACTAAGTTGGTAACGGTACTTGCTAAACGTACATCATATCCGTCCCTGCCCAGGCAAAGTATCGCAAGCGCCATTTTCGTCCAAATAAGTTTTTAGTATCGTTGAAACCGTTTCTGGGAGACACATTAATTAAGTAAAACATCATAGGCCCCATATTCGTAAACTGTCTTGTACTTGGAGCTTGCGACATTTTATGAATCGATAGAAATTTGGTCAGTGCGCTTCTATAATTTTAATTATCGTAACCGCCTCAGTGGTGTACTAAAATACCGTACACGGCTGTCGCTTAATGTCTGTTCAAAGATATACCGTCTGATCCTTAACGGCATAAATCGTGTCCTGTTTACCTAATGGCGCAGGGTCGTACCCTCCTTAAATAAGGATTCCAAGAAAAATTAGGTAAAAGAAATGTATGCTTGTATTAAGCTGTAATAATAGATTATTTTTATATTTTATCGTTCCTTTTATTTATACATATACATATATTAAAAAAATAGTTTAATAAATACTTAGAGATGTGCCATGAGATTGTTCTCAAGGGAATATTTCCGAAGAGCCGTAAATTACCGAGAATATTTCCCAGCATAAATTCTCGAGAATTTATGATTTTTGAAAAAAATATAAATTACTGGAAAATTACCGAGAATATTTCCGAGAACGAGAATGTTCTCGGGAAAATTAATATTCTCGGAGAATTAATGAGAATTTATGGAAATTTAAGGTAATTTATTTTAATGCCGCTATTGTATCATAGATGGAGCTTGGAGCGTCTTTATCGTTATTTCTTTTCTGTGTTGTTTTAAATAACTTGTTTAGACATGTTAGGTATTTTATACAATGCGTTTCTAAGTTGTGTTTTATTTATAAATAAAGTGACTTGAAAATAATGGAAAGAAAAATTTAATGTGTCTTTATTTTGACTAAGATGCGTAACCACGTTAATTTACAATTTAAATATTTTCTAACCGTGTGTGCAGCGCTATCTCTTTATTTTTCCAGATAAAATTATTGGAAAACTACTTTGGGGGGTAAAAAATATGTTCTTCCAATTTATGCAGTCAAACAAAACATAAAATTCTCCGACATCTAAAATAAATTCTCCAAAATTTCCGATAAATTCTCATTTTTCTCAGAGAATATTTTTCCCAATAATAAATTCTCGAGAATGTTCCATCTCTACATCTCTTTATTTTTTCAGATAAAATTATTGTAGGAACTACTTTTGTTAAAAAAAATATGTTCTTTCAATTTATGCAGTCAAAACATAAAATTCTCCAACATATAACATAAATTCTCCAAAATTTACGATAAATTCTCATTGTTCTCGGAGAATATTTCCCAAAAATAAATTCTGGAGAATGTTCCATCTCTATAAATACTACAGCAATTAAATATTAAAACAAATTGTTTTATTACCCATTAGAAATCACTTAAAAAATCACATTAAGTTTAACCCTGTGCTGCTATTATCCCATAGCAAAGTACCTGAAGCAGAGTTGCCAGATTGACAGATAAGATCGGCACAGGCCAAGTATTTAGAAAGCGTAGTTATATATTAATAAAACGCTATACTTTTCCCTGAAAATACGCGTTTGGCAACGGAGCAGCTTGGAAATTATTGTAATCGATTTGTCAAACGGTACATATATCTTTAAACAGACTTTTTACGTTTCTTGTCATATCTAAGCCTGCAAAAGACATTGCATATCTTACAATTTTAAATATTGCCAGAGACAGCTGAAATATCGTAACCTGGTACCTTAAGAGACAATTTTAGACAAATGGCGCTTATGATACTTTGCCTGGACAAGAACGATATAGTGAACAGTGGATTTTCACTATTAGTTTTTACAAAACAACTTGTTGTCCCTATGTTATATAACATATGAAAATGATGTATGTATCTACGGGAAAATTTCGAAAACAATCTTCCAGAATATTTTAAACCAGGTATGCTCTTTAAACTGGCCGCAAATCTGAGCAAATTTTTACATCATCTTGTTTTTATCGGAAAAATATCGAAAAAATTTAAATACAAGGTTCTTAATAAGTACTATTACTACTAATTATATTTTCTAAGTAACTGACCAATGTCGTCTCTGTTTTGTTTATAAAAACCTTCAGGAGTGAGTGAGAAGTCGGCATTCTGAGTTAGAAAGGGTACCTTGCTGCTACTTTGTTGACTTACTGATGGAAACTCTTCGAAGCTTTTCCTGTTTCGCGTGAATTCGAAAGCGAAAGGCGTAGTGGTGACCTGAAAAAATAAATCATTAAAACCTGTTTCAGTTTTAACAGATTTTCTTTAAAAACTTAACGGCCAGATTTTCCAACGCTAATCCGATCTAATTTGACAACCAAAAGTTTTAAACTGACAAGTTTAAAAATAGGACAATTAAGTTTTATACTATGACTTTGTTTTTTCGCAATTTTAGTACGTACTTTGGACAATAATAGAAGTAAATGCATTCTAGCAACCTTCTTCTGCAAAGTTTTTAATGACGACTTATTACCAATGACAGGACAAAAACCTGTCAAAACATAACTGATCAACTATAAGATCTTAATTTAAACCAGTACTAAATCTTAAACATTCTTAGTAAATCTGAACGTAAATGTTGCTATCAAAAAAACAATTTTTTAAAATATTTTTTCCAAAAATTAATTTTTTATAGCACAGTTTTTCGAAAATACAGCTTTTTGAAAATTGAATTTTAACCTCTTTCAGGCCTGTAAAAATTATAAATTGTCAGTAAAATTAATAAATGGTCGATAAAAGTAATAAATAGGCAGTGATATTAATAAATCGTCGGCAAAAGTAATAAACAAGCAGTAAAAAAATTAATTGCTTCAAATACAAGCCAAGGGTGTAAATAGCATTTTTTCTAGGGAAGGGGGTCAAAGTTGTTAAAATGCTATCTGGGAGAAGGGGGTGATCTGTATAGTAATTTAACGGTATGTGAAGTCCGGCCCTGACCAAAGTTCAAGTTGTGTAAACAGAATGTTACTAGAAATGACATGCATCAACGGCCGCCATTAAAACCTTACCTGATATTGCTTATATACGTCCAACCAACGCGACATAATTATTTGTGTGCGTGTTTCGACTAACGGCTTGTGCAATAATATTAACATATTTATTGAAAACGCGAAATTACGAAACAAACCCATTAGTATAATATAGGTACATATATTAATATAGGGCACTGGCTTTCTCTGTAAATTTACCCTCGTTTCCTGCAGTTCCACTTCGCAAGGCGATCGAAACATATGAAAAGCAAATGAGTATAGATGTTTTTTTATGACAAAGTAGTAAGTTGTTAAAAAATAAGTAACTAAACAAACCTGTTTAAAATTAAACATGTTCCCATCAGTTGCGCTCGTGCTGGCTTCTTCACGTCCGAAATTAAAATTGAAAGATTTATAATCCTTCTTATCGGACTTAATGAACCGATCGAAAGTTTCGGCATTTTTGTCACTGAATATGTTCATATTGACGGAGCTGCTGCTAGAAGGCAAAAGTTTTCCTTTGAACTTTTGACGCTTCTTTTTTTCTTTGGTAGGGATCACCTTCAACAAAAATAAAATTCTACGTTTCATGTTTTTCATACTATCATAATGTTAATTTTTTTTTAAATGGCCCTGTATTTTCAGCCGAAGTTTACAGCTTAGTATAGTACGTAAATTTTATTTAACTTTCTTAAATTCAACTAACGAAAAGAGAGATTGCTACAACAATCAGCGTTTTTTATTTTTTGTAACTTGAAACAGAAACGAAAAAATGTTTGAAAAAAATATTATTTATGCAACTAGGGCGAAAAGTTAGTGTTTTTCGCACTCAACATGTCAAGGGCGAAAAACACTTTTGTGTAGACCTTTTTTTCTCAAAATAAAAACACATTGTTGTGTGCCAAAATGCAATTGCTACCTTTTTTTATCCGACACAGCCATTCCAAATCTGGGAACGCCAAATACCTATTATGGTTTTAATTTTAACACTTTTTACAGTGTTGGACACTAAATATTGAACTGCTCGACTGGACCGCCATTTACCTCAATGCATTTTATTAAAGTTCTTCTTAGCTTTTCCAGTGAATTTCCAATGAACTCTGAATAATTTTGATTTAAGGCATTAAATTCAGTTCTTATCAGATGGGTGAGATGATTTAGGTTCTCTATGATATTCGCATTTATTCTATCCTTCAAATGACTATAAAATGCATCCATAGGGGTTAGGTCAGGATGTTCGGAGGCCATTTAATAGGATTATCTCTTCCAATCCAGTCGCCAAATCGTGGATTTAGGTACGGTCTTACCATAAGGACGTTGTGGGGCGGAGCTCCATCTTGTTGGAATGTAATATCCCTTAAATTTCTAAGCGGCAATTCATCAAGATAGTCCTCAAGGTCATTTTTTAGAAACTGCAAATAGTTATTACCATTTAAAGTTCCGTCAAAAAAATGCGGCCCCAATACTTTGTTGTCCAGAATGCCATACCATACGTTAACAGACTGGCGTCCCTGAAACTGGAACTCTTTGTAGAATTGTGGATTTTCTGTAGCCCATTATCTAGTATTTTTCCTATTTATCATTCCACTTGTTGAAAAAGTAGATTCGTCCGTCCAAAGAACACTTCTTAGATAACTATTGTTGGTATTGATTTTCTCCATCATTACGCGACAATAATCTATTCTTTTTTTTCCTTGCCTTGCTGTTAGTTTTGGAGTGGGTCTGATCTTAAAAGCCTTGTAGCCAGCATTTTTCAGAGTTTTTTTTTAACTTTTTCGTATGAAGTATTTCTAGTATTATCATTTATTTGTCGTAATTCACTTGAAATAGTTCTAATAGATTTATTTCGATCTTCTAGGATAGCAAGTAACACATTCAACTTTGCATTTTCATCTCTTGGAACATGCATTTTCTTCCTATGCAAATTTGAGTTTTGTTGAAATTTGGCGTATCTTTTTTTCGTTTTTCGTTTTCTTGTATGGAACATGCGCCCGGGCATTATTTCTCCGGAGCTCTTGTTGTGCCATCCTTACATTACAATTATTTGTAATGTATGCTATTACAATTGACTGTGTTTCAATTTCAGAATAAGGTATTTTTAAGTTTAATGTCAACACTTGTCAAATCTCAGACTATACCGTATCCATTTTTTTTTGAGAATGATGACAGAAACCATTTTACAACGGAGAGATCAATTAGTGTCTCTCTCTCATGTTCTTTCTCTCTCATTTTTTTTCTCCCTCGTCTTCTTTCTCTCTTATACTCGTAAGAGTTTTACAGCTGGTAGAAAGTTAGGTTACGAAAAAGATAAACATGACATATTATTTGAAGCCTCTCCCATAATATAAGTTGTTTTTGCAGTGTAAAAATGTACTTAAAAAGTTTATATAAAGAATTAGCAGCTTAAATTCCTGTGTTCTATGACTGACTAACAACTATTGAAATATTAGGCAAGGTACATATATTTGTTCTCCTTTAGATTACTTGGACCGGGCGTTATGGGAATGAGTAACAGGAAAGCCGACCCGATATAAAGTTTAGAATAGTGGGCATTCAAAAATAAGCATTTAAGTAATTAACTGCGCTCTAGATTTAAAAATAAAAATTAAAAAAAAAACACTTCAAATGCCAAAAAATGACAAGGCATGGGTGTATTTAGAGTGTCAAGGTCAACCGAAATATGCCAAAATATACAAGGTTGTCCATTTAAAAATCAAAACTCGATAGCAGGAACCTGGAAAATAAATAAGGTTTGGCAACACAGTCATAGTCAAAAAAATGAAAAACTATGCCTTATTTGACTACCTAAATTTTTGTTTCGTTATCTTGTCTAGGAAAAAAGTTGTAAGGGTAAGCCACTATTTTGTGGCATTCGGTACTATGTTAACATAATAAATTCGTAACATCTTGTACGGAAGTACTCTGTAATTCATTTCAAAATTCATTATAATATCCATCTCTTACCTCAACACCTTCCTCAGTTTTCCTTAAAGTTGCCACACAAGTGCTTCGTTGAATCTGCTTTACGCTGGGCCTTCTAAGTCTCTGTTCCCACATTTTGGCTAATTCGGTGGAGCTGCCGCTGCTGCTTTCAAAGAACTTTTTGTCTTGCTCGTAGAACGCCTCTTGTATGTTTTTTTTACTTAGCTTGGATGGCGGGATGAATTTAGACTGGGGTTGATCTAAAAGATATTTTAATAAAATTAATTACAAATTACACTATAATCAAAAAACGATTATTTTCTATTTACATCACAGATGAACGATTCGGGTTAAGCATGGTAAGTATAGGCAACTGAATATACACTCAAGGCCGTACTTCTTATTTTTAATGGACACGTGACTAATTGTTATAAACAGTACGACTAATCACATGATTGTTAAAAACTCCGAGCAAAAAGATAAAAAGAACTGAATTTGAGAACTTATGCACGAAATGGCGACGGGTGCTTTACTTTAAATCTGACGTCACTTGTTGGCTTGGGAAAATGGCAGCTTTTTGAACTGTAATAAATTATACCGAAAAGTATTATTTTTTTTGTTAAATTTATCAATAGTAAGTGCAATGAAAATTATCGATAATTTTTGGGAAATTTGGAAAGATGCCCGAATGCATTTTAAGTTGAAAAAGAACACGAGTGCCCTTTTTAATTTAGAATGCATAAGTAAAAAATTATAGATACATTTTCATTGCACGAAGTGTATTTCATGAGAGAATTTCATCAATTAAAATTTTCAATTTTTGGTATACCCCCGTAAGTATAAAACTTCATTGTCACAATAACGTCAAAAAAATGGCAAGATCCAGTAACCAGAGCTTCGTTGTCATGTCACAAATTCTTGATTGTTATAATCGTTTCCATGAAATATAAATAAAGCAATACAAACACGATATAGATATCCACAGGACCAAGTTAAAATATCTAAAAGTAATAGGTATAATAAAATTGCATTACTTTAAAAACCCGAACAAACTTAAAGGGATTAAAAATATTAGAATATAAAAATATCTGTACTAGCAGGTTTTATAATTACCAAATTAGCTCCCTATCCCTTCTCTCGATAAGTACAACCTGATCTGCATTTACAGGCACATAGAAATCCTTAAAATTATAAAATATATAACTATTCACTCCATCATTGCTTGGCTGCATATCAAATATCACAGAGTTGTTTCTATTTTAAAACCATTTTAACCTTAAAATATATCGCTCACCGAGTTCTATAGTGGCATAACTCAATAAATACACTTCTTAAATATTTAAAGATTTAAGTTTCAAAGAACAAAACTAAGATTTATTTACCCCTTAAAAAATTTCAATTAACTAAATGTTAATAAATATTAAATTATTAGCGGGCAGAACATAATTTTTACAAACTCGAGCAATATTTTAGTACTTTGATAAAGTTATGCCATTATTGAATTTATAAGCCGTGGTGTATTTTGTGTTAATGTGTCAGTTTAATTCTGACTCAAAAAAATACTTTTGCTAAACAAAATGAAACAAAATAATTTTTTGTAATCTATATTTGTTCTTTTAAAAAACAGGTAAAAACAGGTTTTTTTTTCTAGTTATTTGTTACACAACTGACATTACATTTTGCACGCACTAACAATAAAAAAGTAACTTACTGGTATTTTTAGGAACACTACCTACTTTATATTTACCTTATTCTGGACAAAGAACACATTATTATTAAACTAATAATTATTGTCAACAATATTAACTAATGCCTAAAACTTGCTTTGGTATAAGGTATAATACTAAAACATCAATCTTCAAACCTATCTTAACTTTACGAAACTAACAAAAAAAAACTTTTTTAAACTTATTTTCTTACCTACAAGGAATCATAAATTATTGTTTAGTTTATTTATTAATAAAAGGTAAATTTCTGTAAAAATCACTGTGATTCTTTATTATAGCGTTTGATCTAACCAAGAACATTAGGTCTTCATATTTATTTTTCGAGATGGGTATCTTCTCTGCATAAGCAGTTTCTAAATTATAGCCCTCAAAACCTAAAAGTGGAGTTATAGGATTTCTTGTACGCCTCTGTTTGGTTATGTGTACCTCTTTAAAATCAGCGTCTTTAAAAGACGTTTTATAAAAGAACATGTCAGTGTGTTCTTTTTCTACCTTGAGAACTGAGATGTCACCAAACTTAAAGTTCTCCCCTTTAGAATTTATGCTACAGTTTAAAACTGTTTTTTCTGTTAGCTTTTTCAGATCAACGAAGTCTTCGTGTGTAAATTCGATGACTTTATAGGGAGTTCCAGTTTTTTTTGCTGTTTGCACCAAGGTAACATATTGCGCAGGAGTATAAATTGGGCCGGATTTTAAGGCTCTTTTAATATTTTTCTCTATCAGCGAATGGACATTATCTCCCTCGTTCTGTGTGTGCCCTGTCACTAAATATTTGTGACTTATTGATTTAATTTTATAATTTGCAACTGCATAGAGAAAAGCAGCAAGAATAAATTTATTTTTTTGCTGACCGGCACAGTTATCTGAGTACAACACAATTTCTAAATTTTGAGAATTAGCTTTCTCTGCAGTTTCTTTCAAAAAATCTAAAAGACAAGTTCCGATCTCTGTTGCCCCTCTTTTCCCTTCTCCCTCGTGCCACATAAAGCAATAAACACTTCCTTGGCCTTTTTTTTCGAGTTCACAAACAGTAAAATTATAAGTTGATAATTTTGATTTATAATAAAAGGATGATACTTGGCCACGAGGAGTGGGCAGAGCAGCTTGTAGATCAAAACAGGCTACTTTGTAATCGGAGGAAATCAGATTCTTGTCTTTATTTTTTTCTTCTCTGCTTAAACTTTTTTCTTCTTGGTGCCTTTGATATTCCTCTTCAACTTTTCTTTTTTCCCCATTACTCGAATTCTGATATGACACACACGTTTGACATTGATCTTTTTTCGGAGTAAAGAAGGCTATGTTAAATTCGTGATTAAAAATATCTCGATACATAGAAAATTTAGCGAATGGTTTATTTTCTTTTTGGCGATCAGATTTGTAGTCTCTATATAACTGAGCAATAGTTTTTCCTCCCTCAATATAAACTTTTTCGCTATGAGCACGAACGTAGTGACTCTCTATTGTGGGAATTGATGAGATATGTGATTTGATACCATTCTTAATATCTTGGGAAACTGTTTTGTGGTTCTCATGTTTTCCCCTAAGATCTTCTCCTAGCGAACCATCAAGTGTCTTGGAAATAACAGTCCGGATACATCGGTTTGTTATCCCTAATGTTGACACAAAAAATGGCTTGCACACTCGTATTTTTGTTTGATTTTTCATAAAGTAAAAGGCGTGATTATTTACTCTGTTTTTTTCTTGTGTTCGCTTAACATCTTCCATTAAAGTGACTATATAGGTGCGCTGCTTATTAATATCTCCCATAGCCCAGTAGTTTTCAAAAAGAGCTTTCCTCTCTTGATCAGAAAATTTAGTCGTGCATTTTTGTTTGCATTTTGCTATATCGTAGGGTGGTTTAATTGATCTTGCTGTAACATCTTGCTTATTTTTGTAAGTTTTATAACCCTTGCCACTATTTCTTAAACGCTTAATGCAATTTTTAGTCCAGGTAGATGGATTGCGTTTTCTTTTTCTGCTTTTATGTCTAGTGTCAGATTCTAGAGGTACATGTTTAGTGTCGTGTCCAGTAATAGTTTGGATATGTTCAGTTTCTGAATCAGATGATGGTGATGATGATAAATCTTCGTTATAATTGGGATCCTTAACTGAGTCGTCTGAACTGAAATCGCTATGAGAATTTGATTCTGAAGAGTCAGAGGAGCTGCTAGAATTAGAGGATGAACTAGAGGATCTCTGTTTACTACACCCAGGATAATCTTTGCATTGTGACACGGTATGCAAGGCCGGCACTGAAAGATAATAAAAACGTTATGTGAAAAAAACTAAATAAAAGAAAAACCAAAATTACCTGCTGTTTCTCTATTTGAAACGATTTCCGAACTAATGGGGTATTGTACGTTTGAAGCTATTGCATAAGTATGTACATCAGAATCATCGCTTTTACAAGTCTCTGTTGGCAAATCTAAAAACGGAAATTAACATTAAATATTCCAAAACAAGCAAAAACATAAAACTTACTGTCTTGATTAATATTATGTTCTTCTTCTGTCCTTAAACACAGTCCTGTAGTGCTAGGCTCAGGAATGGTAGCTGTTAACTTGCTCACCATTGAATCTAAAATAAAATAAAAATAGGAGATGTAATATTAGTAATAAGTATCTAGAAACGTGAAGAGTATACGTGAGTGTGAGCTGTAATTTAAAAACACCCAACTGTAATACATATTTAAAAGACTTAATTGCGGCACTAAAAAACACTACAGTTAAATATTGAGAAAGGACAATTTACCCTTGTTTTTTTCAGTTAAAATACCAGAAGTATCGAGTCTAACAAAGGAGCTTTCAATCGAGTTGCAACTATCCAACTTAATATCTTCTTGAGATTTGTCTAAAACAAAAATGATAAATTCCGTTATTTTAAAGCACAAATTAACCACACAATTAAATTAATGGTCTTTTTCTCTTAACAGTTATTGCGAGAGGCAGACTTTTACAAATTATTAATTTTTTTTTGAATTTTCCACCATACATACTAAAAAAATATCTTACTTTCTTTATTAACCTCTGAGTATAATGGTTCTGAATTATCGTGACTAATGGTTTCCAAGCTGTCTACTGGTCCTTCTAAAAAAACAAAATGTATTTTTCTTTACCAAAACCCAAATTATCTCAAAGTTTAAAATTTATTAATATTATTATATTAATTTATTTACCACCTACCTTCTGATATTTTTCTAATGCTTTCTTGATGTAATAATTTTTCATTTAATATCACTCTTCATTCTGAACGGGGGTCTTTTTGCAGCCTATAAGCAAAATGTTACATTTTAAATATTAAAAATTATGTTTTTCATTACATAGGTAACCAAACCATTATATTTTCTTATGAATATGAAATTACCTAATTCCTAGTGCTGCCAGCATTTTGTCTGACCGGGATAATGCCATTTTGCCTAGAAAAGAAAAAACTCTAAATAGCGTGTTATTGCAAAGTACTTGCAGATGTAATAAGTTACATTAAACAGTACATGTGCAGGAAAAACCTAATTATTTTTTTAAATACACACAAAAAATAAAAATTCAATATTGGCATAATATAAAAGATACTAACGCAAAGAAAATTCTGTACTGGCTCAATATTGGAATATGTGTGTTGAATCAATTATATACTGGCACAATTATAAATGTGTCGGTATTAGACAACCAAACAGAACATAATTTTTTGTAACTTTTTGGCACAAAATTAAAAGCGGATTAGGTGTATAAAATCTATACCGGCACAACTTTAAATGTGCCACTGTTTACTGAAGTAAATTCAACAAAAAAGAAAATTTATTTGTCATAATTATAAAAATGCTAAACTAAAAACATGCAATACTGGCACAATTCCAAAATGTGTCAGTATTAATTTATTAAACATAATTTATAACGAAAAAACTTACCGTCACAATTATAATGTGTCACTGTTTCACCTACACTCACTCTAAACACGACAAAAGTTGCCGGCAGACTAAACATGTGCCGGTGTTGCTCGCATATATTGAACTAAAATCTTAAAAAGCATGAGTGGCACAGCGCCATCTGGAGGGTTTTAGGTGAATTATCTTTGTGCCTGTTTAACTTAAGATATAAACGAAAGCCGCCCGATTTCAAATACAAGGTTAACTAAAAGTGTGTTTTTTTTTACTTGTGCCACTATAGAACTCAGTGAGCGATATGTGTGGTGGAATTTTGTTCATGCTTAATTATGGGGTAATTATCATGATCGCTTTTTCGACAACAAAATATTAAAATGACTTGTTCGTGCTTAATTATGGGGTATACTCGCTTGTTAGTTGTACATTTTTGTAAATGGGTACTATTAGTTTTGCATTTTGTGCTCATTATTATTATTATTCAGAAACAGATAAGAAAGCACTTTGCATTTACTACACTGTATGTTTGTTTTTTTTTATTGTTCTAGCGGTTCTTTTTAAACAGGCACTTTATTTTGGTGTAATAGCTTAACGCTTTAAAGTTAATTCCTGCTGCAATATAATAATATCGTTTAGCTTCCTCACCGAACATTTGTTCAGTTAATAGTAATAATAGTAAAATTCAGTTAATAGTAAAAATGTTATTTGTTGCCTCTAGTTAAAATAAAAATCATGTGCTAAACTTCTTTTTGCTTGTGTAGTAATAATGGATTTATTTTGCATTTTAAAAACACAGCGTGCTATAGTGTGCAGTTGGTGTTATAGGGTATTTACCCCCGCGGGATATACATCACATTATAGGCAACATCTTCGTTGTGCCGGATGTCAAAAACGGTTCAAGAAAATTGTGCTCTTTAAAAAACATAAATGCCCATTTTTATATACACAATTTTACATCCAAATTAAAAAGGGGGATGTATTCACTTAGAAAAACACTTGTCCTCCTAATAGATGTGAAAAAATTAAAAAAAAACAATTTCGTTCATTGTAATATTATCATTAGGTACTTTAAGTTCTGAGAAGTTCTACAGATGCAGCAAAACAATGATGGAGTGAATAGTTACATGTTACATACCTATTTTATAATTTTAAGGATTTCTATGTGCCTGTAAATGCAGATCAGCGAAGCCGTTGTATTTATCGAGAGAAGGGATAGTGAGCTAATTTGGTAATTATAAAACCTGCTAGTACAGATATTTTTATATTCTAATATTTTTAATCCCTTTAAGTTTGTTCAGGGTTTTAAAGTAATGTAAATTTATTATATTACTTCTAGATATTTTAACTTGGTCCTGTGGATATCTATATCGTTATGATCACTCGTGTGTTTGTTCGTCCGTCCATCCGTCCGCCCGTCCGTCCGTCAACGTAGGTACTCACACACAAACCCGTGTGGGGACGTAGAAACCTGTAATTTGCTTCGTAGCTGTTTTTTAAAAAAATTTGTGATTGTTATCACCATAATAATAAGTATACCGAGAACATGTTACATATATTCCATTATTTTTATCCCTTTTATGTCATAAATTTTCCGAACATTGTGGTAATTTATAGCTTTTAATCGCTCCTGTAGATATCTCATATTAATTTTGCTGTATCATCTACCTGTATTTATTTCCACGCGCCGCGCTGGAATGTGACTGATTGCTATTATTATATCTATCTTTGCTTTTAACATTATGCTGTTTTGTTTACGCTGGGGTAATGATGTAACCGGAACCTGAACCCATTGTGTTTTTTTTTAAATGCTGGCGCTGTTATTATACATGTTTAATTTAATATTGTGAATATGTAAATAGCTTTGTAGGTGTGACGTTGAACTTCTAATAGATTGTTTATACTTGGGCGACTTGGGCACTGTCGCGCGCTCTGATGTTCCGTACAACGCAGCCATCTTGACCTTGATCACAGCCAGTTGTAAAGTAGCCTCGTCGAGATTGAAAAAATGTTGCTGTGGCATGCTGGTGGAACGCATGATCCGGTATGTCCTTGATGGAGGCTAGCTTCTGAGATCCTCCATCCCCGTATGCGGACGTTGATGTATCTGTGTCATTGAACCTACCCATCCGATCGTCACCGAGTCTTCCCGAGGTTACCCGACCCTCCCTTTGCCGTATTCTGCCTGGGAAAAAAGTAACCACGCCCTAAAATGGACCCAAAAATGCAGATTGAACCTTCATACGAAATAACATGGGTTTTTCTACAGGAAATCTAAACTCCGTCAAAAAATTCCAACGTTGAAATGGAAGGTTGTGAGCGGGATTCACGAAAAGTTCGTGGCAGTTAAGGACTAAGCAACTGTCCTTAATCAGTTATTAGTTATAATAACTCATCATGCTCAGTGAGGAGCGTCACTCCGCTAAGTAAATGTATAAAAAAGACGTAGCAGGTAAGATGTTCTTTGTTTATAAAATTCGCGTCTTGGGACGGGACGCACTTGGTCCCTCCGACACTAGTAAAGGGACAGGCCGAATGGCTTTACCTTGCTAGCTGTAACACGTAAGGCGATTCAACCTGGATACATGTCTTGGGGAAGATGGTTCCAAAATGCTGCTGAGAAATGGACAACTTTAATCGGACAATTAACCGAATTGGGCCGAGCGGCGGGTTTTTTGCTATGAGTGCCTGGCAGGACAATCCATGAATAGAGTCTATATACAGGAAAGAGGACGAAAGTCTTCCGCCTTAGTAATTAAATTCAGTGTGGCGAGGTCCGCGGTTGTCGTTACGATTGAGTGAAACGCATGAAAGACATGCACTCCGCGTCTCGAAATTAGACGCAGGCTTTTGTACTCAGATGTAGGAAGTCTATACTTGGTACTTGTTAATTTGGGATAAATCAACGTTCTTGGTCAAGGGAGTCTCGCACCGACTAGATGGACCAGGACGGTATTCACGAAACGGTAAAAATGGTTTCTTAGACAGGTAGTGGTCTAAGTTATAATTCCAGGAAAAATCTTAGGAAAAATAATTTCAATCACGAAGCGTGGCCCTGGCTAATATCGACAAGGAAGTGACATGCATAATGCATCCGAGCCATTATGTGCGTCTTTGGTTCTCAGCTATTCAGCTGATCTCGATCATGACAAATCGCGCGTCGTAAAGGTACGCCCATACGCGCCTGGGGAGCGGACGACGGTGTAAATATAATATAGTTACACTTACTACAAAACGATCATAAAAATAACGTATTTATGCCATTAATTTAAAGTCTTAATTATCGGTCGACGGTACGCCCATGAATATATTGAAAATATTTTAAATGTTAATTATTTTATAAATGCAAAACTTTTGAACTACCACCTTTTGGGCAAATATTTTATGAAGTTTTCTATTTCCAGGTGCAAGATGCAAGCAGATTTTTTAAAAATAATTTTTATGTGTAAGTGTATTTCTTGAAAACATAATTACTAAGCCAGCGCTATAACAAAATTGTTATACAGCACTAGAATATTATTAACTTAACAAAACAGCTTATTTACAGCCCCAGAAGAGCATCCTTATAATGTGAAATAAATAACAAAAATGTTATGAAACACTTTCTTAGTTCCAAATAGTGCAAAATATGTAACAAGGTTGTTTAAGTTTCATAACTAGAAGGTTCTGTTTTTAACATAACTCCGATTTTGTTCAGTTGAAGGAAATATAATTAATTTCCAGGCGCTTATTGTTCCAAGATAACTAACGTAACAATGAGATAAAAAACCATAAATTTAACATAATTGAGATATGTTTGTGCTTAGTGGGTCTCATAGTAACTTTCTTCAAAATGTAATTTTTGGGTTTGTACTGACTTTTAAACAGTTTATGCAATAAAAAATTACATGCGTTTTCCCAATTTTTAGAAAATCGCCATGAAAGTACCGGTAGTTGTAGATACTACTGGACAATGGATGACATAATATTGAATGTGTAAATTCTACTTAGAAATTTAAAACATAATATTTGAAAGGTGTAAGTTTTAAACTTGGTAAAAAGACGTTACAACTTTATTCATGTCAAAACTAAGAAGGCAAAGCTGGATATGCGACATATCACCTTCATCCACTCATATCTTTAATTTAAAAGATTTTGCAAATTTTAATTACCCATGTACCAGTACACTGTTTAAAGTTTTATTAATTTTACAACGTCCTGTATTGTATATGTATATTATATTTAATCGTAAATAAAATTATCACTGGAACACAACTAATATATTATTATCAGCTTATGGGGTTCAAGAGTCATAAAGTTTACCATATGGTTTATATTATTTACTACATTCCCATGGGTAGTACTCCTATAATCACAGGGTGAATATCGTATTTAGTTTTATGGGCAAGTAAACTGATATTTTTGACAGTTTTATGTGAAATATGTAGGTTATTTTAAAAATTTAAGAGCTTTTTTGTTTATTTTACCACAATAAATTGTATATTTATTGGTTCGATACTTCCCATATTTACGATTCTTATTCATGGAAACATGTTTTATGTTTTTGTTTGTCTTGCTCGTAAGAAATATGCTGTTAAGGCGACATTCTCCACGTGGCGTCCACGTTGACCAACCCGGTTTCATTTTGACATTATTTTTCGGCTTTAAAATTTTTATTAATACCATTATAAATAATATACATTCATGTCTTGCAAGCAATTTTCAGTTAATTATTTAAAGTTTCAACGTGTGTAATATAATGATTTTATTCGGAAGATTAATATGTTTAAAGATCTATGGTGACATTTTTTCTCTCACTAGGACCTCAAGATCATTTTTACATATTATTTTCCTAAAATAAATCATAAAATATGTTGAAACTTTTATTACTACGCTAAAAATACCTATAGAATATGAATATACGGTTAATATTGTCACAATATTCATACAAAAGAAAAATAAAGCAAAAAATTGAACTAAAATGAAATTAGGTTGGCTAACGTAGACGCCACGCAGAGAATGCCGCCTTAAACTAAATGAACAGTGACTCACTTGGATATTCGTACACAGAGCAATGAAAAGTAAAAAAATAGCTTAAATAATAATTTAATATACCTAAATTTTATTACTCATAACTTATAAGCACATTATATCAAAAACAAAATAAAGTAAACACTTTTTAAAAGCGCTTACGTTAAAATAAAATTAAAATATCCTTTGTATCTAAAAATAATGTCAATTGTTATTCGTACAAACCTTGGATGGATTAAGAAAGGATTCGGTTTTCCATTTACTGCGAGCGTATCGAACGTGTAACCTGTTTATTTATTGTTTGTTATGAAAACATTCTACCCCAGAGGTGTATTCGATTGACAAAAATTGGATCGATCCGGACCAGCTTACGAATTTTAAGGAAATATGTAAGTGAATCAAGAATGATAGTAGAAAGAGATAAAATAGCATTGGAGTGTCGTAACGTGATCCGAATCGATCGAATTTTTGTCAATCGAATAAACGGCTCTCGGGAATGTTGCTGTCTCTGTTGTCCTCTCAACAGCTGAGCGGTTGGCGTCAAATTACCAATCGATGGATGATGGATGTGAAGCAAAAGTCCATGGGCGAAGTATAAGATTCGTGATATATATTATATTCGTATAGACGTGTTTTTTTGTACAGAAAATCTAATTACTACATGTTTATGTAATAAAATTTAACAGTAGGTATGTTTCCCAATACGGAAACTTAAATTACAAGAAGCAAATCCCCTACTGTTTTTTAAATAAAATATATTTGGTATTATCGAACCAAATGCAACTTTTATTACCGTTTTCCTCAGGCGTTGATTTTTTCAAATCCTAGATAGCATACTAAGTGAAATTGTCATTTTTAAAAGATAGTTAAGTATACAGTTTTGAAAATAATGCTTAAAATTGTGTACCTTCGCTTCTCCTAGTATTTTTACTTTTATATTGACCTTGTATATAAAGATATTTATAAGTCTGTGATACTATTATCATTTCCTTTTCATCCATGATTCACGCACACAATATACAAATTGACCAAAGTATGAACATCTATAATTTATGCAGTATTTTTTTCTAATTTCGATACGAGGTTTCAGTAATAAAATAAATCTTGAATGTAAAAACCAAATAGCCGCGATTGTCTATAAATAACTAGGGCTTTATTGCAATTACTTTCTTTTTTTGGTTTTACAAAGATATAGGTTAAAAACTGATTACTATTAAACTAAAAACTATATTATACTAAGTTGCTAACTAAATTATTTATATTCCGCCCGATCACTGAAGTTAAACGACGCCCGGCATGGTTATTAGTTGGATGGGTGACCGCCTGAGAACGCCGGCGCCGTGTCCCGCCGCTCTAAACAAGGAAGATGGTAGAGGAATTCTTACTCGACCGAGGTGGTACCATCCCACACATCCTCTTAAAGGGCTGTGAAATCCCTACGGATGTTTCCAGCTCTGGATGTGTGAATCGGACTTTCCCAGTACACCCACGGTACATGGTACTTAGACTTCGGTCTTCGTGGGCTGTCAGAAGATAAAAACGAAATACGTATGAAAATTGTGGGAAAACGCTGTAGAAAACTTGTCAAGGGTGTTCCCTTTTTACAAGACAACGCTCCTGTTCACAAATCGTTGATTGCTCTGCAAAAAATTGATGGAAGATGGAATTGGTTTTAAATTGGTTGACCACCGGATTTAATATTGTCAGACTATTATTTGTGCCCCCAAAAAAAAATTGCCAAATCACGAAGCCGTTGAGGAGTGGTTAGCAGACTAAGACAAAACATTTTTTGGAGGCCTTCGAATTTATGAACGTTCTGCTAAATGTGTAAGTCTTAAAGGAGATTATGTTGAATAAATCAAATTTTGTTTTGAAATATTGTGGCGTTTTATACGGCAGGGTTAGTACTTATCCGTGTTTCCTCGTATACTGTTTGATTATGAATATTTTGTACATTTTCGATTGCTGTGGTATCTTATAGAATATAGAGTATATTAGAAAAGTGATATTCATTTGTTTGTGGAGACTAGGAAATCTTGAAATTGGAGAGAAAAAAGCTGTTTTGGAAAAAATATTGTGTCAGTACAATTTTGCTCAGATATCTGAGAACTCATTGTAGTGTCGTTGAGGCTTTAAATGAGGCAGTGGCTGTAAAATAAAATATTGAAAAATACCTTGCGGAGCTGCTGCGTTTGTCTTTGATGAACTGCTTTTGTCACTGTTAAAGCGTTTTGCTTCTCTAGGCACGAGTTGTACTTTGGATTTATTTTTAACAGATTTTTTGCGCTGATTTCCGTTGGTTCTTTGGGAACTGTCATGAGTTTTGTTATCTGCTGCTTCAATATTATTTTCAGGTTGTCCTTCATCAGAAGAATTACTGTCTAGGTTTCTTTTTCTCGAGGCTTCAGAGATGGTTGTTGCGGTTTTTTCTGCAATATATTTCATAAGAAAAAGATCTTGGTCTTAACATTATGTTAGGAAAATATAAAATCATTACATGTAGAATTTTCCAAGTCATTTAAAAAAGTTCGGATATGCCAAAGTTTTTCGCATATAATTTTTCGAAAAACAGTTTCTCGATTTTTCTTTCAAAAACGCCTATTTTGAAAATATACAGGGTCTTATGAAAATTGTTTAATATATTGGAATGGGTGACCCCTGGGGTAGTCTACAGACATACCCAATACTTTTTCCGTTTCCGCGTTTCCAAACTTAATTATTACCTTGACATCTCAGTTTTAAGCAGTTTTAGTGAAAACCGAAAATAATCCAAAGCATTTTTAATTTCAATGGCTTATTTTACCAAAAATGTGTCTTTTAATTTAATGGCAATTTCTTCACTTAATATGGAAAAATATGGACCATCATACACTCGTAAAATTAGGTTGAAATTGCAAGCAGAATGAAACAGGCTGTTATACCGTTAACACAAAGAATTATGACTTATGACTTACCTATTCCTGTTACCAGAGAAAATTATTATAGCTACGCACGAATTCAACAATATACAAGGTGTTACAAAAAGATGTTAAGAAATTTTAAAGGCAGATTCTACATCTAAAAATATGAAAATAAGTTTCTATAAACATGGATCCTCAAACGCTTCTTTTTCGAGATACAGGGTGTTTAATATTTTTACACCACAAGTATTATGAAGAGTTAGGAGAAATAGGCGAAGACGATTTAGAGCATGTAGTAAAGCACGGAGAAGCCATTTCCAGCATCTACTATTAGAAACAAATCAAAAAGCACTGTTTCCTGAACAAAAAATATGTAAAAAAATCATTTTCATTGTCTGTTTTTATTGTGAGAATTAAATTAATTTTTATCTCGAAAAAGGTGCGTCAAAACGAAACAGCTCAAGAGGCACTTTTCACGCAGAATTAATTGAACTTTAAGAAAACGATATAAATTTTGCAAAAAATCATTGGCGCGCCATGTTTTTCGCTAAAAATAAAGACCTACCAGCACGCACGCCACTGATGCAAGTACATTAGAATATAAATTTTTGCACATAAAGGTACCCTTTGATTCTATACCGGCGTGTACCAAAATTCATGTCAACATCTTAACGCATTTTCGAGAAATTAAAAAGAAACATTTAAAAAAGAAAATATTAAACACCATGTATCTCGAAAAAGAAGCGTTTGAGGATCCATGTCTATATAAACTTATTTTCATATTTTTAGATGTAGAACCTGCCCTTAAATTTTCTTAACATCTTTTTGTAACACCCTGTATACATGTATTTTTTTATGCATTTTTTAAACATTTTTCAGGAAAACACTTATAAATTGCTGTCCCCCACCCTTATCACCAGAAGGCTCGCTCAAGAAATCATGAACTTTAAGAATTAGGTGTGAACAAAAATTATCAGGATTCAAAAATTCTAGCGCGATAAATTGTCATAAACAACTTAATTGTTTATTACCTTATAACTGCTGAACCATTGGTTTTAGAGAAAAAGTTTTTCGACAAAATATATTTCTTACGGTGTAAGTTTTCAAAATTTTTAATTTGGCCCACTAAGCTCCGCGCATACGCGATATGATACGGCGTTGGTGCCTTCGGTGGCGGATAGCGCGGCAGATGGGCGGAGATCGGGCGGCCGAGGTTTGCTCAGGTTAAGTGGGGGGCTGAAGGCACGGAATACTAATTATTGTACAAGTATAGTTTGACGAAATTTATTAATTTATCAGGTATTGCGACCCAGGGCAAACATTATAAAAGGCCACCCCAACATCGGGAAACTCGTTTCTAAATTCATCAGAGCAGTAATAAATTAAATCATATCCCGCGAATATCACTCTATAGCAATCCAGGGGCGTAGCCAGGAATACGCTCTGGGGAGAGGGGGGGGGGTGACTACAAAAAGACAAAAACTTTTATTTATTTCAGATTTTGGGGGGGGGGTAACATCCAAACCTCACCCCCCTGAATACGCCACTGTAACAATCAAAAGACGGTTTCCCGAAAAAAAAAACAATAGCAATTTACCTTCAAATAAGTCCTTAAAATTATAAAATTACTTCGTTTTTTAAACTCTGTGAATACACTATGGAGGACTGAAGGGAGGAGACCGATCGGCAATGGCTGCATGCCTTTTTAATTTCTGTCCCTATTTTTTGGTTAGTTCGCTAGGTTGTTGAGAGAGGTGCTCTGTTTGTTAGTGAGTCTAATTTTTCATAGAAAGTGTGGTGTTTTTCTCGTTTATTTGTCGAAAACACTTTATTATTAATCTTTTTTTCTTAATACTATTGACAATGAGTAACGGTAAATCATAGAGTATCAGTAGAGTTTGCTTTGTGCCGGGGTGTAAAACACGATATTCTTCCGATAAGAAGCTCGAAAAAGAACGCGGTGAAAACAACCGTTCGTAGCTACAAAGGTACTTTAACTTGCTTATAAGCTGTAATTAAGAGCTAACAAACTCATGAAAATAGTATATTATGCTGTCGATTTTATGGATATATCTTTCACTACTTCACGGTAGTATATTTTGCACACAGCATAACCTAAAAATATATTAAAATAAAAATAATTTAATTCGTTTCATTTTTGTAAATATTGTATTAAGACACTAATATTTAGGTGAGTATTACTAATTTCTGAAATAAATCCAGGCCAAATCACTATTTTATCAACATCTTTGTACATAAAATATCATTGGAACTATGTTCTGTTACGTGTTGATTAAATAAATTATAAGTACCTACCTCAATTTAGCAACAGTATAATTGTGAGGTATACCTAATGGCAATTACAAAAATCACAGTCACATTTTACTGTACAATTAATTATTAATTAAATTACCTTTATAGGTTTTGTTATTAGGACCCCATAATTTTTCAACAGTGACAACGAGCAATTGTAAACAAATGAATCGCACTGACGAAGCTCGAAAACAGAAAACCAAATATTTAAGAAAACAATCAAAGTTGTAGAAAAGCTAATGAAAGAAGTGGTAATATATTCATGCCTGACCTAAAATTAGCTAACTGTACAATTTTACTGCAATTTTATATTTGAGTAACAATTTTGTAATAAAGAATATAAATAAATATATTTATTTATATTTTTGTGTTTTTTTGTGATTATATATCGGAATAGTAAAAAAATATAATAATAGAGTTGTACAGTTGTTCACTTATCGAAAAAAGTTTTTTGTGGCTAGAATGTTTAATAGGAATAGGTAACCTGTATTTTAGAAACCAAGAGTTGTTAGAACTACATACAGGCCGGGTGTTCCTATAAGTGTGACAAAGTAGATTTAACTTCATATAAAAGTCGTTATTTGTTCCTCTCTCTAAGAAAAGAAAATAAAGTAATTTAAATAAAAATAGTTATTGCGCCCATAAGAATCCATGTATTTGAAACATCACTTGGAACACATTGCGGCGAAATCGTAAAGCTGAATTACCGATGCAAATTTGAGACCACAGCTAACGTATTGAGATCGGTCTCCTCCCTTCAAGTCATCCATAGAATGCACAAATTCAAATCAAACGTAACTGTCACAAATAATCATGTCACTATTTACGCATAACGGCCATGCGACTTTTAAAATGCAAAGCCACCTTCGAGCAAAATAATTAAAACCACTGAACAGAACAGGACCTAATATGGGGTTAAAAATTTAACATGTTACGGACCATAGAGTCTGCATTCAAAAATGCACTGTATATTGTTGGGGTCATAATACTAACTTTTTTATATATAGCTTTGTAGGTATAGATTTTATTAGTTTAAAAAATGTTTATAATATAGACGTGGCCAAAGCCTAAGCCAATAACCTAACAAAACTGAGCAAACCCAAGGGAATCTTTTCAGGTTGTCCAGGTTTATTTAGGTTTGTCTCTTGTCTTTTTTTCATTGCCATTTTCTAAGCTTCAGTTTGATATACTTAAATATTGTTTTTCGACTTTTATTGTAAATAAATAAATAAATAAATAAAAGCTTTATTTGAAAGGATTTTACAAGGAAAACTACATAGTTAATTATTAAATAACACAATCCTTCAAAATGGCGAAGTTCATCCTTCACTCGCATAAAGGTTGATCTTACACTTTAAAGGTTGATCTTACACATCAGATCCAGAACATCAAAATCTTCTGGATCTATAATTTTTTAAAAAATCCAATATATTTCTACAAATTGACGACGATATTTTCTATTCGTCACGATGCCGACGCCTGAAAAAACAATAAACAAAATAATAGGCATCTTTCAATAAAACTCTTGCTTTGATAATGATCTTGCTTTCACGAAAACTGCATTCTTCTGCCTTGACTAATAAAATACCAAGGTACTCCATAAAACAGCAAAAATGGAACAATCTGCTGTAAACAACGTTAAGCTTTTTTAACAAGCCCATTGCTATATGAAACGTCACTACAGAACTACAAGTAATATTAAGCATGAAAAATACACAAAGTAAACGTATTTAAACAAAAATAAACACCATATTTAAAAATTCATACCTTGATGATCGTTACTAGATGTCTCCTCACAATCTTCCTGATTACGCGACACATTTTCTAAGCAGCATTTCCTCATACCACTCGAGCTACTACTGAAATCTCCATCCAAGTTTCTTAGTTTTGAAGCTTCCGATATACTCGTCATAGTTTTCTCCTCTACGATTTTAGGCTGAGTAGAATGGACCAAAGAAGAAGTCGATTCGGCTTCTGTTTGAGACAACTTCCTTCTCTTTAAACCGTGGTGAATTGGGGATTTTTGTGCTGAATTTTTGTCTGAAATTACATCCTCAATTGGTGCAATTTCGTCTGCCTCATGATTGTTTCTTTCATTTGTTTCATCAGCACTTTCTAATATTCCTTCTTCTGCATTTTTGTCTTTTCTTACTTTGGCTTTCCCAGTATTTTCTTTTGGTTTATTATTTTCTTTATTAGAATTCACTGCTGTCTTTTTTTCAGACACTTTCTTAAGCCTTAAGTTCTTAGATCCTGGCTTGCCCCTTGGAATTCCTAAAGTAGGCCTCCTAGAATGCGTTTTTCTTGTTCTAAAACTTTTACTATTGAAATCTTTTTTAAAAGAATCTTCACAAAATGTTGTACTTTGTTTTTTCGAATTGTCCCAAGAGCTAATGCTGTACGCTGACAAGTAGGGGATATGCGGAATGAGTTTAACTTCACTTAATCTAGTTTCTGCATCCTTTTTTTTAGTTTCATTCTTCATCTGAATGATTTTCACTATTACTTCCTTTTCTTTTTTTAGAGCTTCTTCACATTGGCCAATTTTAAATGTGGTAATTTTTAGAGCATCTTCATCGATTGTTTGTATTACATCTGTAGCAGATACATAGGTAGAACTAGCGTTTGCTGCGCTGGCGTCCTCTTCATTGGTTGCTTTAGATTTTGAATTGGGATCATCAGTAGTATCCCTGGAAGTTGACCGTTTGTCAGATTCTGCTGATTGATCTTTACTAAAACATGATCTTATGTTATCACTATTGTTTTTCTGCCAAGTGTCTGCATTACTGTTTAGCACTTGAGATTTCTTGCTAAGATCCTCGACGGGATTCGTTTCACTGTGATTTGACTGAATGTCAGATTCTGCCGATAAATCACTATAGAACTTTGATTTTCTTTTGTCTTTGGTTTCTTCGCCATTTTTTCGCGGCCTAACTTCATCATTATTAGTTTCTGCATTGTCCTGTATTACTTTTTCCGTTTCTGAGCCTTCTTGCTCAAGTATGCTGCAATGTGGCACATTTAAAAATATTTCTGTCGATTTGTCATAGTCAGTCACAAACGATTCATTAATTTGTTGCGTATGAGAATTTTCAATGGTAAGGAATCTGGATAAATTACTAGTGTTCTTGTTTCTTCCAGTGTTAGTTTCGAAACCCTCGTGGTGACCTAAAATTAGAAATTACAGCAGTGGTTTACTTTATATTGTTTAATGAATTTATTCAACAAAAACTTTTTTGCAGATAAACCATACCTAGAATTTCTAGTTGAAAATGGATTCTTTCACTAAATCTGATAAGGAGACCAACATGACCGATTTTAATAAAATTTGTAATACAGCTAGAACAACGAAAAATAAGAGACAAATATTTTTTAGCTACTGATATTCACAATAAGGGGGTAGAAATTGACCTAAAAATTTACCAATCAAAATTGGCTATATTGTCAAGTCAAGGTACTTAAATTATGCCAAGCTCCTCCACAATTGTCACGTGGTGCCCGGCGCATCCACCAAATATTACGTATACTCCTAAAGACACAGCGCTTCTACCAAATGTCACGTAAAGGGTCGTAGGGGTTGATAGAATCTCGCAAGGCTTACCAAAATACTTATATTTCACAGGTGCAATATGAGCACTTACATGGTAACTAGATACAGGGTGGCCCACCGAAATCTTTACACCCAGGTACCCTATACTTTAGTTTTCAGAGGGACATATTTTTTTGGTATTTTACGCTATACTTTCGCCCTTAAAATCTTAAATGGGAAGGGGGGTCAATTGATACCTTTGAATTTTGAATTTGAAAGGAAATTGAATTGCCTTTCCAACGTCCTTGCTCGTTGAAGTCGGGTGAGTAGTTTTCGAGAAATTAAATGTTAAAAAAATTTGGGTTTATAAATGTAAACAAAATGCTAACTACGCATAAACATGGCAATACTGTAACAATAGATCTTTGGAATTCTACTTGTTCTGTCGAAAAAAGGGCTATTATTAGTTTGCTGTTGATATCGGTTAAATTCATAGTAATTTTGCTATAAATTTCGTTCGTTTAATTACGCATTAAAATGATGTACAGGGTTATTCATTATATTTTGACTCCCACCTACAGCTCTTATTACAAGTTTTAGAAAAAAACTTTAAATACAAAAGTTTTAGGATTTTTCACGTAGTATCTTTTGGTAATAGCGGAAATAAAAAATCGATTTTACAACATTGAAAAAATTAATTGAGTCATATTTTTTTAAATGGAACACCCTGTATGTTAGTAGCTCAAATGAAAGATCTCTTTGTTCTGATTTCAAATATATATCATTTGTTGGCATTTGGTTCAGCCTCTTTTGAAATATTTGAGTTTATAACTTATTTTTCCACAATGGGAGATCATCAGTTATTAAAGTTTGTTGCTTTAATATAATCAAGTTGCCTCGAAAACGTATTGTTGTAGTTTAAATAAAGTATTTTTTTAAACTCAAATATTTCAAAAGTGGCTGAACCAAATGCCAACAAATTATATATATTTGAAATCAGAACAAAGAGATCTTTCATTTGAGCTAATAATTTAAAAAAATATGACTCAATTAATTTTTCCAATGTTGTAAAATCGATTTTTTATTTCCGCTATTACCAAAAGATACTACGTGAAAAAACCTAAAACTTTTCTATTTAAAGTTTTTTTGTATAACTCGTATTAAAGCTGTAGGTGGGAGTCAAAATATAATGAATAACCCTGTACACTCCTAAAGAAAGAGTTGAAATTATTTTACTTTTCTTTAGAAATAACCAGAGAGTGGAATATATGCATCTGAATTTAATCAAAATATGCACATAAAGTTGCATCCTTTTTAACAAAAATATTTAACAATTTACGCTAAATATGCAAAATGCCTAGAAATACGAAAATTAAAAAAACAAACAATTGATTTTTAAATCCAAACCTTTATTTTTAAATTAAAAAATAAAATAGAAATAATTCTTTTTGCTACAAAAATATGTAGCAATTTTACCTAAATATGAAAAATATATGGGTTAGAAGATAAAAAAACACACAATAATTGATTGTGACTATAAGCAGCATTTATTTTTAATTTAAAAGAATACAGTAATAATACAGTTATGGCTAGGCTAAAATTTTAATTTGATATATTATAAAAAGTGTAAAAGTGTTTATAATTTTTTAATGCTGTTAAAAAATTTTTGCCTTCTCTCCATAAAAATGTGTTTAGCCACCGAAAAACTTCTTTCAACCTGTACTGATGTAATTGGACAATATACTGTAATTTTGGCATTAATGCACATGGCAAAGGTACAGCTTATTCGGTTCATTTACCATAAAAAATTTAAACCCATCATTTTTTTCTAGAGTAACAGGTAATTTTTGTCTTATTTTAACACTTATATCACCGGGAATATTTTTACATTTATCAAGATCAATGGAGGCTCTTAAACTTAAATTTATATTTTCTAAGGAAACTATAATATCCAGTATAAAGTAACATAAGTTGCTTAGTAACGCCGAATTTTTTTACATTTCTTAACTTTGCACAACACACTGTGAGTTATCTTGTATATCCAGTATTAATTCCTTGATTATATCAAAATGGTCTGCGTAGAATATCGCAGCTTTAATTCATGTTCCCCAGCGGGTGATTACGGATTCCGAAGGTAAGTTAACTCCTGGCATTTTTTTCCTATATAGCTGTACCTACTTTTAAAGGTGCGTTTAAAAACACTTTTTTATATTTGAAATTAATTTATTTACTAAGGGGTTCTGACTGACTCAGCAATTAATCTATGTAGCAGGCAAGTAACATGAACCATATTGAAACAAAATACCTACTTTTAGATTTTGTCCCACTTTACCATATAAGGTGCTGCATCGGACAAAAACACTAAAAACTTTTCAACTGGGACTTGATTGGGCAAGAAACATTCCGATATAGATTGTTGAATGAAACAAGTGACAGTCACGTTGTTAGTTTAACGTAACTCTTTTGATGCAATTAAGTATGGCTTTCCTAGTTCATCTTCTTTAGGACTCCAATCTTAAGATGCACGATATAGCGACCACAGGCGTCTGTGGTTTCGTCAACAATGATGTACAAATTATTTTCGTTTAGCACGACATTGATTTCTTGGATTATGGTTTCATATATTGCTGATTATTGCTTGCACATTTTTCTTTCTTAATGTAGATGCATGCGGGATATTGTGGCTAAAGCACCGTATACAGACAAAGACTTTGTCTGTATACGGTGGCTAAAGCATGTTTGCAAAAATTCACTTAGTTGTTGATGTCTTGCAGTTTTTTTAAAGGAATATTGGCTGCGACCAAAGCTCTACACAAGTCATGATTAAATCCCTCCTTGCCACTTTTCGTTTTGTCACCACTGTTGTAAAATAATATTTTTCTACAACCGAGCGAAAAGTACAAATTTGCGCTTTCAAAAGAAAGCGCAAAGTTGGACATTTTCGAGGAATAAGCGTTTGTTTTACTTTGTCGCTCGCCGAGCGACAAAGTTACTTTGTCGCTTGCTTAGTTACCATGGACACCTTAATAATAATAAAGAAACGTCCAGCGTATCTGCGACTTTTGACACAAAATATAAACTGTGAAATTTGATATCAATAATTATTAATTACATTACAAAATATTTTTATAAAAACACCGGTTGTAGAAAAAATCATGTGTGTAATTCGAGCGCAAAGTGACATTGCCGCTCTCGCGAGATAGCCGCGCTCCGCTACGCGTCGCGCGTCTAACTTCTCGCTCAGAGCGGCAATATATCACTTTGCGCTCTTAATACACAAATAGCTATTTAACAGAATGCTGCACTGATCATGAGTTCATTTTTTGAAGGTTGCTTTATGCAATGCTGTTTTAGACGTGTTAATCTACCTGTAAATACAATAATGTTAGCGCACAAGCTTTGCAAAATACTTTATTGCCATCGGGCTCCAACTCTGGTAAAGTTTTCGGCATGTTCAATATTTATAAACACAATCAGCATAAATTAGCATCTACACAATACTTTCACAATGTGGTGCTATTTAATAACTGAACTAGCAAACAAGATGGTTTTCTTATTATATGCGTCTGTAATTTGTCGACTGGTGCTGGTCCCTGACAATACATCTGGAAATTCCTAAAGCCCTATTAAATTTAATATGTTGCCATAAAAGTAGACAGCACAGGCAGTTTTAAAATTTAGTTTATTGAAAAATCCTATAATATGCATAATGATGCATTTTTGAAGTAAATATGCATTATTTTATTAAATTGGTCAAAATATGAAAAAATTGCATAATATATGCGAATTGCATATATTCCGCTCTCTAGGAATAACGATTGTGCTAGAGCTAGAACACCCAAATACCCATACCCATACTTATGTGCGAGAATTAGTGGCGAAATTTCGTGAAACAGGATCAGTGCTAAACAAAAAAAGAAATATTGAAAATCCTGTAAGAAATGAAGCTGTAGAAGTTGCAATTTTGGGTCATATTGCAATTGATTCCACACTTTTTTAGAACAATTGAGGGTATGCCATCCAGACCGGAGGACTTTTTGGTGTCAAGGGATATAAGAGTTTCTTATATACCTATATATTCTTATATAGGTACCTTAAGTCTTTAGTATTATGTCGAACATTTTGTGGGGTACAGGCGTAGCGGTTTGAAGAGCGAAATTGGCAGGAGGAATTAGGGTGAAATTGACAGCGAATTGTTTGGCGAATAGTTCAGCTTTTCCTTTAGAGGTGGAGATAATTTCGTTGTCAGAGATCAGGGGAGGAAAAGTGCTTCTACAGAAGCTTTGACTAATGTTTTTGGCAAGTGACCAGAAAGATTTGGTGCCGTTAGGACAGGAAAGCACTTTATCTTTTATGCGGTTGTTAAAACATTTTTGTACTCTAAGATCATTCGATTGTATTTATTTTTTGCCTCGGTGAAAATTTGACGATTTTCGGTTGTAGGGTTTTGAAGATGCCTTTCGTGAGCTTGAATTTTTTTGAGCCTGGCTTTATCACAGGCTTTGGAGAACCATGGCTTTTGATGGTGGAGTTTAGGTTTTTTACGAGAATATGCCCAATACCTGTTTGAATGATACCTGTGATATGAGAGCAAGTTTCGGAGGGATTGGCAGTTGGAAAACAGACAGGGTTCAAAGAAAAAGCAGAGAAGTTTCGAAGACCATCCCAGTCGTCAGAATTGTAGTGCCAGATCGTGCGTTCTGGCATGATTTCAACGAACTCGGGATGTATGGGACAAGAGACGGTAATGAGGCAGTGATCTGAACGACCAAGCGAAGCGCATACAGATATTAAGTATGGCTCAGGATGGGTGGTAAGAAACAGATCTAGTCGGTTTGGGGTATGGGTAAAAACCCGGGGAGTGTATGTTGGCTCTCTGATTAAATTGGTGAGCGAGTTGCTAATTGCGAAGTTTCCTGCCGCTCTGCCTTCTGGGTCGGTTTTTGTGGATCCTAACTATTCCATGCCATGGACGTTAAAGTCGCCTAGGACGATAACTTCAGCGGAGGGAAATTCAGAGATAAGATGGTCAATTTTTGCCCTGAGAAAGTCAAAGAACTCACTGTAGGAGTTGTTTGACGGGAAGCGGTAGATGCAACAGATAAATTTAGCAGAAGAGTTAGGGATAAGATTTAGCCAGATAACATCGGGCTTGCCTGATTCCAGGTTCGAGAGTCTGGTGCAAGAACGACAAATGCGAACGTAGGCGCATACTCCACCATGAAACGGTCAGAAAAAGAATGTGAGGTTGCATAATTGGAGGTAGTGGTGGACAGAGTCCATATTGGAATTAAGCCCAAAGATGTTGGCAGAGGCTATTATACTTTTGGAATTCTTCAATGGTTCCGTCGTTTTAAAAAAGATTCCTCAAACTTTTTGCATCGGCTTGTTACTATGGACGAAACGTGGGTCCATCACTATAACCCAGAGATTAAAGAGCAATTCAAAGAGTGGAAGCATTCTGGCTCTCCACGAGCGACCTAAAAAATTCCATGTTCAATAGTCGGCTGGCAAGATTCTTGATTCAGTTTTCTGGGACAAAAATGGGATAATTCTGATAAGATTATTTGGAACAGGGTAGGTGTATCACGAGAGCATGTATTGAGTTGCTAACTAAATTACGCAAGAAAATGGAAAAACGCCGCGAAAAATTTGCGCCTTGTGCTTTTTTTGAAAGACAACGCTTCTGCTCACAAGTCGTTTATTGCACTGCAAAAAATTGATAAAATTGGTTTTTAATTTGATTGACCGTGTTTAGCATCGTCAGACTATTATTTATCCCCAAAACACAAAAAATATTCGAAAGGTAAAAGATTTTCGACACATGACGAAGTCATATATGCCGTTGAGGAGTGGTTCGCAGATCAAGACAAAGAATTTTTTTAAAGGGCTTAGAATTTATGAACGTTCTGCTAAATGTATAAGTCTTAAAAGAGATTATGTTAAATGAATAAAATTTTGCTTTGAAATATTGTAGCGTTTTATATGGTAGGCTAATTACCTATCAATTACTTATTTAAGATATCGGTACTAAAATTATGAAATTCAATTATAGTGAAAGATATCATTCTCCTAATAATTTATCATTAAAAACTTACCGTCATTACCAGCAATATTTGCAGAGTCAGCGCCATCTTGAGCCTCATCTTGAAAATCTAACAATCCTTCACTATCTGACAATTCGATGACTTCCTCAACCTCCTCAATTAACTGTATTTTGCTTTTTTCTACCTTTCTATTTGCTTCAGTTGCACTTTCAAGTTTCTCTTCGCAATCGTCAATATTACGAAGCATATTTTCTTGTAATGGACTTATGTTATTGTCATTTAATGCAAACTTTTTTGATAAAGCTAGAGGGGAATAGCTGATATCTGGACTAGATATAGCTGACTCATAACTTCCTGTGCTGTAGTCTACAATCTTTCTTAAAACACCACCATTGTGATTTCCGTTAGGATTACTACTAACGCTTTCATGAAACTGGATTTCGTTAACTGATTGGAAAGTAGCATCTTCAGTTACATCACTGTTTTCTACAAGCTTAAGACAATTGTCAGAGTCATTCGGTTGCTGAGTATTTTTTTTATTATTTGATGCTAGAGTTACGTCTTCTTTCCGCAAGATATCATGACGTGTAACCTGTTTATCTTCTGATGAGTGAGACTGGCCATTACTTTTTATCGCCTTAGTAATTTTGTTACCATCATCACCAACTTTTCTTGGGTTAGACAAGCTATTGAAAGCTTTAACCAACTTTTCTAAGTTGTTTTCTGTGTTCTCACGCTGAGGATTTAAAATTTTATTTCCGCATTCACGTACGTTTATAACATGGGATATAGTAGGGTTCTTGGGCTTTGAAAGACTATTAAAGGCTTTAATTAGGGCGTCTACGTCACCACCTTCTTCCTGATTGTCAACTTGAAGATTTCTGACAACTGGTCGTATTACAGTTCCCTCTTCTGGAATGTAGGTACAAATCGATGTTATTTGTAGGATAATTTAAGGCTTTATTTGCCGACCACACCCATTTATTGACAACTTAATTTTATTTTAGTATAATTTTTTGCTTTATTTTTCATTTGTATGAATATTTTCACAATAGTAACCGTAGATTCATATTCTATGGGTATTTTTTAACGTATTAAGTTTCAAGATATTTTATGATTTATTTTAGGAAAACCATACTTAAAAAGAATATTGAGATTCTTAGATTCTTAGTGACCATAAATTTCTTAAAATAGGTATTATTCTTTTGAATAAAATCATTATAGACGTTGAATCTTTAAAAAATTGACTGAAAATTGCTTGCAGGATATGAATCTGTACTTAATATACCCATAATGTTATTGTTAAAAATTTTAAAGCAGCAAAACCATGTCAAAATGAAATTAAGTTGGCCACCATGGACGCGATTGGAAAATGCCACCTTAACTAAATTGTTTTTTACTTTTCAGTATAATTTATTACAATTTAAAAAGTCACCGTTTGCGCGGTCACCTTCAAGTGACATCAGATATTGTCTAAAACACGCGTCGCTGTTTAGTGGTACGTTCTTAACTTTAATCCTTTTTATATTTTTTGCTCGGAATTTTTAGCACTCATGTGATTAATCGTATTGCTTACATAAATTAATCACGCACCTGTCAAAAATAAGAAGCAAACGGCCTCAAGTATATATTCAGTTGCCTATACTTACCACACCTAACCGGAATCATTTATCTGTTATGTAAATAGAAAACATTTGTTGTTTGCGTAGAGTTCATTTTTTGATTGGGTATGATATATTTGTATGAAATTCTTTCAATTAATCAATGAAATTTACTAAGAACTATCCTATAAGTATTGTATTGTGCCAATATGCAAAACTACCACTGCAAGTGCTCCGAACAAAGTATTTTCTTGTGTTAAGAATGTCTTTTCTTTTTGTTTACCTTACTCTAGACTTTGACAGTGGTAAGTTCACGAATCACTCACTACGATTAGTAAGTCCACTCGTATTCAACTCGTCAAACTCTTTCATTTGGTACACATATCAAGGGAATTTCGAAAAAAAGGTAATCCGCCGTCTTGTGGCGTCCGCCATATTGAGTTTATAATGCTTTATAATAGCTTATCGTACTCTACTCGTCAAACCGTTTCATTTGATACCCATATCAAGGGGATTGTAAAGAGAAAGGTAACCTTGGGGCGTCCGCCATATTGGATTTAGAACAATATTAAATATGCTATATTGCATTGTCACCGGACTTATACACGTGTGCAAAATTTCAAAGCTCTAGCTTAATTAGAACTTGTCGAAATTTTGATTGGAATATTTGACCTAAACATACTAACAAACATACATTGAGTCAAAATCAATCGTGTAAAGTATGACGTTGGTGTCGGCGGATAACTTTTAGTTAACCACTGGTTTTTAATGAAGTCACACAAGGTTCGAGAGAGACGGCGCCGCAACAATCTTTCCGCCGGCACCAACGTCATAGTATTTTACACGATTGATTTTCAGTAATTGAATTTCAGCACTTTTGCACAAGGCCTTGGGGGTGGGTACCCCTAAATCCGCGCCTTCCCACTATGATCACATACTGTCCAATAAAAAGAAAGTAATTTGGCGCCCCCCAAATCAGTGTGCCCCTCCCCCGCCCCTAAAGGCACGTCACTCCACTGCTTGGCAAATGAAAAAAAGAGTTTTGTTGGGGGCACTTGAAGTGGTACTTTTGAGTATATTGGCTTATATTGGTACAATAGAATACTTATAGGATAGTTTTAAAGAAATTTCGTTGTTTAATGAAAATAATTACACACAAATTACACTATAATTAAAAAACAAACCCTACGCAAACAGATATTTTCTATTTACATCACAGATGAACGATTCGGGTTAGGTGTGGTGAGTATAGGCAACTGAATATTCGAGGCCCTTTACTTTTTATTAGGCACATCGCCGGTAAAAATTCCGACCAAAACTTTGAAACGAATTGAATTTAAGAATGTGGCACGAAACAGCGACGAGTGCTTTAGCCAATATCTAACGTCAATAGTATGCGCGAGCAAATGACTGCTTATCTTATCTTAATAAATTATGCCGAAAAGTAAGTTTGTTAAATTATCCGAGTAATTTTCTTCAAAATAATATTTTTAGGTTTGTAATGACTTCCTTAAACGATTCATGCAAAAAAATACAGGCATAATACCTATTGTTAAATATCTATGTATGTGCTTACCTATGCTGGAAGAATAATTATTGTTTTCCTCGTCAAAACTGGGATCGTTGGGACCTTCAATTACCTTGACAACTGGAAATATGTGTAGCTTTTGATACTTTTGTATATTTCGGGTAGCATTTTCTTCAGAACTGGCACTTTTAGTTATTTTTTGTTGTTTTCCAATAGTTTCTTGTTTGCTTCCCTTTTCTGTAATGTTTGCGTTCGTGTGGTCTAGTCCTTTAGGTGTGGTCACATCTTCTTCACAGTGAAAATCTAAAACGAAGATAAGTATTAGGGCTTTTTGATAACTTTATACATGTAAATTCGTGGCAAAAAAGGTTCATTTGTAATACTTTTTTTTATGGAGAATACAACTTTATTTCGACTACGACCGTGTCCACTGTGACAGTGTGGTCCAAGAAACTTGCAACAAGTGGAAAAAAATTATTTATGATTTTATGAAAATGTAAATATTACAAAAAGTTGGTGCATATTAGAGATGGGCCTGCCATGGGACTGGCCAAGTGGCCGACTACTCGGTTGTCTTAAATCTGCTCATAAAATCGCGTCAAAGCACTTCGCGCATCTTCGTTGTATTCGTGCGATGTTAAAACTGAGCAAACCCGAACAAAAATTTACCAAAACAAGTTGAAAGTTGGTATTATTTTTATAATCATCATGTAAAATTACTAAAGAGTTGTAAATAAAGGCGAGTCCAGGGGCGTCTCTACACTATTTGGAAATAAAATTAGGATCCGATTTGAAAATAAAATTCAAATATTTATTTGCCTACATTGTGTAGGTAATTTGAAAATGCGAAATACGAAAAGCCTTCGGTTAAAGAAATAGAAAAATGTTTTACTCATCTAATGTATACTACAATATACAGTGAGGTCAAACGCGTGTAGTCTAGTTTCGAGCCTGTGTAAACGCGTGAAGCCTTAAAACACCTTCTACAGTAGACTCTTCAAGTATGCTTTGAAGTAAAGTTTGCACTGTATTTCGAAAATGAACGCTCTACATCCAAAGATGTAACGTTTGCGTATCTAAAACACTGCAAGTTACTGCCGCCATTATCAGCACATACGCATTGCCGAAATTCGTATTTTTGTGTAACGAAGACTTAACTTTGATTGCAGCTTCAACACCAGGGCCATCTTTTAAAGTGTGTGGAACTGTATTTACATTATCAACTATGTGCAACGAATCAGGAAGTGACAGATAACTATAATGAAGGCAGTCAATGTCAATAGCATCTACTAATACACGATAATTTGCGTTTATAGTACGCGAATCTGCTTCGATTTTAGGGTTCTTCAAGTGCTGTTGACTTTCTTTACTGCAGATGGCAAATTTTTTAATCCGTTGTGGAGATTTCGCAAAAATATTTTTGGTGCTGGCAATTAGCTTGTCAACATCTGGATACTTGCATCGAATTGTTTCTGCCACTCAGTGAAAATCATGTAGTAAACAGGTTATATGCAATAAATTAGGACACAAAGTTTTAAAGGGTTATATCCAGTTAGAATTTTCAAAAAATCGATTTTAAATTTCATTTTCCTAATGTACATATATTCAATTACACACACAGAAAATTTCAAGGCAATCCGGCGATTATTTTCGAAGTTACACGCATATTTGTAAAGACGTGTCAGAGCGATTGTATCTACGCTATGTAAAGTGATTTTGAAACTGTAAACGCGTTTTTCTCAAAATTGTGTTTTTAAAGTCGTTGACGAAGATTTCTCGGAAAGGGCTGAACCGATTAGTCTCAAATTTTAACACAAGCTTCTTAAGTATATTTTTTACTAATTAATCGAAGGTTTTTTCTTACCGATAAATATTTTTTTATATAAACAAAAATCTTAAAATACAGCTAAAAGTTACCATAATATGTGTACAAATTTTTACATTAATAAATTTAAAAGTCTTCTCAGGAAAAATTCTTGAAAAATGGTTTTTTTTAGGCCTCCTGACTGTATATAACCCCTTAAGCTATCTCGGTGCTTTTACCATATACGAATACTTTTTCTATTACTTTAACCGAATGCTTTTCGTATTTCGCATTTTATTACGCAATGTAGGTAAATAAATATTTGTATTTTATTTTCAAATTGGATCCTAATTCTATTTCCAACTAGTGTAGAGACGCCCCTGTACTCACCTATTTTTAGAACTCTTTAAAACTTACATTCTGTGTGAGAATAACTATGTAATTCACACACAATATGTAACTCTACAGAGTATTGTGTTATTTGTGGCAATCCATAACCAATGATTTTTAATATAATTTCATTAAATAATTTTTTCAGTGTGCATAAATGGTAAAGTAAGGGAAGGTAGTTAGTATACCTAAATCCGGGAGTTCGTTGGGCTCAACTCTGGGCACTCAAAATAAGTAACGGGAATGGGGACGGAGAATTAAAGGTAGTTTTTAATGTTTCAAAATGCATGATAGAGTATTAAAATAAATTACAGAAAGCCTAGTGGAATTCCATAACTTTTTCAGGATTTTTCAAGGATAAATGCAATTCTGTGATGTTTCCCGGTTTTCAAAGTTTTCCAGATGTGTGGCCACCCTGCTCAAAGAAAAATGGCGGGATGATTTTTCCTTCAACAGCGCTTACAGCACTTACCATCATTCTGCATGTCTTCAACAAAAGATTCCAGATCTTCTTGAATCGATTGCATATCCACGTCCTCCACTTGATTCAAAATGGTAAAAGTTATTTTGGGCGTGGTCATCGGAGTTTTGTTCTGAAAAGTGGTGCGGGTAGACGTTGATGACGATTCGAAATTGCGCGCGTTATGTTTAATTTTCGTAATCATTGGTGTCGATGTTTTTGTAATATCGCCCTGTAAAGGACGCATGAAAGTGTTTGTAAATGGAGATTCAGTTTCTGAGTATCGACTGTTTAGTTCAGGTGGAAATGGTGGTGGAGGATGGAGAAATTCTTCTTGTGGATTATCTAGGTCTGCTGGAATTAAAAAAAAATAGAATATTGTAAAAGTACCGTTAGGACCAACGCAAAAATTACATTTCAACAAGTCCTAAGCTATATGGAGCTCTTTTAGTGGATCTCCGAAAATTGTGTAAACATTTTTTTAGAAAAACAATTTTCCGATTTCATTTCTGAAAGTACTTATTTCGAAATTACGTTAAAAAAACAACTTTTACGAAAGTAGTTTTTTCAGAAGCATTTTTTTCGTATACTCATGCACAAAAACCAATAAAAGTTTGTTCAAAATAATTTTAGCGTTTTCAAATTCATCGTCTTATCATCAGATTGTCCCCATTGGATTTATCACACTTGAAGATCGATGTTTTCGATGGATGCGTGGTGGGAGAAGTCAGCTGTCAGAGTGTGAGGTGATTTGATTTACATAGAAAACTTTTAACTTTATTGATTTCAAATACGATTTATAACCGAAGAAGGTTATAAATTGCGCTGGATAAGAGGGTGATACTTTTACAAAGAATCGACGACAGTAGTTAGTAGTTGGGATGGAAAACGAAAAATTACGGGACTGTGTGTTCATATCATTCCTAACATAAAAAAATTAAATTAGTTTATTCTCTATTATGCAAGAAAGACATACAGGGTGTCAGCAAAATATTAGTATGGGCAAATACCTTTACTATTAGTAAAGATAGACACCAAATTTTAGGTGTATCTTATTGGTTAATAATTCTACATTTTTATGTAATTTAACTTTTCAACCCCCTTGAGGGGAACGCTGGGGAGTTGAGGTCAAATATTTTAAATGGAACTCTATGCAGTGTGGTACCTCATTTTTAAGCTTCAACAAATAAAACATTTCACTGCAAACCAGAGGTCCGTATCTTAATTCTTTCTTAAATGGCAAGCCTTTAAAAATTAAAAATCGTGAAAACTCACTTCTCACATTTTTGACATGACTACTTCTTGGTGGAGTTCCAAAATCGACTTTATTAATGCCAATAAGTTCGTGGTGGTCATTTTAAACAACTTTCAAAGTAGTAATAGGAGAAATAAAAGTAATTACATATTTAATTAATTATTTTTTCACGATTTTTGATTTTTATAGGCTTGCCATTTAAAAAGGAATTAAATACGGACCTCGGGTTTGCGGTAAGTTTTTTTTTGAAGAGCTTTAAAATGAGGTGCCACCCGGCATAAGGTTACATTTAAAATTTTTGACCTCAACTCCCTAGCGTCACCCCTCAAGGGGGTTGAAAAAGTTAAATTACATAAAAAAGTAGATTTATTAACCAAGAAGATACACCTAATGTTTCGTCCTCGATTATGCTGTAAATATTAATTTGTGTGTGTTTGTACAGTTAATTATATTCTTTTCTGAAATTTGCTACATGAATGAATTCATTTTCTAAAACTAAAATATATTAAGATAATTACCCTAAATTTTGTGTCTCTTTGCATTCAAAATTACGGGTTTTCATAAATTTGCTAATCGTTCATGCTTTTAAAATTATACTTTCTCGACCTGCCTACTATACCTTCCCATTTCCTGCTTTCCTACCATTTTACCGTCCCTCGCACCTACTCGCTCCCGGTAGCACTATAACGTATGGTACGCGATGACGCGGGAAGGAGATAGCCCGACGGCAGAGGAGGAAGAAAAAACGATACTTAGCAAGAAACAGTGCGTTCGGAGTGCTCCCAAATTTCCCGTTGTTTTACCCTCTTCCCTGATGTTTACCTAAGGTAAGTCGAATTGCTATCCATAAATTTTATATTCTGATTTTATTTACGTTACAAAAGATTACCGGACTGGAAGGGTGATTTCTGTCCGTGAGGAAGTCTAAATAAGAGATCTGCGTATCAGCGTAAGCGTAACCTATGAATTTACAGTCTTTATAAGGGTGACTAACAACGCCCCTTCATTGGTCCTTCTCCCCAGATACGTTTTATTAGTCTTAAAGTTTGGACTCTCTTATCGTTGGGTTCACCTTTTCAATTCTGTGATTTACAATTTAATTTTGAATGCAAATCTAACGATCTTACTCGAAAATTGCGATTTTCTTCTACTTTACAAATTAATTACTACTTTGCTTATTTACTAATTTGCTTATTGCTATTTTGTCACACTTTTGGTGCTACTTGCATGGTATTCGCCGATAAGTCTGTGAATTGTACTTCTATATACTTATATTATACTTTTGCTGTACCTACTTTATTACTATACTTTACTGCTTTTTGCAATTTATCTGGCGAATATTAGGCATACATATTACAAAATTACATAAATTAATGTTTCGTTTCTTTCAATAAATACTGGAAATACCGCATTAATATTTACAGCGTACAAAATTTGTGTCACGTTAGTACCTGAAGCCGGTTGCACCTTCGCAAAAAAGAGGTTTTCTTATCAGTTCGTTAAAATATTTCCAACCTTTGGTTATTTTTTTATACGCCGAAACTGATATTTCATTACCTATTTTTAAACGGTAAATAAAATACGATGTCCTTTTCCTAAACGGTGTAACTTACGAATTACACTCTGAAAATTACTTAATGAAAATTTTTTCTTTCTAATTTTCAAACAATTTTTTATGCTTTAGGTATTATATTTGCATACATACAAAATACATTTTGTAATTATTTACCCCAGTTTACCTATTATTCGTACATTTGCTTAAAAATGTCTGGCGATAAAATTTTAAAAGCGAAAGCTCTAAGGCAAACTGCCATTTTACAACTATCTTTGATTATTGATGCAGCTAAATTAGCTAAAACTGATGAAGCTGAATTAAATCCTTTTAAAATCCGTTACAGAAGTCTTAGCAAAATCATGAAAGATTTTGAAAAACATAATCATAATTTACTTGCTTTGGTTGCCGCAAAACCCGAAGAACTCAAGGTTGACGAAAAAACGGGAATTGATTTTGCTAAACGCTGTCATGAGATAGAGACAATTTATTACGAATTGTTCGAGCTACCGTTAGAAGATAATGGCGTCTTCGATACTTCAATTCGCCCTCCTTTCTCTCCACATAGAAATCAAAATTCAAATTTACGCGAACACGCAATTTTACCAAAAATCACATTGCTTACTTTTAACGGAGATATTACAAGTTTTTCTACTTTCAACCAAACCTTTTTAACTTTAATACATAATAATCGAACTCTCACTAATATAGAAAAGTTTAATTATTTGCTGTCTTCGTTGGAAGGTCCACCTTTAAATTTAATTTCTGACATTCAAGTTACGAATGATAACTACCTTATTGATTATAATATAATAATTGAGAGATATAACAATAAACGTTTGCAAGCTTTTACTCACTGGAAAGCTATCGAGGAATACCCTCGTTTAATGTTTGAGAATATAGCTGAATTAAGAAATCTGTTAGATACCTTTTCAAAGAATTTAGCTGCTTTACAAAATTTAAAATGTGATACAAGTCGATGGGACTTTATATTAGCCTACATGATCCTTGATAGGTTGGACCCTTCAACAAGAAAATCCTTTGAACTACAACACGCTTCAAATGACTTCCCCAAATATGACGTAATAAAAGTTTTCTTTCAAAAATATTGCATTGCTTTGGAATTTGTTCCACAAAAACCGAAACCTGCTTCTAATTCGTCTAATTTAAAATCTAGTTTTGTGAACTCCCCTCGTAGTTTTGCACAATCGACCTGAATGGAACCGAAGTCAAAAAAACAAATCTGCCTTTTTCGTAAATAGTCCGTCAAACAGTAATACGTGCTTTTTATGCAAGAACAATCATATAATTTATAGATGTCCTGTTTTTTCTGCAAAATCTGTTCAACAACGTTTTGATCTTATAAAACAACAAACGGCGTGCGTTAACTGTCTTGCAACTACGCACACGGTAAGCCGTTGTACTTTAGAAAAGCGCTGTCGTTTTTGTCATCAAAAGCATCATACTATGCTTTGTTTTAGACAAACTATAATGGCCGATTCTAGTAATCATTCGGATTCCGGGCCATCTAACTCAGATTTGCAAAATAATTTCACTACTGTAAATTCTGACTCCGCCGTATCTGTCAAGACTTCCACAGTAGGAATGTTAATTAATGATCATGAAGTTTTATTGTCTACCGTTTTACTAAAAATTAAAGATTCCTTTAATATTTGGCACACGGTTAAGGCCATTCTTGACAGTGAAGCTCAGTCTTCATTTATAAGCAGAAGCCTTGCCAATAAATTATCTTTGCCAAAATTTAAAATTGCTATGTCATTGCAAAAAAAATCTTGGCTACGGCTCTGCATAAATTTTATTTTTCTATAGAAATACGAAATTCCCAAAAACTTCAGGTATCGTATATACCGGCTATATTACATACATAATAATATGTATACTTTATTAAAATCTGTCGTTAAAAGCTATAAATTCGGGCTGTTTATTACTTTAGGACTTTTTGGGTCAACCATTTAAATGTTTGTTTTAGTACAGGGGAATTTTATCACACCACTTAAAGGCTGACAGATTGACGCTTTTTACGGTCAATACTCTTGCCCGGGATATTTTATGATATTTAGGTAAAAAAATCTTTCCCTCCTTTAATTTCAAGCAGTTTTATACTAACAAGTTTTTATTCCGTCATTGTTAATAAATTATTCTTAAGGCGACTAATCGCCACGTGGGTTTTGCGCTACTCCACAGTGATTGGTAGCAGCTGACACGTCACTCATTTAAGCGGATACCCATCACGATTAAGCGGATACCCACCCAGCAATTGGCCGGCTGTTGATTCGATACTGGTCTATAAGTGGCGTACACATGCCGTTTTGATGTATTTTATTGTTATGACGATGTACATATTCGCCATATTCCAATCTTTTGTAAACAGTCTAAAATACTCTAAAATAACCAATGTAGCCAATATTGTATTTCTAGGATGTTCGCTGAGAGCGGGGTTGTCATATTGCTCATGTTTCTATAATAAAAAGAATAAAAATTTCCCTTGATCTATTTGCTGTGTTGTCTTAACAACAATAATAATAATTATAATTATTGTTTTTCTTATAAATCAATCAAATTCTTAGAAATAAAGATCATGTCTTAGTTTTAGCTGTATATTTTTTGCATTTGCGAACGTTCAAAAGTAGCTTGCAGAATAAAATTGCGATAAAATAATCGAAATAGAAAACCTACACCTACCTACATGGAGGATGTAAAAAAATAGCCTAAGCGTAAAAATTGAAATACCTAGGTACCTAGTCTATTTTCGAAAATAACCGCTGAAAGTTAAAAAAGAATCTGGCGTGTGCTGGGATTGACGTGGAGAAAGTCATTTAAGTTTTTGTAAACTAAAGTGCATAACATTGTAAAAGTGAAACTGTGAAAAGTTTAGCCTTTTGCAATTACCTATCATATATTAATAGTATCTGTATATTTAAATTCTGAGTCAAGTAGAACAGTATAGTATGTAACCGTAACGTCGCTGTGTTTGATAGGTACAATAAAAAATAATTCTTCGTATTATTTGCAATAACTTTTTGGGCCACGCTCTAAGAGATATGGCTCTTGGTCCTGAAAGAGGTTGTAATTTTACATAGTAGGTAGATACCTATGTCAAATTTCCGCCTGCTTTTTGAGTTTCATACACGCGACGGGCACAGATCATATCTTCTCCAACAAAATTGCCGCTTTGCAGAACTATAACAAAGGTGTACCTACGATATATAATAATGTATGGGGAATATAATAATAAATAAGATACCTAAATACTATTGCATTCAGTATGTTTCCAAACAGAAGTACCTGACGCCGACTATTCTACCTAGTACTCCGCAGACATTCGGCACTGTTGCTTGATGCTTGAACAGATTGATAAATTTTGTAGGTAAAATACCTTGGCTATAATATGTTGTATTCTGTCTAACCTTTGTAACTATACTTACTTAAATTTGACGATACTGACCTTTAATGATACTTATTTATGGAATATTTTTGATTAACTTTGCACTAAACATTATTCACATTTCAAATAAGCTCGATATAAACAACCTGCTAGCCTCGCGATCGGCAATTTACGCAAAGCTATTGGACGACAAATCATCAACCTGCCGCAGCGTTCATGTGCTTTTGTTTATATCGGGCGTATTTGAAATGTGAAGTGAACTGAGTATAGGTATGTATTTTCTTTCAACATCGTCTGTTCTGGGCAAATGAAAAATAAGGTTTTCTGGGCACGTGCAGTGGTATTTTTGCACATTGACACACCTCACAATATTTATAAGGTAGTTCTTTAAACAGATTTCATTGTTTAAGGCGGCATTTTCCACGTGGCGTGCATGCCGCCTAATAAAAAAAAATTGTACATAAATTACACTGTAATAAAAAAGCAACACAAAGAATAATTATTACTGTCTAGGCAAATAAGGCGGCTCTCCACATGCTACTCGTCTGCTTTGTTTCAGAAGTTAAATTTCTCCTCATCTGATTGGCTGATGTCATGTTGCGAAGAGGAAAAAATTAATAGGATAGAGTATGTGACGCTAGGAAATGTGAATGTTTTTTGTGTTGCATAACAAACTTGTTCAACTTTAGGTCAATGTTTAAGTTAACATTTAGATTGACACGTATTTTTGCTTATCTCCTGACGTCACATGGCACTGAGTGCAAATAGGTGCTTTTTAAATTGTAATAAATTATAACGAGAATTAACAAAAGAAATTGTTGCTAAATAATTAATAGTTAAAAAATATCCTTGTAATTTTCTTCAAAATAATATTTTTGGGTTTGTAATGACTGCCTTAAGCGATTTATGCAATAAATATTCCTGAAATATAATTTTTGTAGAATGAGGCATTTTCGAGTTAAAGCACCAAAACTTAGAAATTAAAGGTGCTCCCCTGTATAAATTTCACCGGAAGTGTAGAAAGTTTCGAGCCCGGATAAGGTCTAATCTATATGCAAAATTTTACTTTTTTTGGTCAAGTAGTTTTTAAGTTGTCGTGCCAATAGGCCAACAGAAATGGAGAACCCTGTTTTTCGTGATCTAGAGACACCAACATGTGAAGATCTGTAAAAAGCTCCAGAAGTGATTTTTTTACAATTACTTCTGTTTACTTCCCTCGCTTCGCTAGAGGAAGCTCTAGCAAGGGAAGTAAAAGTGAAAAGTGCGACTTACTTCTTTGTTCGCGGATCATCTTAAGCTGTTGTGAAAGATCGCATGAGGAAACTTGGGATGCTCCATAACTTACAATATTCCTGGAATGTTTGGAAATATCTCTGGAAATTTCGTGTTCCGAATGAATCTGACTTGTTCCTTCATAAACACTTTTGTGTATATTCTTTAATGGTTGATCTATAACGGAGACACAAACTAGTGATTAAATAGTTATTAAAAACAATTAAGAAATCGAATAACTGGACATTATAATATAAATTTTAAAAATAGCATGGCAATAACGTTTCATATATGGTTATCCGAAATGTCTTAATATGGGCAAATATCTTTGCTATAAGTAAAGATAGACACCAAATTTTAGGTGCATCTTATTGGTTAAGAAATCTACTTTTTTATGTAGTTTAGCTTTTTAAACCCCTTGAGGGGTGACGCTAGGGAGTTGAGGTCAAAATTTTCAAATGCAACACTATACCGTGTGGTACCTCATTTTAAGGGTCTTCAAAAAGGACCAGTTTACCGCAAACCCGAGGTCCGTATTTTAATTCGTTTTTAAATGGGAAGCCTATAAAAATTAAAAATATTGTAATGTTCATAATTTATAAAATTTATAAACACACTTTATTTAATAAAGTATGTTCTTTTCTTAATATTAAAATTTAGCTCTTAGCTAATTTCATAATAATTCGTTGTGGTTCGGACGATGGTTTCAGAGTTTCAGTTCAAAATAATCCGACACGTACCATTGCGCCCAAAAAAAACTAGGACAACACAATTTGCTGAAATTTACTGTGATCTCCTAGACTATTACGTATTACCTTAGGTTGAACATCATACAGGCATCATGTGACAGTTGTCAGTTTGATTTATTTAAATAATTGACATTACATTTACGAGTACTTCCTAAATATGCCTCAGTTAACCCCTCAGCAAAAATCAATTATCTACAGTCGATTGCGAGACGGTGTCAATATAAGAAACATAGCAGATGAAGTAGAAGTCGACAAAAATACCGTGCTCTTGGCAAAGCAAAAAATTGCAGAGCATGGAGCTATTATTAAAGTCCGTTGCACGAGTCTAGAGCTACAACGCCTGAGGTGGCAGGGAGGTAAAAGACGTAAAACGTGGCGTTTCAGCTGTGGAGGCATATGCGTATCCGCATGTTTCCGCCAGCTCTAGACTCGTGCCACGGACTTTCGAAAAGCAGGTTCTGGTCGCCTCAAACTTTCGACGCAAGATCAAGATAGAGAAATAGTTGATTTTTAAGAGATCACCCCTTTGAAACCGCCATAAAAGCCAAAGAAGAGACCAATTTCCCAGGGTCAGTTAATACGGCTCGTAGGAGAATTCGCAATTCTGATATAAGGAATCGATGTGCCGCTAATAAAATATTTTTAGCGGACAGAAACAAACAAATCAGGTTAGATTTTGCCCATGAATTCCTCAACCAGAATAATTTGTGGGAAACAGTGGTATTTTAAGACGAAAAAACATTTCAGTCCTGTAATAATGGGAGATTGCGTGTTTATAGGCCATCTGGAGTGCCATATGATATACTCACAAAATTAATAGAAGTGGACTTCTCTCTGTAAACGTTTGTGCTTCGATTAGTCTAGGGATCCAGGAGCTTGTCAGATCGTGGAGGGGAGACTTATTGCAGCGCTATACTGCGATATTCTCCATCAAGTAATGATACCCTCGGTTGGCGCAGTTTATGCACCAAGATTATATATTTCAGCACGATAATACTTCGATACACAAAGCCCGTTTTACTCAAAAATTCATTGAGGAAAATAATATTCGTGTTTTACCGTGGCCTTCGAGGAGCCCAGATTTCAACCCGATCGAAAACGTTTGGGGTGATAAAGGCTATAAATAAGCATAATTTCCAGCCAAGAAATCAATATGAACTCCGCGAAAGAATAAACCAAGCTTGGGATGAAATCAACGTAAATACTACGAGAAACTGAGTTTTAAGTATGCCGCGAAGCATGGTGGCAAGATGTTATCGTCAAAAACGGTGCAATGACCAAATATTAAAAAATATGTAAAATGTGTTTTAATATAGATTTTTTTAGATTTAGAAATGATTTAATATTTTTACCCACTGATTTTGATTTAATTTTTAAGGTTTGATTGCTTTTTGATTTTTCATTCATGTTTAATATACGCTTAAAATATGTTGTTTTGATTAATTTAAAAAAAATTATAATCTAAAATAATAACTTTGGGGTTTCTATATCTAAGGATATCTGTTTTATTTATATCAACCATAAAATTCGGACAAAATAAAAACATACTTTTGATATCACCTCGTATCACAAAGTACAAAAGGTAACAATCTTGTAACCAAGGATACTTTCTACAGGGTAAGGTGTTAATATTTACACCTTCAGAGTACCTCCTTAAAGACTGGGAGCTACAACTCAGCTGTCCTAGTATTACAATTTTGTTGTCCTAGTTTTTTTTTGGGCGCAATGGGACCTAAACTCAAAATAGTTGACTTTTGCACAAATGATGGAAAGTCCCAAGAAAACCTAATAAAATTTATCACACAAACGGTCAGGAAATATTAGGTAAAATTAAAATTGGGAGCATTTTTGGTGTAATGTGTTTCTTGCCAGTGGTTTTCTTTAATCTGAATTCATACAAAGATTTATCGGCTTCAATATATTAAGAGAATTTCATAATACCATGTATTTGACTTTCAGGCAATCACATCGTATTTTTAATGTAATTGTATGATTGATACTTCGACCGGGCAATTTCCATTCAGAATTATATTTCTTCCAAAACTGACGAAATGGTTCTTTAAAATAAATACCGCTACATTATATGAACACAGCATAATAAGTAAATCGAAAAGAAATTGTGTACAAGGTCGTTGGTGCCTTTTTTAAATTGATGTGTTGCATTGTTTACGTGCCTTAAACATAAAGATTTCTTAAAGGCCAATAGGCTTCGCTGACAAACCACACATATTACTGGCGACACATTATATTTTAAATCAGGAAATTCTCTTATAAATCTTCTATATTGTATCCAATTTTATGTGAGATTGATGACAGAAAAAACAATTGAACAAGAATTCACCCTATTGGTCAGTTCCATGGACAGTTTACACCAGAACATATTTTAGTGATCACAATATTCATCTTTTCTTTCCTGATAATCACGGAGGAATCAGATTTCTTTCTATCCGTGTTGGCGAAAGTGCATTAGACAAAGACAAATAAAAAAATAATTTGTTCAAATTTTTATCGTACATTCTTTGCTTGTGGAAGTATGGCTGATTATATACTTCGAAAGATTAGCCATCGCAAAATTCTTTTTTTTCCTTATAAAATTCCAACGGAATCCAATTTCTTTCTATCCTTGTTAGCAAAAGGGGCAGTAGTAAAAGACAAATAAAAATGATGTTGCCAATAAAAAAGAATAATGAAACATTTTATCACAGGCGGCTTTGTTTGTGCAAGTATTTCTGGTTGCCTCCTGTGAAAGTTTAATCGGAATTGTCATAAAAAATAAATTTCTAACCTGACAAAATACTTACGTAAGTTTTATGATTTTATAGCAAAAGACCTTTGGTTTTAGTGAACACAAACAGCATTTGCAAATATCTCGTTTTTATTAAGCAAAAACAGTGTCAGCATAGCCACATTAATCTTCTTATTTTATACTACTTAAAATTGTTTCCTACCCAAGTAACAATACGCCCTGTATCCAATAATTTGCAATAAAAGTATCGGAGGAAAAGTATTTAAATAAATAAAGCAAAACTAGCAAAAATGAGTAAATATTTTTATTAAGATAAACAGTTTATAATAAGGTTAAAAAATATTCCCTATGGCCTATTCTCCGATACATAATGAAAATGGATCTATAATACAGCCTACCTGCGAACAATGGTGTTTGTGTAAGTTAAAGACGCGATAAAAATTGTTTAATCGAATATACCAAGTAGTTTCACAATTTTTAACTGTAAATGTTGAGTCTTAGTTTCAGAAGGATAGATACACTTTGTAATGCCACTGTGACTTCAGCTTTAAACTGAAACCAAACGTTTCTAGGGCGCAATTTTCTCTACTTTCTCAATAACTAAAGAAATCTTCTGTAATGTCCACTATTCTCAACTTTATATCGGGTCGGCGTTCCTGTTACTCATTCCCATAACGCCCAGTCCAAGTAATGTAAAGGAGGACAAATATGTACCTTGCGTAATATTTCAATAGTTGTTAGTCAGTCCCAGATTGATAGAACACAGGATTTAAGCTGCTAATACTTTAAATAAACTTTTTAATTATATTTCAACATCCAGTCCGAAGACATAACTTTTGATTACCACGTAGTCCACTATTTCTCGAGCTTCCCCGCAATGTTTAAAGACGAAATCCCTGTCGCCCCCCCTGCTCCTGTCCGACGCGCGGAGTCCTCACCTCACTCACCTTCTTGCGCTTCCCGCGTGTGCATGTGATCGTGTGCTTTGCTTGTTTGCTTCGTGTTGGATTACGCAGGAATACATTTGGCTGAGTAAGTACATTTTATTCAATACTTTGCATTTTAGGAACGGGCAAATCAAGGAAACGATATCGTTTTAGAAGTAGGGATTTTGAAGATATGCGGAAACGACTAAAAACTCTGGAAAGAGTATTAGCAAGTTGCAGCCGGTCGCGAGCGTCTTCATTTGCAAAGACACCCCCTCGTTCTAGGTCTCCTCCCTCGTCAACTGCGCACCATCAGATGCGCGACCGAGGGTTTCGGGATCGTTCTGAAAGTATTCTGTCCCAGGGTTTCTGGATCGTTCTGAAAGTATTCTGTCCCAGCGTTCCGGGACACCAATTTCAGCTAGGTCCCTTCATCCTTCAGACCAAGAACAGCGCCGGCGTTCCGCAAGTGGGGTACGACGTAGTAGGCATACAGACCCTCACATTAAATATAGGGATGTAGATCGCACTCAAAAAGAGTCGGCAGTGCCTTCACCAGAGACCGTAGCCCGGGAGGCTCGGCACCGCCTTCTCATTCCGAATCGCATGGTTCGGATGTAGAAGATGGCGTTTCCATCCCGAATGACTAAATCCTACCAGATGATCTGGAAATTTTTTTGGGTAATGAGTCCAATATTCCTAATGCTTTAGGTGAAAAGGTACATAACACCCTGGCTGGCCGTTGGTCCCATATAATAATAAATGGATTATTAAGAGACTCCGAAACGGAACTCAACAATAAATATAAAGTTCCAGAAAACTGGCTCACGTTGCTCCCTCCAGACACAGAAATTGTATCAATTCTTTCTTCCAGTCAGTCAGGCAGAGACAACTATTATCATCATATGCCAGGTCAGCGGGGTAAAGGCATGGCAGCACTTTCAGCTAGCATACCTTACCTTCAAGATCATTCCGATAGTATCCCCACAAATATCCGAAACCAGATTTTACCATCGCTATGCGATTCGGGACGCCTTTTTTCGTAATTTCTTTCATAGCATTACAAAATCTAGGCGGACCTTTGTACTTCCTTTATTAAATACAAATTTAAAGGAAGATATTGAAAATGCTCCACCCTTAGATACATTTATTTTTGGCACCGACATTAACTCCGCTGTACCAGTCCCAAGCCTGGGGTCTCATCACACAAGAGATGAGAAAGGAGGAGGGATCGAGGAGTAACACCTCGCTAAAAAACCAGGGTTCATCTGGCCCGGATGATAGCACCCTGTAAGGGCCCCTGCCAGGGTACGGCGAAGACAGTCAACGGCGGAAGGAGCAGAAGAGATATAGATATCCAATGGTCCGGAAAGCGGAAGAACAATCTTCAAGGGAAGGCTGACCTCTCAAGTCCAGTAAGACAGCCAGCCTAAAGGAAGAAAACCTTGATTAAAAATAACCTTCAGAAGGCAACGGGAAACCACTGAAGTATTGTTCCCAAGAAAACTACATGGAAAGTAACCAAGGAAAATGGCCCTCAGTCTCCGGCAAAACGAGGGTGCTAAGAATCCCCGGAGTCAAGAATAAACTAAATATTGGAATATGGAATATTCGCAGCCTGTATGAAGCAGGAAAATTGGCTAACACGGTCAAAGAAATGCGACGCCTAGAAATATCAATTCTGGGAGTGAGTGAAGCTCGATGGCCTGGTTCAGGGAAATGTAACACCGATGGTGCCGTCTTTTACTATTCTGGTAACCAAGATGTACATCACAGAAATGGAGTAGGCATAATAATCAACAAAAGTTTAAGCAAAAGCGTAACCAATTTTATACCATACTCTGACAGACTTCTTCTACTCAAAATACAAGCTAGGCCAATCGACATAAACATAATTCAAGTCTATGCCCCTACCCTTGATAAGCCAGATAATGAGATAGAAGCACTATATAACGATATCAAAAGGCTGTTGGACTACACCAAGCCACATGAGTTGAACATTATTATGGGAGATTTTAACGCCAAAATTGGCAAAGGAGAAATGGTTGAAAATATAGTTGGCACCTTCGGTCTTGGTGAGAGAAACATTAGAGGGGATAGATTGATACAATTTTGTCAAGAAGAACAGTTCAAAATAACTAACACATGGTTTGACCTGCCACCAAGACGTTTATATACATGAAGGTCCCCCCAGGATACCGCAGAGAATATCGTTCGAAATCAGATCGACTTCATTCTCGTCAATAAGAGGTTTGGTACGTTCATAACAAAGGCTCAAACTTACCCTGGTGCAGACGTACCATCGGATCATGTTCTCCTGGTTATGAGTCTAAAACTAAAGCTTCACGTAATGAAAACAAATACCTCTGGGCCCAGCAAACTGGACGTTGATAAGCTAAAACAAGAAGACATTAGGACACACCTGAAGATCGAACTGAACAAAAATCTTAAAAGTATAATGGAATCCACGCAGGTGGTCGCACCTATAGACTTATGGCAAAAAGTAGAAAAAGAAATGGTTACTATTGCTACAGATACCCTTGGCCATAAAAAGCAAAAAGGCAAGAAACCGTGGATGACCCAAGAAATCCTAGATCTAATGGAACAACGTCGACAGCACAAGAATAGAAACAACAATGAATACAACAGAACACACTCACAAATACGCAGAGAAATCAGAAAAGCTAAGCAAGATTGGCTGAAGAAGGAATGTGAAGAGATTGAATTGCTACAGCAAAGGTATGACTCCCTGGGAGAGCACAAGAAGTTGAAGGAAGCTGCTGGCGTCTACAAGTCAGGGAAATCGTCGATCTTGGCAGGCGAGAACGGTGAAATAATAGTGGAGGACAAGGATAGAAAACAGTTATGGGAAAGATATATCGACAAGCTCTTTGCGGACGACACACGGGAAGAGCTAGAAAACCACCCACCAGACCCAACACTGACAGGCCCATCTATAACAGCGGACGAAATAAGAAAAGCAATAGTCGGAGCTAAAAACAACAAATCTCCTGGCCCAGATGGTCTACCAGCTGAAATCTTAAAACTGATAGACGATGAAAATATGACTATACTGCAGAGTAGTGTTGTAAATATCCGTATTCATTAGATATCCGAATCATACGGAATCGGAATCAGCTAATATCCGTATCCATTATCCGAATACGAATCCATTTCTTGACCCGCGCGAAAGCGGTTACAGATCATGTATACGTATGCATGCAACAGACTAAAACATTTTCTATCCGGATACACGGCTAGGTAGGTCGATGCGGTATTATCGGTATCATACCAGTCGAAGTCGAAGTTTAGGGATAAGAAGGCACCGCGTCGCGCCGTTCTCGTTTGAATTCGGTTCGGGTGAGGCGGGACTAGTTTAACCAATGGGTCTCATCTCATATGATACCCGTTACCCCGATAACTATGCCATCTTTTTTTAGGAAATGTCATTAGAAAGAGAAAGCACAATATCAAATATGCCAAATCGCAGACCGTGTTGTTCGCTTACACTCGATTCCGATTCCGTTTTCTCTTTGCACTTTGCATTAGTAACCACCCGATGCGAATTTATTTTGATTCCGAATCCGTATTCAAGTTCTCGGCCGGTTCCGGATAATCCGGATTCTTTTAATATTCGGATCCAACGGATTTTTGGATACGTATCCTTACATCACTACTGCAGAGAGTATTCAATGATGTTTATAATACTGGGCGATTCCCCAAAAACTGGTTAAGCTCAACTTTTATACCAATACCTAAGAAGAACTCCGCTCGCTGTTGCAACGATCATAGACTTATAAGCCTTATGAGCCACACGCTTAAAATCTTTTTAAACATAACATAATATATCAGAAATGCGAGCGCAACCTCAGTTTAAACCAGTTTGGATTTAGATCCGGCATGGGCACCCGTGAGGCGCTGTTTAGTTTACAAGTTCTGATACAAAATTGTCGGGACGTAAACAAGGATGTATTTCTTTGCTTTGTCGACTATGAAAAGGCGTTCGATCGAGTACAGCATAACAAATTTATTAACATCCTGAATAAAACAGACGTGGACGAAAAGATATTAGGTGCATTGAAAACCTATACTGGTACAAACAGCACATGTAGCCACGCAAGACCTGACTACTGACGACATCCGCATTCGCAGAGGAGTTAGACAAGGATGTGTGCTTTCTCTATTGCTGTTTAACATGTACTCGGAAGAAATATTCAACGAAGCCTTTGAAGATCAAGACATGGGCATAAGAGTGAATGGGGTGCCAATTTCGAATCTGAGATATGCCGATAACTCAGTGTTACTCGCGAATACCGCTGAAGAACTACAAAACATGTGCACCCGATTAAATGAGAGTAGTAAAAACTACGGACTAAATATAAATGTAAGTAAAACTAAGCTCATGATTGTCAGCCGTGGTGGACAGACATATGCTGACACCAGGATTAGAATTGAAGATCGGCATATGGAAAGGGTAGATAAGTTTAAATACCTGGGATGCTGGCTACACGCAGATTGGAGTCCCGATAAAGAATTGAGAGCCCGAATAGAAATAGCACGAGCAGCTTTCATTAAATACAGGAAAATCTTATGCAGCAGGGATCTCCCTTTAAAGTTAAGGATGCGCTACGCCAGGTGTTATGTGTGGTCTGTCCTGCTATACGGAGTGGAAGCTTGGACTATGAAGGCTGGGATAATCAACAAAATTGAGGCCTTTGAAATGTGGACTTACAGACGCCTCTTGAGAATATCCTGGACCCACCGAGTCACGAATGATGAGGTATTGGCTAGAATGCAGAAGGACCGAGAATTGCTAACAACAATCAAAAAAAGGAAAATTGCTTACCTTGGACATATCATTCGGAACGAAAAATACAGCTTTTTGCAGTTAATCCTGGAGGGTAAAATAGAGGGAAAGCGAGGCATAGGCAGAAAGCAGACATCTTGGGCGAGAAACATTAGAAACTGGACAGGGCTCAAATCAATCGAGGAACTTGTCCATACCGCCAGGGATAGGGAGAGATTCCAACATGTGGTCGCCAACATCCAGTGAATGGATAGGCATTCGAAGAAGAAGAAGTTTAACGAAAAAATTAAAGAGGTCACAAATGCAGAAAACACGACCAAGGAGCTTAAACATAAATTTAAGCCGCAATCAACCGTATTTCAGAAACTTGAACAGGGGGGGGGGGGCGGACTAAAGAGCAGCCTAGAAGTAGGCCTTACACCAATACCGCACAATCCGTGGGCAGAGGGGGGCGAGATTCTTGAGGCGCAACCCCTCGATCAATTACAAGGACAAGTAGGTACTACCAACGGAGGCAGTAAAAGAAAAGGATTTTTTTTTAGCAGGTAGACTTCGTCTGTTTCATGAAAGGTGGAAACGTTTAACAACAAATAAAGTCATCTTAAGTTGGATACATTGATACACTCTACCCTTTTTAAGAACTCCCACGCAAACCATTTATCCTACTGAATCAAGGTTGTCCCCTAAAGAAAATGCGATCATATTTTGACTATATCTGAGCTGCGACAAACAGGAGCAATAACGACATGTTTTCACTGCCCTGGAGAATATATTTCAAAAATCTTTTTACGGTAAAAACCAAATCGTAAAAATCGCCTCATACTAAATTTAAAGTTTTTAAACAAGTTTATTTATGCACCCCATTTTAAAATGGAGGATGCGAGAACAATAACACGCCTTATTCATAAAGGTTACTTTATGGCATCAATAGACCTAAAAGATGATCATCTTTTAGTTTCAGTCGAACCGGGCCATAGAAATGTAAGAAAACCAAATTCTTAAAATCAAATGGAAAACATATCCTTTATTACTACATTCAACAGCTAGATTTCAACTTAAACTAACTGGTCTTAAAACAAAATATCCATCTTCTCATCGATACTGCTTAATCAACAAAAATATATTATTCCTTTTTAATAAGCCAAAACCGAATGCCGACATTGCTGACGCTTACAATAACATTCTAAACACGTAAACTCAGCTTAGATAAGAAAAGGTATTCATACAGATCATATTTGTGTTCGTTAAGAAAACAAAACACTTAATATTATTTTCTACATTCGGCCATCCTGTGTCACGGGGTGTCCACATCCCGTCTACTTCTTTTTGTGATGGCTACGACCATCTTACCAATTTTGCAACGACCCTGCTAAAAAGACTACAACCTTAGCACGTAAAGCTACAACATTACTACAATGGCTACAACCTTCCAATGTAAAGCAACAACTTTACTACAATGGCTACAACCTTCCAATGTAAAGCAACAACTTTACTACAATGGCTACAACCTTCCAATGTAAAGCAACAACTTTACTACAATGGCTACAACCTTCCAATGTAAAGCAACTACTTTACTACAATGGCTACAACCTTCCAATGTAAAGCAACAACTTTACTACAATGGCTACAACCTTCCAATGTAAAGCAACAACTTCTCTATTTGTGGGAGCGACCCACTTTTACCTTATTATGGCGGCAACCATATATCACAGGGCTACAACCCATAATCTCTTATTATTCACAATATCTAACTTCAATAGGGCTACAACCCTCAAACAGTTTGCCTCCAAGCAAAAAAGTCTCACATAGAATTAATTAAATGTATACTAATCACTCAATAAATCGGCACTGTAACATTTGTTTGTTTCTGTCTTTGGTCTAACACATAACAATCCATGGTTTCATCTTATCAAAAGCTGCAGCAGTTTTTGCTTTACGCCTGCCTTCACGTAGATCTTCAACCTCATACCGATCATTCATTAACACTTTTGTTACGCGAAAAGGACCCTTAAACTTTGGAAGTAGTTTTTTACTGACCCCTGTATTTGGTTCGCTGGTTATTAGAATTAATACTAATTCGCCTTTTCTATATTGCTTGGCTCCACTTCTCGTTTTATCATATCGTTCTTTTTGCCGACACATTGTGATTTAGTTATATGTATTTCTAAATATTAACTTTCTCAATTTCTTTCTGAAGAGCGTTTAATAAGGTAGCTTCTGCAGCCGGCATCAGCTGATCCTAAAAGAGCCGGAGTGGTGTTGATGCTTTTATTATGTGCGGTGTTTAATGCACTTTGTATATGTTTTGTATGGTTTGTATGTAACGGGATTGGTGTCTTCTCTATCGGATGTAATTTTCCTTGGCATTTTATAGCAGTATTTTTGTAATATGAGCTATTTAAGCACGGCTTAACGTATTTAGTTACGAATCGACGCATCTTTGCAAACCAATAATTCGTCCGAATCCTTTGGACAGTTTTCCGCACCCCAAAATGTCCTGCCAAGTCGCGGCATAGTCTACATATTTACCACCTGGCGGCCTTAGGTACTACCCACAATTTGGTATTATCTGGTAATTTACGATATAGCTTACTATTTTAAGTTCCTACTCAGTCAAATATTTGCGTGATGCAACATCATCAACTCTAGTTTCCAAAATTGTCCTTACTCTCATTAGCTGATCGTCATGAAGTTGAGCAGACAACAACCAGTCTCCTTCTGTAAGATCAATCTGACACTTCTAATTTTATCGGATTTCTGCTTAGGGCATCTACATGACGCATCCTCACACCAGGTCTATACTTAATTTCAAATGTATACTCTTGTACTTCCAGCCACTATCGTACCAATCTTGGAACTAAATCTTTCTTTTTTTTTTTTTTTTTTTTTTTCTTTTTCAATTCAACTTATTTATTCCCAACAAACTTACAAGTTTATAACAGGGAATCTCTAATATAACATAATATATTACACAATATTTAAAAAAAAAAAAAAAAAAAAAAGAAAGAAAGAAAGAAAAAAGCATTAAAATCAGTCAAAATTGACTACTATAAAAACTATTGTAGAGATTTCTTATATAAAATCATAGAAAAAAAGCTTCTAGCTCAAAAATTAACTAAAATTCTAAAAACTTTTTTGCATAAAAAATTTTTTTGTGATTCTTTTAAACTTTTTCATATTTTTAGAATTTTTTATTTGTTCTTGCAAAGAATTATATATTGAAATACCATTATATAACAAACATTTTTTGCCAATATTACTTTTTATGGGTACTGTTTCTAATCTTTGAAAAAGCTGTACGTAAAGCACTACAATCGGTAAATACGGTAATCTGAATACCTAAGAAATATGTTCGAAAATGCCTCATTGACAGTACTACTACCATCGTTTCTAACTCGTACTCTGCTGATCATCGGTTGTTTGCTCAGTAGACGTGCAAAATTCCATTTTTATATTTTTCTAGTAAATTACGGTATTCAATCTTATATTTTTCGGAAAAGTCTCCAATTTTCGGCTCGTCAATTTAATAGAATTAATATATAAATAGGGATCATCTTTTGCTGAAGCTACACGTCCTAAACTTTTGACAACCACGTAACTTCCAAATTTATATAATACTACATATGGTAAATTTAACAAGTCACTGCCAACAATACACTCATGCATCATTTGATCCTTGTCTACCACTATCACCTTTAACATTGCCATAGCCTGTCCAATACGTAATTTAACATTTACAACCCCAGAACTATAAACATAATTGCCTGAAAATCCACGTAAAATGGGATTATCATCACTATACTCTACTTGTACTTCCAGTGTCAATTAAACAATTCATTCTAACATCGTTGATAGAGACAGACATAATATTAGGGTTGGTCTCACCTGATATCTTTACTTCGTTCGCCTAGTGATATTTTGATGTACCTGGTATACTGGCTGCTTTTTGAGGACACTGATTTTGCTTACTCCACTCGTTTGCATTTAAAACACACCACAATAGGTTTGAGACAAACTTTAAAGTTTCTTAGGCACTATTTGCTCAGTTGCTAGTCTGGACACTACTCAAATACGAATACAGTTCTCCTGTAAAAGCGATTCTTAATGATCTAGTTCTTTCAATGTGCTCATCCTTTAATCCCGACACGATTTCATCAACTAAATGTTCCTCAGGAATGCAGATTTTCAATGCAATTAACTTCTCCAGCTTATGGAAACAATATTCGCTTAAATCTTTCCCCGGAGATGACTCATAAAGGGCAGCCTCCCTTATAATCTTCCAAATGGTAAAGGTTTCTGAAACTGGAGATTCAGCAACTTTTTCAAATTGCCCCACCTGGCATTCAACTTATCTTGACTGTCATGCCATCGTCGAGCCACGCCAGTAAGCCAATTTGCGACTAACCTTATGAGAGTCAAATCATTCCAGCCATAATGTTTAGCTACTTCATCGATTCGGTTTATCCAAGCCTCGACCGAGCGTTCTGATTGCGGGTCAAATATTGGAAACAAGACACCTCGTATATGAGAGTAGCACTACAGTACAACACTACAACACACCGTATAGTACAACTCTTACGGGCAACCACGGGTACTTTAAATCCCACTTCTGACTTTGTAAGAAAACCAAATTCTTAAAATCAAATGGAAAACATATCCTTTATTACTACATTCAACAGCTAGATTTCAACTTAAACTTAAACTAACTGGTCTTAAAAAAAAATATCCATCTTCTCATCGATACTGCTTAATCAACAAAAATATATTATTCCTTTTTAATAAGCCAAAACCGAATGCCGACATTGCTGACGCTTACAATAACATTCTAAACACGTAAACTCAGCTTAGATAAGAAAAGGTATTCATACAGATCATATTTGTTTTCGTTAAGAAAACAAAACACATAAAAATATAAAGTCCTTACTATTATTTTCTACAGAAAATATCTCAGATTTATCTTTCAAGGTATTCTGTACGAATTCACTTGTTTACCATTTGGCTTAAAATCAGCTCCGTATGTGTTTACCAAATTGCTAAAACCGGTAACCCAATACCTCCGTACAAAAGGTATAGTCTGCATAAACTATTTAGACGACTTTTTCTTTATGGCACAATCTTACGAGGAGTGCTTAAAGAATGTAAATTTTGCAATTTCGACACTACAATCGTTAGGGTTTATAATAAAATTTGAAAAGGGCACCTTTATTCCAAATCAGAGATGCAAATTTTTAGGATTTATTTTTGACTCACAATACCTCAGACTCGAACTACCTGAGGACAAACGTCAAAAAGTTAAAATGCTGGGCAAAAAATTTTTTAAATAAAAAGTCTTGTACTATTCACGTTTTTGCTCAGTATTGGTCATCTGACATCGCGGTATGTCCAGCTGTCAAATACGGTTGGTTATATACCAAAATGTCTGAACGGATAAAGGTAAAAGCGCTTAGATTAAAAATATGGATATTAATAAGACAATGTTATTGCCCAAGATCTTATCAGAAGATTTGCGTTGGTGGACAAATAACGTACCTTTAACATAATATAATGATATAAAACTTGTTTCATTTAGGTTGGAAATCTTTATAGGTGCGTCTCTTACTGGTTGGGGTGCCGCTTCAGCCGGTAAACGCGTCCATGGTTGGTGGACAAAACTTATCAACACAATCCTATAAAATTTTTGGAATTACAGGCAATAATTTTTGGCATAAAATTTTCGCCAACTTGTAAACAATTGTAGTATTCAGATCAGAAGCGATATTACCACCGCAATATCATATGTCAACCGCATGGGCAGTGTTCAACATCCAAAGCTAAACACTCTAGCAAGAGAACTTTGGCACTGGTGCGAAAAACGAAATTTATGGTTTTTTGCGTCTTACATTAGCTCTGAAAACAATTGAAGACACCGGTGCAAAAAGGAGGTAGCTCCATTTTTATAAAATTTTCAGGAGACAGAAAAAACTTATTTTCTTAAAAAGACAAATTCTAACATACTTTTTATAAACGCTATGTTACAGTTTGATGGAAGATGCGTAATGTCTTAAAGTTTTACGTTTTCTAAATATTTTAGTTTAAGCATAATTTAAAAAAATATATCAAGGAGCTGCCTCCTTTTTGCACCGGACAGCGATATAAAATCTGTATGTATTTGTAGCGCTTTAGTGCTAAAGGACCGGGAGTAAAGATGTAAATCAGGATTCGGTAAAGTCAGATTCATTCTAGGTTGTTGAATAATAAATTCATCGTTAACAATGGCACTGGAGCTACTGTATGCAACTTTTTTATGTGTATTCCATTACACGGTAAGAAGAGACAGCAAACTTTCGTTTTTTTTTTTGGATGAAAACAGTTTTCTTAAAAAGTCCACTAAAATGGTCACTTAAAAGTTTATCTTGAATAACCGGAACTCCTTCAAAGTTGCGACACGTATTTTTTTCCAGGGGTACCCATTCTTCTGGTAACACTATTCTTTCTCGCTTTTTTCTTTTTTCTTCTTTCCAGTTTTTCTTTCTCCTTTCACACAGATATTCTCGATTTTAACCACAACATAAGAATTTCCTTCAGCTTCCGTTTTTTCGCCACATTTTTTTCCAAGACCTTTCATCTCTAACTCAGTTTTTGCTAACTTTTTTACTTTTATTCTTTCATCACTGTCAGTCATTCTCGGTTAGGGTAGAAATCTCAGCACTTTTGTCTTCTGACAGCCCACGAAGACCAAAGCCTAAGTACCATGTACCGGGGTGTACTGGGGAAGCCCGACTCACGAATTAAACAGAGAAAATCGCCCACCACTAGGTCGGGACAAAAATCAGGATCGTTGTCCGAATCATCAAACTGTTCACATGACCAACTGCGAGACATTTTACTGATTTATAAAAAGAAAGAGGAAAATTATTGGAATTTACTTTTGCTCAACTGATAGTAAAAAACGGTCCACAACTGATAGTAAAGAATGCTCAAAATATGCCAACAGCCTAACACAATAATGACGGCACTACTTCTTTATTGTTTGCAAATCCAACATGTGTTAATACTACAAGTGCCGCATCGAAGCGGCAGAAATATGATCTAACTCGGTGCAAAAATGAGGTAGCTCCGGAGCTGCCTCCTTTTTGCACCGAATTAAAGTAGGAGGTATAGGAATATTCCATATAACTCTGGTACAAATGAAAGAATCTACCTCGTTGTTGCACCAAACGATGGAGCATCCTTTTGTTACTGTGTTACGCTGTAAAACTAAAAATCATAAAAAAATGGAGCTACCTCGTTTTTGCACCGGTGTCTTCAATTGGCGAGCTGATTGTGCTTCAAGAATTTTGCCCCCCGAAACAGAATGGTCGTTATCAAATTACGCTTACCAAAAACTAACACAAACATCTGGAATTCCTGAGATCGACATATTCGCGTCCAAAGACAATCATAAATGCAGTAAATATGTATCTTGGACAAAGGATTCAGGTGCTTGTTTGATTGACGCCTTTACGTTTTCGTGGAACGGCAAATTCTTTTATGCATTCCCTCCCTTCGCACTAATTTTAAAGGTTTTAAAGAAAATCATAATTGACCGTACGTCAGGTACCATAGTCATTCCTATGTGGGAGTCTCAACCTTGGTATCCACTTTTTTGTAAAACTTATTGTTGAAACGCCACTGATATTTCCACCGAATTTAGATTTACTTGTTTCTCCTTATTACAGCAACCGACATCCCCCGTTAGCCACTATAAGTCAGTACAATGTAACCATAGATTATGGTGGAAGTTCTGTTATAGGTTAAACATTTCACCTTTTCAAAATAATGACAGTGGTGTTATTTCTCTTTTGCAAGATCAGTTGGATAGGGAAAAAAACCTTAATGGAATCGTTATTCCTATTATCGTTAATCCTGCTGAACGGTATTGGCGATAATCCATTAATTAAAAGTTTTCTCAAAGGCATTTTTAGGCTTAGACCTACTAAACCCAAATATAATTTTATTTGGGACCCTCAGCAGGTGCTAAATTTTTTAAATGCTTCAACAAGGAAAGACCTCGAATTTACGTCACAGAAACTCATTACTTTATCGGCACTTATAACTAGCCAAAGGATTCAAACACTAGAGCTTATTAGACTAAACCAACTAAGAGAATCGCAGTTAGGGTTTCAGATTTTTATTCCAGATCATATTAAAACGTCAAAGCTAAATACATCACAACCTTGTCTGAATATTACATTCTTTCAAGAAAAACCAAATCTGTGCGTAGCAACGATTCTTAAATACTACATTAAATTAATATGTGTCTCGTAGAGAGTACATGGTTGTTAAAATGTAGTAGTATTAGTGCTAAGTTTGTTCATCATAGTTAAAAGGTATGTTTATTTGTGTTATTATTAGTAAACCTGATAAAATAAGTTCTTTTTAAAAATTTGTAGTTAACTTTCTGATGATGGTTTAGTCAGTCAATAAACCGAAACGTCAAAGATGACTATTGTTTTAATGTAAACATTTTGACCGCAACCCCATGGAAAAATAAAACCATATATTAAATTAACAGTTACGTTACGCAATTCTGAAAATCCTTTTCTGTTAAACCTCACGGAGGATCTAAACAATCGTTAAGTCGATGGGTAAATAACACCATCAAATTTAGCAGGTGTCGATACCACAATTTTTAAGTCCCATTCTATTCGACACTCCTCTACATCCGCGGCGCTAAGTAAGGGAATTTCGCTAGACGTCATTCAACGAACTGCTGGATAGTCACAGAATTCAGTCACATTTGCAAGCTTTTATAAGAGACCTCTTTCTAAACCTGACTCATATGCCAGTGGTATTCATAGAGCTAGGAGATTAGTTTAGGAATTCGTTTACTTTATGATTGTATTCAAGGGCGTACCCAGGATCTGAAATAGGGGGGGATGACCAAAAAAAAAACAATGGATTTTGCATTTCTCTTTTTACTTACTAAATTTTGACATAACTCGGTGCTTTTTTATAATTTATAAATTTCTAGGGGGGGGGGGGCAGCTGCCCCCCCCCCCTGCCCCTCGCTGGGTACGCCCATGATTGTATTTATGGATATCATGTTACTTATTTTATGAGTCAAGAGGAATTAGAGGAAACATTTTTAGTTGGTTTCAAAATTATTTAAGGAAACGAGTACAGTATGTTCAAATTGATAATTATATAAGCTCAAAAAAAGATATAAATTGCGGTGTTCCTCAAGGGTCAATATTGGGACCAATCTTATTTCTTATATACATTAACTCGATATCAGATTTAAAATTAAAAGGTAACATAACATTATTTGCAGATGACACCACAATAATTTACTATGGTGACTGTTTTTCTGAGATAAAAGAAAATATTAATTTTGATTTAAAAATTTTATATAACTGGTTGCAATCCCACAAACTGACTTTAAATTTTGAAAAATCTTCTTTTATGTTTATTACAAAAAAACAACTGAATAATAATATAAAATCATTATCATTTAATGGGAATCAAATTAGTTATGCCAAATCAGTTAAATTTTTAGGTTTATTTATAGATGAGAATTTAAATTGGAAAAATCACGTAGATTACTTAAGGAAAAAAATAGCCCCTATAATAGGAATTCTGTTTAAAATTCGTTCTTATATACCCATAAAATATTTAAAAAATATATATTATTCTTTAATCTATTCTAAAATTCATTATCTAATTTCAGTTTGGGGATCAGCTTGCAATGAAACGTTAAAACCTTTAAAAAAGCTACAAAACAAAACAATAAAATGTATTCACAAACTTAGTTTTTTGGAACCGACAGTAAATTTATATAAACCTAGAGGATATCTTGATATTCAAAATTTATATAAAGTAAAAATATGTACTATTATCCACTCAATAATGCTTAATGCAAAACAATCAAATATAACTTTTTCTAAAGTTGATATACTTCATAATCATAATACAAGGCAGAAGGATTTTTTACAAACTATTACTATTAAATCAAATTTTGGAAAAAAATCTATTTTGTATGATGGAATAATTATTTATAACGAATTACCACTAGTAATTAAAAATCTAAAAAAATTAGATAGATTTAAAAGAAAAATAAAAAAGTTTCTTCTGGAAAAATAATAAAATCTATAAAAAAATTTATTACTAGGTTATGCAGATTTTTTTTTTTTTTGTAAATTACCTATTTGTTGATTATTGTTATTATTATAAGTTTAGTATAATTATTGTGTATTCCCTGTAATGGATTCTGTATTCGTTGGGAATAATAATAATAAATAAAAAAAAAGAATTTTTAATCCTATTAATGACTTATTTTGATACGTTAAATTGTTTATTCTAACGCACAGCTTTAGAGGTAGACCTCATATTGTTTTCCAACTACAAGGTTGCTTCTAAAAGTAAATTTTTTAATGTCATGTTATTTTCACTAATAGGATGCAACACTTCTTTAAACATCTACGTGGTAATCAAAAGTTATGTCTTCAGACTGGATGTTGAAATATAATTACAAGATCAAACGAACTTACCTGTGAAGTTCGATCTTGATTATATGAGACATCCAGTCCGAAGACATAACATACCCCCCTCCCTACCCGCATGTTGCGAGAAAGATCTCTTTAAACTGAGTGAGGACTCGGCGAGTCGGACAGGAGCAGGGGGGCGACAGGGATTTCGTCTTTAAACATTGCGGAGAAGCTCGAGAAATAGTGGACTACGTGGTAATCAAAAGTTATGTTTTCGGACTGGATGTCTCATATAATCAAGATCGAACTTCACAGGTAAGTTCGTTTGATCTTGTAAATATATTTTTACACTGCAAAAACAACTTATATCATGGCAAAGCGAGCTAAATCAACAGCACGAGGTAAGGGCAACGCAAACGATATTATTATATGGCAGTAGTAATTAACTTGAAAACGTTAAGGTATTTCACCAAAATAAAGTGCCTGTTTAAAAAGAAACGCTAGAGCAATAAAAAACAAAAATATAGCGCAGTAAATGCAAAGTGCTTTCTCATCTGTTTCTGAATAATAATAATGAGCGCAAAATGCAAAACTAATAGTATACATTTACAAAAATGTACAACTAAAAAGCGAGTAATTATCCCATAATTAAGCACGAACAAGTCATTTGAATATTTTGTTGCCGAAAAAGCGATCATGATAATTACCCCATAAGTAAGCATGAACAAAATTCCACCACACATATATTTAACCTAAAATTTATTCCCTAAATCATACTTATGGGGAAAGTGGATTGGAAATAATGGTCCTGTCAGGTGGCCACCAAGGTAAAAAAGAACTCCATAATTATAAATTTATAATTTTATTTATTTCATTTTCCAAATATTTCAGGTCACCTGACCTCACGCCTGTAGATTTTTTTATGGGGTACGATTAAAAATGACGTTTACGATATTCCTTCAACAACTCGCCTTGAATTAGAGAATAAAGTAAGGGCGGCAATCAACATGATTTCTCCGAGAATATTAAGGAATGTAGTTAGAGCAACTGTCGAAAAGGTCCGGCTTTGCAAGATGCACAAGATGGTGGACATTTTGAACATTTGAAACCATAAGTAGGGTATTTTGTTATTGTTGTTATTATTTCGGTTTCCATTAAAAACATTTTCCTCTGTTGCTAATACCAATATTAACGACTTAAACATATCCAAGTTAATTTTGAAATACATTTTTTTTGACATAAAAAAAGTGACAAGTGACAATTCAGAATGTAACCCAGAGTCAAAAATATAAAAAAATTTACAGGGTGTCCCATTTAAAAATCAAAAGTTGATGTCACTTCCCGGAAAACCGAACGTTGAATTACTTGTGAAAAAATGTACTTTAATGCCTTATAAATATCCTTAAAATTTCAAATTTGTATCATCAAAAATAAAAAAGTTATAGAGGCGAGCCACTTTCCAGGGACACCCGGTATACAATATTTCTCTTGAAGGAAGGAGATTTTGAGATACTTCTGCGGCCTTTTCTGCTACCTCTGGAAGAGTAGATTCAAGATAATCTTCGTCGAAATTTTCACAGATCATTTTTATCATTATTTTTACGAAACTTCACTTTTACTCTATACCGGGTGTCAACGAAATTATTTTACCTACCCTAATTTTGTTCATATTAAAAATAGAGATTTAATTTTGGGTTGAAGCTTTAATTGACAAAAATACATTTTTTTCCATAAAAAATAATTGAATATCGATTGTGGTTTCTCCGGAGGCGAGTTTAAGTTTTTTAGTTTAAATGGCAACCTACCAATTTTTGGGATCGTTAGATAGCTCTTTAAATTCCCTTTTCGGTGATATATCACAAGTGGTAGTTTGCTCTCAAAATGGCGACACTGGAGGCATTTTTCCCAGTTTGAGTAGGTCGCCATTTTGAAGTCTCTGGTTGTTACTTTTGTAAAATAACTCGGTAGTTTAGTCAACAAGATTGTTTAACTTGTATTTTTCAACATGATTTTGTAAAACCCTTTTTAAATAATTTATATATGCAAATTTATCTTTTACTAAAATTGCCCATTGTTAAAGCAAATTTTCACCAAGACATTAAATAGAAAGTACCAAAAGTACATGTTATTAATAACCTAAAATTATCAAAAAGACACATTTTACCGGTTTTCTTCCAAAAAATATCAAATATGACAAAGTACGTTAAGAATATTATTATCTATTACACATAAAACCAGATTTATGCATTTACCTTAGTTGGCTGTTTTTCAACGCCAACTTAGGTAAATGCATAGCCAATTTTATGTTAAATAAATGTTCCTTTTAACGTACTTTGTCTTGTTTATTTGATATTTTTTTCGAAAAAAGCCGTTAAATGTGTGTTTTTGGTAATTCTAGGTAACTAATAACATGTACTACGCGACGGCTATTTTACTTTTCGTACTTTCTATTTTAATGTCTTGGTGAAAATTTGCTTTAAAAATGGTCCATATTAATAAAACATAAATTTGCATATACAAATTATTTAAAAAGAGTTTTACAAAATCATGTTAAAAAATAAAAGTTAAACAATCTTCTTGACTAATCTACTGAGTTATTTTACAAAAATAACAACCAGGAACTTCAAAATGGCGACCTACTCAAACTGGGAAAAATGCCTCCAGTGCCGCCATTTTGAGAGCAAACTACCACTTGTGATATATCACCGAAAAGGGAATTTAAAGAGCTATCTAACGATCCCAAAAATTGGTAGGTTGCCATTTAAACTAAAAAACTTAAACTCGCCTCCGGAGAAACCACAGTCGATATTCAATTGTTTTTTATGGCAAAAAATGTGATTTGTCAACTAAAGCTTCAACCCAAAAACGAAATTCCTATTTTTAATATGAACAAATTTGGGGTATGTAAAATGATTTCGTTATCACCCGGTATAGTTAAATCTTGTCGATTCTCTGGGTGGCAGCTGAGATAACACCGTCAATAATTAAATAAATGAAATTGGTTGCTAGGACACGGCTTTCAAATTATGACTGCTGCCAAAATTGCCACCTACTAGATTTAAAAACTTTTGTTCAAGATTGTATGGAAGATAAGTCTGGCGAATGGTTGGTTGCATAATAATTATTCCTTGCAGAGTGCGAAAGCGTTTTTGCACTGCGTGTGTACGCGTTTTCGCATGCTGTTTGAAATTATTGATTTTCAGTTGTAGTTAGTAGTGTGTTTTTTAGGTATTTTAAGAACAGTTGTAGAAAATATTATTATCAAAAGTTCTTTGTAAATGTTAAAAGTAGTCGACATTTCTTTATACTTTACCTTCCACAGTATTTCTAATTTGACTATGATGGCCTTCGTCAAGGCCTAGAGCATCCTTAGTTAAATTTAGACTGCATTCGGTAGTACCGCAACTCAGATTCACTTCGGGCGCAAACATTTCAATATTTTGGCTGGGATCTATGGAATGGTATGTCGACTGGGTTTGAAAGTTTTCAAGGTTTGTGTCTGGAGTGAAGATTTCTTGCATACGTTGCTTTGCTTTGGACGGGGACGTTATGGGAGTCTGGAAAAGGAAATATAAGTGTACAGTATATCTGTTACGGTTAATTTGGATACTTTGCTAGTTTACAAACTAACCAGCTAGTTTGCAAACTAACTAAAGACACTGTAATTTTGAAGGAATCAGCCATTTCCCACAAAATAGCAGACGGTTTATAAACTAGCTGGTTAGTATGCAAACTATCGATTTGCTTCAGTTAAGATGAGGATTTTATTGAGGTTACCTTAACCTAAAAATCATGTTTTGTTTGTTGTCCAGAAAATCTAGCCAATGGTGGATCGGAGGGCACCCTAAGGTCGGAACAGGGTTAGCACCTGGTTAGGGGCCCTGACCAGTCTCTTTCCTCGCAGGCGAAGAGGGATCGGTGCGAAAAAATCCACTATTGTTCCTTCCTCTGCGCATGCGCAAGCCCCGGATAAAAAGTAGTACCCATCCCCTAGACTCTTGTGTCAAAAAATACGATACGGTAAGGTGCAAACGTACAGTAGTGGTAGTGTTCAAATTAGCCAGTAAACTAGCTATTTTAGGCAACTAGGATAGTTGTAGTAATCGTATTAACTAAAGACAATTGGATAGTATACAAACTATATAAAATATCTAGTTAATATAAAAGCAATAATGAAAAATCTGTACATAAGGAACAATAGTGGATTTTTTCGCACCGATCCGTCTTCGCCTGCGAGGAAAGAGATTGGTCAGGGCCCCTAACCAGGTGCTAACCCTGTTCCGACCTTAGGGTGCCCTCCGATCCACCGTTCGCTAGATTTTCTGGACAACAAACAAAACATAATTTTTAGGTTAAGGTAACCTCAATAAAATCCTCATTTTTAACTGAAGCAAATCGATAGTTTGCATACTAACCAGCTAGTTTCTAAACCATCCAGTGATCATCTGTTATTTTGTGGGAAATGGTTGATTCCTTCAAAATAACAGTGTCTTTAGTTAGTTTGCAAACTAGCTGGTTAGTTTGTAAACTAGCCAAGTAACCAAATTAACCGTAACATATCCACGGATGAGGTTGAAAAGAGGGCAAATGGGCACAATTTTCAATAATACGAGAAAAAGTCGTTGCTTGCCAAGAGAAATAAGATTGACGATGGGAAAATTTCGATTTTCCGTACGAGGTGCTACAAAACTATGAAATTTTTGTTAAGAATTCAGGTGCGTTATCCATCGTTTTAACGCAAAGTGTTAAAAAAGTCAAAATTCCAAAATTATAAGAGAAAATTTGGACTTTGTCAATTATTAATTAAACCACAATATTTTTCTCATTTTATATGCTGTTAAGTTTAAATTTTCTCATACCATGATTTTGAATTCTGGCTAATTATAAAATTTAAAACGAGGTTTATTTAAGATTTTGCGTTGAAACGATAAATAATGCAGGTTTATTCTTGACATACGAACGAGTATTGATAAGTACTTAGTCTACCATACCGGGTTGGCCAATGAAAACGAAACAAGCCCGATTTTTCATATTTAACGCCCCTAAGAAAAAATGCTTTGACACGTGTGGAAGGGGGAAACCTATTGCTTATATTTTCAACCATCTAACTTCAACCCCATAGCAGGGGTGAGCTTCACCCCTAAAATTTTAAATGGGGATAGAGGCCAAGTGATAGCTCATTTAAAAGGTCATTAAATTCTCTTTTTAACGCTGCTCAGTTTTGTTAAATTTGCTTTAGTAGTGTTTAAGAAAATGCCTTTTAAACATGGCGACCCGTCAAAATCGAAATAGTGTGTTTTTGTTTTTTTCTCACATGTTTGTAATGTCACTTACAGCCCTAAACGTGGATGAATCTTAAACTTTTTTTTATGAATTTAAACACAAATCTGAAGATTATTCATTTTTCAAGGACTGTTCGACTGTTATCACGGTTTAAAACCACAGAAAGTATTATCTGTGCGTTTTTCACAATTTTTATATGTTAAATTTTAGTTCTTATTCCGACTACTTTTTACTCATTAAAATGTTTAAAAAAGTTTATTTTATTCTACCTCTGTAAAAATCTGTAAAAATCACCCTTAATGGAGTTAGTATTAATAAAGACTTTTTAGGAATTCTCTGTTAGCTAAACCAAAAAATGTCATGCAAAAATTAAACTAAATATGAAAGCATGAATTTTAGAAGGTTACCACTCGGGTTATCATGGTTAAAAGGCATTTTCTTAAGAACTACTAGAGCAAATTTAAAAAACTGAGCAGCGTTAAAAAGAGAATTTAATGACCTTTGACATGAGCTATCACTTGACACCTATTCCGGTTTAAAATTTTGAGGGTGAAGCTCACCCCTGCTAGGGGGTTGAAGTTAGAGGGTTGAAAATATAAGCAAAAGGTTTCCCCCTTCTACACAAGATATACGTGTCAAAGCGTTTTTTTTTCTTAAGGTACGATAAATATGAAAAATCGGGCTTGTTTCGTTTTCATTGGCCAATGTACATATAAAATGCCACAATATTTCAAAACAAAATTTTACTTATTGAACATAATCTCCTTTAAGACTTACACATTTAGCAGACGGTTCATAAAGTAAAAAATTATTTGTCTTGGTCTGCAAACCACTTCTCATCGGACTTCGAAAATCTTTCACCTTTTAAATCATTTTTGAGTTTTGGGAACAAATAATAGCCTGACGGGGCTAAATCCGGGGAATAGGGCTGGTGGTCAACCAACTCAAGACCAATTTCGTCCATTTTTTGCAGTGCAATCAACGACTTATGGGTAGGAGCGTTGTCTTGCAAAAAAGAGTACACCTTTAGCAAGTTTTCCGCGGAGCTTTTTCACAATTTTATTACGTAATTTAGTTAGCAACTTAGTATAATATGTTCCCGTGATATTTCTATCCGGTTTCAAATAAACTATCAGACTTAGCCCATCTTTCTCCCAGAAAACTAAAGCAAGCCGATTTTTGAACACGAAATTTTTCGGGTCGTGGAAAACCAGAATGCTACCACTCTTTGGATTGCTTAGTTACACCCGCGTTAGCCCCTAGAACCGCATCGCGGGGGGGGACCCACTGATGCTAGGGGCTCTATATATATATATATATATATATATATATATATATATATATATATATATATATATATATATATATATATATATATATATATATATATATATATATATATATATATATATATTCCAGTGGCGGCTGGTGAAATTTCAAAGTTGCATATCTCTGTTCCTACTTACAGGACCCGTATCACATTTAGGGGTTTTAATAGTGAGCCCACTGGGAAAGTTTTGGTAAGGAAAAAAATCATTTTGTAATTTGCGAAAAAAAGTTGAATTTTTGGCGTGCCCCTCCTAGGAAAAAAATGAACACGTCTAGATATTTTATTTATTATCGTTTCTAAACAAATTTTACATCATTTTGTCTTCATTTTTAAAATTTTGAGAAAAAAAAATGTGTTAGTGGAAAGTTACAGTCATTTGAATTTTTTTTAAATTATATTTTTGGCTTAAAAAAATTCAAATGACTGTAACTTTCTACTAACACATTTTTTTCTCTCAAAATTTAAAAACTGTCGACAAAATGATGTAAAATTTGTTTAGAAAAATAATAAATAAAATACCTAGACGTGTTCATATTTTTCCTAGTAGGGGCACACCAAAAACTCAACTTTTTTTCGCAAATTACAAAATGTTTTTTTTCTTTGCCAAAACATTCCCAGTGGGCTCACTATTAAAACCCCTAAATTTGGTACGGGTCCTGTACGCAGGAACAGAGATATACAACTTTGCAATTTCACCAGCCGCCACTGTATATATATATATATATATATATATATATATATATATATATATATATATATATATATATATATATTGTGTATAATTGTTTTTTAGCAAATAACTGACACTGTTTAATAATTAAAAACAATAGAAACAGGTTCTTAGTACTAAGTAAGTACTCTTGAACGAACTACTTACTTAAACCTGTCACTGCTGAACCGGTTTTCAAAAGTTGTGCTTACTGTGCTGCAGCGGGAGACCCGTGCGTCTGCGGCCGCTTCCCGCAGCTAACTGAGTACCCAGAATAAACGTTATTTATTGTTTGTTCATTTATTTATTTAGTTATTAAAACAACACAATTTTTATTGTTAGATTTTAACAAATACCGATGTTGGCAATCGTTTCTGCATCATTGGAAACCCCAAAAAACATTAAACAGTGGCGTTCGTCTTTAGGGGTGTGGCGGGAAATTTAAAAAAAACAAAAAATATCCAGTAAAAATGACCTTACATGAAAAGATATCCAAATTTTTTATTAAAAAATGTTGTTTAGAATTAAATATTATAGACGTACACACATACACAATAGTCCTCAAACACCTGACACACCCTGCGGTCTCCCCATCTTATTTAAATGACAGCCGCCGAAAACAGCCGATTTTTAAGGTCCTAAATAACGGATTTTGATTTGCGCCCGCGGTCGTTTCCCGCAGTAAACCCTACCTCCTTGCTTGCGTAAATATCAGTCATCCGCACGGTCAGCACGAATTTTTTTTGCGTCTATATCGGCTTCCCGCAGTGAAAGGGTTAAAACTGTTATACAAAAGATTTTTTTACATTTTAATGCTTCTACATAGCTCCTCTGATTAGAATTTGTAGAGGAATATCATTTAGATTATTACAATTCTAGTTAGTACCTGTAAAGAGTAATAAGTTGAAACTGGACTCAAAACTATCTCGTCAGGATCGTCACATTCTTCTGAGTCAAAATGAATAGAAGATAGCTGCGATTGGTCGGCACTGCGGAACGCATTATTATTTTCCTCTCCTTGAATGTTCTTCAAATATATTTTTGAAATATCGGATTCAGGACATGTGTAGGTCATGATTCTTGAAGTGTCGAATATTGAATGATCCAAACCTGCGTCTTGTTCTTCCTAAACGTTTTATAATAATAAAAACTGTTTAAAATCAAGGCAGCGCAGCGGTCTTGTTAAAAAGGACATATTATTTTTATCAATAAATAAAATACAGGGTGATATGAAATTCACTGCATATATTGAAACCGGTATATCATGGTATGATTTCCGATTGAAAAGAAATATTCATAAATGGTGCTTCGCAATAATAAGGTGGTAATTGCCCCTTAAATTTTCTCTAACTAGCGGTACCCGCCACTGACAAGAAACACATGATACCGGATAAATTGCCAAATCTATTGTCACAGATCAGAACCTAGATTAAGAATACGGTAGCGTTAAGTAGTTCTTTCTATAACATAAAAGATTGTATTCGATCTACCTAAATTTATGGCAATTACGAAGGCAAGGCACTCTGGAAGATTCTTGTAGTCTCGACGGCAAAGGATCAAGTTAATAAAGTGTGTTAGTAAATATCATACTCTTACCAAACTAAACTTGACCAAATAATGAAGTGAAGACTCGTCAGTAAACTCTGGCAGAATTCGTCAGGAACCTGAACACGCGACCAACGATTCGCGATCCGCGAGTTACCCCGAGTTATCAATTTCGCCTATAATGCACCTTAGCTCTTAGATGATGTTTGACATAAGCTATAGCCTCTTTTGATTGTCAAATAAAACACCTGTGTCTCAAAACACTTAGACTCTATTAACAAGAATAAAATAAAAATGGACTCTACAAAGGTAAAGTTTAAAATTAATGAACAATAATAAACTTCGATAAAATTAAAACAGGAAAAGTGATACAGACAGGCGTTTACTTAAATGAATATCAAGCAATAAATTTGATCAGTAAAATTTAGATAAAATAAATTAAAAAGAAAAATAAAACTTTAAAGGAAAAGCTAGGTTTCTTTGATAATTTCCACAAATTGTAACGAGTGAAAATCCCCCCACTCGGGTTGGTCAGACCCAAAACAAATTAATGAATTGTCTTACCCAAAAATATTTACTGCACTTGCAAAGCTCATATGAAAATTTGGAAGAAAATAACTAAGAGCACAATTTTCATACGAGAAACTGATTAAACTATTAGGATACAAAAAATAAAAATAGTTAAAACGATCGTTGATTATGTACTGATTTTGAATATCTAATTTAGCTTAGAGGTAACCTATTGATACCGCCTAAGAACCCTGTATAAAATACACTTATTACTCTGTGACCAATGCTAGCTTTCTTTATCCCTATAAGTCTCATTTAGGAATATGTCCCATAGATTTTGGACCAATTAAAAGAAATGACTTTTCAGATCTCTTTACTTAGTCGGTTTGCATGTCAAAATGGCTAAATGTTAAGTTTTAGCTATTTGACACAATATGTCACTATGAGTTTCTAATTTAATGAAATTTAGAAAATTATAATACTTTTGCACTGTGTCCGGTTATAATATATGTATAAAGGTATGACAGCATTATATTTCTAAGTTAACTAATCTTTCAAAGCGATAAAAAAAGCCTAATCGACATTATTTAAACTTCTTCTATATGATATTTACATATGCATATTTATATATGTGAAATAGAAAAAAATCACTTTCCTCCCATAGTGTTATGAATGTATATATACAGGGTGTTATGAAATTGACTATATATTGAAGCCAGTAAATCCTGGTATGAATTCGGATTGAATAAAAATATTCATAAATGATAAAAAAAAAGGTAGATATTGGCCCTGAAAAATTTTTTTTTGTCATTAGGCACCACTGGCAATAAATACATGGCCATATAAAAAACAGGCAGCAACGTCAGTCACAGAAATAAAAGGTTTGTTTTGACGTCAGGACTTGCGATGGCGTTGCCGTCTCTCTACGTTCCTATGTAACAAGCTTAAAAAAATAATATTTTTGTTACCTTCGCAGAAAGAAATTCTACTATCTTTTCAAAATTTTCAATTTCCAAAAGTTATAATAATATTTCACAAATACAATAATCCACAGATCAGCCAAAAGGAAAATAATAACGCGCAACTAAACATACAGAAATGTTGCGTTTTATACTAACTTAAATCTTATGTTGCATAAGAACTAATGTTTTTGTTACCTTTAAAGAAAAATTCCTTTAATGCAAAAAATAACACTTCACTAATACTTCATTAAAATTAACAAACACAAAGATTCCATTCCATTTGTTAGGTTATAGGTTAAATTTATATAACTCTAACCAAACGGTAGGTATTAAATAATGTAAAAAATGGCCCACTAACTAATTAAAACACGCAATAACAAATAACACACAGCCTGCAGGCGATTGAACGAACAAATACCAACAGCACAATTTTAACCCCTCCCTCCGCGAGCAATAGAACTAATATTTCAGCCAACAATAGAACCCATTGAATTCATATTTTTTATTATTTCTCTAATACCTTATATAGTTTATAACAGTGTTTTATTTTAATTAAAATGATATAAGGTTAATTCACTTAATTTTTAGATTTTATTATCTAAACTGTAGTTCTTTTCGTTTAATAAAATATATTTAAATTTGAATCACACCGCCCACAAATAGCTATTTCTCACCCAATTATATTTGAGCATTCTCGTCAAATAATTTAATGTTTCACCTTAAACAATTCTGTACTATAATAATAATTTATTGGTTTCCACTAGTATTTTTGTAATTGAAAAAATGGTAATATAGTTTTCAAAGAAGAATACTACTTTTGAACTAATAAGTCTATATTTAATGCAATGTTTTTTTTTTTGGTTATTTCAATGATATTTTGTTGAAACAGTATTAACTTTAATATAACAAAAGTGAGAGTGGTCAAGAATAATACTATTATTGAAAACAGCATAGCAGTTTTTTCTGTGTAAGCGCCATTTTCGCAAAAATAAGTTTGTGGTAACGCTGTAACCGTCTCTGAGAGCCACTTCGAATAAGCTCCAAAAATTATTTAGTAGTCGCTGTTGCTTACTTTTTTCCATATCTACGCCTGCAGAATTCCTATAATTTGAGATATCGTAAGCGACGGCTCATGAAATATCATAACCTCCAGAAAAACCATAAAAGACAATTTTAAAATTTGACAAGCGCTGGTTATTTCAGCTAACATAAAAAATATTACATGATTGAAATTGGAACAGGGTAATAGTGCTTTCTCTAACATTATATGAATAAAATTTGTAGGACTTGTCAAAAAAAATTAAAAAACCAATTGCATCTGCTGCAAAATCGCATACGATACTTTGCTTGGACAGGGACTATAAATTGGGCTACATACCATTGCTGAGGGCAGGCCTTGCAATACAAGTTGCGAATTATGAGGATTCTCGCCGATTTTAGCCATCTCATTGTTATAGTCATCTATGTGTTTGTTTAGGTTTCCAACGGTCAGCTTTTGTTGCAACTTAAGTTTCTTCAGTTTGCATTCCAAATCATATCTTAGTCGGACTCTCCTATCTATGCTGGGAAATTTAGGATCCTGAAAGTACATTTATTTACATACAGGGTTTTTCCGTATACTGTTAAGTTGTCTTTTTTTTAAACACTGTTGTTGCTATAAAAAACCAATGACTGCTGTCACTGGCGTGTAACCACGGGTCGTAACACTTCGACAGACGAGACGCATCGATCGTCTGTCGAATTTTTGGGACGCCTGGTTTGAAGGGAAAAGTACAAATAAGCTAAAAACAGGTACTGAGTGCGCATTCTTTTAGAGAACCTGTTTATAATGAACGAAAAAATCAAACATTAAAGTATTTTTATCGAGAAAAAAAACGGTTCTTAGATCATAGCACCGAGCTGTTTGATCGGAGTAAAGAAGGTTAACATGCTGTTGTTGTAGGTACTGAAAATACTGAGATTTTGCAAGTAGAAATTCCAGACACGCTAACCCCTAAACGCTAAACTTTAGAGTGGTGTTTTTATTAGAGCTTTTGCTACATTTACTACCTGACTTTCTGGACCGACCACAAATGGGGAAGGCTTTTAACATTTCTTCAGTTTTTACGGTTTTTATAAATCGCATGTTTCAAACATCACTTTATCTTTTAGCTTTTCAGGGTGCATTTTAACATCCTTTACAGACTATAATTATATTTACATATTTTTTATTTGAAGAGATAGACTAGCACTTCCAGAAGCAAAGTTGTGCGAATTAACCTTAATAAGAAAAACCAATGAAACTCTATTTCCAGCGTTGCCAGAATGCACTGTAGCCACTTAAACAATATTTTTTTAAATAGCAACATCGCATTTTTATCATTATGTAAGAGATTCAAAATTATGAATAAAAATATGTAGTACATTTTTTTATTCGATTAGCCATTTTTGAGCAATCGCTTCAGAATCCCAGCCCCCCCCCCCCCCCCCCCCGACCAACATTCTAGACACACAAAAATTAAAAAAGTGCACTACTAATTGAAAAATCCATCGAATTTCACTTTCATCTCCCCCCCTTCCAAGACAAAATCCTGGGTGCGCCGCTGCCGCACTATATCGATGTTGCGTAACTCATGACTGAGACCAGATTGTAAGACCTCTATTTATTGAGCAATATTTGACTGAAGAGTTGTATATACATATTCTGGAAACTGTTATTAAGCCATGTATTGTTGAAATACTTGAGGAAAGCCCCCACGAATTTGATATGGAGATAATATTTGAACAATATGGTGCTCTATCAATCAACCCAATCAAACAAAAGGTTTATGAAACGGAACCAGAATCCAATTTGGATTCACGCCAAAGGATATCAAATGTGCGCCAGAATACTGACATTACCATTTTCCAGAATGTGCGAGGTGAGTTATCTAATAGATTTTATTTTACTGCTAGGAACTGCGGTGAGATAATTTTCAGCATCTTTTGCAGTGAAAGGGTAAGTTACTTTTAAATGACTAATTTTATTTAAATAAACTTTGGCGTCATTTTGCTCTGGCTATGTTCAATTACGTAATATTATAGGATCATAAAGTACTCAATGAGACCTTTAAAAAGACGTATCGCAAGACCCCTTTTTTCTATTTAATTTTTTTCCAAGATGCCGTCCAGCAGCCATCTTGATCTTTCCGAGAGTCACTTGTGCACCAAAACATAGTATTTTTGTACTAGTTACGCCAACTTTCAATTTTCTAAATGTAACGGTTCAAAAATTAAGAGGGGGAGGACATTAAAGAGCCGCACTGTATATTGTATATCTTTTTTATGTGTCGCTGCACTGGAAAGTTATTGGCATTTTGCAGGAAATTGCTGGGCAGCAGCAACGTTAAAGAACCCAAATAATACACTAACTACTGCTCTCAACTCACATTGGTTATTTTGGTTAGTTGTCCTTGGAGTTCGTCTACGTGTTTCAGAACTTCCTCGGGCCAAATGTTGCGGACCATGTAAATGCCGTAGCCCCTCAGGGTCGTAGTTCCTGGGATCAAATTGAACTTGTAGTCCAGCTTTATCGATTTCGGATTATTTGGATCACCTGCGGGAATGGTTTGCAACTGCCACCTGCAGAAACACAAGGAAAAGTTTATCAGCAGGAGCGAATTACTGAGTGAAACAAATACTACAAAAATAATAAACCAAGACGGTTTAAACAAAATAAAAAATGAGGATTTTAGCATGTTTCAATTGTTCTTATATTCTTTAATTAATTAAAAACAAAAAGTGCCTTACAATATTTTACTCTAAAATTGAAATTTTTAAAGTTATGATTTTTTTAAAATTAGCGTAACTAAGTGACTCCAGCCCAGTGTAAATATTGTATTAAAAATGTGATTTATCATGCAATAGTATCTACATCTATATTGTACAAGTTTTGAAAATTACTACTACTGCGAAGTTTGTGGGCCTGAGCAGCACCCCCCAGGGAGTGCTGGCCTGAGCCAAAGGCGAAGGCCATAAGTCGAACGAGGAGGTATTTTCAGATTTGTACACTATACTTTTTCTACAACTGCAGCAGTTATATTTTGTGCATTGCATCAGATGCTAAACTTTTACGTATATATGTTACCGGCCAAACCCGATTTCAGGATAAATTAGTTTTTCCTAGGTCAAACCAGTCTATTCGAAGAGCGATAGGATGAACTAGCTTGTCTTAGTCCAAACTAGTTTGTCCTGAAACTAATGTAGGGTTGCTACGAAAAACTGATTTGTCCTAGTCTATATACTAGTTCAAATTGCGATTTTAATTTACTTTGTAGGATTAACTAGTTTAAACTAGTTTAAAGCAGATTTAGGACGTTTGCGTTTTTCCTAGGAGTCCTAGGGTTTGCTTAGTATTAGTTGATCAGTTTCTGTTTTTAATTATAACATATTTTTTGTTATATCATTAAAGACAAAAACTGATCAACTGAGCAAACCCTAGGGTCATGCAGGTTTATCCTAAAAAGTACCAGGCAATACTAGTACGTCCTTGGCCAAACGCAAATGTTCTAACAACGGCAGACAGTTTTAATATGTCCTAGGCGAAACTAGTATATCCTGAAATCGAATAGGACAAACTAGTTCATCCTATCGCTCTACGGATAGACTGGTTTGGCCTAGGAAAAACTAGTTTATCCTGAAATCGAGATTGGCCGGTAACATATAACCGGTCAAACCCGATTTCAGGATAAACTATACTCGATTTGAAATTGGTTGATAGTAATAAATCATTAAAATCCGTCAAACACGTACACAGAGTGGTCCACCTAAATTGCCAAGTTTTAAATAGTATATACATTGAAAGTCTAGACCCTTTTGCATTTATTAAACTTTCCATTCCTATAGATCTGATAAGGGCGTCGAATACAAAGCTTAACCCGAGGCTCGAACAATAAGCGGTAGTATTCTACCTGTGATGTTTTGCACTCATGCACGTGCTTTCGGGTGGGTTTAAGTTTATATTAAACACAATAATTATATAATTTAGTGAACATTCGGATGTGTGGCATAATTTGTTACCCTTGTATTTGAATAAATATAATACTAATAACAATAAAGCAACTAATAAACAAGTAAATTTGGAAAAATGTTTCTATTTGAAATTCTATAAAATTTATAGTAAGTCATTACAGTTCTTCGCTTTAAATTAATCATCATCAGAAAATGAAATATCTGAGGGACTGTCTTCTTCCCCTAAATTGATAATAAGTGGTTCGACCGTTTTCTCCAGTAAACTATCCAATTGCCACATTTTTTCCTCCTCCTTTAGTACATGCTCTATACATCTTTGCCACTTCCCCGCGTTGACTTCTTGAAGCGCTTCTTCAAAGAGTTTTTGAACATCACTCATTTTATAAGTGGTATTTTTTCTAGCCACATAACCTTTCACATGAGCCCATACCAGTTCGATCGGATTTAATTCGCAATGGTAGGGGGGGAGCCGAAGCACTATTATATTTTGTTTTTTGGCCATTTCGTCAACAACATATTTTTGAAACCGATGTTTATGGGTGTTTACAATTGATAGCAACTCCTTTTTAACCATATTGTCCTCAAATTGTATTTGTTTCTCCACAAGCCACTCGATAATTTTTGCTTTTCGCCAAGCAGTTGTAGGCATCTTCTCCAATCTTCTGGAGTGATACGGAGCGTTATCTAACACAATGACGGAGCCAGGTGGAATCAGCTCTATCATTTGTTCGAAATACTCCTCAAAAACATCAGCATTCATATCCTCGTGGTAATCGCCTGTACGAACTGATTGGAATGATAATAGTCCACCTTCTAAAAATCCATTGGAGCTACCGATGTGAGTTATAATTAATCGTTTTCCTTTTCCAGAGGGCGGATTTATTCCTGTTGATAGACCGTCTAAAAATGCTTGCCGGTGAGAAGTCACATTTTTGTCTGTCCATATTTTTCCAACTGTGTAGCCTTCGTTCAGCCATGTTTCGTCCAAATAGAAAATTGTTTTGTTTTCATTGCGAAATTTTCTTATTTTTCTCAAATAATTACGTCTCCAACATACTATTTCATCTTTTTCGAGCAAATGAGACTTCCGACTATGTTTTTCCCATCTAAAATTCATTTCTCTTAGAACTTTCCATAGTTTATCTCTCTTGATTGCAGGAAAGTCTTCTTTTACTGCCCCTAAAACTCTATCCAAAGTAGGGATCTCCTTATTGAAATAGAATGAATGCACCTTTCGTCTTATGATGGCCTTTTCGTCCTCATCGATCGGTATTGTTCGCCTTCCTGGAGATGGTTTTGGTGGCGTCACGGTTCCTGTCTTTTCTTCCCGCATCAGCCTGTAGATGGTTGCTTTTCCAATACCTGTCATCTTTGAACAAAGTTCCACTGCAGAATCGATACTTATTGCACTTTTTTGATATCTAAGTGCATTAAATACATTAAGCACAATAATCTTTTCACTAATGTTTAGCGCTGATTTCGCAGCTCGCTTAACTGGAATAAATCCTGAAAGACTCTCCATTTTCAAAAATTACCCAAATGTGTGTCCTAGAATACTCGCATTAGGTTTGTTCGCTCTTAAAATGACTCACAGTTTTATACCAATAAGTAGAGGTACCAAATTTTTCGTAACTACCTGAAAAGTAACATTGTGTATTAATTGTTCCCGGAATTCTCGGCATAATTATTTTTACCTGTTATGACAATAATGATTACTAAATTATTCGGATAAGTAAATAGGGTTCAAACCGGCACGTCAGGTAGGTGCGCCTATGGAATCGGCTGCTAAAAATGATTTATTACTATCAACCAATTTCAAATCGAGTATAGTTTTTCCTAGACCAAACCAGTCTATCCGAAGAGCGATAGGATGAACTAGTTTGTCCTGAAACCAATGTAGGGTTGTTAGGAAAAACTGATTTGTCCTAGTCTATACTAATTCGAACTGCGATTTGTAGGATTTACTAGTTTAAACCAGTTAAAAGCAGGCTTAGGACTTGTTTTTCCTAGGACGTTTGATGGGTTTGCTCAGCATTAGTTGATCAGTTTTTATCTTTAATGATGTAACAAAACATATGTTATAATTAGAAACAAAAACTGATTAACTAATACTGAGCAAACCTTAGGGCCATGCTGGTATAACCTAAAAAGTATCAGGCAATACTAGTACGTCCTAGGAAAAACGCAAATGTTCTGAAACAACTGCAAAAAGTTTTAATATTTCCTAGGCCAAACTAGTATATTATCCTGAAATCGGATAGGACAAACTAGTTCATCCTATCGCTCTTCGGATAGACTGTTTTGGCCTAGGAAAATCTAGTTTCTCCTGAAATCGGGTTTGGCCGGTAACATATACATACAATCTTTCTCTTGAAAGAAGGCGAATTTCGGACACATATTATGACTTTTCTGTAATCTCGGGAGGAGTAGATTCGAGATAATCTTCATCGAGAATTTCACAGATCATTTTTATCATTATTTTTTTACGAAATTTCAATTTTGCTCTATACTATATAGTTAAATTTTGTCGATTCTCTGGGTGGCAGCTGAGATAACTCCATCAATAATTACACAAGTGAAATTAGTTGCTGGCACACAGCTCTCAAATTATGACTGCTGTCACAATTGCCGCCTATTAGACTTCGAAACTTTTGTTCAAGATTGCTGGAAGATAGGTCTGGCAAATGGTTGGTTGCATAATAATTGTTCCTTGCAGCGTGCGTAAACGTTTAATTGTAGTGTTAAATTAGTGAAGCTAAAGCTTGTAAGTAGAAATAAAAGGGCAGACTGGTAGATTTTTACATTATTTATTACTATAAATGACAATGATTAAAATAAAACAAAAATAAACAAAACCTATTATAGTCTATTGCGGGTCCAAAAGTAGATTTATTAATTCTTTAGAGTAATTTTTTTAATGTAGGGATCTGAGCTTAGTATTAGCCTTGACATCCGCCATACTGCCTGTTCTCGAAAATGTCCTCGCGAAATTCTCCCTATAGTTTCGGATGTTTTCGGGCCTCTTGAGCCTCTTCAGACAGCATTCCGATTGGTAGAATACAAGGATTTATCCGAGTTGTACAATGCATTAAAATTGTATGTATAGTGGTACTCATTGGATACCGTTCAAACAAATCAACAAACATTTTCGCAGTTTCATCAGTGTATGCTTGAAATGTTTCAATGTTGATTGGATGCCCACAAGAGGTAGCCTGTAGAATAATATTGAACTTATCGAAACATTGCGTTTTATCTGTGGAGAAGCAGTTTCTGCTCCTTCGTACAAAATAATAACATGAATTAAAGGATGTTCTTTCAGAGATTTACTAGAAAAAAATGTATCCGATTTTTCCAGTAAAATTTCATAAACTACATTTCTGTTCATTGCATAAAGCCTTTCATTAAGCCTTGTAACGATAAAGATCACAAAACTGCAGGAAAACCAAAGGAAATTAAAAAAGAAAGCAATACACAATCAGAGAAAAACAAAGACAAGAGAAGAATATCTCTTCTTCCCGCCAGCTCGACAACGCCATGGCCTTTAAACGGCAACACCCCGAGATTGGCGCGTGGGATTCTCACAATACTCCCCGACATAGCCAGTGCGGTACCAACACGGCAAGCAGAGAGAGTTTTCTGCGGTGCGTCTCAATACTCACTCTCACTGTGCTTTATACCGTTTATACGGACGGGCTATTCTGTTTTTAACGAGTGGCTACATTTCTGGAGAATCTTTTAAACTTTTGATTGTTGGTTTTCATATGTGCTTTTTATTTTGCAGCATTTTTTTATAATAACCCAAAATCTGCAATGTACGCCCGTGGCAGATTTATTTAAACGGCGGTAGTCGAGTGCGTCAGGCCGCTTTGGAGGCCATAGAAAGCAAATCGTATTTATGAATGAAATCAGTACGAGATATTCTTCTCTCTGTCTTGGTTTTTCTCTGATAAAACTTTTATTTATTTAAAAACCTTGGTTAATGGGCGGTAAATATTATAACTCTTACCCTTGCATGCATCATTGGAAAGTTCCAATGATGATTAAGTAATCGCGACCAGTTAATCCCGTTTAAAATAATCTACTTAGTTACGGTATATGTTGCGGTTAACGCAATAATTTTATAAATCAGTCTAATTCAGTGGCGTGCGGTGACAATTACAACGGGGGAAGCGATCCGATAAAAATTACCGATTTTTCCACTTTTGTCTCTAAATTAATAGGAACCATCCTTTTTTAAAAAAACTGCATACGACACAGAGTCTAAATTATTATCCATTCTCACAGAAGATGATCCCTCCATTGCAATAAACCCGAAAAACCCGTAGATACACTTAAAATATGCAAAACTTTCCAGACTAACTCATCTGAACAAACTAAAACTCGAGGAAGGCGGCAGAAAGATCGATATCTCGACTACAAAATTAATATACTAACCAGAATGATATCGCTCAGGCCGTACCACAGAAAAGTATAGCTAATTTTCTTTGATTTGATCTAAGCATCTAATGCCGAGGGATCTTGAGTCAGCGTTGAATCAAAATTTTATGATATTGCCATAGGCGTACCTAGGAAATAATATATGTTATAAATATTTTTTCTAATGTAACTGACATTGGTCGTTGTAAGTGATGCAGGCAACTGAGATGCTAATGCCTTACAAGTAATTTTAGAAGACCCTTCGGATATATGTATATTCTTCAGCTTTCCTTTTACACGCATTAGAAACAGTTTTTCTATTTAATTTTTGTTCATGTGCCTCATGATTGTGAGCGCCATCGTTTCTTAAGATTACGTTATCAGGACCAACAGCATAAACTTTGGCTTTACAGTTTAGCTTTTTTGGCTGCACCTCCAGGAAATTTGTCCACTTTTTAAAACTGCTGTCTTTCGAAAATATAAAATTTTCGAAGACAAGCAAATCTTTTCCACGTTCACTTTTTATTACTGAAACTGAATCAAAATGCCAATGCATTATCTATAATTTCTCATAATAGAGGACCTCCCGCCCAATATACCTCGACGGTTAAAAGACCCTTTTGTGAAAACAGGTACAGGAGATATTTTTGCGCCCAGTTGACCCCCGCCGTAACCTATTACATATTGCAATTACCCCAAGCCTTTATTACCTGCCTTATCGTTCTACAATTAGGAATTTTCGGACCAACCCAACCCCATCGGAAATGATGATACTTAATATAAAGAAGCACATAAACAATCAACATTTGCCTTTAATACCTGTCTTTACCGTTTTTACAGTTTACAATAATTGAAATTTATATTTTAAGGAATGGTAATTTTATTATAATTAGAATTTCTTCTTATATTTCTAATTTTCTAGCGTTATGTTATGTTATATTATACTATACAAAGTATTTTAAGAGTCGATTGTACAAGGTTATATTGTTACACCCCCATTAACTTTTTTATTTTGAGGGTTACAAAATAGATCTAAATATAATCAACGAAATCTCTTATTTTATTATTATGTATTTATATTTTATTTTATGGTATTGTTAAGGTTTCTAGAAAGATGTCTGGTGCGAGAAGAGATAAAATCATGCCATTACCTACTTAAACCGGTGAGTAAATTTATTAATAATATAATTCTATTTAAAATGAGTTTATTTTGAATTAATATTTTAAGGTGAAATAAAAAATTATGTGCCCAAAATATTTAAAAACCGAATGTGTAACCCATCTCGGTCACCTGAATGAAAGGCAGTTGGCCCCAAAAAGATCGTTATAATTTCTGATATAATGTAAGTTTAAATATTTTATAGAAAAATAGGTAATATTAAATAATGTCTTCTCATACAAACATTCTAAATCAAAAACAAGTAGTATAGTACCGTCAAATTATGATTATTTGATCAAAGTGTGGGGAACGGGTCGAAATAAATTTCTCCCCGCGGTTTTGAGGGTGCTGAACACGATGGTGATAATAAAAATTCTTGAACCATCTGCGTTCAACCCCTATTTTAAAAAAACACCTCTTTTTCGTCGTATAGGCTTGTAGAGAGTCTTTGGAATTGGATTTTCGCAAGGGAAATCATGGGGGACTTTGCCCGCGAGTTGGGCAAAGTCCAACCCCGGTACGTAGGGGGTTGAAACCACTCTCCAAAGGGGTGAAAGAAATGGTTTATTTTTTTTTTGTTTTTGATGGGCAATGGAGTAGGGAGTTTTGGCGGGCTGTGTTCAGTAACAACTTCGACCATTAAAGGGTGGAAACAAACCTTTATAGGAGCGAAAATGAATGATTTTTTTGTTTTCGATGGGAAGTGGAGCAGAGAGTTGTGAAGGGTTGTTTCCAATGACAATTTCGACCATTAAAGGGTGGAAACAAGTCCTTAAAGGGATGCATTTTTTTTTTCGATGAGAATTGAAGTAGGGAGATGTGGAGGGTTGTTTCCAATGACAATCTCGACCATTGGAGGGTTGAACAACCCTTCAAAAGAGAAAAAAAAATGTTTTTTTGTGTTTGATGGGAAATGGAGTAGGGAGTTGTGGGGGTTGTTTTCAATGACAATTTAGACCATCCAAGGATGGAACCAACCCTCGCAAGGTGTGAAAAAAATATTTTATTTTTGTTTTCGATGAAAAATGGAGTAGGGAGTTGTGAAGGGTTGTTTCAACCCTTTAATGATCGAGTTTGTCATTGGATATATGTATGTACCTCTGATTATACGCTAGTTTTTTTTTGTATATTAATCTTTTTGCATCTGTTTGTTTTTATGTGACTGTAAAAATATCTACTTTATATTTAAGTTTCCTTTTTCATTCTAAAGAAAAATTACTTATATCTTATATCTTTGTTAGGTAGGTACACTACAAGTTTAGTATTATACCTAAAATTGGTTGCAAAATCGTCCAGTAATTTTGCCTGATTGTACTATCAAATTTTAACACAAATGCTTTATAAAAACCTCATCTTTTAGATTTCTCCACCGGAGAAAAATTCTAAAGTAGATAATCCAGATAAACACCACACAATTATTAAGTAATCTACTAAATTAAATTCTCCGGAAGAGTATTTTTTTAAATATTAAGGTAATCTATTAACAATAGCGAGTTTTTGCAAACCAGAACAATTATTCCGCTAATCGCATTTTCAGACCAATATCTTAGCATTCGCTAACTCCTGCAACATGATTTTCGGTTGACTAGAAAGAATGATATTTGCCGCTGCATATGAAACAGGTATTTAACAAATTGTTTGGGTAGGTTCCGAGAATTTCACGTTTGAATTTGATTAGCAGGTTTTCTGGTTTTCAAAAACTGGCTATCATCACATTAATTTACTAACCTCGTACGATTTATGTATATTTGTATTATATTAATTTAAATACAATATAAAATTAAATATAAACCTGCTAAAACCCCTTAATAAAACATTTTTTTAGATTGATGACAAAAATAAACCAAATAGTTTAGAAACTACTGAAATAATGCAAAGATCAACCGATCATTCAAGAGTATGCTTCGGATGAGTCAAGTCCTGCCCCCAAAATTGAGTTTTCCGATATTGAGGTAGCCTGTTCAGCGTTCATATTACCAGACAAAATGTATTTACTCTAATAGTTTAGCATAAACATATTTATATTTTTGTTCTTAGCTCTCTACCCCCTCCGACAAAGATACAGAAAGACTATGCAAAATACGAGTGAAACGAAAGATTATAAAGGCGGTAAGTTGATTTCATGACAAGACTTTAAAATGAAATTATTGCCTACAGTCATTATTTTTACGTAAAAATTGGTGTTACATCAGAGCTCACTTTGAACCTGCATCAAGACAAAACTTATTTACTACGTATGTAGGTGCTGGTAATATGAATGCCATTTATATTAAAATATTTTCACACTTTTGTCTTAAGCAAATGTTGTTAATAGTTGTAATGTTGACATAACTAAAAGCAAAATGGTTTCTTCAAAAAAAAATTAATATATTATTTTGCTGTCCGTCCCGTATATCATTTTAATACACTGTGTAATGTATATTGGTGCATCGTTTTAATATTTGGTTATTTATCTTTAGGCATTTTCACCCTTTGACGATTCAGATAAGGATCCAACATTTAGTCCATCACAATGTGTTAGTAAATTTTAAATACATTGTCCAAAGAGTTTGTAGCTTGTTGTTCTGAATTTGTCTGCATTCTATTTAAATAAATAAAAACTTTCTGTTTAATCATTAGATTAAACGTGCCGCCTGAGAGATATCATTCTGGTTAGAATATTTATTTTGTGGCCAGGACATCGATCTTTCTGCTGCCTTCCGCGAGTTTTAGTTTGTTCAGATGAGTTCGTCTGGAAAGTTTTACACATTTTAAGTGTATTTACGGATTTTTCGGGTTTCTTGCAATGGAGGGATCATCTTCTGTGAGAGTGGACAATAATTTAGACTGTTTGTGTCGTATGTAGTTTTAAAAAAAAGAATGGTTCCTATTAATTTAGAGACAAAAGTGGAAAAATCGGTAATTTTTATCGGATCGCTTCCCCCGTTATAATTGTCACTGCATGCAACTGAATTGGACTGATTTATAAAATTATTGCGTTAACCGCAACATATTCCCTAAATGAGTAGATCATTTTAAACGGGATTAACTGGTCGCGGTGACCACGAGATTACTGGACTGCTCGTTATTTTGTTAAGAAATAATATATCGATTTGAAATTTTTTCAACTCTTTTGGTTGCTTTAGATGCATATTTTGAGTGCTCGAACGTCTGACTATCGATTCCGGTCCAACCGAAAATACCGTCAACTTTGTTATTTTAAACGAAATACCCTGTATATTCTTTAAAATTTTGATTCTAGATAAAATTCTAAGTATAAAACATGTATCATACCCCATACCTATCTTTAACAGTTTTCAAAAATATAGCGTTTGAAAATGTCGAAAGAGCCGCAAATTATACTGTTTTAATGTAAAACAGATGAATGTGCGAATATATTAAACTTACACATACTATATATATATATATATATATATATATATATATATATATATATATATATATATATATATATATATATACAGCGTGTCTTCGGATGTTCTTACCATATGGAAAAAAATTTTATTATTGATTTTACGAAAAAAAGTGCCTCTTCATAAAAAGTTCTGCATCGTGAGAAAATAGCATTTCCATTCAAAACTTTGATCTAGTACATACAGGGTGGCTCAAAATTGTAAAAGTCCTAATACACGTGAGGCTAAAAAGACATAAAATCGATATTTAAAGGTAAACTGCCACTGCAAATGTGCTAGAATTAACTTTTTTATGTTAGTAAATTAGGTTCGGAACATACAGGAGGTCCCAAAAATAAAATTATTTTGCCGCCTTTACAAAAAAAGTATATCTTCATAAAAAGTTCTACATTGTGAAGAAAGAGCATGGTTATTCAAAAATTTTATATAGGACATACAGGTGGCAAAATAATTTAAATTTAAATTGTGACTTTCAGCTGTTTAAGCCACCCCGTATTGTCCTACATCAAGTTTATAAATAAACATGCTCTTTTTTTACAAGGTATATCTTTTTATGAAGATATACTTTTTTTGTAAAGTTGATAATCATTTTATTTTTGGGACTCCTGTATGTTCCTAACCTAATTCACTAACATACAAAAAGTTAACTCTATAGTACATTTACAGTGGCAGTTTGCCTTTAAATAACGATTTTGTGTCTTTTTAGCTTCACGTGGATTGGGACTTTTACATTTTTGAGCAACCCTGTATGTCCAAGATCAAATTTTGGAATGACGATGCTATTTTCTCATGTTGCAGAACTTTTTATAAAGAGGCAATTTTTTTCATAAAATCAATAATAAATTTTTTTGCCATATGGTAAGAACTTCCGAAGACACGCTGTATATATATATATATATATATATATATATATATATATATATATATATATATATATATATATATATATATATATATATATATATAAATTTTTGCAACAAAATTTCAAATTTTCTAACTTTTGTAAAAGATAGTGAGATGAGCAGGACAAGGCAAAAATTACCTAGAAAACGTAGGTACAGTACCTAATATTTGATAAAATTATAACACAAAAATAAAAAGTAAAATATTTAGCTGATATTTTGAATTTAAATTTTGACTGGAATTTGAAATATTTTTTGTCGTTATCATTTTGCTCTAAAATGAAAACTAAAGGTAGTTTACTCTTCACATAATTTATAATTTTTGTATTTTTTGAGCACCCAGTATAAAAATGTCAAACATTTTCTTCGTATACCGTATTTTTTTTACGAAGCAGAAGCTTACAATAATGAAATTTTTGGTCCATCTGTCCTCTTGTGACCTCTATCCGTGGACATACTGTATATATATTTGTTCCACAAACTTTAAAAAATACTCAAAAATGTCTTTAAAACAAAAAATATTCTCAAGAAGGTTAAAAATTCGTAAATATGTGTCAACATAAATGCCAGATCTACAAAAAATCGTAAAATTTCGAACAAGTGTAGTTTAAGTTAAACTTTGTAAAAATAAATATGTCTTATGGTCTCAAGTTGTAGTCTATTTCGTTCTTTGGTCCATTGAGCAGCGATGAGAGAGAATATCTTTTCGACATTATGCATTGTGTGCTGTTAGCGTATAAAGAAACTGGCAAATTTTTATTAATTCAGAATATTCTTCTGAGGATTTGTAGGACGAAAAGTATTTAACCCTTTTCTTGTGAAAGGGTAAATCATTTTCGTCTGTTAACTCATTGTTTGCAAAATAATTTTTTAATACCGTGAATTGATCAAAAAGTTTTGAATCCTCAATTTCTACTCCTTTTTTCAAAAGGTAGGAAACTGAGGTAATAATATCAGCTTCCCACTTAAGTTTCTCTAGGTCTTTGAGGTTTAACCAATTAAATACACTAAACTCATCAAATGGTTTAATCCCATTATTTAAATATTCAATTGCTTTATCAGTTTCCACCACTGTTGTACAGTGGGTGGGGTGGGGACCTAGCAAAAATCCGGAACAGCTTTCAAAATCCGCCCGGACGTCCCCGGACGCCCCTAAAACCCGGACATGTCCGGGGAATCCGGACGGATGGCAACCATAAATTAGTTAGCAAAATCTTTACAGTAACAAGGCATTTCATATGTTTAAAATCTTTTACTGCGTCCTTGAAATATTGACTTTGTAACATTTGAATCAAACGCATATTTCTGTAAATAGATTTATCAACAAATGATAAAAGCTTAACTTGTTGCAACCTGTAACGGATGTATGTGGTATGTAATTCAGATGCAGGAATTTATGCATTATAATGTTTAATAATTACTATGTATTTGCATATTTATTTTAAATTGAAGAAAAAAAATCGTTTCTCACCATTTTTACCGTTTTATATGGTATGTATCACCTATATTATATAAACTACTGGCCACTCGAACTTACACATAGAGATTTTTAGGCAAAATTTAAAGTTCAATATTTTCAACAGGAATGCAAATTTTTGAACGCGTCTTGCAGATTTTAAGAGCTAGCTTTTTTCGGATTAAGCTGCATGACGTATATTTATCGTAGGACCATAGGTTTATTATATACGGGGTGATCAATGAAGTCATGCAAAAAATGAAAAAGTTTGTATGAGTGAAATTTCCGCAAAAAAATTTTTTGGTCGTTGCAATATCGTTCGTTACTAAGGTAACATCAATATCTCTAGACGTTTTTGTCACTTTTTGGATTAAGGCCCTTAGGTGTTGTACACACTACTAAACATAAAATTTGGGTCGCAAAATTTTTAAAATGCTATAACTTGACATTGGATTGACGGTTCTTGATGATTTTTACGGATTTGGAATCCGTATTTCACGTAAATTTTCTATAATCTAAGTATTTTAGTTGGGGGTGTAAATATACAGGTTGAAATTTACACATTATACCGGGTCGATAATAGACAAAAACGTAGCGACAAGAACAAGTTCGATATATTATATTCTACAATATACAAGATTGGTTAACAACGGCCAAAAGTCAATTCTTACAAAATTTCTAATTCTAAACCTACTTTAAAGGTTTCTGCAATCCCTAAAAAAAAAACCGGCAAATATCAATGGAAAATTGCCAAGTGTCTTATCTTTAAATACCTAATCTTTGGTAATAATTTATCCGAAATTAAGTAGGTACATTAATAAAAAAAAGAGAAACTAATATTTTATTGGTCCTCCTGCTCGACGTATTACTTCCCAACATCGATTTGGTAGAGTATCCACAAGATTATTTATAAAATCTTGTGGAATATTCTCCCATTCTTCACGAATGGCCTCACTAAGTGGTTCTAAGGTTTCAGCGGGTACATCACGCGATCTTACTTTAAGTTTTACATAAGACCAAACGTGTTCGATGACATTAAGATCCGGAGACTTTGCAGGCCAGTCCATCCTATTGATGTTCTGTGCCTGCAAAATCTCTGTGATCCTTCGCGCTCTGTGAGGTCGAGCGTTGTCATCCACCAATAGAAATTCTGGGCCGTAATTTCGAGCAAAAGGAACAACAATAGGTTCCAAAATTTCCTCCTGATAAACAGTAGCGTTAACGGTTAGGTTGGTAATGAATAGCTCGGTTTTGCCATTTCTTATGATACCTCCCCACACTGTAACACCTCCGCCACCAAATGCCTCTTGAGGGGCCATATTTTCCTCCAAATACCGCTCATTTGGCCTTCTCCAAACGAACATTCGGCCATCGGAGTGAATCAAATTAAATCTTGTTTCGTCAGAAAATAAACAATGGCTCCACACTGCATTACCCCAATTCGCATGCCGATTTGCCCATGCCCGCCTATTCGCTCTATGGTGTTGTAATAACCTCACAGATTTTGCTCTGCGACGGGCTCTAGAATTTAAAATGTTTGGCATTATGTTGTTTTTGTAAAAATAAATTCCCACCTCAAGTTGTTTTTATTTAATGTTCTTCTCACTATTCTGTCTGAAACTCGCACCCCAGTTTGTTGCCTTAAAGAGTCATTTAGTGTTCTAGAGTTCTTTGTTCTATTCTGCATAGTTTCTCTCATTAAAATTCTTTCGGTTCTTTGGTTTATTTTTTTTTGTACCTATGTCCACCCCACGGCCATAATTATGATTACCAGTAGTTTCGATGCGACGCGACGGTTCAAATTATAAATTGTTTTTCGGCTGACATTGTAAATGCGCGGAATTTGCTTTTTTAACATTCCTTCGTTGAGAAGTCGAATGCAATTTTCTCTTTCTGCCCTGGTTAAACGCCTCATATTAATTAAAATTTACAAAATTACAGCATTGAAATGTGTCAGATTATTTCTAAAATAATGTTAACAGTTTTTAATTCCATAGCAACATAGCTATTTGTGTATTAAGAGCGCAAAGTGATATATTGCCGCTCTGAGCGAGAAGTTAGACGCGCGACGCGTAGCGGAGCGCGGCTATCTCGCGAGCACGGCAATGTCACTTTGCGCTCGAATTACACACATGATTTTTTCTACAACCGGTATTTTTATAAAAATATTTTGTAATGTAATTAATAATTATTGATATCAAATTTGACAGTTTATATTTTGTGTCAAAAGTCGCAGATACGCTGGACGTTTCTTTATTATTATTAAGGTGTCCATGGTAACTAAGCGAGCGACAAAGTAACTTTGTCGCTCGGCGAGCGACAAAGTAAAACAAACGCTTGTTCCTCGAAAATGCCCAACTTTGTGCTTTCTTTTGAAAGCGCAAATTTGTACTTTTCGCTCGGTTGTAGAAAAAATTTATTTTCCCAATGCCTATTTTGAAATTGACGCGTCGCGTAGAAATTACAGCCGATCATAAATATGGGCATGGGGGTAGACAAGGAACTCTATAAAACTGAATGACTCTTTGAGACAATAAACTGGGGTGAAAGTCTTGAAACGGTGAGAAGGACATTAAACAAAAACAACTTGAGGTGAGAATTTATTTTTACAAAAACTTAAATAATGCCAAACCTTAGAGCGCGTCGTTCCCTACGTTTTTGTCTATTATCCACCAGGTATAATGTGTAAATTTCAACCCCCAAATAAAATGCTTAGATTACAGAAAATCTACGTGAAATAAGGATTCCAAATCCGTAAAAATCATCAAGAACCGTCAATCCAATGTCAAGTTATAGCATTTTAAAAATTTTGCTACCCAAATTTTATGTTTAGTAGTGTGTACAAGACCTAAGGGCCTTGATCCAAAAAGTGACAAAAACGTCTAGAGATATTGATGTTACCTTAGTAACGAACCATATTGCAACGACGAAAAAAATTTTTTGCGGAAATTTCACTCATACAAACTTTTTGATTTTTTGCATGACTTCATTGATCACCCCGTATATAATAAACCTATGGTCCTACAATAAATATACGTCATCCAGCTTAATCCGAAAAAAACTAGCTCTTAAAATCTGCAAGACGCGTTCCAAAATTTGCATTCCTGTTGAAAATATTGAACTTTAGATTTTGCCTAAAAATCTCTATGTGTAAGTTCGAGTGGCCAGCAGTTTAGTTATAGCTGATTTTGCTCAGATTTTTTCATGGTTTTGGTAAAAAGAGACAGACTATTTTTATTATTGAACATCATTAAAAAATACAGATTATTTTAATAGAAATTTTCGTTGATTTTAACAGATTAATATGCAAAGAAGTAATATAATACCAAAAAAGGTACTAATTGTTAAGATACTACCAAAGAGTAAATGAGATTAACAAGAGGGGACACCTGGGGAATTTTCTTTGATCTTTTAGCAAGCCCCTCAATAACTTCGTCCCTTTAAACTGGTGGCATTACGCTGTTGCCTTTTATAACTTTTATTCAATGGAAAATTCAATTACAAATTTTTGACTAATAGATTCCTAAATGTATGTAAAGCGACCATATTCAGTTTAGGCAAAAGAGGGACTGATGATTACAATTTACGTTTAAATTTACGTATGTGGTACCAAGGGGAACTAGAGGACACCTTCCAATTTCATAAAAGAATTTTGTTTTCGGATGAAGCGACGTTTACGAATGAGTACTGTCTTCTCAAAACTAAATTTTACCATTGAATGCAAAAATCAGAACTTTTTAAAACTAGGTTTTGGTGTGGTCTTTATAAAGATCTGTTGAACCTTTCTTTTTAGAGAAAACTTAACATCTCAGTTTCTTAAATAATAAACTATTTGTGTTTCTTCACCATCTGCTATTGGAAGAAAGACAAATAATTTACTTTCAGCAGGATGGGGTACCATGCCACAGCACACAGGTGGTTGCAGAATTTCTTAACCAAAAGTTTGAAGGTAGATGGTTGGGAAGACGTTCAGCAATATCTTGGCCAGCACAGTCTCCGGATCTTTCACCACTGGACTATTTTCTTTGGGGCTATTTAAAAGAAAACGTTTACCGACATAGACCTTTTGTGGACATTAATCATTTAGAACGGGTAAGAAGTAAATGTGTCAGAAAAATTTCTAAGAATTGAATAAAAAATTCTGTGGAAGCTTTTTAAAAAAAAAAACGTGTTTGTATCGAAAACGAAGGTGGGATGGTTGATACTGTATTTCGATAATGTATTTTTTCGCTTTTCCTCTTCTTTTAATGTTTTTATTTCCAAAAATGCTTACTTTTGCAACCGAAATTTTAATAAACTAGATAATTTTTAAGTTAATTTTCAGTAAGTTACTTTCCAAACAAATTATGTTAATTTTAGAAATAATTAAGTAATTTTAGCACAAACTTTTTTACTTTGAGCTTAAAAAAACTTTTATTTAAAAAAAAGCTCTGCTTAAATTTTCCCAAAAATGGACAATAAGGGTAGTTTATTCTTAAGCCCTATTTGAATTTTGGACTTTTGCTCGTTTTGGACTTTTCCTCGTATATGGTAAAGATCTTTTAGAATCTTTTTGGTGATATTTTAGTTTGGGAACATGAAGAAGATTTCCCAGAATTTTTTTTTATCAGGTATAATAATAAAAGAAAATCCTATATGGGACGAACTTTATGGGACACGCTGTATATATCAGTACATGTAAAATACTACCTAACTTAACAAAAAGGCCAAATCTAAAAGGATGTCACCCAGCATGTGGGAAAGCTCTGCTGCAGGTGATATTTTTGTACCATGCATCTTTTTATATGGGCTTCGGTTTGGGTGACAGTGTCATTGTATTCTATAGTGATCCCGCCAAATATTCCTAGAAATGTTTAATTGTTCTGCTTTCCCTTTATAAAAATGAATACTTTATTTGTGGAGATAAATAACTTTCTAATTGTTGGAAGTTTCACAACAGTAAGAGGTCATCCATTAATTACGGCACACGTAAAGGGGGAGGGACGGGGCCCACAAAGTGTGACAAGACGTAACAAGGGGGGAGGCGTCATAAGCTTCGTGACGTCACATTTAATCTAATATATTAAAGCAACTAAACAGGACATAGGGCCACGGGCGAAATGAACGGTATATAAGTATGTTATTTTGAAGTGTATATTTGTTTGCCATTGGTAACACATACCGAAAAACCAATACCGCCGACGTAAAGGGATTTATTGTTTTATTATTTGTTTGCTTTGCAATGTTACCAGGTCTACCGTTTACCGGTAGATCTATCGTTTTCGGCCTCGACCTACCGCCCTACCGTTTTCGAACCTGATTCTACCGTAATTTTTAATCTGAATAATATACAGTGACCGCCAAAAAGTCTGCACGATATGAGAAACTTTTTTTAAATTTAATTAAGGTCAAATTTGACTTTGGCATCAATTTTTGCTTGATCAAGAACCTAAAATGACATACATAAACATAGCCACGTGGTCCATGTTAGCTGTCAAAAGTTACATTTTTTAAGAAAACGTCCTAAAAATGGTAAGTTGTGTAGTTTGTCATCGAGATTCCATTATTAAAATTTTGTTCAAAAATTTTAACTTTTAATTTTTACATATTTTTCTAGCATCATAAATTTACTTAAATGTTTAACGTTTATTTCGTTATTATTAAGTTTAAACGCCATATTGCAACGTTTCTAAAGATGAGGTATACATTTTCTAAAGTTTACAGAGTTTTTATAGCACAAAAGTAAATATTTTTGTAAATTCCCTGAGCGCTGTTGGACTATTACTTACTTGATTTTTTAAGTGCTACAGAGCTTATTATTAACCATATCCAATACAACAGTTAGAAAAGCATATCATCTATAGGATTTTGGAAGCTAACTAATAAATAACATTGTTTTATTAAAACTTTTATTTTAAACTAAAATAGGAATTAAAAAATCAAAAATTTAAAGCTTATTCTTAAAACAAAAAAAAAATGTTTACATTTTAGTGTGCCGTCCTTCCCTTTCCATACATTTAATTGTTTTTCTGGAAATCCCTTTTGTAACATTTTTCAGAAATCCTGGCGGAATTTCAATTCAAGCCTATCCTATAGTATTTTCCAAGTGATCCACATTTTGAAACGGTCGTTTACGGTACACTTTTTGTTTGAGATAACCCCATAAAAAGAAATTTATGACAGTTAGGTCAGGTTTGGTAGGAATACTCAGAATATCTGCCAATTCATTTTCCTCTGAACAAATTGTCTAAAAAATGTCTGACCTCAACCGTGCTGTGAATTGTTGGTACCACAATATCAATCTTTCCGGTAGTGCCATGCTATCATCAACATTGGTTATCTCAGTCCTTAAAAGTTTAATTAAATTACTGCGTTTAAGTTTTCTCTAAAAAAAATTGGGGCCTTAAGTTAAAAATTCCACACCAGACATTTATTCTAAAAGAATATTGCACTTTGCACTCAATTATGAAGACAGTTTTCATGAGCCTACCACCTACAGTTTTGAGAACTTACTGCACTTAAGGTGCTTCGTCTGTAAACATTATTCCTTTGCCAATTGACCGATTCTCTTCTATTTCCCTCTGTACCCAGGCACAGAAATCAAACATTGCTTCAAAATCCCTTTCTTTAAGAATATTTATAAATCTCGGCTCGTAGGGTTGATATCTATTTTTTCGTAAAATTTTTCTCATGGTTGTTTCTTTGGCCCCTGTTCTTTCAGATATTGCTACAACTGACATTTGCTTGTGTTCAATTGCATCTTATAACACATTTTCTTCATCCTCTTCTAGTTTCCAATTTGCATGTGGTTTCTTAAAACCATTCAAAACTGTTTCAGTTTGTTTTAATTTCTCCAGAATACGCCCAACTGTGGAATGCGAAACAAACTTTTGTGGGTGTCTTTGATTAAAAATATTCCCAGTGTCCCTATTTGTCCTATTTTTTAACGTGAATTAAAACTGTCTCTATTTTTTCTTCGGTAGTAAGCCTTTTTTAATCGATCTTAAAAAAATTTTTAAACCAGTAGTGATTTAGCATGATACAAATAAAAGAAGGTATGATACCAAACCATAGACAAGATATATTAGACCATCACAACGTATTCGCGACACCAGCTGAATCCGTCCAATGTATGGGCGAAAAAGTGCGTTTGTACGCATTGGGCGCCAGTCATATTTTTAAACGACGGTCCCCTCGAGGCATGCGCACTCGGGACGTCTAGCAAAAGTGGTTGTTGAACTCAATGACGCAACGCGACGAACAGAACCGGGCCGAAAAAATCTCGGTCATTTGTATGTTATGGTATTTTTGGTTGGGGTGGCGAATATAGCGAACCTCTGAAGCTTGTTATTTCGATACAAAAATAGTCTTTACAAAGTGTTAAAGACATCTCATATGTTTCGCCAATTATGTATCCAACTTTTAAATATAAGGAATTATTTCGTAGTCTATTTCTTACAAGTAGTGCATAAATAGAAATAGTTTAATTCCAAATTTAAATTATATCAATATGTGAAAGAATAGGAGGTAAAAAATATAATTTATCTTAAATGCACTCCGGTGTTGAAGTGAATACACACACGGAGAAGTAGAAATATTTGTCAGTGACGTATATTGAGTGTGGTCAAGGTGTCAGAAAGGCACTGATGGGGTGTGTGTGTATTAGGGGCATTGTATAAGGGGTAAGATGGTGTAAGAAGGTCATATATAGTGTCAATGCCTCCTTCCCCTATATTGCATAAGGGTGAGTGTGACCAAAAGGCATATTTGCGCTTTCGCCAAAGGGGCACTAAAAATACTAGTGGATTAGGGTAGAGGGGAGTATTTTAAAAGGGATGGCGAAAGAAAAAAGTGCTTTCGCCAAAGGATCGCTAAGATATCAGTGGATTAGACGGGTGAGTGTCCAAAAGGCATATTTGCGCTTTCGTCAAAGGGGCACTAAAAATACTAGTGGATTAGGGTAGAGGGGAGTATTTTAAAACGGATGGCGAAAGAAAAAAGCGCTTTCGCCAAAGGATCGCTAAGATATCAGTGGATTAGAAGGGTGAGTGTCCAAAAGGCATATTTGCGCTTTCGTCAAAGGGGCACTAAAAATACCAGTGGATTAGGGTAGATGGGAGTATTTTAAAAGGGATGGCGAAAGAAAAAAGCGCTTTCGTCAAAGGATCGCTAAGATATCGGTGGATTAGATTGACATGGGGCCGTAAGGAGTAGCGCTTTCAGCAAAGTATCAAGTGCACACACTGTAAATAGGTGTAAAAATATTTACATCTTACCCTAGAACTTGCTTTGTTCAATAATTATACAGGATGGGATGCCAATCCAATAAAATATACACATGTAATTTTTTTTGATTTACTATTTTACTTCTTAAAACAGTTGCATATTTTATTTCTATTGTTTAGAATACTATGTTTATATTTTATTTCAACTTTCAATTTTGTAAATGTAACGTTTAAAAATTAAGAGGGGGGGACATTAAAGAGACGCACTGTATATACAGGGTGGCAACTATTTAATTGACCACTATGGGCATCTTGTAAACGGTAATTTCTACGAAGTTGTTTAAATTAGAAAAAATGTGCAGTTTTTGAAGCTTTTTTAAAATTCAGTAACTGCGTTGCCAAATTGTATGTGATTCATGAGATACAGGATGATTTGTTAAAAACGTCTAAAATTAATTTCTTTAATAACTCAAAAGGTTTTAATTTTAGAAAAACGTTCTTAAAATAAAAACTTCGTATTTTTTTCTTCTCTACAAAATGGCGTCATCAGTTTCTTTTATGTCATTTGTTATAACTGAGTTATCAACGTCAACTTAATTTTTTTTAATACGGACCTGGATTTTTGTAATGCATTTTTCAGAGTACGTTTTACCCCAAATACAATGATGTATCACTCAACCCTATTAACTTACGTTTCGGCACAAATTATACATAATCAGGAAAATTTATGGAAACTCAGCAGAATTAATAAAAACCTTTTTGTTTATTTTTTAAATCGAGTTGCCACGAGTCAAAAAGCAGAATAGATTGTATCAGTTGTGTCAAACCCGGAGCTCAGCTTTCAACTAAACAGTATTTATGTCTATTTAATTGGGACAATGGTTCGGTTTTCAGTTAAGGAGAAACGTGATATGTACGATGTTTACATTCGAAATTTCCGAAATTCGTTCTTGGCGCAGAGAAGCTATGCTATCCCGAAAGAATTCAACCTTCAACGAGAATATTTCAGCGAATTAGCAGGTGCATGCTAGAAGAAGGTAGTGTTTTTAAGAAAAGGAATAAATATCATGTAAGACCTAATTCAAACGAGATTAATGTGCTGGCTCAAATTTATATTAATCCTGAAAACTCAACGGTACCTATAGCCAGAGAATGTGGTATAACTTCTGCAGGAGTAAAGAAAATCTTAAGAAAACACCAGTTCCATGACTATAAATTTCATCCTGCACAGCAGCTTCATGCAGGGGACCCCGAAAGGCGATTAAACTTTTGCAATTGGTTTCACGCTCAAAATCCAGAATTTTGTCAATCAATTCTATGGAGTGACGAGAGTACATTCACCAACTGCGGTAGATTTAATAGAAAAAATAAACATTATTGGGCTACTGAGAATCCCCATTTGGTTCAAGAAATTAGACCTCAGGTGCGTTTCAAAATAAATATATGATGTGGACTAGTTGCGGATAGAGTAATCGGTCCAGTTTTTCTCGAAAACAATCTAAATAGCGAAAGATACTTAAATCTATTACATAAAGATTTGGAATCTTTGCTTGATGAAGTGCCATTAGCGGTTATAAGAAAAATTAAATGGTTCCAGCAAGACGGATGTGCAGCTCATAATGCTTTAATCATTCGTAATTTCTTAAATGAACGGTTTCCTGGAAACTCGATTGGAACCTACGGATCTGTTCAGTGGCCACCTCGATCACCATGTCTTAATCCGCTGGATTATTTTTTGTGGGGAAATTTGCAAAACAAGGTTTATTACACTCCATGTAATAATATTCACGAACTGCAGCAACGTATAATCGATGCTTTCCAAACAGTTACATCCGACATGGTGAGACACGCTATTAAACAAATGGAAGCAAGAACCAACTGTTGTATTGAAAATCAAGGAGGTCATTTCGAGCATTTAATGAAATGATATTACTAAGTAAAATATTTTAAAAAATTTCATTCACGATTGGATGTTTTAATTTTGTAGTTATTTTTAATTTAGTTGTACTTAGGTTAAGTTTAGTAAACAGCATTTTAAATAAAATAGGATTTTTTACTGGTTTCTATTTTGTTTCCATTCTAGCTAAATCAAATTAAAATAATATTTTAAAAAATCATAGCCGTACTGACATTATTTTCAAAATTTTCCTGATTATGTATAATTTGTGCCGAAACGTAAGTTAATAGGGTTGAGTGATACATCATTGTATTTGGGGTAAAACGTACTCTGAAAAATGCATTACAAAAATCCAGGTCCGTATTTAAAAAAATAAGTTGACGTTGATAACTCAGTTATAACAAATGACATAAAAGAAACTGATGACGCCATTTTGTAGAGAAGAAAAAAATACGAAGTTTTTATTTTAAGAACGTTTTTCTAAAATTAAAACCTTTTGAGTTATTAAAGAAATTAATTTTAGACGTTTTTAACAAATCATCCTGTATCTCATGAATCAAATACAATTTGGCAACGCAGTTACTGAATTTTAACAAAGCTTCAAAAACTGCACATTTTTTCTAATTTAAACAACTTCGTAGAAATTACCGTTTACAAGATGCCCATAGTGGTCAATTAAATAGTTGCCACCCTGTATATAAACTGAGCTATTTTCGAGGAATTATCGACAGTTTTGTATAGCAAGAAAACTCAGATTTAAGCCAACAAACTATACACTTTTTGTTAAAATCTCACTAATGGTTACATTTTTATCATTAATAAAAAGAATAATTACAAGTAATATATTTAGCATTTATTACTCGATAAAAGATTCACGTCATGTGAAATAAATTTTGAAGTACGGTCCTGTCTATCACAAGGCAAACGTTCGACAATGCGCAAGCCCGCAGAGGACCGTCTTTGTTTACGGATTCAGCTCGGTAAATTTGCCGCATTCGTAATTGACATTATTTCTCTACTATATATTTTCTCTATGTACCAAACCGTGTCAAATTCGTCCGGGTTCGCGCATGACGTCACGTCGTGACTTATTTTTGAAATTTATAACGCGCAATATAGAGTTTACGTTAGTTAAAGGCGATTTTTTATAAATTCTATTGGCAATATACTTTGCCTCCTGCTTATAATACAAATTTTAAAGCATATGATTTAAAATAATCATATAAATAAAGGGATAAATACATACACTGATTACATTGACTGATTGATTGTCCACATCACAACCATACACAGAACATCTCATTTTTACTTTTAAACTCCTAAAAGTAATATAAAAATACCAAAAAATAGTTGAAAACACAACGCGATCTTAAAAAAGACGTGTTTCGTTTACAAAATATCCCGGAATTGGTAACGGCGTGACGTAAATGGCCACGCCTACGTGCGCTGTATCATATCTTCTTTTATTTGTATCATAATGATTTAGTCATCAATTACCGTCCTATGTCAGCTTGTCATATTTACATTTGTTTCAAAGCGTACTGTTGAATTAAATTACAATAAAAATGGTATTTCTCAGTTTTAAAAATTTTAACGATGCTTTTAATAAAAAATAAAAGTTTTTTATTAGTTAGCTTTTAAAATCCTATGGATGATATGCTTTTCAAACTGTTGTGCTTGATATGGTTAATAACAAGCCCTATAGATCTGAAAGAATCAAGTAATAGTTCAATAGCGCTCGGGGAATTAAAAAAAAATTGTGCCGTAAAACCTCTGCAGACTTTCGGAAATGTATATCTTATCTTTAGAAACGTTGCAATATGGCATTTAAACTTAATAATATCGAAATAAACGTTAAAAATTGAAACAAATTTATTATACTAAAAAAATATTTTTAAAAAATAATAATATAGGAAGTGCTGTTTTAATTAAGTTATAATTTCAAATTGCAAAATGAGTGACATCACAACAGCGGGGAGTGGGGTTCACACGAATGTGATTACTTGTGACAAGGACGGGGGGGGGGGGGGGGGGGGGGGCGGGGTCAAAAAACGATGAACTTTGTGTGACGTAATTTTTGGATGACCCCTAGCAAGCAAGTTTTAATAAATATAATCCCGTCCCGTTATATTTTTAAAATAAAAAATAGATCTGTTTACTTCTGAAATAACTCTAGAACATTAGATTAAAAGAATAGCTGGTTATGTAACCAGTTGGGAAATGCTTTACGTTTTTTATCTAAGACATCCCACGTGGACTTCAAACCTAAGTACTAACGTACAGTGGGCGTCTGAAGAGAAGGAAAATATAGTCTATTGACACGAGGTTTAAAGGATTGGAGGTTGGGACGGGAAGGAAAACATCTGCAGGCAACTTGTTTCATAATCTGGAGACCCTAGGAATGAATGAGCGAGGGAAGTGGTCTCTTCTAGGCTTTTGTAGCTGGACAGCACAGGGATGCATATGTAACGCGCCTCTTGTTGTTCTGTTTGGAACAGTCAAGGGGGAATAATACTGGCTAGTTCTTCAGAGCAAAACCCGTGGAAGTACCGGTAGAAAAGGGATAAATCCCCAACATCGCGGCGATGAGAGCGAGAAGGGAATTTTCTTGTGAGACCTAGGTCAATGATGAGTCGAAGGGCTCCCTTTTGGATACAATCAAGAATGTTAAGTCTCGAAGGTGATGCCGCTCCTCAGATGTGGTGGCAGTACCCTAGGTCAGGTCCTATTTGGGAAACATAGAGAGTGTATATCTTGGAAGGGGAGAAGTATTTTCTGGCATGAAAGAGAAAACCAAGCTTTTTAGCTGCCGATGTGGCTACTGAAGTAATGTGTTTGAGATCATGCTCGAAACGATGCCAACAAGATCGAACGTTTCATTGTTTTGTAGGGCTTGGCCATTCATGTAGATGGGGTAAGCGTTGCCAGATTTTTTGCGTGACAGGGAGCAAGACTGGGTTTTGGAGACGTTGAACTGAACAAGGTGCTTGGCACCCCAGTCAAAGATTAATTGAATATTTTGGGAAAGCGATAGGTGCATAGATCATATATCTATTATCCAGCTCTTGATTCGAGTCTTGTCTGGAAAAATGAATATTGGAGTGAAGAGTACTATCGTCAGCATAACTGTGCATGGGATTGGCAGTTGAAGAGAGTAGGTCATTAATGTGAAGAGGAAATAGGGTTGGTGCCAGGACTGAACCGTGGGGGACGTCAGCATTGATAGGGTGGAAGTTAGATGAGTGACCGTCAACCACGACATATATACGCCGATTAGAGAGGAAGCTACCGATTCAGGTGCATAGTTTGGTGGGAAGATCGTAAGAAGGTAGTTTGTTGAGCAGTGCGGCATACCATACTTGGTCAAAGGCCTTGGAAATATCAAGAACATAAGAGCAACAATCTGAAATCGCCATGAAATTTGAGAGACTTATTCCAGTTATATATGTCAAAGCTAAGGAGATCAGCTGTGGGTCTTTGGTTAAGAAATGCGAACTATCTGTAATGGATGATTTTGTGTTTTTCTAGATATTTTAAAATTCGCAAGTTGATCGCTTTCTCGATAACTTTGCCAACAACACAGAGAAAAGAGATATGTCTATAGTTGGATGAAAGGGACCTGGAAACTTTCTTCGGGACAGGCTGCACACGAGCAGTCTTCCAGCTATCTGGGAAGATACCCTTCTCATTGGAGATCTGGAAAAGACGAGTTAAGATGGGTTCTGGAGCGCATTTTTTAGAACAATTGCTGGTATGTCGTTTAGACCAGAGAACTTTTTGGTGTCAAGGGATAGAAGAATTTTTTGAACTTGTTTGACCTTAAGTATGTATTATATCCGGCATTTTGAGGGGTACAGACGTAGGGGTTGGAAGAGCGAAATTGGCGAGAAGGATTAGGGTGGAATTGGCCGCGAATTGTTTGGCAAATAATTCAGCTTTCACTTTAGAGGTAAAGACAATTTCGTTGTCAGAGGTCAGGGGAGGAAAAGTGCTTCTACAGAAGTTTTGACTAAAGTTTTTGGCTAGTGACCAGAAAGATTTGCTGCCGTTGGGACAGAAAAGCACTTTATCTTTTTTGCAGTTGTTAAAAGCATTTTTGGACTCTAAGATAGTTTGGACTTTATCACAGGCCTTGGAGAACCATGGCTTTTGATGGTGGAGTTTATGTTTCTTGCGTGTGTATGTGGAATGAAACTTTCAAAACCTGCTTGAATGATATCTGTGATATGAGAGCATATTTCAGAGGAATCGGGAGTGGAAAAACAGACAGTGTTCCAAGGGAAAGCAGAAAAGAAGTTTCGAAGACCATTTCAGTCGGCAGAATTATAGTGCCAGATCGTGCGTTCTGGCATGATTTCAACGAACTCGGGATGTACGGGACAAGAGACGGTAATGAGGCCATGATCTGAACGACCAAGGGGAGCGCATACAGATGTTAAGTATGGTTCAGGATGGGTGGTAAGAAAAATATCTGGTGGATCTGGGTTATGGGTAGAAACGCGGAGTAAGTACGTTGGCGCCCTGATTAAATTGGTGAGCGAGTTGCTGATTGTGACGTTTTCTGCCGCTCTACCTGTCGGATTTTGTGGATCCTAGCCATTCGGTGTTACCCGAAATCGCCACTATAATTACTTGCCCTTAAATTGGCAGCCCAAAATCGCCACGGCTTACAGAGTTACCCGGACACCTATAGCCCAAAATCGCCATGAGCCTTTTATTTATAAGATAATAGTATATATATTTAATAACTTTATAGTTCATAATAAATTATTTGCCATAGATACAATTTTACAAAATAAAACTACATACAGAAGCAGTGAGAGAGAGAGAGATAGAGAGAGAGAGAGAGAGATACTGCACATGTGTGAAGGTATAGTCAAAGATATTCCTTCCTCACTGATGGAAACAATCTGAAAGAATGCTTAGCAAACAACAGCTAGAAATATACTGAATTAAACATTTAATTTATTCAGAAGATAAGAGTAGTGGCGATTTTGGGCTATACCCTCTGCAGGTAAAATGTTTGACAATACATTAACAAGGGGTTCGTGGCGATTTTAGGATGTAGCCTAGCCATTCGTTGCTATGGACGGTGAAGTCGCCTAGGGCGGTAACTTCAGCGGAGAGAAATTCAGAGATAAGATGGTCAATTTTTGCCGAGAGAAAGTCAAATAACTCATTGTAGGAGTTCTGTGATGGTGAGCGGTAGATAGAACAAGAGATAAATTTAGTAGAAAATTTAAGGGTAAGTTTTAGCCAGAGAATAGTAGTTGCCTGATTCCAGGTTCGGGAGTCTGGTGCAAGAAAGACTGCTGCGAACGTAGGTGCATACCCCACCATGAAGACGAAAAGATGACAGAAGCCTGGAAACAGGAGATGATTGATTGAGGATTTGGGGCGCATTTGGGGCTCGGTCAGAAAAATAATGTGGGGTTTGCATGATTTGACATTGGTGGACAGAGTCCAAATTGGAATTATGCCCACAGATGTTAGCAAAGTTTATTATACTTTTGGAATTCTTTGATCGTGGGCCCCCCTGAGCACCCCTCGCCCGGAGATCCGAATTTACTTTACCTCTGGAATTTTTAACCCGTGGGAGTGCCATCATCATTTTCAAATTTGTTTTTTTTTGAAGAGGTGGATAGTTAGAAAAGAGGATTAAAAGTGACAGCGAAAGAAGAGAAAGAATGACTGTCTGAAGAGGAAAGGAAAATAAAAAACCGACTCTCGCATCCAGGGCAGGAAACATCTGCTGAGATTTTACCAGCTGTTAAAGTGGGTGCGTGGGGTGGTACCTCCTCGGTCAAAGAAAAGCTCCTCCACCACCTACCTACTTTGTTTAACGAGTGTAATGTTTGAGGGACGAGCGAAGCGAGATCCTTTAAATTATACGAGCTAAACAAAACTGCATTTATTAACGTGTTTCATACAAGATTTTTTATAATTTTGACAGAAATTTTATGTAAATAAAATTATTAATTTTAATTATTGTATTAAAACATCTAAGTAGGCATCAGACGTAGAAATTTTAATTTCATCTAGTAGAAACCTAGTAAGGAGTTGTCTGGGTTGTCATGATGTCGTTTTGAAGTTTTAAATTAATTTTTTTTTAAATATTGAAAATGTCCGATTCCGAGACCCCAAGAGGCAGTTCAAAACGCGTTATCTTCTGTTGTACCCGAGAAGCCAAGAGAGAAATACGAAATATTTATATTTTTGTGTTTCATTTTTTCATAACTAGTTATGAAATTAATATTTCACAAAAATGTTCTTTTTAGAAATTTTAATTAACGTTTTGTTATAGGAGGCCATGAGTCTAAACTTAGTCATAATTTTCAATTATAAGTAACATTTTGTTAGTACATTTTGCTCTAGGTAAAAATAAGTAGTACTTCTCTCTAGAAGTAGCCTCTGCAGTGTAAGTTTTTTAAAACATGACATAGACTAACTTCCTTATTTGAAGATATAGACTAGTACTTCCAAAAGCAAAGTTGTATGAATTAATCTAACTAATAAAACTTTAAAAAAAATTTCCAGCGTTGCCGGATTTTACAGTAGCCACTTAAACAAAAAAATTTTAAAAGGCAACACCGCATTTTTTTATCATTATTTAAAAGATCTCACAATTATGAATAAAAAATGTGCAGTAACATTTTTTTATTTGAGTAGCTGGTTTTGATCAATCGGCCGAAAAAAATTAAAATTATCCGCAGTCTATTGGTATCAAAACATTTATTTGAGGGACAACACAGCACACAAATACCCAGTATTTAGCTGAAACCAAATTTTATAAAGATTTTTTAGCATTCTTAGCAAAAATACACAATTTCCTGAAAATATCTACTTATAGGCTTTAATAAAAAAAAATTTAGCTAAATACTAGGTGTTTAAAAATCGCTTATTTTGTGCCAAAATTTCAAAACACTCTGTGGAGTGCACTAACAATGTCAACAACTTGAAACTAAAATAAAATACTAGTATTACGTGCGTAGTATTATTTTCTTTGGTATTACCTTTTTTAACATTTTACTGTTTAAATGATTTTATAAGTGCATTATTACAGTAGATATTGAAAATATAAAATAACTAGTTTTTCGTTCAGTATATGGCAAATTTGGCTGTGTTGCGTTAAATATGAAGTGTATATATATATATATATATATGTATATATATATATATATATATATATATATATATATATATATATATATATATATATATATATATATATATATATAGGGTGTTTCAAAAAACATGTGCCATCGCTTAAAGGGAGATTCTTTGAAAGAAATTAAGGCAAAAAGTTCTTATGAGCATGGGTCCGCAGATGCTTTGTTTCAAAGATACAGGACGTTCAATTTTTAAATGGTCTTTACATGTTAAAACCGATGGTTGGGAAAACTAAACCAGTAAGACGGTTAATAAAAAAATTACATTTATCTCCTAAACGAAATGAAAATTGAAAAAATATGAAGAGACAAGTTTTGTTAAGAATTTAACATACTATTTAACCGATATACGAAAATGTGAAGAAATCAGTGGCGTACATGTTTTTACTGGAAAAATATTGTACCGTCTTCTCATATGTACGCCCCTGGAGGACCTGTCAAAGTCTTTTCATGGTCAGAATTATGCTTAATTTAAGTACTTTACACAACGTAAATTTCATCAAAATTGATGAAGCCATTTTGAAAATATTTTGGAAAAACTGAAAAAAATTTAAAAATTTAACACCCTGTATCTTTGAAACTAAGCATCTGCGGACCCATGTTTATATAAACTTTTTGACTTAGTTTCTTACAAGGAATCTCTCCTTGAGCGATGGCACATGTTTTTTGAAACACCCTGTATATATAATCTCAAAAATTTGACTACTTTCCTTTAACTATTGTATTTTTTTCAACAATGTTGCATTCAGTTATTTGAAGTATTTTATGTGTCATTGATCCTTCTTTATAGCAAACAGCAGGGGCAATAACAATGTTGAACAACAAAAATAAATGGAAATAATGGGCGCCATATACTGCTCCCAATTTTCATATTTATTTTATACTTACACTTTGATGTTTATAAACAAATCCGCTAACTTTGTGAGTAGTGTAAAATGAGTGGTGACGTATGTGTATGCCCTTGAACTGGCTAGACTTTCGCAGATGGCCATGGCGATGGCTGTTCCTTCTTCAACCGAGGTCGACCTTCAATGATAAACAAAGCCTTTTTTAAAAATAAAGCAAATGCACAAATGCTGCATTCATTGTATAAATGTGACATCGAACGGGTTCACAAAACGGGTTTTGACTTAATGTTTTAGGAAAAAAATTGTTCTTCAGTTTTATCCATCTATTAATGATGCTGATTAGCGAAAAGTGCTGCAAGTGTAAAAAACTGTGTAGAAAGTGTAAAGACACAGGAAAACAAAAGTTCCTTGTTTGAAGCAGCTTAAAGAGGTATGCTATCTTTTTTTTAAGGAAGGGACGCCGCTGCCGGCGCCGGCAGCCATCATGGATGCCGACACCGGCAGCCGAGTTGGGTGCTGGCAAAATTAATGTCAAAATAAGATCATATATTGTTATATAGAAAAAATTATTGATATAATAAGTAGGTAACTTATTCGGTATTATGATTGTGTTTCTTGTCAGTGGCGGGTACCGTTGCTGAGAGAAAGTTTAAGGGGCGATTACCATGCCACTTATTATTGCAAAGCGCCATTTTTAAATAGGATTTTCTTAAATCTGAATTCGTACCAAAATTTACCGGTTTTAATATATGCAGTAAATTTCATAACACCCTGTATATATAACAACTATACCTATACATTATTTATTGCTAACGCAAAAAAAGGGATTTTGTCATGCATCTTTGTTAACTATGAACTCACCTGCATAATTCATCGATTATAATTAACGATTGACTAGTCATTGTAGTCAGGATATAGTTGATTTCAGTCATCTGAAAATAAAAATATTTTATTTCAAAAAACACATTATTATTGAAAGTGCCTAATTATACTAAGTAAACATAAAAAGTGCAAAGCCATAAATCATTTTTCTTACAAAATATAATATGAATAATTAAACATCGAAACCGATTCATTAAATCGGCAGAAATGAGGTGCTTGACCCCAAGCAGAAGACAAAACTGCCGATTTAATGACAGGAAGCTTATAGGCCAAGCAATAGAGCGATTTGTCGTGACATTAATACTATTAGAAAACCGTCTGTGCCATCATCTAAAAGATGGTCCGTAGATGATTGCTGTTGTATTTCCAACTCTGAAATTTTTTCCATTAATTTGTTATAAACATTTTTAAGCAAAAAAAGGCGATTTTTTTAGTTTTTTGCTTATAAAATGGAAAGTAATGAAGCAATCTTAATGGTCTAAAGTCTAAACGGACGATTTGTAGAGAATAGAAATACAGTGCGTCCTCGATAATCCGGACTAATTAAAACCGCGGTGATCCGGATTATTAAATAATTCGGATTACTGAAGGGGGACAGTTTTTTATTGGAAAGTGAAATATGTAATACAAAATAATTAGCAAATAGTACATATACATATTAACAAAAAAGTTATAGTCATTTGAATTTTTTTTAAATTATATTTTAGGTTTAAAAAAATTCAAATGACGATAACCTTCTACTAACACATTTTTTTCTCTTAAAATTTAAGAATTGTCGACAAAATTATGTAAAATTTGTTTAGAAAAAATAATAAGTAAAATATCTAAGCGTGTTAATTTTTTACCCAGGTTGGTTTCTGTGGTCCGATTTTTTGGCCAAAACCTACAAATTATCCACAGTACAAAATGCATGGATTTAAACGTTCTTATAAGTAATAAGCACCAATATGAAAGTTAAAAATATATATTTCATTTAAATCCTGGTAGTCTTATACACGGAAAAAAATATGTAAAAAGTCAAACAATGGAAATAAAACGCAATCATTTATTCCTCATCATTTTCTAATTGTAGCTCATCTAGGTGATTAACTGGAAGGATTTCTTCCAGAATAACTTCGTTTTCTATGTCATCGCTGTCGCTATCAGATTTTTCTATAGGTGTATATTCGAACAGCATATCAGTGACTTCATGGGGTAACTTCAAATTGCGTTTGCGATTAATTCGTTTTTGCAAATTAATAGAGGAAATGATAGGATCTGATGTATCCATAGCCCTGTTGAGTACATCTTGTAAATTATCTTTCCTACTTGTTTTCCTTGCATGAAACAGTCGGTCATACTTGTAGAGTTTGTTTCTAGCCTCAGAACCCTCTTCTCCGAAGTAACCTACTGGCAATAGGGTATTTTGTATTATTTGTCTACTGTGTACAAGTATCTTATGCACAGTGGCTGGCATTGGAAACCAAGGATACGACGACATATAAAGCCTTGCTGTTGTATGGCAGTAATTTTCAAATTTTTGTGTATCTAGTTGGTATTGGCATGACAAACAAATTAAAATTATTTGGAATCTTTTAATCAGTTCTTCGTTAACATCAGTAATGTCAGAAAATTGTTTCGGAGCTGAGAAAGCTCGACGTGCCGTATTTCCGTCGTTTGTACTGCCAAAGCCATTTGATTTCGGTTTGTCCACCTGTAAATGTAATTGTTGCAGAAATCTGTCTTGAATTAGTTTTTTTCTGCTATTGAAATTTTTCTTATTTTCAGGGCCTCTTACTTGCCATACACATAAATCATATCTATACGATATATGAATGATACATTCAAAAAACCGTATCTATGCATGCAATGGACTGATTCCATACTGTAAAGTATTGGGTTTGGGATCGAAAACACTTGATGTACAATCGTCAACTTTTAGAAAATCTTTTGGTGTAGCGCCACATACTGGACAAGCCTGTGATGATTTAATTCCTGTCAAAATATTTAGTACCTTGCCGTCTATCAGCGAAATAAAAAGACGATACTTTATAGTAATTGCCTGATTTTCTGAGAGTGGTACTGTCAAGTTCTCAAGATTGCCGATCTGGATATCAATGTTTTGTTTTTCCTTTAGAATATGCTCTTTAGTTTCCTTGACATATTCAAGTTTCAAAGGTCTACAATATCGAACTGATTGCGGCGTTCGATTATTCCATAAAACAATGCCATTTGCCGTTTCCATACGCAACGGAATAATTGTTGTCGCAAATAGAGATATATCAGAGGAGACTTCGGGTGTGTCAAATTTCTGTTTATATTGTGACTGACCAGAGCTGCCGTCAAAACCATAACTGCAAATAAGTTCTGCACTAATTGCGTTTTCGTCTACAAAATCCAAATATTGTAATATTACCTCCTTTTGCAATTTCTGTTGTATGTTTGAGTAAATTTGTCAGAGGAACTTCGGCCATAACATCTGTAACTGTAATATTAGATGGTCTGCACGTCGATTTACATTTCCACACTTCTTTATAACTCGGAAAGATGTAGCTTTTTTTTGAAGTTGCATCATGACGTATGTCCAAATATTGCTGTTTACTTAATCTGCTGTCTAATATAAGTTCCAGTGCTTTATCAGCAGTAAATTTTGAAGTATCTTTTGTTGGCGATTCGATCAGTTTTCTGATTTTTGTCGCCTGGCCTGGGCTTCTACTGACTTCTTTCAAAACGGCTACAAGATCACGCTTGCCTTGTTGACGTGCCGCCATGCTTGCAGCTGCCACCAGTAAAGACGACTCACTATGTTTTTCATATGATAATTGTGAAGCTTCTCGTCTTTTTGATCGATCGGACTTTTCACAGAAAGGTACAGTTGGTCGACCTCCAGTAGAAGTTGACGGTGTTGGTTCATTTATTTCTACGTAAAACTCTGTTTCAAGCCATTCTGCATATTTTGTTATGAAATAGTCCTTTTTTCGAGACACTGTGTCCCATTTTCGGTAAAACTCTCTACATAAAGATCGAATTTTTTCTTTTATCAGTCTTTCATTCTGTTCATCAATTTCTTCCTTGATTGATTCTGTTATGTGCAACAGCACTGCCTTGAATTTTTCGTCTTTATCGCCTCCAATTAGCCATACTTCAAAAAGATTTTTTTTCTTGTAGCAATACATGTCTGTAAGAAATAAATATTTTTCTTAGATTCGCATGTATTCGCAGCCACTTTTTATGCGACATGAAACATTAATACTAATTTAACAGCGTCATATATAAACTTCCCTCCCCTTCTTTCACCAACTTTGTAGAAGTCAAATTGAAATTCGAATTTTCTAATCTTTACACCAAAAATGCATCAGTATATAAATTATTTTCTTACAACTATCACAAACTGATGTATGACCGAGTGTACGACCTTTTCTTTACAATATAAGAAACTACATACCTCAAACAAGATAAAACACTTTACACTACACCGTAAAAGGAAACAATCCAGGTAAACCAATCTTCTGAAATGTGCATACGAATCACTGCTGTTCGATAATGTACTAAAGTAAACACAGATATTACCAATTCACGGCACCTCTACCAGAAATAAACTGCGCACAAGCAGGCGGCAGGCAAAAAATCTTACTAATCGGAGTGTTTTCTGTACCGAGGGATGCCTGGCAATAATTTTCGGACAAGTTGAAAAACTGGGTTTTGGCCCAAAAATCGGTCTCGAGAAACCATAGTGAGGTGGGTCAATTCAAAAATTCAACTTTTTTTCGCAAATTACAAAATATTTTTTTTTCGCCAAAACATTCCTAGTAGGCCCACTATTAAAAAACCTGAACTTGGCGTGGGTCCCATAAGTAGCAACAGAGATATACAACTTTAAAATTTCACGGGCCGCGCGTAGCCAACACAAAGGCACGCACTGCTTATGTGAACGCCCAGACATCTGATCCGGCCGAATTTCGGAAGTTAGGGGAACCCCACACAATCGATTTTAGATATCCTTCATTAATTTGTATGAAGAAGTCTAGAATTTAATTACAAACGCAGGTCCGGATTAACGAGTACTATCAAATCCGGATTATAAAGTACCTACACAATGCAATTGAAATGCTTGGCCGGATTACCGAATAATCCGATCTACTAAAGCTCCGGATTATCGAGGTCGCACTGTACGAACAAAATGAGATCTCGATCGGATAAGTAGCAACGGAGAAAATCCGGAAAAAAAGGAAAATTAAGATTTTTTTTTTAAATTCATAAATCGGTCATTTTTAAACGTAGAGGGCTCAAACTTTGGAAAAAAGTAGTATTTTATCGCTCCTTTATGTGTGCAGAACCCCGCCGCTGTCCGACGATTAGTTTAGCCACAATCGTCGTTTTAATTTTTCAACACACTATTTTGCAGCAGGTCGGGATGCTCTATGGATCGTCCGATTTTAAATATTGAAACGGATTTGAAAGGTACAAGTTTAATTGAACAATATGTATATTTTAATTTTCCATAAAATGCTACGAAACCGGTTGAAAATGCACGTAAAGATGCGTGAAAATGGCCGAGCGCGCGAATATTGGCTCCCCTTCGCTCCGCTTCTCTCCCGCTACTCGATCGATTTCGCGCGCTCGGCCATTTTCACGCATCTTACGTGCATTTTCAACCGGTTTCGTAGCATCTTATGGAAAAATTAAGATATACATATTGTTCAATTAAACTTGTACTATTCAAATCCGTTTCAATAATTAAAATCGGACGATCCATATAGCATCCAGATCTGTTGCAAAATAGTGTTGTGAAAAATTAAAATGACGATTGTGGCAAAACTAATCGTCGGACAGCGTCGGGGTTTTGCACACATAAAGTAGCTATAAATTACTACTCTTTCCCAAAGTGTGAGCCCTCTGCGTTTAGAAATGGCCGATTTATGAATTTAAAAAAAAACTCTTAATTTTCCGGTTTTCAGGATTTTCTCCGTTGCTACTTATCCTATCGGGACGTTCGACCTCTCATTTTGTTCATATTTTTATTCTCTACTAGACTATTAAGATTGCTTCATTACTTTCCATTTTATAAGCAAAAAACTAAACAAATCGCGTTTTTTTGCTTAAAAATGTTTATAACAAATTAATGGAAAAAATTTCAGAGTTGGAAACATAACAGGAATCATCTACGGATCATCTTTCAGATGATGGCACAGACGGATTTCTAATAGTATTCATGTAAAAAATCGCTAATATTTTGCTCTGTTGCTTGGCCTAAAGGTGAGTAAAAAAGTAAAAACCGTTGTAAAACTACATTGCAAAAATATTTTAGTGATTATAAATTTATAAAAAAAATACGGCAGTAATGAGGTGCTTGACCCCAAACAGAAGAAAAAACTACTGATTTAATGACACGAAGGTTAAGGTGCGTGATGTAACACAAAAATCGTTTTTAACAAATACGAGCATAGTCATCATGTCATCAACCAGTGTGGACCATCTGCTATGAACACATTTGAACCCACTGCAAAAATATGTATGTAATTATAAATCTATAAAAAGTATTGTGAGAATCTAAAGTTCTTTGACTGCCCTGAAGATGCTATATATACAATAAGGAGTAAACAAGTAATGCTAATATTCTTCGGACTATAATGAAGAAAATATAAAAATATTTCTTTCCTTCCAACTTATACATTCTCTATGTTTCTTAAATAGGACCTAACATAGAATACTATTCCCACATTCTGGGGAGCAGCATCACCTTGAGTAGTGATAATTTTTGTGATTTTTATAATACAGCGTGTCCAGAAACCCTCTTAACAAATGGGAAACTTTTTTATTTTTCACTTTACGGAAAAAAGTTCTGCTTGTTGGGAAAATATCACTCAAATCAAGAATTTTGAACCAGCATATACGGGGTGTCAAAAAAAAAACGATAAATGCCGTAGAAGGAAAACTCTCTTAATTTTAATTGCAAAGTACAATACCGTAAGAAAGTGTCGTCCAGAACTGAAAGTGAAAAGTGATCGAATATGAAATTTGACAAAATAACTTTATGGTCATATTATGTATATCTACCTTTGACTTTCTAAAAAACTGTTTTGAAATACCTTTTTTAAATAAGATATTACCAAAATAAACAACAATAACATTTTATGAAATACTACACTAGGATTCAACATGACCACCGTTTCTTTCCATACAAACTATTGCATAAAGCCTTAGTAAGCCTTTAGAAATAAAGTATTTAAGAGCTTTCTAACCTAAATTTATTATTATTTAGTATCAAACCTAAGTAACCTAAGCAAACCCTTTTATGTTCCTTGTTATTTAGCAGAAAATAAAATATTTTACGACTTTTATTAGTTTCAGTAAGTCTTGCGATGCTTATAATGTATTGTTTATACAAAAATACAAGGTAAAATAAGATGTGGTCAATGTTTACAAATTGTGTTTACAGTGTCGCTTAGACTGGCTTGTTTTGGCTTCAAAGAATGTTAACTCATTCCGTATTCCAAGGATAATTATCTCTAAATGGTCTATGGGCACAGATCTTTTCTTTAAGAATCGCCATAAGAAAAAATCTAGGGGAGTTACATATAACGTCAGATCAAAAAAAAACCTCCTCAAAGTATGCCATGGAATCACTCACGCATGTCTTAAATTATTACTCTTGAAAGGTAACATAGGTAAAAGATATAGGTGAATGAAAAATAAAACTGCCAAGTCCAGAAGTTTTTATTTTTAAGAAAATTATATTATTGTCATTTTCATTGCATAATACAGAATTAAAAAAAACATATACAACAGAGAACCTAAAAATTATAAATTTAAATTGAATGAGAGGCGTGTCCAGCAAAAATATATAAGAGGTTAGAAATGTTAGCTCCTAAGTAAAACGAAGAAACACGAAATTTAAATAAAAATCAATAAATTAGTATGCCAGCGTGTTCTCAGATGTCGCTCCAGCTCGTTTTCTCGTGGCGGGTAGTTTAAATGGTATGTTCAATATACATAATATTAATTTATTTTTAAGCTAGTATTTGTGATTGTTTTAAAGACGATTTATTGTTTTTTTTTGGTATGACACAATAAAATATTATGTATTCAGTAAAACCAGCTATAAATTGATGATTTTACTGATTAAATTATATTTTAGAGGAAATTACCTATAAACAAACTAAAAAACAATAATAGTCTTTAACAATCAAATACTGATACTTCTAAACCCTACACAGTATAATATGTAAAATATAAATTATATAATAAAACTACAAAGTATGTACATGTCGGCTTTATTTACCAAACAGTTATTGTTATCACATTGTTATTTACAAAATAGCCCAAAATGCAAATAAATGGGATACATATGTTTCTTTTAGATATGAGTAGTTTTCCATGTACCTAAATGTGTAAATTTTCATCAAGTTGAGACTATATTATCTTTTACTAAATACCGTTAACTCCTGAGCTCGAAAGATAACCCACATTGTTATACGAATTCATGTTAGCATGCTGAAATTCATGTAGGAATAGATAACTACACAAATGTAAAACCAGCATTAAAACATCGTCTACCAGGACTTCTAAAAAAATTAGGGGGTGCAGGGAAGAAAAATAAAAAAAATTAACAGACAACATTGAGTCGAGGCTAAGTAATTTCTCTGCCTGCACTGCAACCCAGAAATATTTAAAACAGATATTAAAGATATTTTAAACACAAGCAGAATTATTAAAGAACAACCAAAAAGAACACTGTTAAAAAAGGCTTTTTTGGTCTATCAAGACAGGTGACAAAAATGAAATTTCTTGTGAATTTTGACCTTGACATGATGGCACAATTAAAATTACCGGATGATTCCGGGAACATCTTTTTCTTTTGTATCAAGTATATTCTAATCACATCTCGTTGTTCAGCAGGTCAAAATCCATTATAAATAATATTATCTTTGACGTTTGATACCTTGGCAGGCAAAAAATTGTCTTTTCTTACGATTGTTCTTTAAACACATTTTAGTATTACAACACAACATACACTTTCACTTCACTTCTATTCACTTAAAACCATCCTAAAATTCGCAACAGTTTCTACGTTATAAATGAATTCAAAAAATACAAAAATTGGGAATGAAATTGTTTAAAACACAAAATAATTATTGCACCGACCTGTCACAGATCCCAGCGAAATTTGGCAAGTCGTCAGCTGTCTGAAATTCTGAAAGTTCAAACAACGAGTGAAATGATGGTTGCAGAATAATTATCCTACAGTGCCACCTCTTTTTACGCTGGCATACTAATAGTGTAACGGTCGTGTTTCCACTTATTCAATTCAACTTTCACCCATGTGGTGTCCAGCTTCTACTTTCAAACCTGTTCTCATTCTTCTTTTTACAGCATTAAAAACATTAGTAGGCCCGTAGGTCCTCTAAATTTGCACATGGGGTTTTAAAAACCGAATAAAAAAGCCGCACGGCGTGAGATCGCAGGACCGTGGTGGTCACCTCACTGGCATATTACGGCTATTTTCGGTCTTCTAAAAATTCTTCCAAAAACTTTAAATTATCAAGAGTTACGCGAATACGCCGCACACACGGCAAAACAGCCTATTTACGACGACAATGATGCCAATGAAATAAAATTATTTAAATAATGTATTTAATGCTTGCTTAAGATTAAATTTTTTTTTATTACTTTTATTATTTATCAGGAGCGGCCCGTGAAATTTTAAAGTCGTATATTATTATCTCTGTTGACTCTGTTGCTACTTATGGGACCAATGCCAAGTTCAGGTTTTTTAATAGTAAGCCTACTAGGAATGTTTTGGTAAAGAAAACAAATATTTTGTAATTTGCAAAAAAAGTTGAATTTTTGAAAAACGTTAACACGCTTAGATATTTTATTTATTATTTTTTCTAAACAAATTTTACATCATTTTGTCGACAATTCTTAAATTTTAAGAAAAAAACATGTGTTAGTAGAATGTTATGATTTTTTTAAAATTATATTTTAGGTTTAAAAAAATTCAGTTGACTATAACTTTCTACTACCATTTTTTTTTCCTAATTGTCAAAACGTTTTTGAAAATTGCTTTAAAACATAGTTTCTAGATAGTGTGATCTCTGATATTTTTGTGCGGCACCTTAAACTAGATACCTTAAACTGGAAACCTTGTTAACAGAATTGTCTATCGGTAATTTTTAATTCTGATGTAATTTTTAAGTATGATATAATTTTCTTTGGTATGATTTGATTGCTAATTGTGATTTAATTTTTGATTGTGATATAAGAGAATCTTGTTATTGTTGTGTAATTTTATATATTTACAACTTCTATTTATTATAGTATTTTTGTTAATTTCCATATGCACACATAATTTTATATTATATATTTCCTATTTTGAATAAAGAACAAAAAAAATGTTCCAGGGGTTAGAGAACATTAGATTCTTACACATATTTTTATGTAATTACATAATATGTACCACCCCTGACAAGTAGGCTTCCAATTATTCATTTATCTTTTAGGAATTATTCCTCGAAACCAATGGCGTGAAAATTATAAAAGGGAAATGAAGATAACAATTAAAAAAGCATTGGACTGGATAATCCTTTTTTTAATAAACTATATACAACAAAAACACAGTCTAAATTAGTGTCCACACTGACAGAAGATTTTCCCTCCATTGCAAAAAAAAAAAACAGAAATACACTCCGAAAAATCCATAAATACACTTAAAATATGAAAAATTTTCCAGGCGAAGTCGTCCGAACAAACTAAAACTCGCGAAAGGCGGCAGAACGATCGCTGCCCTGACTTTTAAATTTGTCCGGTTTCTCGCGTAACGCGTGCCTGTAAGCGGGGTCAATAATAGGCGAACTGCGGTCATTGCGAAACGCGCTTTCAGGCCCAGGCCATGACGGCGACGCGAGAGAATTTTTTTACGTTTACGTAAGGTTTTAGGTAAATTATAAGAAATTAAATACATACAAACCTTTACCTCTCTTATTAAAACGTTGTTCAAAATGACCACGATGAACTTCTTGGCAGTAATAAAATCGTTTTTTCAACTCTGCCAAGAAGTAACACCTGCCATTCTCGAAAATGTTCCAAAATCGACATTATTACTGCCAAGAAGTCATAAATTTTAAAGTAATAAGAGAAATAAAGGTATTAAAGTTTTGAATTTTGTTGACAATTTTCAAATTCTAAAGGCTAGCCATTTAAAAACGAATTAAGATACGGACCACGGGTCTGCGGTAGTATATTGTATCTTTTTTGAAGACCTTGAAAATGAGGTACCACACAGCATAGGGTTGCATTTAAAATTTTTGACCTCAAGTCCCTAGCGTCACTCCTCAGGGGGGGGGGGCGTAAAAGGTAAACTACATAAAAGGGGATTGGTTAGCCAATAAGAAACACGTAAAATTTGGCGTCTCTATCTTTACTAATAGCAAAGATATTTGCCTATACTAAGACGTTTTGGACACCCTGTATGTTATTATATTATAATATATCGTGTAGGTTTCGATTTTTGCTTTTGCTTTTTAAAAAAATCGTACCTTGGTGCTAGGAGACTTTTCGTTTTTGGGCAAATTTATTTTTCAGCTCTTTGTCCCGCTTTTGCCTAAACCAAATATGAACACTTTAACTTACACTACACTACCACGTGTGTTTTTTATAATGCGAAGTCGGGATGTGACTTATACGTAATAGAGATGAGATGAGACCGGTTGCACCAATTGTTTAATAGGGATGAGACCGTTTGCACCAATTGTTTCGTCATTCAATTTCACTGTTCAATATAAATAAATTTTTTGGATCTAGATGCCTCTAGGGGGGGACCCCCTGGACTCCCGTATCTACGCCACTGCCCTGTGGGGAAAATTGTTAAATACATTTGTGAAACATGGTTAAACTTGGATATTTGTAACTAAATATGTTATTCCTGATTATAAGTTAATGAGAAGGGATCGAGATGGCAGGGGAGGCGGGGTAGCCTTTTATGTTCATGACTCGTTAAAATTTCAATTGTTAGAAACCAACCCTGGAGAGCATATGGATTAACGTAAAAGTAAATGGTAAGAGCTAGTGATGTAAGGATACGTATTCAAAAATCCGTTGGATACGAATATTAAAAGAATCCGTATTATCCGTAACCGGTCGAGAACTTGAATACGGATACGGAATCAAAATAAATACGCATTTGGGTGGTTACTAATGGAAAGTGCAAAGAGAAAACGGAATCGGGATCGAGTGTAAGCGAACAAGAATACGGATATTTACAACACTAGTAAGAGCCTTTGCCTGGGAACTTTGCATAGACCGCCTAACACTAACTTAAATCTATGCCTAACTGATCTAGAAAACATAATCTCTGATTTTTTGCCTCAGTATGACTACATTTTATTTGGGGGCGATTTGAACGTAGATTTCAAGAATCCAGGTAGCAGTGGATTAGGTTTGGTAAACAATTTTATAAATAAATATAGTCTGCCTAGTTGGTGTCCGAACCCACTAAGATTACAAATAATTCTGAGACACTAATTGATATTATTATATCATTTTCAAATCAAATTTTTTCATAACATATTTAATATAGATATGGATTATGGATGACCTATCTGATTATAGCCTGATCGAATGCACTTTAAAAATAGAAAAGACCAAACCAAAAATTAAGATTTCTACCTATCGTGATAAGAGCAAATTTGATTATAATCTTTTTTTGTTTCCTTTGTATAGTATAGATTGGAAGGAAATGTTTGTATTGAATGAGGTGGATGAGATGCTTGATTTTTTTAATAGCCGTGCTGAGTGGCTGCTTGACAGGTATGCGCCTCTTAAAACCTCCAAATTTACGAAACCACCAGCGCCCTGGTTAACAGATAATCTTAGATATATGACCAGGCTTAGAAGGAGAGCAGTGACTAAGTTTAGACGAACCAAAACAGTAGCAGCGAGAAATGAATATAAACAATTGCGAAATTACATAACAGTTGCAGTTAAAAATGAGAAAAAAGCTTATATCAATCACAAATTTAGAGGGGGTCCCAAGAATTTTAGGCAAGCATTAAAACAACTCAACATTAACTCTTCGTCATGCCGCTTCGATACTTCCTGGCTGGACGGTGGAAGTCTAAACATATTTTTTGTTAACAGTATACTATTTGCCAATGCTAGCAATAGTAATTTAATTCAAAATATCTATGCTAACAAAATACACGGTGGTGTGGTCAGTATTTTTCGCTTTTCGGAGGTAACAGAAGGACAAATTGCAAAAATAATATATACCCTTAAATTAAGTGCAACAGGGATTGATGGCTTCAATCTCAAAACAGTAAATTTATTGATCCCTTACTATTGTGTTGCTAAAAGCCGCAACATTTGGTCCTTCGAGCCGGATCAAATGTTGCGGCTTCTAGCAACACAATATCTCGAAGGACCAGCAACTTATTTTTGCAATTTGCGCGTGAACTTCCATAGGGGTTTCTTCAGAATTTCGATAACAACACTGCCAGAGCAGAGTTGTGAGTAGACTATCTCAGACCACGTTACAAATTCAACTACCTTCCAAAACTGTGCAAAACTAAAACGGGACGTGACCCAGCGTGGAAAAACTCTATTGCTTGCAGGTCAACTTATATTACGGTACACCATTTTTAGGGCTTGGGTCAGGGTTTTTATTGTTACAAATTGAAATTCAGGCCAATGTTCGGAGAAACATTTATGGGTTGTACTTTCCGTTTTTAATAAAGAGACTTCTTAAATATAGCGGCAATAATTAGAAATTGTTGGAAGTTTTTACATCACTAACCTAATTCCGCATATAACTTTCCTAATTAATCATTGCATTATTGCATTTCCAGTAATACATTTCCTGCTTTATGGAAGAAATCCAATATAATCCCAGTCCCAAAAACCAATAATTCCTCCCAAATGACTGACTTGCGGCCCATTAGTATTCTTTGCACTCTCTCGAAGGTTTTGGAGAAAGTTATGTTTGAGCAGCTGTCTGCTCATATTATCGAAAGTAAGGTGTTACCTTCTACTCAATCTGTCTTCCGGCCAGCCCATAGCACAACTACTGCTCTTTTGACAGTTGCTGATGATATTTTTCGAAGCGTTGAAAACAACAATTGTTGTTGCTTGATTCTTCTGGATTATAGCAAGGCTTTTGACACTATGAACCACTCCATTGTTCTAAAAAAGTTGACCTATTTCGGTATAAGCCAATCCGCTATTGAGTTTATGGAGTATTATTTAAGTGGGAAAATCCAACTCCCATTAACTACGCCTATGCATTGGCTTATTCAGTTATTGTGAAAGAGTCCACGACATAATCAAACTTGCTTCGTAGTCTTTTATTCGTCCCTTCTGAAACTAAAAATAATTGAGAAATTTCTACTGAATTTTGCAAAAGCCGGGGGGAGGATTGTCAGAAGCATGATAAAATTCTATAGGTGCCCATAATCCCTCGCTCAAGGTTCACTCGTAAAATACTCTTATTACGACCCAAACATTGCCAACATAATCGCTTCGTAAGCAAAGCAACTTCATTTTTAATTTAAATGGTTATTAATACCATGAAAAGAAGTTTTAATGGGCATCATTACCTTGACTTGCACTAACATGCAAAGAGGTTTCCGTTCTTATTGCCTGTTGCAGTCTTTTACGGTCAAGTTGGAATACAGACAAAAATGTAATAACGAAGTTATTTCGTTTTTATTTTTGAGACCAAAAAATGGGCTTGTTAAATAAATACCTTAATATTATTGCGCAATCGGTCAATCGAAACACATACAAATTACGTCTGTTGGACGCATAATAACAAAAATATTAAGGTTTAAAATTCGACCAAATTAAAAAAATTCAGTTTCCTGTCTGAAGTCAATCCTACAAAAAACATCTAAACGCAGTGGGCAATGTAGCGAATCAAATTAAGGATGCGGCAACATCGCCACGCGCCCTTTCGGCAGTTTTAGTACTAAGAGAGTAATAGAGAATGTTTATATTTTGCGAAACTTGTAACCTTTTTTAATCTTCGAATTTAGTTTTGGATTGAAAGTTTTTTCGGAGTGCTTAAGTGTATTTAAATATAACCATGAACAACAACAAATAATAGTAAAGCCGAAACCTCAGTTTTTCTCAGTTCTCTTAAGATTTCTATGTAATAGTAATAGTAATAGTGTCCGAAAAGTCTTAGTATGGTCAAATATCTTTGCTATTAGCAAAGATAGAGACAGGTTGTTAAGGTCAAAAATTTTAAATATGATCATATGCCGTGTGGTATCTTATTTTAAAGGTCTTCAAAAAAGAAATATTTTACCGCAAATCCGAGGTCTGTATCTCGATTCGTTTTTGACCTACAACTTTTTGAAGATAAAAATTGTTTTATTTTTTTTTTTTGACACATTAAAATAAAGGCGTTCCAAAGAAATTCTTTTTTTAACCGACTTCTCAAAGGAGGTAACAATTCGACTCGTATGAATTTTTTTATGTATGTTCACGCATAATTCTTGAACGGATTATGGTGTTGCGATCAATTTTTTTTTGTTTTGTAGATGAGTTCTCCCGAATGGCCTCATTTTAAAGGGTTTTTGCGGAAGTGAGAGGAAACCTAAACAAACTGCGAAAAACTAGAAAAAAACTTTTGAAATCGAAAATTTTTGCGTATGTACTTCGGAATGGCAGCACCGATTTCAGTAATTTTTCCTCCGTTGGTCCTGTTGGTATTTGACGTTAAGAAGGATAGCTGATGTTTCAAAACAGCTAAATTGTAGTACTCATCCGTTCGCGGATGACTTTCAATTGTATTTTTCCTTTTCTCCGGCCGAGGTTGATAGAGCAGCAGCCTTAATTAACAATGACAATATTTTCAATTTATCGCAAGAACACGGTCTTATTCTGAATAAAGCAAAAACTCAGTTAATGCTCTTTGGTTCAAAAAAAAAAAAAAAATGAAATTCTATTACATTACACTTTTAAAATTTGTCTAAATAATTCTATCCTCACTGTATCTGATTCAGGTTCTTGGCTTTTTCTTTGATAATCATTTACGTTTTGATAAACACGTGTCCCAATTATTACGAAAATCTTACCATAAACTTAGGATCCTATACATGTATAAAGATTACCTTACCACTGACATCAAAAGGAGACTGAGCGATTCTCCAATACTTTCTTACTTTACTTGACGTATTGTGACATACTTTATTGGCCTGCTTTGACTATTCAAAGCAAATATAGTTTGCAAAAAATTCAAAATAGCTGTTTCAGATTTAGTTATGGCTTACGAAAGTATGATCATCTTTCACTTCACTTTATATTTTCGAAATGATTAAATCTTTCGGATAGATATTTTCTTCACCTAGCGACTCTGGTTTTTAAAATTTCTCAAGCTAGACCACCTGACTACTTATTTAATAAACTAATCAGAGGAAGCGACGTGCATCAAAGACACACCCGTCATAGAAATTTTTACCAGGTTCCCAGGCACAGTACAGCACAATCAGGGTTTACAACACTTTGACCGAATACATTAGGTGTTGCTCGTCAGTTACTACTTTTAAGAGTTATTTTTAAAAAAATATGTTCTTTCTAAACGCACTGTGGTCAATCTTCTGCATGTTACATTACATTTTTAAATATTGATATACAGTTTCTACGCTAATTTTATCCTAATAGCAATAATGTATTTTATATGCTTCTCCCCTCTACTATTATGTACTTCAATATATTAACACTATTCTTTAAAACATTTTAATATATATTATGCTTTGGCCAGCTTAAGTATCTACGTTTACTGTCGCTCTATTTATTATTTAGTATAGTTGGGCTGGTTAGATGGAAAAAAAAAATTAAAAAAAGAAATTAAAAGAGATTTATTTAGCTAAAAGCTATTTACAAAAAATTATAATAATAAATAATCCATTATACATTTGTAATATACATATATTTTTTTTAACGTATTTTATTTATATTTGATAAAGCTATTCTAGATCTCGCCACCCGGTTTCAAAATTATGTATTGCGAATATTTTTAAAACATAGATAAAAAACACTTTATTATTATCTTATTAAAGTTACTTCTGTAACCCGCATTACAAATAATGGCCCCCCTGAGCTGCGATCAGCAAAAAGCAAATTCCACAGGACCTCCCCATTTGCATAGATGTGTCATTTTAAAAAGGTAATCTCCTTTTTATACAGCTATGAATAGTTGGCTTTTATATTCTAACATATTTTTATTTTATTCAAAATTATGCAGATAATACCTGTTTGCTTAAATTTCAGGTAATACTACCCAACCCATACCCATGAGTCGACCTTGACAATGTCTGATGATAATATAATAAAAATTAAAAATGCAACTAACTTAAACAACTATAAATACATATACATACCTTTTCCTAGAAATCAAAAAGGTCAGCGGTAATGTTATCTGTAATGGCTTCGTTATTTGAAATGGTTTTATATTATAATTATGTTAAACTGAGTGTGCTGAAAGATAAAACCTTCCTGGGAAATATTCCAGTAGCAAAAAAACATGCAAAGTGCTTATGAGTGAGGTCCATAACATGTTTCGCTGTTTTGGTAGGAAGAATGGAAAGTGATAAAAATTAAACCGTTTCTGAAAATTTAAGGCTGCAGGCCGAAGTGCTACTTTATACGTTAAATACTCTAGCTTTTACCTGCGGCTTCGTCAGCGTATAAGTTATTTCCTTTATGATAATGTATTATTGAACACTGATATTTGTGGCGTACCCTGTATATCTCATGAAAAATTAAGCATGGTACAACATATAGCAGTGACGCACCCTCCCACTAAGCAAAAAACATCTTAGTTATGTTAAATTTATGTTTTCTTGTTTCATTATTACGTTAGTTATCTTGGAACAATAATAGCGCCTGTAAGTTAATACTTTCGTTATATTTCCTTCAACTTAACAAAATCGCAGTTATGTTAAAAGCAGAACGTTTTACGAAACTTAACTAAACAACCCTGTTAACTGTTACATATTTTGCAGTATTTGGAACCAAGAAAGTGTTTCATAACATTTTCGTTATTTATTTCACATTATAAGGATGATCTTCTGGGGCTTTAAATGGGTGATTTTGTTGAGTTAATAATATACATTCTAGTGCTGTACAACAATTCTGTTGTTGCGCTTACAATGGCTTACATTATGAAGATGATCTATTGGATGTTAAATAAGCTGTTTATGATATTTGATTAAGGATGACCAATGAACATTCTTTTAAAATATCTGGATGAAATTTCTATTTAGAGCTTCCGAAATTATCACGATGGCGGAAAAAGTACCATGAATATAAAACACACTATATTTGAATCTTTTAATATTAAATAAAAATAAGAAAGATTTTGCGCTAAATATAATTTCAATTGTTTGGTTTAGAAATTGTGTTTATTCAATAGATACACTTACACATAAAGATTATTTTAAAAAAAATCTTCTTGCATCTTGCAACTGGAAAAAGAAAATTTCATAAAACATTAGCCAATTAAGCCAATTAGCAAACAAATTATAACTATTAACTATTCATATTAACACTATTCACAGAGAAAATGATAACCTCAAAATTTTCAAATAAACACGTCGACAAGTGTTTATTGTAAAAAAATAATATAAAACCCGCTAAAGCGGGATTTCCACATGCATAAATTACTGCCACCACTAGACTGGCGCCAGCTTATTTGCATGTGAAAACGTGTTAAATTGACTGGCGCCAGTTTAGTTACACCAGTTCAAAATTGGTGTACTTTTTGGCGCCAGTTTGCGTGGTTGTAAACAAAAACAAGTGTCTTCATGAAATTTTTTTTATGCGATTCAACAAAAAGTGGAACGGATCTTCTGTTATTCTTAACTAGTTCAAATATGCCTTTTGGTTTTCATGCGCCAATTCTTGAATCAACCTATTTAATGTACATAAGGAGTTCTACGTAAAATCCAGTTACGAGCCCAACACTTATGTTTTTACTTTCCTTCTTTAATATGGCCTGTATTTCTAAACACAATATTTGCTCCATAACATTGATATCGGCACGAAGAATTGCAGTTGACGCCATTTTTAATAACTACGCCAGAATAAAATTAGGTAAACAAGTGGAAACGACTAGTGGCGCCACTAATTGTAGTTAACTGGCACTAGTAATCTTTGCATGTGGAAACTCCGCTTCAACCTTAAACATACGAGGACAGGCACGAAAGATAGAAAATACGTGTAAACGTTCACTGACGTGAAAGTTTAACTGGCTTTAGGACTAACGCCACTAAATCTTTCCATGTGCAAACTTCCCTTTCGACACTTTACATCCTAGTCCAAGTGTTCGTTTGCGACGACGTCACTTAAACGATCTACCCGAGTAATTTGATAATACTATAAGAACTTGTACGCCGTTGATAACAAATTTAAATTTAGCAAATTGATTTATAAAATATTAATAGTTATGAACAATAGATTGTTCAACTTTGAAACAAATTTTCAATATAAAACCCAAGGGTAGTTAGTTAACCCATTTATCCCCCACATAAATAAATATTGATATAAAATGAAAGGAAAAAACAAGAAGTTGAATATATTGCTGTTTTTCTTAACCAAAAAATCTCTAGGGATTATCAATTATATAAAATTTTAGTTCTTGTAATACTATAAACATGGGCGCCCATAGAGTAAATTTCAGGGGGGGGGGCAACCAGCCAAAAAACCGTATGCTATAGTAAACATTTAAGGGTAAAATTATTATTGTTATCATTCTTTTTTGTGGAACCCGACCCAAGGGGGGCAGCTGCCCCCCCTTGGCCTCCCTATGGGCGCCCATGACTGTAAACATGGTTATAAATACATCGTGGTTTATTTTAATAATAGTTTCAAGCATCTAGCTAGATAAACATACATATATTAATGTGCTATTTCTTGCGATATATTTTGGGAACAAGTAGAAGTCTTATTAACCTAAACATTGCCAACAAACTTTAAAATGCAATTATGATTGTTATTTTTAGCTAATATGCACTTATTTTATCACATGAATGTATAATAATTTGTTTTCTGTTACATTTTGAAACTTTGTAGCGCTATTATTTATTTATATGTATACATAGAAGCAACGAAAACGTTTTTATTATATATTCCAATAATCCTGTTCCCCCAGGAGATAATTATATTAAAATTACATACAGTGAGGGCATAAAGTCTGGAAACACTTAGTTTTTTACGAAACTATACATTTTCGGAAGAAACGCCGAAACACGTCGATTTTGTTCTCATTTTCTACACATTCTAAAAATATTTGATTATATACAGGGTGTGCCATAAAAGTTGGGCATTTGTCAAATTTGATTTTTTGAATAGAACACCCTGTATGTTATTCCATTTTTGAATTGTGCGTTAGAAAATCAACATCTTTTGTATAAACCACCCTTCCTCTAAAGTCAATTGTTTGCGAGATATTGAAACTTGAAAATTGGCAGTCCGCACAATTAAATAAAGTCAAATAATTCAACACATTTTTATTTTAACAACAACAATCCAACTGAGACAATTTTAACGCAGCAAATGCTGAAATTGTTGACTGTTAACTTCCTGGCAATATCCTAGCCTAGCCTATCCCTAAACTCCTCTTGTACGTTACGGATGAAAGAAACTGAAATTTGCCGAATTTCATCCCTTATACGATTTTTAAAGCTTCTATGTTAGGAGGTCTGTTAGTAAACTTTACTTTTTAAATAACCCCACAGGAAATAATCAAGGGGGGTCAAATCCGGTGACCTCGCAGGCCATTCTATGGGGCCACGACGTCCTATCCACCTGTTAGAAAATATCTCGTTGAGATATTGCCAGCTAGCGCATAGTGAGGTGGGGCCCCATCTTGTTGAAATCACATTGTTAAGGCAGGTGTATCAGGCTCATCACCTGGATACCGCTGAGCTAAGGCAGGAATTAACTCTACTTGCAAAAAGTCTAGATACATTTGGCCGGTCAAATTTTCGTCAAAAAAATAGGGACCTACAATCTGGTCTTGAAATATTCCTGCCCAAACGTTGACTTTTTCGGGATGTTGCGTATGAGCCACTTGAGCCCAATGGGGATTCTCTTTACACCAATACCTACAGTTTTGCCGGTTGGCAGTACCATTGAGAAAAAAGGTAGCTTCATCCGAAAATAAAACATTTTCACAAAACAAGGGATCCATGGTGCACCGTTCTTGCATATTTTCACAAAACTGGAGTCGGCGGTCATAGTCATCTTCGTTTAATTCATCTATTAGTCTTATTTTGTATGGATGATATTTCTCTTTATGCAGAATTTTTTTCACTGATGATTGACACACGTTTAAATCTAATGCCACTTGATGGGTTGACAAATGTGGATTCTCGTTGTAACTGAGTAAAACATCTAATTTAATATTATCATCTAATTTAGGCCTACCTGTCCTGGGCAGACCTTTCACAGTCCCATGTTCATGAAATTTTTTGACAATTTTACTGACCGTAGATTTTGTAATTGCTTGTCGCTCTTGATGTGTGTATTAAAAAGTTCGCAAATTTCGTCAAGATGCCTATGACGATCTCCCCAGACAAACATCATAAGGATTTTAATCCTTTGGATCTCGGAAAGCATATTTTAAGATACTAATTACTATCTTATTTAAATGTGTTTGATTTTTGACACAACTATCATAATGGGACATGCTGGTTTCCAGGGTAGTGCAACAATTCAAGGTGTAATTACCAATTTTCAAGTTGCAATATCTGGCAAACAATTGACTTTAGAGGAAGGGTGGTTTATACAAGAGATGTTGATTTTCTAACGCAAAATTCAAAAATGGAATAATATACAGGGTGTTCTATTTAAAAAATCAAATTTGACAAATGCCCAACTTTTATGGCACACCCTGTATATAATCAAATATTTTTAGAATGTGTAGAAAATGAGAACAAAATCGACGTGTTTCGGCGTTTCTTCCGAAAATGTATAGTTTCGTAAAAAACTAGGTGTTTCCAGACTTTATGCCCTCACTGTATACATACATATGTATACCACAGTGTTTAGTAAAAAGATATGTAAATAATTTATACATTTTTTAATTTTGTGAATAAGTTTAAACAAAAGAAATAACTTACCTGAATGATATCTCCTAAATGGGGAGCAGCTGTGCTGTCATATTTTGAATAATTTTCAGATATATGTATATTAGTTAAACGGTCCTATTTTTTTTTTGAAGAACAGCCTGTTTCCAGAAAAAAACAAAACCACCCAAAATGCTTCCAGAAGTCAATTGTTTCAAGAATAAAGGCTAAAGAGTACGTCTTAGATTAGAAAAAAAAACATTTAACCATACTAAATTATACAGTATGTTCATACTATATAGAATACAATAAATCAAAAAAAAAACATTTTCCCTTTACCCTATAAAACTAGTACTACTAGTGACACATTTTCCTTCACACTTGTATGGACTGTGACCAACTAAGGAAGGAAAAACAAACAGGCATATTTTTTTAATTAGACCTGCTTAAAAATTGATGTTCTACTGGATTCATAATATTAGTGAGTATTAATAAAGTGGAGGTTCTTAAAAATTATAGTTCTATCTATAACACCTATTTAAAAAATATAAATTATTCAGAAGTTTTTAAAAACCCAAAACAACCAATACGCTGAGTTGTAAGGGTTGTGAATTCGTCCCCTAACAGGTTGAGTGAGGTATCAATCGCGTAGTCTTGAAATAAATACATATATATTTAAAAACAATAGTTTATTTAACTAAATATGAATCTGCACAAAGATACAGATTTGAGTTAGCACAAATCATTTTTTAATACAATTCGCACCAACGGATCTGAAATGTTCTGATTTTTTTAAACAATTTTTAACAACCTCAGTAATACAGATATCTACCACGTATGTAGTTGGTATGCATTATTAAATACCAAGGATAAACAATTACATTAAGCAAAACACCTTAAGCAAAACACATATTATTATGTTTATATGTAACAAAAATATTAATAGGTTTCATGAGAAGTATATTATTTATAAAATAGGTTATTCTTGAAATAGTGAAAAAATGAAAGAGAGGCATACCAACAGAATAACAACGTAAAAATTATAAAACTTATGCTAGAGAATAGAGAATATTATTTTGGTTTTCATCTACGGCACTGCTGTGTTAAATTACAAAGTGAGGAAAAACTGTATATATACTCTTCTCTTAAATAAACTTCATTTGGTTAGTTAGTCAGTTTAGTGAATTAAAGATGTCTATAGGTAATTTTTTGCATCTTTTTAATGATTTTTACAAGAAAAGACTTTTATCCTGCGGAACAAATAAATTTTTAATTGGTGCTTTCTAGGAACAATCTTTTTAGTTTTCATTTATACGTATGTTCATAGGTGGAGGCACCCTATCCCCTACCACAAAATTTTATATAAATTTGGAATACAGACATTTTTGGGAAGTGGGTGTCTTTGTGGGCAGATCCTGCTCACCATACCCTAAATATTTTTGTTAAGTCTTTGTCAGTACTTGGTTGTAAAATGTTATTTATTTTCTATTTTCCCACGAAAATTGGTTTTACTTTTAAGCTTGTTCGGCGGTAGTGTAAGCAGATTTCTTAGCACTGATTCTTGTGGCTTTTTAACGGGTTCCACTTCCTTGATTACAATGTTCTGAATTATATTAGTTTTATCGTCCTCTCCTTCTTTTGTTACTTCTTCTCGAGTTTGATGTAATAGTTCGTTTGATAAATTTGAGTCAAATCAAGTAAGGCATCCATTCCATCATGCAAATTTAGTCCTTCTTCACTCCCATTCCAGCTATTGTTAAACGTGTTTTGGGTAAAAAACAGCAAATTCTCACGTGATAGGAGATTTGGAGTTATATTTCCCACTGAAATGTCGTCCGTAACATCTATTTCGGAACTAAAATACACTAAACTCATTTGAAAAATAAATGTTCTTAAACTTTTAATTGGCAGCCTTATAACCACAAACTACAGGATGGACAGCGATACTCAAAACCCCCTTTCTTATACCATAGGTACTCGAAGGCGTGGAAAAATACTTCGCTCATACATTTTTATTAATTTTTTTTATTTTAGATTAACTTACAAACTGACCAATCCAAAGAACCTTTTTAATCATGATTCTATTCAGTTGTCACTGCTAACCGCCAATAATGAATAAATAGACAATAATATCCTGTTTTCTCATACTTGTCAGAGAATTTTTTTAAAATTTATTATTATTATTCCAAAAACAACAAAACGAACAGATTTATTATGCTGTTACCTTCTTTAGGTTGCATTCAAGTTAAAATATTAACGTCATTCTCAATAGGGTAGTTTTTATTGTTTTCTTAGATTACATTTAAGTTTAAATATTCGCTTTTCTCGTAACAACTGTTTGTAAAAGGGAAATACTGTTAAACCACGGGTGGTACCTTTTATTGTCCTTGATAACATATGAAAAGATCAGTTTAAAATCAAACCTAAAAAGAAATAAATTCATAGCAGTCGTAATCAAAAAACAAAAAAAAAACGCTTTATTTCACCTTTTAAACTTTAATTACCTGTCTAGATGTTTGAACCTATTATTGAAATAAACCACGATGTATTTAGATGCAGGTTTACAGTATTACAAAAATTAAATTTTATACAATTAATAAATATTAGTATATGAATTCATTCGCTAAATTTAAATTTTGTTATTATCGGTGTAAAAAGTTCTTCTACTACTCGTACTATAAAACGGTATCGAAGATGGTAGAGGAATTCTTTTTCGGCCGATATTGTACCATCCCACACATCCTTTTAAAGGGCTGGTGAAATCCCTACGGATGTTTCCGGCTCTGGATGTGTGAATCGGATTTCCACAGTATACCCACGGTACCCGCTTTGGTCTTCGTGGGCTGTCAGAAGATAAAAAAGTATCCGGGTAAATCGTTATGACGTATCGATATATTGAAAATTATGGTAGATAGTGATTGCAAAACATTTCAAGGGTTTCATATTCGGTTCGAACCCTCGCCCATCGTATTACCTGTGTCCATCACACAACCATTTCAACTTCGTATTAAATTTATAAATAAAATGTTGCGTCATTAAACGCTGCACTGGGTGGTTTGATATATTCTTGAAGGAGACCAGTCTCCTGAGCCCTTCCATCCCCGTATGCAGACACTGATATAACTGAGTCACTGAACCTAACCTTCCGACATTAGGGCTTGGCGTGACCCCTTAACAAATAATCCGGGCAGTCGAAGAGCCGTACGCGCCGGCGCGGCGTGAACAAACGAAACCTCAAAAATATAAGTAAATATATGATGCACTTGTAAGACGTTCGGCGGTTTTTTTTGCATCAGTATCGTGGTCCAGAGGTAGAGTATCTGCTTATGGATCGAGATGTGGTGGGTTCGAGGCCGTGCTCGGGTGGACTTTAAAAAAATGTTATTTAAAAAATTAGGAACTCGGCTCTAGGTGTATTGGAAACGGGTTAGCGGTCCATCCTCATAGAATTTTTTCTAATTTAGATTTTTTTAACTTTTGTCAATTCTTGATGTGTACGCCATCGGGACGATTGTGGAACTTTCTGTAAATTTCATCTATTCTTCTTTGCACTGAATTATTACTGAATTATTATTATTGAGATATTTTCCTAATGATATCTGATGATGTATGATGAAGAACAGTTTTTATTGCTTCTTTGACTGCCGGCAAGATTAATTCCTTGCCAATTGTGTGTGGTTTTCCCGCTTTTGCGATTAACAACGAAATATTATATGAAGCTCGTAGTCCATTACCTTTTTATTTAGAAGACGCGCAAAAAGATTTGATATAGTTGGCTGTTTTAAATATCTCTTTTTCAGTCCTTGAAAATAGGATCATTCTTGGTCCTTTTTATCAGCATGCATTTTATTCAAATGCTGTTGTAGCCTAGAAGGCTCATGGCTTCATTTGAACACAGTTTTTGGCAAATCAAACACTTAGGTAATGACTGGTTCATAGGAGAGTGCGTAAATCCATATTTCAAATACATACTCAATACTCTACTGCCGGCATTTCTTCTTAGTAGATTCAGACATGCTAAAAGACAAAATTTGCCACGGTTTCAATATATTAACTTTTTAATAGATTTATAGATATAATAATAATATAATTGCTACTAACTTCTATCAAGTATCACTCACAAATAAGGATTACTGGCGAAGCACACAAAAATAATGAGACATTCCAAGCTATCCATGCATGCCTTTTATAGATTTGATATCGTGCACGCATCAACTTGCCCATCGCTTTTTTGCGATGGGAGTGTACCAGTGCTGGTAGTTGGTAGTTACTAAAAGTATGACTTAGCTATAACCCTATATTATATGTATATAAACGTATAATATGCAACTGTATAATAGACATTGTTATAAACAATAAAACCAAAAACCTAAAACAAACTTAACTAAATAATTTGCCCTTTGGAAAAGCCTTTTAAAGTTTTAAAAAAGTAGTTGGATTGCTAGAAAAATTGTTCTAAACCTGAAATCCAATAAAAGTCTAATTTAAAACATATGATTGAAAACCACCAACCAGAAAAAAATTAGAGCAAGAACAGACGTTCATGGTTAATTATCACCGCTGTGTCACCATGGAAATGTTTTAATTTTGAAGTTGTCAATAATTTCAAAATGTCACGTTTTGGTTGTGAAGTCGGTGATAAAATAGACCAAATAATTAAATCTAACGTACCAAAATAGTAAAACATTTTGTTTTATTTATAAAATTACCAAAACATTTTCTTACGAATAACCCTCGAATATCGAGGAATGCTCGAAAATCTTATAACAACTTTCTCAAGCATGTCGCTTATACAAAACAATCGTCCACCTTGCTTTCGAAAACTGTCATAAGATTTTTCTAGTGTAGATGTCCTTATGTTATTAATTAATTCTGAAAATGAATCAGAACAAATAATAATAATTATGCCAATAACAATATGTTTTCCTAAACACATCGATATTTTAAAATATCGACTGTTTTGTTCAGATATTTCTTAAGCATCGATAGTTATTATTCGGTATGTCGTTCGATGTTGAAATCGATGTTTAAGCATTTTTGCGCATCCCTAATATCATTAATTTTATTAATTTTTTTTTTATTTCCTATGTAAATTGTTAAGTGTGAAACGCATTTAAAAATTATCTTCTTTGTTCTATAATATTTAACATAATTTGCCAATTAACTACAAAGTTTGGATCAATAATGTCCTATAATTAGATATGAACTTTAGCCTTTGGTGGTCTTGCATGGCCAGTCGTTATCATTTATTAGTCATTAAATTATAAAGCGCAATTATTATGCTTTGGCAAAGTTTGTACAATTTATTAAGAACAAGTTCGCAGCTTCATTTTTGCTTTTTCTCTCTACCATTAAAAATGATTTAATCATTTTTCAATAATTGCATAATTAAATTAATAATTATTATTCATACATGTACATGGTGGCGCATTCTTGACGATCATACGGGGTTTTGGCGATTTTAAAAAACAAATTTAACCATGCAAACAGTTCATGGCTACCTCGATTCGTTTTTAAGTTACAGGGCGATTTTGAAATTTAGCCAATCTCGACATGCCTCTATATCTCGAATGATATTAGAGATAGAAAATGTGTTTTAACAATTTTCGTGTAGATTTTTACGTATAATCCAGTGGCGCAGTTAGCTCTTCTACATATATTATATTTATTCAGATATGACACACAGTTTTTTTTAAATGGAACACCCTATATGTTTTTTAATAGTTCGATTCCAAATTAATTTACCATTTCATTAATATCACATACATGATACTTATTTTTAAAATAAATCCTTTAAATTTGAAAAATATATATATTTTATTAAAATTAATATTTAGTCTCTTTATATGTAATATGCCATATTATAAGTAGGCTGTGGAAGCATTAACTGGATGTGCTAAAGTAAAAATTAGTATAATTTAGTATAATTAAAAGAACTAGATAATTAAAAAATATTTAATAGGCCAAGGTTTTTAATATATAACAATATAGCATAACAATAGAAACAAACAAACAACCAGGCTTACCTGAGCTAACACTACCACGCAAATAAAACCATAAGTAACGAACTTTTACACAAATAAACCCACATAAAATTACTTCTTGGTGTTAAGTCGGGAGAACGAGCTGGCCAGCGAACGGTCCGATTTTTATCAAAATTTTGATTAAGGATTGCTCTAACTCTCAGTGAATTGTGGCTTGGAGCCCCATCCTGCTGGAATTAAAGATTATTCATACTGGCTGCTGCAGGAATGATGTTTCCCCCAAAAACTCAATATAGAGATTTGTTCCCAGATTCTCCCCAAAAATCTTGAAGCAGATAATCCTACAATTATATGAAGCATTTTTTCGCATTTTCTTTATTATATCTTTTCGGCCTAGGTTTGGAAAATGACCTGATAGTTAGCAAATTTTGTTCTAGCTTTCTAAACATTTTCCTGTAGTTCCTAGTTGTTTATGATTATTTTATTGGGATAAAAATAAAATCATGTTCTTTGTTTTTTTCGAATATAAAATAAATAAATAGAAATCACTCAAAATTGTTTTGGGTTATTGCTACTGTAACTATTTAAAAGTTATTTTTCTAACAAGTATGCAACGTGATACTTTTCCGCATGGAAATTCAGTTGAGAGAATGACGCGCAGTGAAGTTCTGCCACCAAGCAGTAAGTGCGGAAAAAAGTTAGTATCATGTTTTCCGCCAGCATGTGCAAACTAGGATTTTGCACATACATCAGAAAAAAAACATAATTTTATAATATAATATGTACCAAAACTAAAACACAAGTCAAAATTTATCACTTAATTTACAAAGTAAAAGTGTGAATAGTGCTCTGTACCATTTGGAATTTACATTCCATAGTGTATACACAGTGTCCAAGATAAGGAGGGCCAGTATGGGGATCTCACTTATAGTTAGAAATACAAAATTGGTTAAATGGGAAAAAAGTTGCGTAATTAAAGAACTAATGAAATGATGTTCAGAAATTTTAAACATGATTTTTCATTTTCCAGTTATTTTAAAAACGCTGAATTTTCGAATTTTTTTCTGGAGTTAATATGAAAGGTAGGGCAAAACTAATAAAACGTCTTCATGCCAACTTTCAATGAAATTAAAGATTACGTTATCAATTTTGTTATTCGACGGTTCGTCTTTGGGCAGCGATCACCAACTTTATTTTCTTAAATACGGTCGTGATTTTTTTGTCAAATTTTAGAAGCCCTTTCTATTCTTAATTCAAAAGTGTACTACACGTTATGGTTAAATTACATTCTGAGTCTTTTGACCATTATTAAAAAAAATTTGTGATACGGACCTGTCTCCCAGAAGATTTGATACATTGTTCCCGATTTTGTACTTGAATGAAGAAAATAACGAAGCATACTCGATCTTTTTAATTTCTTGTTTTAATTATGGCTTGTAAATAAGAAAAATAATCAATTAATTACTGTTGAAAACATTTGTTTTCGAAATGATTAGTAAGGATTAAAAACATCTAGAGTTGCCTTTACCCTCAAAAACATTTCTAAAACAGCACCACAATAATTTTACGAATGTGTTAGGTAATACTAGTGACAAGTACCTAACATCCATGTATGCCCTTTGTTCATTTATTTGTTGTGTATTGTTAATGGTAATTGGTTGGTTATTAAATTAATGTTTAATACTAATTATACAATGCATTTCAATACTTCAATTGAATTAAAAAAACTCACTACTTGCTGTATACCTAAAATTTGCCAATAATGGTCAAAAAAGGCTCAAAACCTAATTAAACCATAATGAGTGGTACACTGGTCTTGGAACATTTTTCAACAATTAAGTGATTATTTTTAATTATGTTTATCCAAGATATAATTAAAATAAGGAATTAAAAACATTGAGTATGCTTTTTATTTTCTTCATTAAATTACAAAATCTGGAACAATGTATGAAATGTTCTAGGAGACAGGTCTGTATCACAGAAAGTTCTTAATAATGGTCAAAAAAGAGACTGTGTGAGACCATAATGTGTAGTACACCGTTGAATTCAGAATAAAAAGGGCTTTTAAAATTTGACAAAAAAAGTCAGGGCCGTATTTAAAAAAAACGAAGTTGATGTTCGCTGCCCAAAGATGAAAAGTCGAATAAAAAAATTGATAACGTAATCTTTAAGTTCATTAAAAGTTGCTATAAAGAAGTTTTATTAGTTTTGCCCTATCTTTGTTATCGACGCCAGATAAAAATTAAATTAAAAAATCGAAAATTTACTTTTTTCACAATAGCTCGAAAATGAAAAATCATTAAAAAAATTTCGGAACATCATTTTATGAGTTCTTTAATTACCCAACTTTTTTCCATCTAACCAATTTTGTATTTCTAACTATAAGCGAGGTCCCCATACATGAAATATATGTAGGTATATATGAAATAAATAAATAAATAAAAAAAATCAATATTTCAAACTAAGCAATACGATAATAAAAATGTAGCTTAGCCGGTGGTGAATGATTGAAAACACTACCTAGTACGAGAATAGAATAGAAAAATACTTTATTGTCTCAAGAATAGGTACCTATACTGCCATGCATATTATACATCTAGGACACAAAGGTTAGGTGCGTTAATAGTTTTTATCCACAAGCGTGCGGTAAGTAACTACTTACCGCACTGATTTGAGTGCGGTAAGTATCCCTAGAAACTCTATTAAACATTATCAGCCCGATTCTCCAACGCTAGTCCGGTCTAATTTGACAACCAAAAGTTTTAAACTGACAACTGTAAGAATAAAACAACTAAATTTTATACTACGAGTTTATTTCAGAGCTTTTTCGCAAATTTATAAAGAAAAGGACAATTTTAGTACGCACTTTCGACAATAATAGAACTAAATTCACTCTAGCAACCCATTCCACAGTGGGCCCAAATTGGATTTTGTCGATCGAAATTCTGAAAATTCGTATATTTGCTTATGGTCTTACAATACTCAAGAAAAAATTGTCATAAAAAATTTTCACCCCCTAGGGGTGCGGTTAGGGTGTGGAAAATATAAACACAGCCTGATTTGGTATTGAGCTTTTATGGCATTAAAGTAATAACGGGGAAAATTATGAAAAAATATTGACACCCCTTGGGGCTCGATTAATGAAATAAAATGCGGGACAAGGCAATTTACCGTTTATTCGCCACCCCAACCGGCGCCGCTGCGCGGGCTGGTTTTGTACAAGTATGCACGTGTCTGCAGCATTTCTTCGTATAATTGTCTTCCTTAGACACTAAACGAGATGACCATAAGCAATTGATAAATTCCTGGTGGTTCCTTTGTATTGCAAGGCCGGATTCTCTTTTACATTTATTGTAATCTGTAGGAATTTCTACGATGACGTATTTTATAACTGTATATACAAAAAGGAACAAAAAGTAAATATGCATTTTGTAGCCCAAAGAATGCTTTATAAGGTAATGTATACACCAACAGTGAGTTTATGAATATAAAATAAAAGAAAAGAAAAATATACTTGCTTTAATTTGTGTATTATTACAAGTTCTTAATTTGTTCGCACTTCGCGCGTAAAGCATGAAGTTGGAATGCATATGCTGATGTTAAATACTAGTAAAATAAGTAATTTACAGGTATCACTAGATATTCATGCAATTTTAACTAAATTGGTTAAGATAAAAAAATGATTTTCGATCGCGTTTTCTTAAATCTGGCCCACCGTGCGTTCCAAGATGAATATCATTTGAAAACCAAGCAAATCGCTGAAATATCTGAATAATACATAAATTTTCAATGACGTCTTATTAACAACGACAGGACAAAAACTTGTCAAAACATAACTGATCAACTAGCAGATCTTAATTTAAACCAGTACTAAATCTTAAACTTTCTTGGTGAATCTGGACGTATATGTATATCAAATACTTACATATTTAAATTTCTAAACTAATCCAAACTTATTAATTAAGAAATATTACTATTAATTGTAGAATTTGTAACTTTGTAAATTTTCTTTTGAAAGCGAAAATTTGTACTTTTCGCTCGGTTGTAGAAAAATTATATTTTTCTACAACCGAGCGAAAAGTACAAATTTGCGCTTTCAAAAGAAAGCGCAAAGTTGGACATTTTCGAGGAACAAGCGTTTGTTTTACTTTGTCGCCGAGCGACAAAGTTACTTTGTCGCTCGCTTAGTTACCATGGACACCTTAATAATAATAAAGAAACGTCCAGCGTATCTGCGACTTTTGACACAAAATATAAACTGTCAAATTTGATATCAATAATTATTAATTACATTACAAAATATTTTTATAAAAATACCGGCAGTAGTAAAATAAATTACCACTAATCTGAAATAATCATTTTCTTTAGATTTTATAAAATAAGCTCCTACAATAGCCAAATAAGATAGTAGAAAGAACAATTTTTTATATTTGTTTTGCAGTAAATACTATTTTAACAAACATTTTTATCTAGACACATATGTAACGTAAAGTAATGCTCACTTTTTGAAATATGAAGTGTCAAGTTTGAGATTATCAAAGTTTATCAATTTTTACCAAACATTTTTATAAAAACACCGGTTGTAGAAAAAATCATGTGTGTAATTCGAGCGCAAAGTGACATTGCCGCTCTCGCGAGATAGCCGCGCTCCGCTACGCGTCGCGCGTCTAACTTCTCGCTCAGAGCGGCAATATATCACTTTGCGCTCTTAATACACAAATAGCTATTACGTATCAGTGGGACTTTGTTGAGTTTAAAATTTTTTTATATACATTGACCTCAAAAAGAAGGGAATAAATTCATTAAAAAATAATTTAATTATTTTTCATGTAAGTGTTCGCACACGTTAGTTTTTATTTTTAGTTGCACATTTAAAACTAATTTTCATGTATACAGGGTGGATAAAAAAAGCAGGACGTACGTCTACTTTATTTTTTTTGATAGAACACCTTGAATATTTTTACATTTTCGGATTCTTCGATTCTAGACCCATTCTATGTAACATACCCTGTACCTAAGCTAATTAGTTTCTGAGATATTGATAGCTAAAAATTGGCATTTTATTAACCCAATCAAACAGTGACTCTTAGAGCAAAACGGCTTACATGCCCCTATCTTAGTTTTTCATTGTCTACAGAAAAATCTTAACCTTTGGTTTAACAGGAAGTGATAATCTGTCCAATGTCACTGTCAACTTCTTGTTAAACCGGAAGTTGAAATTTTTCTGTAGACAATAAAAAACTAAGGCAGGGACATGTAAGCCGTTTTTCTCTAAGATGCACCGTTTGGATGTTAAAGCCTGTCAAAGTGGAAAAATGCCAAGTTTTAGCTCTCAATATCTCAGAAACTAATTAATTTAGGTATAGGGCATGTTACACAGAATATGTCTATAATCGACCATATAATCCGAAAATGTAAAAATATACAGGGTTTTATTAAAAAAAAATTAAGTTGACGTACGTCCTGCTTTTTTGCGCCACCCTGTATACTTAAAAATTAGTTTAAAATATTGCAGTTAAAAATGAAAATTGGCACCTGACAAATAATTACCTGACTTTTTATTAATTAATTATTCCAACCTTTTTGAGCTCACTATATTTTATATTATAGTGAACTGAACTGATACTATTGATCTTTTAGCTGTAATTGTAACTGGGTTTTTGTCATAAATAAATTAAAAACAAATTAATTGGTTATTAAACATTTTTGTCCTTACCTTTGTTTGTTTATCAATAGCAGAAGTTCTACTCGGAGCCTGCGAGTATAGCTCAAGAGTATTGATAACAAATCTCGCTCCTTCTTTGGAGAACCTAAATATTTTTTTTAAAATTTAGTTCACTAATATTAAAATGATTTAGTCTTTCGCCAATTAATTGTCTGCGGATATTTCCTCGTTCCTCTTCTATTATTTCCATCTCTAGCACATGTAACATAATAAGTTCGTTTTCCATTTTTCAAAAAAAAAAAAACAACACAACCCAAAAGTAATATACAGTAAATAAAACAATATTGTATACATCAAAGAAAATAAAAGGGTATGACATTCTTACCTTCAAAAGTGACAAATATGTCAAAATTTCTAATGAGAATATAGAAGTTACTAATGAAAAAGTCTAATGTTTTTCTAACAAAAGAATTACGTTTGAGATCAGTCAATAATACGATCTCAACAATTTTATGTGAACTTTCTTTTACTTCACATGAGAATCTTTTCTAACTTCAATAATTGGGTCCCTGGTGTGTTTCAGCTACTTCATCTCGAGACTCGTCGAAGAGCCGCTTTTTTGTTTTTCGTCTCTTATCGGAAAAAGTTTCTGGTATATCAAGATTTCTGGAAACTGCCTTGCATTCACTTAAAATGTCCCAGCTGTCACGTAAATGTTGCAACTCAAGAACTAAACATCTTATATTGTCTACTTCAATTGTCCATTACAATAACGCTATTTTTCGGTATATTTTTAAGAAGTCGATGTTCAAACCAATCTTCAAAAAGTGGTGAGTCAGTGTCTTGGTGGTAATCTAGAGAAGAATCTCATATGTTTTTAGCTGAAAGCAGCAGACAGTTCGGAACAGTTCGGTTATAATTAGGGATGCAGGTAAAGAAAATAAATTATACTCCGGCCCTGCCCGAAAATATGTAAATAGGGATAATTAGGGTTTTATGGCAGTCAAAAGATCAACGGTATAATGTAAACCTTACTATAATACACCGGGCTTCGCCGAGCCCCTTGACTTGCCCGAACCCCGGGGTTATCACCCTGGATGCCCCTCTCTCGATGGTCCTGATAATGGAGGGGGACAACAATTTTTAAGCGTTGCCCCCGAAAAATGTTTTAAAAAATGCATAAAAATACATCATAATAGATATATTAATGAATACATGATAAGTCGTGCTTCAGTAAGCTTTCACTTGACACCCTATACGATGCCCTTAAAATTTTTGTACTTTGCCCTGTAATATAGCTTTCTAAATCTTGGAAAGTCAAACTTCATTTTCTTTTGTTAGAATTTTATCTTTAAAAGTTGAAAAGCTTATGAAATATCCAAATCGTTTAGTTTTTCTCGATCAGAAAGAACATTGTTGATTGTTTCACTGTCAGATTACCAGCTGTTTATTTTGGCATTACAGAGCTATTAGCAACTTAGTTTGACTACTCCCCATCAGGGCGGGTAGCGATTTTCGGTTTATATTTTTACAATCCACTATCTCAGAAATCCGATGACTCAATAAAATATGTGCTTTATTTAACATAACATTCACGAAAGACAATATCGCCGCCGAGTCATATTGCCTTCTTCTTTTACTCGCTCTTATTAAATAAAGATACATTACGCGCTAGAAGAGCAAATCGACGCAATAAAAATAGGTTGGCTGTGTGACGAAGGTCAACGATATTTTTCGGCAATTACAGGTGTCATTTGAAATGTACCGCTAATTCTTTTGTTTAGCTGTAGCATGTTTTTTATACATATGACGAATATCATAAGCATAAGAGATGGGTGACTTTTACTTTTCTGATTTTTAAGCATTTAATTAGAACAATTCGTTATCAAAAAAGTTAATATGTCGTTGAAAACAATAGAATTTGGTGTGCTAAGAGCAAACAGTAAAGTATAATGTAAAATATGAAACTGTTTTGGACCAGAACTATATAACCAAGAGGATTCAGGATCAGGATCAGGTAGGAAGGTCGAAATTATAAGTTTGGTTAACATTAAAATGGCCAAAATTTGAATGCTTAATGTCCTGTTGTCCATTTTTTTGGTACGGAATAAGAAACAGTTCTCAGCCATGTTAGACTTACACGTTTCATATTTTCATTTAGATTGTCTTTTTTTGATAATAGTTTAAAGATTATATAGTAAAAATTTCAAAAGGAAATATTAATAATTGCCAGAGATATTGCGAGTTGAACCTGAAAAAGTATTCAAAATAAAATGAATGAAAAATGCGAATTTTTTTTTCGCATTTTCCACTTTGACGCCATTTTGTGAAATGTTCCTCCATTTCTAGGTAAAATAACTTCATATTCGGCATTCAGCGACCTCGAAAACATAAGAAAAACCTAAAACTAGACATTAGTACGAATTAGTCCCATATTGCTATTTCTAAGCGACTTTTTGGTGGTGTCCCGTTAAGAGCCTTAGATGCTTCTTTGAACAACCAGCGCGGCGCCATTACAAAGAGTTTGGTGGTAAACGTTTGTACATGTTTTTTATTATAGTATTTTAGGAGTTAAGTTATTAAATTTATTGTAAAAAGTCCTTAGTTTGAAATACGTTTTATAGCAGGTTTGTTTCTGGAGTGCCTTTCCAATAAAATATTTTTTAGCATTTTATCTTTGGATATCTTGCGCTAGTGGTAGTGAATATTGTGTTTTACGTGGTAAGTATTTACCTTTTCGTCTAATGCAATAATATAAAAAACCTCTAAGAATGTAGGTTTAATTTGTAAAAGAATCAAATAATTTACTGCAGCTATCAAAAAGTCGTGGGGCGATTTTTTTTTTATTTTCTAACACACATGTCTTAATTACACAGGGTTTAGATTGTTGTTATGTTCTATTAAACTTAATGCTGAAAAATGTTATACAAAATCCAAAATTGTGCTTAATAAAGTCAAGGGTACAAAGTGTTATTTTTATAAAACATGTCATTCTTAACGCAGACATAGATGATAATTAACGGCCAGTTTGTGCAACGCTAGAATGGTCTAATTTGCAACCATAAGTTTTAAACTGACAAGTGTGTGTATAAGACAACTAAGTTTTATACTATGAATTTGATTCTTAGTTTATGCACAAACCCATAAAAAAAGGACAATTTTAGTATTTGCTTGCCCCTAATAATAGAACTAAATTCATTCTAGCAACACGTTTGAATATAAAAATATTTTAGAAACCAAGCAAACCGCTTAAATATTATAACTCATCAGTTTTTAATGACGACTTATTAACAATAACAGGACAAAGTCCTGTCAAAACCTAACTGATCCACTAGAAGATCTTAATTTAAACCAGTACTAAATCTTAAACCTTTTTAGTGAATCTGAACGTAATTGTTTTCAGTTACTCACCCTGTATAGGTTCATCCGATAAATAAGAACTATTTTTCTGTTACATAGCTTTTGAGTTTTAAGAATTATTTTTTTATAACCTTGGGATCCCAAATCGTAAAGATCTGAACAAACCTCAAGACGAATGTTTTAATCGATTGCAATACCTACTTTTTGCTAGCCAGTAAAGAAAAAAATATAAATATTATGTGGATTACATAAATCAGCAATCTTTTACTACTCAAAATTGTTTGGAAAGAGCAAAAGTGTTGTTATATCACATCTAGAGATCGGTATAACCTACATAATTATTCAGCACATAATTAGTACCTAGTATCACAGTTTAAAGAATAATATATTCTGTAAACTTTGCTAGTATGAATATATTTTCTGGTCTTTTCTAGTTTTGCACAGTATAAATAGAACTGCCCATGTAATAATACATACTGCAAATAATATAAATGATTTTTATAAAGTTCTAATAAGCATTCATGGACTTTTTATATTACCCTCCTTAATACTGGGTGCTAAATAAGAAAACCGAAAGATTGAAATATTATACGAGTATTATAATTATAAATATTATAATTTCGGCGAACATGGACTGCTTGGCATACGGGGTGAAGTGCGATAAGTAAGAATGCGTTTCGTGTTATCGGTAAATTAGGAGATTGATGGTTGCCTGTGTACAGTCTACAGGGATTTTCGTATTTTATGATTTTGTAGTATGCAAGCATAGAGTGCACGGTGATCTCTTGGTATGAATAGAGCAACATAATTCAACTTCAAATTTGGTTTGACTATATGATCATTTTCTCATTTAAGAAATCGAGGCGACATCTGACAGAAAATTAGCCGTTTAAATATTCCCCCGATAAGTGTTCCGTTTTGCTCATTGTAGCACGGAACATTACAAAACATTACATCTACTAGAAAATCCCTTTTTAAATAAATCACATATTATATAAACACAGTCTAAATATTTGTCTACTTTCACAGAAGATGCTTCCTATATTGCAAAAACAAACAGAAATAAACCCCGAAAAATCCGTAAATACCATTAAAATATGCAACTTTCCAAGCGAACTCGTCCGAATAAAGTAAAACTTGCGAAAGGCGGCAGAACGATTGCTGTCCTGGCTATTAAATTTGCGTGGTTTCTCGCGTAACGCGTGCCGTTGCATGTAAGCGGGGTGTTGTAACTTTCCGCTGGCACCAATGTTGTAAACTGGGAATGTTACAAATGTAACTGGATTTTTCTGCCAGTTGAAAATAAAAAAACTCGTACTTCTACTCTGACTGAAAACTGATAACTCGTCCCTTTTATTATCGATTTAAAACTATTTATATGTTTAGACAGGTCGTACCCAAACACTGGGTCTTCCCAAGATAAGGTAAACTAATAAACTACTAATAAATGGTCAAATGGTCCGGCCAAAGTCTAGTCTTTGTTTCGGTATAGTTTAACAATATAATATAAATATAATTATAAAGATACAATAATATTAATACAAATAAGTCTACAGTTGTAATGGTTTGTAAAGAAAACAACCCATGTCTAGACTGGGAATAACTGTTAATGGGAATAAAGTAAATCACCCTTGTCTAGAAATAGAGATAGATAGATAGAGATAGAGAAGTAGAAATAATATTTACCATAGAAAACAATAATTACAGTAAAATAAAAATATGGATGGTAGTTTCTGTCTGTATGGACAATGACTAATGATATTGATGACCAATCTAATGATTAATCACTATAACTCAAGCACGTCGTCGCTGATCTTACCAAGGGGCGAAAGCGCCAATTTGCTAATTTTACAGGAGAGCATTTTAAAGAAAAGAGCACGCTCTTTCTTTAAGTAGTTTATTATTATTTTACTCTATTATGGTATAAGGTAGGTCAAGAGACATGCTTGCGAAAGACATGTATAGAATTTGAAAAGTCATGCCCTATCACCCCTAAATAGGTACTAAATGGAGGTTCGCCCATTCGTCAGATTCTTTTTAATAATATATGGGATATTCGCCTGCTTTTGTCTATTAACTTGTGAATTAAACAAATAGCGTAAGTGGCCTTGTAGGCATTTTATTTGTAATAAACGGTCGAGAAACAAACACTTATTGTCAAACACCATCAAAAGTAGATTTTGAGTAGTATTTATTTAAACCTAAACATAAAACAGAATCTGGGTTTGCTAAAAATACCAAAAAATTATGTTCTTAATGCTAAATTATTACACACCTATTAATAGTAATAAGTATTAAATAATTATAAACTAAGAAAGCTGTTATGTTTTTAATAACGGAAACAACAACTAGTTTTAGTAATATTAAAAAAATAAAAAACGATAACTTCTACAAATTAAAAAACAAACATATTTTTTAAACTTGTGCAAGCACACAAATTTTAATAGTAGCTACTTCGAGATGTGCCATGAGAATGTTCTCAGGGGAATATTTTCGGAGAATGGTAAATTACCGAGAATATTTCCCAAAAATAAATTCTCGAGAATGTTCCATCTCTATAGCTACTAAAAGTGAAAATTTAATTTATTTTATTAGTTTTTAACTTAAATAATAATTTTCGAATCTATATTAAAAGCCTTTAGCTGTTAAGCGTAACAGCCAAAATTGCTATTGTGGGATCTAATAATTATGTGAAACTCCATTTTGTGGATGTTCGCCCCTTCGTCTGATCCTAATAATGTGTTTAGTGTCGCTTATGCCTATAGACGATTTGCTGTATACTGACAACTACTAGAGCTGGACGTTCGCCAGTTTGTCAGATCATAGACACCTTTAAATGTAATCACATCATGCACCTAACTCAAAATCGAAGAAAGTGTCGCTTTCGCCCCTTGGTAAGATCAGCGACGACGTATACTGTATGGTTACAACAGTATGTACACCATACGGTCACAACAGGGTTCAATAACCATCTACATGAAGGCAAAATAGGCCAACTGCGGTCATTGCGAAACGCGCTTCTAGGCCCAGGCCACCGACGGCGACGCAAAAGAAATTGGTTGGTAAAGTTTTTTACCTTTACGTAAGATTTCAGATAAATTATAAGAAATTAAATCCATATTTTTATAAAATTATATTATAATGTTAAAAATTATGCGTTATTTGCATACAAATTATTTTTTTTTATCTCCAAAAAGTTTAGGAAAGCGGGGGCTCCCCCGGTTCTAAGGACCGCACACCTATTATGTAATTTAAGGTTTTCAACACCCTTAAGGGGTGACGCTAGGGAGTTGAGGTCAAAAATTTTAAATGCAATCCTATGCCGTGTGGTACCTCATTTTACAGTGGCGGTCGCAGCTTTTTTCAAAGGGGGGGCGGTTTAGTAGGTGTTGGGTTGGCCCAATCGTCGGGTTAGTGTGTTACAAAAAAAATTACCTATGTATATTCAAAATTTCTATTAAAAAAGCATGCATGCAATTTTATCTAGGCCACAGTCAATTCTAGAGACGTGTACTGCCTGCACCAACGGTTTTAAATTTTTTGTTTTACCCGCATCGATCATTTATTAATTATTTCTTCATTCGTTAAAATAGTGTCTTGGGTTAAGAGGCTAGGGGGGGGGGGGCGATCGCCCCCACCGCCCCCCCCTGGGACCGCCACTGCATTTTAAAGGTCTTCAAAAAGGAAACATATTACCGTAACCCCGAGGTCCGTATCTTAATTCGTTTTTAAATGGCAAATGGCAAGTGTATAAAAATTAAAAATAATGGTGAAAAAAATTAAAAATTTCAGTATCTTTATTTTTCTTATTAGTTTAAAAGTTGTTCAAAATGACCACCATGAACTTCTTGGCAGTAATAAAGTCGATTTTGGAACTTTACCAAGTAGTAACGCCTGCCATTCTTGAAAAGGTGAGAAGTCAGTTCAAAATCGACTTTATTACAGCCAAGAAGTTCATGGTGGTCACTTTTAAAGTAATAAGAGAAATAGGTTTGTAGGTACATATGTATTTTTTACGATTTTTAATTTTCAAAGACTTGGTATTTAAAAACGAATTAAGAACGGATAAGATCGGGTTTGCGATAAAATGTTTCTTTTTTGAAGACCTTTAAAATGAGGTAGAGTAGTAGCGCTTTAAGTTAAACACCGCAACGTCACCACTTGACAACGACAGTTGTTCTCGGACTCCGCCTACTTGAACTGAGTAGCGTAGTGTGATAAATTAATATTATTTATTTAAATATTTATCCTTGATCAGTCAACGACGGCATAGAAAATAAACGGCGTAAAACCAGGCGAGACGGTACGGTAGTCAAGCAGACAGTCCGTTGCTAAGTGGCAGCGCATGGCTGCCATTAGGCTGATGACGTTGCAGTATTTAACTTAGAGCGTTTCAGCTCTACCACACGGCATAGGGTTGCATTTAAAATTCTTGACCTCTGTTGTAACCATATAGTATACATACTCTGGTTATAGCTATTAATCATAGATTGTTATCATTATTCATTGTTCATACAGACAGAAACAACCATCTATATTTTTATTTTACTATAATTGTTTTCTATGGTATCTCCTATCATATTATTCCCAGTCTAGATAAGGGTCATTTACTTTACAACACAACCATTACCATTGTAGACTTATTTTTATTAGTATTATTGTACCATTTGACCATTCATTAGTAGGTAATTAGCTAGATATCTTATCTGGGGAAGGCCCAGTGGTTGAGTATGACCTTTTTCAAAACATATACAGCCAGATTCTCCAATGCTAGTCCGGCCTAATTTGACAATCAAAAGTTTTAAACTGACAAGTGTAAGAATAAGACAACTAAGTTTTATTCTATGAACTTATTTCTGAGCTTTTTCGCAAATTTATCAGGAAAAGGACAATTTTATTACGCACTTTCAACAATAATAGAAGTTCCAAGATGAAAATCATTTGGAAACCAAGTAAATCGCAGAAATATCACAATAATTCATAAGCTTTTAATGACAAGGACAGGACAAAAACCTGTCAAAACATAACTGATCAACTATAAGATCTTAATTTAAACCAGAACTAAATCTTCAACTTTCTTAGTGAATCTGGACGATAGAGTCTTGAGTTCGTAATAAAGGCAGTTGTTAGTTTTAAGTCAGAGTACGAGTACAAGTACGAGTTTTTTATTACAATATTAAACTGGCAAAAAAGCCCAGTTACAACATTGGTCCCAGTTACAAGTTGCAACACCTCAACTCCCTAGCGTCACCCATCCCGGGGGGTTGAAAAAGTTAAATTAGATAAAAATAAAATCTTGTAAAAAATACTTTTTAAAAATAAGCTTTTATTATTTAGATATACTAAAACGAAAGAAATAAGTATAGTTTTTTCATTGTGGCAATGCTAAATTTATAAGTGGACGTAGTTTGCGTGGATGGATCGTAATAAAAGTAGTATCAAAGTTATCACTGAAACAGATATGTATAATATATTATGTTATATTTATTGTCCTAAAAGCTTGTAGCGCGAAAAGTTCATACAGGCATTAATTTTGTTTGACAGAAATTATAAGTAGATACCTAAGTATGTATTTTTTTCTTTTCTATTTACGCGACAAGCTTTTAAGACAATAAATTTAACATAATATCTTATATCTGTTTCAGTAATAACAATAACTTACTGATACTACTTTTATTAGGATTCACCCACGCGGACTACGTCCACTTATAAATAGCATTTAGCATTGCCATACCTAATAAAAAACTATACTTATTTTTTTCGTTCTAGTACATCTAAATAATAAAATCTTTTTTTTAAAAAGTATTTTTTTACAAGATTTTATTTTTAAATTTTTAGTTACGCCTTAACCTATGCATTGCATCACTATTACAAGAAATTTTACCTGTTATCGTATTCTACTCGTCAAACCTTCTCATTAATTGCCCATATCAAGGGGACTGTTAAGAAAACGGTAATCCGCCATCTTGTGGCGTCCGCCATATTGGGTTTAGAATGACGTCATATAGATTATCGTATTTTAGTCGTCAAACCCTTTCATTTCATGCTCATATCAAAGAGATTGTGAAGAAAAAGGGAATCCGCCATTTTGTAGCTTCCTCCGTAGTTATTTTAGAATGACGTCACATAGCTTATCGTCTCCTACTCGCCAAACCATTTCATTTGATATCCATGTCAAGGGGGTTGTGAAAAAAAAGGCAATCCGCCATCTTGTGGCGGCCGCCATATTGGGTTTAGAATGACGTCACATAGCTTATCGTATTCTACTCGTCAAACCCTTTCCTTTGTTACCCATATCAAGGGGATTGTAAAGACAAAGGTAATCCGCCATCTTGGGCGTCCGCCATATTGGACTTAGAACACTATTAAATATACTATATTGCATTGTCACCGGACTTATACACGTGTACAAAATTTCAAAGCTCTAGCTTAATTAGAACTAGTGGAAATTTTAATTGCAATATTTGACCTAAACATCCTAACGTAGGTACATACAAACATACATATAAACAAACATACTACCAGGTGAAGTTAAATAAAAGCTTGTAAAATAGATTTATACACCAGTAAGATACACCTAAAATTTGGTGTCTCTATCTTTACTAATAGCAAAGATATTTACCCATATTAAGACTTTTCGGACACTCTGTATGTACGTAAATGTATTAATACCAGTTCTTGGAATTTCCAAGTATTATGTTGTTATGGGATTATGGCTATCCATCTCAATAATCGTTAATAACTCGTACAGACTGGTTAATAATAATTAGACATCCTATGTAAGTAAAAAAATAGCACGTTCTATCACACGATCACGCATATGTTGCATGATCTGATGATGACGCATTACCCCGGCCCCCGGCCGCAACAAGAATAATTACGACGTAAAAGCTGCTCGTGTCAAGGCCAAGCTCGATTGGAGGGGGATTATGGTTTTATAAAGGCGGCCAGCGCTGGGAGCCATCTTTTATTCGTACGTTGAGGATTGTTTGATGATTGTGAGAGCTCCTACGAAGTTGTGTTTGTGTAGTGCTTGTGGCATCTGTGGTAACTTTGTTAGATGTTGAGAATTGGTGATCGAAGGTGAGTATCTATAAATAATACTGTTTAATGATGATTTTTAATTCGGCTTCCACTTTTAATACATTTTAAGATTTGTATTTATTTATTTCCAATTTAGTGCTTTTATTTATCGTTGCGGATTACTTCTTCGATTAATTTAGGTATTTACGCTACTGTATGCGTCGTTATTAATTTTTGCGAAATTAAACAAATATTTCTTCAGTATCCAGCGGGTTTAGTTTTTTCATACTTTGTTGCTGTTACAGGTAAGTTATTTGTTAAAATTTTTTTGTTTAATTATTTTTCATTCAGGTTTATTATTGTCTTTTATCTTTTTTTTTCAAGTACCTAATTATTAATACTTATTTGTTTCAATTTTAAGATCCTTACATTAAATTTTATTGAGTTTCTTTTTTGAATTTAGTTTTGATTTTGTTGTTTATGGATTCTTACCTAATGGTATTTGTTACGATTTTGTTTACTTTTTGATTTATATATAATATTTATTAGTACCGGTTTTTGATAAACATGCTGTATTTGCGTTTTTCTGTTTTTATGGGTTTTAGTTTGTATTTATTTATATTTTTTTTGCTCTTTTAGGTCTTTTTTTAATAGAATTTTAATAAGACAGTTGATTTTGTTCTTTAAATTGGTTTAGTTATTCTTTAAAACAGTAAAGTTTTTTAAAATGCATTTGCGTTGTTTTGTCATGGAACTTATTCCATTTTTACTTGAATTTCCTTTTTAAAGTCTTTTCTTTTGTTCACTTTATTTTTTTGTTATTTTAAGTTATTTGTTTTGAGAATATCTCCAATATTGTAATAATGGTTTTTTATTATTTTCATTGTTTTACATCACTTGTGTTATTCAACTGTTTTTTGTTTGGTTTATCTAAAATCTTATATTATATGTTTTGACTGTTGGTTACTGTTTTTGTATATATGTTACTATGGACTCTAATGGTTTTATTCTTACTTTTTCGTTATTTGGGAAATTATTTAATCGTTTTTGTGAGTATTTATTATTTTCTTTTTCTGTTTTTAATAGTATTTTGTTAATTCTGTTTTCTGCTTCAACTTTTTTATTTTGTTAATGGATTTTTTTAGAACAGCTTTTTGTTTCTTAGGCTTTTGTGTCTTTTTAAAATTTATATGTAATCTTTATTACTACCGGTTTTTGATAAATATGTTGTATTTAATTTTTCGTTTTCCTGTTTTTATAGGTTTTATTTTTTTTATATTTTACTATTTTGTGTTTTTTAAAAATACATATTCTAACTTTTTTTTAATAGGATTTTAATAAGACTGTTGTAATAAGATTTTGTTTTTTAAATTGTTTTATTTCTATATGTTTTTTTCTTTAAAGCAGTCTTTTTGAAAGTTTTTTGCTTTTTCACTTTGTTTTGTCGTCATCTTAGGTTATTTGTTTGGATAGTATCTCAAACATTGTAATCATATTTTTTCTTATTATTTTGATATTTCACAATTTGTTTTACTTTACTTGTGTTATTCAACGTTTTTTGTTAGATGTGTGTTTTTGTTTGGTTTATTTATAATCTTTTATTATATGTTTTGACTTTTATTTACTGGTCTTGTATATGTGTTACTATGGTCTTTAATGGTTTGGTTCTTACGTTTTCGTTATTTTGGTTATTATTTAAGCGTTTCTGTATATTTATATTTTGTTTTCTTTTGCTGTTTTTCAGTAGTTTTTTACTAATTCTGTTTTATGTTTTAATTTGTTCATATATGGATCCCTTTATCCCTGCGTTTTTATTATTTCTTTCAATTACTTTTAAAGCTAGATTTCGACAAGTTTTAAAAGATTATGTTAATCATTTCATATGCGGCTTGGTTTTTGATGTAAATGATAGAGACGCCCCTGAAATCAAATGGAAATATTGTTTTTAATTCCACGATAAGCGATTGGTACTTAATGTCTCTGAGCGACCTTGTAGCAAATCCACGAGCGATGTTAGAATCCGATGTATTGCATATTTTGCCATTACTATTTTTGTAAATCGACTTATTTGGTATTTTATATCGCCTCCCTACCGCGGACTATTTGAAATAATACCTACCTATACTCCCGAGGTGGTCTCCACCATTTAAATTTGATGATGGCCTTCGAAGGTAAGCCACGGATTGCAATTCCCCACTAGTTAAAACTGTATACAGTAAAGATCACCTAGCTGCGAACATAGGAATCTTCGGGACGAATTTATCTGCCGTGACGGCCGAAAACTATCGAGTTCTGCCCGATCGCCGCAGTAATCCTTGCGCCCCCGCTCCCCGCTACCGTAGATTTCGTCGAGCCACCAGCCGCCGTCAATTCGTCAATACATCAGTGTATCTTTGGCGACTGTTGGGGTTACGTTATTTTGAGTTCAAAAAGAGATTATTTGCGAAATTTTGGCTGATTAAAATATTAAATTAGATTAACATGTATCTAAAAATAGTATTCCCCATACGATTGATATAACGGCGGACACGAGTGAATTCGTCCATGCTCTACCTATGTTCGCACTAAGCTGAACCTTACTGTATACCGTGATTAACGCATAACGTCGGCATTGGTATGCCGACTTTGATGATTCGTTTTTTATTTCAGAGAGTATAGTCAGTGGCTCCATGTAAAATTTTATCTTTAGGATTTAATGATAAAAAAATTAAAGGCTGGGGTATAAGGGAATGAAAATATTTTTTATTTAATAATGTTTTGTAATATATCGTTTTCGGGATAATAGGAAATATGCATATAATCCAAATAAACCTGAAATATTTTTTTTTCGTATTCTCTACATAAATTAAATATTAGCGGTGACTGTTTCAATAAATTTTTTGGTCTTTATTAAAAAAAGGGATTTTCTAATACAACTTTTCATACCAAATTCGAAACTTGCAAAACGCGATACTATTGGTTGTGGCTTCACATGTCATGTTGTCATGTAAATAAAAGTGGTGTAGTCTCGGGTGTTAATTTATTTCCTTGATTATTTTCCAGAGGTTAGGATATTTCGTGGATAAGAAATATTGCATTTGAATAAAAAGAATCTTTAACAATAACTGGAACGAAATTTGTGCAAGGACAATCGGATAATTTGCTAAAAGTTGATGTTTTTACGATGGATGATCGATTATTTGTCTTTAAAATTTCGTTACAAATACTTATTATTTATTGTAACATAAAAATAAACTTATAGCCAAGTAGTACATAATATGCTGACTTGACTTTGACGATACTGACCTTTAATGATATCTATTTATGGAAAATTTTTATTAACTTTGCATTAGATATGTACTTTCTTCCAGCATCGGCTTGCGCAGGTTTGTTAGTAATTTTCTTCAAAATAATATTTTTGGGTTTGTAATGACTTTCTTAAACGATATATGCAATAAAAAATTCACGCATATTCCTTTTAAAATACTGAGTAATATGTCGTTTTTAGGGTTCGTCGAGACAAAAAAATTCAGTAATTCGTAATAATGATAATCTTATCTTTGGATCAAAGATATTAGTATGGAATGGATATTGAAAAATTAATGGAGATAATGGGGAACTGGGGGGGGGGGGGGGGGAGGTGACCTAAATGTTCTTTTAAATTATCATCTAATGTTTTGGGATTATTAAGAACTAAAAAGATTTTTTTTAAAAAACTAGCTGACTTTAAAACAGCACTGAAAAGGATGAAATAATTTACGTATGTATTTATTACAGAGCTTAATAGAAACCTTAATTAATTGTGTTTAAATTTTAGTTCCTTGTACAACAAAGTTCTTACTTTGCGATCTGCACTATTTAAAATTACAAAGAATAATAATTTGCCCTGATAATTAATAGGGAATTAATAGGGCCGACTTCAAAGTGCAGAACTTTTGGTGTATAAGTTTCTTAAATTTAAACACACTTAAGCTCGTTTATGTAAAAATATTATTTCATCCTTTTCAGTGCTTTTTTGGGGTCGGTTTATTTATTTTTGAAAAAAAATTGCCTTTAACAACGGTTTGATTGTACCCAAAGTTCTGGTAATAGTTTGTTTTTAGAAACAGATCACATGCATTTAAGGGTAACATCTGCTCCCAATTGAACTATTTAGTTGTTTTTTTTTACACTGCCATTGCTGAATTCACTGACTTTCTAAAAAGTCACTGCCTTTCCCGTGTATTCATCAAAGAGATCAACATTTTACTTTGCACTTTTCTTTACGCATTGTATTTTTGTGAAGTGCGGCTTAAAAGGTAAAAAAAACTTATTGACTGATTTTTTCGATGTATATGTGTTTTGATTGTTTACATCAGAAAGGCATTGTTTCTTTTTTGCAAAAGCTGTGCAACCACAATAAAAAAAATAATAGTAGCTGATTATTTCTTTTAGTGAATAGTGGAATATTTTTTTATTTTGTTATTTTTTAGTTAATATTTTTATTGTGTACAAATCTTTTTTAGTTGTCTCGCTAAAAGTTATTTTCAAAAAAAAAACAATAAAGATATACAAAAACTAAATTGTTTTTTTCTTTTTTTCGGTAAGTATTTTATGGTTCTGGATAGTTTAATTTAAATTAGTTTAGTAGTTGGTTTTGGTATTTTGTGTGAATTATCTCGTAAAGATAACTATTTGCTGCTGATTAGTGGAATTTTAAAAAATAAAAATTGAAAAAATATCACACTGTGTTTAAAAAATTTTACAATAAAAAAAATCGCCCTCAAATATTTGTGCATGTTATTCTATCAGACGCCCAATTTTTTGAGAGTGGAGAATAATTCTTATAGAAAATTTCGTCAAAGCGATGTGTATTTTTGTCTGTTATTGGCTGGACTTATCTGTTTCGAGGGTAAATGATGTATTTTTCCTTGTAAATTAATTCCCTTGCGAATTAGTCCCCTTACGGAAAATTTCACCATTTTTTTTTGTTTTGCACAAACAGTTGAAATATCTGTTTTCGTTTCGAAGAAACTCACTTTTAATTCCCTGCATCTGACATTAAAAATTGTGGAAATTTTGATGAATGTCAGTTAAAAATAAATAAAAAGCTAATTTTTTTGAATTAAAAAGTATTATTCTTTTATAAGTTTTGCAAAAACAGTTGAAATATCTATTGTCTTATCGTAGAAACCCACTTTTAGTTCCCTGCATTTGACATTAAAAATTGTGGAAATTAAGATGTATTCAAGTTAACAAAATAATAATGGAAATTTTTGTGTTAAAAATTAATTTTTTTTAACAAGGCACAAAAGTAGTACTATATTAAGCTCACACCTAACATTTTTTTTCTTTGAGAAACCCACTAATCAGCTGCAAAAACTCACCAACTATTGTGATAAAAAAATAACTGTTTTTCGATTTACTTTTTTTGTTTAACACAAAAATAACTTTTGCTATAACTAAAAAAGGTTTAAAAATATAACTTTTTGTAAAAAGAAACACTAGCGGCAACGTTATTTGTTGGAAAACTTGTTTCTTGGAACAAAGAACCAGAGTAACCAGACACTGAACGAACGGTACCGTACGATTATTTTTCGTTAAAGCTGCCAGTCGACAACAGAAATAAAGTTTGCGTTACATTGGCGAGAACTCGAAACAGTCGATTTTATTTTAAGCTAAAATCCCACTACAACCAGAGAGAGACAGAGAAAAGAATTTTTACTCGCTTGCCGCAGTAATCGCGGAAGTTGTACCCGAGTTGTACCGTTATGTGTCAAACATGCAATAAGATACATTATGCAGTTTAACGCCTATACAGGGTGTTACTAAAGAATGTGGTCAAACTTCAGGATATTATTCCTTACCCAATTTTAAGACAAAAAGTTTATATAAACATATATTATTATGTAGGTCCTAACCGACTTTGTTTCTAATACACAAAGTGTTGACTTTTTTTAAATGGTTTTTCTTAAATAATAATAATAATAATAAAGAATATGCAAATAACCCAAATAAATCTGAAGTATTTTTTTATATTCTCTACATAAATTAAATGTTTATGGCGGTTGCTGTTGTCTATTTATTTTAGTATTTATTAACAAAAAAAAAAGATTTTATATTGCAAATTTTCGCGCGAATTTCGAAACTTGTGAAACGTGATCCCATTGGCTGTGTCGTCAAAAGTGAATTTATGACTCATCATGAGTACATGGCGAATTCCAGTGTTGTAGAGTCATCGAAAACTCAATAAAAATGGCATTTAATGCGTAACTCGTCCAATGAAATATCCCTGCACTTAAAGTAAAAAGTTCTTAAAATCTTATTCATATATACTTCAAGCCGAAATCGGTCTAGGAACGTTTCAATTTTGCAACAAGAATTGGCATTTCTACGAAATTGTGACATATCATTTTAATAATTTCGAGTAAATAAACTGCAATTCTTTATTTTCATGGCAATCTTCGAAAATTCAAAAATTTTCAAATTTTAGATGTTCCCGATGCAAATAAACCTACATATTTATTTCTAACTTTAACGAAAAAATAAGCGATTTAAATTAGTGGGAGGATTTCTTAGATAATTAACGCATAAAATAAATCCAAAAAGAATCACTGAATCATTAAATAAGGTAAATAGTGTAGAATAATGTCGATTAAAAATAGCATTTGTCGGAAAAAATCAAGAAAATCCTATTTTTACCCCTTAAGTACGCTCCTGGATGACACATTCGGTATTCATTTTTGTGTGATTATCCCTTTATAAGATAGTGTTGAAAAATTGGGGAAAAAACAGATAGAAAAAAATACAGAGTGATTCAAATGTACCGATGTCGAGGGCAAAAAAAGTAAAAAATCGAAGTTTAATCGGCGATTGCTCCCTTCCCATAGAGAATGAAGAAAACAAAAAATATGGATATTATATACTTCGACGAGCTCTTTCCGATGACGTATATAGGATTTTAATTTGAACCATTTTGACCCCACAAAAAAATTAAAACAATGGAATATTTGGGTCAAAAATCTAAATTTCCAGTTTTTTCCAAATATTTCCATTTTCCAGTGATTTTAGGTTTAGGTAAATGTATTGCAAAAAAAGTATTTGAAATTTTAAAGTTTCACTTATGAATCCGTTTTTCAATCTGACGTTTTGTTTTCCAGTTATTAGGTACCAAAGAGGGGTCTGCAAATGACATTTTTCGACCTAAAAAAATTCAAAAGAATTACTTGCCATTTCCTGATCCTCACCAGTTTCAGTAGAGTTCTGAAGCTCCGGGTCCCCTATAACCTCCGAAAATTTGCATCGATTTAATTCACTTTTGCGATCTGTACCCGATTTCAACGGAAATCGGGGAAATTTCGACTTTGACGTTTAATAGCTGCGAAATGAAACATCCTGTATAACTGAATTTTTTACCGAAACTAGTTGAACTCTTCCTCTATCAACCCAAAAAATTCGATTTTTCTGACGAAAAGTAAACAGTTTTTGTAAATTGTCCTAGTAATTTTCTTCAAAGTATTTTTTTGGGTTTGTAATGAAAATGATTTATGCAATAAAAAATATGTGCATATTCCAGCACAACAAAATCTTATAAATTATGTAGATATAAACTAACCACCCACTTATTTTGCGTCCGCACTTTAAAGAATACACCGCCTAAGAAGATCGCTGATCGGATTTGGTCGCTAAAAACTTTATTTCACGCAGTGTATACTTACCAAAGGGCCTACACCTGCCCCAACCATCCCTGGTTGCACCTTCCTGGTGGATGTATATATTTATACATAATATATGTATCGTACTAGTGTAAAATTATATATAATATGTAAGTGAACAGGTACTGCAAACGTGCAAAAATGCAAATTATTAAAAATATTTGAAAGTAAGTAGTGGACCAAAAGGTCGTGGGTTCGAGGCTGTGCTCGGGTAGACTTTTTTTAAATTTTCATTATTTAAAAAAATAGATCGGCTCTAAAAGGCGTATTGGCAACAAGTTTAGCACTTGTTCCTGGATAAAATATTTTTAAAATTATTGGTAATCTCATATCTACTAGATGCATGCGCGTGCGTAGACAAAGATCGTATTACTCTGTCTAGCCGCCAGTATTGTATTTATTAAAGAAAACGGAGTTTCGGCTAGCTTTCATAATTTTATTTTACGAATAAAATCATACTTTTAGTATAAGGCGCGACCTCTCTCAGACGAGACGTATCAAAACGGGCAGCCGCTAACAATCTTAGACTAAAACACATAGGAAAGTAATACTAAAAGTCATAAACATCTAGAGTAGCAATGTTCAATATACTACAGTACCATTTTATGATTTTTGCGGTGTTTATTTGTAGGTAAATAATTTTTTGGCAAAACTACGCACATTATTAAAAAACCTGCCTTAATTAAAAAGGTGTATTTTGCTTGTTGAGTTGATATCACTAGTTGCCCACAAAATTTTGACTCAGCTGGAGGATTATTTTTAAAAACTTAGTTCGTCGGGGATACACAATTAAATATTATATTTCTACCTGTCAACAGAGATTAATATTATGGAGTAAAGATATAGGGTCCTTTATATTCCACCACAATAACTGTTAATCAGGAACTTGCAACGTTGGTTCCGCTAAGTAACAATTACAAACGGCAACTGCATAATGCCAGCACTTTAAATGGACGAGGTCTGTGAGAGGATTGGTAAAAGATCAGAGAAAATTCGCGGGATGTCCCCTCTTGTTAACCTTATATACTTATATACAGGGTGTCCGAAAAGTCTTAGTATGAGCAAATATCTTTTCTATTAGTACAACGCAGAGGCACCAAATTTTAGGTGTATCTCATTGGTTAATTGGTACTTTCTCATGTAATTTAACTTTTTCAACCCCCTTGAGGGGCGACGCTAGGGAGTTGAGGCCAGCAAATTATTATGCCCTGTGGTACCTCATTTTAAAGGTTAAAAAACATTTTATCACAAACCCGAAGCCCGAATCTTAATTCGTTTTTAAATGGTAAGCCTTCCAAAATTAAAAATCGCGAAAAAAAGGAAAAATTTAAATACCTTTATTTCTCTTATTACTTTAAAAGTTGGTAAAAATGACCACAATAAATTTCTTGGCAGTAATAAAGTCGATTTTGGAAGTCAATTCTCACATTTTCGAGAATGGCAGGTGTTACTTGTTGGGTCGTATTTCTGTATGTAAAATGTTGATAAAAAAGGACAAAGAAGCCTGAGAAAACTTAAGCAAACCTAAGCTAACCCAAAGAAGGCAAATTCATGCAGGTCTGCTCATCTTTGGCAAAGCTTGCTCATGGTCTTTTCTTTTATTTTTTATTAAAAATTTCTGAACTATTATAGAGCTCAAGAAACAATCTGCAAAAAATTGTATTTTTGAAAAAACGTCCTTTTTTATTTTCTTTTTTAAATTATCAATTTGAATAATTATTGTCAACACACATGTTACATTTATATGGTAATCATTTTCAAAAGCTTTATGTACTAGGTTTTATAAAGTTTTTTTTTTGAATTTACAACGATTTGTTCTTTTTTAGAGGTACAATATCAAACAAGGATCCTGCGCCCAACAAAAGTACATCGTATTTAAGTACTCTGGTATTAATATCATAAAAATCAGTAGGGGTTTTTATTTTTTTTCTAGCTCTAATGTCTCACGTAAGTAGACCTAGGACACCCTGTACATTCTAATTGCTAAATTACAAATTCTTATTTAATTTACTACGTTCATTCGGACGAAATTTGGTACACAAATAAATGTCAAGCGTTATTAACTTATTACATTATTTATAACCTTATAATAACCAATAAACCAGATTAATCGAAATCATCTAGAGAAATGTAAAGACTTTTAGTGATAACAGTTTTTTATTTATTGGTTTGTTTATTTTTTTGTTCCATAGTAGACAAATTTATCACTTTGACAATTGAATATGTTCATCACACCATCACCATAAGAAAGGAATTCAACGACGATGACGCTGACGATGTTAAAAAAAAATCTCAGCCCCTGCGACCTACGACAGCGAATTCGCGTTGGTCTGTGGGATCCTTAGGCCATACAGGTGCCCCAAGCTACCAATTTTGGGTCCTATTAACGTTGTTGATCTTTTTTTTAAGTAAGTAGGTAAGGTCTTCTTTAAAACTAAAAACTTACAACTTTCTCACGTATATATGAAAGAACCTTCCGCGGCATTTAAATTTTTTTTTAATGTTTTTATCTAAGACATCCCACGTAGACTTCAAGTCTAAGTACTAACGTACCGTGGGCGTATCATTATTATTTAAAGGGCGTCACGTCAGTCAGGTAAAAAATCACAAAGATACTTTATAATAAGCAGGTACTTATTCTCAGAACCAGATTTTAATCGATTTTGTTGCCTGTATCCCGTCGACTTATATCACGAAGCGATGGAACTCAGCTTTTGCAACAGGAGAGCGTTTTAAAGTTTTGTTCAGTTTTCGATATAGTAGGTAATTACAAATAAAAAGCTATTTAAGTTGGAACACTGGTTCCAACTTAAATGGTGATTTTTTTTGGTTGTATAAGAACAAACAGGACTTATGTTACATCAGGTTATCAATTCGACCCGTCGCCGTCGCGTCGTATGTGCGATTTTTTTTATGTATGTTCACTAGGGTGTCCGTTATTTACCAAGTTGATTTTTTTTTCTTGCGACGCCCCCTAAATTTTTAGTTTATCGTCTAAAAAAAAATTTCAGACCAAAATAAGCCCTTAATATTCAGAATAAGCCGTGCCCTAAAGACGATACATTTTCCATTTAAATTACATGGGATTTTGCCACTTTTTACAATTAATTTGTTTTTTCTCGGACAAGATGACTTATAGCAATGAGATATACATATTCTTATAGGAAATTGAACGCTCTACAAAAAAGATCTCTTATAATTTTTCGATTAATTCACTCCTTCAAAAGTTATTCAAGGTGCTAAATGCGACTTAGCGCGCTTGCGTGACTAGAAAATCCGTGTGTTGGCGGGAATGCTTGTAGTGTAATTTTGAGTGACTTACTGTATTGAAGGGAAATTTCATGAAAGTATACCAAAATTTATGAAATTCAATAAAAATTAGTTGACTGCGTGTTATAAATGAATATTCTCAAAAATGATTCAAACTAGAACCAGCTACCTGTTATGCGGTATATTATTTTCCATGTTTAAAGTTTTTTTACCCTAATACCACCAGAATTATTTATTTTTAGAAATAAACTAATAACTTTTATCGAAATAACAATCACTTTGCCGTAAGTAAAAAAATCTGAAAATTTACATCGAGTTCAAATTTCACATTGAATAACTTTTGAAGGAGTGAATTAATCGAAAAATTATAAAAGACCTTTTTTGTAGAGCGTTCAATTTCCTATAAGAATATGTAGTATGTCTCATTGCTATAAGTCATCTTGTCCGAGAAAAATTTTTTTTATTGTAAAAAGTGGCAAAATCCCATGTAATTTAAATGGGAAATGTATCGTCTTTAGGGCAAGGTTTATTATGAATATTAAGGGCTTATTTTGGTCTGACATTCTTTTTTAGACGATAAACTAAAAATTTAGGGGGCGTCGCAAGAAAAAATATCAACTTGGTAAATAACGGACACCGTAATGTTCACGCATACTTCTTGAACAGATTTACCGATTTCGATAATTTTTCGTTTGTTCTGTAGATGAATTCTCCCGAATGCGTGGCCTTATGTTAAGGGATTTTTGCCAAATTGAATGGAGACCTAAAAAAAAATACAAAAAACTCGTGAATCGACAATTTTTGCGTGTGTACTTCGGAATGGGAGCACCGATTTCAATAATGTTTTCTCCGTTGTGTTTAAGATGGCTCCATGGTTCTGTTGGTATTTAATAAGAAAGGGGAGGGGTGAAACCGGAGCGGCTGAGGGTTTTTCCGAAAATGTTGACTAATATATTGTCATTTTCGGGGTTATTGAGGTCAGAAAATCAAATTTTGTCTAACAGATGTTAAAAATGGGGGAGGGGGAGTTGGAGGGGATAAAACCGGGCGGCTGGAAATTTTTCCAAAAATATTAACGAATTGGTCATTTTTGGGACTATTGAGGTCAGAAAATCTATATCGTAAAACGATCGATAATTAATTTTCCGGTTCTCTAGATGACACATGGAAAATCTAAAATTTCTAGGTTAAGTTGTTGAAAAATGGCGACAAATTTAAATCCCGAAGTACCTATTGGGGTACCCTTATGCTGAATGACAAATAAAATAGAAAGTGTCTGGGAAAAGTTTATAAATTGAGGAAGGGTGCGTAGGAGTACATTCCTACCTTTAGAATAATTCGTCGCTGAAAAGACAAAGGGGTGTAACTCCATTTAACGTATTTTTTAGGAGAAGCGATTGAAAATTCCGCCAGTATTGCATTGGTTTTACTGAACTTTCTTCTTCTGTTATAATTTACAGTACATTTATGTAAGTTGTTTACTAGACTAAGTGGTTTATGCTAAATGTTATAAATATGACCTTGGAGCTGGGTATGGTGGCCATAAGTCGAAATTTGGGTTTTCGGAGTCTTTCCAGCGACGAATTTTGAAATACCTACATATTTCTTTATTTTTAACTGTCTTTCGCCCGTGACTTCGTCCGCTGTATAACAATTTTACTCCATTACAAACTTTGAACCCCTATTTCACCCCCTTAGATTTGTTAACAAGAATAAAACACGTATTTAAACATTTATTTTTTAGAGTACTTCTATGAAGTTTCGAGTTAATAGGACCATCTAATATTGTTTCTCCATACAAAGTTTGAACTCCTGTTTTACCCCTGAATTAAAAAAAAGCCTTCCTTAGTAAGTATGAGTAATAATTCTCATACTTATGTCCCAGATAAAACCAGACCAGATGCGTAAGACTGTCAAATATCGTGTTCAATCTCAATGACCTTGAGGCGCGGCACTTAGGCTGCCTGCACCATCGCTTTGCGATAGTGCAGGCGTCTGTACTATACGGCAGTTACGTTAAATTTGAAGAAGACACGGCAGTGGCTGTGATGCTGTGATTTATAACCAATATGTGATATATACCAAAACATTCCCAGGGGGCTCATTATGAAAAAACCTTAATTTGGTACGGGTCCTGTAAGTAGGAACAGAAATATACAACTTCGAAATTTCACCAGCCGCCACTGTTATTATTAAAATGTCGTTGAATTCCGTTCTGATAGTGATAATCACAATTCAATTGTCAAAGTGATAAATTTGTCTACTATGGAACAAAAAAAATAAACAAACTAATGAATAAAAAACTGTTGTTATCTTGTCGCTAAAAGTCTTTCTTTAATTTTTTCGATTAATCTGATTTATTGGGTATTATAAGATAAGGTTATAATAATTTAATAAGTTAATAACGCTTGACATTTGTGTATCAAATTTCATCCGAATGAGCGTAGTAAATTAAATAAGAATGTACAGGGTGTCCTACGTCTACTTACGTGAGACATTAGAGCTAGAAAAAAAAATAGAAATCCCTACTGATTTTTGTGATATTAATTCCAGAGTATTTAAATACGATATACTTTTGTTGGGCGCAGGATTCTTGTTTGATATTGTACCTCTAAAAAAAGAACAAATCGTTACAAATTCAAAAATATCCTTTATAAATCCTGGTACATAAAGCTTTTGAAAATGAATACCATATAATTGTAACATGTGTGTTGGCAATAATTATTCAAATTGATAATTTAAAAAAGAAAAAAAATCGGTAAAGTGCAAGCTATACTTGAAAAATTAGTGTTCCGTACCCCACTGAACCTGAGCAAACCTCGCCCGGGCCGATCTCCGTTCATCTGCCGCGGTACATAATTTAAAAAAAAAATCAATGTCCAGATTCACTAAGAAAGTTTAAGATTTAGTACTGGTTTAAATTAAGATCTTCTAGTTGGTCAGTTATGTTTTGACAAGTTCTTGTCCTGTCGTTGTTAATAAGACGTCATTGAAAATTTATGAAGTATTCGAATATTTCAGCGATTTGATTGGTTTTCAAAAGATTTTCATCTTGGAACGGGTTGCTAGAGTGAATTTAGTTCTATTATTGTCGAAAGTACATACTAAAATTGCCCTTTTCTTTATAAATTTGCGAAACAGCTCCGAAATAAATTCATAGTATAAAATTTAGTTGTCTTATTCTTACAGTTGTCAGTTTAAAACTTTTGGTTGTCAAATTAGACCGGACTAGCGTTGGAGAATCTGGCTGCAAATGACTATAACTTTCTACTAACACATTTTTTTCTCTTGAAATTAAAAAAATTTCAAAAAAATGATGTAAAATTTGTCTGTTAAAAATAACCAATAAAATATCTAAACGTGTCAATTTTTTTCCCAGGATGTGCCAGGGCAAAATTCAACTTTTTTTCGCAAATTTCAAAATATTTTTTTTCTTTACCAAAACATACCTAGTAATTATATCTAGTATCACTATCAAAACCCCTGAACTTGGCATGGGTCCCTTAAGTAGCAACAGAGATATTCAACTTTGAAATTTCACGGGCCGCGCCTGGCCCCCTCAAAGACCAATCAGCCCTCCTTCAAGACAAAATCCTGGGTGCGCCCATGGGGCCACCACACTCTATCTCTGTGCTAAGTTTCAACAGCCAGATTCTCCAACGATAGTCCGGGCTAATTTGACAACCAAAAGTTTTAAACTGACAGGTGTAAGAATAAGACAACTAAGCTCTTTATACTATGAATTTATTTCTGAGTTTTTTCGGAAATTTATAAAGAAAAGGGCAATTTTAGTACGTACTTTGGACAATAATAGAACTACATTAATTACAGCAAATCGTTCCAAGATGAAAATCATTTGGAAACCAAGCAATTCGCTAAAATATCAGAATAATTCACAAGTTTTTAATGACGACTTATTAACAATGACAAGACAAAAACCTGTCAAAACATAACTGATCAACTATAACATCTTAATTTAAACCAGTACTAAATCTTAAACCTTCTTAGTGAATCTGAACGTAAATTTTTACGTCGAATAGTTTTAGAGAAAATCGCCTGTGAAAGACACGCACTGGTGTACTCGTACACCGAAGTGATGCCATAAGTATTCCGTTTCACGGAACACTAAACAGGTCGTTTTTTGAAAAATACAATTTTTCGCAAATTGATTCTTGAGCTTTATAATAGTTCAGAAATTTTTAATAACAAAATAACAGCTAAGACCAGAGCTAGCTTCGCCAAAGATGAGCAGACCTGCACAAATTTGTCTTTTTTGGGTAGCTCAGGTGTGCTTAAGTTTTCTCAGGCTTTTTTCCTTTATCAACATTTTCTAAACTATACAGAAATACGACCCCAACAAGTAACACCTGCCATTCTTGAAAATGTGAGAAGTGGGTTCCAAAATCTACTTTATTACTGCCAAGGAGTTCATGGTGGTCATTTTGAACAACTTTTAAAGTAATAAGACAAATAAAGTTATTTAAATATTTACTTTTTTTCATGATTTTTAGTTTTAAAAAATGCTTGGCATTAAAAACGCATTAAGATTCGGACCTCGGGTTTTGCGATAAAATGTTTCTTTTTTGAAAACCTTTAAAATGAGGTACCACACGGCATTGGGTTGCATTTAAAATTGTTGTCCTTAACTCTCTAGCGTCACCCCTCAAAAAGTTGAAAAAGTCCCTTGAAAAAGTTAAATTACATGAGCAAATAGATTTATTAACCAATTGGATATTCCTAAAATTTGGTGTCTCTCTCTTTACTAATAGCAAAGATATTTGCTCATACTAAGACTTTTCGGACACCCTGTATATAAGTCTATAAGGTTAACAAGACAGGACATCCCGCGGCTTTTCTTTGATCTTTTAGCAATAATTCTCTCACATACCTCGTCCCTTCAAATTGGTGGCATTTGTTGTTGCCGTTTATTACTGTTATTCAGCAGAACCAGTGTTGAAAATTCCTGATTAACAGGATATTCAACCATTGTTGTGGAATATAAAGTACCCTATATCTTTACTCCATGATAATCTCCGTTGAAAGGTGGAAAAATAATATTTAAATGTGTATCCCCGAGGAACTACCAATCCCAGTCGGGACCACAAGAGCCTATATTATTTTCTATGAGCTTCTTCTATGTCAAATTTCATCTTGATCCGCTGTTCCGTTGAGATGTAATTGGGTAACAAACGAACAAACAATAGTTATTTATGTAACCAGTTATAGGAAATGCTTTACTTTATGTTGAACGAGTGTAATGTTTGAGGACGAGCGAAGCGAGATCCCCCAAAATTATAAGAGTTAAACAAAATTGCATTTCCTAACGTGTTTTATACAAGATTTTTTCTAATTTTGACACAAATATGTTAATAAATTTATTAATTTTAATTATTGTATCAAAACATTTAAGTAGTAGGGCTGCCAACTCTCCCGGAATTCCGGGATTCTTTCGGATTTCGACTCTTAATTTTAATATCTCCCGTCTCCCCGAAATAAATCAAAAATCTTCCGCTTTACTCGCACCAAACATAGTTATATGCGCATGCCGCGCGCCATCGCCACTTCTGTGCCGCTAATATACGCGGTACTATAAGTCTCCAAGAATGCAATTTATGATTTGTTATTACCTCGATTATTACTATTCTAAAATATCTAGAAATACACAAAATCATACGTGACAGACAGTACGGATTTCGTCACCAAAAATCCACAGCTGATCTCCTTACCTTTGTCACACATAACTGGAACAAGTCTCTCGATTTCGTGGGGACTCTCAGATTGTTGCTCTTGATATTTCCATGGCCTTCGACCAAGTATGACATGCCGCACTCCTCAACAAACAACCTTCTTACGATCTTCCTCCCCAACTATGTACCTGGATCGGTAGCTTCTTCTCTAATCGGCACATATGCTATCGTCAACTACCAATCCCATTCACAGTTATGATGATGATAGTACTCTTCACTCCAACATTCATTTTTCCAGGCAAGTCTTGAATCAAAATCTGGATAATAGACGTAGGTCTATGCATCTATCCCTTTCCCAAGATCTTCAATTAATCTTAGACTGGGGTGACAAGAACCTTGGTCAGTTTAACGCCTCCAAAACCCAGTTTTGCTCTCTGTCACGCAAAAACTCCGACAACACTGTCTCCATCGACATGAATGGCCAAGCCCTACAGGACAATGAAACGTTCGATCTTGTTGGCATCGCTTTCGAACATGACTTCAACTGGCACAAACACATTACTTCAGCTAATCGGCGGCTAAAAAGCTTGGTTTTCTCTTTCGAGCCAGAAAACACTTCCAACTTACACACTCTCTATGTTTCCCAAATAAGACCTAACCTGGAGTACTGTTCCCACATCTGGGGAGCGGCATCACCCTCGACACTTAACATCCTTGATTCTATCCAAAACAGAGCCATTGGACTCATCAATGACCCAGTCCCCACAAGAAAACTCCCTTCTCCCGCTCATCACCGCGCTGTTGAAAATGTATCCCTTTTCTATCGGTACTTCCACGGATTTTATTGTGAAGAACTAGCCGCTATAATTCCCCCCTTTATTGTTCCTAACAGGGCAACAAGAGGCGCGTTCGTATGCGTCCCTTTACTGTCCATCTAGAAAAGACTAAAATATTCAACTTCTCTTGCTCATTCATACCTAGGGTCTCCAGATTATGGAACAAATTGCCTGCAGATGTTTTCCCCTAAACCTCCCAACCTAGAATCCTTTAAATCCCGTGTCAATAGACTACGTTGCCCTTCTTCTTAGACGCCCACGGTACGTTAGTACTTACGCTTGAAGTCTACGTGGCCTATCGTCTATCTCAGATAAAAAAATATGTTTGTTAAATCAAATTATTGTAGTTGACTACTTAAGTGTTTTTTTAACATTAAAATAAAACTTGATATTCTTATTTTTAAGTTCAAGCCGAAATTAGGCAGCGTTAGTGACGCAATTTTGACTGTTATAGCCACCAGCTGATCGTTTACAATGTCAATGTCAAAAGGTACCACCCCACACATCCTTTTAAACGACTGGTGAAATCCACACGGATGTTTCCAGCTCTGGATGTGTGAGTCGGATTTTCCCAGTACACCCACCGTTCATGGTACCTAGACTTCGATCTTCGTGGGCTGTCAGAAAGATAAAAAAGATTCAAAAATTGTAATCAGAAAAATGCAAATTATTACCTTGGAACTATTCGACTATAAATAAAAATAAAGGATTCAGATAAAATAAATTACTTTTATGTCTACCAATTTATTCACCTCGATATCTTTCTCTGTTCAAGAGATATGAATTTTTAAAGAAAACATTACACATTTGATCAAAAGTTTTTAATTTTAATTATTGTAACTTAAAACTAAGGGTGGTATGGCTTTATAAATTAAGCCACATCTTGACAGTTGTCATAATAATAATTATTATTCTGTGGTGTTTAAATTTTAAAGTTTTAGCTGGACATTATGGTTCTTTCGTCTGCTGATGCAGCAAGAGCAGTGGCTTTAGTAAATGATGGAAGGTCGGAGTATGCTGCTAGAGTACTGGGAAGTACAAGATCTAGCGTTCAGAGAGCCGTGGAACGATTTAATGAAACCGACAATTTTTCGAGGAGAATAGGATCTCGCAGAAAACGATATACAATTGCCAAAGATGATCGTTTTTTAACTCTAAATGTGTTTCGCGATAGAAATACCACTGCTCTTATGGCAAGACATCGTTTGAAAAAGGTATGAGGTAAATGAAAAACTGTTCGGAGACGATTAAAGGAGGTAGTAGGTTTACGTGCTGGACCCGCAACTGGTCCAGAGTTGACTAGAAATTGTAGGACAGGATAGGATTCAGATTTGCTCGGAAACATCAAAATTGGGGCTTCGAGGAATGGATTAAAATTTTATTTTCCGACGAGTCAAGGTTTTGCCTAAGGTGGGGGCTCTGTAATCGTATGGGGTGGCAAAAATATGGAAGCTCGTGACTTTGTAATGGTTGATGGGGGAACCATGGCGGCTGATCGATATATTCGTGGCATTTTAGCACCAAACATCATTCCTTTTGCACAGTGCCGGCTTATGAAATTTCAAAGTTGTATATCTCTGTTCCTACTTACAGGACCAGTACCAAATTTAGGGGTTTTAATAGTGAGTCCCCTGGGAATGTTTTGGAAAAGAAAAAAACATTTTGCGTTAAAAAAAATTCAACTTTTTTTCGCAAACTACAAAATGTTTTTTTCTTTACCAAAACATTCCCAGAGGGCTCACTATTAAAGCCCCTAAATTTGGTACGGGTCCTGTAAGTAGGAACAGAGATATACAACTTTGAAATTTCATAAACCGCCACTGCTTTTGCACCCTTTAAACAATTTTATGTTGATGCAAGCTAATGCTCGTCCACACATTGCAAGATTTGTTATCGAATACTTAAACGATGAGAAGTACGAACAATTGACTGGCCACCACGTAGCCCAGCAGCCCAGACCTTAATCCCATAGAGCATGTCTGGGACATGATGGGCAAAAAGATTCAAAGCCGAGTTTCAGCTCCGAGTAACCTGGAAGAATTAAGAGAAGCAGTCCCCCAAGAATGGGATTAAATCAATCAAAATCAGATTCGACACCTCAGTCAAGGAATGCCAAGACGTATGGGGCAGTTATTCGTGCTCGAGGGGGGGGGGGGGGCGCTATTGATATTTTTAGTGCTTAATATTGGTTTGTTATTTACCTTATGACTATTGCTGTTTTTTTTCTTAAAATTAACAAATTTTGCAAAAAGTGTACCTACTATTTTATTTAAAAATTCATATCTCTTGAACGGAGAAAGATATCGAGTTAAATAAAGAAGCACAAATCAGACTCCGCAGAAAAGCATATTCAGTAGAGTAAAGATTGAAAAATTACTCTACAAGATGTTACAAGCTTAAGTAAAAACCATACATTTTTATTTTCCTGTACATTTCAAAATGTATACTCTTTTTTAGAAAACTGAAAGAAATTAATTAAAGTCAATTTATTTGTCTACAATTAGAAAGAAAAATCATTAAGATCGGCCTACGCAAAAAAGTTATCATACATTAAATTGGAACAAAATTTTGGGTGGATAGAATTTTATGTCGGTCAGTGTAGTTATGAAATTAATACTTCATCACCAGTTGCGAAATATTTCACTTTGCGTAACTAATTACGAAAGTAAGATGTTTGGAAACTGCCATCGGTTTTGAAAAGTGTCACTTTATATGTCAAAATTTGAAAATAGTATATTAAAGTATAAGTTTTATAAAGCACCATTTTAGAGCACGTGTCCATGTTAGAAACCGAGCCGCTTGCGACGAGTTTTCTAACGGGACAAGTGCTCTAATAGCTTTATAAAACATGTACTTTCTACTATTTTTTTTATTTTGCTTTTTTTCAATAACAAAATCCATATTTAAAAAGAAACATGCCATACAAATTTTGTAAACTTTTATGTCTAAATTTTATGTTGGTAATACTCCTTCCAAAGAAAATTAATAATTGAAATAAAATAAATACCAAGAATATATTTTTTACTGATAATTTTTTATTTTTTTATTCTACGCTGTAATTTTTTTTAAACCAGGGACAACAGGTCTATAATATTTGACAGTGGTGAGGTCAAAGCACTTTTGACCTTTTAGCATCACTTTTAACTTATGTTTAAATTTTTTTTTTCAAAATCCATTACGTTATATAGCTTTCGGAACAAAGGTGTTACGATAGGGCCCCTAAAATCGCGAGGCCCCCGGGTTTGCCCCGGACTGCCATATGATAGTTACGCCACTGTCATATTAGCCTTGGTAAATTAACAAATCATTGACTACGACCGCATTACCAACTTTTAAAAAATAAAAAGAAAACGGTTTCATAACAAGCTTATTACGATACTAAAAACGATATTGGAAACGCTTGGACACAGGTTACAATAACATAGCTTGGATATGAAACCATAATAGAAAAACATACATATTTCTGCATTTATAATATAATAGTTATACATAGGTAAGCATTAGGCTAATATTTAAAGTTAGACTCAGCCATCAGGTTATTAAATAAATTGTGATTTTGCACTGCCATAGCAATTAATACTCTCTTTTTGTTATTATTTATTATCGACAGTACACCAATGACGTCCATCATTGCAGTACACCGACAAAACGAAGAAAACGGCTGTATTGCGCAACTTTGTCAGACCTCAGAAAGGAATTTTTTACGAGCGTCCCTCTACTTCAGGCTGGGTCTGGGTGACTGGACTGGGAGCATTTGCTTTTCTGCTTCTGCCAGTTTAAATTTACATTCCGGAGGTAGAGTCAGTACCACCGTGTTTGACTGAAATCGACGTAAACGTACGAAGCAAAGATGTTACCGGTGCCGACTCAAGATTGATGATGAGTAAAGACTGACCGTTTGTTATGCAACAATTGCATAGAATAGTAATCTCTGTACTACTCGTTGATTAATAAAGCTTTTAGTACCGGAAAACACAATACAAGCTGAATTGAATATCGATTAGTATTTTTATGCACTTCGACGTGCGGAATGTTCTTGTGTTAATAATGAGTTCGGTGTTTTGTGGTTTTTAATCAAGTTTTTGTTTTAAGGTGAGTAGTGGAAAAATATTATTTTATTTAATCCATTAATAAGTTTAGGGTAAGCTCAAATTATTTCATTAATAAGTTTAGGAAGACGACGCTAAATTAATAAATGTAAATTATTTACAATGGGACGCGGGTCCAGTTAAGCTACTTGTTTTGAATGTTTTTAAATTCTCTTATCATTTCTCCTTTTCGAGTCTTTAATATTACTGGCTCAGATCAAAAGAATGACGATTAAATTTTCTGAATTATGATGTATTATACTATAAAGTCTATGAAATTCCAAATATTTAGGAAAAAATTGAATATTATTTTTAGAAAATTTGAAGTCAAAGTCTTCATATTTCTGCTGTCAAATTACAAAATTTTTGATTGGGTTTGATTTGATTGAAAAAATTGCTCATATAAATTTGCCAAGTGCGAGTCGGGTGTCGACATATACGAGGGAGTATTAACTTAGTCTACCATATAAAATGCCAAAATATTTCAAAACAAAATTTTATTTATTCAACATAATCTTCTTTAAGACTTACACATTTAGCAGACCGTTCATAAAACAATTCTAAGGCCCTTAAAAAAAATTGTGTTGATCTGCAAACCACTCCTCAACGGCACATATGGCTTCGTCATTTGTCGAAAATCTTTTTTACCTTTCAAATGTCTTTTGTTTTTGGAACAAAAACAATTCAAAAGCAATTGTATCAATTTTTTGCAGTGCGATCAATAACTTGTGAGCAGGAGCGTTGTCTTGCAAACAGAGCACACCTGTGGAAAATTTTCCGCGGAGTTTTTCCACAATTTTCTTACGCAATTTAGTTAGAGCAACTCAGTATAATATACTGCCGTGGTACTTCTACCCTGTTTCAAATAATCTATCAGAATTATTCCATCGTTGTCACAGAAAACTGAAGTAAGAATCTTGCCAGCCGATTTTTGAACACGGAAGTTTTTTGGGTCGTAGAGAATTAGAATTATTCTTCCACTCTTTGGATTGTGCTCTTTAGTCTCTGGGTCATAGTGACTGACGCACGTTTTGTTTTTGTCCATAGTAACAAGTCGATGCAAAAAGCTTGAGGATTGAGGAATCTTCTTCGAAACGGCGCACTGTGATCTAGGGTGTGTTTTTGAGACGACAAAAATACTGTGTAGGGTTTATGAAATTATAATTGAAATTTTTATATATCTTATTTTACATACAGTTGGGAGATCATTCTCCGTCCACTTATAAAATTTTTAAAAAATTGGAATAAAATTAAAACTACTTAAGTTTATTTGCTTTTCATTACAAAACATTTTTTTCAAAATTCGTCCAAACATGCCAAAACTAATAACGCGTGGGGTACCCTTTTGATTTTATAATTTGTTGTAACCTATTAGGGATTGACTGTAACAGGTTTATAACAAAACCTACTTCAATTTTTGATCATTCTTCTTGACATCTAGCTTTTAACGCCTCTGTGTTTGGTTGGGTTTTGTTTGGGCAATTTTATGTTCTTTCGCTCTTTCTTTGGGTTCCCACCATAAATATCCATTCGGGTTAACATCTGGGATTTGCGGTAGCATTTCTAACACTCCTGGTATGCTATAGAGTATAGAGTATCCACTCTTTAACGGCCCGCTCTGTATGCTTTGGATCGTTGTCTTGTTGAAATATAAAATTGTTTCCGATTCACATTTTCTCCGCACTTTGCCTTAAATTCTTTTTTAAAATGTTCACGTAGACGAACCGATCCATAGTTCCGTTAATAAAATGGAGCTGACCCACTCCATGCCATGACATACACCCCCCCCCCCCCCCGATTTAAAACAGAACCTCCTCCGTGCTTTACCCTTGGAATTAAATTTTTAGGTTTGTAGGCTTCCCCGCGCTTTCTGTACCCTAAATCTTTTTTGATTTACCAAACAACTCGATTTTTATTTCGTCAGTATATCGACCAACTCGTGCCTGTATACCTTGGCTTCTTAAAAATTTCTTATTGTTGTTACATGGATAACCTTGGCTTCACCTTCACTATATCTGTCGCAGTAGTTTGCGGATTTTCACTAACTTTTCTTGGTATTTATTGTTTCTCTCGAAAAGTTTGACTGGGTTTTCTTCCTCTCCCTGGCAGGGTTTTTGTTGTATAGATTGTTTCGTATTTTTTTTTATAATATATTCCAACTGTTAACCGGCTTCTTCCTGCAACAATTTTTCTTATGTCTCTTTGAGATCTTCCTTCTTGATATAATTTTATTATCAAATGTCTGATTTCTTGAGGCACTTCTGATGATTTGCCGCAGATTTTAAAATTTGCTGTATTCTTTAAACCACGGAGTCTCAAACTGCTATTAAAAATAATTTGGAATCTATATTTAGGATTTTTTATCACTCTAAGAACAGCTAAATACATTCATCTTTAAATTTTTTTAGAAGTGGAGGAATAATTTTGCTCGCCGAAATTTTATCAAATTACCTTTTTTTTTGTCTTCTTTTGTCCAAGGGATCCTGATAAAAATATGAAGAGTGATTGTTATTTTCATTCCTCGGGAAAAGAGATATCGGTTAACTTATTTTTAAAATTTTACTAACTTTAATGTAGAATATGTATTATCTCTATCTTTGGAAAAATTACAAGTGGACGAATAATAAATCTCCCGTCGGTATTATACCCATTGCCTTCAATAGGTTAAGTAAATTAATGTTTTTAATATGCCGCCAATCGGAATTTAGGTGACAATTTTTATATAATATGTAATGTATTTCAAAAAGTTTGTAAAATTACCATTTAGGGTATGGTTTAGAATTTATAAAGTTGCAACCAACAAAAGATCTAGGAGCTATAGGAACTTAATCACACTGTGATTCTAAATTTTATAATTTATTAATGTCCACGTTGATGTTTATTCACCTGCCTCAGATACTTCATTACCAAAGTGACCATATTTTGTGGTTTAGGCAAAAGCGGGACAAAAATCTAAAAAAATAGCCCTCAACGCAAGACAAAATAGAAAAACGAAGGGTCTCCTGGCACCAAGGTGCGATTTTTTAAAAAACAAACGCAAAAATATATATTATACATCTTTTTCTTTTGCATATTATTAGACTAATAATTATTACTAAAGCGGGAAATATCGAATCCGATACGATCGTATAAAAAAACACTCATAGAAGGATCCCGTTACAGTGGAACGTATTTAAGGTCGTACAGTGTGCCTGAATCATTTGTCCGAATTCATGTGCAAAATCTGTCGAAATTATTCGTCCGAAATTTGACGAAAATATTTCGCATGAAAACGCATCCGAAGGACGGCGGCCCAGTAGAAGGATCACTCTCCAATAAGCGCGAACACGCCCGAGACTGCGCGACGAAATTTTCCCTTCTCATCTCGTCCCCGCTTGAGGGCAAATTCGCCCGAGTTGATTCATCCGACGACGCGTGGTGGTATAAAGTGGACCAAATAAGCGGACGGAGAGTTCTGTGTTGTTTATATAGGGGTGACTGAATAAATTTAAATTAATACATTTTTGTGTGTTGAACATTTTTTTACTTTTTCGTTCTGGTGGTGGTGTTAATCTCTTTGTGTAGTAAAAATAAAAACAAACAAAAGAATTGCATACCCTTAAAAAATTAAAGAACGTAAAACTAAATAAATAATGTTTATTAATTTAGCTCCCAAAATCTTTTGTCAATAGATTCGGAACGGAAGGTCGATGGTCGAACATCGAAAGATAATCATCGATATTGGCATCGATGTTTATGACCCCTAACATCGATGGCAAAATATCGAATATCAATAAGAGAACATCGATGTTTTTTAAACATTCTAACATCGCCCAGCACTGCGCGCAGACGAGCATTAATATGGCGAGACGTTTTGGGTCACGCGGCAGCCGAATCTTTCAATTTTAACTAACGATAACTTGAACACTATAAGTCGTAGAAACTGCGTTTTTTTTTAAACTTCGTCGATGTTTTGGCTTTCCTTCGTATGCAGATGGAATGACCAAATTCTTTAAAACATAAAAGTTTCTCGCTTACTGAAAAAAGTGCTGCAATTAAAGTACCTACATGTTGAAGTTTCACCAAGTTTTACAAAAAAAAAACTAGAGTTTTCAAAAAAACAAAATGACTCAGTAGCCTTCGCTCACATTTCTTCTATGGATTAAAAAATATATAACGGAACTATCTCGATTAGTTCGCGAGGTATGTGTAAAAATGTAAGAGACATTAATTTTGTCACATTTATGACATTTTTCGTCATAAAAAAATTTGACCTTCCAAAAAATGTTGTAATTGGCCATTTCAGATAGCCTAGACCCTAGCCAATCATTCTGTGAAGGTCCCATGTAGTTGTACCTTACAATTTTTTTTAACTTATATTTGTCGATTTTTTAAATATTTTATTTAGAATGACAAACAACGTTCCTTTTGTTTTGCTCCTATCGTCAACATACTGCCATGACAATAAGGCATGTACCGAAATAATCGATTATGATCCCAATATAATTACAAATTAATATGCCTTCTTTTATGAATATAATATATACCACTTGGAACTTGCCTACCTTTAAACAGAACAGTAGGTAAAGAAACAAATACAAACTTTGTCACTTTGTATAACTTTCTCACAATATGGTTGGATTCATTAAATATTTAACTATTCTTCTATAACTGTCATATTAAATTATAAAATTTAACCAAAAATCTTAACATTTTAATTTTTTATAGTGTTCACCGTGTATATATTGAACACAAAGGATATACTTTTTCGAGTATGGTTAAGGCGTACTTTGCATACAAAATTTCATCCTTTTCCGTCAACTAGTTTTGGAGCTGTCGGGCTAACAGATAGACCGACAGACAGGAAGACGGAAATGGACAACATACATTGTTGTCATCTAGGAACCCCAAAACGGTAACATCTGTCAAAATCTCGGAAGGTCTGTTACGCCGTTAATAATTTCTTAGTTATTTTAGGTATATTATATTACCACTCGTTTTTTCAGTATTAACTGATTTCTAATAAAAAACAAACTTAGTATTTAATTTATTTGTAGGTGCTGGAACTTTTTCTTTATTTCAAATTTAACTAACTATAAGTAAAGAACGCAGCTCAACTGTGTGTTTTTAAATAAAAATATTTCCCTACATGTATTTAAAAAATATATTCTCAGTTTCTTTTTATCCGATATATTAAGTTTATTATTTGATCGATCTAAAACACACTTTAATGTTGTTTCTATTGTAACTACTTTATTGTAGATAAATAATAGTTTGCAGTGTTGTTGCTAACAAATTGAACTGCGTTCTTATAGTAACTTTATGTTAATACAGCTGATTAATTAAAAAACTGTAGTTTACTTTTAGTTTTATTCCGTTTCTACAGAGTAACCCTCGTAAAACAGCTCGGCCCGCTTACACATATCGCGTGCACGTATCGCCCTCGTAATTTGGGATTTCCGTCTGCGACCTCGCAAGTCTTAAAATTCGAGAAAATACATTCGGCTGCTGGCGGCGATGCTTTGATCTTAGAACATCACAGTGCCGCGCAGGAGTGGCCCTTCTATGTGTTATATATTCGGTGCAAGAACGTTGTTGCATGACTGTGGCACTTAACACTTTCGGTGTTGCCACTTGCAGTTCTGTTTACGCCAAAACAAGCCTATATCACATCTGTGCCTATATTATTTTATTTGAACAAAAGCGGGACAAAATCGGGACGCCTGTAAAATCGGGACTGACCATTTAAAAGCGGGACTGTCCCGCCAAAATTGGGACGTTTGGTCCCTTTATCATAACTTAAGGTTCGCTGAGGTATCTGAATGAGACCTCTCGACGATATTAAAAGAATATGAAATAGGTCGTCCATATTCTTTTTTCGACTTGGTTTTTGCGTATTGAGTTCTAAACAATGACGTGTACTTAATTTTTTACAGTTTCTTTGTTTTGATTTGATGCTTAAAGAACTAAACTCGTTTTTAGGGCAGCCACGAGATGTTCCTGCTGTAGTACTTACTTTGAAAAATCTTTATTTCTTAATAATATAGTATAACATCACATGGCTACTTAACTAATATATATATACACTAGTACATATATATTTACATATGGCACATACTACGACCGCTAGTTATCGAAAATTACCGTGCTAGGCCGTCTTAAAAAACTGGCCATGTTTCGTTTACTTGCTTTCTATCTATACTGTTCTTTTTCAGAAAAATATTATATTATTTTTTCTACATATTTTCTTTTCCGTGCAATCAGGTATTTTGAACCTAACATAGGTAAATAAGTTGCTTTCTGGCATTTGCCGTTAAGGCTTTTGAAGTAATCAAACAATTGTAATCTCGTTACTAGTGTTTAAATCACTGTTTAGAGATTGTAGTTAAATTACTGGTGTATGTTGGATTAAAGTTTTGCAATATATTATTTAAACAAGAAAAATCGGGTAAACCGCTTTATGACACCTAAAATACAAAGAATAAGTTTCTCTTACTTCCGCACACCTACGTACCTTAAATCAAGTTCTAAATTAGAGGTCGATAGTCAGAAAAACAATAAAAAAAATAGGACGGAGCAAAGGGTAGGTACATTAATTTTTCGACTCGAAGAATTTGACTATTAAGTGATAAAATTATAAATTTTTCACGTTGGCAGGGTTTATATACTGCTACGTAAATAGGTTTCTTTTTAAATTGGCTTTTTTACATACCTGAAAAACTGTTTAATATGTTCATATTAAATATTAATCAAAATATTCAAACTAAGTACTTTTTACCACGACTAAAAACTTTACCATTTGTACGTAAACAAATTTTTTGCTGCAACAGATTATTAAAGACGAGCTATGTTTTTGATCTTACTACGCTACGTATGGACAGTTGCTCCGTATGGACACTCGCTACGTATGGACAGTTGCGAATTTAGTAGAGGTAGTACCTATATAAAATTTGTTGTCTATTTAGGAAATAAAATATTTATTTCTCATTTAACACTCCAACACTCGCGTGGGGTATTTGAGACCCGACGCTTTATTAACTAGCCGATTTTTCCGCTGGTGTGGGGCATTGGTTCTTAACGCTTTCGCTAATCCTCACCGACAGTCTGCTGTATAACTTAAGCCGTACTGCAGCTTCATATGCCGCAAATTGTGCTCGTACCTCGTTTTAGAAGATTGTCTGGGGTATTTTAGACCCCACGCGACCTAATTCGTATACGAGAATATTGATTGGTAAGTTGGTAAAACTATTAAAAAATGTACGCATTTCTTCTTATCTTGTTTGTATTTTAATTTAACATGGCTAGCAGGAATCCAACCAATAGACTACGTTATGAAATAACGTCGGTTAGAGGAAATAGAGGGGGAGCCAAATGTTGTATCAGACCACGATGACAGCGAAGGTGAAGAAGAGTCCACTTGCAGTCCACTGCAAGGAAATATTTTTTATTATCTTTGTCAACCGATTTAATTACACCACAGGTAAAACAAAGAATTTATAATAAGAATATACCACGTGCACTTAGGGCTAAAGCTTGCCTTCTGTTTAACATCGATGACACTTTACCAATGGAAACAGATGCGCAACCAGAACCAAAAAATCCACACTCTGTAAAAGGAAGATGTGCTCTATGTGATCGTAAAAAAGATCGAAAAACTAAAACGGCATGTTCTTCATGCAGAAGTTTGGTATGCAAAGAGCATTCTAGAATAATTTGCAACACATGTGCAACCAAAAAGTTCCAAGTTGAAACTGAATTTGATTAAAGTTTTTTATTTCTGTAGTTTGCTTACACACCTTATTGAAATTATACTTATGTTTAAAGCTTTTATTACCGTTTTTTTCTTTTAGTTCTTTAATATATTATTGTACTTTAGATACGTAAACTTCTTTTATTTAAAAACATTTAACTTACTTCTCTAAGTCATGTATAGAACCTAAGGGGTCTAAATTACCCCACGCGAGCAAAGTCGTTGCAAATTGCTGCGCGAGTGACGGAGTGTTAAAGATGTTTCGTTTCGATCTTTTTGTGTATAAAAACGGGTTTTGGACTACAGTGCGACGGTAGATTTCCGTCAACGCTGTCAATTCGAATTGATCCCTGATCAGCATTCAAGCATCTCGGAATCCATTTGGCCGAAAGCTTCTCATACCTAAAGTGACCAGAATTTTTCAAGTCCAAAGCGGGACACTTGATGACCAGGAAAAAAGGGGAAGGATAAAATAATACAATACCTTTATTCTAATTTTATTGAACGTACTTAAAATATTAGTCAAACGTTAATTGTATTTTTTACTGGAACATATTTCTTTTAATAATTTTGGGTACTTAGGTACTCCTTTAAATATTTATAAACTTGTTCACACGTAAAATTAAAGCTAAATTTGCACACAACCAAGTTTTTTAAAGTGTTAAACTTGTTTTTTAGGATGTGCATACCTTATTCAAAAGGCGCTTTGGCCACCGTTAGTTGTTTTTGGCCTACTATTACAGCTTCAGGCCAGCGCACAGTGTTGCACAAGATAGGGAATAATGGACAAAAATATTCCTACTTTTAAAAAATGGATTCATGTCTTCAATATACTTTAAACTTTACTGTAAATACTTAAATCTATAAATTTATAATTTAATATTAACGACAGCTTAGTTTTTGTTTTAATACATGGTCTTGCAATGGTACGAGTCAAATATTTTTTTTCTGAGCGATTAACCGGTTTAAAAAATATGAAATTAAGTACAACAAACAAACTTCACCACAATACAACTAGAACTTGACTACAATACAAATAATAAAATCTAATTAAAATGAAGAAATCGTACCTTAAGAAAGGCCAAAGAAACCATTCATTAAAGTTTGCACATACCGCCAATAAAACTATTCGTTGTTTTACTGTCACTGACAGTTGATTTTTGCAGATCGCTGAGCAACAAAACTTAGCTCCTCTGGGGAGTAGCTTGAAACAAGCGCTTCAACTCTGCATATATTTTTGTCTTGTGAGATGCATCTTGGAAAAGATTCTGTGATCTTCCACCACTAGAACCTGGTTGTATATTTTTCACTAAATTTTGCTTAAACTTTTTTGGATTTTAATGCCGAAAAAATAATAGTTCCATTAAGCCAGCTTGCATGCTGATTTTCGAATGTTTCACGGGTTCTGCTACAATTTTTCCACATTCGGTCAATAGTCAAGCAAAAATGTTTGCTTTCCTTAAGCAAGTATTTGCAAGTATATGCTCAAAATCTTCTGAATAGTTATATGCTCTAATACGCCACGCATTTTTACCATAACATTAAAAAAAATCATTGCTACTGCCAACCCATTCATTGTTCAAAGTTTTGCGTGGAATTTGAGGGGTGTCATCTGAAAAACACATTAGTTGCAAGACAAGCGGCAAAAAAGAATTATATTTTAATGTAGCCTAATATCAGACATATTTATTTAAAAAATCACATATGTTTCAATATGTATTTTCTAAAACCTTGGGTAAAATTAAATAATTGATATTTTTTAAATAATAATATTTATAAAATCATAAGAGTTAGTAAGCACACTCGAATACAAATAACAATTTATTTTTAATATAGAATGGAGTACATACCTTCAAAACTATCCGCCATAATTCACAGAAACAAGTAAGAAAACGACGAAAAATTTGCTTGACATGTATGTTCACACTAAGAAGGCGATAACAAAAGCTGTTGTCACAGGCTTTATCGTTTACCTCGACCAATTGGATTGGATTGATAAATTTTGGATACTATACTAGCTATTTAATTAACTAAATATAAAAGAAAGTTCCTATTTTTGAATTTTGTCCAGTGAACGCAACACTGTGCAACGGGGGGCGGTTTTTCTTAAAGCGGGACATTTTGCAGTCCCCCGCGGAGTCTGGGCTACAGCGGGATATGTCATTTGAAAACGGGACTGTCCCGCCGAAAGCAGGACATCTGGTCACATTACTCATACCCAAGTCGTGATGAACGGTGTGAAACATACGTTCATACGAAATGTACATTGCTTCTGGTATACACCAGATGGACCCAATTCGTCGATCTTCTATACTCATACCATGGACAGAATCAATGTTTTCCGGAGTGGTCACAGAAATCGGTCTTCCGGAGTGGTGCTCATCTTTGACATCTGATCTTTCTCTTTTAAATTCCTCAACCCAGTATTTAATAGTGGAGTATGAAGGACACAGATCACCTAAGGTTCCTATCATATCAGCAAAAATTTCTTTGCTAAATAACCCTTTCAAAAATAAATATTTACAAACTGACTGAAACTCGATTTTTTCAAAATCTAACTTTTTTACTAACTAATTCATGGTTCTGTCACCGTCCAACTTATGGATGTCAAACTTTAACAACTTATTTATAAAACATTATAGTTGTAACCATAGTAGCCATATTCAATTTTGTCTACTAGAAACTTTCCAGGCGTACCATCGTGCCGATAAAAAACTAGAACAGCAAAATCATAAAACTGGGAATGGAAATACATATCTCCTAGACTATAAAAGGTGCTCTAGAGCTGGAAAGGTAAAAATATCTAACTTTTAAAAAGTATCCTAGGTTACATAATTTAACGTTCTGTATTTTGCGATACGCGGTGGCATCAAAATATATTTCTTGTTGTGTAATATATTTGAGGGACAGTTTATATTGAGAAACTAAATTTATTGGGCATTGTTTTATTTAGAAAAAGTCAATAATAAAATAAATTCGATAAAAGATAAAAAAATACAAAAAATCAAAATTTGTTAAAGCAACACGAAATTTTTAATATATGGTCATAGAACCATTTCTGTTTATTACTTCTTGACGCCTTTGCGGCATACTTAAAACTAGGTTTCTGCATAATTCGCCCGTTACTTCATCCCACGCTTGATTTATCCTGGAGCGTAATTCATCCCTGTTTCTTGGTCGAAAATTATGTTTATACATGGAAATTGACCATTTTACCCCAAATGTTTTCGATCGGGTTCAAATCGGGACTCTTCGAAGGCCAGGGAAGAACTGCTATATTATTTTCGTGGAGACAATTTTGCGCAGTGCATGCTGTGTGTATTGGAGCATTACCATGCTGAAATGTAAAAGTTAGACCATATACAGCGTTTATCGATGGCATCATCACTGTATTTGGTAGTAGACTGGAAATAGGAAACTTGAATCACAAGGAAGCTCCAAATCCACCCACTCTTCACCCTACCAAATCCCCCCCACTCTTCACCCTACCAAATCCCCCACTCTTCACCCTACCAAATCCCCCCACACTCCCTACCAATTCGTACCACTCTTAACACTACCTTATATAAATTCCTTAAAGTTATAATAAAACAAAATTCACAACAATCTCTGTAGCAGTACCTGTAGATCTCTCCTGGGACGCAGAACCCTGTGAAACTTACGATCCCGAAGAATATATAAAAAAGAATTTAATTTTAAGAAAACCTCCACCGACCCTATCCAAAAAAGCGAAAAAACAGTTTCGAAAATACGAAATAACGAGATTTGCGAAGCTTGAACAAGAACTAACTATTAATAATGTCTTGCCCAACAGCAAATTTAATGTTTAGTTATGTAAGTGGAAAGAAAACCTTGCAAGATTTTACTACAGATGAACTAAAAATGTTACCTTTGGAATATCTAATTAATTATGCAGACCCTTTGGAGCTCTTGGATGTATGGGGAAAATTACCAATGTCTTCATTATAATCGCCCTGACTGGAGCACGCACTTTGATGGGCCCCCTGTATCCCAGGAATCATGTTTCGTGTGCAATAGAAACATAAAGTAGACTAATGTAGATATTGTTATTTATTTCAAAAATAAACTTGTATTGTAATAAATGTATTTTTTTATAAATGTCAAACAAATAATTAGGAGTATTATTCATTATTGCTGGACCATGTATATGATTAAGTTCTTAATGCCCCCGTACATGCAATTTAATAGAGAATTGAATCCCTAGTTCATTTCCCACGTTTGCCTGCGTTCAACGAACGCCTTTCACCTCGGTTTGTTTAAGTAAGTATATTTGCTAATATAAGCACATGTTATTAGTTACATAATATAAAGATATGTAACCAAATGTTTTACATTTTGCAGATCGTATGATTGATTTTTGTACTGAGTTGACTGTTTAGAAAATTATGTTGGGTTAAAGAAATAATATTCCCAGAGATATTTCCTGGTTTTACCTTTTTTGCAGAGTGGTCTAATAGATGCTCTCAGACATATGTTTAATGTTATATGATATATGTCATATGTTATATGTTTAAAGTATTGTAATAGAGGAGGGACAGTCGTAACTAGAAAGTTATTATTAGTTTTAGAAATTTTTATTTTAAAGTTGTCTATAAAAGCACAACCTTTCCGCTCTAACTTTAGTACAGCAACTTAGAGTTTAAAGGCAAACTGCGTAACCTAAACAAAAGAAAATGTGTTCAAAACCTTCAATTGCGCAAATGGCTAAACTAGACGGTCGCATCATTGTTTTACAAAATGTGATACTTGTACCTGCAAGAGAAGAGAATGATGAAGTTCAGGAAGCAATACATAATTTAGTAAATCAGCATGAGCTTCCAAATCACAATGAAGTGGAAAATATTTTGGAGAATGAAGTCTTACTCAACGAAATTAATGGAGAAGTTATATTGCCAAATGATGACCTACTGAACGAAAATGATGTCGAATCTGCTAACGAAACTAACGCCGAACCTGCTAATGAAGTTGACGCCGAACCTGCTAACGAAATTGACGCCGACCCTGCTATCGAAAATAATATCGGCGAACAATTAATTATGAATGATATAGAAATGTTGGACGAGATACAACAGGAACAATTTAATATAGAAGCCTTCTTGACTATTGAACGCGATCTTAATTTGGAAGAAATTAGACACACGCGGATGGAAGTTCAACAACGACTAGATCATTTTTCAACAATGGTTAGACATAGGAGTGGGGAGAGAAGTGGGGTAAAGTGGTAGGGTGAATAGTGGGGGGATTGGTAGGGTGAAGAGTGGGGGGATTTGGTAGGGAGTGTGGGGGATTTGGTAGGGAGTGTGGGGGGATTTGGTAGGGAGTGTGGGGGGATTTGGTAGGGTGAAGAGTGGGTGGATTTGGAGCTTTCTTGTGATTCAAGTTTCCTATTTCCAGTCTACTTTTGGTATATTAACGTATACGGCTGCAGTTGGTCTTCCTTCCACGATTTGGCAAACTCCTGTCCATCTAGCGCTAATCCAACCGCAAACATTTAAAGAGAAACGCCCACTTTGGTTGGTTTTATGGTTGGATATCTCATCATACCGTATGCCGGACGGCCTATAAACCGAAATTCTCCCATTATTACATAACTGAAAAGTTTTCTCGTTAGAAAATATAACTGTTTCCCAGAAATTATTCCCATTTAAATATTCATATGCAAATTCTAACCTGCCCTGTTTATTTCTTTCCGTTAAAAATATTTTATTGGCAGCACAACGACTTCGTATATCGGAATTTCGAACCTTGTCTCTAGCAGCATTTGCAGAACCTGGAAAGTTCGTCTCTTCTTTCGCCTTTATTGTAATTTCGAATGGATGATCCCTTAGATAATTAAGCAGGCTTCTATCTTGATCTTCAGTAGAAAATTTAGGGGGACCTGAACCTGCTTTTCTAATAATAGTCGCATGCCTTGCTATTTTTTGTTTTGCCAACAGCTCGGTATTCTTGTTTACTCCAAGTTCGTCTGCAATATCCCTAATAAAAGCACCATCTCGCAACCGACTGTAAATATAATAGCCTTTTGCTGGGGGGTTAATTGTGGCATAGTTTTAGAGAAAAATGTGCCTGACAAGTTAATGATATAGTGACAATCTATATTGACATGTAAGATTTTCATATGAAATTTTACTGGTACCAGGCTCGACAGTAAATTATTCCTAATAGTCTAGGAGAAAAAAGGAAATTTTGCTGTCCTAGTTTTTTATCGGCACGATGGTATAATATCTCTATTTTGGAAATGAAAAATAAAAAAGTAGCGATATATATTCAACGCTCGACGGACACTTTTATACTTACTCTTCAAAAAATTTGTCTCGGTATTCTCGATTAAACATTAAGTACTGGTTTAAATTACTAAATTTAGATCTTCTAGTTGGTTAGGTTTGAAAAGTTCTTGCCCTATCATTGTTAATAAATCACCATTAAAAACAATTTTTTTTCTGTTATTTTTGCAATTTGCTTGGTTTCTAGATGATTTTCAGTATTCTGTGCTAAAATTAGCAAAACGGAACACTTATGGAATCACTTCGGTGTCCGTCCGTCCGTCCGTCTGTCACAGGGCATTTTTTTTAAAACTATTCGACGTAAACATTTGAAATTTAGCACAGAGATAGAGTGTGATGACCCAATTATAGACGTGAAGTATAAAAAGTTGATTTTTGATTCTGGGGGTTTATTTCAGGGAGTAAATTGGGAAATAGAAAAAAAAATCAAGGGCAGCGTGTAGGGTGTTAAATGAAAAGCTTATTGAAGCACGAATTCAACAATTATGCATTTTTTTTAACATTTAAACGCTTAAAAATTGCTGTCCCCCATCCTTATCACCAAAAACATTGCGAATTAGGTGTAGATTGAGCAAAAATTATATCAGGATTAAAAATTCTAACGCGATCAACTATTATCAACAATTTAATTGTTTATTTCCTTATAACTGCTGAACCATTGATTTTAGAGAAAAGGTCTTATGATAAAAAATATTTGTCACGATGTAAGGACAAACTTTTGTCCTTACTTGGCTCAGTCGAACCGGTCCCCACTCAGCTCCGCGCATACGCGATGTGATACGGCTTTCGTGCCGTCGAATGTGCGGCGGGTAGCGCGGCAGTTAAGTTAGTGGCGTATCCAAGAATTGCCTCTGGAGAGGGTTTATACTATAGGTACCGATATTTATTTAAACATAAAATGATATTACATTAATACCAATAAAAATAATTTTCTTCAGACAGTTGGGGGGGGGGGGGGTTAACCCCAACCCCACAGAATACGCCACTGGGTTAAGTGGGGGACTGAGGGCACGGAACACTAATTCTAATTGTGCTTCTATAGCTTGCACCGAGGGGGAAACCACGCACAAAAATTTGTACACTAAAATACCAAGTTGACCAAGGATTAACAGATTTCAGAAATATGACCTCAGGAATACCATGTATTACCAAAATGTACCGATATAACTTATGTGATATTTGTAATCGAGTTTGTAACAAAATAAAGCCCGATTTATAGTGGCAAGTAATACAACAAAATAATGACTAAAATAAAATAACTTTTCTGTTCATTATCTTCCAATCCTATTCTCAAATGTATTTTCGCACGAATGGACTACCTATATGTGACATCTATTTCTGAACAAACTATAGAGTAGGGCATATTATTTGAACAGTGCCGTCGCTTGAATTTACACAATACAGATGCTTATGTCTGACACCTGTATACTGTATCAGGACTGAATACTGCATGACAGTGCATGAATTGCTTGTTGATCCCCCAAAAAATATTGACAAAGCGCATGCGCATCTGTCAGCATTTGAAAATATTTCTCCTAATACCTGGAATACCACTGGAATAGCTATGTAATACCACAGGATTACCGTATAATACTCCTGGAATAACTCGATAATACCAGATAATACCTCTTTATTACCTGGGAATACCAAGTATTACCATGGGATTGCCACGTAATACAAAGATTTATCCAGGAATACCTTTATTACCTTTCAGCTTGTACACTAGAATACCTAGGGTGGTTTCCGCCCCGGCTTGCACTTGACCGAATTTTTATCTTGTAACTTGTTGCTAAAATTAATTTAGTTCTATTATTATAATTTTCCACTCATACTTAAATTACCCATTTCCTTATAAATTTGCGAAAGACCTCAAAAATAAACTCATACTACAAAACTTAATAGCCTTATTTCTACATCTTGTCAATTTAAACCTTTGATTATCAAATTAGATTGGTTTTAATCATAGTGAATCAGGTTGTTAAAGTAAAAATTCCATATTTCTGTTGTTCCATAATACAAGATTTTTTCTCCAATAAAGAAATATTCAAAAATGAATTTATCAAGTGAGGCGGATGTCAGGGATTCCTTATCTGTATATTATAATTTTCCACTCATACCTAAATTTCCCATTTCCTTATAAATTTGCGAAAGAACTCAAAAATAAACTCATACTACAAAACTTGGTAGCCTTATTTCTACATCTTGTCAATTTAAACCTGTGATTATCAAATTAGATTGGTTTTAATCATAGTGAATCAGGTTGTTAAAGTAAAAATTCCATATTTCTGTTGTGCCATAATACCAGATTTTTGCTCCAATAAAGAAATATTCAAAAATGAATTTATCAAGTGAGGCGGATGTCAGGGATTCCTTATCTGTATACATATATATTTAAGCTTCCTGTATGGAACTGAATATTAAATTTTAAAAAATGACGATATACGCACTGTTATAACAACCACCCAAAGTATTTTATTCTAGGATTTGAGGTACAACATATAAATTGCCTAATATTCTAAACGATCTATTGTTGGAAGACACGATTTAAAGATATTTTTATGAGTTTCCCTAACTTTTACTTAAAAAAAGGACTGCTAATTGACTTTCAAATCTATGTATTAATTTAATAAACATGGACACCTCTCCCTTTATTAGCATCTAGACAAATTGTAATCCTAACTGCCATTTATTCCCAAAAATAAGTAAGTATTGTCACGTAGACCTAAGGGTATAAAACTGTTCGGACTAAGTTTTTAAGTAGTACCTAGTAGTAGATACGTTATTATCTGGTTTTTAACAATGCTTCTTGAATCCTTCTTTCTCTATGTGTAAATAAAGTTAAAAGTGCGACAAAGTTGTTTGGTTTGCGAAGTTACCAGAATTCTAACAGTACTAGCTCTTTAAAAAAAAATTACTTGCCGGTGTTGCTAACTCCATATTTTGAAGTTCATTTAAAGCTCCCTGTATCCCCATACAGAAAAGAAAATTCTAGTCAAGATTTAAACACTCAACCGGCAACACTCATGGCAAAAATTAAACTTTCTTGTGGTACTTTCCTGACCCAAGAATTCGCGTTTCTTGGGATAAGACAGTGTAATGTACCCATCTACTCAGATATACATATTTGATCATTTTCTTACATACATACTAGGGTTACCACCTTTTTTATGCGTCCGGGGAGGACAAGTCAATTGTCGGGTGTATACGGTGAGGGGGGAGGGGTGTAGTACTAAATATAAAGAACAAACTTAGTGTAGGCATTACCTCTTGCTCAATAATATTACAATTGTCTTGGGGGGATTTTTGTCGTTAGACGGGGACAAGAGGACTATAGTAAGAGTAGTAAAGGTTGATGCTCCCCGAGTCTCCGCATGCGCAGTAGGGTCGACCTTGAACGCCCAGGTGTGCTATTGTTATTTGGCCTTGATATGCGCAGGTGTTATTCCAAGGTCAAGGTCAAGAACTTGGCCTTGAACGCGAGCAGATGTTTCTTTGTTTGGTGATGACCAGGTGTACGATGCTTATTTCAAGGTTACATTTGCGGTGCATATTTTCAATGAATGCGAGCAGCTGTTTCTTGCTTGGCCTTGAACGCGAGCAGATGTTTCTTTGTTTGGTGATGACCAGGTGGACGACGCTTATTTCAAGGTTACATTTGTTTTGTATTTTTCGAGGTCGTCGGATGTATTCCTCCCACCATAAATAAATACTTGACCTTGGATTACTTCCTAATAAATATGGCTCATTTCGAAAATAGCTTTCATTGTCACTCATACATCGTATGCGTTAACTGTTGCTTTGGCATATAAAGTATTGTGTTTGTGGTGTGTTCTACAAGTGTTTATTCAAGGTACTTGACAGTAATTGTTTTTATTGTATTTTAAATCATGAGCATTTCAAAGCAGACCATAGCCGAAATTAATAATATGATAAACCAAGATATTCAATTTCTGGAACGTAGAAAATTCTCTACATTAACGGTGGGCAAAATTTATATGATAAAAAAAATTAATTCTTTGACTTCACGTTTTGGAAAAGCCATTATCGTCACATTGTTTGATCCAACACATCAAGCAACATTTGAAACATTTTTACCATCACGCGTAGCTGAAATTCTGACAGAGGATACTATTGAAATGATGAATAACTCCGGTGATCAGTACACCTTAACTTATTTGGGGCAAAGCTCACATGTATTCTCTGGAGGTAATACTAGAGCGTTGTTAAATTTTGGTTGTTTGTAATATATTGTTGATTAGGCTATTTTAATGTTGATTTAAAATGTAATAAAATAGTTCTTGTTAAGTATATATCGAAAAACACACACTCACACACAATCACATGTCCATTATTTTCTATTTAAGATGTGTGACTGCCCTACTGTCATTGAAAATCGAGATATGTACATTAATTGGTTATCATGTAAATTAAGAGAGCTGGCTGAAGAAATACTACACTTTGCAAATTATGGTAAATCCGATGTGGGTTTTAGTGAAAGTCAGTATAGGAAGTATATGAAAGACGCCGTAAATTTCACGGCTGGAGCACATACGTGCGAGAAATACCTATATGGAACCATTGATCTGGACGAATTTTGCGCTGGAATGATAAATGAAGAATTGGGAAGCTACCTATTCGAAGTGCCTCATTTACCCGATGAATTAGCTAGAAAATATGGCTTGGCTCCCGCAGATGATACCACTATTCTTGATGACCTTGGAAATAAAGCAGTCACCAATGAAGTTGATAGTAAAGCATTGGGTACTGTTAGCGATGACGAGATGGAGTGTGTTCAAGAAGATGAAGAAAATCTTTAATTCATTGTATAATATAATAACATGAGATGTTAAATAAATGATTATGTACCTAAATTATTGTTTAATTTTTTATAAATAGGCAACCTTCACAAAAATCACATCAGTTTAAGCTAAAAATGGGTCGTGTTAACAACACAATTGATAAATTTGGGCGCCAAAAATTTAATGACCAAAATCACATTGTTCTTGTTGGACAACCAGGAGTTGGATTTAGATTGACCGATGATGGTCAATATGATATACAAGGGAAATCTTTAACTAATGTAGCACCACCAAAGAATCCTGGGGATGCCGCTAATCAGGAATATGTTCTTGAACAAAGGCGTGAAATTATTAAAAAACTTAGTGAATTAGTGAATAATGATGTTTTGGAATATGTTAGAAAAGAACTTAATGAAATGAATAAAAAGCTTGCTGAAGAGGCGAATGAAGATTTTTTGCAATCTGTTACAAAAAGACTTAAGGAAATCGATTCAAAATTGTTGAATCAAGAAAAAGCTATTCAGCGTATACGTATTACGCGCATGTAGATAAAGAAACAAGTCTATTCTGTGTATGGTGACCTCGATTTTACATGGGATATGAGAGTGGAGGGGTTTGAAGGTCACCTAACAGATACAAATAGAGGCACAAAACTTTCTTGTTTCAGTCTGCATTTCAGTACTTCCAGAATACTACATAGTAATTTATTTTCTCAAAATGCAGTCACCAAAAAGTGAACGTCAAATTGCAGTTGTTCGCCCATTCTCTGTAAACGGTCGTCAGATGTGTGCCAATTGCGAAAATTGGGAATTTATTAGTGGAATAATGGGTTTCTGTGAATGGTGTCAAAATGAGTACCATAAGAAACATGGGATGAAATCACCGCAACAAATATCTCGTGAAAATTCTAGTGAATCTCTGCAAAGTCTCGCTGTCTCAGTGGGAGGTTCATCAGAACATAATAATCACGATACGCCGGAATTCAGTCAAGAAGGGCAGCGCTGGACTTCTTCAAGCAATTTTGAAGATCTCGAAATAATTAACGAATCACCGCAAAGTCCTGTTTTCTTAGAAGGAGGAGGAGGAGGAGTAGGGGGAGGAGGTTCATCAGAACGTAATAATAGTGAGACCATGGAATTCGACCAAGAAGGGCAGCGCTGGTAATTCCGAAAAATAGAGACAATTTAGATATAGTGTAAAAGTTTCTTATGATAGTCATGTAATTTTAAATTTATGTGAAAAAGTGCGTTTTTCTAATGATAGTGTGTATGTATTATTTAAATCTTAATAAAAATCTTTTTGTACTAAATATGTTTATTATTCACCATACATTTGAATTAACAAATCGCTCTTGATATATATTATTTCTGTGGTTCCGTTCTAAAATCCTCGCTAGCATTACATCCATTTTTCCAATTCTCCTTTGAAAACGATATCTATCAAGTATTAGTTGCTGAAAATTACTTTGTCTGGCTTGTCTATATGCAAAACACCAAACAGACATACGGTGGATAATATTTCTTTCTTCGTCAAATCTTACTTGCTTCATGGTGTATTGTAAAATGAATTTTTATTAGTTATGTCATTTATATATAGGCTGAACATAAAGAGAGTGAATTAGTTTTACTTTAAAATGGGTCGTGTTAACAACACAATTGATAAATTTGGTCGACAGAAAACTCCTGTTTGTAACAACTTATCGCGAGGGTTGCCCGGAATCGGATTTAAACTTACTTCAGATGGACATTTTGATATAGAGGGAAAATTATTAAGGAATGTTGCCCAACCGATAAATGATAATGATGCTGCTACCAAAGAATATGTCCTTACGGAAGTTCATCAACTTGGTTCGCAGATAAATACCATACTTAGTAATGTGCTAGTACCGGTTTTTCAAAAAATGTTTGAAGATGATGAGACCAAAATTACGTACCTTAAGGAAAAAATGTATCAAATTCACTCACATGCTGCACGGTATACTACAACGAAGATAAAGGATCCAAAAAAACCAAAATGGAAACCAACCTAGATAAAGTTCTATTTAAAAACATAATTATACTGTTAAATTGAAAATAAAACGAATAATTATGAAAAGCAATATTTATTTTTATTATTTATAATGCATACATACGTAACGTAAAACCTATTTGATAATATTTATACAATATCTGATTTGTCTATCCAAGAATTAAATTGATTTGGAAAACCTAACCATTTTACAAACAATTGATCGTTTTGATTGTTCTTGCGTTTTCTAAGAATTTTCTCAACTAAATAAACACCAGGGCTAGCTGTCTTTTGCAGTTCTGCTTCGTAAAAACATCCTTTAATAGGTTGACCTTCCAATGATTGCAGCAAGTAGGTGGGTGGATTTGTAATATTAACTTTTGCTATTTCAAACAGTTCCGTGGACCAGGAAGGCGTATATCCTTTGTCAAATACACCTTTGTACTTGCTAATGCGAACAACGTCACCCAAATGAAATTTTTTTTTCTTCGGAGCAATTTTCAAATAGTCATATGCTTTAATAGGGGTATCCTCTTTTACACTGTTAGGCTTCATTCCAATGGTGCGGTGTTTAGTGTTATTATAGGTCTTCGTTATAGCTGGTAATATTTGTAACCATCTGTAAGAACCTCTAGCCGAGAATTGTTTATATAACTTATTTTTCAAAGTTCTTATAACACGCTCAACAATTGCCGCTTTTTTCGTGCTATATGTGGAATAATGGTTTATATTATATTTTTTCATGAGGGCTTGAAAGGTGCTATTATAAAATTCCTTTCCTTGATCACTCTGTAAATTGTTTGGTGCATATGATGCTTCTTCAATGATGCTTTTCATGGCATTCGTAACTTCAACACCGGTCTTATTCTTAACTGCTTTGGTGTACACGAATTTGGAGTAACAGTTTATACATACAACAATGTAACGGTAACCATCATTGTCAGTAGCATATTGCTGCATTTCCGCCAAATCAATTTGCCACAAATCTCGATATCCTTTTATGACTGTACGTCTTCTAACAAAATTTTTCCTTGCTGTCCTATGTAATTCATTTACGACTTTAATTTTTTCTCGGCTAGGATCCATATTATAAGGTTCCACGTCTTATCAGACACTGAGGATGGCAACTACGTGCAAAACTTAATATATTATTCCTTCTTCTCGAAGCTCTTCCATAATTGACATAATCTCATTATCATGTCCGGTATGTCCAGCTACTTTTGACCCCCACAATAATCGTAATCTATCCACTAACTCCTTAGGTTTATTCCAATAAACATATTGAGATGATTTCGACGATAGGCGCTTTTTTGCTGGTAGTTGGATTTTGTTGTCGCCTTTTTTTCTTCCTACACCACCACCACCACCCAGTTTAGTTCCCGTAATTAGCGGTTTTATGATTCGTAAATATTTTCTCCATCGGGTTTCTCTTAAACCACGTTTCTTGTCATAACCGTCGTATGCCGCATCGGTCAATTTCAAAATGGTTTGGTATTTTCGAAGTACATCTAGATTAATTTCGTCTTCATTACCTAGGAGTGGTGGATTTTTTAGAAAAATCAAATCGTAAAGATCAGCCGTTCCATCGAATTCAGCAATGTTTGTTTTGTTCTTGTATAACACCATCTTTCCGTTTGTTAGAAAACGAACCACTAAGTTGCCAATATATTTTGTTGATTTATTTTCTTTTTTACCAAAGCGTACACCATACACGGTATCATAATGAGATGGCTCCAATTTTAATCCATTTAAATAATCTTGAATAGTTTTTGCGGCTGAACTGCTACCACTTGATGTGTGTGGTGATGTGTGAGATGATGTTATCGTTGAAGGGGAAGGGGTTTCGAACAGTGACCCACGATTTCCACGTTTCGGTGTAGGAATCGGTGTAGATGTTTCAAAATCCGCTTCTGTTGGATGTTCTTCAAACATTTTCGCCATTCCCACCGAGCTGCTGCTGCTGCTACTCCGACTTTGTGGTTTAGTCGTAGTACTTGATTTTTTAGTTACGTACTGCTGCTGCTGCTGCTTTACGGCTTTAGATATAGATTCTAGTGGTTTAGAAACTGGTTCATAAAACTTTTCCAAATCATGTTCATTCTGCACTTTAGCTGCTTTAATTTGTTTAAATTTTTTTCTAACCGCATTTGTAGTTTCCAGTAGCTTTCGTTTTAATTCGATTTCTTCATTCATGATGCTTTCAAAGCACCGTTCAACGATGAAATGATTATCCAAGTTATTATTATAGGAATATATAACTATCGAATCCCTTGCGGTATCTGCCCGAATTTACATCACTATCCTTGTCAATAACTAAAAAACCATATTTATTATCCCAACATTTAGCACACATCTCTTGAAATTGTGTAAACGTCAGGTCGGGTGAAACGTGATCGGAAAATATATGTTTCATATTCATCTCATCTTGTTTAAACATAATAATGAAGTTGGCATTATCCCGGACGAGCTGCTTAGGAACACGAGAATACGTTTGCGCCAAGTAAAAGGCATCCACATTTTTGTGACGTCCCATGCTAAAATACGATCTTATAACGTCCTGTTTCTCACACATAACGTCATCAAAAATAAATATTGAATTAGGTTTAGCATCTGACGGTTCCACAATGTTATTTGCGTCGCTAAAAGCGTAGTAGCCAAGACCTTTGATTGGAGATAAAATTGTCTTTAAATATTCATATTTTGGTTGATAGAGCGACTTTGAGTAGATATAAACATTTTCGAAACGCAGTCCCGATGGGTGAGTAAGCAGCGAAATCATAACATTTGTTTTTCCACAGTTTGAAGGTCCTATTAATAATCCACGAATAGATGACGGTAGCAAAGGACCATGTCTTTTAAATAATTTTTGTTCTAGTCCAGAGCCGACCTTTACATCGAGATTATCGACGGGAAGTTTTTGTTTAAGATTGACGATACGCATCTTAACAAAATCTATATTTTATACTGAACTTTCACGTAAACTATCATTCAGATGTCGCTCGTCAGACGAAGTAGACGGTCTCGTTTATCAAGTAAGACTGGAAGCGGTATTGTTAATTCAGTAATTAATAGGCTACCGTTCGAGTTACACATTCCAGGCTATCAGTATTGCGGGCCCGGGACGAAAATAGTAAAACGTGTGGCAAGAGGAGATCAAGGAATTAATTCTTTGGATGTCGCATGCAAAAAACACGATTTAGCCTATTTGCGTAATAGTGAAAATTTAAGTGCTCGCCACCAAGCAGATCAGGAACTCGAGCAAAGCGCGTGGAAAAGAGTAAAATCTAAAGATTCTAGCGCTGGTGAAAAAGCTGCAGCTTGGTTGGTAACCAACATTATGAAAGCGAAACAACGTTTTGGTATGGGTGTATCATCATCAAAATCGAGAAAAGCATCCACTAGAGGTAAACGTCGCTTCCAGCGCCGCCGCCGCCACACTAAAGGAAATGGCGTCGGTAAACATAAGCGAGTACACAAAGTAGCTTTTGGATCATCTATTAGACGACCCGTTCGATCAGAATTGTTAAAAGCTGGTGGGAAAAAACTTATCGAGAAAAATATCATGAAAGCATCGAAAATAGCTGCAGTAGCTGCACGTAAATCCCTAAGAATAGCCGGTGGCAAACGAAAAATTCGCACGCCTAGAATCATTCCAATTCCGAAGACTGGGGGGATATTACCGTTAATACCAATATTTGCAGGACTATCCGCCTTAGGTTCATTAGCAGGTGGTGCAGCAGGCATCGTGCGTGCCGTAAAAGCAGTAAAAAAGTCGACTGCAGAAAAAATAGGTACCGGCTTACATCTAAGTTCAAGAGGAAATGGATTATATTTGAAACCATATCGCACAGGTTTGGGATTATTTATAAACAACAGCAAAAATAAGAAATCAAAAAACTAATAGAATCCCTACCTCAAAGACCACTATCCAATATTGATATAGAAAAGTACGCCTTAAAAATGAAAATACCACACTTTCGAGGCGTATATATGAGAGATTCATTACCTGTACGCGGTCCCAAACGTTATGAGGCCGCCATTATAAATTTGGATAGTATGTCGGGTGTAGGGACTCATTGGGTAGCATATAGAAAAAGCAATTCTGATGTAACATACTACGATAGTTTCGGTGATTTACCCCCACCTATGGAATTGGTACGATATCTGCAGATGGGTTCCGAAGCGACGAAGAAAATTTACTATACATACGACCGTCAACAAGAATTTGGAACAGTCTGGTGTGGACATTTGTGTTTGAAGTTTCTTTTACAATCATAAAAAAGTATGTCTTTGACACCCCAAATGGAACGTGACAACTACACCAAAATGTTGCTATCACTTAAAGCATATCGTGAAGTCGGAGGATTACAAAAAATGACAGCTGAACAGTTAGAAAATACGCCCAAAGAAGTGTTGATCGCATTAGCTCCAAATGAAATAGCACTAGTTTGGGATAGGTTACCTAATCACCTAAAAAGTGACGTCGATATATTGAAATATCAATACTGTTTCGAACATTATAATAGCAATAATTCAGATTCGGACGAGGGCGATGGACCGATACCAAAAAAAATATTTTGTTGTTATTGCAAAATTAACGATGTGAATATAAAGGCAGAAAACAGTTTAAAAACGTCCAAAGGAATAAAGCAACGCTTCAGCTTAAATCCATTTAACTGTTGCAAACAGCAATAAAATAGCTACACAAATAGTTTCGTGGTCAGTCATGTCTTACACATTCACTCTAACAGGACATTCAAGTGTCTTAAGTGCGGATTTTTACCCACCCATCGAGTTAAATACAACAAGCAAATATGGAGTTGCACTGCTGGGATTTTACACATATAATTCGATTTTTAATATCGACGAAAGCAATAATTCATTCAGCCATTTGAAAACAGCTATACCAAAGCATTTAAGGATTCCACCAGGAGCTTACGAAATTAATGAAATAGCAAAAGCCATGTACACCGCTTTAAAAGAGTCATGCAATGAAGTTGGTGCCGATTTATTTTCATTAACAGCCAATAATAATACGTTAAAATGTGAGCTAAAGTCAAAATATAGCATCGATTTCCGAGGTAGCAATAGTATCGGCAAAGTGCTCGGATTTGGCTCTGTGCTGCTGCAAGGTGGACAAAGACACGAATCAAGTACCATCGTGGACATAATGAAAGTGCGCATCGTACGTGTGGATTGTAATATAATTTCCGGAGCATACCTGAATTCTTTGGAAAGTCATACGTTATTTGAATTTGATATTGACGTCGAACCCGGTTACAAAATCTCCAAAGAACCGCAAAATAATATTTATATGCCGATAATGCCGGATGGTCGTCAGTTTATCGACAACATTACTCTACGCATCTTGGACGATAGCGGTGATTTGATCGATTTTCGAGGTGAGAAAATAATAGTTAAACTAGAGTTGAAAAAAATCGTATAATGGGTTTTTGCTTTAACCGTCAACTGCATAAGCTGTCAACAATTCAAGATTCAGTTAAACGACATAAAAGTAAGCAGACAACACAGTCAAGGTTCATTCGCAAGTCAGACGGACGATCGAAAACACATCCGCACAGCAATCGCCAGCTCTCCGTGAAAGATTGCAAATTTCTACAATCGATCGGTTTGAAAGTGAGAAAAATTAGAAAATGATGGCCGCTAGCAGTGACAAAATCGAAGTTTTTACCGAACCCATTTTTGATAACTCCATTATTAGTTTTCAAGAACACACATATAAACCTTACGGTTCTCCAACATTCCGCAATTCCGATGAAATTCGTATACCTGTACACTTTCAAGATATCATTTTGGATATATCGGATAGTTACATTTACATCGAAGGAACATTTAAACCCAAAGATGTTAGTAAGAAATGTTATCTATCAAATAATGCCATCGCCTTTCTATTCGACGAATGTCGTTATGAAATGGGAGGGGAGCAAGTTGCCGTCGTTCGGAAACCCGGAATTACCACAACGATGAAAACTATGGTGTCATTGGGTGCCGCACAAAATAGAGCTCTCATGGCATGCGGATGGGGTCTAGACGAAGCAAATCAAGGGATACTAGATTCCACAAGTAACGTGTTCTCCGGCAAGCTTCCTCTAAAATATCTCATGGGTTTCGCAGAGGATTATTCAAAGGGTATTTTTAACGTCAAGCAAGAGTTGATTTTAATTATCGCCCGCACTTTCAACAATTGCTATATCGGCGAAGTAGATGCAGACATTTCAATTGAAAAAATTGAATGGAAAATTCGTCACATTATTCCAGACGATCGACAGAAGTTAAAGATATTATCACGCATGAATAAAGGTGGCAGTAACGCAAACGTTCCAATGGCTTACCGTAAATGGGATCTTTACGAGCTACCTTCTTTGAGAGAAACATCGTCAGACGTATGGGCCTTAAGAACTAGCACGAGTCTCGAAAAACCGAGATATTTGATTATCGGTTTTCAACCAACTAGCTCTTCCGACAACAGAGCAAAAGATAGCACACAATTTACAACGGCCGATATAAGTGATATTAGGCTCTATCTGAACTCTGCCGTATTTCCGTACGAAAGATGGAATTTAGATTTTTCAAAGAAACTGTATGCCGCAGCCTATTATAATTATGAGAATTTTCAAGCTAGCTACTACCAGCGAGAACTGAGCGATCCTATGATGAGTTTTGCCGACTATCTGCAAAATCCGTTATTCGTAATCGATTGCAGTCACCAACCAGAAGCCGTTAGGACGTCCACAGTGGACGTGAAATTGGAGTTCGAAACACGCAAAAGTAAATTTCCTAAAGACATTAAAGTGTACGCGTTAGTTATTCACGATGCATTTTTTAGCTACAATATACTTAATGGTTCTGTTACTAACAAATCAATACATTAGTTTGAAGTTGTGTAATTCTCCAAATTATGTACTCTAGTATTTAAAATAAACTTATAAACGACATATTTGAGTTTTATTTTTACTACATACGACAATTTCATAATTTTTTTAAGGCATTTCCCAACACTTTACGGAAAAAGTGTAAGTCACAAAAGATTTGGAGTCATTTAAACTATTTTTGGGCATTTTTTAAATTTCGAAAAAATAAGAAATAAAGATTTTCAATTTTTTTAGCATTTTCATAAATTTTTTTAAGGCATTTCCCGACATTTTATGGAAAACTTTTATAAGACTAAAACGTTCCTTTTACTGCCCTTAACCCATTTCCAAGGTTATTTTTTAAAAATTCCAAAAATAAGTAAAATCTTCCGACACGAGACGACTTAGTACGAGACTACACGAGACGCAGAAGCCATAGGGGCACTTGGGACCGACATACTTATTTTTTGGAATTTTTAAAAAATTACCTCGGAAATGGGTTAAGGGCAGTAAAAGAAACGTATTACTCTTATACAAGTTTTGCATAAAATGTCGGGAAATGCCTTAAAAAAATTTATGAAAATGCTAAAAAAATTGAAAATCTTTATTTCTTATTTTTTCGAAATTTAAAAAATACCAAAAAATAGTTTAAGTGAGTCCAAATCTTTTGTGACTTACACTTTTTCCGTAAAGTGTTGGGAAATGCCTTAAAAAAATTATGAAAAAAAATTATGAAAAATGTTCATAATTTTTTAAGGCATTTCCCGACACTTTACAGCAAAGGTGTAAATCACAAAAGATTTGGACTCATTTAAACTATTTTTTGACATTTTTTAAATTTGAAAAAAATTAGAAATAAAGATTTTCAATTTTTTTAGCATTTTCATAAATTTTTTTAAGGCATTTCCCGACATTTTATGCAAAACTTGTATAAGAGTAATACGTTTCTTTTACTGCCCTTAACCCATTTCCGAGGTAATTGTTTAAAAATTCCAAAAAATAAGTATGTCGGTCCCAAGTGCCCCTATGGCTTCTGCGTCTCGTGTAGTCTCGTACTAAGTCGTCTCGTGTCGGAAGATTTTACTTATTTTTGGAATTTTTAAAAAATAACCTTGGAAATGGGTTAAGGGCAGTAAAAGGAACGTATTACTCTTATACAAGTTTTGCATAAAATGTCGGGAAATGCCTTAAAAAAATTTATGAAAATGCTAAAAAAATTGAAAATCTTTATTTCTTATTTTTTCGAAATTTAAAAAATACCAAAAAATAGTTTAAATGAGTCCAAATCTTTTGTGACTTACACTTTTTCCGTAAAGTGTTGGGAAATGCCTTAAAAAAATTATGAAAAAAAATTATGAAAAACGTTCATAATTTTTTAAGGCATTTCCCGACACTTTACAGCAAAGGTGTAAATCACAAAAGATTTGGACTCATTTAAACTATTTTTTGACATTTTTTAAATTGGAAAAAAATTAGAAATAAAGATTTTCAATTTTTTTAGCATTTTCATAAATTTTTTTAAGGCATTTCCCGACATTTTATGCAAAACTTGTATAAGAGTAATACGTTTCTTTTACTGCCCTTAACCCATTTCCGAGGTAATTGTTTAAAAATTCCAAAAAATAAGTATGTCGGTCCCAAGTGCCCCTATGGCTTCTGCGTCTCGTGTAGTCTCGTACTAAGTCGTCTCGTGTCGGAAGATTTTACTTATTTTTGGAATTTTTAAAAAATAACCTTGGAAATGGGTTAAGGGCAGTAAAAGGAACGTATTACTCTTATACAAGTTTTGCATAAAATGTCGGGAAATGCCTTAAAAAAATTTATGAAAATGCTAAAAAAATTGAAAATCTTTATTTCTTATTTTTTCGAAATTTAAAAAATGCCAAAAAATAGTTCAAATTAATCAAAATCTTTTGTGCTTTCCACTTTTGCCGTAGATGGTCGGGAAATGCCTTAAAAAAATTGATGAAAATGGTGAAAAATCAAAAATCTTTATTTTTCATTATTTTCAAATTTTAAAAATGCTAAAAATACTTTAAATCAATCCGCTATGCTACACTGGGGGTGGTAGGGGTGGGGGTGGGTTGTGGTGGGGGAAGCTGAGCTCTTTAAAAGCAGCTCGGCTCGACTGCTTACTTCATTACATTCGCTCATCTCAACATGGCATCATCAGATGATGATGGATACTTAAGCGATGATACTCCTAGGAATTTGGATAATTGGGCTCTAAGACAGAGGAAAGTTTTCCCCGTCCGATCCCGCCGGGTGTGCAAGACCTTAAACCTGGTGAAGGTGGGTAATGACGAGTGGTGTATTGGCTGCTATGCCGACTTGGAAAACAAGTCGGCTGGTGACCAATTCTTCAGTGGTCATGTAACCCAAGATTTCGGTAGTCGCGCGCACATACCGAACTGCAAAGGTTGTGGAGTAGCTCTTGGTACTCTACAACATCAGAGTGCGTGCCTTATTTGTAATCGAGCCTGATTACAAATAAGATATCCCGTGAAAAACGGTCCTTTTCAGGGCCACAGAATGTTTCATCGTAGTTTTAGTTACCTAATGCCATAGTATATGTGGTGTTAGATAGAAAATTATATAAGTCCAGTTGGATCGAGTATAATTTTCCTTGCAAAATCCGTCCTTTTCAGGATGACAGGATATTTTGATCTTACTTGTATTTATCTAATGTCACGACATCTGTGACATTAGATAGAAATTATGTAAGTCCAGACGGATCGAGTATAAGTTTCTTTGTCGGTCACATTTCCAGAACACAATTACACCATTTTTGAGAACTAAAAGCAGTTTTCGACAGTGAAGTCCGACAGTATCATTTTTGGATGGAGGGCATTTGTATAATAAACTCTAGTTTGTTAGAGGTGAAAAGGTGGGGATGGAGTGGTGGAGGGGGTAGATTATCTCTATTTAAGCGGTTGCGAGCGAGTCACAGAATCACTTCATTTTTAAATCTGATAGTTACCAGATCTAAATATGAATCCTGAACGTCCATTAAGTCGTGGTTCGTCGATTTGGAGCGACGAGACGGTCGACATGAACGAAGTCGACGAACAAGTCTTTGATGACTTTGACGACATAGAGCAGGGCATATTGGATGCTATCGAGTGGGACGAGGATGATTTGCGACCACTCGAAGAACCTGAGTTCGATTGGGGAGTCGAACTGCCCAACGACGATGCAGAGTTGTCGGCTGACGAGATGGAGCCGGACTCCAGTACCGATTGGGTACCACCACCGCCGCCGGAAGATCATGACGGTCCGGCCGATTCATCCACTTGGTGGATCACGGACCATCAGGATGAAGATGGTCCAGCGGATTCCACCAACTGATCCCGGAACCATGCCCGCCCCGACCTACCCCGACAAAATCAGTCCTTTTCAGGACTACAAAATATTTGATCGTAGTTTGTAGTTGATTCATGTCACATCTCATGTAACATGATATTTCTCAAGAATTAATTTCTTTTGGAAAATATTGTGTTACTCTGTAAAGACATGTACGTTCTTACCGTACGTTAGAACTAGCTAAATTTCTAGTAAGTTCTCTACGAAAAGCTGAGAGTTTGGTCTATTATCTTACTTGTAGTAAAATTCACATTTTATTACAAATAAGATGCATGTTTTTAGGCATTGTAACGGGTAGCCTCTCTTCACAGACATAACACTTTATCGCATACTTAAGTTGTGTGCATCTAACGATTACACACCTAAAGTTACGGCCCTACATTTTCCGTCTATTCGTTTTTTCTATTTTGCATTTTTACACTATTTTTGTGTGTAACTTCCGTATACTTATTTTAGAAATAAAAAATATTGTTTCATTTAACTTTTTTTTATTATCATATATACAAAAACATTTTCTTTTACTTATATATATATATATATATATATATATATATATATATATATATATATATATATATATATATATATATATATATATATATATATATACATTACTATTACAAAAATAACTTAACTCTATATTTACAATAAAATTCTAAAACTACTTCTTATACGTTAAATTATTTATTGCTTCGAGTCTTTTAACGCACTTCTCTCTTGTCCTTTTATTTTCCTCCATTTTCACCCGCAGTTCATTCATTTGTCTTTCAAAGTCCACCTCATCACTATCACACTTTTTTAGTTCTCGTAGTAGTTTTTCCCTAGCACTATACGCCGCGGAGAAGACGCACTTTTGGCTCGCCGAAAACTCGTTCAACCAGTCCGGCTCTTCAGCAGTTGTTGTTGACTGCTGCGATTCCTCGTACGATCGCTTGCATCGCATCTTGACCGGTTTGCGGCACTTCCCACGTCCTATTGTTGGTGATAGTGGTGCACCCGCGATCGGCGATTTTTCGTCAGCGTCGGCCACCAACACCATCGGAGGCATGGACTGCGGCGGCTCGGGCGTTGTCGAGTTTGGGCCTTCATTAATTATGACGACCGGTGACAGAGGCTTCGGTGGTTGTGACGTCTCCAAAAAATCGGGGTATTGGACTGGCACTGTTGGTCGCTTGAACACGAATTTCTTCTTCTTCTTCTGTTCACCCTCCATAGCTGCATAAAATTGACTTTTATTGCTGCCGGCTGTCTTTGGCAATTTCAGCAGCTTTTCCAACTTCGTAGTGGGTTGCCGCCTCGCCTTCTTTACCACCACATCACTTATGATATTGATGCGCCCGCCGTCCTTCTCCGTCCAGTTGTTGACGTAATCAACCGCCGAAGCTACTTTTTTCTCACCCACATTCTCTTCTTCCACAAACGCAGTGTTTAGCACGTCGTCATTGTGCCACTCGTCAAACACACCCGGGGTCAGCAGGTCAATAACGTCCTGCCCCATCAACTCTGCTTGGATACTTCCATCCAAGTTAAACGCATTTAACAATGACTCACTACCGGAATTCATTTTTCTAACTAACTCACTGCACTAAACTGACAAATGTATTTACTTGGCGAACTGTTCTAGCGAACTATGAAATGCTCTGCCTAGCAAACCAAATTTATACTTATCACCCCACCATAAACTCCCCCACTCTATCTGACGGTTGATGCTTTGGAGGCCAAACAAGTTCATTCAACTTAAAAGGTTGCGTTCTACGGCTAAACAGCGATTCAAGGACATATTTTCAAGGTAATCGTGTGTCCTTACTTCTGTTATTGTTTGTGCTCTCAAGGTTATATGACCCAGACAACCCATATTTATAGACACTCTCTTTCCTTCGATGCCTATTATCAGAAACTATAATGTTGCCCGCAGATCAAGATAACAGTCGTCCAGCTGAGACTTTTTCAGGAGCACAAATAATAATTTCTGCTGTTTGCTATAATTGTAAAAGAGAAGTATATATTTGGACTGACCACATGCAATCTTACAGTTACATTGAATTGTTGAGAGTAAGGATTGTTAAGTGTCATTACTGTGGAACGCTGATGTGTCGACGAGGGCCGATTAGCAGATCTGATATGTTGAGAAGACAATGGATGCTACGAGAAGTTTATAAGCCAGACATTAATTAATTTTTATTTTTGTAACTTTATTACTATATTGTAAAATAAAACAACATATTATTGAAACAATTATCTATGTATTTTACTATCCTGCGTTATACAATTTCAACTATTGCTATTACTATAGTGGTTAATAAAACTACGTGACATTGGAGTTAATATTTTTTTATTTTTCTAAAACACAGGCTTTCCAACATTTTTCTAATTATAACTAATATTTTCGGGTAAAAAACTTTGCATAGCTTGTATTAACATATTTAGGTTATCTTCAGGGTTTGTTTCGTAAAACTTTATGTCTGGGTGCCCCCAAGGTAGAGTTTTTGTTGTTGATGGTATAATATAACGTTTATCGTCGTGGTGAGATAAAGCAACTTTATTAGTTATTTCGGTATAAACGTCGTGTTTATAACTTCGAAAGGTTTTCATTTTTCGAAATATCTGACCACCACGTTCTACGATATTCCGATAATCTTCCAGGTGAAGCTGTTTTTCAATTACACGTTTTTTTATACCTTTCGCTTTTTTAATTTCGCTACTGATTGAGTTTATGTAATAAGCTTTGGCTCCGGTACCATAAAAACTTATTATTGGATCACCTGGAAATTCATCCTTCATTCTACCTACTACTGACTGACTTTTTTTTATGTTAAAAATATTTCCTTCGGTATAATTGGATGTATCGAATTTATCCGGATTTTCTGCAATTGTACGATAAAAATTTTCGGTGTAAACTTTTAATATTAACGAATCTGTGTCGGTATACAGTAAAGAAGCATTTTTGCCAAATTTTGCTTTAATGAATGAGTAGAAAAAATCATAAATTACTGTTTTCGACATGTCCAGTATGGAAAATCCGATATAAATTGGTTTATTATAAGTTACCTTTAATCGATCCATATGAATGGCAACGAATTCTTTATTAAAAACCGTTGAACTTTTAAAATAAGGACGAGAAATTAATGCTCGTGCCCCAATTTTACTCCTGTCATTTTCCCATCGGGTAACTAGTTTTATATCATTACGATTCTCCACATTTTCCATGGTCTTGCCAAAAACAGCATTAATGATTAATTTAAAAGTGTCTTTACCAAACTTTGTTGTTGCCCTATTGCGCAAATCTGTATTTAAGTCGATATATGTCTTTAACCACGGGGATTGATTAAATTTTAAAATTCTGTGTGTTTGCATTACCATTAGGCCGTTATTGATTGCTTGTTTTAATGTTCGGTAATGAATGATATATTTCTTTTTATCGTTTAAATTCGGAATTAACTTTGAAAATTTTGCCGATTCCGTGGGTGGTACAATATTTTCAACTAAAAAGGGTAAGTCGGAATGGTCATCATATAGCGTATCCGGATAATGAACGTCAACTTCCAAAACGTATCCTTCTGGACCACTATCATCCACATCCATAATATTTAAATTTAAAATTTCATGCTCTGATAACCATCTAAAGCCGCCAAATGGTAATGCTTGCGACATACTATGACCGTACAGATTTGTTGCATCAAGATAAACAATGAAAGATGATGGTTCGTTAGGATCGTAGTTTGGTACATATATGTTGTTGGCAGCGTGCATCCTTTCTGAACACTGACTTATACCGCCTCGAATACCTTTTTTGAAAAAATGAACCATGTCGATATCAGTCAATAGCTCTAACTCTACCTTAGAAATACGCAACATACAATCAAACGAATAACTTGGAAGGGTATGGTACTGTGCTGGATCCAGTTTATACGTTTCTAAACAAGTATCGCGAAACTGTTCAAAAACATCGGTTAATAATAAAACATCAGATTTCAAATATAAATCCGAATAGTCCCCCAAATTCTTACAATTAAATGTGTCCCACACCTTTTTAGCTCTGTCATAATCTTCATCGCTAATGTGCTCCTCTGACAAACTATCATAAAACTGATTTTTTGTGGGTAAAGTTGGATGGTTCATTTTCTCCATTGAATCGACAAAACTATAGGGAAAAACACCTTTTTTGCGCATTAAATTAAACTGCTCATTATCAGAAAAATATTTTCCTGTTTCCCTGAAACTACCCACAGCTAATCCATTACCCAAATTTTCCAGCGAAGTTGATAGAAATTTAAAACTATCGATGAACCGCAATTTCACATATTTTTTCTTTATTGCCCCACTTTTATTATCGACATAATCGTGAACGTAAATACTTTTCGTAAACGAAATATACTTTTCCTTGCTTTGAGCTAAAACATCGATCTTGTCTCCGTGACGACACAACTCTTTAATAAACATGTGGCAATCGTACCCGCTCAAGTTATGAAATATAATTGGAATAAAATTGGGTAACTTATAATTTAAATTGCAAATCGAATGAGCAGCACCAGGTCTTTTTTTCCCAGTTATGTGACAGTGGTCCTTTACTTTACAATTATTATTTTCAAAAGGTCGTTCACATATACCACATTTTGTGGCATTATTGAACTCCGCTATTTGGTCAGCCGTTAAAGTTTCCATTGCTCTTATATCTCTTAAGTATGTATTGTAAAGAGATCTTAAATCACTTTCAAGTCGCGAAACGAAAACCTGGGCTGCGTCGTTTCCCCGGTAGAGCTCAAATTTTGAAATCGAATCGTCAAAGGAGCACTTTATTAAATACGCAAAAGAATACGGTTCATGTTTGATGCTTTTGACTAAGTAAGAATTTGTGGGATTTGGTTCCACTGTATCCAGTGGTTTAAGCACCGATTCGAAATCCGCGTAAACAACAAACGGTACACGCATTTGCTTTTCTATGTTTTCAAATTTTAATATATTTTCACTTACACTCCTTCCAAATTTATCTATTTTTAAATTTAGTGATGGTGTTAATGAATATTTGTGGTTACAGTCATTTTTTTGGTGTAATATCAAAGATGATTGTGAACTAAAATATATCAAACAACCATCACAAAAATACATTTTATCTCTACGCGATGTAATTTGACTGGAACATAATTTCGATAAGTCTTTTATCCAACAATAATGACTTTTAGAACAACGCGTATCACAAATATGTTCATCATCATCTTTAATACTACAATCCTTTGTTATTAACAACAAGTTGACATGTCTGTTAAGTTTTCTACCCGAATACCTTAATGGACCGACAACTTCGTACTTTAACATATTATTTTCGAAAATTTTTTGCAAACCATAAACGTTAACTGAAATATTATTCATTTCTTCAAATTTTGATATATCACGCAACTTTACTGGAAAGTCTATACCTGTAAAATTCAGCACTCTTGAATAGTGTGGATAAGATCGAATCTGTGATGCCATTCTAGTGGTGGGGCACAAAGCAGACACGATTGACCACGCAAAACAACACTCATCTTGATTAATCACATTGATGATGGCTTTTTTCAATTCGATGAAACGGGGTAGCTTTATATATGAAGATCCACCAAAAGGTTTATATTCATTGACATTTACTTCCAGGTATAGAATTTTTTCCAGAGCCCAACCTACGAAAACACAAAAAGATTGACATAAGTATTTATTTTATTTTTAGTCGTTAATTTATAACATACCTGAATCTTTTTCCTGAAACTCAGTCGATTGAGTCTTCATGGCTTCCACTAATGATTGATATATTTCTTCCAAATCGCTTCCTGAAGTAACAATTTCATTGCGTGTATTAAATGACTTGTCACTGTACATATTATCTTGTGTTGGTAACAGATACCGACCAACAACCACCATATTAACTTTCAAAGCACAACGCACTCTTACTAGGTCACTTACTACCTCTAACACTTTTGCTTTAATTTCATCAAAAAATAATGAATAGTCAGTATGTTCATTATCACTTGATATACGGTATGTGGCAATCCTATTTCTAAAAGCACTGGACACTAGCTCAACACCAGCTGATATTGGTGAACATGCATTACTTTTATGGTGTATTGTTCTTTGATGAGCTGCCATTCGATTTGCTGGTATGGTTATATTGCAGCAAGTGCAAGTACGCACCTCGGATGTTGATGCCCCATCGTCAACTTTTCGCTGTTTTCCACCATGCATATTTTCAAATCGTGCTACGCACGATTCTCGTTTATGTCGTAACATATTATAACTCCGAGTAAATGATTTACCACAATTTTCACACACGTACGCCATGACTTTCAAATTAACTTGCTTGAACCGTTTTACTCAACACAATGTTCTATACTAAAATTTAACCCCCCCTACCCTCATTTATACCGATCCACATTTAGACCCCCCACTCGATCTTCATACCAAAACATGTTACACCCCAGTAATAACTCAAGGTAAACTAACATCACAAATGTAACCTTGAAATAAGCGTCATCCACCTGGTCATCACCAAACAAAGAAACATCTGCTCGCATTCATTGAAAATGTGCACCGCAAATGTAACCTTGAAATAAGCGTCGTCCACCTGGTCATCACCAAACAAAGAAACATCTGCTCGCGTTCAAGGCCAAGCAAATGTAACCTTGAAATAAGCGTCGTACACCTGGTCATCACCAAACAAAGAAACAGCTGCTCGCATTCATTGAAAATATGCACCGCAAATGTAACCTTGAAATAAGCATCGTACACCTGGTCATCACCAAACAAAGAAACATCTGCTCGCGTTCAAGGCCAAGTTCTTGACCTTGACCTTGGAATAACACCTGCGCGTATCAAGGCCAAATAACAATAGCACACCTGGGCGTTCAAGGTCGACCCTACTGCGCATGCGGAGACTCGGGGAGCATCAACCTTTACTACTAGTAAGTATCAAAACGAGGACAGTCGAGGAGGGCTGGCAATCCTAATACATACATACACAGGGTGTCCGAAAAGTGTTAGTCTGGGGGAAAATATGTTTGCTATTAGTAAAGATATAGACACCAAATTTTAGGTGTATCTTATTAGTTAATCAATCTACTTTTTATGTAATTTGGCTTTTTCAACTCCCTTGAGGAGTGACGCTAGGAAGTTGAGGTCAACAATTTTAAATGCAGCCCTACGCCGCACACTGGGGTAAGGAAGCCTCAAACCTGGCAATAAATGTTAAAACCAAATACGATATAGACATTTGTTTCTATAAAATTTTATTAGCCTACTAACCAGCCCCCATCGAAATTCGAAACGGTATGCGATGTTCGCTGGTGTTCTTTCTATCCCCCCCAAAACGTGCTGTAAATGCAACTGATTTGCGGCATTTACAGGTATTGTGTTTCGGTGGCTTTAAAGCCAAATAGTGTGCCACGATTTGATCGGAATAAGTAAATATTTCTAAAATATAACTATGCAGCCTTAAAGCTCAGGTATGTATTGATATTTTAACAAATTAAAAGTTATATTTAATTATTAAATATTATATTTAAGAAACTTTTTAGAGGCCTTTTGACGAAGAGTACTGAAATATGGCATAGCTGTATACTAGGTATACCTCATAACAATTTTCTCACCAGTAAAAAAACTATGTTTCATTCCTATATCTTGTAAATTATTAGTAGAAAATCTAACAAAAAAAAAAAAAGATGTGCATAATAATGTCCTAAGTTTTAAAAAAATTAGGACATTGAATTTTTTTTAAATACGAATAAACAAAAAATTGCTGTGCGGAATACTTATCACGCGAGCTTGACTCGCACTTGATCACTTATTTAAGATCACTAAAAGCAATAAAATGAAATATCCAGCTTTGAAATTCGATTAAACAGTAGTTGATTTAATGTCAGTGTTGTACCTTATTTTAACTGTCTTCAAAAAAGAAACATTTTACAGCAAACCCGAGGTCTGTTCTTAATTCGTTTTTAAAGCAAGCCTTTAAAAACTAAAAATCGTGGAAAAAAATTTAAATACCTTTATTTCTCCTATTACTTTAAAAGTTGTTCAAAATATCCACTATGAACTTCTTGGCAGTAATAAAATCGATTTTGGAACCCGGTTCTCACATTTTCGAGAATGGCAGGTGTTTACGGTTGCTATGTTCATGTCCCTACGTACCGACAAAGGTATCAAAAGTCCCGATTGACGTTATCAAGGTTCTTTTAATTAAATTTTAAAAGGCACGCGCACCAACAAACGTAATTTTGAAAGATTTTTAAAAAGAAAGCTTTTGCTTATAACGCACTACAATGGCGTGGTGCAGTAGACCTCTATCTTGCGGATTTGTGCGTACCGTCGGCGTCGCGTCGGTGTTCTTTGGAAACCAGTTCACTTGACGTCTAGCGGTTACTATTAATAGTTCAAGTCATTTCTAAAATTCAACGTTTTCGACTGGATATCCCTGTCTCAAATTCCAGAATGGGAAAAGTTGGAAGAAACAGTTATCAAAGCGCACAACCATTTCGAGCAGCCCGCCCTCTATTTTCGCGGCTAGTTGCGTTACAGGACTGAAGTTTTTCTGGGGTGTTAAAGTTACCAAAAAGAAGCAGTATATTCCAAATTTCACACGTCTAGGTGGAATATTTTCCAAGATACGAGTGTCCAAGAATCACAATCTCGGCCACTCACTGACTGACTGATAGATTATCATAAATCTGGGGTACTTCCAATCGAGCTAGAGCTTTGAAATTTCTTGAAATCGTGTAAAAGGTGATAATTACGAGAAAAATCGAAAATCAATAGAAATCCAACATGGCGGAAAATCCAACGGCAACATGGCAGATTCTGACACGAAATAGGTAGCCACTTCTGCTTTACAAAGTTAGATTTGTACGTAGTGTAGCTGTTATCACACCCGCCTAACCCGCGAATGATGCCCGGTTCGATTCAAAATTTCTCTACCTCTATTTTATGATAATCGCAACAAACAGAAGTACCAGGAATGCATGCCACCTTATCGACAAAAAGCCGTTATTAAAAATTTTTGCTTGGAAAAAATACCGTTCATGTGTATAGGTACACAATACATGCTAATTATTACTATAAATAGGATGGGAAAGTAAATTAAAACACCCGTATTGTTTTATCTTCTTTATTTGATGGTTAAAAACCAACTCACTAAAATAGAAATCTTAAGAACGGTCTCCTTCACTCGAGTCATATGTTTACATTAACAGCATTAAAAATAATAGCAAAGCCGAAGCCTATAAATTACATAAGTTGAGTGCTGTATCTGATTACATTTTTGTTTTGACTTAATCATATTTCAACACTCCCACTCAAAAATGGAATAATTAAGAAAAATTATAACAAAAAATTCTTATATTATAGAGCCTTTTGGCTTTATAAAAAATAAAAAAAATTATTTTAACCCTAGTTTAATCATGATACTTCCAAACTTGGCAGTAGTTAATCGTTTGGTGAAAACATCTGCCAGCTGTTCACCTGTGGAAATATATTTAGGGGTAATATTATCTTGAACAATCTGTTCCCTTGAAAAATGATATTTTATGTCAATGTGTTTTGACCTCTTATGATTTACTGGATTTTTTGCTATGGCAATACATCCATTATTGTCTTCATGTATAGTAATCGGGCCCAAAATTCTTAGGCCAATACTATTTAACAAAGATTTTAACCACATGGCTTCTCTTACACTGTAAAAAAAATGATTAAATTTTAAATCAAATTCAACCCAATTTTGACTAAATCCAGGTCCACGCCAGATTGATTGAAAAAATTAACACTGCATATTGATTAAATCGAAGGATCTGTGATTCAATTTTCTTATTCAAAATTGATTAACCTAACAATTAATTCTGATTACATCTAAATCAATTTTTATTAAATCTTAAATCCAATGTGATTGATATGCAATCATCAGTAGCACCGCCCTTCCCCTCTCCGCCCTATAAAGTACCTCATTAGGGCGTCGATTTTATTTATTAAATGACAATACTATAATACATAAGAAAAGGGAACACATTAAAGAACAAACAGATGAAATTATATAAAAGATAGGTAATGCAAATTCCCAAAGCATGGGAATTGTTTGTCCCATATCATAAACAAAAATCCGGGGAGGTGAGGCGTGGACCTGGATTTAGTCAAAATTGGGTTGAATTTGATTTAAAATTTAATAATTTTTTTTACAGTGTAAAAGTTGAAAATAATTATATGAAGTAAAAACACGAAAATTATTTACTCATCTGTAAATAAATACATAAAACACTAATGAAGACCTGGCATGACAAATCTTTTCTTTGAAAATACATGGAAAATAACTTACATTGGTGCATGAGTTCCTCCAAGGGATTGGATTCAAGATCTGAGATTTTTGCGTATTTCTTTTGTTTTTGAAACATAATTTCACCAACATGATGTAACAACAAAGTTTTTAAAAGAATATTCGTAAAATTTTAGAACAGGTTGACCACTTCATTCGTTATAACCTCACATTGCACATTGCACTACCACAGAAACCGCCATACCTACTGCCGATTAAATGGAATTTTTGCAGATTGCAGCGGGGTGGATGGATATCGGTACTCCCTTGTGATTAAAAGGTTGCGTACTGCGCATGTGTTGGCGGCTTGGTTTAGAAGTTTGAGCATTTTTTAGTCAGTAGGTGATTGATACTGATTATTGTGATTATTTTAACAAGGAAATATGATTTAAAATGTTTGTCTTTTTTATGCATTTGATCAGTATCGATTTAAAGTAATCGAGAATGAGTAATTTGTTTGAATCATAACGAAGATTATGAAACTGATTTAGAAAATAATTACAAATTAAATCAAAAAATTTAATCCGGCCAATAAAATCAGACATCTCTTGTGGTTAATCAACTGGATTTTTTACTGTGTACGCCTTCGTAAAGGGCCATGTATTCAGCTTCCTTTGAGGATGTAGCTACAGAATTTTGTTTCTTTGAATTCCATGATATTATACAATTATTAAAAGCCATAAATAAATAGCCACTTGTACTTTTTCTTTCATGGTCATTTCCTCCCCAATCGGAATCAACGAAGCCTGTTAACATATTGACATAACTACCACTTTCGTACGCAAGTTTTAAATCAAGGGAACCTTTTATGTATCTTAATACCCTTTTTAAATTTTTCCACAGTTCTGGGTTATTTTTATTTTGAGATCTGCTTAATAAGTTTATAGTTAAGCATAAGTCAGGGCGCGTACATAACATTGCATACATAATGCAACCTATTAAATTTCTACAGGGTGCATTGCAATTTTCATCACTATTTAACGCTTCTAAATCTAGCTTTATTGGAAGTGGAGTATCTACGGCTTTACATTCAGCCATATTAAATTTGGTTAATAGTGATTTTAAATAAAGAGTTTGATCCATTGTTATTTTATTTTTATCCCTTTGAATTCTTATACCTAAGAATAAATAAACTTCTTGCAAATCTGTCATTTTAAATTTATCTGTCAAGTATAATTTAAAATTACTCATGACATTTTGGTCACTTGTGCATATTAAAATATCATCTACGTACAAGATACCATAAATATTACATTGTATGGAACCCTTATCTAAATAATATAAACATGGATCGACCATAGAATTTTTGAAATTACTTTCTTTCATTATTTTGTCAAACGTCTCAAACCAACATCTTGATGATTGTTTTATGCCATATAGTGATTTTTGCAATTTATAAACTAAATTATTTTCGACATTTAAGCCATCCGGAATTTTCATATAAATATCTTCCTTTAATATGCCATTCAAGAATGCAGTTTTGACATCCATATGATGAACTAGCAAATTAAATTGATTTTCAAAAGATAGCAAAAATCTAAAAGTATTTATGCGAGCTACAGGGGCAAAAGTTTCATTATAGTCATATAAATATCGTTGACTAAAACCTTTTGCTACCACTCGAGCTTTATACTTTACTGGTTGACCATTTTCATTTACTTTTATTGCAAAAACCCATTTACAATCAACAACATTTTTATTCTGTGGTTTATTTACTAATAACCAAGTTTTATTTTCTACAAGTGAGTTTATTTCTTCCTTTATAGCTTCCTCCCACTGATTTCGATCATCCCTATTTTTAATTTCGCTATAATTTTTAGGAATTGTATAGCTAGGGATTTGAGCCGACATTATAATTAAATTAATGTCATGAACTAAATCTTCATTATAAGAGGTTTTAGGAAGTTTTTGTATTCTTTCACTTCTTCTAAGGTTTGCCACCTCAGTTTCATGGTTTGAATTATTGTGTTCAGTTTTTGCCAATTTTTCTGATTTTAAGTCAGTTATATTAGCTGGTTGTGAAACTTTTGTTGGCCTTGTTGATTTAAAATTTAACTCATCAAAAATGATATCACGAGATATTATGAACTTTTCCTATTATGAACTTTTCCATTTCAACATTCCAAATCTTATACCCATTTGGTTCATAATCTACTAATATCCCTTTGAAGGACTTATGAGCAAACTTGGTTTTTCTAATTTTGTTATGAACATAGGCTGTAGAACCAAAAACTCTTAAAAATTGTAGTTTGGGCATTTTATTATGCCACAATTTACAATTTATATGGAGTTTCAAATTTATTTAATGCCGAGGTAGGTTGCAAATTTATTTGATAAGTAGCAGTAAGAACGGCTTCGCCCCAAAAACTCTTATCTAAATCTGCACCAATTATCATTGTTCGAGCCTTTTCTGTAATAGTTCGATTCATTCTCTCAGCTACTCCATTTTGTTAAGGGGTATAAGGGACTGTTAAATAAAAAGTTATGCTCTTCTGAACACAAAATTCTTTAAACTCTCTAGACAAATATTCTCCACCGTTATCACAATACAAATTTACAATTTTTGAATTAAAATGCGCCTCGCTTTTTGCAACAAAATCCTTGAAAACGATTAGCACATCAGATTTGTATGTTAGTAAATAGGTTCCGGTGTAATGAGAATACTCATCTATAAAAGTATCAAAATAATTTTTATTGTTGATTGTCGGTGGTGTAAGGGGTCCATACACATCCGTATGTATAATAAATAAGGGTCTTTGAATATGGTCTTTTATTTTTGCTTTTGAAAAAGGAAGTTCTGTTTCTTTGCCATAAATACAGGCTTCGCATAAATCACTAGTTGGTTTTATATTATTTATTTGATTAATATCTTCTAACATATCATGTAATTTTAATTTTTGAAATTTCTCATTAGAAATATGATCAAGGCGTTTATGCCCTAGTTGATATGTATTATTAATCAAATTAATATATTTTAAGCTATTTAGTTATTATTATTTTAAAAGTGATACCTATTAGGCCATTAAGGGGCTTACCTGTAAGAATGACATTGTTCCCCTTTTTAATTTCCACTCCATTTGGATGAAAAATAACTGAATATCCTTTTTCCTTCATGCGCCGCACAGACAAGAGGATATATGGCACTTCAGGTATAAAAAGCACATTTTCGAGCTGGCCTTCGACCCCTAGATTCGTCACGACCGATTATGTCCCTTTCTTTACGGCGCGGCGGTTACAGTGGTGTTGATTTTCGCGACTGCCATTTGAACAAGAATCTCGCCACACCAAAAATTTGTAGCTGCGAGCCAATCAGGCGACACTAAAATATCACAGAAACCTCGGAAGCATTCGGCCCCTCCCGAAGAGCTTCGGCGAGAGGCGGGAATTTTGATTGATTTCATGATTTCCTAAGTTTGGCGCATGTTTGGCGTCAAAAATGCGAAACAACCTAACCTAAAATCTTAGTTATTGTTTTGACGATCGCCTCTCTTTGGTCGTAGACTTCAAAATAAATGATTTGTTATCGTGATAAAGTATCAAACCCTTTTATGTTCCTTGTAAAGTATATTATGTCGCTTCAGAGCAGAAGTATCTCTAATTTTTTTTGTCGTAACACCTATCCCTTATTTTGAAGCAAGACTATTTATTATTTTTGTGAATGTGTCATGGATTATATGCGATACAAGTAGTGATGGAAAATTCTCGAGAATAAAAAAATGGAGAATATTCTCGAGAATATTACCGAGAATATTCTCGATTATGAGAATTTTCTGAGAACGATCTACCAAAACCAACTCTAATTTAATGAGAGTGACATCTAAAACTCGAGCGGCATATTGAATACATTTTCTAACAACTCTCATCAGCAACAACAAAAATACTATGATTTACATTGTTTTTATCATGTAACGAGTTAAAAACGACAGTGTTCACCAGTGAGCGCTCTTAGTTGTAAACGATTGCTGACGAAAATCAGTTTTGAAACTCATCGGTTTAAATAAACTTTAAAGATTTATTTATGATGAAGCATAAACAATAACAAAATAAAACCATTTATGTTCCGTTTTCGACGTCAAATCAAAAAACATAAAATATAATTCTCAAAAGCATAAAGAATGTAAAATAAAATCTTAAACAGAGTAACAAAATAAAATTAAGTTTAAAAAAATAAATCATTTGGAGTCAGAAAAATTGTCCACATCACCATCACTATTTTCATCCTCTGACGAGTCCGACTCCGACCCATCACTCCCGTCAGACTCCGACCCATCACTCCCGTCAGACTCCAACCCATCACTCCCGTCAGACTCCAATATCATTTCCACTGCCTCTGTTTCTCCAAGACCACCCTGTGACTGGTCGTGCGAAGTAGACTGGTTCTCCTCATGTTCTTTATACTTGGAGGGCTTGGACATCGCTGATACCTGCTCCTGGTCCAATAGTTTCATATTATGAGCTATCAAAATTTGTTAAAGCAACACAAAATTTTTAATATATGGTCATAGAACCATTTCTGTTTATTACTTCTTGACGCCTTTGCGGCATACTTAAAACTAGGTTTCTGCATAATTCGCCCGTTACTTCATCCCACGCTTGATTTATCCTGGAGCGTAATTCATCCCTGTTTCTTGGTCGAAAATTATGTTTATACATGGAAATTGACCATTTTACCCCAAATGTTTTCGATCGGGTTCAAATCGGGACTCTTCGAAGGCCAGGGAAGAACTGCTATATTATTTTCGTGGAGACAATTTTGCGCAGTGCATGCTGTGTGTATTGGAGCATTACCATGCTGAAATGTAAAAGTTAGACCATATACAGCGTTTATCGATGGCATCATCACTGTATTTGGTAGTAGACTGGAAATAGGAAACTTGAATCACAAGGAAGCTCCAAATCCACCCACTCTTCACCCTACCAAATCCCCCCCACTCTTCACCCTACCAAATCCCCCACTCTTCACCCTACCAAATCCCCCCACACTCCCTACCAATTCGTACCACTCTTAACACTACCTTATATAAATTCCTTAAAGTTATAATAAAACAAAATTCACAACAATCTCTGTAGCAGTACCTGTAGATCTCTCCTGGGACGCAGAACCCTGTGAAACTTACGATCCCGAAGAATATATAAAAAAGAATTTAATTTTAAGAAAACCTCCACCGACCCTATCCAAAAAAGCGAAAAAACAGTTTCGAAAATACGAAATAACGAGATTTGCGAAGCTTGAACAAGAACTAACTATTAATAATGTCTTGCCCAACAGCAAATTTAATGTTTAGTTATGTAAGTGGAAAGAAAACCTTGCAAGATTTTACTACAGATGAACTAAAAATGTTACCTTTGGAATATCTAATTAATTATGCAGACCCTTTGGAGCTCTTGGATGTATGGGGAAAATTACCAATGTCTTCATTATAATCGCCCTGACTGGAGCACGCACTTTGATGGGCCCCCTGTATCCCAGGAATCATGTTTCGTGTGCAATAGAAACATAAAGTAGACTAATGTAGATATTGTTATTTATTTCAAAAATAAACTTGTATTGTAATAAATGTATTTTTTTATAAATGTCAAACAAATAATTAGGAGTATTATTCATTATTGCTGGACCATGTATATGATTAAGTTCTTAATGCCCCCGTACATGCAATTTAATAGAGAATTGAATCCCTAGTTCATTTCCCACGTTTGCCTGCGTTCAACGAACGCCTTTCACCTCGGTTTGTTTAAGTAAGTATATTTGCTAATATAAGCACATGTTATTAGTTACATAATATAAAGATATGTAACCAAATGTTTTACATTTTGCAGATCGTATGATTGATTTTTGTACTGAGTTGACTGTTTAGAAAATTATGTTGGGTTAAAGAAATAATATTCCCAGAGATATTTCCTGGTTTTACCTTTTTTGCAGAGTGGTCTAATAGATGCTCTCAGACATATGTTTAATGTTATATGATATATGTCATATGTTATATGTTTAAAGTATTGTAATAGAGGAGGGACAGTCGTAACTAGAAAGTTATTATTAGTTTTAGAAATTTTTATTTTAAAGTTGTCTATAAAAGCACAACCTTTCCGCTCTAACTTTAGTACAGCAACTTAGAGTTTAAAGGCAAACTGCGTAACCTAAACAAAAGAAAATGTGTTCAAAACCTTCAATTGCGCAAATGGCTAAACTAGACGGTCGCATCATTGTTTTACAAAATGTGATACTTGTACCTGCAAGAGAAGAGAATGATGAAGTTCAGGAAGCAATACATAATTTAGTAAATCAGCATGAGCTTCCAAATCACAATGAAGTGGAAAATATTTTGGAGAATGAAGTCTTACTCAACGAAATTAATGGAGAAGTTATATTGCCAAATGATGACCTACTGAACGAAAATGATGTCGAATCTGCTAACGAAACTAACGCCGAACCTGCTAATGAAGTTGACGCCGAACCTGCTTACGAAATTGACGCCGACCCTGCTATCGAAAATAATATCGGCGAACAATTAATTATGAATGATATAGAAATGTTGGACGAGATACAACAGGAACAATTTAATATAGAAGCCTTCTTGACTATTGAACGCGATCTTAATTTGGAAGAAATTAGACACACGCGGATGGAAGTTCAACAACGACTAGATCATTTTTCAACAATGGTTAGACATAGGAGTGGGGAGAGAAGTGGGGTAAAGTGGTAGGGTGAATAGTGGGGGGATTGGTAGGGTGAAGAGTGGGGGGATTTGGTAGGGAGTGTGGGGGATTTGGTAGGGAGTGTGGGGGGATTTGGTAGGGAGTGTGGGGGGATTTGGTAGGGTGAAGAGTGGGTGGATTTGGAGCTTTCTTGTGATTCAAGTTTCCTATTTCCAGTCTACTTTTGGTATATTAACGTATACGGCTGCAGTTGGTCTTCCTTCCACGATTTGGCAAACTCCTGTCCATCTAGCGCTAATCCAACCGCAAACATTTAAAGAGAAACGCCCACTTTGGTTGGTTTTATGGTTGGATATCTCATCATACCGTATGCCGGACGGCCTATAAACCGAAATTCTCCCATTATTACATAACTGAAAAGTTTTCTCGTTAGAAAATATAACTGTTTCCCAGAAATTATTCCCATTTAAATATTCATATGCAAATTCTAACCTGCCCTGTTTATTTCTTTCCGTTAAAAATATTTTATTGGCAGCACAACGACTTCGTATATCGGAATTTCGAACCTTGTCTCTAGCAGCATTTGCAGAACCTGGAAAGTTCGTCTCTTCTTTCGCCTTTATTGTAATTTCGAATGGATGATCCCTTAGATAATTAAGCAGGCTTCTATCTTGATCTTCAGTAGAAAATTTAGGGGGACCTGAACCTGCTTTTCTAATAATAGTCGCATGCCTTGCTATTTTTTGTTTTGCCAACAGCTCGGTATTCTTGTTTACTCCAAGTTCGTCTGCAATATCCCTAATAAAAGCACCATCTCGCAACCGACTGTAAATATAATAGCCTTTTGCTGGGGGGTTAATTGTGGCATAGTTTTAGAGAAAAATGTGCCTGACAAGTTAATGATATAGTGACAATCTATATTGACATGTAAGATTTTCATATGAAATTTTACTGGTACCAGGCTCGACAGTAAATTATTCCTAATAGTCTAGGAGAAAAAAGGAAATTTTGCTGTCCTAGTTTTTTATCGGCACGATGGTATAATATCTCTATTTTGGAAATGAAAAATAAAAAAGTAGCGATATATATTCAACGCTCGACGGACACTTTTATACTTACTCTTCAAAAAATTTGTCTCGGTATTCTCGATTAAACATTAAGTACTGGTTTAAATTACTAAATTTAGATCTTCTAGTTGGTTAGGTTTGAAAAGTTCTTGCCCTATCATTGTTAATAAATCACCATTAAAAACAATTTTTTTTCTGTTATTTTTGCAATTTGCTTGGTTTCTAGATGATTTTCAGTATTCTGTGCTAAAATTAGCAAAACGGAACACTTATGGAATCACTTCGGTGTCCGTCCGTCCGTCCGTCTGTCACAGGGCATTTTTTTTAAAACTATTCGACGTAAACATTTGAAATTTAGCACAGAGATAGAGTGTGATGACCCAATTATAGACGTGAAGTATAAAAAGTTGATTTTTGATTCTGGGGGTTTATTTCAGGGAGTAAATTGGGAAATAGAAAAAAAAATCAAGGGCAGCGTGTAGGGTGTTAAATGAAAAGCTTATTGAAGCACGAATTCAACAATTATGCATTTTTTTTAACATTTAAACGCTTAAAAATTGCTGTCCCCCATCCTTATCACCAAAAACATTGCGAATTAGGTGTAGATTGAGCAAAAATTATATCAGGATTAAAAATTCTAACGCGATCAACTATTATCAACAATTTAATTGTTTATTTCCTTATAACTGCTGAACCATTGATTTTAGAGAAAAGGTCTTATGATAAAAAATATTTGTCACGATGTAAGGACAAACTTTTGTCCTTACTTGGCTCAGTCGAACCGGTCCCCACTCAGCTCCGCGCATACGCGATGTGATACGGCTTTCGTGCCGTCGAATGTGCGGCGGGTAGCGCGGCAGTTAAGTTAGTGGCGTATCCAAGAATTGCCTCTGGAGAGGGTTTATACTATAGGTACCGATATTTATTTAAACATAAAATGATATTACATTAATACCAATAAAAATAATTTTCTTCAGACAGTTGGGGGGGGGGGGGGGGGGGTTAACCCCAACCCCACAGAATACGCCACTGGGTTAAGTGGGGGACTGAGGGCACGGAACACTAATTCTAATTGTGCTTCTATAGCTTGCACCGAGGGGGAAACCACGCACAAAAATTTGTACACTAAAATACCAAGTTGACCAAGGATTAACAGATTTCAGAAATATGACCTCAGGAATACCATGTATTACCAAAATGTACCGATATAACTTATGTGATATTTGTAATCGAGTTTGTAACAAAATAAAGCCCGATTTATAGTGGCAAGTAATACAACAAAATAATGACTAAAATAAAATAACTTTTCTGTTCATTATCTTCCAATCCTATTCTCAAATGTATTTTCGCACGAATGGACTACCTATATGTGACATCTATTTCTGAACAAACTATAGAGTAGGGCATATTATTTGAACAGTGCCGTCGCTTGAATTTACACAATACAGATGCTTATGTCTGACACCTGTATACTGTATCAGGACTGAATACTGCATGACAGTGCATGAATTGCTTGTTGATCCCCCAAAAAATATTGACAAAGCGCATGCGCATCTGTCAGCATTTGAAAATATTTCTCCTAATACCTGGAATACCACTGGAATAGCTATGTAATACCACAGGATTACCGTATAATACTCCTGGAATAACTCGATAATACCAGATAATACCTCTTTATTACCTGGGAATACCAAGTATTACCATGGGATTGCCACGTAATACAAAGATTTATCCAGGAATACCTTTATTACCTTTCAGCTTGTACACTAGAATACCTAGGGTGGTTTCCGCCCCGGCTTGCACTTGACCGAATTTTTATCTTGTAACTTGTTGCTAAAATTAATTTAGTTCTATTATTATAATTTTCCACTCATACTTAAATTACCCATTTCCTTATAAATTTGCGAAAGACCTCAAAAATAAACTCATACTACAAAACTTAATAGCCTTATTTCTACATCTTGTCAATTTAAACCTTTGATTATCAAATTAGATTGGTTTTAATCATAGTGAATCAGGTTGTTAAAGTAAAAATTCCATATTTCTGTTGTTCCATAATACAAGATTTTTTCTCCAATAAAGAAATATTCAAAAATGAATTTATCAAGTGAGGCGGATGTCAGGGATTCCTTATCTGTATATTATAATTTTCCACTCATACCTAAATTTCCCATTTCCTTATAAATTTGCGAAAGAACTCAAAAATAAACTCATACTACAAAACTTGGTAGCCTTATTTCTACATCTTGTCAATTTAAACCTGTGATTATCAAATTAGATTGGTTTTAATCATAGTGAATCAGGTTGTTAAAGTAAAAATTCCATATTTCTGTTGTGCCATAATACCAGATTTTTGCTCCAATAAAGAAATATTCAAAAATGAATTTATCAAGTGAGGCGGATGTCAGGGATTCCTTATCTGTATACATATATATTTAAGCTTCCTGTATGGAACTGAATATTAAATTTTAAAAAATGACGATATACGCACTGTTATAACAACCACCCAAAGTATTTTATTCTAGGATTTGAGGTACAACATATAAATTGCCTAATATTCTAAACGATCTATTGTTGGAAGACACGATTTAAAGATATTTTTATGAGTTTCCCTAACTTTTACTTAAAAAAAGGACTGCTAATTGACTTTCAAATCTATGTATTAATTTAATAAACATGGACACCTCTCCCTTTATTAGCATCTAGACAAATTGTAATCCTAACTGCCATTTATTCCCAAAAATAAGTAAGTATTGTCACGTAGACCTAAGGGTATAAAACTGTTCGGACTAAGTTTTTAAGTAGTACCTAGTAGTAGATACGTTATTATCTGGTTTTTAACAATGCTTCTTGAATCCTTCTTTCTCTATGTGTAAATAAAGTTAAAAGTGCGACAAAGTTGTTTGGTTTGCGAAGTTACCAGAATTCTAACAGTACTAGCTCTTTAAAAAAAAATTACTTGCCGGTGTTGCTAACTCCATATTTTGAAGTTCATTTAAAGCTCCCTGTATCCCCATACAGAAAAGAAAATTCTAGTCAAGATTTAAACACTCAACCGGCAACACTCATGGCAAAAATTAAACTTTCTTGTGGTACTTTCCTGACCCAAGAATTCGCGTTTCTTGGGATAAGACAGTGTAATGTACCCATCTACTCAGATATACATATTTGATCATTTTCTTACATACATACTAGGGTTACCACCTTTTTTATGCGTCCGGGGAGGACAAGTCAATTGTCGGGTGTATACGGTGAGGGGGGAGGGGTGTAGTACTAAATATAAAGAACAAACTTAGTGTAGGCATTACCTCTTGCTCAATAATATTACAATTGTCTTGGGGGGATTTTTGTCGTTAGACGGGGACAAGAGGACTATAGTAAGTATCAAAACGAGGACAGTCGAGGAGGGCTGGCAATCCTAATACATACATACACAGGGTGTCCGAAAAGTGTTAGTCTGGGGGAAAATATGTTTGCTATTAGTAAAGATATAGACACCAAATTTTAGGTGTATCTTATTAGTTAATCAATCTACTTTTTATGTAATTTGGCTTTTTCAACTCCCTTGAGGAGTGACGCTAGGAAGTTGAGGTCAACAATTTTAAATGCAGCCCTACGCCGCACACTGGGGTAAGGAAGCCTCAAACCTGGCAATAAATGTTAAAACCAAATACGATATAGACATTTGTTTCTATAAAATTTTATTAGCCTACTAACCAGCCCCCATCGAAATTCGAAACGGTATGCGATGTTCGCTGGTGTTCTTTCTATCCCCCCCAAAACGTGCTGTAAATGCAACTGATTTGCGGCATTTACAGGTATTGTGTTTCGGTGGCTTTAAAGCCAAATAGTGTGCCACGATTTGATCGGAATAAGTAAATATTTCTAAAATATAACTATGCAGCCTTAAAGCTCAGGTATGTATTGATATTTTAACAAATTAAAAGTTATATTTAATTATTAAATATTATATTTAAGAAACTTTTTAGAGGCCTTTTGACGAAGAGTACTGAAATATGGCATAGCTGTATACTAGGTATACCTCATAACAATTTTCTCACCAGTAAAAAAATTATGTTTCATTCCTATATCTTGTAAATTATTAGTAGAAAATCTAACAAAAAAAAAAAAAAGATGTGCATAATAATGTCCTAAGTTTTAAAAAAATTAGGACATTGAATTTTTTTTAAATACGAATAAACAAAAAATTGCTGTGCGGAATACTTATCACGCGAGCTTGACTCGCACTTGATCACTTATTTAAGATCACTAAAAGCAATAAAATGAAATATCCAGCTTTGAAATTCGATTAAACAGTAGTTGATTTAATGTCAGTGTTGTACCTTATTTTAACTGTCTTCAAAAAAGAAACATTTTACAGCAAACCCGAGGTCTGTTCTTAATTCGTTTTTAAAGCAAGCCTTTAAAAACTAAAAATCGTGGAAAAAAATTTAAATACCTTTATTTCTCCTATTACTTTAAAAGTTGTTCAAAATATCCACTATGAACTTCTTGGCAGTAATAAAATCGATTTTGGAACCCGGTTCTCACATTTTCGAGAATGGCAGGTGTTTACGGTTGCTATGTTCATGTCCCTACGTACCGACAAAGGTATCAAAAGTCCCGATTGACGTTATCAAGGTTCTTTTAATTAAATTTTAAAAGGCACGCGCACCAACAAACGTAATTTTGAAAGATTTTTAAAAAGAAAGCTTTTGCTTATAACGCACTACAATGGCGTGGTGCAGTAGACCTCTATCTTGCGGATTTGTGCGTACCGTCGGCGTCGCGTCGGTGTTCTTTGGAAACCAGTTCACTTGACGTCTAGCGGTTACTATTAATAGTTCAAGTCATTTCTAAAATTCAACGTTTTCGACTGGATATCCCTGTCTCAAATTCCAGAATGGGAAAAGTTGGAAGAAACAGTTATCAAAGCGCACAACCATTTCGAGCAGCCCGCCCTCTATTTTCGCGGCTAGTTGCGTTACAGGACTGAAGTTTTTCTGGGGTGTTAAAGTTACCAAAAAGAAGCAGTATATTCCAAATTTCACACGTCTAGGTGGAATATTTTCCAAGATACGAGTGTCCAAGAATCACAATCTCGGCCACTCACTGACTGACTGATAGATTATCATAAATCTGGGGTACTTCCAATCGAGCTAGAGCTTTGAAATTTCTTGAAATCGTGTAAAAGGTGATAATTACGAGAAAAATCGAAAATCAATAGAAATCCAACATGGCGGAAAATCCAACGGCAACATGGCAGATTCTGACACGAAATAGGTAGCCACTTCTGCTTTACAAAGTTAGATTTGTACGTAGTGTAGCTGTTATCACACCCGCCTAACCCGCGAATGATGCCCGGTTCGATTCAAAATTTCTCTACCTCTATTTTATGATAATCGCAACAAACAGAAGTACCAGGAATGCATGCCACCTTATCGACAAAAAGCCGTTATTAAAAATTTTTGCTTGGAAAAAATACCGTTCATGTGTATAGGTACACAATACATGCTAATTATTACTATAAATAGGATGGGAAAGTAAATTAAAACACCCGTATTGTTTTATCTTCTTTATTTGATGGTTAAAAACCAACTCACTAAAATAGAAATCTTAAGAACGGTCTCCTTCACTCGAGTCATATGTTTACATTAACAGCATTAAAAATAATAGCAAAGCCGAAGCCTATAAATTACATAAGTTGAGTGCTGTATCTGATTACATTTTTGTTTTGACTTAATCATATTTCAACACTCCCACTCAAAAATGGAATAATTAAGAAAAATTATAACAAAAAATTCTTATATTATAGAGCCTTTTGGCTTTATAAAAAATAAAAAAAATTATTTTAACCCTAGTTTAATCCTGATACTTCCAAACTTGGCAGTAGTTAATCGTTTGGTGAAAACATCTGCCAGCTGTTCACCTGTGGAAATATATTTAGGGGTAATATTATCTTGAACAATCTGTTCCCTTGAAAAATGATATTTTATGTCAATGTGTTTTGACCTCTTATGATTTACTGGATTTTTTGCTATGGCAATACATCCATTATTGTCTTCATGTATAGTAATCGGGCCCAAAATTCTTAGGCCAATACTATTTAACAAAGATTTTAACCACATGGCTTCTCTTACACTGTAAAAAAAATGATTAAATTTTAAATCAAATTCAACCCAATTTTGACTAAATCCAGGTCCACGCCAGATTGATTGAAAAAATTAACACTGCATATTGATTAAATCGAAGGATCTGTGATTCAATTTTCTTATTCAAAATTGATTAACCTAACAATTAATTCTGATTACATCTAAATCAATTTTTATTAAATCTTAAATCCAATGTGATTGATATGCAATCATCAGTAGCACCGCCCTTCCCCTCTCCGCCCTATAAAGTACCTCATTAGGGCGTCGATTTTATTTATTAAATGACAATACTATAATACATAAGAAAAGGGAACACATTAAAGAACAAACAGATGAAATTATATAAAAGATAGGTAATGCAAATTCCCAAAGCATGGGAATTGTTTGTCCCATATCATAAACAAAAATCCGGGGAGGTGAGGCGTGGACCTGGATTTAGTCAAAATTGGGTTGAATTTGATTTAAAATTTAATAATTTTTTTTACAGTGTAAAAGTTGAAAATAATTATATGAAGTAAAAACACGAAAATTATTTACTCATCTGTAAATAAATACATAAAACACCAAATCTTTTCTTTGAAAATACATGGAAAATAACTTACATTGGTGCATGAGTTCCTCCAAGGGATTGGATTCAAGATCTGAGATTTTTGCGTATTTCTTTTGTTTTTGAAACATAATTTCACCAACATGATGTAACAACAAAGTTTTTAAAAGAATATTCGTAAAATTTTAGAACAGGTTGACCACTTCATTCGTTATAACCTCACATTGCACATTGCACTACCACAGAAACCGCCATACCTACTGCCGATTAAATGGAATTTTTGCAGATTGCAGCGGGGTGGATGGATATCGGTACTCCCTTGTGATTAAAAGGTTGCGTACTGCGCATGTGTTGGCGGCTTGGTTTAGAAGTTTGAGCATTTTTTAGTCAGTAGGTGATTGATACTGATTATTGTGATTATTTTAACAAGGAAATATGATTTAAAATGTTTGTCTTTTTTATGCATTTGATCAGTATCGATTTAAAGTAATCGAGAATGAGTAATTTGTTTGAATCATAACGAAGATTATGAAACTGATTTAGAAAATAATTACAAATTAAATCAAAAAATTTAATCCGGCCAATAAAATCAGACATCTCTTGTGGTTAATCAACTGGATTTTTTACTGTGTACGCCTTCGTAAAGGGCCATGTATTCAGCTTCCTTTGAGGATGTAGCTACAGAATTTTGTTTCTTTGAATTCCATGATATTATACAATTATTAAAAGCCATAAATAAATAGCCACTTGTACTTTTTCTTTCATGGTCATTTCCTCCCCAATCGGAATCAACGAAGCCTGTTAACATATTGACATAACTACCACTTTCGTACGCAAGTTTTAAATCAAGGGAACCTTTTATGTATCTTAATACCCTTTTTAAATTTTTCCACAGTTCTGGGTTATTTTTATTTTGAGATCTGCTTAATAAGTTTATAGTTAAGCATAAGTCAGGGCGCGTACATAACATTGCATACATAATGCAACCTATTAAATTTCTACAGGGTGCATTGCAATTTTCATCACTATTTAACGCTTCTAAATCTAGCTTTATTGGAAGTGGAGTATCTACGGCTTTACATTCAGCCATATTAAATTTGGTTAATAGTGATTTTAAATAAAGAGTTTGATCCATTGTTATTTTATTTTTATCCCTTTGAATTCTTATACCTAAGAATAAATAAACTTCTTGCAAATCTGTCATTTTAAATTTATCTGTCAAGTATAATTTAAAATTACTCATGACATTTTGGTCACTTGTGCATATTAAAATATCATCTACGTACAAGATACCATAAATATTACATTGTATGGAACCCTTATCTAAATAATATAAACATGGATCGACCATAGAATTTTTGAAATTACTTTCTTTCATTATTTTGTCAAACGTCTCAAACCAACATCTTGATGATTGTTTTATGCCATATAGTGATTTTTGCAATTTATAAACTAAATTATTTTCGACATTTAAGCCATCCGGAATTTTCATATAAATATCTTCCTTTAATATGCCATTCAAGAATGCAGTTTTGACATCCATATGATGAACTAGCAAATTAAATTGATTTTCAAAAGATAGCAAAAATCTAAAAGTATTTATGCGAGCTACAGGGGCAAAAGTTTCATTATAGTCATATAAATATCGTTGACTAAAACCTTTTGCTACCACTCGAGCTTTATACTTTACTGGTTGACCATTTTCATTTACTTTTATTGCAAAAACCCATTTACAATCAACAACATTTTTATTCTGTGGTTTATTTACTAATAACCAAGTTTTATTTTCTACAAGTGAGTTTATTTCTTCCTTTATAGCTTCCTCCCACTGATTTCGATCATCCCTATTTTTAATTTCGCTATAATTTTTAGGAATTGTATAGCTAGGGATTTGAGCCGACATTATAATTAAATTAATGTCATGAACTAAATCTTCATTATAAGAGGTTTTAGGAAGTTTTTGTATTCTTTCACTTCTTCTAAGGTTTGCCACCTCAGTTTCATGGTTTGAATTATTGTGTTCAGTTTTTGCCAATTTTTCTGATTTTAAGTCAGTTATATTAGCTGGTTGTGAAACTTTTGTTGGCCTTGTTGATTTAAAATTTAACTCATCAAAAATGATATCACGAGATATTATGAACTTTTCCTATTATGAACTTTTCCATTTCAACATTCCAAATCTTATACCCATTTGGTTCATAATCTACTAATATCCCTTTGAAGGACTTATGAGCAAACTTGGTTTTTCTAATTTTGTTATGAACATAGGCTGTAGAACCAAAAACTCTTAAAAATTGTAGTTTGGGCATTTTATTATGCCACAATTTACAATTTATATGGAGTTTCAAATTTATTTAATGCCGAGGTAGGTTGCAAATTTATTTGATAAGTAGCAGTAAGAACGGCTTCGCCCCAAAAACTCTTATCTAAATCTGCACCAATTATCATTGTTCGAGCCTTTTCTGTAATAGTTCGATTCATTCTCTCAGCTACTCCATTTTGTTAAGGGGTATAAGGGACTGTTAAATAAAAAGTTATGCTCTTCTGAACACAAAATTCTTTAAACTCTCTAGACAAATATTCTCCACCGTTATCACAATACAAATTTACAATTTTTGAATTAAAATGCGCCTCGCTTTTTGCAACAAAATCCTTGAAAACGATTAGCACATCAGATTTGTATGTTAGTAAATAGGTTCCGGTGTAATGAGAATACTCATCTATAAAAGTATCAAAATAATTTTTATTGTTGATTGTCGGTGGTGTAAGGGGTCCATACACATCCGTATGTATAATAAATAAGGGTCTTTGAATATGGTCTTTTATTTTTGCTTTTGAAAAAGGAAGTTCTGTTTCTTTGCCATAAATACAGGCTTCGCATAAATCACTAGTTGGTTTTATATTATTTATTTGATTAATATCTTCTAACATATCATGTAATTTTAATTTTTGAAATTTCTCATTAGAAATATGATCAAGGCGTTTATGCCCTAGTTGATATGTATTATTAATCAAATTAATATATTTTAAGCTATTTAGTTATTATTATTTTAAAAGTGATACCTATTAGGCCATTAAGGGGCTTACCTGTAAGAATGACATTGTTCCCCTTTTTAATTTCCACTCCATTTGGATGAAAAATAACTGAATATCCTTTTTCCTTCATGCGCCGCACAGACAAGAGGATATATGGCACTTCAGGTATAAAAAGCACATTTTCGAGCTGGCCTTCGACCCCTAGATTCGTCACGACCGATTATGTCCCTTTCTTTACGGCGCGGCGGTTACAGTGGTGTTGATTTTCGCGACTGCCATTTGAACAAGAATCTCGCCACACCAAAAATTTGTAGCTGCGAGCCAATCAGGCGACACTAAAATATCACAGAAACCTCGGAAGCATTCGGCCCCTCCCGAAGAGCTTCGGCGAGAGGCGGGAATTTTGATTGATTTCATGATTTCCTAAGTTTGGCGCATGTTTGGCGTCAAAAATGCGAAACAACCTAACCTAAAATCTTAGTTATTGTTTTGACGATCGCCTCTCTTTGGTCGTAGACTTCAAAATAAATGATTTGTTATCGTGATAAAGTATCAAACCCTTTTATGTTCCTTGTAAAGTATATTATGTCGCTTCAGAGCAGAAGTATCTCTAATTTTTTTTGTCGTAACACCTATCCCTTATTTTGAAGCAAGACTATTTATTATTTTTGTGAATGTGTCATGGATTATATGCGATACAAGATACAAGAATTGTTTTTAATAATATGGTTCTATTATATTTTGAGTACAGTACTTAGCTGGACAGTAAAATCGTTTAGTTGTACTGAATTGCGTTAAAATCTTCATTTGTTGTTCTTAATTTAAATGTGTTACATAGGTATCTATATAGAATTTAGTTTGTCATGAAGCAATAAACAAAACTTTTGTCTTTATATTAAATAAAAAGCATACATAATATTAAAGTCCTTTATTTAAACTTAGTTTTAAGAAATCCACAGTTTCGATTACAACCCGTAAGAAGAAACTGCAAGAAACTTACGAGTGATTTTTTTTAAAACCAACTTATTATCCTACATAATATCACTCAGAATTTATTATAAAGGTAAAATACAATAACTATTGGCTTACACCTCTACACGATATGTGTGATGATGTGAGGCAATAATTGTACCTTCCATATCCATAGACAACGAAAATGTTCCTTGCAAATTGCAATAGCCACGAAAACGAATCCAAACTTCAAACACAGAACTACAGAGAATAACCGTTATTATTATAGGTTATGGATTTACAGTTGATTTAGGCGCGAATCCGGCCTAAGTCACATGACATTTATCGGCAACATCTATTGGAGGCACATGCGAAGCGTTCGATTGGCTCGCAGCTACAAATTTTTGGTGTGGCGAGATTCTTGTGCCACTTGAAACGGTGAAATCAGTTCCTCCACTTCAGAAAAACACTTGTCTGTATTTACAATGTGGTCGGTTGCTCCAGAGTCTAGGATAAAATTCAACTCTTCTGGACTGCTTTTAGTTTGGAAACTGCCAAACATAAAAGCAAAACCTTGAGTTTCTTTCGGCTTCGAGCTTGTTTCAGTACAAATGGTTTGTATTGTTGATTGGCTCCTGCTTGGACCTTGTCCAATTAACCTTTTATAGTAAAAGCAATCCCTTTTTATGTGATTGTTTCGACCACAATGTTCACATTTCATATTTGAGTATTTAAATGTTGATTTTCCTCTGTTAAACCTTTTGGTCCTTTTGAAATGCTTTTTTATCTTCTGAATTCCTTGTTGTTTTGTGGGAGCTTGGCCTTGTTTAATTGACATGGTATTTAAAACTTTAAAACTTGTTGCAGATGCTTCTTGCATAAGTTTTACTTCATGATCTAAAAGTCGAGTTTTTACAAATGCCAAGTTTATGTTGTCTTCACTCAAAGTTTCCAACGCAGTTATAACTCCATCATAAAATGAGGGTAATGTAAGTAACAGATGGCAAACTTTGTCCAATTCGTCCAGTTTTGCTCCTGCGGCAGTAAGTTCAGTTATTATTTCTTCAAAACGCGTGAAATGTTTAAGTAATGTTATTTCTCCCACTAGCTTTAAACTTAGTAACTGTTTGCGTAAAGCGAGTTGTGTCGCTAAACTTCTTTTTTCGTATATGGCATCCAAGTTCTCAAATATTTGTTTTGCGGTATCAGATTCTTGAGCAAAACTTAAAAATGAATCTCCCAAATAATCTATAATTGTACTTTTGGCTATTAAGTTTTTCTTAATCCAATCCTGACCTGGTTCTTCTGGAGTATCATTTTCGACAACTTTAATGACTTCTAGTTCCGTTAATAATGACTTTATACGAAACTTCCAAACTCCATAACGCTCACCATTGAACGGTGCAATGTTTCTTTTAGAATTTTTATTTTCCATTCTAAAATAGTCACTTCACTGAACGAATAATTGTTTTTAATTTTATTATTAAATAGTACTTTTAATTACACTATTTTTTTTTACTTTTTGACACGGAGTACTAATTACCTTTTTTTACACGTAGTCTGGGCCCATAACCTATTGATATAAATAGGATGGAAAGTAAATTAAAACACCCGTATTGTTTTATCTCTTTATTTGATGGTTAAAAACCAACTCACTAAAGCAGAAATCTTAAGAGCGGTCTCATTCACTTGAGTCATATGTTTACATTAACAGCATTAAAAATAATAGCAAAGCCCAAGCCTATAAATTAGATAAGTTGAGTGCTGTATCTGATTACATTTTTGTTATGACTTAATCATATTTCAACACTAATAAATAAATATCATTTGGTATCTGAACAAAAAGTTATGAAATTCCACCAAAAACATACATATCAAAAAACAGGTCAAGTTCTCGTCAGGACTGTGTTTAGTTATCTGAAAAGAATAACTGAAATGTAAAAATTATGCCAAGTTCCTTGCCTACACGTTATTAGCAGTATTTTGATAAGCACAGAAAAATATTGTACGAATTGCTAAATTTACAGACCAAACTTGGCAAGTTTTCATCAAAGAACTGAGCCATATTGAGTCCCTTGAAAACTTGCCAAGTTTGGTCTGCAAATTTATCAATTCACACAATATTTTTCTGTGCTTATCAAAATACTGCTAATAGCGTGTAGGCAAGGAACTTGGCATAATTTTTACATTTCAGTTAATTTTTTTTAGATAACAAAACATACAGTCCTGACGAGAACTTGGCGTCTTTTTCTACATGTATGTTTTTGGTGGGATTTCATAACTTACTGTTCAGATACGAAGTGATATTTATTTATTATTAGTATATGTGTATACTCCAAGCAAACATTTTTAATAATGGCATTTTGTCGATAAGGTTGCATGCATTCCTTGTATCTCTGTATGTTGCGATTATCATAAAACAGAGGTATTTGAAATTAAATCAGAAATTTAAAAAATCTGTTTCCGCCCGGGATTGAACCGGGGACCTTCCGCGTGTTGGGCGGATGTAATAACCACTACGCTACGTATACCCTTAACTTTCTAAAGCAGAAGTCGTTACCTATATGTCGGAATCCGCCATGTTGGATTTTCCGCTATGTTGGATTTTTATTGATTTTTAATTTTTTTCGTAATTATCACCTTAAACACTATTTATGTTCCAAATTTCAAAGCTCTAGCTCGATTGGAAGTACCCTAGATTTATAATGATCCAGTCAGTCAGTGAGTGCCCGAAATTGTGATTTTTGGACATTCATATCTTGGAAACCATTTATTCCACCTATAGACGTATGAAATGTAAAATACTGCTTCTATTTGGTAACCTTAACCGCCCTGACAAAATTCAGTCCTGTAACGGAATTAGCCTCGAAGATAGAGGTGTGTCGAAAGGGTTCGAGTAAATATTGCACTGTGCGCGCGCGGTCGGTTTTGCGGGAACTTGGCCTGGCGCACCCTGTGCGCTTTGATTAAAACGGATTTTGAAACTACTAATAGTACTAATACTGATCTATTAAGCCTCGCAACCCGTTTGGGGTGTCATTTCGTCTATACCTATCCTATCGCTGCTTCAGGCACACCGTCGGCGTCACAACCACAGTCTAGATATTCTAACCAGTCCTATCACTCGAGCGTTCCGCCGTAAATTTTCCTCCTGCTGCCGCCAGTCCCCTCGCCAATCCAAACATATGCGGGCAGTGGCACTGGCTGAGCCGGCATTTAGCATAGAGGGACTCCTAGCTCGCACGCGGCCGCCGTTCAGTGTGATTCAAGGTCAATGGCGGCATATTTGCCACATCAAAGCAGTGACTGGGCCGAGACTGTGTCACCACTGTTGCGCTACAAAAGTCGCTCGTCTGTGGGTGGCCTAAATTTGCCCGGTTTCTCGCGTGCCGTTGCCTGTAAGCGGGGTCCATGAAGTAATAGGTGAACTTCAGTCATTGCGAAACGCGCTTCCAGGCAGGCCTAGGCCATGACGGCGACGCAACAGAAATAGGTTGCGTTTACGCAGTAAAATATTGTACGTTTAGGTAAAATTTCTGATGATTCATAAGAAATTAAATCCAAATTTTTTAAAAATTACAGTTAAATGTTAAAATTATGCATTATTGATATACATATGATTGTATGACAATTTATTCTTTGATCTTCAAATAGTTAAGCGGTGCTTCCCCGCTTCTATGAACTGCACGCCGCTGTTATATCCCCATTTAGTCACGTCAGTACATTGTGATTAGATAAACTAATTACTATTGATTAATGATTAGATTACTGTTTGAAAAACACCAAAATTCTCAAATGTTTGCACTTTTATTGATTATCACTAACTTGCTCAAAGACATTAGTTTATCAATTTACTTCTTGTAGTTATTTTAAGATTAATCTTAGCATATATAGTACGAATTTCTCCGCGCATACACAGAAACATAAAGAGACATAGACATACCCAAGGACACAGTGAGACAGAAAGAGATATAAACATGTTAGTTAAATCCGAATTATAACAGATTTAGTTTAGAATCTTTCCTTATTTTTAAGTGTTACGTGAATAGTGTTGTACTTCTTTAATAAAGACACCAAACAGTAAAGCCATCGTGTGTCTACAATTAAAAAATCTATTACACTAGGATTAAAGATATTAAGGTAATATAAAATGGATATTAAAAATAATGGGATTATTAGAAAGGAGGGGAATGGGTGCCCTAAAATTTTCTCTTAAATTATCATGGAATATTTTGGGATTTTGGGATTATTAGGAACAATAAAAAGAAAGAAATAATTATTTTAAAGAAATAAATAATAAGTATTTATGCAACCAGTTAGGAAATGCTTTACTGTTGTTTAACGAGTGTAATGTTTGGGGACGAGCGAAGTGAGATCCCTTAAAATTATATGCTTCATACAAGATTTTTTGTAATTTTGACAAAAATATGTAAAAAATATTAATTTTAATTATATTGTTTTGTGTGACCAGGCAAAGAAAATTTTATTTTATTTAGTAGGTACATGCTAGGGGATCCAATCCCGGGATTTCGGGATCCCGGGATCTAAAAAATGCAGCTTTTTTAAAATCCCGGGATCATGGGCGCACCCAGGATTTGGTCTTGGCGGGGGGGCTGATTGGTCTTGGGGGGGGGGGGCTGTATGGTGCAATTCGGTGGATTTCTTCAATTAGTAGTGCACTTCTTTTAATTTTTGTGTGTCTAAGATGATGGTCGGGGGGGGGGGGGGCGCTGCAGCCCCCCTGGGTGCGCCTCTGCCCGGGATTGTAATTTGAATTGCCCCGTTGAGACATGTACGTAATGGAGTACCTAACAAACAAATATACAAGTCAGATTTTCACATAAAATAATATTATCGATACCATGGCGGTAAAATTTTGCAATCGTTTATTATGTAATCCAGTTTTGTTTACCTACTGTATTACGATAAAAAAGAATGAGGTTAAGAATGGGTATGATCCCTGAAATTTATTTATAATTTTATATTTGCAAATAAAGTGCATGTGTACACAAAATTTCATACGTGTCGTAGAAAGTCAATACCGATAGTGTTTTGATTAAATGTGCTATGTTATAATTTTTTTTAATGATGTTTTCAAAATATCGGCTTATTAAATTAAATTGCGCAATTATAAATCGTTATAATTGTTTATCAGCACTTTATTTATATAATACTGAAAGGCTATTTTTAGTCTCCCTTTGGCAGCAAAAACAGAGGCATTGAATTCGTCGCGTTTTTCTAGGAAATTATAAAGCAGAATTAACTAAACTTGTCTTGTTTTCTGCGGAGAATTTTATCATTCTTTCTATTTCACAACTATAATTTTTAACTAAAGTATGTGGTGTTGCTTGATGAAAAGTGTTTTAAATTAAGTTCGCGTCGTTTGACTTAAATTAGAGTGGTGTTTTAAAATTAAAGGTATTTATCTTTTTTTTTTAACAAAATGTCCCCCTCGGATGTTTCTACAGATGACCATTGTTTCCGTAAAATTTTCAATAATATTTTGGCAGATTGCGGTTCAATTTCACCAATAACTTGACGAATGTTTTGCTTGTCATTATTCGTCTGCGTATTGTTAGAATAGACTTTGTCGTTGAGGAAGCTCCACAAGAAAAAATCGAGGGGGCTTAGGTCGCATGATCTTGCAGGCCACTTAATATCACCATTTCGAAAAATGACCGGCCAAGAAAACGTGCCCGTAAAGCGCGTTTTACAGTCGGCAAGTCTTTTGCAATAAGCAATAAAGCTTGAAGGAAGGCATGCGCATTAAAGAGCCAGCTGATTTATTTTTGCACCAGTCTTGCACTTGCATCTTTTGCTAAAAAACGGCTCTGCGCGATTTTTCTTGCAGTTTCTGCCGCCATTCTGGTAAGAAAAATAATAATTTTTACATTACCAGCCAAGACAAATGTTACTAAAAATTAACCTTAAAATATATTGTCTGATTCTTTCTAAGAGCTTTTCAAAAGTTTCTTTATCCATTCTTAAGAAATTTGTTATTTTTCACGATCTGTAGCAATGAATTGCTCAGTTAAACGAATATTTCCTCTATTTTAACCATTGTCTTACCCACCACCTAGAAACGGAAAGGTAGCTGCAATTAATTTTTTTCGCTTTAATTTATCTATTTAAAAGATTGAAGAAAATAAATAAATATCAAATCAAAAGTTTGACAGTTTTAACAGTATGTCTTTGTTGGCAGTCCTGGCCAGTGCCGTAGTTAGGCTAAATTTGACTGAAGGCAAGCCAGGATTCTTGCGCCCCTATAACAAGACCTTATTGGCTTATAGACTCTGTAGTTTTATTATTTTTCGGCGCTCCTTGCCACCAGCGCCCCTAGGCAAGGGCCTACTCTACCTACACGTAGCTACGGCACTGGTCCTGATCTTTAAAAGCGTAACTAGGGTTGCCAACCGTCCCGTTTTTAGCGTTATCGCGGCTACGACGCGGGACGCTTTTTGTCCCGCTTTTTCAGGATGGGAAATAATTATTTATAAATATACGATTTTTGGTCTAATTTAGCTACTGTCTCAATAACCTCTTACGACTTTTGGTTGTAACAAAATAATTAAAATCCAAAACGAAATTATTTTGTTTTGAATTGTAATATTTTATTTTGTTTTTATGTTAAATATTTTGTAAACTATACTGTTTATATAAAAATAAAATCTATTATTTAATATATTATAAGTGCCCGCATTTTATTCAGTGTCCCGCTTTTTTTCTTCAATGTCTCGCTTTTTTACCAGCAAATCCCGCTAAACGCACATGAGGACTTGGCAACCCTAAGCGCAACTGCAATTATTGAATTGCCAGCTATAAAACGCATTATTAAAGAAATATTGCTTGCAACTCTCCTGCCAAAAACTGACTTGCAGCAATAGTAAAGCACGTTTTACAATCGGCAAGTCGTTTGCAATATGCAATAAAGCTCGAAAGAAGGCATGCGCATTAAGGAGCCATCTGATTTATTTTTGCAGCAGTCTTGCACTTGCATCGCTTGCCAAAAAATAGTTTTGCGCGATTTTTCTTGCAGCTTCTGCTGCAATTCTGGTGAGAAATGTAGTGATTTTTTTATATTACCAACCAAGACAAATGTTACTAAAAATTAACCTTGGAATATATTGTTTGTTGATGTAAGAGTTTTTCAAAAGTTTCTTTATCCATTCAAAATTTATATATTTTTCACGATATGTAGCAATGAATTCCTCAGTTAAGCGAATATTTAGTCTGTTTTGATTTAACCATATCTTACCCACCACCTACGAACCGATTTTTTTTCAGAATGCATTTCCATGATAGAAACAGCAGCAATGATCAGTGATCATTGATCACGCAAACTGTAGCTGCAGTTGATTTTTTACCCTTTAATTTATTTATTTACAAGATTTTAAAGAATAAATAAATAACAAAACAAAAGTATGACAATTTTAACAGTATACTATCTTTGTTGGCAGCCCAGGCCTTTAAAAGCGCAACTGCAATTGAATTACCAGCTGTACAACGCATTATTAAAGAAATATTGCTCGCAACTATCTTGCCAAAAATTGACTTGCAGCAATAATGTTGCAAAAGACTTGCCGACTACAAAATGTGCTTAACAAATCCAAAACTTCTCTCGCCGTGTGACATGTGGCGCCATTTTGTTGAAAGAATATTTAAGGTGCATATTACACTGTTCTGCAATTTAAAACTCTTTTTTCCTCCCTCGAACCTTTTTGGGATATTTATGTATTTTGTGTCGCCGAATCTAAATATAAACTCCGATTTTTGCTAGCATCCACCGATTCGTAGGGAGGTGGGAGAGTGTGGAATTTAAAGAAATAAAATTAAGTTAAATTTGTTTTGTTTTAAAACAAAATTAAAACGTTTTAATTTTTTAAGGGATGTATATGTTTCTCTTATGTTTACAAAATTGTGGTAAATATAACTACATACAGTATTATTTATCTTGTTGTTTTTGTTCTTTTGTAGTTACTAGTTATTACTAGGGGCCTCTCGTATTAGTGTTCAGCATTAGTCGGTCAACATATTCGGGCTCCATTTTCCGCTGAAGTGATTTTTCATTTGAGCAATGTCTTGGCGAAACTTTTCTCCATGCTCATCTGACCCTGCTCCCAAATTTTCCGGGAAAAAGTCTAAATGGGTGTGTAGAAAATGTAGTTTTAACGACATGTTACAACCCATGGTTTTATAAGGTGTCAGCAAGTTTTCTATGCAAAACTTCTGATTTTGTATTTTCCAAAAAAATTGCCGCAAATATTACGGAATGCCTTCCATGCCCTTGTTTCAGTGTTAAGACTTGTTAGCGTCTTTAAAAAGTTCTCGAATTTGTGGTCAAATACAAATCACTTCTTTTATCTTGGCCTCACTGTTACGTGGAAATTTTCCCTTAAAATAGTGACAAGCATTTCCTTCTTTGTCTAAGGCTTTAACAAAAATCTTAATAATGCCTAATTTTGGGCATATACCATTTACGCGCCCGGTCAGAAATTTTTAAGGGTACGCTGAATTCCATGGGACAGCGCTCGTTGCTCACTGGCGTATGGGTCACTTGCGCGCCTCATTAGGTTAACCAGCAACCTTTGTAAAGGACAACAAACATTCCAAAACAATCAAATTTGGTCGAAGTTTTTTCCTCTGAAAATGTACCTTTAATTTTCCTAAGGAGATATCGTCCGGCGACACAATTAATAAATAATAAAACACATAGTATTAACAGTAAAATCAGATTTATTTCTTATCATATTGATGACACTTTTTATAAAATTAAACCTACTGATAGAGTTATTTTTATATAAACTAATTAAATTAGATACGATATATAATCATGATGTTTCTTATAGTTTTTCTTAGCGTTTTTACAAGAAACACACAATATGAACCTAAAAATGTCTGGGTGCGCAACATAAAAACTTGCATTATATTTATTTGCTATGAAAAGATTCACATGTTTGTAGTCCGTTCAGTACTACTAGTACAAGATGCGCAGATATTTGGCGGAAAAGTTGCACTATCAGAAATATAGTTATCTACTAAGTAATCCGCATATTTTATAACATTTTCATTTTATGGAATTAGAGAATACAAGTCTTCAACAAAACACTCTCCCACATTATTGCTATCTAAAACCAATAGGTAGTCCAAATGTCCATTTAAGCCACTGACCTATCTGAGATTCTTTATTTCTGTACTCACTTACTAATCCTAAACTTTGTACTTTCCTAAACCACGCCTGTAAATGTAATTTACATCCTATAAGACAAATTTGTTGCCATACCTTCGTAATACTAACATGAATTGATTTTTTAAAATCACAAACAATTTCATTTGGATTTAAACACAAATTGGTGCTACTACAATAATTACGAAAGTAATTCAACTGCATTAGTGTAAGTTTCTGAATTTTTAATTGGCAACAGAATGAAAACAAAAGGGATATAATGCCCATTTCGGCTGTATGAATAGTGAATACCTGCATAAAATATTTAGGACAAAAATAAAATGTACCATCGACATAAATTTTTGGACGACTACACAAGTACTTTATATTAGTTTGGCATGAAAATAAAATTATGTGTAAACTGGAATTATTAATTTATAAAACGTTTTCGCCCTTACTAGTATGGCATTCATAGGAGTCCAATGCGCTATGGATATCTTCCAGTGATCCTGGTAATGAAGGTTGTATACTTCTTCTCGACCGGTAGACACTTTTTCTGATGTTATCAATATCTGAATGAATCTTTTCATCCCTCAGACTACTGGCAGGTAAAAAACTGACCACGCGCGCAAGTGACCAACAGCCCTAATTTTATGTGGCGTCCCTCAGGGTTCAGTCCTGGCACCAACCCTATTTCTTCTTCACATTAATGACCTGCTCTTTTCAGCTACCAATCCCATCCACAGTTATGCTGACGATAGTACTCTTCACTCCAATATTCATTTTTCCAGACAAGTCTCGAATCAAGAGCTGGATAATAGACGCAGATCTATGCACCTATCCTTTTCCCAAGACCTTCAATTAATCCTAGACTGAGGTGCCAGGAACCTTGTTCAGTTCAACGCCTCCAAAACCCAGTCTTGCTCCCTGTCACGCTAAAAGCCCGGCAACGTTTACCCCATCCACATGAACGGCCAAGCCCTACAGAACAATGAAACGTTCGATCTTGTCGGCATCGATTTCGAACGTGATCTCAGCCTGGCACAAACACACTACTCAGTAGCCACGTCGGCAGCTAAAAAGCTTGGTTTTCTCTTTCGAGCCAGAAAATACTTCTCCCCTTCCAACTTATACAGTCTCTATGTTTCCCAAATAAGATCAAACCTAGAGTACTGCTCCCACATCTGGGGGCGGTATCACATACGACACTTAATATCCTTGATTCTATCCAAAAGAGAGCCATTCGACTCATCAATGACCCAGTCCTCACAAGAAAGCTCCCTTCTCTCGCTCATCGCCGCGCTGTTGGGGATTTATCCCTTTTTTACCGGTACTTCCACGGATTTGGCTCTGAAGAACTAGCCGGTATTATTCCGCCCTTGGTTGTTTCAAACAGAATAACAAGAGGCGCGTTACGTATGCGTCCCTTTACTGCCCAGCTACAAAAGCCTAGAACAGTCCACTTATCTCGCTCATTCATATCTAGAGTCTTCAGATTATTTGCAGATGTTTTCCCTTCCCCTCCCCACCTCCAATTCTTTAAATCCCGTATCAATAGATTACATTTCCCTCCCCTTCAGACGCCCATGGTATGTTAGTACTTAGGCTTGAAGTCTATGAGGGCGATCTGATTAAAAAAATATATGCACATAACAATGTGTTCACAAGATGACGCCACGTGTCACACGGCGCGGCGCCGAGGGGAAACTTTGGATTTGTTGCGGACACGTTTTCCTGGCCGCACCATTTCTCAAAATGGTGATATTCAGTGGTCTGCAAGATCATACGATCTAACCACCTCGATTTTTTCTTGTGGGACTTCGTCAAGGACAAAGTCTATCCTAACAATTCACAGACGGTTAATGACCTGACCCAAAACATTCAAGTTATTGGTGGAATTCAACCGCAATTCTGCCAAAATGTTATTGACAATTTGACGCAAAAGAACAGCTGTAGAAACCGCCATGTCTCTACTTTTTTGATAAAATCAACAAACAAGCTATTTTTCTAAAATTGTTGGTTTTATTTAAAAAGTAAATCCTGAAGTACCTATTGGAACACCCATTATAAGTACGAGATATGCTTAAGTAGAGTGTTTTAATCTTGACTCCACAATTCTTACTTCCGTAGGTAAAACTATACATTCTTATTAAATTTTATACTTTCGGCTTTTACGAGTATATAAAAAACACTTTTGTGTGCACCAGCCCTTTTTTGGCGAGCATACTCCATTTGCTCGAACCAAATTCAACAGAAAAACAGATCCCGCTAAAAATACTCGGAAAATAAGATATTTGCAACTGAATATAATAATTGATAAGTTACTTTTTTAAATACTTTATTACCATCTTTACACCAAATTATTGGCTATAACTAGTTTGACTTAAATAACAATTTGTAAGTATTACGGAAAAATATTTAAAGTTTCATCATGTTATAATCACCCGAAGTATCTTCATTCTAGGATTATAACTACAACATATAAATTGCCTAATATTCTAACCGATCTATTGCTAGAACGATTTCAAGATGTTGTTATTAGTTTTTTTAACTCCTACCTTTAAAAAGAAGGAATACTAATTAACTTCCAGACCTATTTATTAATTCAACAAACACCTTTTCCTTTATAGCATCTAGACAAATTCTTATCCTAACTACCTTTTGTTCCCAAAAACAAGTAAGTAATTGTCACGCACACCTAAGGATATAAAACTGTTCGGACTAAGCTTTTAACAGTAGTAGTAGTAGTTACGTTGTGCTCTGGTTGTTAACTAAACTTCTTGAATCCTTTTGTCTCTATATTATTATGTAAATAAATATTCAAGTTAAAAGAGTTACGAAGTTGCCTGTGTTTGCGAAGTTACCAGAATCCCAACAACAGCCATTCGCCATAATTATATAATACAGAGTAAACGGCGCAAGGCCGGCTCAGACTTCTTATCATCTTAAAATGATTTGGCTTCATCTAAGACCAATATGTATCTCTCTCTCTACCGGAATTTATCCGGGCACGAAGAAGCAGGACAGAGAGAACGGTCTGTATCTTTTTTTGTTTTAAATTAGATTTTGCAAATTTTTTATGGGGAATTGCAGGGAAATTTCAGCACATTGACGTATGACATTTTTCCCTAGGTTACCGATTTATCCAGTGAAACAACTTTATATTTATTGTATTTATTAAATTCCAAGCCAGCTGTCAGAGGGTGCGGTTATTAACCTGAACAAACTCTTACGATCAGGTTCTCCAACGCTAGACCGGTCTAATTTGTCAACCAAAAGTTTTAAACTGACAACTAAGTTTTATACTATGAATTCCGAGATGAATTCATTTCTGAGCTTTTTCGCAAATTTATAAAGAAAAGGTCAATTTTAGTACGTATTTTCCACAATAATAGAACTAAATTCATTATAGCAACACGTTGGATGAAACCCATTTGGAAACCAAGCAAATCACAGAAATATTAGAATAACTCGTAAGTTTTTAATGACCAAACAGTTGTCAAGAAAATCAGTAATTAAATTGTCGAATAAAATATATATCAAGGTGCTGGCAAATAGCAGAGGTCATGATGAGTCCTAAACTAGAAGAGCCAATCAATGAAGATGAAGTCTCCTCCTACAGACCAATTTCACTGCTACCGGTGATATCAAAACTCTATGAGAAACAGCTACTTAAAAGACTCAAACCTATCATTGAAGAAAAATGTATAATCCTCACACATCAGTTTGGATTCAGAGAAATGCATGCGACAATAGATCAGGTCCATAGACTGACAGATCACATAGAAAAAGAACTTGAAGTAAAGAAGATATCTTCAGCAGTATTTCTGGATGTTGCTCAAGCATTTGATAAAGTTTGGCATCTAGAATTGGAACACAAGCTAAACAATTTCTACCAAAACAGCACATCCATTTACTTAAATCTTATATCAGTAGAACAATTTTCAGATTCAAATGTGAAGATAAATACTCTGAAGTGAGACCAGTAAAAGCTGGTGAACCACTGGCAGTATTCTCTACTGTTGTATTATTATATACCTACGATATACCGTTAACGCAACCAACTATCATTGCTACATTTGATAACGATACTGGCGTGCTGGCAGTGAGAAGAACTAAACAAGAAGCCAATGAAAATCTCCAGGAGACTCTGAGCAAAGTTAATACATGGACAAAGCGCTGGCGCATTAGACTTAATGAAAGTAAATCTGTGTATATCAAACTTTACAAATAGACGCACAGGACAGGCGCCAATCACTCTGAACCATACAATCCCGTATGCAAACACAGCTAAGTATCTAGGGATGAACTTAGATGCTAAGCTGAGATGGAAAGAGCACATAAAAAAGAAAAGGGACAAACTTTATCAAATATGGAAAAGTGTACTGGCTGATAGGATGAAACTCCGAGCTGGCAATACATAATAAGTTAGTTATATATATACAGGTCTTGAAACTTGTTTGGACGTACGGCATCCAACTCTGGGGCTGTGCTAGTTCTAGCAACATCGAAACCATTCAACGGTTCCAAAACAAGGGACTAAGAGGCATTGTCAATACCCGTTGGTATGTAAGAAATAGCGACCTCCATCGTGACCTGGGTGTGGAAATGGTTACAGCCGAGATAAGACGATGAAAGGCATGAAGAATGGCTTCATAAACACGTCAACATCAAAGCGATCCAGCTGCTCGACCAACGTGGGACAATAAGAAGACTCAAAAGGGTGAAAACCTTAACAAAACATTATTACTCGTTAATCTTATTATCTAGATTAGTTGTAATCACATAAATACCGAGTAGCTGTTTACAAAAAAAAATATATTCCCAACGACATAACAAAAGCCTGTCAAAACCCAACTGATTAACTAGAAGATCTTAATTTAAACTAGTACTAAATCTGAAATCTGTTTAGTGAATCTGAGCGTAAAATTTTTGGTTCTAAATATAGCTTACGATCTACGAAAAGCATTAAAATTTCCTCCTCGTCGATATTGCAAATAAAATAACACAATTAATTAAACAAAAAATATATATTCAAGGGGGGAGGATTCGGGACCCCCCCCCCCCCCATCCCAAGAATATTGGATAGAAAATATTGGAAATTATAATAAAGAGGAAATAAAACTAAATTCTATCTGTACATATTACTCTCTTTTTTAATTGTCTTTAGCATTAATCCAATTTATCCTTCTTAATGCAGAAGTGTTATTAAGCCCAAAATCATGTCACAGTATTTGTACATTCATTCCCCTCCCAAAAGTTTTTACATTCCCCCAATTTTTACATTACCCCCACCAAATTCCTCTCTGGATCCGCTCCTGTATTAGTCCAGTTTTAGATAATAATATTTTGTTTAAAATCAGACAGACGATCCATTAGTCCGTTCTTAGAATATTGCTAATCGTACGTTCATCGACTTGATCCATGAGGTCAATGACGAATAAATTAATTGATGGTTTCTTTCCATCAAAAATTTAAAAATTCATACAGTTTTTAAAACAGATGTTTTAAATATGATTGCCTACTTTGTTATTAAATAAAGATAACTGTCCTGATATAATTTTTATTATTAATAAATTTATTAATAAGAAGATAACTGAATTTATTGTTCAGTGTGTTTTTCATAACAACTTATCGTCGAGGTTTGATGGATGGTGTTTCCTACAAGATTTTTTCTAATTTTGAATAAAATGTGCCAATAAAATTATTAATTTTAATTATCGTATCAAAACACCTAAGTAGGCATTAGACGAAAATGTTTTTGTTTCATCTAGTAGATACCTAAGTAGTAGACAGTTGTCTGGGTTGTCATGATGTCGTTCTGAAATTTTATATATGAAAAAGTGTAGCAACACAAATTAAATTTTTTCTTTTAAAAATATTGAAAATGTCCGATTCCGAGACCCCAAGTGATACTGAAGCTGCAGCTCAAAACGCGTTATTTTCATGTTCACCCGAGAAGTCAAGAGAGAAATAGGAAATATTTATATTTTTTTGTTTAATATTTTTATAGCAGCTATTATAAAATGAATATTTCATCACCTGCTAGGAAATATTTTACTTTTCGTAACTAGTTACGAAAAAAAAGATGTCAAAACTGTCATCGGTTTTAAAAAGTGTCACTTTATATGCCAAAATTAGGCAAGCATTTGTTTCACTTCCCTAGTAGAGTAATATTGGGGGTTCTGGCCCGCGCCACCGAGCAAGGTAGGATAGGCCTATAAATACTAAGTTTAGAGTATGTATGCCTTCATAAATATTGCAAATAAAAGTTAATATCATTAAAATACGTTCTGTTAATATTAAACTTTTGGTTGAAATGGGGTTTAAAACTAAATCTATTCTTAATAATGAAAGTATTTTCTCGAGGATGTCAAAGAATAGAAAAGAGCAGGCCACGGGATTCACTAAAAATGTTTAATACTGGTTTAAATTTAAATTTTCTAATTGGTCATCAGTTTTATTTTGACAAGTTGTGTCCTGCCATTGTTAATAAATTGTCATGAAAAACTTATGAGTTATTGTATTGCTTGTGCGATTTCAATTGTCTCTAATTATAAACGACAAAATATCACAATAACTTAAATCCAGATTATTCATTCTTCATTATCTAAAACAATTTCGTTTTAATTGCCTTACATTTCTTCAAAGACATTTCTCACACGTTTCACATCTGTCTCTTTTCGTGTCATCGAACTATTCTCCGGATTGGATTTTTAGTTCTGAATCAAATAAGCTTTGAAAATTTTTATAATATTAAAACATGTTACTGATTTCTTGGCTTTTGTAAAAAATATCATGCAGACTTATGGTTAATGGTGCTTTTCTTTTCAGATGTTGGCGGACGCTAAATCAGAAATCAAACCAGAAGCAGCTGTTGCAGAACAAGATCCATTGGATAGACAGTTAAAAGCTTTTCAAGAAAGACTACAGACCCAAACCGTTCTACCCCCAACAAATCCTATTCCCACCAACGAAGGTAACAGTCAAGAAAGAGATGAAGAACCTGCGATCAAGTTTGGATGGGAAGAGTTTAAAGATGGGCCCACCTTACCTTTCATTCAACGGGATTCGGAAAGATATGTGGCGACTCATATAGTAGCTGAGTTAGTTTACAAAAAAATTGAAAAAGACTTTACTACAGAGGTATTGTTTTGCATGGCTTTTTTGATGGATAAAATGTCACAGAAGGAAGCTGATACATTTAACGAAATTAATGTAGATCATAGTGATAAAAAGATTGTTGGCGACTACATTTTTAGAGCTAATGAATTTATGATAAAATTGGATTTTGTAAAGAACCTTGTAGAATATCATCGAGCATGTCAACATTTAATACTAAAAAAGATCAAAGAAAACGATTTATTCGGTTTTCTTCAGATCGCTGGCGACCATCAAGTTCCTTTTGTATGGAACGGCGATCAAAAATTATTACCTTTATTTTATTTCGAGGGACAGAGTGAGTACCTCGATGCCAGATCCATCGATCTGACGGATCCTTTTAAAATTGGGTATTTGAAGTTTTGCTGCAAAGTTCAAAAAATTAGGAAAGATGTTTACGAACATAATCCTTTAAAAGTTGTCGATTTGGAGGATGTTAAAAAACTCTTTCCTGCAGACACCACGTTCGAGCTTAGTTTGCCAAATAAGGTTAATCAAGATCTTCTAGCACCTGAAGTACGAATTGCTCTTTTACATGGTTTTGAGGAAGAAACGCAAAGGACGCAAATAATGAATCCTTCATCAATTTCTCCTAATGTAGCATCTTCTGTACAGAAAATAAATAATAATAATAGCTCCAATGCATCATCGATTAGCGAACCAATCAGTAATAATTTACATCATACAGTATCAGTTAACAAACTACCGCTTAATATAACAGAAAATACACAAGAAGCCAAGGGAAATCCCACCCCATCAGTAAATAAAACATTGTATACAGAAGTTAGAAGACATAAAGAGCTTATGAGAGAAAGAAATAAAGCTAACCGTGCGCAACATGCACATCCTATGGAAGATATTGAAGCCAAGAGACTTAAAATGGGAGCAGCTGAATCTGAGTTACAACCGAGAACACTGCGAGAGGATATTGTAGAAAGTAGCACTTCAATAGTAGCTTCAGCAAGTGTACAAACGCCTAATCAGACTGGAACCCCACAACCAGCAGAGTATGACCCCGTACTGCAATCACTTCTCCGTTCAAGACTATCACAAGACTGTACTATAACCCCTGGACATCGTCAAATAAGTAACAGCCACTTTGAGAGTGGGTCAAAATCATTTCCATTTACACAGGTTTCTGCAATACCTAGAAGACTTAGTCAGGATATATGCTCATCAAGCCCAACTTCTCCTGGTCAAATAACAAATGTACCCTACCGATCACCACCGACCGCATCAAGTCCAGGTTTTTCTCAATCAAATCATAGTATAAACGGAGCAACTCAAATGCAAACTACTATTACTTCTGCTGCAGAGATGGCCAATCAAGTGGTAAAACAAAACAGAGTTTGCACCTCTGGCACTTACCAGCCATTGAGTTATGAAGCAAGTTACGGTAATCAGCAGTTAAATGGCGCTTCAGCTACATATAATGCTCAGACACAATGGACTGTTAATTCTTCAGAACCGATTTATCAAAATACTGCAGCATCAGTGGCATTTTCCCACGTTCACTGTCATCCAAGTATAGGAAATAGACCTGCAATGCAGGTTCAACATGATCAGTTAAATCAAAATCATTTAAATAGGCTAAAACAACAAGGAAATCCGATTAACTTGCCACAGTACCATATGCAACAGCCTCGTCGCATTTCATATCCTTCAAAACAATTTAGTTTTTTTCCCAGTTCTCCAGAAATGAGTTATCTAAATCAAAACCTTCCGAATCATCCGGTTCCTGCTTCTTGGGGACATCAGTCCAATCCTGGTTCATATTATCAACAATATGGAAATCCAACGCAACCTGTTATTCAAAATTTTAATATGTTTTCGACAAATTATACGCTTTCTCAAAGCTGTGCTACGAATACGTCGATTCAGCCGAATAATGTCCATAGCCAAGATATCAATAACAATGTCGTGGGATCCACTGTAGGGTCGACACCAATGAAAGTTATAAAACACCCCCAAAATCTAGGTCCCGATCCATATAACTACATAATCAGACTATGTGCGGTTAAGAACTCATTTTTATTTGGAATAAGAAAGTATTCCATTGGTAATTATTTTTTAGTAAATTTAAGTGAATTCGTGGAAAAGGTGCTTGGACTTAATCCTTTCGTTAACCAGCCCGACTTACTGTCCAGATTTAAATCGATTTATCGGCTGAACGGGGTTCAGCAAATGCGGTGGGAGTGTTTGATAAGAGACGAACAATTAGAGTTTGTAGGACCGTTTAAAGACCTGTTTGTGGATTATAGTGAAATTCCTAGTTAGTATTCAGGAAGTGTTGTACTATGACTATTACGAGTAAATAAGCTGAAGAGTTAAAGGTTAACGCTGCCAGTTTATATAAGCTTTACCAGTAAAAGATTTACATTAGCATACCAAAGGTGTATTTACTGAGATATTTCTGATTTTATATTGATATAAAGTCTGTTTCATAATAGTTTTATTACCTTAAGTACAGAATGGGCTACTTGATTGAACACTATTGTATAGATGTTACGGTTTTAAGGAAAAAGTATCTATCACGCGCACTAGCCAGCTAATACCACAGCCACTGTTCCGAATATTCGATAGTTTCGGTTTCAGATACGGAGCTACCATCCCTAGCCCTAGTTTGGTACAGTTTTATCTACACAGTCTCTTCTATTGTATTTTTTGCTTAACACTTTTTATTGTGTTTTTTTTTACTGTTCACTTCATATAACCAATATACACACCTTTTAACACCACAAGCTTAAAAAAATTCATCATTAAATTTTGCTTCACCTGATCTCGATCATCAGTGTTTACAGCCATGTTGTTTCGTTGATGGTTGATGCAAAATTAATAAAATAAACCTTTTGGGGATACAACTTGTTCTAACCGGTTTGCGATGGCTAGTATACGAGCTTGTACACGTTCGCATATTATCCGGAACGTCCGCATAATACGGAAATTAGCTGACTCATACGCGAATTATCCGATTACAGGTAAAATTTTAATAATCCAATTAAAATAGCTATTCCTAGAAGTGCAGAACCCTACAGGTAGTATAATTTTGGTACCTGGCACCAGGTATCAACGAATAATAAAATCACAGGTAAAATTGTTTTATTTCAGCCAATATAAGGCAAAGAATTATTGTGGAACAGAATTTATGAAATTATTTGAATGTTTTCAGAACTTACCTGTGACAAAATTTACCGAATAAAAATATTATTCCATAAACTTAGCCCCTGGTAACGGAGAGTCTTTAAAATGTTAAACTTGTTGATATAAATAAGGCAGGTTTTTAAGGTGTTTATATTTTGTTTGTCAGTACAAATATGTTTAGGTTCCTGTAAGTATTAATTTCGTTTGTTGCCCGTTTAAGTTATTTTTTTATTTACGTTGTAAATAAATAATTAAAGTTTTGTATCAAAATCTCAATGCATGGAAAATTCGCTTAGCTATTGGTCTTAGTCGAACAAATACAAACGAACAATGAAATTGTTGATTTAGGTCAGTAGGTACTTAAGCGTCCCTGTACCTAATGGGCTCTTTCATTATATTGGCGACTGAAATTAAGAACGAGGCGTCCTCATCGACCGATTTGCTAACTACTATAACGGGGAATGTTTTCGTTTCGTCTTTGTCTTTATTATGGTCCTATTTGGCATCTTTGTCAATTTCGTCGTCTAGTGAGCCCTTTTCCCCCTTTAAAAATCAGGTAATTGCAGCTGGCCTGCTCAATTTGAGTCGCCAATACCTAACTGAATTTATTAATTTTAGTATTGATGTACAGGGGTCCCAAAAGTCTTAGTATGGACTTGCTATTGGCAAAGATAGAGACACCGAATTTTAGGTGTATCTTATTGGTTAATAAATCTACTTTTTATATAACTTAATTTTTCCAACCCCTTTGAGGGGTGACGGCAGGGAAGGTCAAAAATTTTAAATGCAACACTATGCGGTGTGGTACCTCATTTTGAAGGTCTTCAAAAAAGGAGATATACCTTTATTTCTCCCTTTATTTTAAAAGTTGTTCGCAATGACCACCATGAACTTCTTGGCACTAATAAAGTCGATTTTAAAACTCACTTCTCACATTTTTGAGAATGGCAGGTGTTACTTCTTGGCAGAGTTCCAAAATCGACTTTATTACTGCCAAGAAGTTCATGGTGGTCATTTTAAATAAATTTTAATAAGAGAAATGAAGGTACTGAGATTTTTAATTTTTTTTTCGCGGTTTTTAATTTTTATAGGCTTGCCATTTAAAATCGAATTAAGATAAGGACCTCGGATCTGCGATAAAATGTTTTTTTAAAGAACTTTAAAATGAGGTACCACGCGGTATAGGGTTGTATTTGAAATTATTGACCTCAACTTCAATTTCCCTCAAGGGGTTGGAAAAAGTTGAATTACATAGAAAAGTAGAATTATTAGAATTATTAACCAATAATATATACCTAAAATTTGGTGCCTCTATCTTTACTAATAGCAAAGATATTTGCCCATACTAAGACTTTTCGAACACCCTGTATAAAAACGTTAATTTTGATTTTGTTTTCTGCAATAAACTTAAAGATGCGAAAAATAAATAGTATGGCTCTATACAATGCCGCTAAAATTGAAATTAGGTGAAAGTGCCCATTATAAATCTGAACTTTTTATTATTTAAATAATTAAAATAATATAATCTACCTCTGCAGATTCTTATTTTTACAATTTAAAAATGTATATATTTGTACATATTATGTAGCTATTGTTTTCTCATAGGATTATTTGTTCTTAATGTCTTCTGGTTTTGTTAGACTTAAAAAACATAAACTTAAAGCTAGGGATGATTGTTAATCAAGACGTGCCTTGAAAATAGTAAAATTAAGATGTATAATTGTGTAAAACTTTGTATTATTTCTTGTGCCATGCGTAATTATTAGGTTTAAATTTATTGTGGTTAATGTTAGAATCAAAGTCTGATTTAGGTACCACAAATATGTTTGGTAAGGGTTTTAGTTTAAGAAAAGTGCAATATCAAACTGTATATCGTGTACAAAGAGATCCTTTAGTGAGAGCAAAACTACTTTTTATACCTTCCTATTTTATCTAAAGCTTTCTTTTAACGGTATTTATACATCATACGTCCTAAATTTCCAAGATTACAGGGTGATCAAATTTTCAGATCCTTTGACCAACATGCTTCATTTAAAAACTTTTTTATCTTGAGAAATTTCTAATTTTGTTTAGTCTCTATTTACCGTTTACAAATTATTTGCTTGTGCTTGTGCACATATTTAAAAAAAGCTCGGGAAAGTAAAAGCGACCGTAGCATCAGAAAAAATATTATCCTGCATATTGTTCGGAACGTTCCGAATGCATTTCTGTAAAAAATGTAAAAATTTCCTTTTGCACAAAATTTGAGATCATTATTTCAAAAAACGTTTAAAATAAATTGGAATAAAAACTAGACAAAAATTAAAACTTTGACAACCTGCATTTTGAAAAGAAAGGATTTTGGGACATATTATGTAGGTATACATAAACTTTTTATAGCCTATAAATCAGTCCAGGTTTCTAATATTTATTATTAAGCATTTAGAATATAAATAAATAACCATATACTGTGTATATGGTTAAATTATTGATTTTTAATATACTGAGCAGCAATATTAACGCATCACTAGAAATTTCCAACAATTTTGATGTTATATTTCTTTTCAACCTATTACCGATTTAAATGATTTTTTTGCGTAGTATAGGCTTATTCTTTGAGAATATTACTGTATTCGTATTTTTTGTTAAAAAGTTGTCATTGTATACCGGGTGTAACAAACATATTGCGCTTTTTCCCAAAATTCGCAGCACCCTGTGGAATATTCTAGCATTCATAAAATATTGCATTTAATACCTAACTTGAGCCTCATGTTTTCTTAGCATTTTGTTTTTTGGTTCACTTAGTTATGTTTGATAATAAAAGAAGTAGGGACTTTTATAAGAACATGTTTTTATTAGAATATTACAAGACAAATTACATAAAAAATTAAAATAGATATCAGTAGCGTGTGCTTCCGCCTCTACTTTTAATATACTAAATAAGTTGGAGACCACTTATCCCCTCCCATCACGTCTTAAGCCGGCGCTACACGATGCGTCCAATGGTGAAACGAACTTTTGGTACAGTGTCTAATCCAACACTGGAACGACAGATTAAAATTTAGCAAATCCATCTGCTACATGATGCGACAAACGTTGGAACCAACGTTAAGGCGAATGTTGGAGCCAGCACAAAATAAACAACTAAATAATATCGGGGCAATGCCTGAAAGCGAGAAACGATTAACAAGTCGTGTGGTCGTGTATCGAATGTTGGTTCCACGTGAGAAGCATCCTCTGACGCGGGACAAAAATACCAACAAGAGCCCGACCGTGTCCAGCTTCCAACGTTTAACACATGAAATTCGTTGTTGCACGGCCACACGATGCGACAAATTACCATGTATCCAACGTTGGAAGGCATTTGACACATCGTGTAGCAGCGACTTAACCGATGCAAATCGGTGAGCCATTCTCGAAATTAAATTTTCTATTTGGTTTTGATCAATATCATTCCAAATTTCAACAACTATCGTTTCTATGTATTGAAAATTGCAAGGTTGCAGGAGGAGGCTGACTCTGTCTTAATTTTCTGACAATAATGTCCCACAAATGCTCGATCGGGTTAGGATCTGGACTGTGCAATGGCCAATGCAGAGTGAATATGCTCGTGTAAATATTCAGCTACAATGTGAACTACGTAAGGTCTTCCGTTATTATCATTATGGTTTGGGGAAGAATTTTCTTAACAGCGCGGACATAGGTATATTGGTCCTGTACGTGGAGATTCTTGAGATACCGGAAGGTATATTAATGATATTTTATCTGAGCAATTTGTCCCTTTCGGTCCTTATATCGGCAATAACTGTTGTTAATGCTCGACGCAAGACCTCACTTAGCGCGCATTGTAAGTGAATATTTATATGATATAAATATTCAGACTCTGAATTAGGCACCGCACAGTCCAGTTCTTAACCCGATCGAGCATTTGTGGGACATTATTGACAGACAATTAAGACAGCGTCAGCTTCCTCCTGCAATCTTGTAAGACAGAGAAACGATAGTTGTTGAAATTTGGAATGATACTGATCAAAATCAAATAGAAAATTTAATTTCGAGAATGCCTCGGCGATGTGCAACGGTTATTAGAGTCTAATAACCGTTGTCTACGTCTAATAATTAGACGTAGACACGGTGTGCTTGAAGCAGCGATATATAGCAAATATAGCAAAATCAAATTTTTACATAGAAAAACGTGATAAAACGATGTATAATGCTTTCTTTCTGATTTGTATGCAAATGTTTTTAATTCTAAAAAGTTATAATAATTTATTATTATAATTCAAAAAGGAAAAAACAATCGAATTCAACTTGAATTCTGTAATGGAAGCGTGTTATGGGTGGCAACGCGTTAATCAAAGTAGTGATTTGCATTTGGTTTCAATTGAATCCTAGATGTTCCAGTTTAACATAGTATCTCCACTTCATTAGCTCTTGTTCCAGCAGGTAAAACTATGTATGCGGCAAGTAAAACAACGCAAAAAACCAAAACACGGCGGTTAATTGTTTACATTTTAGTACGCAGTTTGATTGATTGATAGCCGTGCAAGTGAATTTTAACTGTATCACTATTTATACACTACGTTTTTATTGCCTATTACAAATTAATATTTAATGAAAGTTCGGTAATTTGAAATTTCATAGTTTATTGTTATATACGCGCATAATTAGCAAGTTCAAAATATAAACATTTTACAAGTGAGTACTCACGAAATCTAGAATGAAAGAAAACGATGCTTGTTCGACGAACGTGAATTGATGTATTCGTAAGACGTTTATATTATAAACTTGCTAATTATGTGCGTATATAACAATAAACTATGAAATTACTTATCGAACTTTCATTAAATATTAAGTTGGAACAATAGAAACGTGTTGCATAAATTGCGACACCGTTAAAATGAATGATCACATGCAAGTGTACCCTCAGGAGAAGAAAACTGCGTACTAAAATGTAAACAATTAACCGTAGTGTTTTGGTTTTTTGCGTTTTGTTTTACTTGCCGCATACCTGCTGGAATAAGAGCTAATGGAGTGGAGGTACGTGCAACTGTTTTCTATGTTAAACTGGAAGATCCAGAATTCAATTGAAACCAAATGCGAAACACTACCTTGATTAACGCGTTGCCAACCATAACACGCTTCCTGCAGAGAATTCAAGTCAGACTCGAATATTTTTTCTTCTTTGAACTATAATAATAAATTATTACATATAACTTTTTAGAATCAAAAACATTTTCATACAAATCAAAAAGAACATAAATTGTTTTATCACATTTTTCTGTGTAAAAATTTGATTTTGCGATATTTCGACTATATGAACGAGTAGGATTTCAATTAAAACGTATTTTGGTACTGTACTTATCTATTAAGCCATACAACTCGTTTTTGGTGTCATTTCGTCTATACCTATCGCTGCTTCAAGCCCACCGTGTAGAGGTGGAAGCACACGCTACTAATGGCTATTTTAATTTGTTATGTAATTTGTGTTGTAATCGTTATTGGTAGTTTAATAACGTTTCTAAAAATTTACTTCTTATGATATTCTAACAAAAACGTGCTGAGTTATAAAAGTCCCGACTTCTTTAATTATCAAACATAGCCAGTGAACCAAACAACAAATTGTAGAGAAAACATGAATCTCAGTTTAGGTTTGAAATGCAATATTTTATAGATATTAGAATATTCCACAGGGTGTTGCGAATTTTGGAGAAAAATACAATATGTTTGTTACACCCGATATACAGTGAAAATTAACTTTCTAGCAAAAATTACAAATATAGTAATAATCTTAAAGAATGAGCCTATACTACGCAAAAAATCATTCTGATCGGACAACAGATTTAGAAGAAATATAACATCAAAATTATTGCAAATTTCTAGTGGTGCGTTACGGCGGCATTTTTCACGTGGCGTCCATGTTGGCCAACTTAATTTAATTTTGACATGGTTTTTGGGCTTTAAAATTTTTGACAATACCATTATAAGTGTATTAAGTATAGATTTATATCCTGCAGGCAATTTTTAGTCAATTATTCAACGATTCAACGTGTATAATGATTTCATTCAGAAGGTTAATATGTTAAAATATCTATGGTGACATTTTTTCTATCACTGGGACCTCAATGTTTTTACATATTATTTTCCTAAAATAAATCATAAAATATCTTAAAACTTTTATTAATACGTTACAAGATACCTACATAATATGAATGTATGGTTAATATTACCACAATATTCATACAAAAGAAAAATAAAGCAAAAATTGTGCTAAAATGAAATTAAGTTGGATGGACGCCACGTGGATACCTAATGCCGCCTTAATATTGCTGGACAGTGTATAATTATTAATTATACATTTTCAAAGTAGGTAATTTAGAATTCGTTTCTTGTTTATTTGACGTCGATAGGTCAAACAGTTTTGAAATAAATCGCATGAATAGAGATACCAATGCAATGGATTCTTAAGACCTATGACCCAGTTATCACTTATCACAGTTCAGTAATTGGCGTAACCTTTGGTTATTTATGCTTTTTGATAAAAATATGAATACCATCTACATAATATTGACTATTTGGTATTTATTGTATTTCTAAGTAAGCTTAGTAAAAATTTGTATCACTTTTATTTATGGTGCCAAAGAGAGTTTTTGACAAAGGGATTGATTTTATCAAAAAACCTCCTGCATAAACTGTATTGCTTCGCTTGACAAAAAGAATGTAATAAAAAACTAAAATATGATACGCAGAGTGCAGTGGTGTATTCAGGGCGATCAGGGGATATATAAACAATTTAACAATGTTAATGTTTTTTAGTCATAGGACAAAATATACTTAGGGGTAGTCATTCCTCTGTCAAGGTCCTGCTTTTTAATGTAGTTGCTGAGAGCCAAATTTTTAAATAAAAAAAAGGTTTTATAAAATTTGAGAGTTCCCCGTATTTTTCTTTAAATATTTTAATGTAGTGAAACTACGTCAAAATATACTACGGCTTCACGTCGGCTGTTCCAAAGATTAGTTATTAGTTGTTTATTTGTGTATATGTTTTTTCTACTATTTTATAAAGAATAAATGATTGATTTATAGGCAGTTGTTTTATTTTACTTATAGGCCATAATAGGAATTTACATTTCAAACCGTTTTCTTTACGCGAAAGTCGATGTACAATTTTAATTAGTGCAACTATTAGAGTATGGGTTTGTCCCATTATTTCGCGTTTTCAATAAATGGGTAATAGTGTAACACGATACATAGTCAGTAACTGCCAGATTCTCCAACCGCTAGTCCGGTCTAATTTGACAACCAAAAGTTTTAAACTGAAGAGTGTAAGAATAAGACAACTAAGTTTTACACTGAATCTGTTTCTTGAGTTTTTTTTTCGCAAATTTATACAGAAAAAGGCAATTTTAGTACGTTCTTTCGACATTAATAGAACTAAATGCATTTTCGTTCCAAGATGAAAATCATTTGGAAATTTAAGCAAATCGCTGAATTATCAGAATAATTCATACATTTTTAATGACGACTTATTAACAATGACGAGACGAAAAATAACTGATCAACTAGAATATCTTAATTTAAACCAGTAGTAACCGTTGCCGGATTAACTTTTAGTCGCGATTAACTCATCAGGTGATCTGTTTTAACCAATGGAATTGTCTTATTTGGCGTTCTAATCGCGTTTAACTTCTGCACCGCTACTCCGGGTGGTTATAGTTTTATATAATCGACACAAAGCGATCATGTTGTTTTTATCAGCCGATCATTTGAATGGCAGAATTTGAAGTGGCGTGCTAACAAAAAAAATGCTATATTTTTAAATATTAACAACAAAGACATTAAAAAATTGACAACTAACGATATAAATATCAAAAAGAAAACATACTCCTCACGTTTTCGAGAATGGCAAGTGTTACTTCTTGGCAGAGTTCGAAAATCGACTTTGTTACTGCCAAGAAGTTCATCGTGGTCATTTTGAATAACTTTTAAAGTAATAAAAGGCACAAACTTAATTTTTTTTTTCACAATTTTTAATTTTTAGAGGCTTGCCATTTAAAAACGAATTAAGATACGGACCTCGGGTTTGCGTTAGAATGTTTCTTTCTTAGTCACCTTTAAAATGAGGTACCACACGGCATAGGGTTGTATTTAAAAATTTTGACCTCAACTCCCTAGGGAGTTGAAAGAAAAAGTTAAATTATATAAAAAAGTAGATTTATTAACCAGTAAGATACACCTAAAATTTGGTGTCTCTATCTTGACTAATAGCAAAGATATTTGCCCATCCTAAGACTTTTCGGACACCCTGTATATATCTTTTTCTGGCGGCTAGTGGCAGGTTGGGCACTTGCATTAGTCGGTGACTACAAGTCACCGAATAATGCAAGTGTACATAAAAGCATCGATAACTAAAAAAATCTCAAACATGGTTCTGGATGTATTTTTTAAAAGTCTACTTAAACTTATAGGTATAATAACGGGAAACATACATGGTCGATACATTGGTGTTTTTAAACTGTATTTAAAAATGGAAATCATCTATAATGAAATAATGAGAACTACAGTATAAATATGAAATAGATACATTTTTCTGTAGTCTCCACCGTGTGGCCAATCGGTCTATGACAGAGACGAAAGGGGGAAATGCCGCAAAATATGGCCAGAATATTCTAATAAATTCTTCGAAAATGAGCGTGCTTATTATTTTTGGCTGAATAAAAGGTAACAAATAAATATATCGAAAATATTCGCTATAAATTTAGTTAAATATTCAACAAAAATTTTTAACAATGAAAACAATGGTCTCTTTATCACAGACCCTACAAACATTGGCAATCACTGCTCGCGATTTTTAGCATTTTTCCATAAATAAAATTAATTCACGAAGAATGCTTATCACGCGCCCGCCAATGGAAGAATAACCAAGACCCTCGCTATCGCCACTTGCTCTCGGTACATTAAATTTCGGGCCAGCCCTCATTTCTTTTGTAATAAGTGGATTCATTAACCAAGAATATTTGACTGGTCTGCATTACGTTGCCAGATATGTATACCAAAAAATAATTGTTTTAATGCATTATTTTATTTTTGTTTATTGGTCGTCTTAAATATACTTATTTCAATTCAATAGATATATTTTATTGGTTATAGTAGTGAATTCCCTTTAATAGTATTATAGTGCTATGTGTTCAAGTAATTAAAAAAGTGTGTATTACTTCTGTAATGTACCTAAATGTAATAGTAATTTAAAAAATCTGACAACATAGCAGCTTAGCATTTTTTAAATTATTTTGGCTTATACAGACTCACTTGCCTAACCATACTAGGGTTGCCACCTTTTTAGAATTAATTGGGAAAAAGGAATTGGAAGAGGCGGGAAAATTCGCTTTCACCATTTTATCAAAAACTGTATTTTTGGGTTTGCTTTTGGGGAAAATAATATCCATATATATTTTTTAAATAAATATTTATTGTTCAAACTTAAATCTATATTTTTAATTTGATTTTGCAGCTTATAACATTTTTTTGTCATTCTTAATCGTATGATAATTCGTTACACGTCTCCTTAAAATTAATGGTAAAATCAAAAGTTCAGCTTTATTTAAAATAACTATGCACCTGTTTCTTTCATCTCGCCAATTGATGCCAAAAATAGAAAAATTCGCTCTTCGAGTCTAGAGGTTCTGGATATCTTTGTTTTGTTCTCTTTTCTCTTCTTCTTGATGATGGGGTTAATGGACTTCAGGCGAATCGCACGCAACGTTCATCGACGTGAACGACGAATAATGCTCTCACCAGTCTCAGAATATCACGTAATCATTTCAAATCGACTTTTAATTCTAGAAATTACTTTAACTGCGAAAATGGGCTAGCAGGGTCGTCTGAATATCAGTTTGGGCTTTGAAAAGAACATTTTAAGCTAAAAAAAAGATGAAAGGACAAAACTCCTTAAAAAAGGACTGTCCTTTCTAAAAAAGGACTGGTAGCACCCCTAAACTATACGTATAGGTCGTTCCCAAGATTTAGAAATGTAAACATTAGGGCTAATAGATGGCTCTAGTTGCTTTTTGTAACTGAAGTAGTTATTAAGCTTTGGCGTTAAGAATATTAGGGGCCATATATTCAGTATTGCTGACCGGCCATATACAGGGTACGCCACAAATGTCAATGTGAATAAGGACAAAACTTATACCCAAGCGAAGCCGCAGTTATAAGCTAATCCTAATTTTTAGAAACGTTTTGATTTTTATCACCTTTTATTTTTCCGGCCAAAACAACAAAACATGTTATGAACCTACATGACTCATAATTTATGCATAAAGCATTTTGCATGCTTTTTTGCTAATGGAATATTTCCCAGGAAGGTTTTATCTTTCAGCACACTCTTTAACATAATATTATATTATAGTAAATATAAAACCAGTTCAGATAAGAAAGCCATTTCAAGTAACATTTCCGGTGACCTTTTTGATTTCTGTGAAAAGACGTAGTAGTTTAAATTAGTTGCATTTTGTTATCATCAGACATTTTCACGGTCGACCTACATACATAGTACATACATATTATGGGCATGGGTAGTATTAAGTATTTGAAGTTTAAACAAACACGTATTATCTCTTGAATAAATTAAAAACATGTTAGAATATATGTACATACGTATAAAAGCCAACTAATCATAGCTGTAGTAAAAAAAGGAGATTAAAAAAAGTCTATTTAAAGATATACCCTTTGACAAATTGACTATGACTGCAATAATTTTCGAACTGCTCCGTTGCCAAACCTGTATTTTCAGGGAAAAGTATAAGGTTTTATTAATAAACAACTAAGCTTTCTAAATACTTTCCCTGTGCCGATCTTATCAGTCAATCTGGCAACTCTGCTTCGGGTACTTTGCTATGGGATACTAGCATGATACAATAAAATGAAGATATGATACCAAACCGTGTCAAATTCGTCCGGGTTCGCGCAGGACGTCACGTTGTGAGTTATTTTTGAAATTTATAACGCGCAATATAGAGTTTACGTTAGTTAAAGGCGATTTTATATAAATTCTATCGGCAATATACTTTGCCTCCTGCTTATAATACAAATTTTAAAGTATATGATTTAAAATAATCATGTAAATAAAGGGATAAATTAATTAATAGTAAATTGCCTGCCAACTGCGTTCTATGTATTTATTTACGTGAAAAGAAAAGGCAAATAATTTTATAAAATAAAACTATGCCTAATAATTAAGATAATAATTTTGATATAGAGGCATATTCTTATTAAAATATATACCTACAGAGTTTTCCGAAAATATGTATGTTATAAATAAGAATTTTGTTTGTTTCTATAATTTGTCAAATATTTTTTGCGGTGAATAACATCTGTATGTTTCCGATGGAAACATGGTTTTTAGGATAGTTTTTTTGGGTTTTTTACACTTTAAATAGTAAATTATTAAAAATTATTGTATTTTTGTATTCTTTGATTTTTCAAATTTAAAAAATCTTAAAATGCCAAAAAATATTCTAAACGAGACAAAAATATGTAAATTTATGAAATTAGGCAAAACAAGAAATTATTTTTTAAGAAAATAGCCATTCAGTCTCTGTGTTCGTCGTATTTTCTCGATTAAAATCTGGTGATTCGTTACCGTGGAAATTTTTAGCCATTGTTTGTCACAGTAAGCTTTTTTCTTGAAGCGAGTTTGTAAAAACATTAAACACATTTAACATTCATGACATGACACAATTCATGCTTCAAATTACCTTCATAATCACTTTCGTTAAAATGTTTTGAACAAATTCTAGCATTTTTCATATTAAACTTATCTTCTCGTTTGCACAGACGCTTCCAAACAATTTGTGTTTCTTTGCTTTGGGGAAGTTAAAAACTTTAATATCGGGCATAAAGCCCTTGCAATGATTGTCCACATCACAACCATATTAAAATACAACACACCTCATTTTCACTATTGAATTCTTAAAAGTGGTATAAAAACAGCAAAAAATATCTTTAAAACACAACGCGATCTTAACAAAGACGTGTCTCGTTTAGAAAATATGGCGGGATTACTCACAGCGTGACGTACATGGCCACGACTACCTGCACGGTGTCATTATCTTCTTTTATTTGTATCATGGGAGCAGGCTAACAGCACAGGGTTGAACTTCATGTGATTATTTTAAAGATTTTTAATAGGTAATAAGACAATTTGTTTCAATATTTAGTTGTTCTAAAATTTATTAAAATAGATTTTTAATATATATGTATAAAAATAAGAGAAACAATATACTATAAAAATAATCAATTATTACAGCTTAAAATTAAACTGGACCTAGTTCAGTGTCGCTGTCACTGTCGTCATTTAATTTATTATTATTCGTTCAATACTACTCTGTACAAAAATGGAGATATTTTCAATTTTAATGGTATGATTTACAGAATGTTTCCAATTTTCTACTGATATTTCATTTACAACCTTCTTTATCAATTCTACGATATTTGAACATAAAGTAGGTGACGTATTTTGAGCTTTTATTGTAGATTTAACCTGGTGCCACATATTTTCTATTGGGTTGAAACACAATAATATGGTGGTAGTCGCAGAACGGTATGACCAATGTGACCATTTCTTTTTTTTCCTCAGAACGGGACGCAAAATGTTTTTTTACCAAAAGTAGGTAGATCAAAGAAGAACACATCATCCATAAAATGGTAATAGGAATTTATATGAACAATACATGATTTCAGCAAGCAGTAGCGTGTTTAGGATTTTGTATCGGGGGAGGGGGGTCAATCACCAAATGGAAGGTGGGATGGTGGAAAAGCGCCGCGGGTGAGAATTTTTTGAGGCCACGCCCAAAGTTCGTCAAAAATTCACCCAACTAACTATGTACTATCTAATTTCGTAAATTAATTTAGATTAAATGACGTTGTTTGAATGATTTTCTGAGGGCGAATTAGCGACTGTCGAGACGCAAAACAAGGGTAAAATGGCCACTGCGCAACGGCCGCGCGGCGCCTGCGCAGCCACTAGTCGCGTCGAGCGTCGATTTTACGCGGTTATTTTAAATAATGGAAAATTATAACGGAGTTTTTTATTGGAACCTATTATTTTTTTTGTGGGTGGTTTTAATTTTAAGAATTATCCATATTTAATACGAAAAAAACAAATTTTTCTTGCCTTTTGAGGAGGGGGGTCCAGACCCCTTGAACCACCCCTTAAATACGCCACTGCATGCAAATATTTTTGTTATTTATGTAGTGGTATATTTTTCTGAGGAACAAATTTTCTTTAATAGGTGATGGTATGTGTGTGAAATTTTTGGCACGTTTTATTAATATTGAGCTTAGTGATCAACATCGCTTTGAGTACTAAAACTTGAAGCTAAGTTTTATCAGCTGTCCACAACTTGTTCATGAGAGAGAGCACTCGTCCTACTGATGCATTGGTCCCAGGCAGAGATGGAAGTGTTTAAATAGTTCCACCCAACGATTTTCCGTTGGAATACTTTAAGTATTCGATTCTGATACTTTTTGCGGTGCAATGAAGTTAGAAATCATTGAAAATTCATTGAATACTTAAGTATCTTGGTTACTATCAATAAAAAATCTTTTTTCAATAAGGTAATCCATAACTTTTTGTATTTCTTCCCAGGCGGACACTTTCGTCAAATTCGCTCAATGGAATATCTTTAATTCTTTATTAAATTCAGTCCGAAAATATTCTCAATTAATCATTATTTCAGAAGTTTTGCTTCCAAATTGATGTCGCGTTTGCAAACTTTCTGAAAACGGGACATTTTGGCATCCCGAACCTTTCCTTAGGGACAACGGGACAGTCCCGTTCAAAGTGGGACATATGGTCAGGTTAGGTATGACCCATTTACTTTGCAATATTGTCACAAAACATATCCTTTCCTGGTATTTAATTTTTTTTTAGTACCTGTAGCAAATCAGTCTTTTTATAACTTTCTTCAAAGCATAATAATATGTCGTTTTCCAGCTAAATTTCCTTAATTTCGATTTTTGGCTGGGTGTATTTGGAACTTTTTTTAACTGCCGATGCCGGCCATGATAGCATTGATAGCTCGCATTATCCGTGAATGACACTGTTTTTAGGTACATTTTTTAAAAGATAATTTTGAAACCAGTTTTCAAAAAGTTCGGCAGTTGTGTCTTCGTCATCTGGTGATAAAATAATGTTTTCTATGAAACTTTTTTCTCACTTGTAGAATTTTCCAAATAATGCCATATTTTTATTTCTTCGTTTTGCAAGCATTTAGCAATTTAAATATGAACATTTCAAAAGCCTCCAGAAAACTAGCTTCAATTTTATTTTAACACCTCTTAATCCTTTAGGTAACAGGAATGTAGAGGGTGTCCGAGATAAGACGCCCTATCCCCTTATTTGGAAAACTGTAAGAGATACTTTGAAATGTTTAAAATCAAACTTTCTTAATTTGACCTGACATTTTCATTTATTTGGAATTTATTTACACAGGGTGTTTCATTTTTCCTGGACAGGTACGCACTTTATTATTTTCAATGTCACACCCTGTATATTATTACAGATTTGAATGGCGCCTTTAAAGACGAGTTCAGTGATATATAGTAGTATGGGTCTCTGATGCAACGTTTCGGATTTATTGGCAATTATCTTCAGTTTTTGACATATCTTTAAATTAACATAATTAGGTTATTAACATGATTTTTAAAATTCTGCTTGCCTAAAGCCTAAAGTAAAAATTTAAAAATAAAGGGATGTTACAGTGTTGCCATGTTTCGCGTATTGGGAAATTACTTGACTTTTTTAAATGGAACCCCCTGTATATTATGTCAATTCTAAATAGGGAATTAAAAGACGAGTTCATTGATGTATAACAACATGGGTCTATTAGTCTCTGTTTCTGACTTATTGACGATTTTTTTTTCAGTATGTAACATATTTAAATAAAAAATAAAAATGATTTAATTTCTCATATATTTATTTTATAAATAATGTTTATCTCCTCGCGTTAGGTAACGTGGGACATTACCCATTTAAATTAAAATATAATTTAGTTTACTGTCAAAGTGATTTTCTAAAATATACTCGTTCTCGAAATGGTGATATATGCACATATAAAAAAATTCTTGGTGGTATATTACAAAGCACGAAACAACAAGACTACCTATGTAAATGTCAAATCTGCTATTTTATACTTGTCAATGGTCAGCTAGAATTTCGTAAACTTAAAAATTTCCTTTATTATTTTTATATATATATATATATATATATATATATATATATATATATATATATATATATATATATATATAATAAAGGGCATTTTTAAGTTTACGAAATTCTAGCTGACCATTGACAAGTATAAAATAACAGATTTGACATTTACATAGGTAGTCTTGTTGTTTCGTGCTTTGTAATATACCACCAAGAATTTTTTTATATGTGCATATATCACAATTTCGAGAACGAGTATATTTTAGAAAATCACTTTGACAGTAAACTAAATTATATTTTAATTTAAATGGGTAATGTCCCACATTACCTAACGCGAGGAGATAAACATTATTTATAAAATAAATATATGAGAAATTAAATCATTTTTATTTTTTATTTAAATATGTTACATACTGAAAAAAAAATCGTCAATAAGTCAGAAACAGAGACTAATAGACCCATGTTGTTATACATCAATGAACTCGTCTTTTAATTCCCTATTTAGAATTGACATAATATACAGGGGGTTCCATTTAAAAAAGTCAAGTAATTTCCCAATACGCGAAACATGGCAACACTGTAACATCCCTTTATTTTTAAATTTTTACTTTAGGCTTTAAATGAGGTACGTTTTAGTATTTTTCTTTTGGCGCAAGCAGAATTTTAAAAATCATGTTAATAACCTAATTATGTTAATTTAAAGATATGTCAAAAACTGAAGATAATTGCCAATAAATCCGAAACGTTGCATCAGAGACCCATACTACTATATATCACAGAACTCGTCTTTACAGGCGCCATTCAAATCTGTAATAATATACAGGGTGTCATTGACAATAATAAAGTGCGTACCTGCCCAGGAAAAATGAAACACCCTGTGTAAATAAAATCCAAATAAATGAAAATGTCAGGTAAAATTAAGAAACTTTTATTTTAAACATTTCAAAGAATCTCTTACAGTTTTCCATATAAAGGGATAGGGCGTCTTTTCTCGGACACCCTGTACATATCTTTTACCTAATTTTGGAATATTGCAATCCTTGCTTAAGAAGGGTACGACCCTGCGCCATCAGGTAAAAAGGACACGATTTATGACTGGCATTGCGGTTAAGAATCAGAGGACGGAGGTAAATTGGGAGCGAAGTCATTCAAGAAAATTTATTTATTAGGTAAACTGGACGCAGAGTTGGGAAGTCTTAAAGCAATATGTTAACTGGGCGCAAACCACACTGTCGAAAGAAAGGCCCAAAATAGTCTTTAAAAATTATGTATTTTTATTTTATACCAAGTATTCATACACATTATGACACAGATAAATAGGAGGTACATTTTTAAATGTACTTATTTTACCTAACTTATATCCGTTTACAAGTATAAAAAAGCCTTTCAAGTTCTAATTTAGCTTTAACAGTTTTATCTTTAAGTTTCATAGCTATATGCAAACTTTGTGTTGGGGGAACCCAACAGTTCGTTTAATTTCTATATTTCTGTTTTTATTTCCACATAAATATCAATAACCAAGCAGGTATAAAATCCCTTTCAAATAATAAAACTCAAACTCCTTTCTCTTGTTTATTTAACTTGCATTAAAATACGCAGTTATCGGTTAAACACAAAGCCCATTTCGGAGAAAATATCTTAAGACAATCTTTATCTCAATTTATTCTATTCTAAAATGGCACCCTTGTCGGCGCGACTTCAAACGCATAGTTTCCTTGGCAAATCTCTCTCTTTTAGTTTTATTGCTTTCGCGTTCTAAAATAAATTCATAAAAAGCCAAAAAAGGTGGCTACAGACATAAATCATGTCGACATGATACAATAAAAGGAAGGAATGACACCAAACCCTGTCAAATTCGTCCGGGATCGCGAATGACGTCACGATGTGAGTTATTTTTGAAATTTATAACGGGCAATATAGAGTTTACGCTAGTTATAGGCGATTTTATATAAATTCTATTGGCAGTATACTTTGCCTCCTGCTTATAATACAAATTTTAAAGTATATAATTTAAAATAATCATGTAAATAAAGGGATAAATTAATTTAAAATAATAGATATTGGTAAATTGCCTGCCAATTGCGTTCTACGAATTTATTTACGTTGCCAAAAACGTGGCTACAGACATGAATCATGTCGATATGATACAATAAAAGGAAGGAATGATACCAAACCCTGTCAAATTCGTCCGGGATCGCGAATGACGTCACGATGTGAGTTATTTTTGAAATGTATAACGCGCAATATAGGGTTTACGCTAGTTATAGGCGATTTTATATAAATTCTATTGGCAATATACTTTACCTCCTGCTTATAATACAAATTTTAAAGTATATAATTTAAAATATTCATGTAAATAAAGGGATAAATTAATTTAAAATAATAGATATTGGTAAATTGCCTGCCAATTGCGTTCTGCGAATTTATTTACGTGAAACGGAAAGGTAAATAATTTTATAAAATAAAACTATACCGAATAATAATTAAGATAATAATTTTTATTTAGAGGCATATTCTTATTAAAATATATATGTACCTAGAGAGTCTTCCGAAAATGTGTTGTAAATAAGAATTTTCTTTGTTCCTATAATTTGTCAAATATTTTTTGCGGTGAATACTTAACATGTGCATGTTTGCGACGGAAACATGTTTTTTAGGATAGTTTTTTGGGTTTTTTACACTTTAAATAGTAAATTATTAAAAATTATTGTATTTTTTTGTACTGTATAACAGTTCTCTTGTCGTAAATGATATGGTAACTAAAAATACATTGTTTTTCAGTCATCGGCAGTGTTCTGCACGTATTTATTATATAGTTAAGAAGACACTGAGTTAAGATATTTAAAAAACCTAACAACACACAAAATCTGTGGAAATCTTAAAACTACGAATACCTAAGCCTTTTGCATAATTATTTATAAAAAATCTGCAAAAGTTCAGCAAATTTTCAAAATCACTACCTTGAAGTTAATTTAATGCACAAAACTAATAAAGGTAATAAAAATTATAGTACCTACCTACTAACTAGTAAACTAAAATATTTCACACAAAACGTAGCGAGCACAACACTCGAAAATATAATGCTAATGCACGTCAAACATAAGAGGCAAAAATGACTTGACTGGAGTAAATGCAGATTATTTGTGGTACAACCTGCGAGCAATACGGAGAAAAATATTTTCGAATATTGTAAACTAAACTTCTTCAACAATGAATGAAGTCTATGCATGTCAGGGGTACCTACAAATATGTAAAATTGGGAATCAGTTCTCTAAACCACCTGAAGATGTCTTATACAATAAGGATTTGAACAAATAATGCTAAAACAGTTATTCTCCGGGCTATATGCCCCTTCGAGCGCTGGATTACATACCAAAATTTAATTTCTACTAATTTGTTTCTACTACTTGTTGTCTAATAGTGTCAGTAGAAAATACGGCAAATTTTGGTATGTAATCCAGCGCTCGGAGGGGCAGCTAGCCCGGAGAATAGCTGTTTTAACTTTATTTGTTCAAATTCTTATTATATAAGGGATCTTCAGGTGGTTTAGAGAACTAATTCTCAATTTTACATAGTCTGTTCTTGCTAAAATAGTCTAGTTTATTTCGGATTTTTCAACACACATATATCTATTTCCGGCATCTTGGCAACCGCGCACAGATTTCTGCTGTGTTCTGTAAACAATGTTCACTTTATGTGGTATATTTTTAACGAAATCACCCTGTACTTGTCATTTAAAAACTGACGCTTACTCAGAATTATGCACTTCTTTTTTTGATTTTAATTTACCGAAAAACCTCAAAAATTCCAGCCCTTCACAGTGAAACAATCATTCGGGCGGTCCACAAATTGTTTTTAACATTTGTTTTTCAGATGAATGCTCTTTTTCTTTCATGGTATTGCCAATCGACATAATTATTGGTCGGATTCCAACCACAGAATCTTTGGAGAAGTATATACTCAACATTCAGAAAAATTAAATGTGTGGGCTGAAATTTTTAGGGACCGTATTATCGGGCCGTATTTTCTTCCTGGCAATTTAAATGGTGAAAAAATGTACTTAGAGTTATTCGAAACCACTATTGACCCTGCTTTAACAAATGCCATTGAAGAAGATGGATTATTCTCTGTAGAAAATGTAAAGAACTCAGTGCTCAGCGTTAAGAAACGAACGCAGCTGATACGTTCTGTTCTTATTATTGTTTTTTGATTTTTAGTTTTTAAATACAATTTTATCTGTTCTATAAAAAGTAGCTTATTTTCAATATTTCTTCAATATTTTTATATAAAATCCTAATATACACAGAGATACTACAGCAACCTTTAATGGATACGAACTTATATGTGTGAGTCATACGTCTATTGTATTTAAGATTAAAATGCCTGTTTTCTTTAAAGAGTTTAAAGTATCAGATCTTAGCAATAAATTCATTAAATAATTTTCCTTTCTGATTTTCTTTTTTTGCATGATTCTTCTGTGCTGTCTCTATGTAATTTGTTTAGTTTAAACTTAATATTTGGTTTACTTTCTTTATATACTCGCACTTTTTTATGTGCCATAATATCAAATTTCTTTTTTACATTAAATACTCCGCGGGTCAGTTGAACAGACGTGAGGTAAAAGAAATTTACATTTCTTTTATACCTAATTTTTCTTGGCATCCTTATTTAGGAACGGTACGACCCTGCGCCATCAGGTAACAAGGACACTTTTAAAATCTCTTTATTTTCAAAAATACTAACAATTCACAATAGCTTACAACAAGTATAAAAGTACAAAGTAAAGGACACGGTTTATGACTGGCATTGCGGTTAAGATCAGACGGTATATCTTTGAAGAGACTTTAGTTTATTAAGATGGCTTAAGTTTAAAATAAACCCAATAAAACTCCATAATTTTATTGCACAAACGGCTTTTAAAAACCCAAGGAAACCCAATAAAAATTCACAATTTATTATAGTATGGTTTACATTATACCGTTGATCTTTTGACTGTCATAAAACCCTAATTATCCCTATTTACATATTTTCGGGCAGGGCCGGAGTATAATTTATTTTCTTTACCTGCATCCCTAACTATAACTAATGACTTATTAATGGGTGCAAAGTCGTCGTATATAAATGGGTATAAACATTTATAAGTGGGTTTCCGATGAGTGACATTTGTTTTATTAGTATTAGAATGTGGCGTCCATGGGCTTGTGCTGATAGTGAAATATCTTGTAGTGTCAATTTCAAAAGAAAGCATTTATCTCCCGATGCTAAAAATTTTAATTCAAGTAATGCTTTATCCGAGACGTCTGCTTTAACAAGTATTTCTTTATCTTCAGTAAAGGATATAGTACTGAAACCTATCATTCCCAGAAAAAAGCGAAGTGACTCTGGCACATTTAGAAGTATTGACGAGGATGACTTGGATTTATTAAGAAGGAAAATCTATAAAATGTATGAGGAACAATCTGTACAATTACCAATACCCAACCCAACCCAACCTGCTTTCCCTAAAAAAAGGCTGACCAACGACGAAACAAACATTTCCTGCAGCATTTCGAGCCTAAGAAAAATTTTGCTTAAAATGGGTTTTAAATATCACACAATTGATAAAAGACAAACCTTAATATTTTCAAACCGACCCTGCACCCATTTATTGCGGTTTGAAGATGTTGGGGCCTACACAATGGGGTTTAAGCAGGTAGTTGATTTATTGCAGAAAAGGTCAACGGTATAATGTAAACTATACCGGAAAACGTAAATTGAGTCCCGCCTTCATATTTTTACGTAAATTGAGTCCCCTAGTCAAAATAATAATACGTAAATTGAGTCCCGGGTTCCAACAAGAGCTTCGTAAATCGAGTCCCGGGATTTTTAAGTATCTATACAGTGTTTCAATTAAGTACTTGTGAAAAATTACACATTTTCATTTCTTCGAAAAACCGACACGCCATATGAACTTTTCATCTTAAAATTAGTCAAAGAACCACCCTTTAAAGTTTGTACAAGTACATAATTGAAACCCTGTATAATAAGAGGTTTAAAACTTCAATAAATATGGAAATATTGGGATGTGGAGAATTAAACATTCTATTAAGTCGAGCATGAAATGATTCACAAGAGTTAGTGGTTCTATTAGCAGAACATGAAAATTCGGCCCATATCTGTGGAGGAAACGGCGCTTCTTCTGATATATAATTTTCTAATACATAATCGCAAAATTCAGTTACCGTTTGATCATCTGGAAGTTCTGCCATTATATAATCAGTAAAAACAGTTGAAACGTCTTCAGGTCTTAGAAAGGCAAGTCCAAAGAATGACTTTAAAAAATTTGCCTTTTCTGATTTCGATGCATATACCCGAGCTAAACCAATAGACTGAATTTTGCGATACCAACTTTGGCCGAGATGAAAACGACATCCCTTAATTTTTGTTTCTGTGAGCACTGATTGAACACTCACATGTATGGCCTTTTCAAAATCAATAAAAATATTTTTCGGTGAGAATCTCAATCCTACATTTAAACAGGTGTTAACTAAATGCCTAAAGCAATTTTCATAACATTTCACAGTTTTGTTGGGAAGAAGAAAAAAAGCAAGGGGTACATACGAATCATAATGTAAGGCATGAAAAGTGAACAGTTGATAAAAATATTTAGGGCAACTTTTAAACGTACCATCCACATAAACTGTATCTGAACGGCATAGCGCTTCTAAATTTTTCTTCGTAGAAAATCCGAGAATCTTACTTTGGAGATCGTTGACGATCACAAAATCTTCATTAGCATTGGTCTTGATGTCCATATTTCCAACAGCAGAAAGGGTTTCTTCAGTGGATCTGGGATTCACGTGTTTCGACTGTCGGGCGTTCAGCATGTTCCTTTTGATTAAGGATATGTCATTCCTTGTAAGTGTCTCTATATCATTATTTTTTAGAGCTAGGTGAATAAGCTTAGAAGGTCTTGCACAAATATCGTCGGAAGCTTTACGTTTTAATCCGTTGCTTAACTTCTGACGCTCTAACTTGTTTTCTTCTAGTGGTTCATGCGAGTGAGGTGATGGTCCTGCCAATACTTCTTCATTTTTTCCCAGTTTTAAGAACGATTTACAGGTATTTTTACTACACATCCATCTTTCGGTGTTATTCGCCAACGTTTTGTGAAAGCGAAATTTATATCCATGTAAAACCAAAAGATTTCTGCCTCTTTCACTAATTATAACTTCCATATTAAAATCAGTCGATACTACTTGATGCTAACGCGAACAAATACTAAATAATGTACAGACAAAATCATCGAACAACCCCAATTTATAATAACACCGCAATAAATTACTTAATTGCCTTTACCTGATTTTATGATAGCCGGAACGAATTTACGTAGGCCCATAAAACACCCGGGACTCGATTTACCTAGCTGTAAAAATAATTAACAAATAATTAACGAATATGGGACTCAATTTACACCGACCCAACTATACTATACCTGAAGGTCGTCTTAATTTGTCGATACCTAGATCTCGGACCTAGGTATATTTTATACCGTTTCCATGTGAGTTCAGTCATTATTGTTTTGTTTCTTATTGAGTGCGAACCTAGGAATTTATCATATCGTTTTAGTGTCAGTAATAGTAATTATTGTTTTGTTTACTATCCAGTAGAAACAGCCGAAGTAATGAAGGCTTTTCAGGAACCTTCTGAAAGAGCTAAAGTGGGTCTGTTATCAATCAGTGAATAAAAAATCTCAATTTAAACTTTTATAAATCGTGATGTAGTAGAATTTCCAATGTTGATATAGTGGAATTCTGTGCTACAATTCAAAGTGTCTCCAAATCAACCGTTATCAAAATAATCAGAAAATCAAGAAATGGAAGGGCTAAACTGCCAATATTTATTTTAGTTTATTTATTTGTGCACTGGCTATTTACAATAAATAAATTGGATACGTCAAAAATTAAATCTTCAGGTCGGTAAAGATTTAAAATGGACGACGATTCGAAGGAAATACTTTGACGAAAACTGCGTGTCCATCCTTGAACAAAATTTTTGTTACAGTCCAGAAAGATCCAGATTTTCCTAAAATGAGCCGAAGCACACCTTGGAGGATTTGGAAACAGGTAGGTTTGTACTTATTTTTTAGTGTACGATCGATAATGCGAATATGTAGTTAGTACGTTTATGGAATTTCTCATATTGAGTACTCTGAACTCTGCGCCATTTAAAAATAAAGAATAGCGTCAGCCGTAGCCGCAGTCATTATTATTCTGCTCACCATCTAGTGAGAACCAACGAAGTAATAAGAGTAAAAGAGCTAAAAGTGGTTCGATATCAGCGAATGAAAAAATTCTCATAGTAACCTGTTATAAATCGTTGGGTAGTAGAAATTCCAGTGCGAGTGTTGACCATATAGTGGAGTTGTCTGCTACAGTGCAGGGTGAACCTTCAGGTTGGCCAACTTTTAAAATGGACGATAATTTAAAGCAAGGACGTGCCTCATTTAAAAAAAAAGAAATTCCAATCTTGGATAAAATTTTTGGTACAATGCAGGATGATCCAGATTTTCCAACAATGCAGTGGCGTAGATAGGATTTTGTTTTTTTGGGGGGGGGGGGTGTTAAACTGTTTTGTCATTTAGGCTACTAAACGAGGTTCGTACAAATCAGTCACATAAAGTGACCTTCCGCCCCGATTTTGGCGGGACAGTCTCGCTTTTAAATGGCCAGTCCCGCTTTTATCCCGCTTTTGTTCAAATAAAAAAACAGCTTTATTTTGCCGTAAATAGAATTGCAAGTGGCAATGCCGGAAGTGCCACAATTATGCAACAATGCCACAATCCTGCACCAATGTCCTTGGATTCTATTTTACGATCCTATCGTATCGGATTCGATATTTCCCTCTTTACTACTAATAATAATATGCAAAATATAAATATGTATTCAGGGTGTCCGAAAAGTCTTAGTATGGGCAAATATCGTTGGTATTATTAAAGATCCACACTAGTGCCAAGAAGTAATACCTGCCATTCTCGAAAATGTTAGAAGTGAGTTCCAAAATCGACATTATTACTGCCAAGAAGTTCATGATGGTCATTTTGAACAACTTTTAAAGTAATAAGAGAAATAAAGGTATTTAAATTTTTAAGTTTATTGACGATGTTCAAATTCTGTTGCCATTTAAAAACGAATATGTTTATGAATATGAATATGTTTCTTTTTTGAAGACCTTTAAAATGAGGTACCACACAGCATAGGGTTGCATCTAAAATTTTTGACCTCAGCTCCCTAGCATTACTCCTCGGGGGGGGGGGGGGGGGATGTTGGGGGTAAAAAGTTAAATTCCATAAAAAAGTAGATTTATTAAACAATAAGATACACCTAAAATTTGGTGAAATTTATTTTTCAGCTCTTTGTCCCACTTTAACCTAAACCTAACCAACCTAACCAACCTAAACCAAATATAATCACTTTAACGCTAGAACGGTATCGGTATTTCATGGCCCTGTATTAGTATCGATACGAAAATTTTACGTACATATGGTTTTTATAAGCTTTCAGTTAAGAGTTGGTTAAATAAATTAATAAAACACAATTAATTTTTCGTCTAAAGCTTTATTTTGCTCAGTAAACATATAATAATATAATATACTTACATGGTAACTTAAAAACACCTACTCAGTACTAAGAAAGTAAAATTTGTGCTTGTTGTGTTTGCGTGTTTGCTTCTCGATCAAAGTTTGATATTTCTCCCAATGTGCGATTTGCACCTTGTGTTTTTTAAGGCGTTTTGGAATTGTCCTTTTCCTTATTTTATTTCGTCCAAATGTTTGAGAAAGCAGCTAATACTTGCGATTCCATTTCTTCAGGTGGAAACCATTCTGGATCAGCATCGCTATCGACAGACTCACTTTTTTTCTCAGATTCAGCTCTAATAAGAATATCTTCCGTTTCACTGTCACTACTTTCCAACAATGCTTTCGCCAGCTCTTCGTCTGTTGAACCTGGTTTCGACATTCTAAACGTTTATTGGTATCGACACATACAAATTTCGTGTATTATATCGTATATAAATTGCCGAAACGCTGAGATTTATCATAAATTTAACTCTATCTGGACTGTCTATTTGCATGTCCTTGGATAGATGGTCTAATGTTCATAGTGAGCCCATAATCTGTGTCGTCTTAACAGCAGAAGATGGAAACAGAGTTCTTTTAGAATAGATATATCCAGTCATCCCCATATGGCTGATTATCTTGCAATATTGGCCATTGACTCAATAAATAAGTGCAAAAACGAATATAACTATAAACTTTCCAAAGATTTAGAAGTATCTAAGGTAAAAGAGGATATAGCACAAATTGCAAAATACTTTAGAAATACCCATTTACCAAATGCTTGGTACGAAGGAGGCAAGAAACTGGTGTGTTACCTCAGTATGATCGATGGAATACACTTTCGGATTGTCTTACGATTTATGTCAAGGAGTGGCCAAACTTGTTATTAATATGTGAAGAGCATAAAGAAGAAATTGATCCAGTGATTTTCAAAAAGGTATCGATATCTATATTAAAAGGATGACTAAAGATTTTTTACAGTTACTAAAACCAATTTCTACGAGTCTATAGCACTTGACGGAAATGTGCATGTTTAACTTAAGCAGTTCAAACGTGGAAAAAATTAATGGTTCCTTTTGACAGCTTTGAAGAGGAAAGAAGTTTGCATCAATATCAACTATTTAACAGATAAGATAAGATAAGCAAACTAAGCAAACCCAACCAAGCTTTAACCCCCCTTCACTTTTTGGCATAGATACTGGATCCCACAAGAAACAAAGAAGAATTTTCATTACTGACTGAAGAAAAGATAGATGCTCTAGATACTGTTGCCGAGCATTTTGCAGACACAGACTTATTACCGTTAATAATTATAATTAAGTTGGAAGCCAGGTCGGACTCTTTTCACAAAACTATGTTTTCGGATGATATCATTAAAAATGTAACAGCAGTACAGTACTAGAGATCCAAAGAAAATATTCCAGAAATGATGCAAGTGCTACCTATAGTGATTTCTGTTTTGTGTGCTTGTGCATCTTCTGCAGATATCGAAAATATGTTTTTTTCCTATGGACTATAAACTAGTGTTCCTTTCTATGAATTATAACACTTGTTTTTACATTTAGGTTATGTTCTTTAAGGTGCTTTTAGACGGTCATATCAGTTATCAGTTCAGTTTCAGTTTCAGTCGAACTGTCAGTTTTTCCTATGTGTAAAAAGCAAAAACTGAAAGGAGGACTGAAACGGAGACGGAGAACGGACGGGATGGGTAGCCCTATTTGTTTCATTTCAGTTCTTAGAATTCCTATAGTTCGTACAAATTAAAAACCGTTGCACGTCATCAAACACATGTTTAAGTTTTAGAGGACACTGTTGCCAGATTGTTATAAATTTATCGAATATTGAGAAATAATTTACCTAGCACATGGATGGATTTTTTTTGAATTATTTACTCATTTATTTTTTGTTAAATGACTTATCTTTTAACATTAAAAAGATGTAGAATAATTTAAAAAGTTTATATCGTTGTAAAAGACATTGATTAGTGTATAAATATGCAAGCACAAAAAAGAGTACGAAAAATGATATGTAAAACTGGTCACAGACGCAAGGACATGTAGGCGTGCATCAACGCACGTTCATCAATGCCCGTGTGTAAGTATGGAATGACAAACTTTTTTTTATCGTGCGTGCCACATTCATACCATACACGGGCTTTGATGCAAGCGCTTTGATGCACTCATACATCTCTCTGTGTCTATGGCCAGCTTAAGTAAAGATATCTTTTAATGGGAGAACAAAATGGTAGGAAAAAAGTACACTGAATTTTATTAATTTTTTAAAATATATTAAAGAATAAAAAACTTTTTCACAAGCACCATTCAGTTTTTTTATGTTCTGACAAGACCGAAGTCTAAGTACTATGTACCGTGGGTGTACTGAGGAAATCCCACTCACACATCCAGAGGTGGAAACATCCGTACGGACTTCACCAGCCCTTTAAGAGGATGTGTGGGGTTGTACCACCTCGGTCGACGAAGAAATCCTCTACCACCTTCCTAACACATGTACAAATATTGTAGTGCAGTTCTTTGTACTGTCGCACAATTGTCTTGTCAGGGATGCCTGGTACGCTAGGTACCGATCGGACAAAAGACAGACAGCGCGTCTGTCTTTGTCATGGGTGGACTCACCACCTTGTTACCCCGCTAGCCAGAAATTGCTAGCGATCCACCAAGGAAGAGGTGACGATATTTAAAATTCAAAAAAGAATGTTTTTCCAGAAGGTGTCTCCAGGATGGGACAAAGCCCGGAGTGTCCCGGAGACCTTCTAAGAAGTGAGAAAGCTGGCACGGGCATGTCCAGCAATTTTTTTAAATTAGGGTAGTCGTGACTACCCAAAACTGAGATATTGCATGGTGTGCAAATTTTGCTTTCTTAGTCTTTGTCAGTTGTTGGAATTTACTTTTATCAAGGAAAGTCTTGTTTTTGTAACGTCATGTCTCCGAGCCCCCTAAATCTAACTATATACATGCATTGTATTAGGGCTAAAACTTTCTTAGTTCTATGGCCGTAACAAGAGCCGCTACATAAGGTACTTTCCTAAAGTAAATATTTCAACCTAAAAATGCAATGGTATGGGTAGAGGCGTAAAACTCAGTGTCCATATTGTTCTGCTAAGTTATTTACTAAATATCTTCGTGCTGGTTTATTTCTAAAAAAATATCTATAAAAATATGTTAACATAATAAATTGTATGTGATACTTACTGTGCTACAGTTCTTAAAAGCTCGCTTTTAGGCATCGGGGCTGCAAATTCTATGTTATTATTTGTTAACCAGTCTTGAATGGCAGATTTGGTCCATGAGCCGTTTGGTATTTTGGTTAATAACATGCTAAGATAAGGGGCATTGTCAATAATAATTAAAGACGGTTCAGTCAATTTCTTTAATAATTGATTTTCAAACCATTTCATGAAATTTTGTTGGTTCATTTCACCATGGTAATCCGTAAGTTGGGTTTTTGAGGAAAATATAAGCTCTACACCCTCGATAAATCCATCTTCATTGCCAGCATAAAGTACGATGTATCTAAAATAATTCTGATTAAAAACATTTTCATACTACACTACATTTTCACTACTACTATACTACATTTTCATCTATGACTTGTGTGAACACTATTTTTGTGTATTGACATAAATAAAGATATTGAAATATTGAAAATATTGAAATACATTTGCGTAACTAACCTTTTACCATCAACTTTAGTAGTTTTTACACTTTCTTATTAATATCTTGCCATCTATGGTGCCATTGTCAAAAATCCAGGTTTCATCTAAGAAAACAAATTTGTACACAGCTTCTTCTTTTTCTTTGATATGAGATCAGTAGAAACATTCAAGTTTAGGGCTGCTGCTACACGCTAAAACAATATATTTGACGGTAATTTTTCCTAAATTTTTTATCATTATATTTATAATATTAAAATTACCTCTCTAACAGTTAAGGGTAGCAATGGGCCATTATTGTCTCGTTCTTATTCAAAATAGCGTATCACAGATGCTACTAACTGTTGGCAACGGCTGTTTAACTGCTTCGGCATTTCGCAAACAGGACTCTGACAACTATAACACTATGATTGTTCTAAAAGAACAGTTTTTAAACGCAAGATAAAAGTTTAAAGCTCCAAAAAGACACAAAACAAAAACAATGTGCAGCTCGGATAAGCTGTCAACCACAGCTGTCAACAAACTAGAAATGTCAAGAAATTAAACGGAACAACTCGGCAACGTCGCATATGCTGCCAACTGCCTAACAACGAATATCAGGCGCGAAATTTAAAATTCAATAAAACACTCCATTACAGTTTTCGTTTTATAATAATTATGCGGTGGTATGACTGCGCTCATTTAATAGCGTCATCGGTGACGTGCAACGGTTTTTAATTTGTACGAACTATATAACGCATCATGTCTCAGTGCGTTCCGTTCGCTCACGCCAGTTGCCTGGAAAGTCTGGTTCAGTGTAGATGTATGTACAACTGTCGCTATGTCCAAGAAGGATCACGATTTTGTTGTGGAGTTTATTGAAATTTATAAAATGTCGCCGTGTTTGTTGAACAAACCGGACCCACACTATCACAATGCAAATATTAGGGAGGCTGCCTACACTCTCCTATTGGAGAAATACCAACAATACGACGAAAAGGCAACAAAGGCTATGGTAAAATCCAAAATTAATAGCCTACGCTCAACTTATAACAAAGAACTTAGAAAAGTTAAAGGTAGTGAAAAAAGTGGAGCAGGAACTGGAGAAGTATACAAACCATCACTATCACAGTCTTCATCCATGAGCTATTATTACACTACTGTACAATAGACCCGTACACTTTGCAAGCGCAACACGGACTGAACAGAGAACTGAAAGGACTGAGAACTGAGAACTGAACGGATCGTGTAAAACAAACCTCCTTCCGGACTGAAATGAAAGAAAAACGGAAACTGAACTGAGAACTGATATGACCGTCTAAAAGCACCTTTATTTTTTTTGTATTAAAAGGATTTTTTATAAGTTTTATTTTCGTCAAAAACAGCTATATTCCTTTCCAAGTATTATAATGAATATTATAAAAATAAAAATGTATGAAGTTTTTTTTTGGATCAAAAGTTTAATTTTTTGAATAAATATGTTTTTAAGTATCCTGATTTTAGGTTGATTTTCTAATTTTAATCATGATTTTTAAACTAAAAATCACTTGATTAAAATCATGATTTTAATCGCTGATTTTAATCAACTGATTTAACTCTTCTCAACTCTGGATTTCATCGTTTAATAAAAATAATTAGGCACAAATTACACTGCAAAATTACTGTCTGGGTAAATAAGGCGACTCCCTACATGCTACTGGTCCAAACGCACACCTTTGTTTCCGAAGTTAAATTCCTCGTGTGATTGGTTCATGTGTTGCGAAAAGGAAAAAATAAATCGGATATAGTATGTGACGCTAAGAAATGTAGATATTTTTTGGGTTGCATAACAAACCTGTTCAAATTTAGGTCAAGTTTTCCGTTAACATGTAGATTGACACTTATTTTTGCTGATCTCCTGACGTCATTTGGCACTCAGGGCAAATTGCTGCTTTTTAAATTGTTAAGTGTCGAAGGTGATGGTCTTATTTGGGAAACATAGAGAGTGTGCAGCAATAAAACAACGTTATAACGCGGCTCCATTCTCAAATAAAATATCTAAATCAGGAGGCTAAGCGCTTTACAGCCCTCTCTTCACTCTAAATTCGCGCATGGAAGTGAGTGAGTAATATAAACAGATTAAATAAAGACAAGACCATTCACACACGTGGAGAGACAAGCCGCGACGAGAGTCTACCGCTAACCGGGCCTCAGGCCGTTCTCTCAGGGGAGAACTTTTCAACATACAAGCGCGTACTGAGATAATATCGCGTGCAGTTCTTTTTTAGTCGAATATATTGTCGCAAATATTAGCGCTTCCTTAACGTGTAAATAAAACTGACTTTATAGGCGTTTGTTAAACCGTTCGACCTTTATAATTGCCAAATGTATGTAATAAATTTTAGATTTGAAGTAATGTGATGAAGAACAGCAAAACAAAACATGTTTATCAATCAATCTTACGAAAATTTTCACTTTCACATTTTAAATTAATTGTAGTGAGGCCGGGCCTCATCTGCCTCATGCCACCGGTCGCCACTGGTGGATAGGTAAATAAGAGCTTACACGCATGTAGAAAAAAAGAAATGTAAAACTCGTTTCAAGCTCTTTCGTTGTCTCTTGATAAAATGGTAAGTACATCAATAAAGGTAAATATATCAGGATTCTTAAAAGGTGCCAGAGTCGGAGTGGTTTAGATTCGCAATAATTTTGGAAAAAATAAAATCTTGTCAAATTACGAATGATTAAAACATTGTTTATTAATTTATGTCATTCGATTTATTTGTACAATAAAAAATTATTACTCAAATTTAATTACAGATTTAATTCGGTTTCGCTGTCACCGTCATTTTCATCTACATTAAGAACAAGAGGCTCTATGTTATTAGTAAATGAAAAATAGGAATCTTCGTCTTTAATAACATGCTTAATCGAATTTTTCCCTTCTTTTCTATAGGAATGCTATCTACAACTTTTCTAATAAAATTAATGTCACAAGACTTGCCATAGGCGCCGACTTTTGAAATTCTCAATGGGTGCAGGAGGCAGGAGCATGGTTACTACACTAATAATACACCTTACCTTACTAAGATAATGACTAAGGTCCGCCCATTCTAAACTCTCAGGGATTTCATGACAAGCGTCTGTCTAGATTATCATACAAAATGTTTTATTTTATTTTTATTTATTCTTGTAGATATTTTAAATTTTAAGGAATAAAAATGTTTTTTAATTTTTTGGTGACAAAATAACGGATCATCGGAATAAAACAATAAGGCAAAGGAAAAACTAATATATAAATCTTCCTACGAATTAAGTCTTTGCTTTGCACTTGCTTTTACCAGCATCACTACGTACTTTTTTGTCTTTAATTTGCTTTGTCACAATATCTGATCTGTAACTGTTTCTGCTGCCGCTGCATTTACATGAAACCCACTGTTCAATAAAGAAACGTATTTGCTTTTTAAATTAGCGCTATCGGAGGTACTATGATCAGCGTTTCTCCAAGGACGCCACATTTTTTAGCACGTTCGGAATAACAAAAAATACGATCGAAATCATATAACTGCATGGTTTACCAAACGCATAGGAACTAATCTAAAATATTTCAAAATTACTAAACCAGGTAAAAAAATACTTCATTCATACCCTTTACCGATCCCTTTACTGATTATATTAAAATTATCTTTACCTGTTATTTTATTGCCGGCCCTGTTCACAGTTCTTGGAAATTTACCGGATTTTACTACAACTCAGGCGCGGCTCGTCCATAAGGTCATTTGGTCGATGATCCACCTAATAATTTATTTTTCAAAACCAAAATTTTCTTTTAAAAAAGTGAAATTTCCATGCGAAAACTCCCCAAGAAGGATATATATATATATATATATATATATATATATATATATATATATATATATATATATATATATATATAATTTTTCATTCCAATTGAATTCTGAACTTATCAAAATTTTGTAGAAACACAATAAATTTATGTACCTATTACCTAAAATAGATACTACCTGGGTCCAAATAGGAAAGAAATCATATGCAGGTACCAGTATAACTCATTTTTATACCTAAACAACCATAATTTTTAATAAACAAGAAGGAAGAAGGCACTATAATAATAAAAATATGCATTGGGAGAAAATTTCAACAATATTTAATTATAGAATAATGCCCTTGTTTTTTTTTTGTTTAGAACTTTTTGACATGTCAGCTACTTTTTTATAAAAATTTCAATTATAGTAAGCTATAGTAAAGCCGAAGATTTTACAAAATATTAAATATAATGATTTTTTTATTCCTACTGAATCCCAAACTGATACACATTTAAAAAAAACAATAAATTTAAATATTAAAGTATTTAATGTAATTACCTAAAATAGGTACTACCTGGGTCTAAATAAAATACCATTGTACCTTATTTTTATACATAAACAACCATAATCTATAGTAAACAAAACAAGAAGGCAGTATAATAATAAAAATATCCATTAGGGAACATCCTAATGATGTTAAATAATAGAAATGCAAACTTAAGTGAATGAGCTATAATAAACAATTACTCGTACTTAGGAATAGGGATAGGGTAGCTTCTCGTTGATGGCTCTTCTCGGGTTAGATGCGATAGGGTTTCGTTATTGAGTTCAGTTTCTCTGTGTGTGGTTGTGTCATTGTGCCGTAGTTTACTGTGTATTTACGGTATTAGTGTATTTAAATATTATTGACCAAATTATTTTTTGCAATGTCCCCAAAAAAAGTTGGAAAGAGAGGTGTTATCATACATACTAAAGGCAGAGAAATTGTAAGCAATGTTACTAAGTTTATGAAGAATGAAGCAGATGAAGGAATTACTATTCCTTTAAAAAACTACAGGTATGTAACTAATTTATGTCTTAACTTTAAGTATCATGATTAAATTTCAGGAGGTATATGAATAAGAGTGGTACAATATTTGCCAACATGTAAAACAATATGAAGAAGAGCTAATACAGAATGAGCATATAATTGACGACACTCTCGATCACTTAAGATTTACAGTGAATACGGGTTAATCAGAAGAAAGTGAAGACAGCGAGAGTGATAATACCTCATCAGAGGATAACCTGGGATGTACGCGTCTTGATTCTGAAAGCGACTAACCATTTTTTTGTTTAAACAATACGTTAGTTGTGTTAACAAAAGTTGTATGATATTTAAAAAAATATATATTTGTTAACTTCCCACTCAACTTTTCAAATATCTATTAATGTAATGTAATTTTAGTTTACTTGACTCAGTTAATATAAAGTAGCAAATAATAAAACCACACAATCTATTAAATCGTTAAATCATTTTCACTTTTACTTCTTACATATAAATTAATATTTTATTATTATATTAGTTTTTTCAACGGACTACGCCACTGGCGTGAAAGTGAGATAGAACACGTTGTCCGTTTTCACGTTGATGACGCTCCTGTACCAATCTCCTTTGAATCCAAGTCTACTATGTACCGTGGGTGTAGTGGGAAAGTCCGACTCACACATCTAGTGCTGGAAACATCCGTAGAGATTTCACCAGCCCTTTTAAGAGGATGTGTGGGATGATACCACCTTGGTCGAGGAAGAATTCCTCTACCACCTTCCAACAATTAACGATCACAAAATATCCATGGTCAAAGTGGAATTCGAACCCGCGACCTCTCGGAAAGCTGGCGCCAACTCGGCCACCGGAGACCCCAAATTATCGATTGTTACGAGTTTTTTTACTTTTTCATATTTTTTTTTTAGATTTCTACTCATTTCAGCTAAAATCCGTTCCAATGAGACCATCTGGGAAACTCATCTACAAAACAAAAAAAAATCATCGAAATCGGCGAATGCGTTTAAGAATTATGCGCGAGCTTAGTAGGGGAAAGTATCCTATATTGTGCCACTTTGTAAAAAAATGCGTTCAGAAGTAAAAGGGTAAATCTGTGCGGTTTGAGAACTTGACCAGTTACTTCCTACCAAAATTGACTTTTTTTCGACCTTTATATTTCATAAACTAAATAAGAAAGCGTTTTTTCAAAACCATTCAAGTGGTACAATTAAGGCAACTAGTTTCCTAAATTGGACTACCTAGTTTCCTAATTTGTGCCAACGAGAATAAAGTAAAAAATCAGCAATAAAGCATCCAAATATTTTTTTATTGAAAAATAGGTATAAACTCGAGATAGCCATATCAAACACATTAACTCTATGAAAGTTTACTAAATTTAAAAAAAGCAAAAGCTGTAAAGAAACTATGCCAGGAAGTATTGCTTGTATAAGCAAAAAATATAATTTTCAGTAACAAAAGCAGCACACAATTTGTGAGACCATTGATCACACTTTATGCATTGTATCATAGATTCAACCAAGGACTCACTACAAATATCTTTTAAAAGTAGACTTTGAGACGTTATACATTTTACATATCTCGTTCAATCCATATTTCATGTCTATCAAGCTAGCAGAGCCACAACGCCTTTTTAAATTTTTTCTTGTGTCATAATTTTTGGCTATTTTATTGCTAATTTATTACCACATTTTTAATTTTTTTGCTCTTTGTTTTTTTAAAAAAACCTGTGGCTCTGCTGGCTTGAGTTCAAGCTAGCAGAGCCACACTGAAAAACCACAAAACAAAATTCTTTTCCAAAATGTTTTTATACAGGAATTTTTGGCCAATTAATTGCCCCTGAAATATGTACAGAGACTGAGAAAAAAATAAACTGTTAGAAAAAAAAACAGCGATTTTCTGTTTCGTCTATAGAGAATTCGATACTGTTACTTAAGATCGCGAAATAATAACTTTATGACCTCTGGGTATATAGCAGGTTTTAAGACTAATTTATTGCTAATTTATTACCACATTTTAAATTTTTTTGCTCTTCGTTTTTTTAAAAAAAACCTGTGGCTCTGCTAGCTTGAGTTCAAGCTAGCAGAGCCACACTGAAAAACCACAAAACAAAATTCTTTTCCAAAATGTTTTTATACAGGAATTTTTAGCCAATTAATTGCCCCTGAAATATGTACAGAGACTGAGAAAAAAATAAAGTGTTAGAAAAAAACAGCGATTTTCGGTTTCGTCTATAGAGAATACGATGCTATTACTTAAGATCGCGAAATAATAACTTTATGACCTGTGGGTATATAGCAGGTTTTAGGACTAATTTATTGCTAATTTATTACCACATTTTTAATTTTTTTGCTCTTCGTTTTTTTAAAAAAAACCTGTGGCTCTGCTGGCTTGAGTTCAAGCTAGCAGAGTCACACTGAAAAACCACAAAACAAAATTCTTTTCCAAAATGTTTTTATGCAGGAATTTTTGGCCAATTAATTGCCCCTGAAATATGTACAGAGACTGAGAAAAAAATAAACTGTTAGAAAAAAAACAGCGATTTTCTGTTTCGTCCATAGAGAATACGATACTATTACTTAAGATCGGGAAATAATAACTTTATAACCTGTGGGTATATACCAGGATTTAAGACTAATTTATTGCTAATTTATTACCACATTTTTAATTTTTTTGGTCTTCGTTTTTTTAAAAAAATCCTGTGGCTCTGCTGGCTTGAGTTCAAGCTAGCAGAGCCACATGTTTAAAAAAAACGGAGAGCAAAAAAATTAAAAATGTGGTAATAAATTGGCAATAACTTAGTCTTAAAATCTGCTATATACCCACAGGTCATAAAGTTATTATTTCGCGATCTTAAGTACAAGTATCGTATTCTCTATAGACGAAACAGAAAATCGCTGTTTTTTTCTAACAGTTTATTTTTTTCTCAGTCTCTGTACATATTTCAGGGGCAATTAATTGGCCAAAAATCCCTGTATAAAAACATTTTGGAAAAGAATTTTGTTTTGTGGTTTTTCAGTGTGGCTCTGCTAGCTTGAACTCAAGCCAGCAGAGCCACAGGTTTTTTTTAAAAAAACGAAGAGCAAAAGAATTAAAAGTCTGGTAATAAATTAGCAATAAATTAGTCTTAAAACCTGCTATATACCCACAGGTCATAAAGTGATTATTTCGCGATCTTAAGTAACAGTATCGAATTCTCTATAGACGAAACAGAAAATCGCTGTTTTTTTCTAACAGTTTATTTTTTTCTCAGTCTCTGTACATATTTCAGGGGCAATTAATTGGCCAAAAATCCCTGTATAAAAACATTTTGGAAAAGAATTTTGTTGTGTGGTTTTTCAGTGTGGCTCTGCTAGCTTGAACTCAAGCCAGCAGAGCCACAGGTTTGTTTTAAAAAAACGAAGAGAAAAAAAATTAAAAATGTGGTAATAAATTAGCAATAAATTAGTCTTAAAACCTGCTATATACCGAGAGGTCATAAAGTTATTATTTCGCGATCTTAAGTAACAGTATCGAATTCTCTATAGACGAAACAGAAAATTGCAGTTTTCTTCCAACAGTTTATTTTTTCTCAGTCTCTGTACATATTTCAGGGGCAATTAATTGGCCAAAAATTCCTGTATAAAAACATTTTGGAAAATAATTTTGCTTTGTGGTTTTTCAGTGTGGCTCTGCTAGCTTGAACTCAAGCCAGCAGAGCCACAGGTTTTTTTAAAAAAAACGAAGAGCAAAAAAATTAAAAATGTGGTAATAAATTAGCAATAAATTAGTCTTAAAACCTGCTATATACCCACAGGTCATAAAGTTATTATTTCGCGATCTTAAGTAATAGTATCGTATTCTCTATAGACGAAACCGAAAATCGCTGTTTTTTTCTAACAGTTTATTTTTTTCTCAGTCTCTGTACATATTTCAGGGGCAATTAATTGGCCAAAAATTCCTGTATAAAATCATTTTGGAAAATAATTTTGTTTTGTGGTTTTTCAGTGTGGCTCTGCTAGCTTGAACTCAAGCCAGCAGAGCCACAGGTTTTTTTTAAAAAAACGAAGAGCAAAAAAATTAAAAATGTGGTAATAAATTAGCAATGAATTAGTCTTAAAACCTGCTATATACCCAGAGGTCATAAAGTGATTATTTCGCGATCTTAAGTAACAGTATCGAATTCTCTATAGACGAAACAGAAAATCGCTGTTTTTTTTCTAACAGTTTATTTTTTTCTCAGTCTCTGTACACATTTCAGGGGCAATTAATTGGCCAAAAATTCCTGTATAAAAACATTTTGGAAAAGAATTTTGTTTTGTGGTTTTTTAGTGTGGCTCTGCTAGCTTGAACTCAAGCCAGCAAAGCCACAGGTTTTTTTAAAAAAACGAAGAGCAAAAAAATTAAAAATGTGGTAATAAATTAGCAATAAAATAGCCAAAAATTATGACACAAGAAAAAATTTAAAAAGGCGTTGTGGCTCTGCTAGCTTGATAGACATCCATATTTCCCAGTTTTATACTTCTTTAACGCGTCTTCCATGTTCGTCTCTGACCACTATTTCATACCCTTTTGGCTCATTCCGCAATAAAAAAAGAAAGTTGCTTAAACTGAACCGGTACAAAATAGGCAATCAATGCTGGTACAAATTAGGAAACAGATATATTTTAATATTTACAAAATATAATTTCAAATGTTAGCTCAACCCAAATATAAATAGTGCAAAATGTGTCTGAAAACCTACATATTTAGTGAACATAAACAGCCATCAGCGGAACAATATAGATTTTGTTTTATATCTTAGGAAAATACATAGAAAACTTACATCCGATTTAAGGTCAATAAATAACTTCGATATTCACTGCCATTATCTTTCCTACTCGTGTGATATTTTGCAAGCTGGTTGCAGATTGGTTAAACTACCACATGCGTATGCTAGATGGCCCCTCACATAGCAAATTTATGAAATATTAAGGTGGTATAATTTAGGAAGCAGTACAATATAGGATACTTTCCCCTACATTCAAAACCTACACCTGGGTCGAATTGAGAATCTCCTCTGGCGAGGACTGTTAATAACGTTTTATTCAAATTATCTGCAAATCGTCTCCACTCCGGCTGTATAACCTCGGGTATAACTGCGAGACTGGGGTACTTACTGCTTACTGCCATCTGACCTCGCCAGTCGCCAGACTTGCCAGTACCACCAGTACGACCGTAGCCGGCAATATTCACGCGGCAGTTGCCGAGAAACGGAGCCGATACGATGCAGCCTCGTCCTTTTAAATACGACATCAGTCATTCTTTGGGTTCCGTTGGGTTTTTTAAGAACCGTTGGCCTCGGTTAGTGGTAAAGTGATCCTTTTAGCAGTATTCTGTGGATAAATAAATTAGTTTTTGTTCTGTGGGACGTTTTTTCATCGTAAGATCGTGTTTAAAGGTAAATGATATACTTCATAAAAAAATTATAAAAATCAGGCTGCATTTATTTTTAATTTGCTATTTTTGCTTAAGATGTTAAAAGAAGAAACATACCTATTATACATTATCGTTTTGATACGTATTTCATGCAAATAATTTTCTTTCGGTTTTACACAGGTTGCATGCTGTTGAGAATTGCGTATTAAAGTATGGAAATGCTTCCATAGGGGCAACTAGAATTCCGGTTTAGCAAGGACTGAAGAAATTATGTTTTCTTAAGGTGGCTCTATACTCATGGCGCGAAGAGGCGCGAACGCGAGTATGGATGGTCTTCGCGCATTCACTCGTTCTGTTCACGTTTCGCGGTCGTTCTCCAGTCGGTGTCGGTATTTTATAGCCGCGACAAAGGAGTAGCGTGACGCGAACGCAAATACCATCCATACTCACGGCTGCGCTCGCACAGTCCAGCCAAGAGTGAGTTTGTTCGGTGCGACGTGTGAGCCACGTGGCGTTTAATGGCAGGGTAGTTGCTACAATAACATTATTTAATTTATTTATTTAGTTCCTTGAACTCAGCTACCTCGATATCCATGTTGCGCCAACTCTCGTACTGAACTGTGAAAATCATGACTGTAGAAAGGCATTCGTTGCGCGAAGATCACGCAATAATTTTTGCCACAACTCCGCGCCATGAATGTAGAGCCGCCTTTAGGAATTCGAAGCATCTTCTTTGGGTGTGGTTTCCTTTTTTAAAATCATTTGGTCTGGGTCAGTGGTTAGGTATAATTTTATAAAAATATGGATTCAATTTCTTCAAATTTATCTGAAATCTAGCGTGGACGTAATAAATTTTACTGCGTAAACGCAACAAATTTTTTTCGCGTCGCCGTCGTGGCCTAGGCCTGGAAGCGCATTTCGCAATGACCGCAGTTCGACTCAGTCTTGCAGCAACCAGTTTTGCTAATTTACCAAAGTTCCAAGTGAAAATGTACCAAACAATGGCTGCGTTCAGCCGATGGTCAGCTATGAGGCGTCATTTGGGACAAAATACAATTTCTTGCAATATAATATTACACAATATACAGGGTGTTTCAAAAAACATGTGCCATCGCTCAAAGAGAGATTCCTTGTAAGAAACTAAGGCAAAAAGTTTATATAAACATGGGTCCGCAGAAGCTTCGTTTCAAAGATACAGGGTGTTAAATTTTTAAATTTTTTTCAGTTTTTCCAAAATATTTTCAAAATGGCTTCATCAATTTTGATGAAATTTACACTGTGTAAAGTATTTAAATTAAGCATAATTCTGACCATGAAACGATTTTGACAGGTCCTCCAGGGGCGTACATATGAGAAGACGGTACAATATTTTTCCAATAAAAACATGTACGCCACTGATTTTTTCACATTTTCTTATATCCGTCAAATAGTATGTTAAATTCTTAACAAAATTTACCTCTTCATATTTTTTCAATTTTCATTTCGTTTAGGAGATAAATGTAATTTTATTAACTGTCTTACTGGTTTAGTTTTCCCAACCAGCGGCAGCGGTTTTAACATGTAAAGACCATTTAAAAATTGAACACCTTGTATCTTTGAAACAAAGCATCTGCGCACCCATGTTCGTAAGAACTTTTTGCCTTAATTTCTTTCAAAGAACCTTTTTTAAGCGATGGCACATGTTTTTTGAAACACCCTATATATATATATATATATATATATATATATATATATATATATATATATATATATATATATATATATATATATATATATATATATATATATATATACAGGGTGTCTGGAAAAGGTCTGTACAAAATGCTACCACGTATTCGTGAGACTAAAATAAGACGATTTAACCCAACTTACCTATATCCAAAAGTCTTTCGTTAGGGAGATACAGGGCCCCAAAGTGGTACTTAACGATTTACTTTTTTGGCTCTAACTTTTGAACCGACTTGTATAATTTAATGAAATTTTAATATTTTATGTAGGCCATAAAGACTCATAAAACCATACTACAGTAAATGTTTGACATCGTCAGGGAAGTCAGGAACGGACTTGCCACCACACTCTTTGGGCCAAATGTTTGACAGGTATCATTTTACAGAACTGAAAACTGATTTTTTCAATAACTTGGTCATTCCTCTTTGAAAAAGGTACTCTACATTTGTTTCGATAAAATTAGCCGTTTTCGAAAAAATTAAGGTTTTGTATATCACGTTATTGAAATAATACTACAATACTACAATAAAACACGTCGTTTTTATTTCGTTAACAATGTGTTATTGACAGGTAAAAGTTAAATAATAAAAAGTACTTAAAACTGAATCTTTCTGATATTTCAGAAATCGCTTAAACAGAAAAATGTTAAAAATGTGAAAGCTCTAGTAGTAGTAGTAGTAGTATTCTGATAAAATTATTTCAATAACGTGTTAACAAAAACTTAATTTTTTCGAAAACGGCTAATTTTATCAAAACAAATGTAGAGTACCTTTTTTAAAGAGGAATGACCAAAGTATTTAAAAAATCAGTTTTCAGCTCTGTAAAATGATACCTGTAAAAAATTTGGCCCAAAGAGTATGGTGGCAAACATCTACGGTAGTATGGTTTTATGAGTCTTTATGGCCAACATAAAATATTAAAATTTCATTAAATTATACAAGTCGGTTCAAAAGTTAGAGCCAAAAAAGTAAATCGTTAAGTACCCCTTTGGGGCTCTGTATCTCCCTAACGAAACACTTTTGGATATAGGTAAGTTGGGTTAAATCGTTTTATTTTAGTCTCACGAATACGTGGTAGCATTTTGTACAGACCTTTTCCAGACACCCTGTATATATATATAAGTTAGTACCTACCATATTTCCGAATAGATTTATGACGCTAAAAATCGTGAAAAATCAATATATATATATAATATATATATATATATATATATATATATATATATATATATATATATATATATATATATATATATATATATATATATATATATATAATCCATATATAAAAATGCATTTTCCTGAAATATATTTATTATTGCACAATATATAGAAAAATTCCATATATAATGTTTTGATATAGACTTTTAATTTCACTCACTGCCACTCAAAACTGCCGCAATAAAATGAGGGCGCTCAGTCCGCTCAGCCAGCCGCTCATCGTGACTTTATTCTTGTGATGACTCATCATATTCATTTTAACCGAATTTTGTTATCCCCTTGTATTTTATTTTCTATACAGCATGTCTCACTTTTCATGACACCCATATTAGAGCTCCCTTATTAAAAATGCGGTTTTTGTAAAATTCGGGTGGAAGGTACTTGCCCATCAGGAGATTGTGGCACGGTAAAATATTTCAAATTCCACCAGTGGCGTTGGTCGTTATGAAGAAAAATGGACCTAATTTTCCAAAAAAAGATATTAGGCATAACTTTAACTGTAAAATAATCCCATCTTATTCGGCGTTACCAAAAGCACCCCAATATCAAATTCAAAAATTCAAATGTATAGTGTACAGGGAGTTCACGTTATAAGAAAATAAATTTTTCACTTTTTACAGTACCTACCTAGCAACTATTACGGTTATAACTTTATTACAGGCATTAATTAAGAATGAAATAAGCTGGTGAAAGACAGGTTTTCCATTTGGAATGAATACCGTGACGTTATTCAGTTTCACGTGAGATTCTGAATTAAATAAAAATTGCGGTGGCGGGTAAGAATGATCAATTTTAGACAAATTTAATTTATGAACATTCAGCAATAAATCTTACATAGATAGCTAAATCGCAATTTGCTCAACATATCCTCTATGCATAGGAATATATTTTTCTATAATTTTTCTGTTATGCCGCACGACTTTCCGTAATTCTGCCGGTATTATTTGTAGGCAAGCCTCTCTTATTCTATTCCGTAGTTGTTCTTCGCTTTGAGGTCTCAAGTTGTACACTAAATTTTTAATACGCCCCCAGAAGTAAAAGTCTTTTGATGTGAGATCTGGAGATCGAGGTGGCCATTCTTGAAGGGGACTTCTTGGACCTATCCATTTCACTGGGAAATGTGCATTAAGCCAGTTACGAACAACGTTCGCTTTATGAGCTGGTGCTCCGGCCAATTGCAGAATGAAATGGTACATTGTTTGAAGAAGCATGTTATCCAAAAAATTAGTGAAATCCCTCATAAGAAAGTTTAAAAATGTTTCGGCGTTTAATGTTTAACAAAAAAAGGACCTAATCTGCTCATTGAAAATCCCGCACCAAACATTTACTTTTTCGGACTGTTGACTTTTACAGTTTATCATCCGATGGGGATTTTCACCAGCCCAGTATCAGCAATGTTGATTAGAGACTGCACCATTTGTAGTAAATGTAGCTTCATCGGTATACATTATTTTCTTGAGAAAATCTCTGACATTGGGAAAATGTCCTTGCGCCCAGTAACAATAATCCAGTCTTCTTAAATTACCGCCATCAAGCAAAGTATGTAGATACTTTGGTTTGAACGCTTTTATTCTGTTTCTTTTTAGGCATCTCCATAATTTAGTTCTGTCAATGTTTAAAAGACATTCCACATTTCTGATACTGTCATGAGGATCTTGTCTAAATGCTGCAATTATTCATTCGTCATCGAATGCCGGTTTTACATTACACCACATTACGCTTTATAGCGTGTTTTCTTGGCTTAGGCCTTTGAACGTTTCCGGTAGAATTAAACAAATTATTAATTAATGCCACTATTTTAACGTGGATATTTGGTCGATCTGGATGCCGTGCATTAAAATTTCTTGTAGCCTCCGCGAATGTTGTATTTTCACCTACTATACGAATTATCTTCACTTTTTCAGGGACTATTAAACGTTTCATTATTAAAAAACAAACTTTTCTTACGTAACTGTGCAAACACCCAAATATTGTGAAATGTCACTCAAACTTCAAAGTAATTTTAAATTGTTATTAGGTGTTTGTATGTCATGGCCAACTTTTCTTATAACGTGAACACCCTGTACACTATACTTTTGAAATTCGGTATAGGGGCATTTTTGGTATCGCCGAATAAGATTATGAGATTATTTTACAGTTAAAATTATGCCTAATATCTTTTTTTGGAAAATTAGGTTTATTTTGCTTTATAACGACGAACACCACTGGTAGAATTTGAAATATTCTACCGTGCCACAATCTCCTGATGGGTAAGTACCTTCCAACCAAATTTTACAAAAATCGCATTGTTAATGAGGGAACTATAATATGGGAGGCATGAAAAGTGAGACATACTGTATATTTTAACATATTAAATATTTTACTCTGCCATAGGAACTATTGGAAAAGTTACTTTTGTCAGTCATAATTCATAATCGTAAGGTATTTAGAGTAATGCGGGCGTAATGTAGGGTAATTCGAGGTAATGCAGAGTAATGCAGGGTAATACAGGGTAATGCAGAGTAATGCAAAGTGGACGACCCCTCGTTATCATTATTGTTAAGGATTTTGCGGTTAGTAGTGTAGGATGATGTATTTACCATCCTCCGGAGGCGCTCCTTACCTTGTAATCTATGACGTCATATCTCGGACACCATTGCGCATGAGTCAATTTCAAGTACGTGATCGAAGTCTACGTCAGCGAGGCTCACGTCAGCAATATAAATGTCACTTGTTATGTCAAATGTCACCTGTCACTTGCCAAATGTCAAAATGGAAAACTGACATATAGAACGTGTTCAGGATGACGTCAGACATCGCTTAAAGAAAAATACGGTAATCGGCCCTTTGGTTCCAGCAGGCCAAATGTCACCTGTCACTTGTCAAAGGCGAAAATCAAAAATAATCATGTCACGTGGTCAGGGTGGCGTCAGAAGGCGTTTAAAAAAAGAACGGCGTTTATAGGCCCTTTGGTTCCAGAGATATAGTTTTTTTTGCGATTAGCGACCTAACGATTGAGGGTGAAATTCGGGTGTAGGATAGTGGTCGAAAAGACCTTTCGATTAGTGAAAAAAGTTTTGAAAAATCTTGACTGGTAAAAAACTAAGATTTAAAAAATTTTACACCATTCTGTATGATAAATTTTCGATTAGTTGTATAAATTAAAAATATTATTTGAGTTAATAACAGCAAAATATAATATATTAATACATTCGAACTTCCGGTCGATAAGGTTATCACTGGTTTTTAACTCGTGCATGGTGACAGCATCGTAGGCAACGGATGTTGATAAATAAAACCACAGATAGAACTATGAATTATAAATTATTAACCGGATGCTGATAAATAAAACCACAGATTAAATTAGGAATAAGGAATTATTAAACTTTATTTTAAACAGCAACATATGTATACATTAATACATGCGAACTTGCTAGGACTTATCAGTTCCGGCCGATAAGGTCATCGCTTGCAGAGCATAAAATTGGGAAGCAAGGATTCGCAATGTTCAGTGGACGTTTGAAATTGATTGCGTGTGATAAGTTCTTTATTAGACATTAATATTTTTCAAGCCTATACATATAACAATAATGCCAGTATCTTCATCTCTATACAGGGTGTTACAAAAAGATGTTAAGAAATTTTAAGGGCACATTCTACATCTAAAAACATGAAAATAAGTTTATATCCTCAAACGCTTCTTTTTCGAGATCCAGGGTGTTTAATATTTTCACACCTCAATTATTCCGAAGAGTTAGGAGAAATATGCGAAGACGATTTAGAGCATGTATTGAAGCACGAAAAAGCCATTTCCAGCATCTACTATAAACTTAAATCAAAAAGCACCGTTTTATGAACAAAAAATATTTTTTAAAAAATTCGTTTTCATTATTTGTTTTTATTGTAAGAAAAAAATTAATTTTTATCTCGAAAACGGTGCGTCAGAACAAAAAAGCTCAAGAGACAATTCTCACGCAGAATTAATTGGGCTTATAGAAAACGATATCAATTTTGCAAAACATAAGTGGCGTGCTATTTTTTCCGAAATATAATAGGAACAGCAATGGACCCAGGACAGAGCCCTGGGGGACTCCTGAGGAAATTGCCCCGCTCCGGGACTCCTGACTGTTAAAGTAAACTGTTTGCGACCTGTCCGATAGATAAGAGTTCATCCAGGCCAGTGAGGTGCCTCTAAAGCCATAGATTTGAAGTTTGCCCATCAGCACGCTATGATCCACACAATCAAAGGCTTTTGACAGATCACATAATACCGCTGCAGCAACCTCTCCATTCAGTGTTCGATATAGATGTTCCAGAAGGGAAAAAATGGCATCATTTGTGCTCTTACCTGCCTGAAACCCAAGTTGAGCTGCACTCAGTATTTTATGTTTCATTAAAAAATCCATCATACGCTTCTTGACGATCTTCTCAATAATCTTGGACATGGCAGGCAACAACGACACTGGTCTAAAATTCGAGGGTATTTCGGTATCACCTCCTATAGAGGGATAACTTTAGCAATTTTTAAGCATTCAGGAAAGATGCCCTTTTCGAAAGACCAATTTATAGCTTCCGCTTTCTTATGAAGGTTCAGTCTGCATTTTTTGGTGCCATTTTAGGACGTGGTCACTTTTTCCCTAGGCAGAATTCACGGCAAAGGCAGGGTCGGGCGACCTCTGGAAGACTCGGCAACGATCGGATGGGTAGGTTCAATGACCCAGATACATTAACGTCTGCATACGGGGGTGGAGGATCTCAGAAGCCAGCCTCCATCAAGGGTATACCGGATCAAGCGTTCCAGCAGCATGACACAGCAACATTTTTTCAATTTCGACGAGGCTACTTTACAACTGACTGTGACCAAGGTCAAGATGGCTGCGTTTTACGGAACATCAGAGTGTGCAAGCTTAAGCGATCTCTAACACTAGCGTCTAGCCGATGCCCACAATATCTGTCCCGAATTTTGCCGAACGATTGTTGTTGAATTTTTTTCGCACCGATCCCTCTTTGCTTGCGAGGAAAGGGACTGGTCAGGGCCCCTAACCAGGTGATAACCCTGTTCCGACCTTAGGGTGCCCTCCGATCCACCGTTCTGGACAACAAACAAAACATAATTTTTAGGTTAAGGTACCTAGACACGATTAATCTTTTGCTCGGGACCTTTAAAAAAGACAAAACAAAATTTTTATCGAGGAAGGAGTGCTAACCCGTTTCCAATACACCTTTTAGAGCCGTTTCCTAATTTTTTATAATATTTTAAGTGACAAAAATTAAAAAAAAAAGATTGAGCGGGTAGAAAACCGGCAAGCCGGCGAGCAGATGTAGGCTCTAGGGGACATCATGGGCTATCGCAGTTTGTATTTATTTTGGCAGATGTTCGGTTGAACCTTTCAAAGCTTTATTATATGAATTGCAAGTAATTGCTTAAGAGGAGGGTCAATAAGCATTCATTCTATACCACTGCACTACGTGGCTGATGCTAGGAAATCGGTAAACTTATTAACAAGTGCATCATTTACATAATATACGCATTTGAATGACTCGGCTTTCTTCGGGACAGATATTGGGGGCACCGGCCAGACGTTAATATCTCTAACAAGTTCACCGTTTTACCTACAAGGCTATTTACATTTTCGCGATATTAAGTTAAACATGTATCATAACAGCCTGCATTTAAAAAACCGCAATGGGTTCAGGTATATATATATATATATATATATATATATATATATATATATATATATATATATATATATATATATATATATATATATATATATATATATATATATAATAGCAATCATTCACTTTCCGGCGCGGCTCGCGGAAACAAACACAGGTAGATGATACGATAAAATTAATATGCGATATTTACAGGGCTATTAAAAAAGGCTCTTAATTAATTAAAAGGCTATTAATTAAAAGGCTATTAAAAATTTACAGGACTATTACAAATTGGTAGGTGGTAGAGGATCTTTTCTTCGACCGAGGAGGTACCACCCTGCGCAACCACTTAAAGAGCTGGTGAAATCTCAGCGGATGTTTCCAGCCCTGGGTGCGTGAGTCGGTTTTTTCTTTTCTTTTCCTCTTCAGACTGTCATTCTCTCTCTTCTCTTTTGTGTTCCTTCTCTCTTCTAACTATCCACCTCTTCAAAAAAACACAAATATGAAAATGATGATGGCGCTCCCAGGGGTAAAAAATTCCGGAGGTAAACTACCCCTCCATTCGGATCTCCGGGCGAGGGGTACTCATGGGGGCCCACCATCGAAGAATTCAAAGAGCATTGTAACCTTTGCCAACATCTGCGGGCTTAATTCCAATTTGGACTCTGTCCACCACTATCTCCAATCATGCAAACCCCACATTCTTTTTCTGACTGAAACCCAAATCAGCTCCAAATCCTCAACCAATCATCTCCTGTTTCCAGGCTCTGAACTTCTGTCATCTTTTCGTCTTCATGGTGGGGTATGTGCCTACGTTCACAGCAGTCTTTCTTGCACCAGACTCCCGAACCTGGAATCAGGGCAGCCCGATATTTTCTGGCTAAAACTCGCCCTTAAATCTTCTACTAAATTTATCTGTTGCATCTATCGCTCCCCATCAGACAAATCCTACAATGAGTTCTTTGACTTTCTCTCGGCAAAAATCGATCATCTCATCTCCGAATTTCCCTCCGCTGAAGTTATCGTCCTAGGCGACTTCAACGTCCATAGCAAGGAATGGTTAGGATCCACAAAAACTGACCCAGAAGGCAGAGCAGCAGAAAACTTTGCAATCAGCAACTCGCTCACCAATTTGATCAGAGAACCAACATACTTTCCCCGTGTTTCTACCCATAATGCAAATCCACTAGATCTTTTTCTTACCACCCATCCTGAGCCTTACTTAACATCTGTATGCGCTCCCGTTGGTCGTTCAGATCATGGCCTCATTACCGTCTCTTGTCCCATACATCCCGAGTTTGCTGAAATCATGCCAGAACGCACGATCTGGCACTACAATTCTGCCGACTGGGATGGTCTTCGAAACTTCTTCTCTGCTTTCCCTTGGAACCCTGTTTGTTTTCCCACTCCCGATCCCTCCGAAATTTGCTCTCATATCACAGACATTATTCAAGCAGGTATTGAAGGTTTCATTCCACATACCTGCAAGAAACCTAAACTCCACCATCAAAAGCCATGGTTCTCCAAGGGCTGTGACAAAGCCAGGCTCAAAAAAGCCGAAGCTCACAAAAGGTTTCTTCAAAATCCTACACCCGAAAATCGTCAAATTTTCACCGAGGCTAGAAATCAATACAACCAAACTATCTTAGAGTCCAAAAATGCTTTTAACAACCGCATAAAAGATAAAGTGCTTTCCTGTCTCAACGGCGGCAAATCTTTCTGGTCACTTGCCAAAAACATTAGTCAGAACTTCTGTAGAAGCACCTTTCCTCCCCTGACCTCTGACAACGAAGTTATCTCCACCTCTAAAGGGAAAGCAGAACTATTCGCCAAACAATTTGCTGCCAATACCACCCTGGTCCCTCCCCCCAATTTCGCTGTTCCAACCGCAAAGTCTTTACCCCACAAAATACCCGATATAATACTTAAGGTCAAACAAGTACAAAAAATTATTCTATCCCTTGACACCAAAAAGTCCTCTGGTCTGGATGGCATACCAGCAATTGTTCTAAAAATATGCGCTCCAGAACTTGCACCCATCTTAACTCGTCTTTTCCAGATCTCTTATGACAGGGGTGTCTTCCCAGATGGCTGGAAGACTGCTCGTGTGCAGCCTGTCCCGAAGAAATGTTCCAAGTCCCTTCTATCCAATTATAGACCTATCTCTCTTCCCTCCGTTGTCAGAAAAGTTATGGAGAAAGTAATCAACTTGCAACTTCTAAAATATCTAGGAAAACACAAAATCATCCATGATAGACAGTATGGATTTCGGCATCAAAGATCCACAGCTGATCTTCTTAGCTTTGTCACACATAACTGGAACAAGTCTCTTGAATTTCATGGCGAATCTCAGATTGTTGCTCTCGATATTTCCAAGGCCTTTGACCAAGTATGGCATGCCGCACTCCTCAACAATCCACCTTCTTACGGTCTTCCTACCAAACTATGTACCTGGATCAGCAGCTTCCTCTCTAATCGGCGCATATCTGTTGTGGTTGACGGTCACTCATCTAACTTCCATCCTATCAATGCTGGTGTCCCCCAAGGTTCAGTCCTGGCACCAACCCTATTTCTCCTTCACATTAATGACCTGCTCTCTTCAACTACTAATCCCATCCACAGTTATGCTGACGATAGTACTCTTCACTCCAATATTCATTTCTCCAGACAAGTTTCGAATCAGGAGTTGGATAGTGGACGCAGATCTATGTACCTATCCCTTTCCCAAGATCTTCAATTAATCTTAGACTGGGGTGCCAAGAACCTTGTTCAGTTCAACGCCTCCAAAACCCAGTCATGCTCCCTCTCACTCAAAAAATCTGGCAACGCCCACCCCATCCACATGAATGGCCAAGCCCTACAAAACAACGAAACATTCGATCTCGTTGGCGTCGCTTTCGAACATGATCTCACCTGGCACAAACACATTACTTCAGTAGCCACATCGGCAGCTAAAAAGCTTGGTTTTCTCTTTCGAGCCAGAAAATACTTCTCCCCTTCCAACTTATACACTCTCTATGTTTCCCAAATAAGACCTAACCTAGAGTACTGCTCCCACATCTGGGGAGCGGCATCACCTTCGACACTCAAGATCCTTGTTTCTATCCAAAAGAGAGCCATTCGACTTATCAATGACCCATCCCTCACGAGAAAACTCCCTTCTCTCGCTCATCGCCGCGCTGTGAGGGATTTATCCCTGTTCTACCGCTACTTCCACGGATTTTGCTCTGAAGAACTAGCCGGAATTATTCACCCCCCCCCCCCCTGAATGTCCCTAACAGAACAACCAGAGGCGCGTTACGTATGCATCCCTTTACTGTCCAGCTACAAAAGCCTAGAACAGACCACTTCTCTCGCTCATTCATACCTAGGGTCTCCAGATTATGGAACAAATTGCCTGCAGATGTCTTCCCTTCCCGTCCCAACCTCCAATCCTTCAAATCCCGTGTCAATAGACTACATTTCCCTTCTCTTCAGACACCCACGGTACGTTAGTACTTAGGCTTGAAGTCTACGTGGGATGTCTTAGATAAAAAAAAAACTATAAATTACAGCAATGTTTGGAAAATTTACGACTTAAAGGGGCTAAACATAATGGAATATATGTAACATATTCTCGGCACACCAATTAGTACAACGATAACTTTCACCAAAATTTAAAAAAATAGCTGCGATTCAAATAATTATAGGTGTCTACGTCCCGTCATGGGTTTCTGAGTGAGAACGTTGACGGGCGAACCGGCGGACGGACGGACGGACGGACGGGTGGACGGATGGACGGATGGACACACGGACGATCTTAACGATGTGGATATCTGATGATTGTAGTGATACATACTATATCTATAGTATAGAATCTGTTGTACCTATTTGAATTTATTGCAAGTCATCTGCGTATATATTATGCAATGACAATTTGAAAAATACATTTCTTTTTTTTTTTGGAAAAAGGATACAAATTGTGTTTGTGAGTTTGAGTTTAGGAAACAGCTAAAACAGCTAGAAAACAGCTAAAAACGAATATAGAATCAGTTTCATACTACTAGGTTTTTAACTATCAAATTATCACTAACAGTACTCTCACTAGAGATCACATTGCTGGACCCTTTTTACAGATGCATAGAAACCCCTAAATATAAAATATATGACTATTTAGGATTAAAAAGAAATGACAAAGTAACTCATATAATAATATTATTAACAAGGAAATAGATAAATGCAAAGTGCTTTCTTTCTTATCTGTTTCTGAATAATAATAATGAGCGCAAAATGCTAAACTAATAGTAGTCATTTACAAAAATGTACAACTAAAAAGCTGTAATGATAATTACCCCATAATTAACAACATTTGAATACTTTGTTGTCGAGTACACGCCACATAAATCTATTAAATGACATAAATTGGTATAATTATAATACTAGAAAAAAGAAGCATGTTGTTCATATTTAAATTTATTGCAAGTCATCTGCGTATATGCAATGACAATTTGAAAAATACATTTCTTTTTTTTTTTGGAAAAAGGATACAAATTTTTTTTGTGAGTTTGAGTTTGCAAGTACAAAATTTCTCCAGAGTTAAGGTCCGACTAGTAGCAAGAGTTTCCACTTTATTCCTGAAGCTCAAATTCCACCAGACATACAATGGGGAGATTTATTATTCGTCCACTTGTAATTTTAAGTTACAAATTTAAGTTACAAATAAACCTATTTATTTCTAACTTAAACGAAAAAATAAGCGATTTAAATTAGTGAAAAGTATTCTTAGATAATTAACGGATAAAATAAATCCAAAAAGAATCACTAAATAGGAAAAATGGTGCAGAATTATGTGGGTTAAAAATAAAATTTTTTAAGGGAACAATCAAGAAAATTTAGTTTTTACACATTAAATACGCTCCTGGATGACCCAGTCTGTATTCATCTTAAAATGTGATTATACCTCTATAAGGTAGCGTTGAAAAATTGAAAAAAAATTAGATAGGAAAAAATACGGAGTGATTTAAAGGTACCAAAAAAGTAAAAAAATAAATAAATTTAATTAGCGATTGCCCCCTTCCTATAAAGAACGAAGAAACTAAAAAATATAGATATCATGTATTTCGACGAGCTCTTTCCTATGACGTATATTGGATTTTAATTTGGATCCATTTTGACCAAGAGAAAACGTGAAAAATTTGGGTCAAAAATCGAAATTTCCAGTTTTCCCAAATATATCCACTTTCCAATGGCTTTAGGTTTAGGTAAATGTATTGTAAAAAGAAAGCATTTGAAATTTTAAAGGTTTACTTATGAATCCGTTTTTCGATCCGACGTTTCATTTTCGAGTTATTAGGTACCAAAGAGGGGTCTGCAAATGGCATTTTTCGAATTAAAAAAATTCAATTCAAATTCCGAAAATTTAAATCGATTTAATTCACTTTTGCTATCTGTACCCGATTTCAACGGAAATCGCGGAAATTTCGACTTTGAGGTTTAATAACTCCGAAATGATACATTCTGTATAACTGAATTTTTTACCGAAGCTGGTTTCACTATTCCTCTATTAACCCAGACTATTCGATTGCTCCCCATCTGACTGTCTCCGAGAAAAACAAATTTGTTCGACTTTGAGTTAAGCTTTACGTTGTTTTTGCTAATCTCGTGACGTCACTGTTCACTTCCTGGCGTCACTTTTAACTGATGGCGAATGGCTGCTTTTTAAATTGTAATAAATAATTATACCGAAAAGTAAAAAAAAAATTCTAGCTATGTTATCGTAGTAATTTTCGTTAAAATAATTTTTTTGGGTTTGTAATGGCTTTCTTAAACGATTTATGCAATAAAAAATATGTGTGTATCCTTATTGTCACCGCACGCCACTGGTAAAGTGGTCCTTTTTACGATGATCTGGGAAGAAGATGCACCTTGACTATAAATTACTGTTTAATGACTCCACAAATCCTCCTCAAATGGCTCCACAGGGTACAGGGTGTTCCAAAACAAAGTTTTGTTCAGGTTTATTCGGGCTTAACCCAAAAACAGGTTATAAAGTAAAACAATTTATCTAGAAAGTTCCTAAAGAATCATTAAAATCCGTGCAGGCGGTTCAGGAGAAGAAAGTTAAGGTGCATTTACACATGTATGGATTTAGTGGCGCCAGTGGTCGCGCCAGTTCTATTTGCACGCCAGTAAAGGTTTACACTTTGTTGAGAAAAGAAAAATAAGTGGCACGCCAGTTTCATTTTAAATTTCATTGACAGTTCTGCTGACCACTTTTTTTTAGCAATAATAAACTAAATATATAAACTACAATCAACAACTGGCGAGCCGACGCCGACGTGCAAGCACTTGTTTACACTTGCAAGTTTTGATTTTCCGTACGACTTTGTCACCACTGGCGCCAGTGATTTCAGAAGGATGCAGACTTTTTTGATCTATGCATGCAAAAATAAATTTTTATGCAAGTCGATGTTTACACTTGCTAATTTTATTTACTGGCGCGCCAGTTTTTATTGGCGCCACTAAATCCATGCATGTGTAAATGCACCATTTTATGCTAGTTTTTCGTACTGGCCAGTGTATTTGTTATCGAGATCTCTATGTGATCGGAAGCGTGAACTGTTGGTCAGGCTTGTTCGATTGGGGGAATTTTCCGCATTTTGGTGGGGGGAGGGGGGGGGGGGGGAATTGCTTGTGGGAAAAATATGGGGAAATAAAATATGTGGGAAAATATTTGGGGTAATTTTTTAACAGGGTAAATTTTGGTGAATTTTACTTTGCTCTCTTCATGGTTACATCTGTCAGACTTCGCCATGATGAAACAGTGTTGAAATTATTGCGGTAAACTTTGAGTCAACAACACAGCTTGATTGTTCAATGATACATGCTGCATAGACAAGCACAGTTTGATAGCGTTGATTCGTCTTTCGGTCATTATTGGCGAATTCGAGTTGTTCATTTGTTGTGTTTTGAATTCTGCGGCAAACCCGTTGTGTTCTGCATTCTGCCTGTGGCTGTAACCGAGTGTAACCAGAGAACAGCAAACCAACGAGAAGCTACAATACCTGTCGGTAGTGTCGGTCCTTTGATATCGACTGGACCGTTTTCACAGAACAAATATTAGCGATACACAACTAAATACGCAGAGAAAACCTGCTTGTTTTCTACACTGAGCGAACCAGCGCTTGGCAAATATATTAAATTACTGTTATAGTGCACGTGCAAATGTTATAACGTGATTTATTTGTCATAATATCAAAACTTTTTTAAGAAAAGTGCTTAGATTGTAAATTTGTTAGTCTTGGGAATTAGGAATAATATTTAAGTAGAAAATACGATATATTAAAAAAATATTACTTAAAACTTTTCAATTTCTAACGCGTTATACAGATTTGTTTGATTTTCGTTTCATTCATGGGTAAAAATATAATCAGAATATATATATATATATATATATATATATATATATATATATATATATATATATATATATATATTAGAACACTATTAGGTACTTAAAAATAGAACGTGACTAGGTACGCTGATATCGGGCAAAAGTTGCTATAGATATCGAAGTTTTAAACTTTCAGTAATTCGTTAAACAATTTTTTGCACTTTGAAAACTAAAGTGCCCTATTTAATCATTTTTGAAATGACTAAAGTGTCATATTTACTTCCCCAGGGATTATAAAAAAATGGAGTTCCTCCGGGATTAACAAAAAGTTAATCCATCCTGAAATATTTTTTGTTGACTAAATAAATAAAAGTCGTTGTAAGAAAACAAAAAATTTTTATTTTTCGAAAAAAAGATAGTGCCTAAACAATTCAGTTAGTTTAGCCCAGAAATATTGACTTTTAGTGAAGAACGTTTTTTTATAACGAAATGCGATAAGCTTCTTTATAGAATTGTAAGAAAAAAAATAACACAGTGTGTGCGTTATCTTGCCAAAGTGGAAACTTTTTTATTCTAAGCTTAATCGAAAAGACTTATTTTACGTAAAATTGTTTGCCAAATCTAGAAATGAAGCATTCGAAATGATGTCCCGAATACCGTCATCAAATTACGTCATTAGTAGTTTTGTCGGGACTGGTGTTCCGCTCCGAATCGGGACCCGCATCCGGTCCCGAGCTAATAGAAGGCTTTTGAGGTTAGGTTCACATAATCTTATTGTTATTATAAAGTTGTATGTGATTTACTTTACTTGATAAATTGCCATGTAAAAGGTGTGCATTTGTTTATAATTAGTAGTAGGACGTTTAGATGGCACAACTGACATGTATACGGAAGTTTGTGTTTAATTTCTGCTCTCATTATTTTTTTTACCTATTTCTTTTCAATTTCTAGGTTAGAAATTGGAAAAAACTTTAGCTCTTATCGGACACTGATGTAAGGAACTTCATCCGTCAGTGTGAAAACAATATATAGGTATGTATACTAAGTTGTGCAAACGTGATGCTAAACCTTTTTCGTCGAATTACACCGAACGCCCAATTAAAAGCAAAATAATAAACAAATAAATAAAAAAAAATAATAAAATAAAAAAATTTGAAAATCAATAGATAAACTTGACTGCATATTTCAACCTAGTTTCTAAGTCTAAACAACTTTCATAACAGTTTTTTAAATTATAAAAAAATAAGGTACTTACCTAGTTTGCTCTTACGACAAATTCATATTTTATTACACACCTCGTATATGATTGATAAATTTTGATCTCTGATGATTTCATTATAAGTTTTAGACCATGCAGAACTTTTTTCCGAAAAATTACTAATAAAAGTGTTTCCTATACGTAGACATACTGTATATCATAATTGGTGATTTAGGTGAATGTACGATTCGTCTTATAAATTCGGGATCGGATGCGGGTCCTGAGTCAGAGCGAACACCAGTCCCGACAAAACTACTAATGACCTAATTTGATGACGTTATTCGGGACTGGAGCTGGGTCCCAAGTCGGGACTTTAGTCACAGCGTTTATTATTTTTTTTTTTTTATTTGTTTATTATTTCGCTTTTAATTGGGCGTTTGGTGTATTTCGACGAAATAAGTTTAGCGTCACGTTTCCAAAACTTAGTATATATAGCTTGCCCAGCGAGAACTGACACTCGAAAAGAAAGAAAAACAAATCCCTATGATGCCGTAGTTAACTTTTAAAAATTCGGAATACTAAAAAACTATAGGCTTACATGTACTACATCGTTTTTTAGTATTCCGAATTTTTAAAAGTTAAGTACGGCATCATAGGGATTTTTTTTCTATCTTTTCGAGTGTCAGTTCTCGCTGGACGGGCTAATACATATACTGTTTTCATATTGATGGATAAAATTCTTTACATCAGTATCCGATAAGAGCTAAAGTTTTTTCCAATTTCCCACCAATAACTTTGCATTAGCAGAAATTAAAGACACACTTGCGTATACATTTCTAGTTGTGTCATCTAAACGTCCTACTTCTTTATCAAGTAAAGTAAACTACATACAACTTTCCAATAACAATACCTTGATTCGAACAAGCTTTTTTATTAAACTATTAAGTTGGGACCGGATGCGGGTCCCGAATCGGGGCGGAACACTAGTCCCGACAAAACTACTAATGACGTAATTTGATGACGGTATTCGGGACTGAAGCTGGGTCCCGAGTCGGGACTCTAGTCACAGCGTAAAACTAATGCAGACATCGACTGTAATAGCAAGTGGTAGGACCAGAAACCGTTAAAGGGATAAGGAAAGCTATCAACAGGTTTATGAATATATATGCTAAAAATGACAAAGGTCTTTTAACTGCCGCAAAGTATTTTCAAAATTACAGAACCCTCGGAATGGCCGAATATTACTTTTCTTTCAGTAAATAAAACTAAATTTGTGTGCACTAAAGTGATAAATGGGTGCACTAAAGTGATAAATAAACCCTTAAGACATTATAACCACCCAGTTCTCAGAATCAGGTAGTTCAGTGCGTGGGAAGTAAAGCAATAAAAACCCTTAAGATTTCCAAACACACAACTTAGGCAAGGGAGGTTCTAAATTATAGCCCAATTGGTCACGTCTGTAACAAAAAAAAACACATGTGTTTTGCTTAATTTTCTACTTGATCCAATCTATTCGCCATTGACTGACTGTATTATATTTTAGATATAATATTTATGGTTATGGTCTTCCCAGCACTCCTGGACTTTTTCCCATAATTCGTCTGAATTTTGTGGTATTGTCAACACGAATGTGGCCATTATAAGTAGACTGGAATGTATTTTCGACAGTAAAAACAACCCTGTTCCAAAATTCAAAGTTGCGGTCTATATAATTTAATGCAACAGTTACCCTTGCCTGCTGCCCTTCTGCAGTGAGAAACATTTTTTTCGCAGCCGGATGGTTTTTTAGTTCGAATTCCTCGACACTTCTGCTGGATCTAGGTTGTGAGCCGGGAAATCCCGTATTAATCACAGCATCCCTCGCCGCGCGCCGTTGTGAATGGATTCTCTCTTAGGAGGTTCCCCAAAAAAGCAGCACCCTGTTCAGGGTTGGAAAGTTTGGGACAGCTGGAAGCAACTTTTCTTTCTACTGAACTCTCTTGCTCTCACCACTGTTTAATTTTCATTGTCGTTTTCTTATTCATATTATAGAACTGCTACATCATGAATTTTTCATCCTTTTTCGATTTTGTACACTATTTGAGCCTTCTCAATTTAGATAACTGACGTGGCATTTTAATTTTTTACAATGCACTTTTAAAACTTATTACCACGACACCAATGAATTGCATTTTTGACCATTTGTGGCACCTGATAAGTGATAACCATCAATAAACAATCATTGACACCAGCCGGGCTTACGCAAATATGACAAACGTTATTCACATTCTAATTCTCGTACGACTTTTTCTATGAATACAATGACAACGTATAGTTACGGCAACTGAAATCCAGACGACACTTTGTTATATTGTAAATATTACTTACCATTCTATTTAGCTTTTAACACCTGTACATACCAAATCTACCTAAACTAAAAATGGTAGTGTCAGTGTTAAAAATTGGCATATTTTTCTGTCTTAATAAATACCCACATCTGTGCATGACCATGCCGCCCTGAAGCAAAGAAGAGAAAGCCAAGGCAGTCACACAAATAGAGGAAGGTTGGTCAAGAAGACCTGTAGGCGAAAGACGAGTACCAAAAAGTACTATTCACGACATAAAAAAGAAATGGAGAAAGAAATTCACTAGACAGAAAAATAGGAAGTGGCGGACATAGGATTTCTTCTGAACGGGAAAATAACCGATTGGTACACTTTCTTCAAAATCATCATTTCCTATCTGCAGTAGCATCAAAGGCCAACTCCAATTTTCCAGGTTTTGTAAGAACTGCTCGAAATTGTATAGAGGAAATAGCTGACTTGCATAATCACACTGCAGCGGGTTGGATTTCACTTCAATTCCACACAGAAGGAATGGACTTTTGGCAAAGTGTATTTACCGATGAGAAGGTATTTCAGTCGTATTTATAATAGTTGTGTTGGAGTGTACAGGCCTCCAAATACTTGTTTTGAATATAAATATACAGAAAATATAAGCGAAAGTGGACGTTTTTCGGTTAACGTTTGGGGATGGATGAGTGCTAGAGGGATTGGAGTGTGCACAAATATTGAAAGGTTTAACACAGATGCATATGTAGATATATTAGAAAATGTCATGCTGCCATTCGTAGTTGCCGAATTTCCGAAAGTAGTGTGCTTTAGCCGGTATCATTCCAAAGGAGCTTCCAAATGAGCTTCCAATTTACATGTATATATATGGATATACTGCATTCACTTCCAGGAAATTCCATCAAATCCACTCCATTCCAAAGGAGCTTCCAAATGAGCTTTCAAAACCATTCCTCTACCCACTCTTCACACCACCAAATCCTACCACGCTGATATCCAATCCATTCCAAAGGAGCTTCCAAATGAGCTTTCAAAACCATTCCTCCTACCAGCTTTTCCCACACCACTTTTATTACTATAAATTTTCAGTATTTACATTATTTAACACAATCCAGATCATGTCTGTAGCAAGCCCTATTGATTACACCGGCACACAAAATAAAAAAAGTGGTCTGTACATTTGACCAGACCCATCTATCTATATGTATTTTGATGCGCTGACTCCAAATCCGAAGTCGTTTGGCCCGTATATCCTCAAAATGTTGAGTAAATTGCGAAAAACGCTGAAAATAGCTAAAAATTGCCAATAATGGCAGTCATGAAAATGAAGAAAATTTTATTGAACTAGATCAAATATGTTTTTATGTATTTTGATGCGCTGAATCCAAATTCAAAATCTGTTAATCTCAATCATTCATATATTTATCAAAAATCGTAAAAAATAGCAATGGAGTAGCAGAAAATAGCAAAAAATAGTATTGTCCTTACGTACCAATGAGAACTTTTATTACGTATGTGGGAATGATTTCTTGTAACATTATACTCTACAGAAGCCAATTTACCCTCTAATGTAGAGCTGTAGTCGCTTGATGACGACGCCTGCGGGCCTGCTTTCTCACCCTGACTAGACGCCGATACTGGGGTTCCGAATCCTTGCATCGTAAAGCACTTATCGCTTGTGCCTGCCATGACGGCATACACGCCGTTAACCCAGGACTCTGCCCGACGGTTCTGTTGCCCACCGTCACCACGTGGAGGTGCCCAGGTTACCACAAGCAATCAGTCCTCCGAAGTTGAATTGCAGTTTCTAGTTATTTTTAGCAGTTTTTCGCAATTTACTCAAAATTGTGAGGGTGTCCGGACCAAACGGGCTTCGGATTTGGATTCAGCGCATCAAAATACATATAGGGGGTCTGGTCAAATGTACAGACCACTTTTTTTTATTTTGTGTGCCGGTGTTATTCATGGGATACAGAACCTGTGAAACTTACGATCCCGAAGAATATATAAAAAAGAATTTAATTTTAAGAAAACCCCCACCTAATCTCTCCAAAAAAGCGAAAAAACAGTTTCGAGAATCCGAGCAAAAAAGAATTCAAAAATTAGCAGCCAAAATCCTCAACCAGAAAAATGACTTGTGCATCGGTAAATTTATTAATGGATCTTATGAATGCCGAACGACAACTTAGAAAATTTAGCCGGGAAGAACTGAAACAAGTACCTCTGAAATATCTAATTAATTATGCAAAACCTTTGAAATTACTGGAAGTTTGGTCAAATTGACCTGAAACGTATAAAAGCAGCTTTAATTTACAAATTAAATTACCATGTTTTGTTCACTACAACCGAGTACATTGGCAAACCCGTATAATTTTTCAACTCAGTGTGTAAATATTTAATATGGTTTATAATAAAAAATATTTATTTAAATTAATCCAGTATTATTTATATCTACCTATATCAAATAAATTCTTATAAATTTCAATTCCTTATGCATTCTGCTAACAACAACGACAGTAATTAGCTCGATCATTCAGCCTGTAGCAGGTGGTATAATTTACTGAAGTTCTTTAGTCGGTTTGTTTAAGTAAGTATATAAGCACATGTTAATACATAACTTCCGGGTTCTTGGTTCGAGTTGATTATTTATAAAGATATGTAACCAAATGTTTTACATTTTGCGGATCCTATGATTTATTTGTACTGGGTTCTTTGACTGTTTAGAAAATTAATATATGTTGGGTTAAAGAAATATTCCCAGAGATATTTCCTGGTTTTACCTTTTTTGCAGAGTTCTAACAGATGCTCTCAGGCATATGTTTAATGTTATATGTTATATGTCATATGTTTTTTCGCGTTGAACTTTCAAAGCCATATTATGTAGCCGAAGCAAGCACAAAGACTGTGGTTTTTGTTATATTTGATAAAGAAGATATATCTAGCAGAATGCATAAGGAATTGAAATTTATAAGAATTTATTTAATATAGGTAGATATAAATAATACTGGATTAATCTAAATAAATATTTTTTATTATAAACCATATTAAATATTTACACACTGAGTTGAAAAATTACGGGTTTGCCAATGTACTCGGTTGTAGTGAACAAAACATGGTAATTTAATTTGTAAATTAAAGCTGCTTTTATATGTTTCAGGTCAATTTGACCAAACTTCCAGTAATTCCAAAGGTTTTGCATAATTAATTAGATATTTCAGAGGTACTTGTTTCAGTTCTTCCCGGCTAAATTCTCTAAGTTGTCGTTCGTCATTCATAAGATCCATTAATAAATTTACCGATGCACATGTCATTTTTCTGGTTGAAGATTTTGGCTGCTAATTTTTGAATTCTTTTTTGCTTGGATTCTCGAAACTGTTTTTTCGCTTTTTTGGAGAGATTAGGTGGGAGTTTTCTTAAAATTAAATTTTTTTTTATATATTCTTTGGGGTCGTAAGTTTCACAGGGTTCTGTATCCCATGAATAATCAATAGGGGCTGCTACAGACATGATCTGGATTGTGTTAAATAATGTAAATACTGAAAATTTATAGTAATAAAAGTGGTGTGGGAAAAGCTGGTAGGAGGAATGGTTTTTAAAGCTCATTTGGAAGCTCCTTTGGAATGGATTGGATATCAGAGTGGTAGGATTTGGTAGTGTGAAGAGTGGGAGGAGGAATGACTTTGAAAGCTCATTTGGAAGCTCCTTAATGGATTTGATATCAGAGTGGTAGGAGGAATGGTTTTGAAAGCTCATTTGGAAGCTCCTTAATGGATTTGATATCAGAGTGGTAGGAGAAAAGGTTTTGAAAGCTCATTTGGAAGCTCCTTAATGGATTTGATATCAGAGTGGTAGGAGGAATGGTTTTGAAAGCTCATTTGGAAGCTCCTTAATGGATTTGATATCAGAGTGGTAGGAGGAATGGTTTTGAAAGCTCATTTGGAAGCTCCTTAATGGATTTGATATCAGAGTGGTAGGAGGAATGGTTTTGAAAGCTCATTTGGAAGCTCCTTAATGGATTTGATATCAGAGTGGTAGGAGGAATGGTTTTGAAAGCTCATTTGGAAGCTCCTTAATGGATTTGATATCAGAGTGGTAGGAGGAATGGTTTTGAAAGCTCATTTGGAAGCTCCTTAATGGATTTGATATCAGAGTGGTAGGAGGAATGGTTTTGAAAGCTCATTTGGAAGCTCCTTAATGGATTTGATATCAGAGTGGTAGGAGGAATGGTTTTGAAAGCTCATTTGGAAGCTTCTTTGGAATGGAGTGGATTTGATGGAATTTCCTGGAAGTGAATGCAGTATATCCATATATATATATATATATATATATATATATATATATATATATATATATATATATATATATATATATATATATATATATATATATATATATATATATATATATATATATATATATATATATATATATATATATATATATATATATATATATATATATATATACATGTAAATTGGTAGCTCGTTTGGAAGCTCCTTTGGAATGATACCGGCTAAAGCACACTACTTCCGAATAATTTATTTACCAGCTTAACAACTGCCCTGTCCACACGGCTAGAAGAGTTAAATAATGGATGACCCAAAGAAATATCTAGGTATTACCATGGCCTTCGCGCAGCCCGGGTACTAACCCAATGGAAAACGTCTGGAGCTTTATGGTCAAAAAAATTAACAGACCAAATGATTTTCGTCCATTAAATAGAGACTATTTATGGACCAAAATTCAAGAAGTTTGGAATACATTACTGCCAAACTATACTCTAGCCTTAGTGGGCCCAATACCTAGAAGACTAAACTCTGTAATTGACAGAAATGGAGGAACAACAAAATATTAGTCTGCCTGCTTAATTTTTTTTTGGTAAAATACCAATTATTAAAAACTAGTTTTTTTATTACCTTAATAAAATTTAATTGTAGTATTAAATACTATTATTTATATACTTCCCATAATTACGTCAGTAACTAAATTTTGTGTGCTTATTTTATTTTAAAAGGCATTTTCCTCACAAATTCAGATTCTGTATGCTGGGATAATGCGAGTGCAGACCAAAATCATCGCAAAAGTGATATAAAAAATACTTTTTGAAATAATGCTAGTAAAGGTGGACAAAAATTAAGGTAAAAGCCAAATTTACCAAAATTTGCATAAATGTCATAAAATGTCAAATTGTTGTCCCAATTTCATTTGCCGTTACTGTACCTACACTCGTTACTAACTTTGTTTAAGGTACACTTACATTTAATCACGCACGCTTCGACGTGCGCTTGACAATCATGCGCTTTACAACAATATTACTCAACAATGTAACCAATGTCAATTTGACTTTTGCTTAAGCCCAAACTTACTTGACATTTGTGCAAGCACTACTGTGGAATTTTAAAAATTATTTCGCCGATTTTATTGTTTAATATTTACAGTTGTGCTGCTTGTGTATTGGTTTTAACGTGTAACTTAGTGGTTTGAAATTGGATCAGGTAAATCGTTTCAGCTTTTTTTATGAGGTAACTAGTGCACAAGACTTTTTTTTATTCTTTTGCTATTTTTTTTGTAAAGCTCGTCTATTACTAGTTTTAAAAGCATTGTAACAACTATTGTTGCCATCAAATAAATATTAGTTGTTATAGTAAAGGCCAAGGTATGACAACAAGCCATCGACTAGCTCTAAAATATCGGGACAGTTTACTTGAGGCGGGAGGGGTTACTAATTTTAGCTCATTAATACCACATGCCAATGATCTATCAATGCAAGGGTGTAGCCAGGGTTGTGTCCAGGGTGAGGCAAGGCAACACAGTTAAGTAGTAAAACATTTTCTAAGTTTGTTCTCGTTGAACCGAATTGACGATCAATACGCGCGAAGCTTGAAATATAAAATAAACGTATAATTTCAAATGAAGGTCGTGTAATGCAGAAACAGAACAGAAACCCTATTATTTATTTTTTCCTATGTTGGAGGGAGCAAGCGCCCCACCCTGCCCTACCGTAGCTACGCCCTTGTATCAATGTACAGGGATATCCAAATAAAAGTGAACAGGCCTTAGAACTTTTTTATTTTTAAAGATGGGAAAAAATGTTAAATATGAAACTTTTGTGGATTTTCATGGACCATTCATATATCCTATCAGCAAAACATTTGAGCATCGAATAACAAAAATACTATACAACATCGATTTACTCGCTTATTTTAAATTGGATGGTATGATTTTTATCATATTTTTGGATTCTAGGAGAAGTTCAAGACATATTTTGTATAACATACCCTATGCGGTTTTTCAATCGTTTTTGAAATATTTCAAATTAAAAATTATTTCGCATAAATATGCTTTAAACGGAACTATCCAGGTTGCGAATAAATATTGCCTATGTCTAGGACTTCCAATAAAAAAAATTTGCAAATCATATTTTATCTTGCCTCCTGTATAAGTCTTGAAACTTTCAAATTCGTTTTTCTTGAAAGTATAAAAATGTAACTTAGATCGTTCTTCCCAGTGGTCTTCATTTGAAATTGCCAAAAAGGCATCATACTTTAAAAAATTACTTACGTGAAATACGATACTACTGTCCTATGTATTTAAAAATGTAGGTACAGGATGTATTTTTGCAAAAAATATAGTTTCTGCCTGGGTTCCTTTTTTAATATCTTACACCTCTTAACATTTTTGAGAAAACTAAATTCAAAACATCAACTTCGTGAAAAGGAGCGCGTTTATAGGCATTCTGATTCAAGTATTGTATCCCTATCAGGCGCGACCCGTGAAATTTTAAAGTTGTATATCTCTGTTGCAACTTACGGGACCCATGCCAAGGAATGTTTTGGAACAGAAAAAAATATTTTGAAATTTGCGAAAAAAAGTTGAATTTTGCCCTGGCACACCTTGGGAAAAAACTGAACACGCTTAGGTATTTTATTTATTATTTTTTCTAAACATATTTTACATCATTTTGTCGACATTTTTTAAAATTCAAGAGAAAAAATGTGTTAGTAGTGTGTAGTTTGTAGTAGTTTTTTTTTAAATTATATTTTAGGTTTAAAAAATTCAAATGACTATAACTTTCTGCTAACACATTTCTTTCTCTTTAAAATTTTTTGTCAAAATGATGTAAAATTTGTTTAGAAAAAATAATAAATAAAATACCTTAACGTATTCTTTTTTCCCCAGGGTGTGCCAGGGCAAAACTCAACTTTTTTCGCAAATTACAAAATATTTCTTTTCTTTACCAAAACATTTCTAGTAGGCTCATTATCAAATTCCCTGAACAACAACTTTAAAATTTCACCAGCCGCCACTGATCCCTATTATCCCTCATGTATGTCTTATCCTCCCACTCCTCGCCCCGCCACCTTCTTATGCTACACAAGCTATCCTCCTACCATCCCTCTTTCTCATGTATTTCTTATCCTCCCACGCCCCGCCCCAACACTTTCCTACGCTACACAAGCTATCCTCCTTCCACTCCTGCGCCCTCTCTCTTATGCTACCTTTTGCTCTGTCCCTATGCTAATTCTTGCACACAAGCTATCCTCCTACCATTTTTTCAAACATAACATGAATGGATGATTCATAGTTTTAACGTATAAAAATAATATAGCTACCAAATAATAAAATCCGTGGAGATATTCTAAGGGTGGTTATGCATGAATAGCATGAAGGGTGACACAGAACATGCATTGATGAGTCATACTTTTTAAGGTATAAACACAGCAGATGCAGATGGTAAAGTCCGTTGACAAAATGGGGGATGCGTTACATCAAGGCTGATATAACTTTAACGTTTGGATTAGTAGTGAAAAGTTCGTCGAACGCATAAGTACGGAAGAATAGTTTGTGTTTTATCATCAGTTTCATACAAGATGTATCCGTGCAGTGACTGCAATAAAAGCTTTGCTCAAAAACAAAATGTTTCTAGACATAAAAGAGAATCATGTGTCTATAGAACATCTGGTTCCCGTGAAAAAAGAAGTGTAAGTTTTGCACTCCAGTGTGCCCCACGAAGAATCTACTGGCACTGATTCAGTCATGTTTCTGAATTTTGTTATTAGTCCAGTGCAGGTAGGTTTTCACCTCGGAACCCGTCTATAGTGAACGAATTTTCATGGGACTTTTTTCATTGAGTTTCTAATCGTAAGAACTTTAATCTTTTACATTAAAAAAATATTGCTAATAATTATTTAAACAAATAATTCTTAATTATGGAATGAATCTTCATGTTTTTTACAATAAAATTGATTATTTTTTTTTAATTAATCATACAAACACAAAAGATACATACTTTCACAAAAAAAATTAGAAAAAAAGTCTTAAAATGAAAAAAATATGTTGAAATGTAATATCTTTCACAATTCAAATACGATCGTTAAAAAATAGGATTCCTATGGTTTCTTGTACTGTTGAGGATGAACCTATGTTCAAAAAATCAAAATTGCTCGTACAAAATGGCGAATATAACGTCACAAAATATTTATATAATTCAGTTAAAAAGTAGCCATTAAGGACAAAGAAGTGTCGAAATGAAACAATATGAAATTTCGAGCGTAGTAAAATATTTATTTTGAAAAAATTATGAAAAACACTATAAACAAACAATTTTTATAAACAATATCTTTTTGCATTGTCCTTATTCTCTATTTTATTCATTGATATCACTGGTGCTGCATTTAAGCAGCTATTGCCTTTGCATTGTGAACAAACTGGAGAGCAATGCAAAGCACTTTTCCTGCATCCACAAGCTAGTCCACATCCGGTCTTACACGAACAAAAGATCATTTTCAGCAAATTGTCGGGGGCTGGTGGCTGAGTCATTGTAATTGTCTGTAAGAACTCATTCTCAATCCTCCATCCCCAATTTTTTGGTGAGATACTTTGTCCTAACCATAACTGCACCTATAAATACACCCTTTTATGGTTCCACGGCTGCATCATGTGTAGGCACCAATCAAACTAGATTGACACAGTTATTCGTAGAGGTAGCTTTAATGAACGATTGGTACCGAAGTTGATTGAAATTATTTACAGTTCGTGGAGCACCATACAATGCCAAAATACATAAAATACCGGATTCAAAAATATTTATAATATCGGCGCTCGAATTTTTAAAAACTTCAGCAGCTTCTTGCAAATCTTTGCGCTTTTCAATCAGCTTGGCAAAGTTATTCTTGCTCCTCCTGTCAAACGCAAACGTTGTGTCATAGTCTGTAAAATGGATTCCAATCGACGGAACTAGATGATGCAGTTCGTAATATTTTCTTTGTTGGAGAGAATGTCAAATCTTTTGTGTTTATTTTTATATGCACTGATGTTCATTTTGTTAATATATTTTTGTCGACAGATTGTGTGAGCATAAATAGATTGGCAACTATTTAAATAATTCAGTAGTCCATCATTCCTTTTGAATATTTTTAAAAGTTTTCTATTCCTCTCTTTATTTCAGTTATTTCACCTAAATCCGAGCTACTTCCTGATCCCGACTCAAGTCTTTTACAAATAAAACAGAGATTTTGTTAAATAGTATCTGATTCATCCATTTCTGAAAAAAAAGCTGCAAAAAGAAATATTCAAATGAAATGTTATGATAGGGACATTAAAAATCATGAATTATTTTATAAAGTAAATGGCAAAGAAAAATTACCTTGAACACTCCGGGGATCCACTATTAATAATACGTATCTATAACGACGTTCTATGTGGCTTCTAAAACGAAACTGCTCTCACAACTGACAAACATCTGCCGCTCTGCTCCGTCGCCTTCTCCTTCCTACCACCTTAGTTTACAGGTATGCCTATAACCTCAAGATCCCTCCAAAAATTTCAGTGGAGGTACGAAAACCGTAACTATAAAAAAACAATGAATAGTTTCAATATCGAGGATTTATAGTACACGACGTATTCAAAGCCGACAATGTTTATGTAAAAAAATTATAAATATTAATATTTACACTTTTTTGTAAAAAATATGTTACTTTTGTGTTTGTATGACTAGTTGAGAAAAAAGAACTAATGTAATCAATTTTATTGCGAAAAACATGAAGATTCATTCTGTAATTGAGAATTGTTTGTTTAAACAATTATTAGCAATACGTTTTTATTATAAAAGATTGAAGTTGTTACGATTAGAAACGTAATGAAACAAGTCCCATGAAAATCCATTCACTATAGACGGGTTCCGAGATTTTAGATTTTTCGCGGCTAACTGCACTGGATTATATATATCTTGGATAATGTATAGCACTAAGAGAATAAGTAGAGAAAAGGGTGGCAGAGGATTTAAAAAAAAAATGGTAGGAAGACAGCTTGTGCGACAGGCATTATGAGAAAGAGAGAGGGCGGAGGAGTGGAAGGAGGATAGCTTGTGTAGCATAAGAAAGTGGGGGAGCGAGGAGTAGGAGGATAAAAGATACATGAGAAAGAGGGATGATAGGAGGATAGCTTGTGTGTGAAAAGTAGCATAGTTAAAGAGCGAGAGGTACCATAAGAGAGAGGGGTGGTAAGAAGAGAGCGAGAGGTAGTATAAGAGACAGGACGGGGGAGTGGAAGGAGGATAGCTTGTGTACCATAAGAAAGTGGTGTGGCGAGTAGTGGAAGGATAAAAGATACATGAGGGGAAATAGGAATACGATACTTGAGCCAAAAACACTCTACTGTGAAGGTTCTGCTTGCAGCGACGGTTTAGAATTTGACATCATCACATAAAAACAGCAAAAGCATCCATCACTCATTTATCATTAACGAAATGGAAACATTGCCTACTATTGCTTTTGCAAAAATAAATTGCAGACACACTAACCCATAACCGATAAAGTTTAGCGTGGTATCATAATCAAAGTTTTCACCTCATTTGCTAAATGAATTTATAAAAGAGGAGAAAGTCTGAAATATTTTTAATTTTTAGGTTGTTCATAAATCATGTTATATAAACACCTCTTTAAATTCTATCGTTTATGCATAGGCGTAGTTAAAGGGAAGCTTGGGGTGCTTAGCACCCCCAAAACTTTAATTAGCACCTTCAAAGTTTACAACCTTCCATCCTACTAGGCGTTGTTAAGGGGGGCTTGATGGTGCTTGGCACCCCCAAAACTCTAATTAGCACCCCTAACAAAATTTTTGGCCATATACTGAATAGGGTCTAGGGCTTAAGCACCCCTGAATTTGACTGCCTAACTACGCCTATGCATGGGTTAGCGTGTCTGCAAAATATCACTATTATCTCGACACAAATAACCCCTTTGCCCTTATGCAACAAAAACCAATAAGTGTTATTATGGGTTGCCTCTTGTCATCAATGTTAAATAACGAAATCTTGGCGTTGTGCTTTTAAATAAATACGAGTAAATAAATTTTTCGTTTTTTATTTTTCAATAGTGCTGATAGTAAAATACCGTGGATCCTTTTAAGCATTGTATTGGATTAGTTAGTGGAAAATTTTTTTTCATTAATGGCTAAACCTACTGTTCCGTTAGTGTTCTAATATAAGTTTGTTAAGTTTAATGTAAAACCTTTCTGAAGGAATTTTACAGAGATTTTACTTTAAAAGTAACGAAAACGTTAGATTTCAGTTTTTAATAGTGCGGATAGTGACAACGTGGGACCTTTTAAGTATTGTGTTTAATTTTATTAATTAATTATTTGTTAATGTTAATTATTAGTTAAGCGTCGGTTTCTTGCAGTAAATTAATGGTTGTTTGGTATATTGGTAATCTTAAACATATTTTTTAAAGGGAATTTGCTTTAAAGGTAACAAAAACATTATTTCATATGCTGACTGGCTGCAAAAAAAAATTATTGATAGCATTGGCAACCTATTCAGTATCATGTGTTTCTTGTCAGCAGCGGGTACCGTTGGCTAGAGAAAGTTTAAGGGGCGATTACCAGCTTATTATTGCAAAGCTCCATTTATGAATATTTTTCTTCAATCTGAATTCATACCAGGATTTACCGGTTTCAATATATTCGGTCTGTATGTATGCACTTTGTATGTAAGGAAAAGTGTTATTATGACTGGCATATTATAAATTTGAGTCTTAATTTATTTTCTTGATTATTTCCCGAAGATTAAGAGATTTCGTGGATAAGAAATGTTACGCTGACATTAGAAAAGATTGATCGACAGTGGCCGCAAGGACAATCAGATAATTTGCGGGCTAACAAACGCATTCTATTTTCTTCATTGCCGACAGTTGAATCATTTATGATGACTGCTTATTTTTTTTATAAATCCTGACTACCTACATCTGCAGAAATTAGAGAAGTAAAAGCTTAAAGGTATTTAAGAAATTTGAACTATTATGTGCTAATAGGCTAATAAGATTTTTCTTTTTATTGATCTTACGCCATACTTTGACAGTGGTAAATCATAACCTGCACAGTTGTCTTCAAACTTTCGTTAGAATTTATTATCCATACAAATAAATGAATAGCAAAAATATGCTTACTTGAATTTGGCGTTAATATTATTTACAAATAAATGTTAAACTTTTAATTAACTTTGCACTGCTTTTTTTATTTCGATTGTTCTTGGGACAGAAAGAAAAAAGAGTGTTCGGTGTATTTGCAGTGGGTATTTTTGTATGCTGACCGAATACAAAACTTATAGGCTAGGTTTTGAAGAGATTTCATTGTTTAATAAAAATAATTACTAAAGAGCGGATTTCGGGACGAGGACGTAAAGAGGTAATGCTCAACCATAGGCGCGCATAATTTTTGAAAATATAGTAATCGTTTATTAACTGGTATAACAACCACATGTTCCATTTATTTGTTCTAACACTATAAATTACTCCTCTTAATTTTTGGACTGATGGCATAAGAAAGAATTTTAAATCCTATGCCTTTTTGTCTTTTTTTTTATTTGAGACAGTAATTACCAACGTACCGTTGGTATCTGAAGAAAAGGGAACTGTAATCTATTGACACGGGATTTAAAGGATTGAACATTTGGAGGGGAAGGGAAAACATCTGCAGGCAATTTATTCCATAATGTGAAGACCCTGGATATGAATGAGCGAGAGAAGTGGGATGTTCTACTTCTAGGCTTTTGTAGCTGGACAGTAAATATTTTTAATATACTTCCATATGGTAAAAATATTGGTTTTTATTGGACTAACTCATACCTACTTTTTGGCATACATGTTGAAAAAGTGCCAAAAAAAGAATCAGAAGTCGGGAGAAATCCAAAATCGTTCAAGTGCTAAGTTGAGCCCAATGGCGGATCTACCACGAAGTCGTCGGGGAGCTACAATTAACTAACACGGCCGCCATATTTTACTGGGATTTATTTCATACTGGGAGTTCAAGTCAAAGGAAATGAAAGGGTTTGGTGTTCAAGTCTGTCGAATTATATTATTTTCCCTTTGTTGACGCCAAAGATGTGAACACGCCATAGCAGCTAACCAGGAATAAGATAGGCACCAGCGTTTTGTTTCTCTATTTTGTTAGCACCATATTTTTTGCGTTGAATTCCGACAAATGTCTCTAACAAAGTTCAAATTAAATATTCTTATACTGGAAAAAGTAAAAGTCTACAGTTATTTTTAATTGATTTGAGTCCACTTAATAGTGTGAAAAAAGTCGTTTTCAAAACTTTTTGTACAATATACTATTAATTAAGTTATCCTAGTAATTTCATTCAATATAGCATTTTTGAGTTTGTAATGACTTGCCTGAACAAGTTATGCGATAAACACATGTATATTCCCTATTAAGAAAAGTTTTTGGGCCAACTTTAAACTTATTTCTGACGTAGTAAACTACAATATTAAATAATACTTTTTTAATTTCAGATGCTGGCCGATGAACCACCTGATATTAAACCTTCGGTGAAAACTGACTGGTCTGAACCAGCAGAACCCCAGGCCGCTCTGCCACCATCACGAACCGACACAAGGGTCCCAACTAATGAACACAGAGGAGGGAACAGCCAAGTACAAGTAGAAGTCAGTAATGACCTTGCTGGATTAACCAATCAACGCCAAGCTGGCGAGCCCGTAGCCAACTTTGGATGGGAGCAAATTGACCACGGTCCTCTTCTACCCTTTATTACGCGGGGGTCAGAGAGGTACGTAGCATGTCCAGTCATAGTGGAAAAAGTGTTTAAAAACATATCAAGTGTATTCTCGCCGGAGATGATACGTTGCGCGCCGATGCCAGTGATTTCAATGACGCAAAGTGAAGCTAAAACGTTTAACGAAATAAATACAGAACATTGTGATGGACGCTTGGTCGGTACCTACGTGTTGACGGAAAGAGATTGCATGGTAAACATGAATTCCGTTAAAGAGTTTATTACATTCTTTCACGCTTGTCGAAATTTAGTAATTTGTGGCGCAAAAAATAACTATTTGTTCGGGTTCATTCGAATCGGCGGGCACAACGAAGTACCCTTTGTCTGGTGCGGTAATCAAAGATTGGTGCCGTTATTTTATTTTGAAGGCATCGAAACCGAAGTGATACCCGTAGATCTCGTAGACCCTTGGAAGATCGCCTATTTAAAATTTTGCTTTAAAATGCAGAAGGTTAGGCAAGAACTATGTAATGACGTTCCCCTTAAAGTAACAGATTTCCGAAACGTAGAAGGAGTTATTCCTGCGGGGACAACTTTCGAACTTTGCCTGCCTAAGAATTTCAACCAAGCAATTTTAGCTCCCGAACTACGCACTGTAAACCATGTGGCCAGTACAGGAAGAAAACGATCTACAGAGGCCCCTACGGTAGTGAGTACAAAGCAAACTAGGTCTGACGTCACTGATGCCCTTCCATCTAATTCAAGGACTATTTATTGCGAGCAGCTTGGTTACACTGCACGAAGTCAACCAAATCTTGTACAAACAGCTAATCAGTTGGAAAAAACACAACTTGATGCTTCTCAACTGATGCTAAGGGGAACTGATGATCTTACTATAACGCCTGTTTATCGCCAGAAGAGTAATATGCAACAACCGGATCGTGGATGTGCTGAATATCCAGATTTGGCCACTATTACGTCTCTTCCTCCTCTGAAAAGTCAACAACAGCCAGATTATAACGTACTAACGCAACCTCAACAACTTAGAGCTCGAAATCCGGTTCCCACAAAACAAAACGAAGGCTTAAAGAGGGTTAGGGCTAGGTTTCAAGGGTCTGGCAAACATGTTTATTCCCAAAAGCTTCAACAATTAGCTACAGGTTCAAATGTTTCTACATCGGTTCAAACAACTAAGAATTTGCAGAAAACATATTCCACCACACCACACCATACAAATATATCTCCAAGACATTCACCAACTGTCTCGTTGCCACATACTATGGTAGCAGGACAGAGACACCCTCATAGTAATAATTTGATATCTACTGCGTTGCCAAGTGAATCTGGCGACCAGAACAAAGTTTCAAAAGTGCACGAAGGACAGTCAGTTACTAATCATCAGATGAGTGATGGTAATTCGTTAGGAACTCCCTCTGTTACTACACAAGGAAGTGCTGATCTTCAGCACCAACAAAACCGTATGGCGCATACAGTACGAAATAACTCGGCTAAGGCATCCAATAATGCTCCTATTTCTCAAAAGTCACCAGGGTCACTCAAAATTGCGCGGGTGCCAGTTGATTCATTAGTAAATATAGCCCTGAGTAATTCGAGTTCACTGGATCATCCAAGCGTATCTACAGGTGTATATCATCACAATCAACATGGAGCATATGGTGGCTTAACTAACGCTTTAGCAATTAATATACAACAGCTTGCTGCTGAAAAGGCCATGCTTGATAAAAATGGAACGCTGAATCGGCAAGAACTGCAAATGCTTCAAAAGGACATGCAACAAAAAACTCAAAAAAATTCTTCCTATGCAAATAGTTTCTCGTCTTCTTGCACAGACTATAAAGCTATTTACAGATCTGAGCCGCCAACATATCACCAACACCATGCAAATGCCACTATACCCGTTGTCCAGAATATTAATGTTGCTGTTACCAACGTCGTGGTATCTGAAAATAATCTACAGAACTATCTCTCTGAGCCCGGTCCTTCAGTAACAACGAATGCAACAAGTACTAAGGATAAGACCCACACAGTTTCGATTAAGTTTCTGATTCCCGAGCACATAGTTAATATAGACACCTTCCAGGAGACGTACACTATTAAACATTGTTTTCTGGGAAACAAGAAACTTGTGGGTATAAGAATTTCTCTGGTGTCACATGAATTTTTAATCAATTGTAAGGAATTTGCTGAAAAATTTCTCACTCGAAAGTGGAATCAAATCTGGTATGCCGTAATATCAAACTTTAAAACCCTTTACAAACTGAACCCCGTGCAAAAGGATCAATGGAACAAATTAGTACCAAAAGCCAGACAATTGAAATTCAGTAGGCAATATGAAGACGTGTTTGTGGCGTTTAATGATGTTATATCAGTATTAAAACGATATGGTGTTGCGACCTAATTGCATTTGAATCATAAAAATAGTTACAGACTTTAGAAGCCGCTATTAACGAATTCGTGTATTTAAGAGTAAAAAAAACTACCATAAAAAAATTGGTATAGTTTTTGTGATAGCAAAATGTGATAAAAATATATAAGATAAACCTCATCCTTGAGATTTATTTTCTCCAATGCTCTGTAAAATAATAGTAAATGACTGATAAAATTTAACAAGATATATTATTATTTATATTCCCGCTTTTATTTTTCAATTAGTGTTTCACTAGTTTCTTGTTCTTGTCTTGCTTTTTCTTGTTCTTGTCTTGTTATTGCTGCAAGAACAAGAAAAGAAGTGGTGAAGCAAGAAACAAAACAAGACAAGAGTAGTATAAATCAACAACAAAATTTCTTGTCAAGAAATTTGCAAGAACCAAGATTTCTGGTTCTGTACCAATGCATATTATAATAAAATAAATAACTTGATAACGAAAACATGCTTGGGTTTATTTAAAATGTTCAAATTAATATAAAAACATAAAAAGTAATTTTCTTATACGTAAAGTACTTAAAGTAATTTCACTTTCACTGTTTGTAATGTTTTAAAATTTTGTCTCCGCCTCTCTGTAGCGCTGTAATAATTTTTTCGTCAGTAACACCTCTATTTGCTTTATCATTCAGGTCAAAATCCCACTTCTCCTGTTTGTTCATCATTTTTATAACGAGCCAGATCATCATTAGTGTCACACATTATCGCGCACTCGTGCTCATCCCTTCATACTCAACCGATATATTTTGCGCTATTGCCGCTTTGCACAAACAGAAACAACAAACTTCCACGAAAAGCGAGGTTGCAATTTACGCTAAGCAGGTAAAACAGAAAACGATAATACAACAATGCCATAACAATACTGGGTATAATAATGGAATCCGAATCCGAAGTCGGGGGAATTCCTGAAAAATCAATACTAAGGTCGGGGAAATCCCTGAACAAGCAAAAACAATAAATAAGCAAGAATCTTGTTAGCAAGACAATAAATAACTATGCAAGAAATTTGAAAGAAAAGAAGTTGTTTTACTTCTTGTCTTGCTTAGCAAGACAAGACAAGACAAGAAGTTACCGAGCAAGACAAGAAATCTTGCTTTGCGCGCCACTATTTTCAATTAATCTTTTCATCTTTCCAATCCGATTTCTGATCATATTGGTTGGTACTGATTTAGGCTACGGCTACACGAGCATTATGTGTGCGTGCTTTACAATGTGCGTTAATTTTAACGTACGTACCTATAAGAACTACCACCGTTAAAAAACTTCCGGAGCTGTTGGAACTTTTTTGCACAATCATGATTTCTTGTCACTTACTGCCATTGTTGACAGACATAGTTGATTTTACTGAACGATTATTATTCTTCCTACCAACCAAAGTGCACAAGCCGTATCTAGGCCGATAAGTGCAACTTACCGCACTAAAGGTGCGTTTCCTATGGGGCGGCTGACGCTCGCGGCTGCCGCACAGCGTCTGCTGATGTCAGTATATCCATTGACGTTGACGCTTGCGTCTGACGCTCGAAAAGAAACGGATAAATTAAATTGTTCAATGAGCAGTACTAGGCGTCAGACGCTGTGCGGCAGCCGAGCCGCGAGCGTCAGCCGCCAAATAGGAAACGCACCTTTATGCAGTAAGTGAAGTTGTGTTTATATCTGCAGCTAAAAATTGACTAAAAAAAGAGAACAGAAAATGTATTTTTATTTAAATTAAAGTTAAAAGTACAAATTGATTGTTGTTCTTAGCGCTGAATATTTAGCCCAAAAACTTGCAGGAGATTTTAAACTTGAACTTCATTACAAAATATGCCAGTAAGCTTGTCTCATTAACCACACTGTTTTTCTCGTGTAGCCAGTTTTTAAAAACTTTATACGCACTTTCATGCCTTTTACATGGTTTTAGTGGGATTAGCAGTGAATAGCCAGCTCTCCATCCTTCCTCGATTTCAATATCAACATTTTCCGCTTCATTAGTACTTTATTCCACAAACATCTCAACATTTAGACTCATTCTGTTACGCTGTATCGAAGATTTCTTAAATAATCGGAATAGATAAATTTAAAATGCTAGTAACAACAATTACCACGAACCGTTGCATAGTAACAGACATAATAGTAGTTATATCTACAAGATTTTTGGGTCAAAATCGCACGTTATTTCTTATGAAGCTTATATTTGCATTTTTGGTAACAAATTAGGGCGTGGTTACTTTCCTAACGGCTCACGGGAACAATGTTACATATCGGAGGTCATCGGTGAAGCTCGGGATGTCTCGAGACCTTAATACCCCTAATTACCACTCCACGTATCCAATCAGGTTAAATCCCTGCGCCCCGTGACTCGGCTAACTGCGGAAACCATTTACACCTTCACAGAACATTGCACCATACGTGTCAGAACATATATAGGATGCAGCATCTGTGTCCTAAATTCTTAAAGCTTCTTCATAGATAAAATTGCAAGCTACATACACACAACTCCTATAAATTTTATTTCTATTTAATTTAATAGGCCATTATACAGAACTACTCACCTTAAGAAGCCTAGATTAGAAGATCTCATGATCTATGCCATATACCTCACGAGCTTGGATTAAGTTTAAGCCAAAGATGCTGTTACTTCGGAGTTTTCTTCAGATATCGTTTCTGTGATGAGCTCCAAGTAATTTGGTACCAAAATGAAAATAATCGTTGAGGAATTATTAAAATAAAATGGATTTTTCTAAATTTTTTTGGTTACGTAGTTTTATTTCATGGAAAATGGTTATTCGTCAAATTTTTGGGACTAATCTAATTTTGTTCGGTGCTCTAAATGATATTTTAGTGTTATGTCCAAGATGTTTACACCCTTACCAAATTTTTAAAAAAATGACTGAAAAGTATATGTTGGGGAAACCCAACCGTTCGTTTAATTTCTATAACTCTATTTTCATTTCCAATAAATATTAATAACCAAGCAGGTATAAAATCCCCTTCAAATAAACAAGCTCAAACTTGTCTCCTTGGTAAATTTAACTTGCATAAAAACACGCAGTTATCGGCAAAACACAAAGACCATTGCGGCCAAAGTATCAAAAGAAAATCTTTCCTTTAATTTAGTTCCTCTAAAACACCGGCACGTTGTCGGCAAACTTCAAAGGCTTAGTTTCCTTTGAAGATTTCTTATCTCTTAGTTTTATTATTGTAACGTGCTAAAAATAAATTTCTGGCAAATGCAAAGATGGCCAGTAACCATGGCAACAAGTATCAACCCCTTTACGTCTCTTGGCCGTACCGCGTATCTAGTTCCGCCTCTTCCTAATGTTTAATGGTCAGAAAAGATTTACGTCATCGCGAGAGTGACGTTAATTGGCCGGACTCGTGGAGGATAGTCTCCGAAGGGTGGTACATTTCAGTTTAACTTGGTTCCCGTCGGAAAAAGAGTAGTAGTCAAATACATACCACAGAGAAAGACTGCTGTGCCCCTTGGTATAGCAGAACAGCGTTGGTCAAGTGTATGATCAAAACGTACACAAATTAGGTGTAATCAGTGCGGGAAAAAGTCCCCTTTTTTTCTTAGGCATAGTCCTATATTATAGAGTGTTTGTCTCTTAGTACAACAGAACAGTGTCGGTCAAGGGTATGACCAAAAGTTACACAAATTAGGTGTCCTGTTCAGTGCGGGAAAAGTCCCCTTTTTCTTAGGCATAGTCCTATAATTCAGTGCGGAAAAACTCCCCCTTTCTCCCAGGCATAGTCCTGTATTTCATTTTATAAAACAAGGAAAATCAGTATAAATGCATATCTAACAATAACATCTCGTAATAACAGAATATCAACAACACACGTCATTCCTTTACTAGTCTAAAGATTAATATTTGTGCATACATTTAACCAAGAAATAAAATAAATCCGTCTTTAACTTCCAACAAGTCGCAGCTGCCAGAGATTGCGCATTCGGATGGAGCTGAACCCTCCTAAGGAAATATTTTACAGTAAGGTGGAGGTAGGGTTTAAATAGAGCCTTATCCATCCAGTATATGTTTGTCTATTATATTTTTTATGTGACTACATCCATAATTCTCGTAAAGCTGTTTCAGTATCGTGTAAATTAAAAAAAATACCTGTCTACCCATAATACATTCAAGGATACGGCTATGGGAATTTGGATTTCCTTGCGCTCGTGTTTGTCCGGTCGCTCTGTGATTAGTAGCAACCAGTGGATGAATAAGACTTTAATTCTCGATAAAGGTTTAATAAGGACTAATGGTTAATGTTTTTTGTATTTCCCTTGTATTTTTCTTGAAGATTTATTTATATTCTTAATTTCGAGTGTTAGTGGATTCGATAATATAAATATAGCTGTGTCAGTAATTATGGATGAACGCTAAATTTTGTGTGATTAAGTAAACAATAAGTGTGCACTCAGGCTTGTCTGGCTTGAAATACCATAAGTGTGGACCCGGCTTAATTTTAATACATACCTTTGCCATAGCAAAAAGTAAACATCCCGAGCAATCAATTAACTAACCGGAGCAAATCCGGATTTATTAATTTTAATATTAATTAAATTGACAAGCCAGTCGCAAAAAAATGCCCTCGCGCGAGATCGCGCAAGAATCCTAGCCTTTGACTGATCACTATTATTGTTTGCTTAAGCAAAACAAAATCTAGATCATCTATAATTGACAGCTATATTTGCATAATCGAATACATTAACACTCGAAATTAAGAAGCATAATATAAACAAATCTTCAAGAAAGATACAAAAAAAAACATTAAAGATTAGTAATTATTGAATCATTATCAAGATGTCTTATTCATTCACTGCTTGCTGATCACGGAGCGACCGGACAATCGTGAGCGCATGGAAATCCAAGTTCCCATAGCCGTATTTTTGGATATATTATAGGTAGACACGTAATTTTTTATTACACATGATACTGAAGCAGCTTCACGAGAATTATGGATGTAGACACATAACAAATATATGTAATAGACAAACATATACTTCTATTCCTGACCATGCATTAGTATTATTAGTATTTTCGATTGTTTTTTAATTGTTGTAAGACTTACATCCTGCGATAGTTTGTATCTAGAAGCAATAAACTGTACTCGGTTTAAAAGTAATTGCATAAGCTTCAAGATAAGTCGGTTCATTATGCCCTACCATGTCCCTTTTAAAAGATATGTCCTAAAACGGACGAAAAACGCGTTGTTCAGTCATGTTTTTCGAATTTGGAAAGGGTTTGAACATTTCGGACATATAACTCTAAAATATCATTTGGAGCACGGTACTCTCAAAAAATCGATGAATAACCATTTTCCATGAAATAAAATCATGTAACCTAAAAAAAAAAAAATCGAAAAATCCGTTTTGTTTTAATAACCCTACAACGGTTATTTTCATTTTGCTACCAAATTACTTGGAGCTCATCACAGACACGATATCTGAAGAAAACTCTGAATTAATCGCACCTTACGCACCAACTTAATCCAAGCTCACTGTGACCTACTCATTAGTACTCATTTTTTGAAAAGTGAAGTACCTAATATGGCCTAAGCCATTTTGTAGTTTTAAGAAAAAATGTTTACACCACCACAGATTAAACTTTTTATATGCTTTTTACCATTTGGTAAATAAACCTTTTGAAATTTATCGTTGTTTTATTTAAAGCTAGTCCATTAGCAAGGCGTTACCAATTTAAATTCCTTGTTTGGGTAAGCCCATTGCGCCACTCCGCAAGCAACGTTTCGGTCACGCGGGGAAGGTAGGCACTGGGGAACCGAGCTCTCGCATCCGTCTCGCCCACTGCGGCTAAACCCAACCTGAGCAAAAGAGCTTAGAAGTAGCGCGGATACAATTTAGATGCGGTCTTGCCATTTTCCCGGTGTATGAGTTTTTGGTTTTTCGCCCTGGCTCGTCCTTTCTTTCTTGATGACGGTTGACTGTTTGCGTGAAACAGTACCGAGCACGATACAGCAGTCCTACTCCGGGTGGTGGTTATAGTTTTCTATAATAGACACAAAGCGATCGTGTTGTTTTTGTCTGCCGATAATTCGACAGCGAACGTAAGACAGAGCGAAAGAATATCGCTTTGTCTCCACAAATAGAAAACTATGATCTCGCAAAGTCTCACTACAGAAGCGTCTATTTAGGAAGTTCCATAAATCATCCTCATAACCTCAAAAATATAAGTATATGATGCACTGGTAACATGTTTTCCGATTTTCTTGCATCGATAACGTGGTCCAGAGGTAAAGTATCCGCTTATAGATCAAGAGGTGGTGGGTTCGAGGCCGTGTACGGGTGGACTTTTTTAAAATTTTTGTCATTTAAAAAATTATAAAAAATTAGGAGATCGGCCCTAAAAACTGTATTGGAAACCGGATATCACCCCATTGTCATAGAACTTTTTTAAAACTTTATTTTTTTAAACTTTTGTGAATTCTTGATGTGCGCGCCATCGGGACAATTGTGGAACTTTCTGTATAGTAAAACGTGTAGTAAAAAAGAAACATTTTAATTTTTCGACATGTAAGTAAAAATTAATATTGTGTATCATTTTTTAAATAACTATCGCTCTTTATATTTACACTTTAAATAATATGTAGTACAAACATGCCCATTTAAAATACTATTAGCAGTTTAAGTTTAGTTTTTGTTCTGTTTTAATAATACACTAAAAATAGTAGGAATGTCAGGTCCGTACAATTGTAATAATACCGAAGGGTACATTTGTAACGTGTTACAATTTTACCTATGCAATTTTTTAGGAAAAATGCCAAGAGAAAGAAAGAGAACGACGACTAGGGGACCTTCAGATAACCTTATGAAGAGGGCTGCGCATTTAGTCATTAACGAATATCTTTCAGTACGACAAGTTGCTAAATATTTTGAGCTTTGTCATGTAACACTTTTGCGAAATATGTTTAAGTTTAGTAGGTATTTTTGATTTTGCTTGGAAAAATCCAAGATTGTGTGTGGTTCTAGGTTAACATTATTCCTACTTTTGCAAAACTTTTATAAAATAATGCCTTTTTATCGTTGATGTTATGTGTATGTTTGATGTTATCAGTTGATTCACATTTTGCTTAGGTATAAAGAGTTATCATTTATTTTTGATAGTCATTGTTTAATTTCGTCCTAATCATACTTTCGTGCTTGTGTCAGGTTGTATGCATTTAAATTACATTTTCTTTAAATAAAACATTCATATTTTGAAGATGTTGCATTTGTCCCGCCTCTATGTTACAACCGCTCCATCCCAAACGTACAATTGTAACAGTGTCATTAACCCAATCTTTTTATTTATAAAACTATATAAGGTAAGGTGGGGTAAGCGTGTAGCAGAATTTTAAAAGTTCACACATATCGCATGTTTTTGAAAAAACTATATAGAATATTTAATTTACATTTTGATACCAAACTCTTATGGATATTACCTCCAGGTATAGTATATTACAACTTTATGCGACGACCTTTTTTATCTTATTGTCATATTTCCCCAGATATTCATCATTTTTTCCAAATTTCTATACATTTTTCATATTATTTATTTAACATTTCGGAAACCACTCTACGTGCTGCGATTGCATATCGCTGGCCTCGCCTTTATTTTATGAACCCTGACCAGTTTGAACTGTTAGTATAAACTGTTCTTGGGGGATTCATATAAAAGGCGTACCAGCGAGGTGCAAAAGGAGGGCGTCGTGTCCCGACGAGGAAGGCGTCACTGTGGTGCCGCACGAATAGTACGCATAGTACGAATAGCGCCAGCCCTTTAGGCTGACAAAGTACTCGGCTAGAAGCTGCCCCCTACGCTACCCAACTTAGTTACGTAAGTGTATTATTGTGCTTGTACCTGATATCAATATAAGTGTTTTGATAAACCGCAGCCTATTTTATCAACCCTGACGACCCCTAGCGTGACATTTGGTGGAGGCGCCTGGTTCGTTCTCGTTGGTAAGTTCTTCCTAACTTGCCAAGGGCCTTTTGTGTTTTATAATTTTTTACTATCTCTTTCAGGTCATTTTAGTGTTTTTCAGTGCATTTTTAAAGTGTTTTTTTGCAGGGCGTTATAGTGCATTTTTTTTTGTCAAATTATTTTTTACAGTGATTTTTTTTTAAAGGGCATTTTTACAGTGTTTTTTCTCAGGGTTTTTTTTACATTGGTTTTTAAAGGGTATTTATTTTACAGTGGTTTTAAGGGGAATTTTTACAGTGCTTTTTACGTCTATATAATTTTCCTACCCCATTCTCATCCCAAAAAACGTTTGACATAATTTTGTCTTGTGCCCGTTAACGCTGGCGAGATTAAAATTATCCAAACAGAACCTATAGGAAAACCCACCTCGTGCCCGTTAACGCTGGCGAGGCTAGGTTTACTATAAATCCCACCTCAAAGCGTCTACTGTAGTCCTGTCTTGTGCCCGTTAACGCTGGCGAGATTAGATTACATAGACTGCTAAATATAGAAATAGTTCCACCTCGTGCCCGTTAACGCTGGCGAGGCCAGAATTATTATATATTGGGGTTATTCACTAAACAACCCTTAACCCTTTTATTCCTGTTATCCCTTTTATTTAATTTTTATGGCCCGTAGGAAGCTTAACATTCAAAGAGAACGAAAAAGGCAAGAGAAGTTAAGGGTTGTTAATAACGGCACATCGTTAGGTTTACCAAATACACTACCCGTAAAAATTTTTATTTCAAACGAGCAACAATTAAGGGCCCTGAGATTAAAAAGGAAATTTTTAAATTTATTTGGCGACAATGAAATATAATATTTTGTTTTGACATTGAGGTCGTCGCTCATGAACTTAAAGTGTATTTTGAAATTTAATACACAAGGTTCGCGTACTTGTTATGTTATCAATTAAAGTTGAACATGCTATTTTTATAATATTATTAGGAAGGTGTTATACAAATATCGTTGTTTTTATAAATATATTTACATATATCTAAGCGCCATTCAAATATAAAGGTTTCCAATTTTTTAAATATTTTTTTTTATTATTATCTTGTAGGTATATTTTTACTGCCCTTTTTTCGCCATTTTTATAAGGTACCATAGAGATATTTATATTTTATTATCATTTTTAGGTTTGATACTTAATATAATAACAGTACATATGTATATTTCGCCTCTGATGTTTAATGAGCAGCCGCCATTGCCGGTAACCAGGACCACGGGCAGCAAATACAAAACTTTATACCTGTTTTTAGGAGCATGTTCATTTTTTACTTTTTATTTTCTGACTAATCTCTTTTTTATTTTATAGGACGACCTTCCAAAAAATAAAATAATGGATTTTTTTTTTCAAAAAGTTTTAAAAGCTATGGAAAAAATGGAACTAGTACCCTTTTGGGAAATCAAAGAAAGGGATACTTAGTATTTTATACATGGTCTTTATTCATACAATCTGGGCTAAATGTAAGGTACTTTTTCTTTTAAAAAGGGACTTGAGAATTAAGAACAAGAATAATCTATTTAATTTCAAAAATATATAAGGGAGCTCAACTGGATAAAAGAATTTTGGGAATTGATGTATGGTAAGATGGTAAGAAAGAACAAGCTATTCTTGACTGAATTTTATTTTTTCAATTTTTTTTATGAATTCAATTTTAAAAATTATAATTATAAAGTTTTCAAATTTGTTTTTATAGTTGGGTACAAACAAATGGTTAGTATTTAAATGTGTGTTTTGTGTTAGTATGAAAGAGGGTATACCCAAAATGTATTGGTTTGAGTGTTTTATGCTTGGGAAATTTTAAGAATATTTTACGTATTTGTACTATATGCTTATTTATGAATTACGGTAGTAAATTTTAGATTGTCAGTGCAATCATTTAGAATACCATTTATTTTATTTTATTAAATGTTTTGCGTTTTTAATAATCAAACAAATCATCACGTATAATATTATCAAGTTCATGTATAAATAAATCACGAAGGTAAAGGTAGACAGTTCATTATTTTATTTAATCAGCAGAAAAGTAAACAATTGATTTATAATATTAAACATGCCATTCACCCGGGTATTGTTGTTAAAGTTAAATTGTATTATACGGTGTCTAATGAAAATAAGTTAAACAAAAACAAGGGTGTATTTTATGACTGAGACATTGAAAAATAAATCAGGGTCAGAATTTTTTTATAAATCCAACTTCTTTTATATTTTTAAGTCGAATATTATTAAATAAATTTAAATATAGCGTACAATAATGATTACCATATGCATTTTGTGATCGGGTATTTATTTGTTTATATGACTGAAAGTCATATGTTTTCCAAATAGGGGGACATGGAAGACGACTTTGAAAACGGAGTTGAATGTCCGCCTATTTGATGGTGATATGTATTATGTGTTATGATTATTTATTTAAATGACTAAAAGTCATGTTTTCCGAGTAGGGGAACATGGAAGAGGACCTTCATATAGAGCTGAATGTTCGCCTACTCGATGGTGGTATGTATACCGTTATTTAAATGACTAAGAGTCATTATGTGAGTATAGGGAGACATGGAAGATGACCTTCATATAGGGTTGAATGTCTGCCTATGCGAAATATTAAGAGTTTTATGCAAGTAGTATTTGAAGTTTATGTGACTTATATGAAATATTAAGATTTATATGCAAGTTGTATTTGAAGTTTATGTGACTTTATTGATGAACAAATAGGATGGTAAATATGGTAAATATTTGATGATGTGATTACGCTATATTTGGGTTTTAAATTGTTATGTAAATGTGTATAATTTTGTTTTTCCCTGATGAATTAGAGACCGATGTCTCACTGTCTCCAAAAGAGTAATACTTAGACACCAATAGAAGTCGTATGTAAAAACCGGGTGAATGTTCTTAGCCTGTCTACTTTTACTACTTAAACATCATAGTATCATGTAGGTTTTCATTATTTTTCATTATTTATAAACTGTTTTTTCCTTTTAACTGCCGGTAGTCTTTTTTTCCATGTACCATTGGGAGACCACACGACCTGGATCGAGAGCCACAAAACACACCAAAAACCCAAAGGCCAGTCGCCGCTCGCATCCACAGAGCCAGCGTCATGCATCAGCCACGCACGGTCCACCATGGCTCGCCAGCCTGGTCTTCCCTCACAAACGCCGAACTTCTGCACAACGAGCCGTGACGACACTGGTTGATCACAACTACCCTTAGGATTAGCCCTGCAAAGTTCCCGTCAATCACGGCTTAGTAACGGCACTCAACGGCACCCAAAGTCCGGGTGGCCGAACTCTTTGGAGGAGGGAGACCCCTGCTGCACTGGGAGTCGGCAACAAAACTAGCCGATCCCACCCCCAGGACACAGGAACCGTGACCGCTGCGTCTGAGCAAGAAGCAGATGACAAGGAGCCTCAACGCCTAGGATGTGTCGGGTTTTGTCGGTGTGTAGGCTATTCGATCAGTAACGTGTTGGAACTCCCTAATAATAATAATAATAGAACTTTGTAAAGAAAGTGTGTAAATGTGAACCAGACTACCAGGACAGTAACCATTTTTATTCTTCATTTTTAAGCTAGTTTTACCATTCCTCATTTCACCCAAATAAATACGGAGTGTACCGAGCCTGCGAGCTCCAATTGTTTGTTTATTAATAATGTTTTTATGTTTGTTTATTGTATATTTTATTTATCTCCGTTTTGTATATTTGTATTTTGTAAATATGTGATATTTTGTATATATGTATTGTGTAAATTTTTAAAGCTAGGGGCTAGCTTTTACAGGCGCGGGGGAAATGTCATATTTCCCCAGATATTCATCATTTTTTCCAAATTTCTATACATTTTTCATATTATTTATTTAACATTTCGGAAACCACTCTACGTGCTGCGATTGCATATCGCTGGCCTCGCCTTTATTTTATGAACCCTGACCAGTTTGAACTGTTAGTATAAACTGTTCTTGGGGGATTCATATAAAAGGCGTACCAGCGAGGTGCAAAAGGAGGGCGTCGTGTCCCGACGAGGAAGGCGTCACTGTGGTGCCGCACGAATAGTACGCATAGTACGAATAGCGCCAGCCCTTTAGGCTGACAAAGTACTCGGCTAGAAGCTGCCCCCTACGCTACCCAACTTAGTTACGTAAGTGTATTATTGTGCTTGTACCTGATATCAATATAAGTGTTTTGATAAACCGCAGCCTATTTTATCAACCCTGACGACCCCTAGCGTGACATTATTTCGCCTTTTTTTTTATTTTGAGTCGATATTACACACTTACCCTACAAAACGGGGGAAGTGTGTAAGAAAGTCCGATTTCACATATAATTGTATGTATTTATACCTAGTGTAAGTGTGTAAAATTATAAAAAAAATTTTTTCAGTAGCTGTTTAAATTTGTTTATTAGCTCTAAAACTTTTAAAGATATAAACTTTTTAATAAGTAAAAGAACAGTCTCTTAAAACCTACAAAATAATAAACATGCTGTTTTACAAAATGTGAATGCTCTGGCAACTAAAATAAGCAAAATAATAAAATATCAACTTTATTGAATATCATATATATCATAAATCCCTCTTACTAACATCTGGTTTAGGAAGCACCATAATAACGTCTTGGATTCCAACAAAACAACATTCTTCGGGATCTGCCCAAATGAAAGAACTTGATGTGGTTGGAGCTAATGAGAGTACTTTTCGTGCAAATTTAACTTCAACTTCATCATCTTCTTTTTTAACCGACACTACTTGACCAATATAATGTTTACGAGATTTTTTACTTGCAAAAATAGCAAGCACCCAATCGTTAACATCTGCATCTAATGGTTGTTTATTTAATTCCTCCATACATTCAGTTAGCTCTTGTTCGTCCCTAAATTCTTCCTCAATATCATTGTCACTCTCGTCGTAAACTACTTCGCCGTCTGATATATCTGATTCGACTACTTCTGAGACTCTATCTTTTTCTTACTATTCTGTTTTTCTTGCATACGTTTAAGAACTTCTGGAGCAGTTATAATTTCGGCACCACTAGCAATTTTTCTTCTAGTTTCTTTTTTCTGGACCTTTGTGTTGCTTTACCATATCTAACAATAGCTCTTCAAATGATGTATTATCTGTATTTAAAATTTCTGTAACGGATATTTGTTCGGTCTGATTATTCTGATCATTAGAAGTTCCTGGTTTATTAACCTCAGGTTCATTTAGATCTTTGTCGAAGGTTTTTTTAATTGCCTCCCATCGCTTCAATGCTAACGGATCATAGCGTTCTACGGAGATAACATTAGGATTAAGAGGAAATATTCCACCTTTCTTAAAACCACTTTTTATTACGTCAGGGTTTGTTTCTGACCATATTTTTCCTATTAACCTGCTGAATTGTTTCTTTGGAATTCTTTGTCCTTGGTTATGCCGTTGCCACTTTACGACCTCTTCATCCCATCTTGTCTTTCGAGTGAGGAGGAAGTTTTAGTATGGTTATATTATTTTGTAAGCCACACGATATTAGCCGTACGTCTACATGAGATACATGTCCATCATATATTAATAATACTGGTCTAGCATCACCAATTTCTTTTAAAAAACTTTTTTGAAAATAATTTTAAAAAATTTCTGATTCCACCCACCCGTTGGAAGTAGCGGAATATGTAGTTCCTGGATATTTTCTTTCTGCAGCAACCCATTCATCCCAAATATTTTTACCTTTAAATATAATTTTAAAGATGGTGCCTTGTAAACAGCGTTTGCAGCCATTAAAACAGTAACATTTTTTCGTCCTGCGCCTGCTGTAGTTCGTGAAGCAGCCGTCCCTTTATTTCCCACAACTTTTGTTTTAGATGGATCTAAGCAAAAGCTCGATTCGTCCAAATTCCATATTTGGTGCGGTTTGTCGCGCAAATCCAAATCGTCCAAGGTTTTCTCCAATATCTGAAAATATCCATTTATGATAACGGGGTCCATACTTTTCTCGCGAGCGATTCAACTGACTGTGGCTTTTTAATGGATAATTTGTGTCTTTTAGAAAACCCCAAAAACCAATCTTCTCCAGGTATGCCATTTTTGAATGGAGTTTTTAGTCCATTAAGTTTAACATAATCGCCTACAATCCTTAAAATTTCCATCCGACTTAGTCCCCATCCCGACTTCCCCATGGTCCTTATACCTTCTGCCAATTTTTCTTCCTCCTGGAAAGGAATAGCTGTGCTTCGGCCTTGGGTACTGCTTTTTTCCCCCCTTATACCCCTTATATGGTGGGTGAGCGTCATCATGGGTATTCGATATTTTTTACTAGCACTGTAAGCGCTAAGTGTCCCACTTTTAACCTCGTTAACTAAATTAAAATTTAAAGATTATTTACCTTATTCAGACTAAAAAACGATTTAAAATCTAACTCGAAACGTCGATGATCATGGATTCAAAATTGGGCTACCAACTGCATGTTCACATTACGACAACCAGTTGAGAAAGAAAGACTATTTGGTTCTAAAATAAATATATCTAACTACTGCAGTTTTATTACATTTGAAGTGCAAGTAACCCTCGTCGGTAGTTCATAGATGGCAAAACTTATACATATATGATTTAAAAATTATTTGTTTATTACACACTTACCCTTACCCCGAATACACACTTACCCCACCTTACCTTATTTTTTTCAGATTACAAAACACACAGTCCTGACGAGAACTTGGCCTGTTTTCACACGTATGTTTTTGGTGGGATTTCATAACTTGTTGTTCAGATCCCAAATGACATTTATTTAGTAGTATATGCGTATAGACATGAACGGTATTGTTTCCAAGCAAAGAATTTTTAATAATGGATTTTTGTCGATAAGGTTGCATGCATTCCTGGCATTTCTGTTTGTTGCGATTTTCATAAAATATAGGTATTTATTTGAAAGTAAATCAAAAATTAAAAAATATATGTTTCCGCCTGGGATCGAACCGGGGACCTTCCGCGTGTTAGACGGATGTGATATCCACTACACTACATACACACATAACTTTCTAAAGCAGAAGTCGCTACCTATTTCGTGCCAGAATCCCCGATGTTGAATTTTTATGATTTTTGATTTTTCTCGTAATCATCACCTTAAACACGATTTATGTTCCAAATTTGGAAGTAGCCTAGATTTATGTTGATGATGATATATCAGTCAGTCAGCGAGTCAGTGAATGCCCAAAATTGTGATTTTTGGACACCCGTATCTTGGAAAATATTCCACCTAGACGTATGAAATATGGAATATTGCTTCTTTTTGGTAACCTAAACCCCTCAGAAAAAATTTAGTCCTGTAACGCAACTAGCCTTGAAAATGGAGGGGTGTCGAAAAGTGTTCGAAATGGTTCGTGTAAATATAGCACAGTACGCGCGCGATCGGTTTTACGAGAACTAGCCTGGCGCACTCCGTGCGCTTTAATCACATTAGTCAACATTTTAAAGAACCAAAGGGGATTAACGTGCAGAATACCATTAAATATTACTTATGCACCGATGTTCAGAAAATATTAGGTTTAAATACATAATTTAATATCTTAAAGATGACCTGACAGTTGGGTTAAGCTTTACGTTAACATGTAGAGTGACTCTTGTTTTTGCTGATCTCCTGACGTCATTATTCACTAAGGACAAATGGCTGATTTTTAAATTGCAATATATTATACCGAAAAGTAAACACTAAAGTAAATGTTAAAAATCTTAAATCCAGAAGGATAGATACACTTTTACTGTCACTGTGACTTCAGCTTTAAACTGAGCATACCACACGTTTCTAGGGCGCAACTAGGGTTGCCCCCTTTCTAAAATTGGAAAAGCCGGAAATGGGATTTCACCATTTTATCCAAATCTGTATTTTTGGGTTTGCTTTTGGGAAAAGTAATATACACAATAATATACATTTATTTTTCGAACTTGATTTTGCAGCTTCTAACATTTTTTTGTCATTCTTTATCGTATGATAATTTGTTACAGGTTTCCTTAAAGTTAATGGTAAAATCAAAAATTCAGCTTTATTTAAATCAACTATGCACCTGTTTATCTTGCCATTTAATTGAAAAAGTAGAAACATTAGCTCTTCGATTATAGGTTGTGGTTATGTTTGCTTTGTTCTCTTCTCTCTTCTTTTCTTGATGATGGTTTTGATAAACTTCAGGCGATTGGGTTTGATTGGGTTTGATTGGGTTTGATTGGGTTTGATTGGATTGGAAACGCACGCAACGTTCATCGACGCAAACGACAAATAATGCTCTCAGAAGTCTACCAATCACGTAAAGATTGGAAATCGACTTTTAATTTTAAAAATTATTTTAACTGCGAAAATGCGCCAGCGAGGTCGTCTGAATAACAGTTTGGGGTTTGGGAAGGTCATTTTAAGCTTAAAAAAGATGAAAAGACAAGACTCCTTAAAAAAGGACTCTCCTTCCCAGAAAAGGACAGGTGGCAACCCTAGGCGCAACTGTCACTTCTTTTTCAATAACTAGAAGAATCTTCTTTAACTCCCTTCTTTCTCAACTTTACATCGGGCCGGCGTTTCTGATAATCATTCCCATAACGCCTGGTCCAAGTATTTTGCAGAATGGAACAAATATCTACCTTGCGTAATATTTCGGTAGTTGTTAGCTAGTGGCAGATTTATAGAACACAGGAATTTAAGCTGCTAACAGTTTATGTAAACTTTTTAGGTGTATTTTCACACTGCAAAAGCAACTTATTGGACAGGCTTGAAATATTTCATGTTGATATCCTAACTTTTTATTACTTGTAAGAATATCAGGGTATGAGAGAGGAAGAAGACGAGAGAGAATCATGAGAGAGAGACATAATTGACCTCTCCGTTGTAAAATGGGTTTCTGCCATCATTCTCAATGCAAATTGGATAGATCATAATAATAAATCGTTGGTGAGTTCACTATTATTTTAAAATGTCTACGTACAGCTAATCGGTGTAGCAAAAGCTCCCCATTGTTCCCGTTTGAACGTCCGTTAATCGATAACAAGAACTCTCGATTCGGCGCGACTGCAAGCGTTGTATAAAAATCTTCGAATATCGGGGAGCGGTCTGCCCCATCTGCCTGTTTTTGGCGTCCGCCTAGTTTATTTCTGGTTGGCTTTTCTAGAGCTGGCGAAATTGGCAACATCGCAAACGTAGTCGACGGAAGGGGAGTCGGAGTCATATCGCTGAACGTGGTGTTGTCGGATTTATAATCTGTTGCGAATATACATTTTGATTAGCCACGTTCCTGTTTTTAAGTTAATGAACGTGAACGAAAACGATAGAAATATTTTGAAAGTGGTTTTCTATTATTTTTTGTATAAGGTGCTACCCTTACTTCTAAAAGATTTTTTAAGTTGAGTCAAATAAGAGAGACAACAATTTGGCCACGTCCTTGGATGGTTGCTGTTTGCCATATTATTTCCTCAGGTATTAAAACTAAAGTTCACAACGTTGCACCAACATGGCGTCGTATCGGTCTCTTTTCTCTTTCTAACAAAATTGTTTTGTGTTTTGAAAGTATTACATTTATTTTACGTCAAGATAATAATAGATTTGCGTTTTCGTAAAAACGAATTTAATGATATGAATACATGGTAAGTTAAATGTTTTGTCATTCGTTTATATTCTAAAATACCTGCTGAATGTGATTTCTTAACTGTATTGAAAGCAATGCAGTGTTGCATTGTTGCCAGAAATATTATGGTTAAAAATACAAGTTCATAGCGTTTGCTATTGGTGAGGTTAGTGCGCAATAAATATATTTCTGTCCTCTTTTAACCGTATTATATTATGGAGGAAAATTATAAATATTATAACTATAGGGTGTTATAAATTAGAGTTGTAATAATGTCGGGTACTTCGGGAGATTTCTTGCAAAAAATGGAAAAGTAGGATTTAGAATTTCGTCTTGGGGGGGGGGGGGGGGGTGGGGGGTTTGGCGCAACGTCACCTCAATCTACACAAAAGTACAGACCAAAAAAAAAAACGGGCAAGCTCGCATGCGATAGATTTTTGTTCTTTAGGGTTCTACGAAATGTACACTATTTCATAATTGACGAAATATCTAAACCTGTTCTTGCGAAAACAGAACGGCTTGTCATCCTATTCCTAAGTTACCAATACCTATATTCTAGAATTTTTTTATTACTTATACCTTCTGTCCATTTGGACTAATATGTGAAAATGTTTCGAAAACACATTTTTTCGAAAATATATTTTCTGGAAAATAGAACTTTTTCAATAACACAGATGTTCGAAAACAAGGGATGTTATGTTTTTAGAAAGAACATTTTTTCAACATTGTTTCGAAAAAACTTCGAATATTCATGTTAAAAACAACACTTTTTTGAAAGTAATTTACTATAGAGTAACACAGCAAATATAAGGAAACGCAAACCTGGCCAAACACAAAAAAGTTTTGTTTAGATTAGTTTAGGATCTTTTTGTCGTTTTTTCATTGACATTTCATTCATTCATTTATTCATTCATTTATAATTTAAATTTAGAAAAATATGGTTTCTAAAAAATATGTTTCCGGGAAATGTATTTTTAAAAGGTTCTTTTTAAAAAAATAAATATTTTCGTAGCTCTTTTTCGAAAAAATTTACTTAATTTAACATCAAAAAAGATATTCGTTAAAAAAAGAAACAGCTAAAAGAGTTGATCATCTTAGTTTACACGCGACAGGAAAAATATGGAAGTGTAAATATTGTAGCATTTTTTCATTTTTGTCTTCTGCTTATTTGGGGAGATATACGAGTACTTACGAAATTACAATTTCTCTAAAATCAATTTTTCAATTTATTTTAAAGCACTTTTCAAAAATACATTTTTTCAGAGAACATCTTTTTCGAAATTAAATTTTTTCGGATAGTATTAATTTTTCAAGAAGCGGCTTTTTTAAAAAGTAATTATTTACTAGAAAGTAACGTACCAAATCTAAGGATCAGGATCTTTTTTTTTTCATTAACATTTTCCAAGCTAAGTTCATAATTTAGTTTTCTAAATATTGTTTTCAAAAAGATTTATTTTCGAAAAATGTACTTACACCTGTTTTAAAAATTATTTTTCTGGAGACATTTTTGAAAAAATGTTCTTTCGAAATACGAATTTTTGGAGAAAAGATTTTCAAAATATTTCATAAATCCGTTTTCCAAAAAGCATCTTTGAAAAAGCGGTCAGGACATTTTTGAAAAAATGTGGGTTCGAAATATGTTTTCGAGAAAATGTTTTTGAAAAATTTCGTTAATCCATTTTCGAAAAAAATTATTTTCCAAAGAGATGTTTAAAAAAAATTATTGGGTTATTTGTTTCGTTTAGAAGCTTAAATTATGCGGCGCAAATTATAAGATCGCAGTGGGATGTGTAAGGAATGTTTTCAGAAACAATCCAAGAGCATGTAAATCAAAAATGCCAAAAAAGGCTTGCATTTTTTACATTACATATTAGTATTGATCTATTATTCATATTTTTTTGGAATAATTCATTTCAAATACCCTACTTAGACAGCAAAATGTTTGTTTTTGTTTATAATATTTTGTAGAATATGTAGAAATGGTTAATGTTTATGTTACAATCTATTGTTTTAAAATTCGCTATTGAAATCCTTTTTGTACACGGCTCGGGGGGGGGGGGATGGCGCCACCCACCCTAAATCCGCCACTGGTTCACTAAAAAGGTTTAAGATTTAGTGCTAGTTTAAATTTAGATCCTCTAGGTAGGTTTTGACTAGTTTTAAGATTTCCACCTATAAAATGACGGATTCGCACTTTGGATAATGTAGGTATATTTTAACTTTTACCTTACGCCTCACACACTATTGAAGGGTCGGATTTGGCATTTCGTCTAGGGGGGGGGGGGGGGGCAAAGTCACCTCGAGCTACACAAAAGTATTAAAAAGAACGGGAAAGTTCACGTGCGACATTTTTTTTGTATTGTTTAGGGTTCTAAGAAATGTACACTATTTCATAATGGACGAAATATATCTAAACCTGTTCTTGCGAAAATAGAACGGTTTGTTATCTCAACTTACCAAAATTCTAGCATTTTTTTTATTTACACCTACTGTTCATTCGGACTGATATATGAAAATTTTTCGAAAACATGTTTTTGAAAGCACGATTCTTCGAAAATATAATTTCGAATACAGTTATTTGAAAATCAGGGATGTTTTGAAACCTTTTCTTTTCGGAAACCAACTTTTCCAATCTCTTTTAACCCATTTTCGAAATTACATTTTTTTAAGAAATCATGTTTTTAGAAAGTACATTTTTTCAAACATTGGTTCGAAAAACATTTCAAAGATTCATATTAATAAACACTTTTTTTGAAAGTAATTTACCACAAAGCAAGCAGATACAAGGAAACGTAAACCTGACCAAACACAAAACGGTTCGTTTCGGTTAGTTCAGGATCTTTTTGTCACTTTTTCATTGACATTTTCTAACCCAGTAGAATTCATAATTTAAATTTAGAAAAACTACCTATGTTTTCTAAAATATATATTTTCGGAAAATGTATTTTTGAAAGATTTAAAAAAAACTTTTTTCGACAAAATTTTGTGGATCCATTTCCGAAAAAGCATCTTCCGAAAAAAATTACTTAATTTAACATCACAAAAGATGTTTGTTGAAAAAAAAAAACAGATCAGTTTCTCATCTTACCTTACACGCGATAGGACAAATTGTTTGAATTATATATGGAAGTGCAAATATTTTAGCATTTTTTTATTTATGCCTTCTGCTCATTTGGGGGGATATACGAGTACTTATAAAAGTACCAATTTCCTAAAACCAATTTTTCAAATTTTTTTTGAAGCATTTTTCAAAATTTTTTTCAGAGAACACCTTTTTCGAAATTAAATTTTTTCGGACATTAATTTTTTCAAGCAACGGCTTTTTGAAAAAGTAATTTACGGGAAAGTAACGTGCCAAAACTAAGAAAATCTGATTAAACCCAAAAAGGTGCGTTTGGTTTGTTCAGGATCTTTTTTCGTCTTTTTTTCATTAACATTTTCCAAGCTACTAGAGTTCATAATTTAATTTTCTAAATAATGTTTTCGAAAAAATATATTTTCGGAAAATATAGGTACCTATTTTTTTTAAATTATTTTTTAAAGGCATTTTTGAACAAAATGTACTTTCGAAATAAGAGTTTTTAAGAAAATATTTCATAAATCCGTTTTAAAAAAAGTTTGAAACTTTTATTAATACGTTAAAAATGCCTATAGAGTATGAAGCTATACTTAATATACTTATAATATTAAAAAACCATCATGGTTTAACCATGTAAAAATGAAATTAAGTAGGCCAACATGGACGCCACGTGGAAAATGTAATATAACGTAAGATCAAAAAAACGCTCCCAAAGTAAGATGCCGTGAAACCCAATCACGCATGTCTTGAATTTTTTGAAAGGTAACATAAGTAAAGTGTACTTATAGGTGAATGAAAAATAGGACTGTTAAGTTCTGAAATTTTAATTAAAAAAAAAATTGGTAATCACGGCAGAACAAAAAGCTTTTATAATCGAAAGTTACTTTATAAATGGTAGAAGGCTTGATGGCCAGTGGGTTTATTCAACACGGGACGCCATTCAGGAGTTTCAAACAGATTTTCCAGATATAGTCATGGATTTCGACCAGTTTCGCCAAGTTTTGCCGAGCTCTGTGGCTTTGTTTAGAGAAATAGGAAATGCAAATAGAAAGGAAGGCAGTGGTAGACCCAAAGTTCGTACTGCACTAAAAGTTAAAAAATTGAGGCAAATTGTTAATGAACACCCACGAACCCCTATTCGGCGTTTAAGCCAATAAGTAAATGTATCCTACGGAACCTGCAATAGAATCCTGAAATATGACCTGCATATGCACGCTTATCGTCTAAGCTCAGACCAGGAATTGTTACTAAACGACAAGCCGCAGCGAATGCAATTTTTAGAGTGGTTTATGGATAATTTGCATAATAATTGAAAAAACCTTTTTTACTGACGAGGCATGGTTTTACGGTTTTACCTCTCTGATTATGTATGTTCTCAGCAAATGAGAATGTGGAGCTCTGAAAATCCACATTGCTTTATAGAGAAGCAGTGCCGTAACTAGGTGTAGGCAGAGTAGGCCCTTGCCTAGGGGCACCGGTGGCAAGGGGCGGCAAAATATAGAGTCTATAAGCTAATTAGCTCTTGTTATAGGAGCGCAAAAATCCTGGCTTGCCTTCAATTAAATTTAGCCTGGATACGACACTGTAGAGAAGCCTCTAAATTCACAGAAAGTTGGCGTGTGGGCTGCCATATCGAAAAGAAGGTTAATTGGACCGATTTTTTTTTAAGGGACTCTCAATTTGGCGCGATACCGTAATGAAATTTTAGAAAATTTTGTAAAGATGATGAAGAGATGTGACAAGGCTACTTCCAGCAGGACCGGCGCACCAATTTAAGTAATGCTTGATAATTTAAATTTTTTAGAAGAATTTTTCGAAGATCGAATCATTAGTCGTAATATTCTAGTTAGGTGGCCACCACGGTCCTGCGAGCTCTCGCCGTGCGACTTTTTTTTATGGCCACACATTAATAACTCGGTTATCAAAACCCCTTGTGAAAATGTAAAGACCTACCTAGGGGCTAGAATTACAAATAAATTTTAGGAGATTAATAACTCCCCCCAAGTGCTCACCAATGTTTTTGATGTTGTAAAAAGAAAAATTATGGAACATGTTTGGAAGTAGAAGGTGGACACGTCTCTCATTTAGTTTGAATTTATAATTTTTAGGTCCTTTGTTGTATATGTTTTTCTTAATTCTGTTTTATGCAATGACAATGACAATAATGTAATTTTCTTAAAAATAAAAACTTCAGAACTTGACAGTTTTATTTTTCATTCACCTATACTTTTTTGTTACCTTTCAACAGTAATAATTCAAGACACGCGTGTTTGATTAAACGGCATACTTTGAGGACATTTTTTTTTATCTTACGTTATCTCTTATAGTAGGGGAGTTAGAGGCGTCCAACCTGTGACGGCAAGCAAGCGACACGAGGCCTTTTTGTATATTTACTCCTAGCATTTGGATTAACAGGGAATGACATGTCTCCCGGCCTGTTTTTGCTCGGAATGTTAATAAAAATAGGCACTTCCGGTTTTTTTTAAACAAATTTCTCCTTTGAGCCAGCGACGTGAAATTGCATGCAGGTAGGGAGCGATAGATTGTAAAGGAAAAAACGCTTCTACCGACCTTAATCCGTCCGGAAGTGATGGCAGAAGCGGATTAACTTACTCCATTTTTCGACAATCGCTATCCCCATGACCAAACGTCTTGAAATTTTGCGTGCAAGTAAATTAACACCATCCCTTTCAGATTTTTTTTTGTGTGCCAGCAGTCTTCCGCCCTGAAGGCACTTCTGCCGGCCACTCTTTATAGATTGGTTAATTCTGTTTTTCGACAATCTTTTTTTTTTCGAGATGGTTGGAAGTGAAACGTTAAAATTGTCTGGGTTAATTGAGGGATAGTGCGACTAGCTTCGGTAAAAAATTCAATTATACAGGATGTTTCGTTTCGGAGTTATGAAACGTCAAAAATCGAAATTTCCGCGAATTCGTGCGGTATCGATTACAGGTTGCAAAAGTGAATTAAATCGATTTAAATTTTTGGAGGTTGTAGAGTACCGAGAGCTTCAGAAACCTATTGAAATTGGTGATGATCGGAACATGGGAAGTAATTCTTTTGAATTTTTTAGGTCGAAAAATACCAGTTGCATTTTGGTACTTAATAACTCGAAAACGGAAAGTGGCATCAAAAATCGGTTTGACACTCAAACTTTAGAATATCACATACTGTCTTTTTGCAATACATCTTCCTATACCTACAGTGACTGTAAATTGGGAAAATTTGTGAAAAACTGGAAATTGCGATTTTTGGTGCAAATTTTTGAGTTTTTATTTTTTTTTGTGTCAAAATAGATCCAAATCAAAATCCCATATACCTCATCAGAAAGAGCTCGTCGAAATAGGTACGTAATTTCCATATTTTTTAGTTTCTTAAATTTAAATAAATTAAAGAAATTAAACTTAATTTCGAAATTTTTTAAGGAAGGGAGCAATCGACGATTAAATAATTTGTTGACTTTTTTTTTCGATGACATCTGTACATTCGAATCACTCTGTATAGTTTCCTATCTATTTTCTCCTAATTTTTCAACGCTATCCTATAGAGGAATAATCAGGCTTTAAAATTAATTTGGAATGCGTCATCCAGGAGCGTATTTAGGGGGTAAAAACTTAATTATTTTGATTTTTTCCAACAAATTATATTTCTACCTAACCGTACATTCCATATCATCGAAAAATCAATAAAAATGATATTTAATGCGTAACTCGTTCAATGAAATGATCGGAATCCAAAATAGAACGCCCATTGTATCGTTTCCATCTATATTCCAAACCGAAATCGGTCCAGGAAACTTTCAATCTTGTAATAAAAACTGGCATTTTTGCACAATTTTGACATATATTTAATTTCGATATAAAGCAAGTTTACTTATTTTGTTTTTTCAAGGCAGTCGTTTTAAATTTCCATATTTTAAAAATTTTTCTGCCCCGATGCAAAAAATCTATTTATTTGCAATTTTAACGAAAAATATGCAATTTTAATTAGTGTGGAGTGTTCTTCAAAGATGGGGAAAGAAAATAACCCAGAAAGAACTCGTAAATTAGAGAAATATTATAAAATAATGTCGATTAAAAATAGGATTGTTGGAAGAAACAAAAAAATTCAGTGTTTACCCCTTAAATACGCTTCTGGATGACCCATTCCAAATTCATTGTAAAGCCTGATTGTCCCTGTATAAGATTGCGTTGAAAAATTAGGAAAAAATTAAATAGGAAAGGATACAGAGTGATTCGAGTCAAGAGCGCGCATAGGGAATCTTCTAGGGGGGGGGGGGGTGGGGGAGCAAAAAATATGTAATAATATAATACCTATAAATGCATAAATTGTCAATGCGCAGCATGTAGGTATGTAGGTTAAGGAATCCAGGGTGCAAGTGCCCCCCTTGCTCCCCCCTATGGGCGCCCATGATTCGAATGTACAGATGTCATCGAAAAAAAGTTAACAAATCGAAATTTAATCGTCGATTGCTCCCTTCCTATAAAGCATGGAGAAACTAAAAAATATAGAACTCACGTATTGCAATGAGCTTGGGATTCACCAAATCTCAAAAAAAATCGATATTTTGAATCGATCTTAGATCGTGATCATGGAGATCGATTCGCTATTTAGATCGCCTTAAGAGATCGATCTTTGGGCGTAGGAGAGGGGAGCCAGGAGAGTAAACAGTGTCCATTCAAAACCAATGCTATTTAAAACTCTTAAAGTATAAGTTGTACAGTTGTGGATAAAAAAAGAAAAATATTTAAATTATATATTTTTATGTTTATTTTTAAGTTATAGAAAGGTATGGAGGGGGAAATACTTGATTTAAAATGCTATCATGGAAAACATACTAATTTATTGAAAACTAATAAAATAGAAAACATTTGAACGAAACAATGACAACTGTAAAATAACAAACTGTCCATAGATACCGATCGACATGACCGGCATCGCTGTTTTGTACGATTTCAGTTTGGAGTTTTTTTTATAGAAAATGTTAGATGGCGCAGTTTAACTATTTCCTTATTCCTTTCCTAATTCTTACTAGGATCGTTTTGATCGTAGCGTAGCGACCCTATCGTTTGTAAAGAATTGCAAATAAATATTAAATTCCAAGTATTAATTAAGTCTTAAAGTTCACAGACATGAAAATACCAGAAGAATCGATTCGGTGTAAATTCGCCGATCTCCTTGCAGCATCGAAGGGTAAAAGATCGATTCTTAAAAACCTATTTTCATTTGGAAAAAATCGATCTTTCCAAGAAATCGATTTAGATCGTGAATCCCTACAACGAGCTCTTTCCGATGAGGTATATGGGATTTTGATTTGGATCCATTTTGACCCCGAAAAAAATAAAAAACTGTCAAAAATTTGCATCAAAAATCGTAATTTCCAGTTTTGCCCAAATTTTTCCCATTTCCAGTCGTTCTAAATACAGAGAGATGTATTGCAAATAGAAAGTATTTGAGATTCTAAAGTTTGACATGACTTTCCGTTTTCGAGTTACTAAGTGCCAAAGATGGGTTTGCAAGTAACATTTTTCGACCTAGAAAAATTCAAAAGAATTACTTCCCATTTTTCGATCATCACCAATTTCAATAGGGTTCTGAAGCTCTCGGTACTCTACAACCTCCGAAAATTTAGATCGATTTAATTTACTTTTGCGACTCACAATCGAGCCCATAATATTTCGCGGAAATTTCGACTTTGAGGTTTAATACCTCCGAAACGAAACATCCAGTATAATTCAATTTTTTACCGAAGCTAGTCGCACTATCCCTCTATTAATCCCGAGAATTTTAACGTTTCACTTGCAACCATCTCGAAGAAAAAAATTGAGATTGTCGAAAAACAGAATTAACCAATCTATAAAGAGTGGCCGGCAGAAGTGTCTTCCGGGCGGAAGACTGCTGGCAGACAAAAAATTTCTGGAAAGGTAAGTATTAATTTACTTGCATGCAATATTTCAAGATGTTTGGTCATGGGGATAGCCATGGATCTATTATAATAAAGATTCGATGTTCCGTATACTGTGACCGTATCGAACGTGAAGCCTTAGGTATATTTGTTGTTTGTTTTCTCTTGGGGGAACAGTTTACAAACTTTAAGGAAATACCACAGGAAATACGTAATTGAATCAAGAATGGTAGTAGAAAGAGATAAAATAGCATCGGAGTGTTGGAGCTCAGGTTGAAAAATCACACCGGTGTGTCACCCGGCGATGATATCGAACGCAGCCCAGAAGTGTTGCTGTCTGTGCTGGTTGTTTTGGGAAAACGGCTGAACCTCGGTCTGAACACTCGGTTACACGTACGTCTTTGTCTAATGAACTAGAAAAGAAAAAGTGCGACTTATAGATTTATAAATGACTCGGAGCGACTTTAAATAAACACCTTTAGAAATAACATAACCTATAAATAATAAAACCTTTTTAAATTAAATTTATTATTATTTCGCAGAAAATAAAGTATTTTAGGGCTTTTATTACTTTTAGTAAATATTGTGATGCTTCTAACGTATTTCTTGTACAAAAATATAGGGCAAAATCAGATGTGGCCAATGTTTACAAATTGTGTTTACAGTGTCGCTTAGAATGGTTTGTTTTGGCTTCAAAGAATGTTACATCATCCCGTGTCCATATTATAATAGATCCATGGGGATAGCGATTGTCTAAAAATGGAGTTAATCCGCTTCTACCAACCCTCTCGGGCGGATTAAGGTCGGCAGAAGCGTTTTTTCCTTTACGATCTATCGCTCCCTACCTGGATGCAAATTTCCAGTTGCTGGCTAAAAGGAAAAATTTGTTAAAAAAAAATAACCGGACGCGCCTATTAATATTACCATTCCGTGCAAAAACAGGCCGGCAGACATGAGTTAAATAACTTTTTTCTTACACTTTGTTTTTAAAAACAATTTTATTTATAAAACTACAAAGGTAAAAGAATAAGTTTAACAGAGTAACGACTTAACTACTTGAAGTTAGAATATTAAGTGTTGTGGCTTCTGGGCGTGAGCCTATTTATAAGCTAAGATAATATAAACAAACATTATGAAATATATACAATGATAAGACTTATTTAGTTACATAACTCCTCCCTCCTTGAGTTCGGAAAATAAGGGTTCGCAATTTTCCGCTTCTTTGAGCTTCTGGAGTTCGATATCGGGTTCGATATAGATTTTTCTGGATTTCTTCTGCTTGGGGCAGTTTCTTAATGTTTTCTTCATTATTAGTATGAATCCAATTGTCATTGACATTATTATAATTATAAATGGGATTGTCCAGTGGTTGATAGACACTATACCATTGGTTTGAATGTTGTGGAACTTTATTGTAGAAATCATCTTGTTAGCTTCCTTGATTTCTTGGTGATTCACTTCTTGTAGTTTTAGGTAGGGCACATCTTCTTGCGCTTGGATATCGATTTTTGGTATGTTCAGGCTGTAGTAAAGATCATTTGATTTTTCAATTGTATATGATTGACCATCAATTTCTAAAGGGCATTTGTCTAACGTAATAAGTGTAGGTTTACTTATTAGTGTAGATCGCCTTAGTTCCTGACAGTTGCTGATTATTGATACTGGTTCGTCAGGGATGACCAGGATTTCCTTGTCGTTTACTTTGATTATATTATACTTGAGGTAGTATAATGGATTTTGACCATGGGGCAATTGTTTTGGTTATGCGTCAGTATCTTGACCACGCAGGTTTCTTCTTGTGATAGTCGATCTTGTGGGCATATGAAGACGTTTTCTATTTCTGGGCATTCTTCTTCCAGGGTAGTGCTTGTCTTCAGTAAGCAATATATAGGGTTTTGGCATGATTAATGTTTGGTTTTGGATAGGAATAGGAAGTATTTTATACAATGTAAATTGGATTGGGCGGATGATCGGTACATGAATGGCAAAAATTATAAATTTGTTCGAAGTTATTTTTACTTGTGGTATCATTATTTTATAATAGTTAATAATTTTTGAAAATTGAATAGTATTTTCCTTTGGTAGATTATCTAAGATTTCTTTGAGTTGAAATTCGTTTAGAATGGTACTGTGCATTATGTTTAGCCTAGCGAAACTTATGGCTGTTTGGATGTTTGATAAGATTGTTTGTATTTTGTGCAGCTGATTATTTACGTTGTCGATAATTAAGCCAACATATAGGGCTTCGGCTGCCGTTACTTCTTTTATTTCCAAGATTGCTAATTCGGTACGAATTTTCTCTTGGTTTTCTTCGATTGTGTCTAAATGCGAAACATAAATTTGCGTTGCGTTCGAGAGTATGTTTATCGATTGTTGTAGCGATATTTCATTGTTAGATATGGCGTTAAGGTATTGATCATATTTTTCTTCGTCGTCCGAATCTAAAGTACCGAAAAGCCATTTGTTGATTTTTCCGACGGCATTTATTAATCCGCGCTTATGTCTGGGTGATTCAACGAATAGTTGAGTGCTTAATTTTAAATTATGTAGGAGTTCATGAGTTTGATTTAGTTTTTCCGTCACAAAGAATGAAAATTGTTCGTGTGGTTTCCTTTTGCTTAGTATTTCTTTTTTTTTGTAATTAGAGAGTCTTCCAGATTATTCAGGCATTTTTCTATTTGTTGTATGTTAATATGGTAATATGTTGTGTGATGTGTATAGGTGATATAGGTGGCTCCGAGGACAATAGGGAGTATTGGATTAATGATTTCCTTCTCTTCGAAGCTCCATATTATGGGAAGGCTGAGAAGCAGCATTAGGATTAATGTCATCTGAAACAGAACGTTGCGGTTTCAGCTGATTAAGGTGTATTGCTCGTTTTTGTGCAATTATTTTTGTCGGAAATGCATTAAGAGGGGTTTTTAATTTTTTGTATTGGTTCGTTTGCTTAATTTTAGATTTAATTGGGAAGTTCTTTTCGTATAACGGTTTGGAAGTATTTATTTTTATTTCGGGTTGCCGTTTTTCATTGCGTTTTTCTAAAATTTGGCTTTGTTTATTTTGTAGGTTTTCAAATAGTTGGGAATGTATTGCTTTGATTTTTTCAGAATGGTCTTGCATGAAGTGGGTAAGTTTGTCTTCTTCGGATAATTCGAGAGGGTTTTTATAGTCTAATTTACCTTTAATAATTTGAAAAGGTGTGTATTTTAAAGCATTGTGTGTAGAGTTATTATATGATAAAATGGCATAGTTCATGAGGTTATGAATGCTTTCTTTGGGTTTTTCGTTTTGAAGGGTTAGTATTGTTTCATTAAGGGTTGAATGGAATCTTTCCACGTAGCTGTTAGAATTGGGGTTATGTGGTGTGCAATAATGTATTTCGATGTTCTGAAGCAAACAGAATTTCTAAACATTTTCGTTTTTGAAGGATGTTCCGTTGTCTGTTGGGATTTTCCGGGGTAATCCGTAATGATTGAAGTATTGCAAAACTTTATCTATGATTTCCGTGCCGTGGCAGGTGAGTAAGGGATAGGCTTGTCCCAATTTTGAAAAACTGTCTAGTATTGTTAAGAAAGTCGTGTTGTGGGTTTTGTATGTGTCTATATATATATATATATATATATATATATATATATATATATATATATATATATATATATATATATATATATATATATATATATATGTGATCGAAGGGTTCATATCCTAAAGGGGTCGGTTTAAAAATTAATTTGTTGGGGTGTCTTTCGTATTTTGTCTTCTGGCAGATTTCGCAAAGATTAGCGTCTGTTTTGACGTCATTTTCTAAATTAGGCCAGTAATATCTTCTTTTTAGGGATATTATGTTTTCTTGTATACCTCTATGGGTGGTTTTTGTTTCATGATAATATTTTATTTTTGTTTGTTGTTCGTCGGTATCAGCTATGTCTTCTAGTAACGTTTTATATATATATATATATATATATATATATATATATATATATATATATATATATATAGATTAAAAGCATTATTTTTAAAATATTTTTGAACAAGGTTTATTATGATGGGTTCTAGCGTTTCGTTTTTAAAATATAAACAGTATGTTTTTCCAGGTGTAAAATTCTCTTTTAGTATCTTACAAATAAGTTCTTCAGGTGGATTATTTGGTAAGAAAATAAAGATTCTTTGTTTGTCAAATATTTGAGCACGTTCTACTTTATCTTTATTATCGGATGAGTATCTAAATATTACTTGATGTTTGGAGGTGTTAAGGGCTTTGTTTACATAGGGTGCTCCGATTATGGGATTTTCTTGGCTCGAGTGTACTGTTTGTGTTTCAGTTTTATCTACATTTTGTGTGGAATTTTTGGGTTTTATAAGGGTCTCTGAGATAATATTTATTTTAGGTGTTTCTGTTTCGGGGGCTAAAGTTTGTAAGATTTCGTCTAGGTCTTGTAAATTAAAATCTTGTGTATCTTCTGACAAGTCAACGTTTGGTATAATGGATAGTTGGTCGTCGTCTTCAATGCTATTTATTTGATTTGGGATGCGAGAGAGTGCATCGGCGTTTGTGTTATGTTTTCCTTTTTTATAGATTATTTCGTAATCGTACTCGGCTAGTTTTAATCGCCATCGTACTAATTTAGAATTGGGTTCTTTAATTGTGAATAGCCATTGGAGTGGTTTGTGATCAGAAATAATTTTAAACTTTTTGCCAAAAAGATAGGGGCGGAAATATTTTGTAGCCCAGACTACGGCGAGAAGTTCTTGTTCTATTGTCGAATAATTGCATTCTGCGGGATTTAAAGTACGAGAAGCATAGGCGATAGGAAGATCATTTCCTATTGGTCCTTGTGAGAGCACTGCTCCAATTGCGAAATTTGAAGCGTCAGTGGTGAGATTAAAGGGTTTTGAAAAGCCTGGATGTTGTAGGATCGGGTCATTTGTCAACAGAAGTTTGCATTTTTCGAATGATTCTATAAGTTCGCGGGTCTGTTCCACTTTGTGATTCTTTTTTAGGCAATTTGTTAGAGGCTTGGTTAGTTTGGCAAAATTTTTTATGAACTTTCGGTAGTAGCCTATCAGTCCAAGGAAAGATTTTATTTCTTTTGGGTTTCTGGGGATTGGAAAGTTCAAGATAGTTTTGATTTTTCGTGGATTGGGTTTTATGCCATCAGGGGTTACTACATGTCCTAGGAATTCGACTGTTTTTTGTGAAAATTCTGATTTGTCTAGCTGGATTTTTAGATTGTTGTCTTGAAGACGTTGGAATACTAATTTTAAGTTATTTATATGTTCTTGTAAAGAAGTAGAGAAGATTATTATATCGTCCATATAAACTAAGCATATTTTTCCTTGTAGGTCTCGTAGTACATTGTCCATAACTCTTTGAAATGTGGCTGGGGCATTTTTGAGGCCAAAGGGCATTCGAATAAATTCGTAATGTCCGTTTTCTACATTGAAGGCTGTTTTGGGAATTGAAGAAGGATCCATTTCAATTTGATGAAATTCTGAGGCGAGATCGAGAGTTGTAAAATATTGACTTCTGCCAAGTTTATCGAGAATATCAGTGATGTTGGGGATAGGATATCTATCATCAATGGTTTTTTCATTGACTTTGCGTATCGATAACAATTCGCCATTTCTGTTTGCCGGAGGCGTCTAATTTTTTGGGGACGACCCAAACAGGTGATGACCAAGGGCTGGAGGAAGGTCTGATAATTCCATCTGTTAGCATTTGGCTAATTTGTCTTTGAACTTCTTCTTTATGTACATAGGGATAACGATACGACTTGGAATGGACTGGAATTTCGTCGGATGTTTTTATTTGGTGTTTAATTTGGTTTGTAAAGGTTAGTTTGTCGTGAGGTTTGTGTAGAATGTTTGGAAATTGATAAAGTAAATTTTGGAGGTGTTTCTTTTCTTCGGCATTCAAATGGTCAGATCTTATAAGGGAAAAATTGTTTTCAGGTTCGAGGTCTGTATCTTCGGAGATAAAATTTATTTCGGAAACGATCTGTTCGATGTTAAAAAGTTCGTTTTCGTTTTCAGTAAAAGGGACACATTTTTGCTGTATGTCGTGTGGGTTAAAGAGTAGTATTATACTTTCGTCGTTAAGGTTTTTTATTTCGAGGGTAACATGATTTTTGTCGACTTTTATAAGTGATGGGGGAATTTCAAAATGTTGATTTTTTATATGGGGCATATATGGTTCTGTACCGTTAGATAGGGTAGTGTATATTTGTTTTAATATGCAGGTCTTTGCTGGAATTTCGACTTTTTGTGTGTTAAAGTCCTGTCTGTAAGATAAGGGAATATGTATCTGTTGGTTATATAAGCAGTTGTTTGTTAAGTCAATATTGAGATTAAGTTTTCTTAGGTCTTTTAATCCTAAAATACCATCGAAGTAATCATGAAAGTTAAATAATATGAATTCTAGTTCGGTAGGAACATTAAATTCTTGGAGTAATGGGATTTTTATTTTATTATGGGTATCGGTTTTTCCTATACAGGTTACTAGAGTGTGTTTTGAGTTGAAAATTTGGTCGGGAAAGTTTTGTTCTGCAATTATAGGTCTTAGTAGAGAGGTGTGACTGCCGGTATCTATTAATAATTTTAATGGTGGATTTTCAATTTCGCTATATGGTAGAGAGTTACTTTGAAAAGCGTTAATGTCTAAGTAGGATTGTCCTTTGGGGAGGCGACGTTTGGAAAATTTTCGCATATCTCGAAATTAGGAGAACATTCAGGGTTATTGAATGTGTTTGTCTGATTTCTATGAGTTTCGTATGTAATTTGTTGTGGGTAATCGTAGTCGTTAGGGTAATTCAGTTCAAGGTTTTCATCTTCGATATAATCGTAATTGTCGTCGACTTGGTTTATGTTTTCACTGTATAAATGTTCTTGATAGGGGTTCTGAGGATATGGGTGATCATTGGTTTCTAAATGAGTAATTTCGGTGAAGACTAAAGGATTTTTATGCGGATTTTGTCTCCAGAAATTTAGGCGTGTATTAATGTTTGGATTTTGATTTTGATTGAATGGTCTTTGGACACTTCGTCTCGGTTGGATGCTTACGCCGGACATTGGTTTGGGTGTGTCTAATGGTCGTTCGAAATTGTTTTTGGGGAAAGCATTTGCTGGTTTACCGAAAACTTGTTGGCTTGTCGGAAACTTGTGCTGGACATATCTAGGTTGAATGCTAATAGGTTGGTTGGGAAACGGAAGATTTTGCATACTTTGAGAATTATATTGGATATGGGTAGCGTTCATGCCAGGTGTGGAGCTACTACAATTATTGTAGGGATTGTGGAGATAATTGGATTGAAAATTAGAAGGTTTAGGTTTTGACAAATTGTGTTTTGGGAGAGCTGATGTTTGGGTGTTATAGTTATTTCTAAACATTTGTGCTCTATGGTTAATTTGTTGTTCAATAATGGTGTGATTTAATATAGTGTTATAGGTGTCATCAAGGTCTTGAGGTCTTTGCATAAGTAAAAGAGTTCGTAATTCACTATTAACATTAGCAAGCAAAACAGTTATCGCGGTTTGTTCCGTTTGTTCTATAAGAGCCACTTTGGTAGCAGGAATTAAATTTTCAGAGTTTATTTTTAAGACTACTCTATTTTTTAAAATTTTAAGCCGGTCTGAAAATTCTAAAATTGATTCGTTTTTATTTCTGGTTAAGAAGTTTAGTTGTTGTGCTAAAGTATGCCTATTTATTTTGTCACCGAATTTTTGTCTGAGGTCAAATTTGATTAATGGCCAAGTTGTGAGTTCGGGATGACATAGTAGGTAATCGCCTGCTTCGTTAATTATCTTTGAACAAATAGTAGCAATCACAAATTCTTTTAGAGAGTCATCTGTAGTATTAGAATACCTATCGTGAAATTTATCAATAGAATTTATGAAAAATTCAAGATGTTCAGGTTTGCCTGAAAATGTTTTTAGGGTATGAGCAATTTCTTTTGCTGCTGTAAGTGTAGCCATTTCGTCTAATTTAATATTGTTTATAAGAGTTAAAATTTCTTCAATATTTTCTTGAGCGTTATTGTTATTATATTCTAAAGTACTCATAAAACTTTATTTTGTTAATAATAAATAAAATAATAAAAAATATATATAAATCTTTTTGCGTAATAAATTTTAAGAAAATTTCATGTACCAATCAATCTTACATAAAAAATAAAGGGGTGGAAAGGAAAATATCACTTACAGTGGGTTTGTCCTTGTGTAACAGTGAATTTTCTTGCCCAGATACAGTTGTGGTTGGAGGTGGATATTTTGCGGCTAATGGTTGAAACCAACGGCCAGACTGCTTGTCTCAGGAAATTTGCGCTATGCAGCTTCCAAACTTGCACTTGCTGGTCTTCGAAAATCCGTACGACTGCGCCAGTTAAATAACTTTTTTCTTACACTTTGTTTTTAAAAACAATTTTATTTATAAAACTACAAAGGTAAAAGAATAAGTTTAACAGAGTAACGACTTAACTACTTGAAGTTAGAATATTAAGTGTTGTGGGTTCTGGGCGTGAGCCTATTTATAAGCTAAGATAATATATAAACAAACATTATGAAATGTATACAATGATAAGACATATTTAGTTACATAACTCATGTCATTCCCTGTTAATACAAATGCTAGGAGTCAATACAAAAAGGCCTCATGTCGCTGCTTGCCGGTAGCATTTTAACATTCTTTACAGACCTACGGCATGCGACAGTAAGAGTAAATTCTCTTTTCCTATAGGCTGCTTCAAGGTCGATCGCTTAGAATGAAATGAAACCAAACCAGTCGGCGATCAGCTGGTATGGTGAGTGATTGTTTATTGACATTTTTAATTTTAAAACAATGTTAATTTATGCTTGTTTGTTTTAAACGTAATTTTCATATTTTTAAACCTTTTCGCGTCTAGTAAATAATTTAATGATGTCAGTGAAAATACAGTCAGTACAAGAAATTGATGAGAGGCATTTGCCTACTGAATTTGTAAATGTGTTTTGCAAAAATGATACAAATAAAAATGAAATATGCATTCGAAGTAATGTAAAAACTATGGACGATATCAACAAATGGGTTACTCAGTTTGGTAACCAGACAAATACTCAATGGAATGCTAGGTCTTCTAAACCAGAGGGAATAAAAATTGTTTGTTCGTAAGTACCTAATGTAAATATTTAAAATTCAGGATATATACCTATTTTGTTAATTTTCTAAAATTTAGATATTTTCTATTTCTAAATCACCTACATTATTGTTTTAAGTAAATACTTTTAACCTTTTCAACTCTTGTTTTCTAGAAAAAAATTTGTTTGCCATCATAATGGATTTATGAAGGTTGCGGCCAAAGAGAATAAGAGGGGTCTTTCAAAAAATTCCAATTGCCAGGCATCAATTTTAGTGGTAGTAAAATTAAACACAATAAATACAAGACAAAAAGATACATTTATCAAGGTAAGAAATAGAACTATATAAGGTTTGCTACTAAAAATCTTAATATTTTAATATGTACTTTCAATTTCATCGCATCGGGGAAAGGCGTGAAATTCGGACCACCTAAAGTCACATTGTAATAATTTCCACAGGAGGTAAGTTCGGTTGGGTAAATTAGTATCACAAGACCCAATAAAACAAAGGAATTGATATGGTAACTCAGAAAGCTAATAAAAATTTATTTTTTGCAAAAAATGCAAAAAATTGTTCATGAAATTTTAGAGTGTAATTTGGTCCAGGGTGTGTAATTTGGTTTTTATAATAGTATTTGGTTTACCTGCGATTATAATGTAAAATATTGCTCAAACCTAAAATAAATCAGAAATCTAGAAGTTAGAGATAAAAAGTAGACTTTACAATATCGGTGAGTAGATGTATTTTATTGTAGAAAAACTAAAATAAAAATTAAATTCTAAAATAAAATAAAATTATTTTCACAATTATCGCAGTAATAAAAGTCAGTACGGTTTATCTTTGCACAAGCACACGAATATTAAAAAAAAATAAAAAAAAAGATATTGAAAAAATAAAAATGAAAAAATCATTTTTCACAATTATCGCAGTAATAATAGTCAGCATGGCTTATATTTGTATTTGCACACGCCTCATGTGCCCATCTCTCGCACTTTTCAGCCCCCCCTCCCCCTGGGTGCGCCACTGCAGTTGATGGAAGTGGAAGTAATTTGGACCAGGGCCAAATTACACGTTTAAAAGTGGTCCAAATTACACAATTGTAAACAATACTTAACCTTCAATTTTTTTTGTTAAAGTATTAAGCGAGGTAATCACTGTTACTGAGGGTGTAATATATAGTAAATGATATGCAATAGACGAAATTGTAAAATATTTACTTACTTTTTGCAAATGCACTTTTGAAATTCTTGTAAAATTACAAGAAAACAGTACAATTATGGGTATAGTATACTACCACGTTGTTGACTACATATTATGGCGCAAAACTACGGCAACTTTAGTATTCGGTGCTGACGGTTCATTCTTTGCGAACTAGATGTGGCTAGTTGTTATATTTTGTAAATTAATGGCATGGTCCAATTTACACGCTGGTCCAATTTACACGCCTTTCCCCTACCTTATTACTATTTTTATTTATCACTGGAATTGATCCTTAAAATCACGATATTAAAGTACTTATTCAAGTAAATAAATAACTATTAAAATGAGTCACATTCGTATGCACTTCTGACTCGGAAACAAAAAAGTAAACTTAACATTTTTGGAACTTGATATTTCAGAAAGGATTGCAATCTATAATTACAATACATAGTGAACACAATCATACTCTTGAAACAGCAGAGACACTACGATTTCTTCAAGACAAGTCATACGTAAAAGATTTGTTTTTCGAATATTTCAATGACCGAATGACAATAACAGAAGCAAAAAAAATTCATGAACAGCAGTATGAATTTGCTGTGGATAAGGAATTGATTTTAGCCAGTGGAAGTAAAAATCCCTCTTATAGAACAGTGCAAAATTGGTATCATTCATGGAGAAATTTAAACTTGGAACCAAGATCAGGAGAAGGGTTAATAGAGGTAAGTCTTTCTTATTTTTAGGAAATATAATAATTTTTTGTATAACTAGTCAAGAAAAGGTGAACAAACCTGTCAAATTGTGTGTGTGTGTGTGTGTTTGTTTTTTAAATAAATAACATATTTTATGTTCTTTTCAAAGTGATTGTAACTTTTATTTTTTGAGTTATGACAAAAATGGTACTAAAAAATGTTTATTTTTTCGTGGTGCACTAGCATTAAAAAAGTCCATACTTAAAAATCACCTTTTAATTGTTATTTATTATTTCCTACTTATGATAATATTAGGTTTAAATTACATTTTTCACAGGATTTTACTAGCATAATAATATGCTCGATAATATGAAAGTATTAATTTAGTTTTCTATTTTTTTGAAACTCTTAGAAAAACAAGCTGCATATAAAGAAAATGGAATAGCAGTAAGTTTTTCTAGGGAACTTTTTGCTGTTGCCATTGTCACACCAATAATTATGACAAGAACTCATAAATTACTGTGTGCAAAGGAAATTTGTTTTGTGGACACCACAAGTGCCCGCGATCCTGAACAACATTCAGTTACCTTTGTGATTACTCCCTGTGCAGCTGGGGCAGCTCCTTTAGGAATAATTATTACGAAAGGACAAACATCTGAATCTTATTGCACTGGTTTTCAGCTTTTGCATGATATTGTGTCTAATTCGTTCAATCCTAAAATTTTTTTGACCGATAATTTTGGCGCTAAATACAATATTCCCCAATAGTTTGACACTGCTTTGCATGTTTCACGTTCTTCAGGCCGTATGGAGATGGTTTTGGGATTCAAAACATGGAATCCCTAAGGAAGATCGTCAAAATTTAATGGAAAGTTTTAGAAAAATATTGTATTCTAGAACATATCATGATGAAGTACTAGCTTTTGATAATAGCAGTTCCACAAAGTACGAAAATTTGGTCAAATATATTGAAAGTTAGGTATTGGCGCATCAAAGAAAAATGGTGTTTGGCGTGGAAAAATGAGGATTTAAAAGGACATTACACCAATAAATTTTGTGAAGTGTCAATAAGACTATTTAAGGATAATATACTTTGCAGGGTTAAAGCCTATAAAGTTATTTCATTGATAGATACCATAAGTTTAGTACTTGAGGAATACATACATAAATTTTCATTTAGTCGATCATCACAAGCTAGGCTTCACTTATTAAGTATGATAGAAAAGACCAGATATTTAAAAAAAGCTGACATAACTTGCTTAAATGAATCTACTTTTAAAGTTTCCAGTGAAAAATGCGAGAAAACCTTTTACTTTGTTGATTTAGAAAATGGTAGTTGTTCCTGTTAGCATGGTGCACAGGGCAAAGCAAAAGCATCAATGTGCTTTATATTGATTCTTTGAAAGACAAAATATTTTCCGCCAGTCACTACAGCAGACCGATATATTATTACAAAGTTAGCTTTGGGCGATCAGACTCCTAATATTTCAGTCATTTATTTTAAATCCTATTCCTGAAAATGTTGTAGGCCCTTCATTAAATTTATCATATAAATAAAATAATAGAAATATGTGGCTAATACCTCTGACGACTCGTTGAATGTCGTTCATTCTAAGCTTTTAACCAATGACAGCAATCACACTAAAATTGAGGAAATTTGTAATATTATAAAGATACATCATTCCTCGTTTGGTTCCTCGTCCAATGGCCTTAAAATGTTAAAGGATAGATTACAAAAAATTAAAAGCAAGGGTCAGTGGGAGAATTTTGTTCACACTGCTGGAAACTGCGTGCCACTTAGAGTTAAGAAAAACGCAACAATTAAAGTCCAGCCGACCTCGATAAGCAGAAGAACACCAGGAGTGAGGGGAAAAAAGAGGCTCTAGGCTCTAACTTCCTTTAATGTACAAGTGCGGTCAACAAAAGGTAAATGTCATTCACAGTCTAAACGCCTTTAAAGCGGCTTCCTTATGGTAACGCCGCTTAGACTGTGAGTCAGGTGGATCTTTTTTTTTTGCCGCGCCTGTACCTATTTTCAAGAAATTTCCTATATTGATGAATATTGAATACCCTCCAATACTATTACACTCTGTATTTGTAACTTACATATTACTAGGTATTATTGTTTATTATGATTTTTATTATTATTATCTAGGCTTTTAGGACATTAACGTTCAGAGTCACTAAAAAGGATTAAGATTTAGTATTGGTTTAAATTAATATCTTCTAGTTGATGAGTTAGACTTTGAAAGGTTTTTGTCCTGCCATTGTTAAAACCTATCGTTCAGATTCACTAAGAAGATTTACGTCCAGATTCACTAAGAAAGTTTAAGATTTAGTACTGGTATAAATTAAGATCTTATAGTTGATCAGTTATGTTTTGACAGGTTTTTGTCCTGTCCTTGTCATTAAAAACTTATTAATTATTGTGATATTTCAGCGATTTACTTGCTTTTCAAATGATTTTCATTTTGGAACGAGTTGCTGTAGTGAATTTAGTTTTATTATTGTCGAAAGTACGTACTATAAAATTGTCCTTTTCTTTATAAATTTGCGAAAAAGCTCAGAAATAAATTAATAGTATAAAACTTAGTTGTCTTATTCTTACACTTGTCAGTTTAAAACTTTTGGTTGTCAAATTAGACCGGACTAGAGTTGGAGAATCTGGCTGTATAAGTTTTTCAAATGTTTCAGCAATTTGCTGGGTTGCCAAATGGTTTTCACCTTAGAACGTGTTGCTAGAATGAATTTAGTTGTAATTATTGTAAGAGCACGTGCTAAAGTTACCCTTTTCTTTGTAAATTTGCCAGAAAATTCACAGTATAAAAATTATTTGTCTTATTCTTACACTTCTCGTTTTAAAACTTTTGGTTGTCAAATTAGACCGATCTAGCGTTGGATAACCTGACTGTAACGTTTTAGGTGTCCTACTATGAGTATATACTATGTTCAAAATAAAATAGCTTATAAATATGAGTGTTTTATTACCTGCTATACCTAGTAGTGGTTAATGGTCCATGTCCTTTGACCTACCTATTTCAAATAAACTTCTCAAAGAATGAATATTATTCTTAATAATTATATTAATAATATATTTTTTTAGCTAACATTTTTTGTAAGTAAAATTGATATCCAAATTTCAGAAAACTGAAGAAAAATCCCCTTCAATTAGTTTACAGTTTTTATTCTTTAAAAATAAAAAACAGGATATTTTATTAATAATAAATTCATACCGACTATATTTTTTATAAATAATAACTCTGTTCTGGTATTAAATCTTACATTTTACTACATATCTTCAGAAGGGTTTTCTAGCGGCCGACCTTGAAGCAGCCAATAGGAAAAGAGAATTTGCTCTCACTGCCGTAGGTCTGTAAAGGATGTTAAAATGCTTCCTGGTACAGGTTGGACGCCTCTAACTCCTGGGCTATTTTAAAAACTTTATCATGGACTGTTTTAAAATTTTTGATTTTGTCTTATTTCCAGATGACAGAAACAAGTAACTCAACCAATTTACCTGATGTCAGAAAATATCGTTGGGCAGAAATACAAGGTATAAATATACCTTTCATAGTAGACATATCTGGCACTATGTTAGCCGAATTAAGAATGCTAAAAAAGACGCTTTTAAAAAAATATTACCAGGTACGTAGCTAGAAACATTAAGTATTATAAATGTAGCAGGTATTCATAAGGGCGCAAAAGTGCCCACTCAAAAGCTCTTAAAAGTTTAATCAGATTTTAGATTATGCTTTAAAACTGATCACAGACAAAGAATGGACTCTTGTACATTTTACAATTTAATAATTTTAATACTAAACTCCAGTGGCGTAAAGCAAAATTAAGACCCCCCCCCCCCGCAAGACCAAGTCTGGACCTAGAGGTGTAACCTCTGTAGACTTCGAATCAAGTATAGATACCAATATTTTCCCAAATTATTTATAACCCGCCAACCGATATGTTCCCCCACCTATTTTTTGAGAACGTCTGTTGACAGGCTTTCAGTTATGCATATTTAAAAAGGTATTATTTGTTATATTTAGTGGTAATAAAATTAAGTCCGGTCAAGTGCAAGTTGAAACTGCAGATAATGCCTACGTGGCCAAATACAGGGTGATATAAAATTCACTGCATATATTTGAATAGGTGACTCCTGGGGTAGTTTACATATATATATCCAATACTTTTTTCCCTCAAATCAATCTCGCACTTTGTTTATTTTAAAAAATGCCCAAATACCGGCCTTTATACGACGTTTTTAAAGAGCCTGGCGTCATAGGCCCTAATATTATAAACAAAAAACAAATGATCCAGCCGGGGCATTGCCGAACTTAAATATTATCGTGACGTCTCATTTTTTTTATCAGTATTAGTATCTAGTGAAAACGGAAAATAATCCAAAGTATTTTTAATTCCAAAAACGCATTTCACTTAAAATGTGTCTTTTAATTTATTAGCAATTTCTTAACTTATTATGGGAAAATATGGACCATACACTCGTGAAATTAAGTTGACATTGTAAGCAGAACAAAACAGGCTATGTTAAACTACCATTACCACAAAGATTATTACTTACCTATTACGTTATTAAGCATTATTTCTACTAGCTTTAACTTTCTGCCTTTAAAAAAAGGTTAAAAATCAAAACGCAAACATCCATATAGGTGGCCGCCGAGCCTGTCATTTATTATCATATCCAGTAACGTGGTCGCACCAAAGTCATATAATTTACTATCACACTAATTGGGCACAACTACACGGTACTATAAAATTATAACCAATATTCTTCTATTGCAGCAGGACATTTTGTCAAAAAAAAACATTATTCTGTTTAAATACACATGTTGTTGTTGTTGACATTTGATTCTGCTACTGTATCTCAGGCCCCTACCTGATTTGTCCGCCACCGTGCCTCCGACCTTCCTGATTGGTCCGCCGAACACGTGCGTCGAGCGTCAGCTGTGTGATGCAAATATGGAAGCATATTGGCGAGGTTAATAATGCCGTGTAAATTTTTGCTTTCTGTTTCTTAATTTGTGAAAGAAAAAGTTTTAACGCCTTTTAATATTAACAAAATATCGTACGCGCTTAGTGATGTGCATTATAAATTAGTAAGACACTAATTCCTGGGTGTTTAGTTGAAGTTGAGGTATTTATTTGTTGGTTTAAACAGCTGTCTCTGGACTGTTTTATTTGTATTATAGGCAATATTTTAACATTTTGAAATTTAGGATTTTAAAAGAGTTAGTAGGATTTCTTTCTTTAAAGGCAGTGTAATAAAAATATAATTTTTTGAAACTTATTACATAGGAATATTGTTAAGAGACCTGGCACACAACAACCTAACTCACTGTTCTTTATATGGCCATGTGTTTCACTCTCAGTGGTGTACAGTGTACAATTTTTTTTTTGGGGGGCAATACCTGGCTTATAATCGCGACGCGCCACTTATGACTATTTTTCCCCAACCTGAATTTAAATCAGGATTTACCGGCTTCAATATATGCAATGAAATTCATAACACCCTGTATACTATTGCTTTGTATTATGATAAAATAATTGAGCCATTAAAACTTGAACATTTACATCCAGATTCACTAAGAAGGTTTAAGATTAGTACAGCATTGGCGTAACTAGGGGAAGGCAATGAACATTTGCCCCACCCCCCGCCCCAAGAGCCATAAATATTATCCAAAAAAAATTCTGCGGCGTTTTTCCCTTGGCTCTCTGCCCTTATGTCGCTAGTTCAACATTGTGTGCCCCCCCCCCCCCCCCCCCAGACAATCCTAGCTACGCCAGTGGGGTACGGAATTACATTATTTTCTGCGCTTACCTCTGCATTCAAATCTCCTAAATTTATAGGTAGATTTGGTGGACACCATGTCTAAAAATACAAATACAACAATAAACTTGCGATTATTATTGATGTTAATAGTTTTTTAACAGTACGCATCAGGAGTAAACAGTCTTATAATAGACTAACTAAGAGAAATTTACAAATAAAAAACACACTTATTATTGCAAAGCTTTTTAGATTTATTTTACTTACCATAAAACACTAAAATGAGTTGCTCCAGTCCCCAGAATGGCAAAATATCTATATCTGTTATCGATTAACAAACAGGCTGCCAGCTTCAACGACTATTCAACAAACAAATACAAACAGCACAATTCTAACCTCTCCAAAGGGTGTCTGCGAGCAACAGAAGTAATATTTCAGCCAACACTAGAACTCACTGAATTAAAATTTTTTATTATTTCTCCAATACCTGATATGTTTTAAGGGAGTATGTATTATTTTAATTTAAACGATATAAGGATTATTTACTTAATTTTTAGATTTTTTATTTAAACTGTAGTTCTTGTTCGTTTAATAACATATATTGTAGTTTGAATCACACCTCCTACAAATAGCTATTTTTCGCTCAATTATATTTAAGCTTTCTCATCAAATAGTTTATTTTTAGCTCTAACAGTTCTACCCTTAAAGGAATAATAGAAATTTATTGGTTTCCAATAGTATTTTGGTCATTGAAAAAATGGTTATATAGTTTTCAAAGAAGTAGAAATACTTTTGAACTCTCATAATAAGTCTATATTTAAAGAAATATTTTTTAGATTTTTTTAATAAGGTTTTGTTGCGACAATATTCACTTTAATATAATTATGTAATGTGACAGTGGTCAAAAATAATACTATTATTAAAAATAGCATAGCATTTTTTTCTCTGTAGCTATCATTAAATACTCGTTGCATAATATACTATTATAATTGCCACAAACGCATTATATTTTAAAAAATTTGTTACATGAAATGCGACATACATATTTAAAAATGTATTAGGTACAGGATGTGTTTTTGCACAAAAGATAAGAATTTCTGTATTGGTTCTTTTTTTACTATCCTACACCTCTTAACATTTTTGAGAAAACTAAATGCCAGTGTCAATGTGTAAAAAATCTTGGCGTACCCTAAGAGAGAACTGTGCTTTTTAATAGTTAAAAAATTCTTAGTTTTACGTTTTTCAATAGTGCTGATAGTAAAAAATACCAGGGACTGTTTTAAGCATTGTATTTAATTAGTTAGTCGAACTTTTTTTTCATGAATGACTATACTTACTGTATACTATACGATAAGTGTGTTCCTAGCTAGAGGAAGTGAATTTTACAGATATTTTATTTTAAAAGTAACAGAAACATTAGTTTTCAGTTTTTAATAGTACGGGTAGTGACAAAATATCGTGGAATCTTTTAAGTGCTGTGTTTAACTTGTTATTAAAACTTTTGTTAGTGTTAACTATTAGTCAAGCGTTGGTTTCTTGCATTAAATTAATGGATGTGCTGTGTTGTCAGCGCTTTTTGGTATATTGGTATTTGTTAATCTTAAACATTTTCACAAGAAGCGTATTTTAAAGGGATTTTACTACAAAGGTAACAATAACATCATTTCTTATGCTGAATTGAAAAAAAATCTTAATATAATTGGCAATTTACTCGGTATCATGTGTTTTTTGCCAGTGGCGGTTACCGCAGAGATAAAGTTTAAGGTCCTATTACCAGGCTTATTATTGCAAAGCGCCATTTATGAATATTTTTCTTCAATCTGAATTCATACCAGGATTAACCGTTTTAATATATGCAGTGAATTTCATAACACCCTGTATAGAAACGATGAAAAGGAGATAGACTACTTTTTATCCTTATAAATAGTATACTGGTTATGTCACAAAAATGAACCATGGACTCGGAAACTGGACAAACAATAAACGGAATTACAAAGTTTTTTTCGTTAGAAGGAATTTAAAGTTTAACTTTTGCTTAACAGTATTTTATACAGGGTGTTATGAAATTCAGTGCATATATCGAAACCGGTAAATCCTGATATGAATTCAGATTGAATAAAAAAAAATTTAAATGGAGCTTCACGATAAAAAAAGGTAGATGTAGTGGCGTTCCCAAGTCTCTCTACAATATTCCTATGTTACAAGCTTGAAAAAATAATATTTTTGTTATCTTTAAAGAAAGAAATCCCAATCAAACTTTCAAAACACTCAATTTCAAAAATTTAAAATATTACAATAAAAAAAATCCAGAGAACAGCTGTTCAAACCAAGAGTGTGATAATAATGTTCAACTAAGCTGACCAGAAATTTTTGGAGGAAAAAGAGTAGGTACCTATACAAAAATTTTAGTTCAAAATTAGTTTCAAACAAAAAAATCCTGATACTTAAGCATGTACTTTTTTATTTACCTATTTTTAATCATATTTAACAGAAGATTTAGCTTTTATTAGCAGGTTTATTTATATCGTCCTTAATTTTTAAGCGAAATTCCTCACAACTTAAACTAATAATAAACTTTATCTTCATAACCTCTTCCAGTGTTAAAACTGTCATTCGACTTTTTGAATCTGTCCAATAATTTTTAATTTTACTAGTCTTTCACAGTCTACGTTAGTAGGTACCAGGTAACGTAAAAATACTCAATAAGATTTTTTGATAAAAGAAAAAGTTGTTTCAAATGCATCATTGTATTTACACTTGCCTAGCGCACTCATTTCCGACAAAAAAAAATCAAAAACTCCACAAAATAGCTATAAAAACAAAAACGAAAAGCGTTAGAATACTATAAGACGCCAGAGGAGCTGACGATAGCACTGCATGAGCCCGTTATGACGTTTTGATGTTGCGCAGTCACTTAACTCGCCGCTACGCCAGATCTTTAACCAGTTATAGCGGTCAGCTCCTCTCGGCGCAAGAAACAGATAAAGAGAGAAGAGCGGTAAAAATAGGAAAGAGGAAAGAGAGCAGTGCATCAGAGTCGACAGCCCACCAATAATATCGTTTTCGGCGCACGCGCGGCCGTTGACGAAGTCGGTTCTCGGGTCGTCCCGATCGGGCCACTATGGAAATATACTCGAACCGCTCGCAAAACATTTCAGTTAGACAAAGAAAAACTAATTTCTTAAAATGCGCATTGTATTTGCATAAACTTTTGTTTACATTTCATTTTACGTCGCGTGCCGGTTGCTTGGGTTTGCAGCCCAAGCAAACCCAACCGGCAATCATTTATTAAAGAGGTGCCTGGTGTTTCGGCTTCCTAATTTTGCTGTGTAATATGTTTTTGGATATAATTTGATATTTGTGTTCTGTCCTTTGTGTAGTACTAGTACTTGAGCACTTGTGTTAACAATGGCTTTAACAGTACAAAAAACTGTTTGCATGTTGGTATTAATTTCAAAAAGTCACAGCAAAAATGCAGGTTTAGTATTTTTTGCGGTGTTTACTTGTAGGTAAATAATTTCTTGGCTAAACTAGGCACATTATTAAAAATCTTCTTTAATAAAAAAAAGTGTATTTTGCTGGTTTCGTTGATATCGCTAGTTACCCATAAAATTTGCCCCACCTGTAAAAAAACTCACGGGCCGCGCCTGTTGTGGTGTACGATGAAGGAAATAGTGTATAGTGTCAACTGAAAATTTAAGACAACTGCGAAATCGCGTTGAAGTGGCAACCTAAGAAATAAGGAATATTATGGAGAATATCTTTCAAAGGGTTCGGGACAGTATGCTACGAAGAGTGTATGCTTGTTTGGGAACAAATGGAGGACATTTTCAACATAATATAACCTACTAGATAAGTATTATTTTTTGCAACTTCTATTTATTTATGAGTTTTACCTTTTGATATTTAAATTATGTTAGGCAAATATTGGTTAAAACTAAGGCTGCTGACAAAAAAGAGTGGTTTCGCAGTGGCCTTTTTACTATTCTTTTTGTTTTTTTTAGGGAAATGTTTAATTTTTTTTACTTTGGTCTTAAATTACACTGAAAACAGAAAATAAATTATAATAATCAAGATTTATCGGTCTGGCAACGTTACAACAAATTTTTAGTTTTTTCGCGAGCAATTTTCCTTCAAGCGAGGACATGATCAGCCAGGTGCGGGGAACTTGGACGGGTTTTAGGGTATTTAAAACTTTTTTAAAAATGTTCGATTTAAGAAAAAAGTATTGGGTATGTCTGTAGACTACCCTAGGGTTACCCGTCCCAATATATGCATTGAATCTCATAACACGTATACACGGTATAAAGACGATGTATGTGACAGAAGAGCAAAAGTGTGTTGTTCTGTCAAGGTTTGTTCACTGTAGGAAAATAACGGTTTAGTTTATTTTTCTGTATTAGGTACTCATATACAGGGTGTTTCATGGCTATATGTGGTACGATGTATAACAACACGGTTTCTTTTATTCACTGCCATCTGTTAATGTAAAATACTAGCATTAATACTTGCGCCCTCAGTGTTAAACCTCCTCACGGTTTGTATATCTGGTTGCGTGTAAAATGTCTTCCTGTGCCCTCATAACAGTTATCTTCATGTTTTAGGTATTTTTGAATTCAGGTGCAGATTTCGGTAACCAACGTGTTTCGTTTTTCAGGTTCTAAGCGATCCCATTCTCGACATTGCTTGTTCCAATCTCAATATGTTATTGCCACTCAACGTAGCTGATAACAAAACAGCCTTTCTAAGTTTCGCAAATGCTAAATATACTGAAAGTACGCTGGGTTCTAGTAGTTCGAATATTTTGATAAAGAAAGAGGACGTCATCGAATTGTACAAACTTTTGGATACATTTTACGAGATTGTCGTAAATGGTAATATGGAAAATACCAAATGTGGATTTATAAAGATCGGTACAAGTCGAACTGCTATTCCATTTGTAGGTAAGCAAGGATCAGATAAATTAAGATGAGTGATTGAGATGAGTGCAAGCGTTTATCTTCACTATTCCGTTTCTATAACATTGGTTTTGATGCAGAAATACATATTTATAATACCTAGCATTAGAACCATTAGATAGAGCGCCATACGTGGTTTTAAAATAAAGGTATCGATATGTTAAAAAAATGATATATATTTTGAAAATACATATTATAACAAATGTGATCTTCTAGAAATATTAAAAACATTTAATATTAAGCAGAAATATATATGTATGTGATACCATTGCTGCCGATATGGGGCATACCGTTTTACGCCTTCCCCCTTATTACTGTATTTTTAACCCAATCGAGCATATTGTGGCATCAGGTAAAATAAAATGTTAGAGCAGAAAACACTTCTCCGTGCAAGTGTTGTGACATTAATTGGAAAAGTTGTAGATAGCATTCCTATAGAGAGGTGGAAAAATTTGATTAACCATGTTATTAAAGTCGAAGATTCCTATTTTTCATTTACTAATAACTTAGAGCCACTTGTTTTTAATGTAAACGAAAATGACAGCGATAGCGAAACCGAATTAAATCTGTAATTAAATCTAAGTAATCATTTTTTATTGTACAAATAAATCAAATGATATAACACGATAAACAATGTTGTAATCTTTCGTACTTTAACAAGATTTTAACCACCCCGACTCTGGAGTGGCACTCTGTATGAAAAATAGCGATAGCGATCGGACGCTCTTTGCAAATTCCCACTCTGTATCACCGTTCGGTATGTTTCGAAGTGGGCCGATATAGCACGAACTTACGTAGCGAAAGTGATAGCTCGAGAGGTGGTGTCGGCTTGAAAGCGACGTAATTTTGTTTCTTTTTATCTTTAGCTAAAAAGTCGTTTTGTCTCTCTTGTGCAATAAATATAAACATAACCTAAAAAGATTTGAAATTATTGTTATTAGTGATGTAAAAATTATATTTACTATGGAAAAACGTGCTAGTCTTTCTAGGATTAGGGGACGAAAAACAAATACAGCTCAGGGGGCTGTTTTAATTAATTTTTTAATTGCTCATCCCGAATTTCATAGGAATTAGTGGAAGAGAAAATTACATGAGATTGTGGGATGATATATCTTCCCAATTAAACAGCATGAATATTCTAGTTGACTTTATTTCTGCCTGTAAATGGTCCACTAAATTATCAAATAGATTTACCACTAGGGCCTTGTTAAGACGGAATAATTTGATAAATCTTCTCTCGTGTAGTGAGATGGGACCACTTTCGTCTCTCATTACACGCTTTTAAACCCGATTTTCGTATATTCGTCCATCGTTTCCAAAATTATTAATTAAAAACCTTTATGCAGGGAACATACTACAATAAATATTAATAAAAATAATTTTATTTTTGACACTAGAAACAATAAACAATTGAGGTTAAGACCCGAAATCCCTTCTTTTTTTGTCAAAAAATGTTTGTTTTTAGAACGGACTGTACAGTATTCTTTATCATGTTTATCTCTATTTTGCCTATAAAGAAATGCTTATAGAGTACTTAGTATCAAAGCGATCGCTTCCTCTTCGCTTCTTTATCTCTTTCGCTATCGCTATTTTAAAAAGTTACAGAGTCCCACTCCTGGCGCCTTTTAAGAATCTTGAAATATTTATATTTACATTTACTGAAGTGCTTGCCATTTTGTCGAAAGGCAACGAAAGAGCTTTAACCCATTTTCTTCTTTCAGATATGGAAAATGTGGGCTTAGTCTCACCTCTATCTTCCTTTCAATCATTTCCATGCGCCGATAAGATCACTTTAACTCTCGAAGATCATTGGTCGATAAAATACCTACAGCTGTGCTCCAAGCTACTGATTATCACACAGAATTTCGTCGATGGCAAATCGCTTCAAGTTATCAAAGTGGATTTCTTAAAATACCTTTACCCATGTTCATATAACACTACATTTTTCCAGTAAGTATAAGTAAAAACGGCACGGTACAGAATATTGGGACTTGCCAGTGTTAAGATTAAATTATTAATTAATAATTTAATTAAAGCGTCTTAATTTGTTGACATCATTGTACCTATTTACCATTGGTATTTTTATTTTTCAAATTTAAAATTGCTAAATAGTCTTTTATAAATTGCTCAAAAAGTTAGGGGAGCACCCCTTTAGCTTTGAGGTAATGATATACAGATGAAACATACGTATTCTGAAAGACACATATTTTTTCGTAATAAATCTAATGTTCAACTAATCATTTATTCCTATGATGAGATTAACAATTTAGGAAAAGTACGAAAAACAAAGTGGAGATGCAAGGATTTTCTATGGGTAGCGTTGCGCTATTAGTTTTTTAGGTTTTGTATCGCGTGTGTCCTTCAGCAGCACGAATTCTTTATTGGCATCCTTGGCATACTTCGCACGAGCCTTCGAATGTCTTCCTGTGGTATGCTGTCCCACTCTTCGACTAGTGCTTCTGTCAGTTTGCATTCTTGTGAAGAATATCCGCCGCTAAGACTACAAGTAATTTCTTCACTTCTTGCTGCTTAAAACTGGCATTATCGGTACATTAGCTACGACATTATCGTAAATAGCATAATAATTAAATTTTAATCCACTTTTCACAAATAAAAACACATTAATCTTTACTTTTGAAAGGTAAAAAGACGAAAAGGAAACTGACAAGCTCACATTTTAAACTGCTGTCAGAACTGACAGTGACAGTTCCGTCAAAACTTCAAAAGTGCTGAGACATCACGTGGTAAAAAAACCAATGAAAAGCAGATTTTATCTTTGCTTCGAATTTTAACAACGGGTAGATTGGATGCTAACAATATAGTAGTACTACGTAATCAATTGTTTATTGTTTCTAGTGTCAAAAATAAAATTAGTTTTATTAATATTTGATTTCGATTGTTGTAATATATATATATATATATATATATATATATATATATATATATATATATATATATATATATATATATATATATATAAATATATATAGAGTTTTAAAATTATTATCGACCGGATGTCGATTTTTTTTGTTTAAGATCATTTTGATGTAAGTTATTAACCGAATTTGAACTGAACTAACTAACTAACTAACTGAAACTAAGTTTTTCAATCGTTGTATTCTTGCATTCTGATGAAATTTAAAACTAAATATTAATTATGACTGAAACTGCATGGTATTTTAAATTAAATAGTAAGCCTTTTATATTATAAGACTAGACCAAATTGGAGTACTTGAAGTTATATTTCCATGATAAATTTAAGAAAAAATTACAATAAAATTGCCTACAATGATGAAGATTTGTGTTTTCTATTGTTACTTATAAATCAGCATACAAATGACACGTTTATCTCTAGTATCTAACATATTTACATATGATAATTTACCTTGCTGATCATGTTCAAGGCAGTGTTTAAACCTTATTTAAAACGCTGGCTCATAATCCACGATCCACGGATATTATTAAATCTTTAATTTAAACATGTACGATGCCGTCAATCACTCCAGAAGAAAATCTCGGGAACATTGTAGGCCTCTTTTCGTTAAGTAAAGGATTCTTATATTAACATGCATTTTTATAGCTGAAATGGTATCACTTATTCATAAAAAGTACTGTGATTCAGTTACGGAAGGGTTTTACAACACAGGACAAAATTCTAATCTTTCGCTCCCCATAACAAGGATTACCTTAACTAAATATTCTGTTTTTTATGAGAGTAAAAAAATATATAATCTTCTTCCCCAGTCTGTAAGAAATATCGAACCTTTAAGAATGTTTAGGAGGAAAGTAAGGGAACTACTTGCTCCTAAATAAAGCTTTCTATAACCAGATAACCTGCAGGAGTTCTACGATGACAATTTTTGAGTAATAAGTGGTTCAGCTAGGTAGGAATGGTGGACTTTTTATTTTTGTTTTTTCGGTGGTTATACTCATCTTAAATTATTTAATTTGCCAGTTTTTTTTTGTATTACAAATGACCTTGTCCTACTATTATTAACACTATAATTTTATACTGTACATATATGATGTTTTTCTTTTATCCTTTGACAGATTATTTGTTATTGTTTGTAGGATATTGCTTGGGATTGCTATTTATATTGTTGGTGTTTATACACCTAGTTTATAATGCAAACATTTTTTTTATGTAAATTATTAGTTTAATTATCTTTAAGCTACACTTTGTTGACGAGAATAACGTATTCTTTTAACAATAAAATATATTTGATTTGATTTGAATACCTCAATTTTAAATAAAAATTGGAATGATCTCCAATAATTCCAAAATTTTAAACGGTGACGCTGATTAGGGGATCTCCGCCATAACAATATGACCTACACTTTACCGTTACAACACGGTTAAAACGAAAACCAGAAAAGCATGGGCAATTTGTGTTTCTACACTAGTCCGAAATGTTTTCAAATACGGTTCAATATGCGGCATATATAACATCTGACGTCACCGTTAAAAAATAAACTATTTTAAAACCGTTTTAACTGTATTAGGACCAGAAAATTGCCATTGTTTATATGTATCTGACTCGTATGCCAATATCTTGACTGTGCTCACTTGACTTGAACAGATGCGAGCTCTTACCCGTCTTTACCCTACTTAAGGAATGTGAAAGCTGTGTGCACTTTTTGAGTATGAATGAAACAAAGCTTTGTATTAAGTGCAAACAATTTTTAATTTATTAGCAGAACGCTTTCGATCTTATAGGTCATCATCAGTGCTTCCTGAAAGTAAGGAATACGCAGGTTTAGATACAGATAGTCTTTTATAATTATTTACAAATAAATAAATATGAAAGTAAATTTTGATGTTCTTTGAGTTTTTTAAATTTCGAAATTCCTTAATATTCATTCACCATCTCATCAACAATTAAATCATTTACCAAAAATTCTTAATAATCCTAACAAATGTGTTCTTTCAATTTTCTTATATTTTTGGGGTTTCCAAACACTTCAGACTTTAATGTTAATTTCTTCTCTCCCCGTTGCATAATCTAACCCCTCCACCAATCTACTTCTTTCTTTTGTTACTTATTTCCCCCCTAAATACATGCTACTAATATTACACATTTATACGAATGATTTAGGCTCTTAACATTTCTTTAATTTTTGGGTTTGAATTTGTTTGATTTCGTTCATTCCAGAATCCCTCAGGTAACAGTCTTTAGTCTTTAGTTTAATATTTAAATATAACATAAATTACCACCCACTTTTTTCATAGGGATAGAATTTACAAATGATTGGTTTTTGATATCAAAATTTGAATTTGGCGCAACATTTCTTTTACCTAATCTTTCTTGGAATTTTTATTTAAAGAGGGTAAGACCCTGTGGCATCAGGTAAAAAGGACACGATTTATGACTGGCATTTCGGGTAAAAAGCAGATGGCATGTCGTTGAACAGACTTTAATACCATTGTTATAACATAACACCATTTTTATTATTTAGTAAGACAAAACGACATTAACCGACTACTTACATAAGATAGTTACAAATTCCGCTTCTCTTGTTGATTAACAATTTACGCAAATTCTTGGAAAATCGTGTGGTAATACCAGCTTTTTTATTTTACAGGGACCTACCGCACAACGGAAATGTATCCAGCTTCCTTCGAGATCCGTTACAGATAGAATCATCCGACGAAGAAATAGATTGCACAGTTAATCCCAAAGTTGAAAACATAGGAAGTAAGTCGCCAAACAAACCAAAGAGACTGGTTAAAGAAACTAGGGCGTGTAATTCTAAAGTAAAAAGATCTAAACTCAGAAATAACACTTCAAGTAGTACTACATCAGATGCCATAATTATGATAACTGATGACGAAGATGAAATTCTAGATGAAACGGCTGGATCTGACGGAAATAAATTACAAACCAATACAATACAACATCCAAGCACGTCAAAAAAACGGAAAAACCTTTCGTCACGAAAGATAACAAGTCGAAAGATCGCACCAAAAGATGCGCAGATATTAGGTCTCACGTGTGCATCTTCGGAGCGGAGTGATTCTATGCACACAACAGAAACCGAACCCTGTATAGTACAGCAGTCTATAGAACCTACTTTGATAAACAGTGCCCATAACGTTCTTGGTGCTTCCAGTGGACCAGGTATAATAGCTCCAGGAAGCCTGTTGGAACCTATTAATGAAAATATTTTTATACAGATGCCATCATCATCAACCTCTGCTTCTTATATACGACCTGACAGTCTTGAAATGACTGTTCCAGGGATCCAAGCTATGGTACAGCAACCAAATAGTTTATCTTTACAAGGAAATATAGCGTACTCATGTAGCCAGCCACAAGGAACGATAACATCTTCAGTTAGTAGTAGTGATTCAGCTAATACTACCTCTAAGGTATCTTCAAAATCCAAGGCAGAAGCAAAAGCTGCAAGTTCACCTGAAATGATCAGCAAAAAAGTTAAATACATAAAACCAAAGACTAAATCTATATTAAAAAAACTCTCTGTTAGAGAAACAAATACTACCTCCAACGTATCTTTAAAATCCAAGGAAAACGCAAAAGCTGTAAGTTCGCCTAAAATGATCAGCAAAAAAGTTAGATACATACAACCAAAGACTAAACCTGTATTAGAAACAGACCAGAATAAATTCGAGAAAAGTGGGTCATCGGCGTTTTTAAATAGCACTTTTGCTTCAGGCATCCAAGTTGGAACCAGTGAACCTTTGATAGGACTGGAAAGTGTACCAAATTTAAGCACTGTGTTATTATTACAAGGCAATAATGGTACTCAAAGAAATATTATTTCTCCAATGGATACAGTGCCACATATACCAAATTCCGGCCAAATTTTATTAAATCAACCATGCTTTATAATTAACTCTAATAATGTTTTAGGTGCATTAAATGGTTCTTTATTCCAGCAGCCAAATGTATTAGGTTTACAGAATGTCAATGCTATGTCAAATAGTATTATAGTTCCCAATATTTCTAATGCGACAGTTAATCAAACCAATATTATTTTAGAACCAAATAATGTGGGTCTGAGGGAAGATTGCACAGCAGATAGTCATTTATTTTCAACATGTAATAATTCCGATGTTGCTAAATCCAGCATTATTCAACTAAGAAATAACTTCACTAAAAAATTGTCTGCTACAGTGGTAAACCATGAAAATAGAGCTGCTGCAGAACTGAATACTTCTATAAAAGAAAAATTTAGGAAAATAATTGGATCAGTTACTTGTAGTGATCATGTTAAAAGGGAACTAGGCGAAGATCAGGATGACCAAAATAAAGTTTTAATCAAAGAGGAAGGAAATAAAGATCTAGATGAAGAATGTGTTGTAAAATCAGATCAGATAACAAACGATAATGGAGAAATTAAAACCGAGCTGGATATTGTAGATTTAATTAAGCGTGAAGATGAAGACGTTATAGAGCCAACAGATAACAGTGATGACAGTGCCTCATTGCAAAAAAACAAAGAAGGTCCATGTACCATTATTTCGGACGCGAATATGGAAAAATTGATCTGCTATCAAGGTCAGGATCGTGAAGTTTTATATAAAGTCCATGAAATACCCGAATTGGAAGCCAGTGTAAAGCGGACTAGTTATAAAGTTGTCACTTTAAAAATTCAAAAATGCCACTCATTTACTTGTATTAGCATAAGTCCGAATAAACCTGATATGATGTTAATAAGCGTTAAGGAGGTCAGTGATAAATTATTTTCCGAAATTTCAAGAAAAACTCTTATGGCGATTGCAAAGGAGGTAAACCTAGAAGTATATACGCTAAATGCAACGCAGAAGACGGTGCTGCAGTTCTTTTACACCAATAAGGAGACTGATGTGAGCGGTCATTTATATTTCCTTTATAAGAAGTTTATTACGCTATATGGGGCCATGAAAAGGGTCGCGCAGAAAATTTTGGAACTTTCGCCACGTACGAAATAATAAATTAGTTTTGATATTTATTTAAGAGCATTTTGTTTGTAAATTAAAGATATTAATTTATTTGTAAAAGCATAGCTTTTCCTTTTAGGAACAAAAATAGACTAGATGCCAAGTATTGTGTGATGCAAAAAATTCCGAAAAAACTTTAATTTTGTGTAATGTGCCTCTGTCCTTAAGTTTTTTCCCCTTGAGCAAGACCGGCTTTTCCCCTTTCCCAAGGGATAAAAGGACCAAAAATCAGTTCTTGGCATTTTCTGTTTTTATAGACCGCCTACCGGCGGTCTATATACTTCCCCGTTAGTGAGGCAAATGTATGTGTGTTGTAAATTTTGACATTTTCACCATTTCAATTTTTTTTTCTCGAAGACGGTCAGAGAAACCGAGACGGTCAGAGGACCTAACCTGAACGGTCGAATTTTCTGGGTTAATAGAGGGATAGTGCGACAATCTTCGGTAAAATATTCAGTTAAATATACGGTATGGTTTCGGAGCTATTAAACGTAAAAAGTTGAATATTACGCAGTTTCCTATGATATCGATTACAGTTCGCAAAAGTTAATTAAATCGATTTAAATTTTTGGTGGTTGTAGAGGACCAGGAGTCCAAGAGTATCGGAAAATGGGAAGTAATTTTTTTTAGGTCAAAAATGCCATTTGCAGACTTCTTTTTGGTACTTAATAGCTCGAAAACGAAACGTCGGCGTCGGACTTAAAAACGGAATCATCCGTGAAACTTTAAAATCTCAAATACTTTCTTTTTGCAATACATTTACCTATACCTAAAACGGTTGGAAAATGTATTTGGGAAAAACTGGAAATTTCGATTTTTGACCAAAAATTTTCACGGTTTTTAAATTTTATCGGGGTCAGAATGGATTCAAATCAAAATCTCTTATACCTTTTTGGAAAGAGCTCGTCGAAATACGTAATATCCATGTAGATTTATGTAGCGATATGGATAGGAAGTTGATAGTGATATCTGTCTTAATGCATGCTCTAGAAACACGAAATTTTCAGTGCATGGCAATGATGATATTGCCGACCTTATAGGCCCCTTGGGGCGGGGGGGGGGGGGACGAGGGGGGGATTGAGCGTTCTACACCCTAGTCTATTAACTTCACGTCAAGATAAGAGTTATACATACATATTTTTCGTCAGATTAATATTTCTCAAAATAATTATAGTTGAAATTGGCATAAAGTTCAATGACTCCTATTCTAGTGTTCTTAATTAAAATTTAGCAGTGGTGTGCGGTGACGCACGGGAAGCGATTCGATAAAAATAATTAAAAAAGTTTTTCCTTAATATGTATATTTCCTTAATAAGTTAAATATCTTTTGTTATTGACATGGCGTTTTACAATTTTGGGAAAAGTATTTACATCTGTAGTGCAGATGGAGTTTCAGTGACTTTTCGCACTTATATTGAAAAGTAAACAGGACTAGCAGAATAATTTTGATAATATTTCGCAGCCGGCTCACCTGTCACATTTTTCGTACCACCCCCCCCCGGGAAAATGTCACTTTTGCCTCTGAATTAATAGGAACCATTGGCCTGCCAGACTTAATAATGATACTTTTTTCTTGACAGTTTCGACCAGAAAATCATTTTTTAATACACTACATACGACACAATGTGGCAACGCGGCCTATAAGTATTTGCTTAATTGTGTAAAGCCGTGTAAACAAATGAAGGAAAGTAAACTTTGAAAAATAATTCAAAAAAGGAATTATATTTAGAAATAAGAAAAAGAATTATCGAAAATGAATTTGCAATACAAAAGGGCAATGATTAAAATAAGTTACGTTCGCGCATTGAAGAACTTGAAATTCTAGGGAACGGTTAAAAGTTTATTTGAAAATAATGCATTTGAAAAATATTCAAACACCTAAGCGGCCAGATAATTGATTAATAAAAATGATTTAAATAATCTATAAAATAATTATACAAGTTAATTCACGTAATTACAACAATTAATCTTTTATTGAAAAGAAAAGTTTCACTTGTGTATGACGAAAATATTTCACTTAACTTCGCCGAGATCACCGAAACCGGTTTGTGCTCTTAAATCGGCCGATCATTTCAAGAAGTTGGAGCATACTGACCGTTTGCATTGATGCTGTCTATGGGGAAGATTCACCCCCGTCCGAAAAGGAAAAAGGAAAAGTGCAAAAGAAAAGTTGCTTGTTTTTTAATTTTTTACCCCTATACCAATTTTCAACTCTCTAGTACAACTTTCATTTGTTCCCAACTTTTTTAAACTGTGTAAAATTTAACCAAACCTGCATAAAATAATGTTTTTTTTAACAAATGTTCTTAAAGAATTTAAAGAAAACTGCTAGGAACACTAAAGAATCCCAGTTAAAATTTTAATCTAACCTAATACAGACTGTTTTAAGATTTTCTATAAAATTATAAACACCCTGTGGAGTGTATCAGCTGCAACAGAACTTTAAGACTAAAACAGAATTTTAGTCTTTTAGTTTCTTAACAGTCTACTTTTTAATTGGTTCTTCTATGTCTATTTTTGGATTATATACAACAATTTATAGAAATATATTTTTGCATTAAAGTAATGGCAAATTTTTCAGATATTCGTCCAGGAGCGCATAATTTATATAGCTCAAATTTAGCACGTCTGAGCTCTGGTCCAATTTCCCGTATTTTAACACAGAATTACTCCCTCCTCTAGACAGTGGCGGGCAAGACCAAATGTAGATGTCGGCGACATCAGCTTTGCGACGCCCCTTTCATTATTTCTCAGAAAAAAGTACTAGGTCAAATGAATTATACACAAATACGTACTAACCATGAGTATATTGTTGCTAATCAACAGTGTGGCCAGACGATTTTGGGTAAATACTACCTACTCCTACCAAAATATTCTAAGTTAGGTATAGCTAAGTATTAAGTTGCGAGTTTTTTGCGAGGCCCCTAGGGGCGACAGGCCGCCGACGCCTAGCGCCGCCACTGCCTTCAGAGTATAATATCGATGAAAGCGGCTATATACAAAAAAAGAAATTATTCCATTATTTCTAAAAATGATATCTACACGTACCCATAAAATTGTCGACCATACTAAGGTGGTCATATGGCTTTAAAGTAGAAATAATTGCCACAAGAAAAATGTCGTAGTTGCAGAAAAATAAATTAAATTTGTTATATTTTCTATCTTTTATTATCAGTAGGCACTTTTTACGTATGACTGGTTACTTACATTGTAAAATAAGTTGCAAAGAAGTTCCTCCTAATTCAACCCACCTCAAAAAGATTCTTTTTATGACTACATCATACATACACTGTAAACCGAAATTCAATCGTGTAAAGTACAATGACGTTGGTGCCGGCGGAAAGATTGTTGCGTCGCCGTCTCTCTCGAGCCTCGTGTGACTTCATTAACAACCAGTGGTTAACTAAAAGTTTTCCCTCCGCCGGCACCAACGTTATTGTACTTTACACGATTGAATTTCGGTCTACCCTACATGTAAATACCTAAATATACCATTGAGCATTGCAATTTCATTTATTTGATGGTTCTTTTTCTTCACAGCTGGGGTATGAACTGCTAAAAACCTGAGCGAATTCTGTACCTATGAAAACTTGTGGGTGTTAATGTGCTGGATAACCCGTTATGGATAACGATGCCCAAAAATTGAAAAAATAACAACGTTGGCTCTCTTTGTTAATGTCAGCAATTAATTTAAAAATATAAAACCGTGCATAGAAGTGTTTAGAAAATATTTTGCACCCTTTTTTAATTCTCAATTTGAAGCCTACAGAAAGGGTTTTGATAAATTTACAATCATTCTGCAACGTTACTAGCTCTGGTTTTAAAGACTGTTATTCTGTAAAATACTGTTTTTACTTATTAAATACATACTTGAGTGAAACTTTAACATTTCTCTATTAATTGTTTAAAATCTAAATTTAGTATCAAATATTGGCGTAAAATTGTCACTCATTGAATATTTCTGTAGCTATTTTCCTACCCAACAGATAATTCATTGAAGTTATAAAAAAACAAATTGATTACAAGAACTCGCATTTAGCCACTTACAGGTTCCATAACTAAGACTACGGAGTCACTTCAGTCATATATTGTCCCATTACATAAATTATTGTGAAAAACATATATAGGAAACAAGTTATGTCCCTATTTTACAGAAATAAAACAATCACTTATATTTGGCATGAACAATGCTTACAAATACGTACTCTAAGTTTACAGGAATCGCAGTTTCAGGATTCCTATTCCAGATTTTCTTCGGGTAAAATGCTCTGAATACTGGTCTATATTTTCACATTTTTTTTAAACTTAAGTGACTGAATGAATAACGGCTTCCTTTACCAGGAAATCTAAAAAGTAATGTAATATTTATTGTATATCTAAATACATTGTGCCAAATCCGAAAAATTGCAATAGCTATTCCTCCAAAAGGTGAAACCGGTTTCATAACACTATCCGGACACCTTTAATTTTCAAATTTTAACACATTTTTTTATTGATATTGATATTACTTACGTTTATACATAAATCACCTTTAATGTGGAAAACAATATTTTAACTCGGAAATTACTTTATTAGTAAAAATCATGATTTTTATGAACCATTTTATGGTTTTACAACATATTTGAGCTTAAGGTAAAAATCAATTTTGGATGACGTTTTAGATTATGGAAACATAGTGTTGCCACATTTATTATTTTTTGGTGTTTTAATTCTTTTTTATGAAATTTTGGCATTAAAGCTGTTGTTAGAAATAATATAATTTCTTCTTGTGGCCATGGAGTTGTGAAATACGTTCTCGAACAGGTTTGCTCAGTTTTAGGTTTCATCAGTATCTTTCTTAAATTTTTTATCTTTGTCGAGTTTTTTACTGCGATTGCGCAATTCGTGATGGTATAAAATTTTGGCAACACCGCATACAACTGACATTTTATTATGCAATTTTTCAAATTCCAATAATTTTTTTTAAGGAAAGTACTGAATATTCCGCAAATTTTTTGCAAAATAATACCACCGAATATATAACACATAGAAGGGTCACTCCTGCGCGGCACTGTGATGTTCTAAGATCAAAGCATCGCCGCCAGCAGCCGAATGTATTTTCTCGAATTTTAAGACTTGCGAGGTCGCAGACGGAAATCCCAAATTACGAGGGCGATACGTGCACGCGATATGTGTAAGCGGGCCGAGCTGTTTTACGAGGGTTACTCTGTAGGAACGGAATAAAACTAAAAGTAAACTACAGTTTTTTAATTAATCAGTTGTATTAACATAAAGTTACTATAAGAACGCAGTTCAATTTGTTAGCAACAACACTGCAAACTATTATTTATCTACAATAAAGTAGTTACAATAGAAACAACATTAAAGTGTGTTTTAGATCGATCAAATAATAAACTTAATATATCGGATAAAAAGAAACTGAGAGTTTGTTTTTTATTAGAAATCAGTTAATACTGAAAAAACGAGTGGTAATATAATATACCTAAAATAACTAAGAAATTATTAACGGCGTAACAGACCTTCCGAGATTTTGACAGATGTTACCGTTTTGGGGTTCCTAGATGACAACAATGTATGTTGTCCATTTCCGTCTTCCTGTCTGTCGGTCTATCTGTTAGCCCGACAGCTCCAAAACTAGTTGACGGAAAAGGATGAAATTTTGTATGCAAAGTACGCCTTAACCCTACTCGAAAAAGTATATCCTTTGTGTTCAATATATACACGGTGAACACTATAAAAAATTAAAATGTTAAGATTTTTGGTTAAATTTTATAATTTAATATGACAGTTATAGAAGAATAGTTAAATATTTAATGAATCCAACCATATTGTGAGAAAGTTATACAAAGTGACAAAGTTTGTTTTTGTTTCTTTACCTACTGTTCTGTTTAAAGGTAGGCAAGTTCCAAGTGGTATATATTATATTCATAAAAGAAGGCACATTAATTTGTAATTATATTGGGATCATAATCGATTATTTCGGTACATGCCTTATTGTCATGGCAGTATGTTGACGATAGGAGCAAAACAAAAGGAACGTTGTTTGTCATTCTAAATAAAATATTTAAAAAATCGACAAATATAAGTTAAAAAAAATTGTAAGGTACAACTACATGGGACCTTCACAGAATGATTGGCTAGGGTCTAGGCTATCTGAAATGGCCAATTACAACATTTTTTGGAAGGTCAAATTTTTTTATGACGAAAAATGTCATAAATGTGACAAAATTAATGTCTCTTACATTTTTACACATACCTCGCGAACTAATCGAGATAGTTCCGTTATATATTTTTTAATCCATAGAAGAAATGTGAGCGAAGGCTACTGAGTCATTTTGTTTTTTTGAAAACTCTAGTTTTTTTTTTGTAAATCTTGGTGAAACTTCAACATGTAGGTACTTTAATTGCAGCACTTTTTTCAGTAAGCGAGAAACTTTTATGTTTTAAAGAATTTGGTCAAACCATCTGCATACGAAGGAAAGCCAAAACATCGACGAAGTTTAAAAAAAAAACGCAGTTTCTACGACTTATAGTGTTCAAGTTATCGTTAGTTAAAATTGAAAGATTCGGCTGCCGCGTGACCCAAAACGTCTCGCCATATTAATGCTCGTCTGCGCGCAGTGCTGGGCGATGTTAGAATGTTTAAAAAACATCGATGTTCTCTTATTGATATTCGATGTTTTGCCATCGATGTTAGGGGTCATAAACATCGATGCCAATATCGATGATTATCTTTCGATGTTCGACCATCGACCTTCCGTTCCGAATCTATTGACAAAAGATTTTGGGAGCTAAATTAATAAACATTATTTATTTAGTTTTACGTTCTTTAATTTTTTAAGGGTATGCAATTCTTTTGTTTGTTTTTATTTTTACTACACAAAGAGATTAACACCACCACCAGAACGAAAAAGTAAAAAAATGTTCAACACACAAAAAAGTATTAATTTAAATTTATTCAGTCACCCCTATATAAACAACACAGAACTCTCCGTCCGCTTATTTGGTCCACTTTATACCACCACGCGTCGTCGAATGAATCAACTCGGGCGAATTTGCCCTCAAGCGGGGACGAGATGAGAAGGGAAAATTTCGTCGCGCAGTCTCGGGCGTGTTCGCGCTTATTGGAGAGTGATCCTTCTATGTGTTATATATTCGGTGATAATACTATTGGAAATACTTATTTTTCGATGACATGTGAAAAAATTCTTAATTCGGGTATCCGGAAAGCGTTCCGGACCTGGTGAAACCAACAGCTTTTTAAAAAATTTTAATCATGGTGAAAACTATGTTTGCTCTTTTGTCAGCTTCCTTTGTACAGGAAACGCCAGTTAAACATTATTGTTTACTTACCTTGAAATAATGGTACCCCACCTTTTGTGTCGCATTTGGGACAAACTATACATTTAATAATCATTACATACAACACATATTAAACACGTATGTGAAGGTTCAAGAAACGGCGAAAAACACCGCCAAGACAACAAACAAGTAAATGACAACAGCAAATGACATGAATGACATGTGTCTGGCGAAATCACAGAACAAAAGGTTTGTTATGCGAAACTGTTCTATTATAACCCAAGGATTACTTCAGACATCACCTGATAACTTGTTATCTTTCTCAAGGAGTTGTAAATAAAAAAGGATAACCGGTATCCGTTGGTCTTGGAGTTCACTTGATTACCAGCTTGGGTTTATCGATTCGTGGAGGACGTTCTGTCTACTGTTCTATTATAACCCAAGGATTACTTCAGACATCACCTGATAACTTGTTATCTTTCTCTAGGAGTTGTAAATAAAAAAGGATAAGCGGTATCCGTTGGTCTTGGAGTTCACTTGATTACCGGCTTGGGTTTATCGATTCGTGGAGGACTAGTAAACAATACGGTACAACACAACAAAAATATTGTTTGCTAACATTCTCCGTCCCTCGTCTGGACGTTTACTTTGTCTCTGTTAGTTGTTTTGATATGGTCGGCCTAAGGAATGTATTAAGAGATTCGCATCTGGTAGGAGTAATCTGTGGCACAGAGTAATCTGTGTCTGTGGTATAATTATAAAAATTATGTTTTATTATTGTATAAAAATTTATTTTTTATCTCCAAAATGTTTAGGGAAGCGCTGTAAAGGGGACGCCGACCTTGAGGTAGAAAACTAAGTCGCTTGTTGGTAATATACCAAGGAACCATTTCATCGAATAAAATTTCTTTCCGGATTTTTTTCTAAAACTCGTTTTTATAACCAACTTGGTACCAGGCGTAAAACTGAGTGAAGAAAATAACTCACAAAGCATAAAACATCTTTAGGAAGTTTGTTAGGTTTTTAATAAGTTGCTTACCGAACGTTTTACGTTTTTTACGCTGGTTTATCGTACTCCTGTAATATATTTTTGCTACTGTATTTACTTCATTGTGCACCCAATATTTTAACCCGTTTATTTCATGTACTTTTACACTAACGTAAAAATGCTTTCACTAAGAGAATATTTTTTTAATTATATGCTGATTAACAGATACAATAATATTTTGTTTGCACCGGTAATGCTGTTATTGTAGCGACGTAGCGTTATTATAATGATATCATTACGTAAAGCCATTACATCATAAAGATTTTGTCGTAAAAATGTAAATTGAGTTCCGTACCGACTTCATGTTTTAAATGCATCTCAGACGTAACCATATCGGTTCTCTGTGAACAAAGCCACCGTCCCCAATTACCGAAGCGCACTTTTGCTTTTCTTTTCGTGCATTATTTCTCAAGCAAGTCTGGGTTGATCTTACTTGTTTTTTTTTATGAAAAGTTGTGTTTTTGTGGAAGAAAAACCGAGAAAAATGGATCGAAAGTAAGTACAACTTTAGTTTCTAATAAACATGATTTTTCATTAATGATATACCCTTTGATAAGTCTTTTAAGATACATTTTTGTGCACTTTTTTATAAACCTGTATTGGTCTACGTTAAATTGTATGTTTTATACAAATATAAACCTAAGTATGTTTAGAATCTTGGGTAAAAATTAAAAATATTTTAAATGTTAATTATTTTATAAATGCAAAACTTTTAGACTACAACTTTTGGGCAAATATTTTATGAAGTTTTCTTTTTCCAGGTGCAAGATGCAAGATTTTTTTATAAATAATTTTTATATGTAAACATATTTCTTGAATAAACAGAATTTCTAAACCATACGGTTGAAATTATATTTAGCGCAAAACCTTTCTTATTTTTTTTAAATATTAATGTTTAATGTCTCTTATATTCATATACTTTTTCTAATATCGTGATAATTTAGGAAACTCTAAAATAGAAATCGCATCCAGATATTTTTAAAGAATGTTCATTGGTCATCCTTAATCAAATATTCCTTACTAATACGACATAAAAAGGCTTATTTAACACCCAGTAGGTCATCTTCATAATGTAAGCGCAATAACAGAATTGTTATACATCACTAGAATGTATATTATTAACCATTTAAAGCCCCAAAAGATCATCCTTATAATGTGAAATAAATAACGAAAATGTTATGAAACACTTTCTTGGTTCCAAATTATGCAAAATATGTAACAGGGTTGTTTAAGTTTTGTAACTAGAACGTAGTTTTTAACATCTGCGATTTTGTTCAGTAGAAGGAAATATAACGAAAGTATTAACTTCCAGGCGCTATTATTGTTCCAAGATAACTAACGTAACAATGAAACAAGAAAACAAAAATTTAACATAGGTACTTGATTGAGATGTTCTTTTGCTTGGTGGAAAAATGGTAAAATTACCAAAAAAAGATTTATGTACACAGCTGTGGTCAACGTATAGATTCGAAAATGACTTACCTCTAAAACGAAGGACGACGCGCTGCACTCCATGTCGTCTTCATTCGATATCCTGGCAAACATTTTATCAGCAGGTCTGAAGATGGCGGATTGTGCCGGAACGAAACATCCTTTAGAAATAAAATTGAAAAAAATTAATGTCCGAACAACAAATTTTCATTTAGATTTTTCACTACTCTAAAATCTCATGTTATGTGTGTGTATGTTACTTCCGAGACCACAAGGAAGCTCCTTTCCTACCAAATCGGGAATCGGGATTTCTACCAAATCCACCCACTCTTCACCCCACCAAATCCATCCACTCTTATACCTAGTTATTCCTCCTACCCAAACCACTCAAAGCTCCACCCATTGCCCACTCCTCACCCCACCACTTCCCCACTCTTTACCTCTACCACTTATCCCCACTTCTATCCTTACTTCTTTCATTCACACTAAAAGCCAGTAGCAAAATTATATAACTAAAGTTAAAACATGTCTTCATCAGTACCAGTTGATCTGTCGTGGGAAAAAGAGGTAGATTGTGAAACATATAAACCAGAAATATATGTATTAAATCATTTATTACTAAGAAAGCCACCATCAAAATTGTCAAAAACCGCAAAAAGTTTCGAGCTGAAGAACGAGAGAGCTTCAGAAATCTACAGACAGAGGAAGAAAAACATAGACCAGTTTATAAAAAATGACTTGTCAATCACTATCTGTTATGCTAGATCATATGAATGGAGACAAAGCGTTAAGTGAATTTAGTGAGGAACAGCTAAAAATGTTACCTATTGAGTATTTAATTAAATATACCACACCGTATGAACTTTTAAAAGCTTTTGGGAGACTACCAATGGGGTATCAAAGAGACTTCTACTTGCAAATAGCTTTACCCTGTTTTGTGCATTACAATCGTCCGGATTCAAGAACCCACATGGATGGAACAGCCCCCAGTCAAAGAAACGGCATTTTTTGTAATCAAATTTTAGTACCTACATTTGATCGTGTAATATAAGCTTTAATCAAATATAATTAATTATCTAAATTTTTGTTTGATTTTACTTAGTCTGACCCGATAAAATTAATAGCAAAGCCCTTTGAAACTTCAGGAAATTTGGACAAAATTGTCCCATAGAACAATCTTTAATTTGTAAATTAATAATATAAAATATTTTTTAATGTATTCTATTTTTTATTTTAACCCATCCTGTATAATTTCAACCGTCGTTATCATAGCAGAATCTCATTAAAATAAGTTGCAAATTTAAACGTACTGCATTAAAGTAATATTCTGCTCTGCAATTGACTACGATGTTAGTCGAAACAACACTGGAACCGGAACTGGACCGGTCATTCGCAGAGTAGGTACTTGTTTTAAAAAATATGGATCTACTTTCAACAGAGACGAACTAGAGAAAATATTTCTTAGTGAATAATGAAGTCATAACGGAGTATGTAGATAATTTTAATCAATTAGTAAAATTGTTTTTTACATTTAAATCAATTATTAAAATTGTTTTTTTACAATGTTGCCAATGCCATTAAAAATATTATGCACCCATGCGTTGATATTTTAAATGCGCAAATACTCTCCTGTATAGTTGGCTTCATTTTTACAAAATCTAGGTTCGTTGGCCGGTCAACATAGGGCAATGGGATACATTTTTAAAATACTAATTTCACTAGACGTTCTCTGAGACCCGAGATACTTCCTAGTTCACTCTCCGGTGAACGAGCACATTTTTTCGACTTTGGTTTACTATAAATGCAACCAAGAACTATCCTGAGACCATTCGCAATCTAGAGATTGCGAATATTTAATTAAATACTCAATAGGTAACATTTTTAGCTGTTCATCACTAAATTCCCTTAGCGCTTTGTCTCCATTCATATGATCTAGCATAACAGATAGTGATTGAAAAGTCATTTTTTATAAACTGGTCTATGTTTCTCTTCTTCTGTCTGTAGATTTCTGAATCTCCCTCGTTCTTCAGCTCGAAACTTTTTTCAGCGGTTTTTGACAATTTTGATGGTGGCTTTCTTAGTAATAAATGATTTAATAGGTACATATATTTCTGGTTTATATGTTTCACAATCTACCTCTTTTTCCCACGACAGATCAACTGGTACTGATAAAGACATATTTTAACTTTAGTTATATAATTTCGCGGCTGGCTTTTATTGTGAATGAAAGAAGTAGGGATAGAAGTGGGGATAAGTGATGGAGGTAAAGAGTGGGGAAGTGGGGGTGAGGAGTGGAAAATGGGTGGAGCTTTGAGTGGTTTGGATAGGAGGAATAACCAGGTATAAGAGGGTGGATTTGGTGGGGTGAAGAGTGGGTGGATTTGGTAGAAATCCCGATTCCCGATTTGGTAGGAAAGGAGCTTCCTTGTGGTCTCGGAAGTAACATAACACACTACTGTGGGCCTCGTAAGTAGCAACAGAGATATACAACTTTAAAATTTCTATGGACGCCCATGCAACGAAGATACATAGGTATTCCGCATCTAATCCTTGCAGCCGGAAAAGCCACAACAGGTGGAAGATGCGCAGCACCTCACATCGAATGCCGTGTAGATGGGCATCCTTTTCTTACGTCTTTGCACCGGCATATCTCTGTCCGACAGTCTTCAACTCGTCTTGTCTATTCTGCGTTCCTTCGCTATTTACAGAGCGGTCCATCTGATTTTGATTTATGACGTGTGAAATTAAAGTTTGTTTTTAGGAATATTATTGTCAGTTTCCGGTGTTTTCAGAAAGCATGTTTCCATTATTTAGATTATTTTGTGCTTATTAGGCGATATATGGTAGTACCTATATTGTTGGACTTTGCGTGTCTGTACAGTGTTTATTTTTATTGACAAGTAAGTATAAAACATATTTTTTTGTTTAACAATTATTCAGACAAACATCATCCCAAAATTAATTAATGTTTTAGGAATTATATGTTTTGCGGCGTAAATTACGAATCTAAACGAGTAGTTTAGTGGAAAAGCTTATAGTTTTTAAAATTTTCTTCTTAAGTTACCATACTTTTTAGAGGTTAGATATGGCAGTCACGAAGAGAATAATAACGTAGACAATCCAGAGACGGATTTTGAATTTCGTCTAGGGGGGGGGGGGGGGGCGTTAACGTACCTACCTCGAGCTACACAAATATACAGACCAAAAAGAAAAAAAAAACGGACAAGCTCGAGTGCGACATTACTTTTTTATTGTTTAGGGTTTTAAGAAATGCACACTACTTCATAATGGACAGAATATCTAAACCTGTTCTTGCGAAAACAGAACGGTTTGTCATCCTAACTTACCAATATTCTAGCATTTTTTAAATTAACTTATACCTTCTGTCCATTTGGACTGATATATGAAAATTTTTCGAAAACACATTTTTTTGAAACAATATTTTCTCGAAAACAAACTTTTTCAATAATACAGATATTCGAGAACCACGGATGTTTTCAATTTTGTTTTCTGAAACCACTTCGAATTTTTTTTAACCACTTTTTGAATCTAAATCTTTTCAAGAAAACATATTTTTAGAAAGAACATTTTTTAAACATTGTTTCGAAAAATACTTCGAATATTCATATTAAAAAGCAACACTTTTCGAAAGTAATTTACTACGGAATAACATAGCAAATACAAGGAAACGTAAACCTGACCAAACACGAAAAAGGTTCGTTTAAGTTAGTTTAGGATCTTTTTGTCATTTCTTCATTGATTCATTCATTCGGTCATCCATTCATTCATTCATAATTTAAATTTAGAAAACCTATATTTTCTAAAAAATATATTTCCGAGAAATGTATTTTTAAAAAATTCTTTTTAAAAAAATATATTTTCGAAGAAGCTGTTTTTCGAAAAAAATTAGGTACTTAATTTAACATCAAAAAAGATATTTGTTGAAAAACGAAACAACTAGAAGAGTTGGTCATCTTAGCTTACACGCGACCGGACAAATTGTTTGATTAATATGAAAGTGTAAATATTGTAGCATTTTTTTTATTTATGCCATCTGCTCATTTGGGGGGATATACGAGTACTTACGACAGTACAATTTGTCTAAAACCAATCTACAAGCACTTTTTAAAAGTTCATTTTTTCAGAGAACATCTTTTTCCAAATTAAATTTTTCGGATATTAATTTTTTCAAGCGACGGCTTTTTGAAAAAGTAATTTACGGGAAAGTAACATACCAAACGTAAGGAAACCTGATCAAACCCAAAAAATGTGCGTTTAGGTTTGTTCAGGATCTTTTTTCGTCTTTTTTTCAGTAACATTTTCCAAGCTACTAGAGTTCATAATTTAATTTTTCGAAAAATGTACCTGTTTTAAAAATTATTTGTTTAAAGATATTTTTGAAGAAAATGTACTTTCGAAATACGGTGAAAATATTTTCAAAATATCTCATCAATCCGTTTTCTGAAAAGTGGTCAGGACATTTTTGAAAAAATGTGAAAAGTGAAACGTTTTGAAAAAGCGTATAAATAAGATTTTATGTACTATTCCAATGACAAGAGTGGAAAGTGAGAGGTGTTTTTCGACACTAAAAAGAATTAAGACTTTCTTAAGAAATACAATGGGGGTCAAGGTTAAGCGCTTTAGCTATGTTAAGCATTGAAAAACCTTTTATTAGAAGTATTTATAATTTTAATGACCTATACTCGATTTGAAATTGGTTGATAGTAATAAATCATTAAAATCCGTCAAACACGTACACAGAGTGGTCCACCTAAATTGCCAAGTTTTAAATAGTATATACATTGAAAGTCTAGACCCTTTTGCATTTATTAAACTTTCCATCCCTATAGATCTGATAAGGGCGTCGAATACAAAGCTTAACCCGAGGCTCGAACAATAAGCGGTAGTATTCTACCTGTGATGTTTTGCACTCATGCACGTGCTTTCGGGTGGGTTTAAGTTTATATTAAACACAATAATTATATAATTTAGTGAACATTCGGATGTGTGGCATAATTTGTTACCCTTGTAGTTGAATAAATATAATACTAATAACAATAAAGCAACTAATAAACAAGTAAATTTGGAAAAATGTTTCTATTTGAAATTCTATAAAATTTATAGTAAGTCATTACAGTTCTTCGCTTTAAATTAATCATCATCAGAAAATGAAATATCTGAGGGACTGTCTTCTTCCCCTAAATTGATAATAAGTGGTTCGACCGTTTTCTCCAGTAAACTATCCAATTGCCACATTTTTTCCTCCTCCTTTAGTACATGCTCTATACATCTTTGCCACTTCCCCGCGTTGACTTCTTGAAGCGCTTCTTCAAAGAGTTTTTGAACATCACTCATTTTATAAGTGGTATTTTTTCTAGCCACATAACCTTTCACATGAGCCCATACCAGTTCGATCGGATTTAATTCGCAATGGTAGGGGGGGAGCCGAAGCACTATTATATTTTGTTTTTTGGCCATTTCGTCAACAACATATTTTTGAAACCGATGTTTATGGGTGTTTACAATTGATAGCAACTCCTTTTTAACCATATTGTCCTCAAATTGTATTTGTTTCTCCACAAGCCACTCGATAATTTTTGCTTTTCGCCAAGCAGTTGTAGGCATCTTCTCCAATCTTCTGGAGTGATACGGAGCGTTATCTAACACAATGACGGAGCCAGGTGGAATCAGCTCTATCATTTGTTCGAAATACTCCTCAAAAACATCAGCATTCATATCCTCGTGGTAATCGCCTGTACGAACTGATTGGAATGATAATAGTCCACCTTCTAAAAATCCATTGGAGCTACCGATGTGAGTTATAATTAATCGTTTTCCTTTTCCAGAGGGCGGATTTATTCCTGTTGATAGACCGTCTAAAAATGCTTGCCGGTGAGAAGTCACATTTTTGTCTGTCCATATTTTTCCAACTGTGTAGCCTTCGTTCAGCCATGTTTCGTCCGAATAGAAAATTGTTTTGTTTTCATTGCGAAATTTTCTTATTTTTCTCAAATAATTACGTCTCCAACATACTATTTCATCTTTTTCGAGCAAATGAGACTTCCGACTATGTTTTTCCCATCTAAAATTCATTTCTCTTAGAACTTTCCATAGTTTATCTCTCTTGATTGCAGGAAAGTCTTCTTTTACTGCCCCTAAAACTCTATCCAAAGTAGGGATCTCCTTATTGAAATAGAATGAATGCACCTTTCGTCTTATGATGGCCTTTTCGTCCTCATCGATCGGTATTGTTCGCCTTCCTGGAGATGGTTTTGGTGGCGTCACGGTTCCTGTCTTTTCTTCCCGCATCAGCCTGTAGATGGTTGCTTTTCCAATACCTGTCATCTTTGAACAAAGTTCCACTGCAGAATCGATACTTATTGCACTTTTTTGATATCTAAGTGCATTAAATACATTAAGCACAATAATCTTTTCACTAATGCTTAGCGCTGATTTCGCAGCTCGCTTAACTGGAATAAATCCTGAAAGACTCTCCATTTTCAAAAATTACCCAAATGTGTGTCCTAGAATACTCGCATTAGGTTTGTTCGCTCTTAAAATGACTCACAGTTTTATACCAATAAGTAGAGGTACCTAATTTTTCGTAACTACCTGAAAAGTAACATTGTGTATTAATTGTTCCCGGAATTCTCGGCATAATTATTTTTACCTGTTATGACAATAATGATTACTAAATTATTCGGATAAGTAAATAGGGTTCAAACCGGCACGTCAGGTAGGTGCGCCTATGGAATCGGCTGCTAAAAATGATTTATTACTATCAACCAATTTCAAATCGAGTATAGTGATTGAACGGCTGCTCACGAACTCCGCCGGATTAAGATAGTCACAGGTATATTTCGAAAATTGGCCTGTATGGAGTACCCATAAACTCCGCCGTAGTGGTAATTAGGGGTTGTTGCAGGTAATTGTACAAATCGATCAGGTTCGTTGCTGTAGGTAATAACTAGTAATTAGATTTTATATATTTATTTATATTAGTATTAGGTAGTTATATTCCCAAACAGGTAAAATAGCCTAATTCATAAAGTCCGTCACATTGACAAAGAATTATTAGTTTATTCGTTTTAGTGGAGTAGAAAGGTCTATTTTTGAAAAAGTGAAAAGAATGCAAGTGATCACCGGTCAACGTGGAAATAAGTTAATAGTAGAAGATGAATACAAGTTTCATAGAGCCGAAGAGACTTCGTTTGGAGTGAAATGGAAGTGCGTCCAAAAACAGTGCAATTCTAAAATTTATGTCGACGACGAGCTTACAACCATATTCAAAAAGGATGGGTCTCATAACCACCCGCCGCCTAAACATCTAAGTAGGCAACATATATCCAACAGCATTAAAAGAAAAGCTGTGGAAAACATAAGCGAGAGGCCACTCAAACTAATTAGAATGGAAATAACGTCGGATAACATTGATAAATTGACAACAAGGGATTTCACATATATAAGAAATAATATATATAATGCTCGAAAATCTGTCTTCCCTGCTCTGCCAAAATCTGTTGAAAAAATCCAAGAATATTTGAAAAATGCTAATATAACAACGATAAAAAACGAACCATTTTTAATGGAGAACGACGAAGTTAACAAGATTGTGATATTCTCATGTGCAACTAATCTAAAGTTTTTGAGTAACTCAGAAAAAATCTTCGTAGATGGAACTTTTGATTACTGCCCAAAACTTTTTCTTCAGTTCTTCACTATACACGGCTTACAAAACTCTCACTATATTCCATTGGTGTTTTGTTTATTGCCCGATAAAAAGTTGACAACGTAAGTATATGCAAGCATTCAAAGCAATTACCGCAAGGTGTCAGAGTTTAAACTTAATTTTCCAACCCAAGGAAATCGTCGCCGACTTTGAAAAAGCCATTCATGATGCAGCAAGGCAAATTTTTCCACATGTCCGGATTACAGGATGCCGATTCCATTTGTGCCAAAGTTTTTGGAGAAGAATTCAAAAGTGGGCCTTTGGTTTAGCAATGCTCGAACCAAGTGATGTTAGTGACTGTTTTGTGTTTAGTCTTATGTCTGTGATTCCTACTAACCAAAAACTAATTAAGTTTGCTGACTATTTGACGGACAATTATATTGATGAGTATAGTTTATTTCCTCCATCTATCTGGGCAAGTGCTACAGACACTGAACGCACTACAAATGCTTGTGAGTCCTTTCATAGTAAATTCAACTCATATTTTTATAATGCCCATCCAAACATTTTTCTTTTTATTGATGTTTTAGAAAATATTCAGATAGATACATACGTAAAAATGAATAGTGTTAAAACACCCCACGAAATAAAAAATAAATTATATTTAAGGAAGAAATAATTTTTTTCTGCAGCCGTCCCGAAAATAGAATTTTCGGTATGATTTATTAAATCGAAAGTACCCTTTTACAAAAAATCGTACCGAAAGTAGCATTTTCGGGACGATTTATTTCACTTTCGGGACGATTTTAGATATCTAAGTAGGCGGCTTTAACAATAACAAAAACTTTGTATTTAATTATGACAGCGCTTGTCATGTAATATTCGTGTGTGTTTTCGCTTTTTAATTCAAAGAAATGGAAACCAGTAGTGAAAGTGAGGCTGAAATAATTCCAGATGAGATTAGTGAATCTGCTAAAGCGGCTACTAATGAATTATTGCCGGTAAAGTCAAGAGAGAGGTATGAATTAGTCTACAGTTCATTTCATAAATGGAGCAAAGATAAAAATGTGCATACTATAAATGAACAAGTAATTCTTGCATATTTAATGGAAAAATCTAAAATCTTAAAGCCGTCAAGCCTCTGGAGCAACTACTCGATGCTTAAGTCCACAATTAATATTAATAATAATATAGATATAAGCCGCTATCCCAAAGTTATTGCTTTCCTTAAAAGAAAATCCGTTGGCTATAAACCCAAAAAATCAAAAGTATTGAATAAAGAAGAAATAGATCACTTCGTATCAAAAGCTGCAGATAATGACTACCTAATGACAAAGGTAATATATTTAAATCTAATTCCTCTTCTTCCTTGTGACTATTTTTTTTTACTTTAGGTTGCATTAATAATTGGTTTAGCAGGCGCTTGCCGTCGTGAAGAGCTTTGTAAAATGAATTTGGATGATATAGAAGATAAAACAATCATGTTAGTGATTAAAATTCCTAATTCTAAAACGAATATGGAAAGAACCTTTGTCGTCATTGGAGAAAATAATATTTCTTTATACAGAAAATATTTGTCATTACGTCCAGCAAACACACCACATCGTAGATTATTTGTTTATTATAAAAACGGAAAATGTACTATACAACCTATTGGTATTCACACTTTTGGAAAAATCGCTTGCACAGTTGCTGAATTTCTTAAATTACCGAATCCCAAAGAATACACCGGGCACTGTTTACGTAGAAGCTCAGCCACTTTACTCGCTGAAAGTGGTGGTAGTATAACCAACTTGAAGAGACACGGAGGATGGAAATCAACGAGTGTAGCAGAGGGATACATAGAAAATTCTTTAAAAAACAAAATTCACATAGCTTCACAGATTGAAAAGGGCGGTAAAGAAATTAATATCTTAAAAACTAGTACAATTACTAATACGTCTAATTCTAATTTCAACACTGCCACTTCTGTTAATACCCCTAATAATATTAATATAAGTAATTGTTATAATTGTATAATTAATATTCATAAATAATGTATTCATAAGAGTGGTTGTTATATGTAATTATCTATATAAAGTTCATACATTATTATCCATCGATATCCTTTTTAACATGCAAAACGGCTGCAGAAAAAATATTGTACGTAACACGCTCCAAAAGTGATTTTACGGGACTCGCAGGATTCCAGGACTCGCCTGCGGCTCGTCCTGGAAAATTCCTACTCCTCCCGTAAAATATCACTTTCGGAACTTGTTACGTAAATTACTATTTTAAGACAAAATAACCTTGTACAATTCCAAAACGATAACGAAATTTGAGTTTGTAAAATTAGTTTCCTATTATTTAAAGAAATAATGTTTAAATTATAAGCTTTATGTTATTAAGATAGTTTAATATTAATATCAAGTGTATAGTTTTAGACAGGGTTTAATAAAAAAGTTGAAATGAAGTTTTATGGTTTTATTTACAATATTATGCATAATTATGATGCGGCGGAGTTTATGTATCAGATTCTTGAAGCTGCCGGCGGAGTTTATGTATAGTAAATATGGCTGGTCAATTAGTCCGGCGGAGTTTAGGAACACCCGATTGAACATTTCTCCCAACAGAAGGATAGAAGGATCGATTTGATATACAAACACATTTAACTACATAAAAGGTGAGTAAATTATAAAAAAAATATATTAAAAAGGTTTGCACGTAATTTTAAAAAACGTCACAGCAAAAATGCAATTTTATGTTTTTTTTGTGGTGTTATTTGTAGATAAATAAATTCTTGGCCAAACTAGGCACATTATTAAAAAACCTTCATTAATTAAAAAAGTGTATTTTGCTTGTTACATTGATATCAATAGTTGCTCACAAAATTTGACCCACCTGTAAAAAAACTCACCGGCCGCGCCTGAACACATGAGGGTTTATTTGAAATATTTTGTGAACATTGGCGTGCAAGTAATATTTAAAAGTATTCTGCGCATTAAGTCACTTTAGTTCTTTAAACTGCTGACTAATATCATCAAATTTCCCAAGAATAAAAATATATTGCATAATTTAAATTCTTCTTCGTGAAACCAAATTTCGTCGTGAAACATTATCTAGCCAGAGAGAAATAATAAGGCGTAAGTCCGTAATTAACTAATTATGGATCGGAAAGATTATAGCCTCACGAAGCTTTTTTCTGACTTTGAAATTTAAATTGTGGTTATTATCATGTAAAATTATATATCGGCTTCGCCGCCCGTAGCTATATTCGAGATAATGCAGTCGCAGTGTCGAAAGTAGGCCATCACACTTTGTCCTACAAAGGTGAAATTGCTGATTTCTCCCTATATTAAAAGCATGATACAATAAAAGGAAGATATGATACCAAACCGTGTCAAATTCGTCCGGGTTCGCCAGTGGCGCAACTAGACAGTGCCTTTTGGGGGGGCCTAAGCCCTAACCCTTAAGAGAAAGTTAATTTAATTTTTTTGTTCTTATGGAACAACAATCGGTCTAGGGGGGCTAATATCGAGTTTGGGGGGCTAAGCCCCCCTAGACCCCCTAGTTGCGCCTTTGGGGTTCGCGCATGACGTCACACTGTGAGTTATTTTTGAAATTTATAACGCGCAATATAGAGTTTACGTTAGTTATAGTCGATTTTATATAAATTCTATTGGCAATAATAATGCTTTGCCTCCTGCTTATAATACAAATTTTAAAGTATATGATTTAGAACAATCATGTAAATAAAGCGATAAATTAATTTAAAATAAATTATATTGATAAATTACCTGCCAATTGCGTTCTATGTATTTATTTACTTGAAAAGGAAAGGTAAATAATTTTATAAAATAAAACTAGAGCTATTAATTAAGATAATAATTTTTATTTAGAGGCATATTCTTATTAAAATATATACCTACCAGGCGCGGCCCGTGAGTTTTTTTACAGGTGGGTCAAAATTTTGTGGGCAACTAGTGATATCAACGCAACAAGCAAAATACACTTTTTTCATTAAGGCAAAATTTTGTGGGCAACTAGTGATATCAACGCAACAAGCAACATACACTTTTTTAATTAAGGAAGGTTTTTTAATAATGTGCCAAGAAATTATTTACCTACAATAAACACCGCAAAAATCATAAAATAGGTACTGCATTATATTGAACATTACTACTCTAGATGTTTATGGCTTTTTTCTATGTGTTTTAATACTCTAGAGTAGTAGATTTCTAGCGGCTTGCCGTTTTGATACGTTTAGCATCTCCTCAATAGAGGTCGCGCCTTGTAAATACCAAAAATTAAAAAAAAAGTTTACCCCAACACAGATTCGAACCCTCGACCTTCTGGACAATTCGCCAAGACTCTACCACTGGACTACGCTGATAATGTAAGAAATCCCGTCCTATGCCCGTTAAATTTATGCCTAGCGCTGGCCTGGCAGAAATCGTATTTATAATTTTTTATGTTTAGCAGCTAATTAATAATAAGATGAAATTATTATTAATTCAATGCAAATACAATGCACACATTAGCTACCTAATTAGTTTTTCTTTTTCCGAACCAAACGTTTTGAAAGAGTATATTTTACGGGGCGGTTTGAGTGTATTTTCATAGTGGGAGTGGCCTGATATTATTGGTGGGCCGTCGACCAATTGTGTCTCTTTTTAACTTCCTAAAGCGCGTATGTCTGTTTCTCTCTTAGTTGTAATGAATTTATATCCTCCATATAAACCTATGAGGTCAATTTAAAATACGACCCAGCCCGGAGCAAGCTTGGATAATCTATCGACGATGGCTTGGCTTTCTTGAGGAGTTTTCGCATGGGACTTTAAATTTTTTGGAACAAAAGGTTCATTTTTGGTTTTAAAAAATTAAAAAATAAATTATTAGGTACATCATTAAAAATTGTAGGTGGGTCATTGACCTAATGACCTTATGGACCTATAACGCCTGATACCTACAGAGTCTTCCGAAAATATGTTATAAATAAGAATTATTTTGTTTGTTCCTATAGTTTGTCAAATATTTTTTGCAGTAAATAATATCTGTAACTCTGCGACGGAACCATGTTTTTTTAGGATAGTTTCTTTGGGTTTTTTACACTTTAAATAGTAAATTATTAAAAATTATTGTATTTTTGAATTCTTTGATTTTTCAAATTTTAAAATATCTTAAAATGCCAAAAATTATTCTAAACAAAATAAAAATATATAAATTTATGAAATTAGATAAAACAAGAAATTATTCTTTAAGAAAATATCCTCTTTTTCTATCTCGCTGTTTGTCGTATGGTGATTCGTTACCGTGGAAATTTTTAGCAGCGATCTCCGCCCATATGCCGCGCCATCCGCCGCCTACGGTACCAACGCCGTACCACATCGCGTTTGCGCGGAGCTGAGTGGGCCAAATTAAAAACTTTGAAAAACGCGCGAGACAAACGTTGTTCCTTAAATCGTGAAAAACATTTTTTGTTGAAAAACTAAATAAACAATTAATTGTTTATAACAATTGATCGCGCTAAATTTTGCTCCATTTACACCCATTTTTCAATGTTCATGATTTTTTCAGATTTTTCTGAGCGCTCCTTTTTGTGATGAGGGTGGGGGACAGCAATTTTCAAGAAATTCTCCCGAAAAATGTTTAAAAAATACATCATGTATCTTGCTGAATTCGTGCTTCAATGAGCTGTGTAATATTCGAAATTTGTACTAAACTATTACACAGAAATATTAAAAGAACTAAGAAAACAGTCAACGCCTAATATTGTATAACTGAAACAGGATATTTACGCAAGAGTATCAAAGAAATACCAACCATTATTCACCAAATAACAGGAACAAAAGACTATTACACTCCGACGTTTAGGTTGTACTATTATATCTGTTGTAGTTTATCATTATATTTAATAATTACACTTAAGGCAGCATCCAGGCGCGGCCCGTGAAATTTTAAAGTTGTATATCTCTGTTGCTACTTATGGGACCCATGCCAAGTTCAGGATTTTTAATAGTGAGCCTACTAGGAATGTTTTGGTAAATAAAAAAAAATGTTTCGTAATTTGCGAAAAAAAGTTGAATTTTTGAATTGACCCACCAGGGTAAAAAATTAACACGCTTAGATATTTTATTTATTATTTTTTCTAAACAAATTTTAGATCATTTTATCGACAATTTTTAAATTTTAGGAGAAAAAAATGTGTTAGTAGAGTTATAGTCATTTGAATTTTTTTAAAAATTATATATCAGGTTTAAAAAAATTCAAATGACTATAACTTTCTACTAACACATTTTTTGTCTTAAAATTTAAGAATTGTCGACAAAATGATGTAAAATATATTTAGAAGAAATAATAAATGAAATACCTAAGCGTGTTAATTTTTTACCCAGGTGGGTCAATTCAAAAATTCAACTTTTTTTCGCAAATTACAAAATATTTTTTTTCTTTACCAAAATATTCCTAGTAGGCTCATTATTAAAAAACCTGAACTTGGCATGTGTCCCATAAGTAGCAACAGAGATATACAACTTTAAAATTTCACGGGCCGCGCCTGAAATATATAAAAGCAGTACTTACAGTAATTGTAAAGTTTATACTTTTTCTTGTTAAGTGAGATTATTGTAGCCCCCAGAAAGTTCATTTTGACTAAAAAATGTCTGGGCAAAACATGGTTAAGAAAATTGGAGTGATATATGTGTTTTGTAGTTGTAGAAGCTTTTCGAAAGAATTGAGGTAAATGTTTACTATATCTCCATTAACCAAATTTGCATTTTTTTATAACATATAATTACTTTCCCCCAAAAAGATACTTTTAGGTAAAATTTTATCTCAGGTAAAACTGCCTGACACAAATAATATTTTAAAACCTTCTAAAAAATAATTTTTCTACGATCGTGCAAAAAGTTAGTACTTTTTGCACTATTTACTGTGCCAAAAGCTTAATTTTTTGCACTAGTGCAAAAAGTAACTTATTTTTTGCACTAGTGCAAAAAACACTTTGATACCCTAATGAATACGAGTATATTAAAGATTAGATGTTTTAATTTTGTTGAAATGTATCGTAAATATGCATCCCTTCGTCCCCAGTCTACAAATCACACTAGATTTTTTATAAGATATTTCAACGGAAAATGTTCAGTTCAACCTGTTGGTGTAAATACTTTTGGCAAAATTCCAAGTGATATTGCAAAATACTTGAATATTGAAAATCCAATGCAATATACGGGACACTGTTTTCGCAGATCTTCTGCAACATGGCTTGTGGAATCGGGGGCAGACATGTTAACATTAAAACGACATGGAGGATGGAAATCTTCAACTGTAGCTGAGGGCTACATTGAGGAATCAATTTCTAAGAAAACTGAAATAGCGACTCAAATTTTGGAAGGTGAACCAAGTACCAATACCGGAAATTTCACAACAATTCGAAAAAGAGTTTTAAATGAAGAACCTGAGACCTCTACAAGCAAAAACGAAAACAAAATTCAAAAAATTACTGGAAATGAAGTTTGTCCATCAGTTACCATAGTAAATTGCTCTAACTGCGATATTAAAATTGAAATTAACTCGAAAAAAGTAAACAACTAGTTTTGTAAAAATCACGTTAGTTTAAACTGTTTATGTTTTTGTTAGAACTATTTTAATATTCCTTGCATTGTAAAATATTTCTTAAATTGTAAAATACTGTAATAAAAAATAAACCGATCGTAGAAAAAATATTGTGTGTAACATGTGCAAAAAGTATATTTGTTGCACTCAGCATGATTGCAGCTCTCGACTTCGTCTCGAGCTGCAAACTTCATGCATCGTGCAACAAATATATACTTTTTGCACTAGTTACACAAATAACTATTTTCTACAAACGTGTTAAAAATGCATTTTTTCTACGATCGTGCAAAAAGTTAGTACTTTTTGCACTATTTACTGTGCCAAAAGCTTAATTTTTTGCACTAGTGCAAAAAGTAACTTATTTTTTGCACTAGTGCAAAAAACACTTTGATACCCTAATGAATACGAGTATTATTCCTTGCATTGTAAAATATTTCTTAAATTGTAAAATACTGTAATAAAAAATAAACCGATCGTAGAAAAAATATTGTGTGTAACATGTGCAAAAAGTATATTTGTTGCACTCAGCATGATTGCAGCTCTCGACTTCGTCTCGAGCTGCAAACTTCATGCATCGTGCAACAAATATATACTTTTTGCACTAGTTACACAAATAACTATTTTAACACGCCGCAGACGTCTTAAAAATGTTACTTTATGGCACTAGTGTTAAAAGTACTTTATAGCACTAGTGTTAAAAGTACTACTATGGCAACTACGACGCCAACAATGGTTGTTAGATTTTTTGACAAATGTCAACTTCATAATTTTATATTATATCTACGATGCTATTTAAAACTATGTGTTTCGAATATGTTAAACTTTCTAAAAATTGTAATTGTATTTTTGTTTTTTATTGTCGTTTGTAGAAAAAATTTTGTATGATATTTGTGTTAAAAGTACTTTTAAGGCACTCATTTGAATTGCAGAATTCGCTTCGCTCATTCTGCAAACTTTCAAATTCGTGCCGTAAAATTATACTTTTAACACTTATATCATAAATAACTATTATTGACATTGATAAAATTATAAGAAAAATATTTATGAGTATAAGGTTTGTAAATAGGTGGAATCATGTCCACGCATACAAATACTAGACCTAAAAAAATTAGATTAAGGACATTAAAACCAAATAGTTTTATCTGTTATAACAGATAATTAAGAACCAACATAATTTATTCAGGGACATTATTTACTCAAAATAGACTCGGGTTTAGATAGATGTTTTTAAATAAAGCTTGTAATTATTATTATTGTTTTATTTCCATATGGACAGGGTTTAAGAGTTAAAATTAAGCGAAAACAAAAAAAACTGTCACTAAAGCACAAAGCTTCCTCGTACGTCATTAGGCAATATTTTTACTTTTGCGTATATGTTGAAGTAGCAACAAATATTTTAATATTTAATACGGCCATGATTTTTAAAAGGACAAACCGATCTCAATTTTATTTTGACTGATAAATTATCATTTTAGAACCCCCTTCATTTTATTTTATGTATCAGATCAAAATAAAGTTTAATTTTCCAAAAGAAGAAGCATTGAGAATGAAACATTTTAGGCAACGGCTATACATTAAATTTAAAACTTTTGGGCGTAAGAAAGTGGAGTGATCCAGTATGACAGTTGAGTTTGATTATTAGTCTAAAGACCTATTACTAAATTGACGAAACGTTTTACAAAAAACTATTTTTGGGTGACCACACCATCTTTTTCTTACACCCATCGCAACCGAGTTCGATAATTTTAAAGCAGGACCATCTGCTCGGCAGTACAAACCTTTCTATCAAATTTCATTAAAATCGATCCAACAGTTTTTGAGCTGAGCGCGTTACAAGGATTTGTCTAGATAGAACGACTGACAGACAGACGCAAAACATCTTTTATATACCCTAAACGTAAAGTTTAGTAAAAATGTTTAAAATAGCAGACAAAAAAAATTATGCACAGCCCGATATTTGTGAAATCAGCATGAAAAGACCTATTTAGTAAAAGAGCGCCAGCAAAAAGCGATGCCATTTAGAGGTTTAGGCATTTTATCCGAAAGTGAATCGTTGTCCAGATATTTCCATTATGTCAGACTTTATCAGCATCCTGTATAATAATATTTAGATCAAAGTGTGCAAGGAATATACACTAAACTGTAAATCAGATCGATTTCTTACAATTTCGTATAAAATATAAATTTAGTTTCTCAGTGTACAAGCAATTTTTATGCGGTCGTACATTTTCCTACGTGTACGAGACCTGATCACTGTCAAATATTCGTGAACACGAAAGAACAAATGATGCGACGGTTTTGTCGCTTCTCGTTGTTGGGTTGTTCTCTGACCAAACTATGCTTGTCTAGCATGTAGGTATCGTTGAACAATCAAGTTTTAGAATTTTATTAAAGTTTACAGCAATAAGTCATATGGCAGTACTGTTTTATCTCGGCGAAGTATGGCAGAATGATGTTCTATAGCCTAAAGGGAAGATTATTATTGTTGTTTTTATTTTATACTTTTAAGACAATTTTTGATTTTTCTAATGGCGTCATGGGCAAGTATCACCGTATCATCATAAGTGAAAAGAGCAAAGTAAAATTCCCCAAAATTTTCCCTGTTAAAACAAAATTTGCTAAATATTTTATTTCCCGTAATTTTCCCCACGGGTGATTTTTTCCCTAAAACTGCGAGAAAATCCCCGAATTCGGCAAGCCTGCAAATCAATAACAATACAAGAAGTTCCTCAGCCGGCGTTTGGGAAAGCGAGGCCACCTTCGGCTGTCGCGGGCGGTTACCTGGCCGAAATTTAGATTTTAGAGGCCACAGTCTGCTGCCGTACAACAGTGAAATATCTGAGTTTAAAGATTTCTCGGTATATTTAAAGTCTACATAAGCTATTTCTTAACCATTTAGTCACAATTGTTAATTTTTGAAGTGTTCTTGGAAGTTCGTTTAAATGTTTTAAGTAAACTGATATTTTTCATTGTTCGCCTTACTTTTATAATCGAACATCAGAGACAAGAACATAATCAACCCCGATATTGGATGGGCGTGTCCTTTGATTACACAGAAACATAGCTGGAAGTTTGTTGATTCCACAACGTGGTAAAGCCGAAAGACAACAGCATTAGCGTAAAATTCAATGGAGCAGCTACAACAGCAATATCGAGCCATGCTGGAGAACTCTGATGAAGATAAATTTGAAAACTCAAAGGGGTTCTCCTCTCATCCCAACGAAGTGTCTAGCACAACGAAGCACCCAAATGGATTGGATGGGATATATCGGGATTAGATATGTGCGAAGTGATTAGTGATTAGAGACAATTTTAGGAACAGTGTTAATTAAATAGTGTTTAGGGACAGTGTCAGTTAAATAGTGTTTAGAGACAATTTTAGGGACATCACAGTGTTAGTTAAATAGTGTTTAGGGACAGTGTTAGTTAAATATTGTTTAAAGACAATTTTTAAAGATAGGATACAGTTAAGATAAGTACATACTTGTAAGTTTTTTTCCACTTTTTGTTTAGTTAAAATATTTTAAGAATGCTTTATGAATAAATTTTTAAAACTTTTTACCGTTTAAATAATTATTTAATTTTTTAACCTGAAAGTTTCACAACATTTAACATTTTACAAATATGAAAAAACCTTCTAACCCTTTTATTTTGTTAAATGTTGTGTTTAAACGTAAATAAAGTGCAGTTATTAAAATATGTGTTAATTTTTTAACTAAATTTCATACCTATACGGCCCTTATATACTTGTGCCAAACAATGCGATGATCATGTTTTGTAGTAAATTTCGCATCTACTTTTGCTAACCAATCTCAAGTTTTTATTTTGAATCGTTCCATGGCAACGAGAAAAATTTGCGGAAATATTCATCCTACCTGAGTAGAGTTGCCAACTTTAAAAAATCCATTTCCGGGTTTCCGAAGACAAAAATCCCGGACAGACGCCATACGGGACCCAATAATTTTTTAAAAAATATATTGTTTTATTTTAAATTTAGAAAGTTGTAATATATTTGGTAAACTCTTTTTTTTTGTAAAATTTAGCAAAATTTATTAAATACGTAAGGTAAGTGTACCAGTAATTGACACATTTAGGCCATGATTTGTGGTTTAAAATCATTCCAGGTCATAATTATTTACTTAGAATCTATGCATTTTTTTTGTAGTTTGTTTAAAAAATAAAATGTTAGAATAGTTTTGTTTAAGATAAAAACGTTTTGGTTAAAAAAATACATACAAAATGTGAGTTTGAGGCATCAGTTAATGACACTTTTTTGTATGTACTAATTGACACCAATATTTGACACAAGAAAGAAAATACAGATTTATTTTACAGGTGTAGATACAAACGTTTTAAGAAAAATTAACCAGATAAAAGTTAAATTCTGATGTAATACATGCTATGCTTCAGAAATATCAGTGTCTGAAAAAAACATACTTTATTCGGCCACCAAGATTATGAAGTTCCAGTTGGCGAAGTTTTGCTAGGATGTCTCCAAACTTAATGGTCGAAAATATCATTCTCAACAGCTTAAAAGATGACTTTTTATTAACTGATTTGAGAGATACAGCCTCTATGTCATTTTTTGAATATTTTCTGTATTACGCAGAGATATCTATAAAAAAAGTACGTTAAACGTTTGCCTTTTTTCACCTAAAAATCTCCGACTTGGGCTTTATCATATTTTAAACTTGAGTTAAAGAAACTAGCTAGAGGTAGATCGCCCTCATCTTGTTCTTTTTCTAAAGCAATGTTGACATCATCCACTTTCTATCCACTCTTCATTATCTTCAGATAAACTTTCAAAATAACTGTTTGTTGGATAGTTTATAAATTATTCTATGGATATAATAGAGAATGACTGCCAATTCTATATTTTAACTGGATTATGAATATTTTTACAACTATATTTATTCTATTATGTAATTTTTATCTAATATTGGTTTATTAGTAATATACAGTGCGCCTGCCTTAAGTTCGCAGCATATGAGAAACTTTTTTATTATTAATTTTACGAAAAAAAGTTATTATTCATAAAAAGTTCTGCATGGTCCAAAACCTAAAATACAATCATCAGATATCGAAATTTCCCAGTCATATACGAGGTCTGTCAGAAAATATGAATTTTACCCTAGAGTAAAATACTTTTATTTTTGACAATATCGAAAACTTTTATGAAGAAAATTTATTTAGAATTATAAATTAATTTCTAATAAACAGTTATCTCTTTATTTATTAAGTTAATTACTACTGGGGTATAAAATATTATTAGGTATTACTTCGTGATTCTTTTTAGTGTTCCCTGAAACGGAATACTTGAATTGCTAATTGCAGAAAGGGGACATCTTTATTATGTTGGCAAATTGAAATTTATGTATATTTGGCTTCTAAAAGGTTAATCCCAAGCAAACACATATGTTACCGCATAAATGGGATATACTGCATAACCAGGCGTGAAACTGTAAAGCGATTTAATTCTCCTTTCTTGCAGGAAAGAGACATATCCGGGAGAAGTCACCTTTCGAAAGTACCTTCGCCAACGGCGTCATCGAGGAAAATGTGTGCATATTGTCCTAGGTTTTAACATTTTCACTTTTTCAATTTTTTTTTCTCGAAAACGGTCAGAGGGGGAGCAATAGAATTTTCTGGGTTAATAGAGGGATAGTGAGACTAGCTTCGGTAAAAAGTTCAGTTATACGGGGTGTGCGGTTTCGGAGCTATTAAACGTCAAAGTCTCTCTTTTTGCAATACCTTTACCTATACCTAAAACGGCGGCAAAATTGTTTTTTTTTTAAGAAAAACTGTAAATTTTGATTTTTGACCCAAATTTTTTACGCTTTTTAATTTTTTTCGGGGTTAAAATGGATCCAAATCAAAATCCCATTCTCATCGGAAAGAGCTCGTCGAAATACGTGATATCCCAATTTTTTAGTTTCCTCATCCTTTATAGGAAGGGAGCAATCGACGATTAAATGTCGATCTCCATACGAAGATAAACCTAATTGACTCGGATTTCAAGGAAATCGTATACCGGGTGTCAATGAAATCATTTTACATACCACAATTTTGTTCATATTAAAAATATAAATTTCATTTTTGGGTTGAACCTTTAGTTGGCAAACACACATTTTTTGCCATAAAAAACAATCGAAAACAATTGGATATCTATTGTGGTTTCTCCGGAGGCGAGCTTAAGTTTTTTATTTTAAATGACAACCTACCAATTTTTTGGGACCATTGGATAGCCCTTTTCGGTGATATATCACAAGTGGTAGTTTGCTTTCAAAATGTTGGCACTGGAGGCATTTTTCTGTTTGAATAAGTTGCCATTTTGAAGTCCGTGGTTGTTATTTTTATACAATAACTCGGTAGTTTAGTCAAGAAGATTGTTTGACTTTTATTTTTTAACATCATTTTGTAAAACTTTTTTAAAAATAATTTGTATATGCAAATTTATGTTTTATTAATATGGCCCATTTTTAAAGCCAATTTTCACCAAGACATTAAATAGAAAGTACCAACAGTAAAATAGCCGTCGTGTAGTACATGTTATTAGTTATCTAAAATTATCAAAAACACACATTTTAACGGTTTTCTTCAAAAAAAAATATCGAATAAACAAGACAAAGTCCACTAAAAAGAACATTTATTTGACATAAAATCGGCTATGCGTTTCCTTAAGTTGGCATTGAAAAGCAGCCAACTTAGGTAAATGCATATCTGGCTTTATGTGTAATAATAAATAATGTTCTTTTTAATGTATTTATTTGATATTTTTTAGAAGAAATCCCGTAAAATGTGTCTCTTTGAAAATTTTAGGTAATTAATAACATGTTCTACACGACGACGGCTATTTTACTTTTGGTACTCTCTCTTTTTAATGTCTAGATCTAGGTGAAAATTTGCTTTAGAAATGGGCAATATTAGTAAAACATAAATTTGCATATACAAATTAATACAGTTGTCTTCAGTGTCGTCAATAGTTATTTTTGTATTAAGTGCGTGAAGTGAGTGTTTTTTTAATGGCATATGAGAGTGTCAATTTTTTGCCGAGACCGCAGGTCGAGGCGAAAAATTCTCTCGAATGTGCCATTAAAACACGAATTTCACAAACGAAATACAAACAACATTTTTTGTACAACTGAAAGTTTGAATTAATCGGTAAAATTGTATATTATAATAAAAATTTTACCATATAATTTCACATAATCAAGTTAACAGCCCTGTCGTTACTATAGAAATGGTTTGTTGGCACGTTGCTTGTTTTGTTGTCATACGTTGATAGCTGTTCATATTTATTGCAATTTTTTAAATAAATAGTATAAGTACTTAAAATGGATGTAGATTACGATAGTGATAGCGAGATTCCTTCAGATATAGCCGATATAGCAAATTCGGCTATAGCTAACATGTTACCGGCGAAATCAAAATTTATATACGAGAAAAATTATAACCAATTCCGTGAATGGTGCGGCAAGAAAAATATACAAAAAGTGTCTGAAAAGGTACTTATATGCTATTTTGAGGAGAAATCAAAAACTGTAAAACCTTCTACTTTATGGAGTGTCTACTTAATGTTGAAGAGTATGTTGAATGTTAAAGAAAATATTGATATAAAGAAGAGAACTTTTCAAGGAATATCTAGCGTTTCTGATCAGCAGCAAGGTGGACTAGCTTCGGGAATTAATATTGGAAGCAATTGTTCGAACTTCACCATCAATTATTATTGTAACAAATGAGATTTTTTGGTAGTTGGTAATTAATTAGTAAATTTGTACAAAAAAATTCAATACATTTTTTAAAAAGTAATGTTTTATCGTTTTTTTTTGTAAATCATTTTTCCAGTTAAAAAAAGTCTTTTTTTCACCGTGAAAAAAAGTCTTTTTTTCACTGTTAAAAAAACAAAAGGTTTACGTATCGATAGCGATGAAAAAATGTCAACTTTTTTTGACAGTTGTACAAAAAAGTGTTTTTATGACTCATAATGAGTACATGGCGAACTCCAGTGTTTTAGGGTCATTGAAAAATCAGTAAAAATGGCATTTAATGCGTAACTCATTCAATGAAATATCCCTGTTCTTGAAGTAGAAGGTTCCTAAAATCTTATTCATGTATATTTCAATCCGAAATCGGTTCAGGAACCTTCCAATTTTGTAACAAAAACTGGCATTTTTGCGAAATTTTGACACATCATATCTTAATAATTTCGAGTAAATAAACAGCAATTCTTTATTTTCACGGCAATCTTCGAAAATTCAAAAATTTTCAAATTTTGCGTGTCCCCAATGCAAATAAATCTATTTATTTATAACTTTAACGAAAAATAAGCGACTTAAATCAGTGGGAGGTATTCTTAGATAATTAACGGATACAATAAACCCAAAAAGAATAAGTAAATAAGGAAAATAGTGTGGAATCATGTCGGTTAAAAATAGGATTTGTCGGAAAGAATCAAGAAAATTCGGTTTTTACCCCTTAAATACGCTCCTGGATGACCCATTCGGTATTTATTTTAAAGTGTAATTATCTCTTTTTCGATCCGACGTTTTTTTTCGGGTTATTAGGCACCAAAGAGGGGCCTGCAAATGGCATATTTCGACCTAAAAACATTCAAAAGAATTACTTGCCATTTTCCGATCCTCACCAGTTTCAATAAAGTTCTGAAGCTCCGGATCCTCTACAATCTCCGAAAATTTACATCGATTTAGTTCACTTTTGCGACCTGTACCCGATTTCAAGGTAAATCGCACAAATTTCAACTTTGACGTTTAATAGATCAGAAACGAAACATCCTGTATAACTGAATTTTTTACCCAAGCTAGTTGCACTATTCCTCTATTAACCCAGAAAATTCGATTGTTCCCCCTCTGACTGCTTCCGAGAAAAAAAAACCTGTTCGACTTTAAGTTAAGCTTTACGTTAACGCATATATGTATTACAACTAAACTGGTCAACAAAAAAATCGGCAAAAGCTATTTTAACTCGACTTTTCAAACTGCCATAACTTTTTAAAAACTTAACTTTTTTGAGAGCGGTTTTCGGATATCGATAGCTCGTCTTTCCCAGATTAAGTATCAAGAACTGATTTGGCAATGGAAACGGCATTTTCATGCTATACAGGGTGATTAATAAGGTAATGTAAAACTACTAAAAGTTTCGGTGTGTGCCATATTGCGAATAAATTTTTTTGGTCGTTCCGACATAGCGTGTTAGTAAGCTGATATTAATATCTCCAGACGTGTTCGCCGAAATTTCGATTAATGGTCTTTAACGGAAAATACAGGAGGAAACATAAAAAGCACACAAAATTTGGTAGCCTCATTTTTAAATCGCTGTAGCTCGAAAACGGATTGATAGACTTTGTCGGGCTTTTTAGGTATTAAAAGCCCTTTCGTGTAGCATTTTACCTAATAAACTGTTTTCTTTTTCAAGGTCAAAATGTTGGCGTTGTATAGGGGTGAACCAAAAAGTGAATCAAAATCATTGTTAAAAATAATTTTTTTTTATTTGTGAAAATTGAGCGGTATGTGTTTGTTTTCTTCCAAAACTAGGACGTTCTGTCCAACTCTTGATTAGTTATACAGCGTGTCCAGAAACCATCTTAACAAATGGAAAACATTTTATTTTTGTCTTTACGGGAGAAAAGTTATTTTTCATAAAAAGTTCGACATTGTGAGAAAATAGCATTGCCACTCAAAAATTTGATTTAAGACATACAGGGTATCCCAAAAATCTAAAAGTCCTAATCCGCGTGAAGCTAAAAAGACACAAATCGTTATTTAAAAGTAAACTGCCACTGTAAATGTACTAGAGGTAACTTTTATGTTAGCGAATTAGGTTTGGAACATACAGGAGGTCCCAAAAATAAAATTTATTTTTTATTATTGACTTTACAAAAAAAATATCGTCATAAAAAGTCTACATTGTGAAAAAGATCATGATTAATCAAAAACTTTATGTAGGACAATACAGAGTGGCTTAAAAAGCTGAAATTCTCAATTTACGTAAAGTTAAGGAGACACCAAATCTTTATTTAAAGATAAACTGTATGGAAAAGGACGAAGGTTACGTGGAGGTTTAAATTTATTTAGTTATTTAGTCATGTTTAGTTATTTAATATGTTTTTTACCCTAATATTTCATTTGTTACTAAAATTGTATTAAATACAAGTAAACCTTCAATCACCCTGTACGTCTCATTTTAAGTATAAGTGGTTACTTATCACTTAATTAGTAACCTTGCACAAATACCATACTGGTTGAATTAAAATTTAGCTTACCCTTGTTTTAAGGCCAGTTCAGAGTTTTAAATTTTTTAGCCACCCTATATGTCCTAGATCAAATTTTTCAATCATCATGCTCTTTTTTCACAATGTAGAACATTTTATAAAGATATAGGTACTTTTTTGTAAAGTCGATAATAAAAACATTTTTATTTTTGGGACCTCCTGTATATTTCAAACCTAATTTACTAACATAAGAAGTTAACACTAGTACATTTACAGTGGCAGTTTGCCTTTAAATAGCGATTTTGTGTCTTTTTAGCTTCAAATGGATTAGGACTTTTACATTTTTGAGCCACCCTGTATGTCTTAGATCAAATTTTTGAATGGCTATGCTATTTTCTCACGATGCAGAACTTTTTATGAAGGATTACCTTTTTCGTAAAGTTAAAAATAAAAAAGTTCCGCATTTGTTAAGATGGTTTCGGGACACGCTGTATAACTAATCCAAAGTTAGACAAAACGCCCTATTTCTGAAAGAAAAAACACGCATACTGCTCAATTTGTACAAATTAAAAGAAAATTTATTTTTAACAATACTTTTCATTTACTTTTTAGTTCACCCCTATACAACGCAAACATTTTGACATTGAACAAAAAACAGTTTATTAGGTAAAACTCTGCACAAAAAGGGCTTTCAATTCCCAAAAAGCCCGACAAAGTCTATTAATCCGTTTTCCAATTACAGCGTTTTAAAAATGATGCTACCAAAATTTGTGTGCTTTTTCTGTTTCCTCCTGTATTTTTCGCCAGAGACCATTAATCGAAATTCCGGCGAACACGTCTGGAGATATTGATATCAGCTTACTAGCGTGCTATGTCCAAACGATCAAAAAAATTTATTGGCAACATGGCACACACCTAAACTTTTAGTAGTTTTGCATTAACTTATTAATTACCCTGTATAGCATGAAAATGTCGCTTCCATTGCAAAATCACTTCTTGTTGCTTAATTTGGGAAAGACGAGCTGTCGATATCCGAAAACCGATCTCAAAAAAGTTAAGTTTTTAAAAAATTATAGCCGTTTGAAAAGTCGAGTAAAATTCGCTTTTGCCGATTTTTTTGTTGGATCCAATCTACCTGTTGTTAAAATTTGAAGCAAAGATAAAATATTCTTTTGTTTGGTGTACCAGAACTTTTAACGGAACTGTCACTGTCAGTTCTGATAGCAGTTTAAAATGTGAGCGTCGGTTTCCTTTTCATCTTTTTACCTGTCAAAAATAAAGAAAAATGTGTTTTTATTTGTGAAAAGTGGATTGAAAGTTAATTATTATCCTATTTACCATAATGACATAGCTAATGTAGGTACCGATAATGCCAGTTTTAAGCAGCAAGAAGTGAAAAAATTACTTGTAGTTTCAGCGACGAATAGTCTTCACAAGAATGTAAACTGAAGAGTGAAGACATCATTTTTAATAACAATTTGAGATTTTGGGGCAAAACGAGTAACAACATTATGCAAAAAAGCGAGGCATCGTTTGGAAATCTAAGGGTATTATCACCGGCGCCAAATATTTGGATATATATGGATATACTCGATTCACTTTGAAGCGTCCCACCACTCTTCACCCTACCAAATCCCCCCACTCTTCATCCTACCTTATATAAATTCCTTACACCTAAAATTATAATAAAACAAAAATTCACAACGATGTCTTTGGTAGTACCTGCGGATCTCTCATGGGATACAGAACCCTGTGAAACTTACGATCCCGAAGAATATATAAAAAATAATTTAATTTTAAGAAAACCTCCACCTAATCTCTCCAAAAAAGGAAAAAAGAAATTTCGATCCAAACTAATGTCCCTATCAATGTTTAACAATGCTTCTTCATCTAAATCCTGTTGTGCATGCATTTTTACATCGTTCATTATTAGCTCTTCTTCAGGTTCGCGCAGAATGGCAGGCATGTTCAACAATGGGTGCTTGCTCGGGAACATCATCACCTACAGCAGGATTCTCCAAGACTGCAAGTTCCTCTTCGTTTGTGGATGCTCCAATGACAGTATGTTCAACAATGGGTGCTTGCTTGGGAACATCATCACCTACAGCAGGATTCTCCAAGACTGCAAGTTCCTCTTCGTTTGTGGATGCTCCAATGACAGCATGTTCAACAATGGGTGCTTGCTTGGGAACATCATCACCTACAGCAGGATTCTCCAAGACTGCAAGTTCCTCTTCGTTTGTGGATGCTCCAATGACAGCATGTTCAACAATGGGTGCTTGCTTGGGAACATCATCACCTACAGCAGGATTCTCCAAGACTGCAAGTTCCTCTTCGTTTGTGGATGCTCCAATGACAGCATGTTCAACAATGGGTGCTTGCTTGGGAACATCATCACCTACAGCAGGATTCTCCAAGACTGCAAGTTCCTCTTCGTTTATGGATGCTTCAATGACATCGTCCAGGAGGGCTTCCAATTTTTCTTCTTTTGGAAATTCTCCATTAATTAAGTTATTTCCGCTTCTTCCACTTCATCAACCTCTTGCCTAGCTGGAACAAGCACTACATCTTCTAAAACGTGTATGCGTCAAGCTAACCTAGCCATTGTAGCAACAGTTGGTTTTGAATACATTTTTTTTGTTTGTCTTAAACTTAAACCATAAGTTTATAAGCTCTACTGAATGAAGTTGGAGCAGAGAAGTTGCGCTTTTATAGCCAACTTTAAAATAAAAATTTCTAAATCTAATTATAATTTTCTGGTTACGGCAGTCCCGCTTAAGTCATTTATTACAATATTTTAAAAATATCCCTCATAGACCAGACTGCAAAAATGTAAAACTAGGAAATAGGCACGTCTATCTGGTCATTTTTCTAATGTAGAATAATTTCCTTTATAACCAACTTTAAAATAAAAATTTCTGCATCTAATGATAACTTTCTAGTTACGGCAGGATCACTTAAGTCATTTATTACAATCTCTTAAAACTATCCCTCATAGACCAGACTGCAAAAATGTAAAACTAGAAAATAGGCACGTCTATGTGGTCATTTTTATATTGTAGAGTAATTTCCTTTATAATCAACTTTAAAATAAAATTTACTGCATCTAATGATAAATTTATAGTTACGGCAGTATCGCTTAAGTCATTTATTATAATCTCTTAAAAATTTCCCTCATAGACCAGACTGCAAAAATGTAAAACACCGAAATAGGCACGTCTACCTGGTCATTCTTATAATGTATGGTAATTTCCTAAGCACATCTTTTAATCAATTCATACCAAGAACTCCTACAAATAATAATTATAACTTATGAATTTACAAGGAATTGCTCCATAATTGCATCTATATAAAATGAATACCTACAGTACTTCAAGAAATCATCCAAAGTTAATTTAAATTTAATGAGCTTTTACTATAGCAAGAGATACCATCATTAATTATTCTGAAAGCAGTCGCACCATAATTTGAAACCCGTATACCTGCAATCCATAATTTTTAAATTAGGGTTGTTTTAAAGAAGATAGCTTAGTTTTATATTATAGTGATTCCAATGGAAAGTGAAACCGCAAAAAAATTAACGCAGCCGACACCTTTGACGCAACAGTGCCGATAAGGTCTAGCCATAGGCTTCCCAAAATATTCTAATCAATTTAAGATGGGACACAATAAAAAGTTTTAACGTTTTAACCAAATATTATTTATAAGTATGTATATCAAAACGTAACTGAATCTGCAAAAACTTTAACCATAGAAATAATAATTGTAGTCATGGGCGTACCGTCGACCGATAATTAAGACTTTAAACTAATGGCATAAATACTTGTTATTATTATGATCGTTTTATAGTAAGTGTAACTATATTATATTTACACCGTCGTCCGCTCCCCAGGCGAGCACGTATGAGCGTACATTTACGACGCGCGGTTTGTCATGATCGAGATCAGCTTTTCAACTGAGAACCAAGGACACACATAATGGCTCGGATGCGTTACACATCACTTTCTTGTCGTTATTAGCCAGGGCCACGCCTCTTGACTATAATTATTTTTCCTGGAATTATAACTTAGACCACTACCTGTCTAAGAAACCATTTTTGCCGTTTCGTGAATACCGTTCTGGTCCCGCTAGTCGGTGCAAGACTCCCTTGACCAAGAACGTTGATTTATCCCAAATTAACAAGTACCAAGTATAGACTTCCTACATCTGAGTACAAAAGCCTGTCTGTTTTTCATGCGTTTCACTCAATCATAACGACAACCGCGGAGACCGCCACACTGAATTTAATTACTAAGGCGGAAGACTTTCGTCCTCTTTCCTGTATATAGACTCTATTCATGGGTTGTCCTGCCAGGCACTCATAGCAAAAAACCCACCGCTCGGCCCAATTCGCTTAATTGTCCGATTAAAGTTGTCCATTTCTCAGCAGCATTTTGGAATAATTTTCCTCCTTCAAACCATCTTTCCCAAGACATGTATCCAGGTTGAATAGCCTTACGCGTTACAGCTAGCAAGGTAAAGCCATTCGGCCTGTCCCTTTACTAGTGTCGGAGGGATCAAGTGCGTCCTGTCCCAAGACCCGAATTTTATGAACAAAGGATATCTTACCTAACACGTCTTTTTTCAAAATTTACTTAGCGGAGTGACGCTCCTCACTAAGCACGTTGAGTTATTATAACTAATAACTGATTAAGGACAGTTGCTTAGTCCTTAACTGCCACGAACCCAATCAAACCCAAACAACCGCGGCACCGCTGGACGTAAGTGTCGTTGATAAGGCGGGAGGACGATGGTCGTCCGCTCTCAAGATGCGCGTAGCAAGGACCAGCCGCTCGGCCAAATCGCTGAGTTGTGCGACGAAGTTAATCTATTCCAATTATAAGTTGAATTTTATTTTGCAAGGTCCGCATAGGTCCTTTAACTGCAATATTAATTTTTTGTTAGCTGTCCAGGTCCCGAATGGTCTCTGGGAGCACATGGTTTGTCAATGTACCGCGCAAGAATCCCATTCTTAGTGAAGACACGAAATTTATCTTGTCAACGGATTTGACAGAATTGTTGCGCAAAGAATTTTTTTACAACGATTTTTTATCGAACAAGAATTTTTTAATCCCACCGCAGCCGACACACCGCCTCCAGTTCGAGGATAATGCTGTTTTGGTATTGGGCGAACTATGGCTATTTTGGCTAGCAACCCTTACCTAGCCTTCCAGAACCCGGGTTCACGGCTTTACGAGCGTTTTGGGTGCGTAGCCTAGGCTGAAACGCGACCGAGAATTTATCTTCTTGTTTCTTTGTTTTTTCTGCTTTTCACTCGACATTTACAGAGTCGAGGCTAGCTCCACACTTGACCGGTACCCTGAATGATCGACAGTCCACTAGGGATCATGAAGGATTCCCAGGTATTTTACATCACCGAAACAGTCGTAAATATTTAGAATTATTCGTTGACTTTGAACATGTAAATCTTTATTAAACTCCGGACATGTTTCGACTGGCGATGCCACGGTCGGTACCGAAGGTAATTCAACATATAATAATTCGCTTTCATCTACTTCAAAAGGTCACCAAAAAGTCATTATTATAATAAAAATTTACTTACATAAATCACGTATCTAAAAACAAACACACTTATAATACGCACTTCACTGGTCAAAACCTAAAACTAACAGCCAGATTCTCCAATGCTAGTCCGGTCTAATTTGACAACCGAAAGTTTTAAACTGACAACTGTAAGAATAAGACAACTAAATTTTATACTATGAATTTATTTCGGAGCTTTTTCGCAAATTTATAAAGAAAAGGGCAATTTTAGAACGCACTTTCGACAATAATAGAACTAAATTCACTCTAGCAACCCGTTCCAAGATGAAAATCATTTTAAAACCAAGCAAATCGCTGAAATATCCGAATAATTCATAAATTTTCAATGACGTCTTATTAACAACGACAGGACAAAAACTTTTCAAGATATAACTGATCAACTAGAATATCTTAATTTAAACCAGTACTAAATCTTAAACTTTCTTAGTGAATCTGGACGTAATAACTGTTTTAAATAAATCATATTTTAAAAAAGCATCTGTCTAGACGTAATGCCTCAATTATCTGGAAATGACTCCGCCCACTGCATGCGACAATACAATATTACCCTTAGTGGAAAAGAGATAAAACGCATCGTCGCAGCAGGTGTCCCTTCACGAGACAGGCAGCTGCTGTTTGAATTGTATATCGAACGTATCACTAAGAAATTTGCATGAAATGTGAGTTATTTGCTATGCGGTATCGAGCGATCCCGGTATTAGCGGCAGGCCTTTGTCTCGCTTTTTATACCATTTAAATCCTAAGAATTTATATTTATGAGATTCACTTTGGTCTGGAAAAAGTATACCATAAAACAGTTTTAAGAAATACTATCACAATATAATTTTTATTTAAAAATCAATTTTTATGTACGGGGTAGGCAAATGTTAGGTGAGAAAATAAAACAGAAAATAGAATATACATTTTTTTATTATTCAGCTTGATACATATTTTTTACAAATGTGACGTTTTTTCATTATGCCATTTTTTTAGGGATTCTTGTATATCCTGTCTATTTAATAGATGTCGGCTTGTCGGAATTTCTTTTTTCCTTTTTTGGAGAGATTAGGTGGAGGTTTTCTTGACATTAAATTATTTTTTATATATTCTTCGGGATCGTAAGTTTCACAGGGTTCTGTATCCCATGAGAGATCCGCAGGTACTACCAAAGACATTGTTGTGAATTTTTGTTTTATTATAATTTTAGGTGTAAGGATTTTATATAAGGTAGGATGAAGAGTGGGGGGATTTGGTAGGGTGAAGAGTTGTGAGACGCTTTAAAGTGAATCCAGTATATCCATATATATCCAAATATTTGGCGCCGGTGATATACCCTACTAAAAACATGACATAAGCTGGAATTAAAACTCAAAATAGGTAAATATAATTTATTGTAATTAATAGTTTTTATACAATACATTATAATTATAATCAAAATCTTCTTAAATAATTAATTACCTACCTATGCAAAATCACTTTGTCTTTCTCAACTGACCGTCGACATGCGAAACAAGATCTCATTTTCTATCCAAAATACTATTAACTCTATTTCAATATTGTACTTATTGCTTTAAAGTGTATAATAATTTATACTTACCTACTGGCTTTTCTCATATTTCATTACATATTAAATTAAAGATTATTCACAAAATAGCGCTACGGCGAAATCGAAGACTTGTCAGATTCAAATTTGCACTTTTGAATATGACAGGCGTGAGTGGCCATGTTGTCATATTTCGTGAGTTGATTAGCTGGGCGGTACGTAGTATTGAGTTCACTGGCTGGGCAAATCACGTGGTTGTTTATGAGGGATGTTCAGTACGGCATGTGACTGGTTAGCAATTGTTTCCAAAGGCTACGTCTTTGCTTCATCATTTTTTCGTCGTTCGCTGGATAGAGGTAATACCTATATGCGTTAACGTAGAATGACACTTATTTTTGCTGATCTCCTGACGTCATTATTCATTAAGGCTCCTTTTTAAAAAATTATACCGAAAATTAAAGATTTTTGTAGCTAAATTATTGTAGTAATTTTCTTGAAAATATTTTTTTGGGGTTTGTAATGACTTCCTTAAACGATTTATGCAATAAAAAAATATGTGCTTATTCCTTAAAACCTACTCTACTGTTAGTTTTATAAATTACCTATTTGAGCCATGATTTGAAGAAGCATAACTTGTCGAATAAAAATGCTTTTTCCTGCTCCATTTGGTCCTGTTACGATATGTAAATTGTAGTGTTCGCAAGAAGCCTGCAACAATGACAAAGGGACGATTAGTCTATTGCTTTTTATTAGTTCAACGGCAGGGACGTGCGTTCCATGGAAGCGATGGTAACATCGCTGCCAGGTGTTTCGTAAATTATTCAATTTTAATTTTGTTCCTGCAATTTTACAGCAGTACAGCTTGTCAAATATAGCATTGCCTCTAAGTTAGCTCCTCCCACTAAAAGCGCAGTACAGTCCGTAACAAAAGTGCATGCTTTTATTAATTCATTCATGTTCTAAGTTCTAACTGTCGCGACGTGAATTTCAGTACGGCACGGTGAGCTTGGATTACGTTAAAACCCAAAGGTGCTATTACTTCGGAGTTTTTCTTCAGATATCGTTTCTGTGATGAGCATCAAGTAATTTGGTACCAAAATGAAAATAATCGTTGGAGGGTTATTAAAATTAAATGGATTTTTCGAAATTTTTGAGGATACGTACATGGTTTTATTTCATGGAAAATGGTTATTCGTCGACTTTTTGGGACTAAACAAATTTTTTTCGGTGCTCTAAATGATAACAATTTTTCATGAAATAAACCATGTAACCTTACAAAATTTTTAAAAATCCATGTTATTTTAATAACCCTTCAACGATTATTTTCATTTTGTTATCAAATTACTTGGAGATAGATCATCACAGAAAGGATATCTGAAGAAAACTCCTAAGTAATAGCACCTATGGGTTAAACCATGGATTTATTAAGAATGGATACGGGATGATTTAACATTCTTTGAAGCCAAAACAAACCATTCTAAACGACACTGTAAACACAATTTGTAAACATTGGCCACATCTTATTTTACCTTGAATTTTTGTACAAAAAATACGTTAGAAGCATCACAAGATTTACTAAAAGTAATAAAAGCCCTAAAATATTTTATTTTTCTGCTAAATAATAATAAATTTAAGTTAAAAAGGTTCTATTTTTTATAGGTTATTCTATTTCTAAAGGTGTTTATTTAAAGTCGCTCCGAGTTATTTATAAATCTATAAATCGCACTTTTTCTTTCCTAGTTCATTAGACAAAGACGTACGTGTAACCGAGTGCTCAGACCGAGGTTCAGCCGATTTCCTAAGCAACCAACACAGACAGCAACACTTCTGAGCTCCAACACTCCAATGCTATTTTATCTCTTTTATCTCTTTCTACTACCATTCTTGATTCAATTACGTAGTTCGTAAACTAATCTCCTGGGGGAACTGATTTCATAACAAACAACAAATATAAGGCTTCACGTTCGATACGCTCACAGTATACGGACATCGAATCCTTTCTTAATAAATCCATGGGTTAAACTTAGTTCAAGTTCATCGTGACGGAGTTCGTGTCTAACAGCGTCTTCGGATGGCCTCTGGGGCCCAATTATTGAAATTGTTAGAAAAGATTTTCATGTGAAGCAAGAAAAAGTTCACATGAAATTGTTGAGATTGTATTATTGACTGCTCTCACACGAATAATTTCGTGTAATTTTTGTTAGGAAAACATCAAAAGAGTTTTTCATTAGGAACTTCGATTCTCATTAGAAATTTTGACACATTTGTCATTTTTGAAGGTATATTATCGGATGATAAATAGTGAGTGTTTGAATTTGAAATTTGTTTTATCTGTTTTTTTTTCGTAAAATACAATATTGTTGTCGTTACTGTATATCACTTTTGGGTTTTGTGTTTTTTTTAAATGGAAAACGATCGTACCTATTATGTAACATGTGCTGGAGATGGAAAATCTACTGTATTGTAGTTCCTTATCATTTTCTAAAGATTCAGTTACACATGTTTTTGTTCTTGGGATAAATTTCCCGCTCTCTTTTTTTTATTTCCACTTCAATCAAAAACAAAGAAACAAAAAATAATATTAAAAAATCGAGGTTAGATGTAGTACGTCAAATCGATGTAAATTTACGGTAAGTTCGGCAGAAAATTTAAATTCAAAATTAGCTTATTTGCATAAAATCAGTAAAATAGACGATGTTATAGCACTTTCTTATAATTTTCGATTAGTATTAATTTTCTATGTAATTAATTGCCGATATAGTTGCACTCTTTTTTTTACTAGCGGACGATTACGTGTAATATTAAGTATCCGTACCTGCCGGCACAGAATCGTACAGTGTTGTCAGACTGAATTGTCTGTAGACGATATTCTTTTGTGAAATAGCTTTCGTTACCGATTCAAAAATATCGAATGGGAAAGTTGTGAGAAAAATGTTGTGTGAATGTTTTTCAATGAGAATATTTTCTAACAATTTCACTAATTGCGCCCCTGACAAGTAGATTTCATTCATATTTTTTTTTTAATTTGTGAAGGAGAATTTTTTTTGACTTGAGAACGATATATTCTTGACAGTATTGGGGCCAAGGTAAAAAATCAAGACAACGCTTCCCTACTGCAATTGCGTAAAGCTAAACTTACAACAGGGTTCGATACAGGTCTCGTCTGACACAGAAAGTCCAGAAGCGGATGATGTCCAAAAGTAACTTCGGTGTATTCGTCAAATCTCGGCCTGACCCAACCGTTGGCGTAGCTCACTTCCGCCAGCGACTGCAACACGTCCAAATAGGAAATGGCTTCAACGAGTTTGTAGAAGAGAGTTGCGTACGGTTTTATTTGACCTATAATTTGGTGGACCATTCTAAAAAAAAATATTTGGTTTCATCTCACAATTTTACGATACCTAGCTATAACTATATTTGTCTGAATAGGACAGTTTTCTCACGTGATCGCTGGTTTGGCGGGAAATAAAAAATAAGAATTAAACTGTCAAAAAGTGAGGTTAGCTCGCAAGATATCGAAAAAAGTTATTTGAATTTATCTAAAACTCCGTCAGGCTGACAATGAGCGAATTCGTAAACATTTATTCATTAATTTGATGTGTTTTGGCCTTGTCTTAATGAATATGTTGAGAAGGTCATATTTTTTACACACCGAGGGAGTGAATGAACCAAAATTAACCAGCTGAATAAAAATTGTTATGCATTTTAATTATAAAATAATACACTAATTTACAGTCTAAGTGCCAGTTGTTCAAGAACATTCATTTAGACTGTGAATTCGATTTCTTTTGCCACAACTGTACATTGTATACTTACAAATTGCTGAGAGTAAATAAGTCCGTTAAAATGTCATCGATTCTTGTAGACAAGTTTTCAAGTTCAGCAGTTTTCATGGTAAAGCTAGTAGCGAGACGAAATACCTAAAAAAAAGAATAAAGATAAAAGGTAAAATTGAAGAGTGGAATAGATATGTGGGCTAAGTGTAGTGGCGAATTATCCATTAGGCACAATATGCCATGGCCTAGAGACCCAATGATTGGGGGGGGGGGGGGATTGATTCCCATGCAAATATCTGCTAAACGTGAAAAATAAGGAAAAATAAAAATAAGTAATTACAGCTTGTCAAATATAGCTTGGCCTATGAGTTAGCTCCGCCCATTAATGCGCAGTGGATCGACTGCATCGGTGGGGTAGGTACAGCCCGTAACAAAAGTGCATGCTTTTTTTAATTCATTTATCTTGTAACTGTCGTGACGTGCATTTCAGTATGAAGTTCGAGTCTAAGGTAAAAGACAATGTGTTATCTGGGTAAAGTCGTGAAATTTTGTCAAGTATTATTCATTTTATGCGCCAAGAATCTGACGCGAATAAACCCATCAAGTATTTTTAAAGACAGTTCAAGAGCGTGTTTCAATTGCTAATTGCTGTTCATTTTCAACCCATAAAAAAATAGAAGGAAATCGAGCGTCAAAACCGAATTGGACGGTTGTGATGAAGGAATCTTTGGACCATATATATTGTCAACTTTAAAGTGACTGAAGAAAATTGCCAACCATGCGTAAAATTCTCAAAAATTTAAAGACCACTACAATTACACCGGTTCTCTTGAGAGTCTAAGGAAAATTATGAAAAAAATGGGATTTAGGTGGCGAAAAACCAAGGTTGGCAGGATATATATCCGTGATAAATATCATGATATATATCTTGATAAATATCATGATATTTATGCGACGATATTTATCCTGATATATATCAATATTTTTTTTCGTAAAATTCTATTCATCAGTATAAAAATATGGCCCCGCTGCCGCTGAGCCGGCAATAGCGTATTATTCTGCTTACGAGGCGGTGATTCCCCAAATATTTTAGATCATCGCTTTTTGTGAAAGAGGCTCCGTAATAACCAAAAGGAAGAAGCATTTGAATATTTATCCAAAATTAATCCGGAGTTTGTTCCGTTTGCGATTAAAGTTATGGCATAAGAAAAACCATTTCCCAAGTACCTATTTGGCGCTCATTTCAAAAGCACACATCCGCTGCTCTGGTGGAAATCAGTAGCTGTTCATGAATCGGATTGGCCCGAAAAATGCACGTTTGTAAAGTTGTGTGACCAATTATTTACAGCCGTTGCTAGTACTGCAGGACTGGAAAGACAATTTTCAACATATGGATTGGTCCAGTCAAAACTGCGAAACAAGCTTGGGACTGAAAAAGCTGAAAAACTAGTATTCTTGTTTAAATATTTGCGCAACAGAGAGGATTTAAAGAAATAACATGATCTTAATTGGGTTTGGCTGGAGCGACAGGAACAATTAGAAAATCCCTCTACAAATGACAATGAAGATTCATCAGATTCGGATCAACCATTAGCCAGACTGATTTCATCCTAAACTTACTTGTTACCACTGTTACCAGTCAGCCTTTTTTACTCGTTTTATATCAGAAATATTATTTTAGTTGTTTTCTTTTGGCTGTTGTTCTGTTCTCAATTTTTGTTTTAAGTTGAACCATAGTTAAAAGCAAAAATATATGATGTGTTCACATTCATAAATTTGTATTTTTTACCTACATTTTACATTCCTAACATAAGAGTACTAAAAAAACTTGTTATTGTGATAGCAACTATCATTGAATAGAATTGAAATACAAATTTACAGGTTTATAACATGTTTATATTAAATTAAGTGATTTTGAATTTTTAAAATATATCTTTACAGAAAACAGATGAAATAATTTAAAAATAATTAAAAATATAAATAAATATCCAAATTTGGATATATATCGGATATATATCGATATATATCGGATATTTGGATATTTATATAAATATCATGATATTTGCCAACCCTGCGAAAAACAAAAACTAACCGCCAGCTATTGATGGAAAATCGCGAATGAAATAAATTACCTACTCTACCAACAAAAAGTGGGTTCAAGAGAAACTTATTCATAACCTGCCTGTAAAGAGCGTTCTTGTTATCGATAACGCTCCCATCACAACATGCAAACAGAAAAATTTCCCAATTTCAGTTACAGAAGGGAGGAAATAAGGCATGGTTAAGATGACGTGGGACCACCGTTACCGACGACTTGTTAAAAGTGGATTTATACAGTTTAATTAAAATGAGAAAATCGTTGGATAAAACATAAATGAGAAAAAATCCTGGAAGAACATGGACATAATGTTTTGAGATTAACTCCATACCATCCGGATTTCAATCCAATTGAACTTGTTTGGGACTCTCTAAAAGAGTTTGTTGCCAACAGAAATATTGATTTTAATTTTAATAATGTACGGGCCCGGCCCGTGAAATTTTAAAGTTGTATATCTCTATTGCTACTTATGGGACCCACGCCAAGTTCAGGTTTTTTAATAGAGAGCCTACTAAGAATGTTTTGGTAAGAAAAAAAATATTTTGTAATTTACGAAAAAAAGTTGAATTTATGGGTAAAAATTAGTACGCTTAGGTATTTTATTTATTATTTTTTCTAAACAAATTTTACATCATTTTGTGTACAATTTTTAAATTTTAAGGGAAAAAATGTGTTAGTAGAAAGTTAAAGTCGTTTGAATTTTTTTAAATTATATTTTAGGTTTAAAAAATTCAACTAATTAACTAATTAAACTAATTCATGCTAAATCAATAACTAGGAAGGTTAATCTTATTTAAACGAAACCAAATATTATAAAGCAATTGTATAATTAAATTTTTGTCGCTGACAGTACTTTAAACCAAAGCAGAAACTGCTTAATATTACCATTTCTGTTATGCTAATTCTATTTCACTTCCTCGTCCGCGCAATTATGGAATTTTTCAGAGGCAAAACTATATTTGACAAGCTGTACATACATCATTTATATAAATTTAGGATCAAGAATCCGACTTCAAAGCTTATAACTTTGGTGTAAAAGTTACTTAAATTTAACCACGAACTTACTAGTAAGCTCAAAATTCAATAGGGATAAAATATTATTTCATCGTTTTCAGTAATTTTTCGAAGTCGGCTTATTAAAAAAAATTCTAAGCAGCTACAAAACGTTAGTAAGACGTTCCGTAACTTCAGCGTTACTTAAGAGGTGATACTTTCCATCTCAAAATTTAGACAAAAAATTATTATATACCTGAATAAATTCCGCTGGTAAATCTGAAGTCTTCATATGTCTCCTTTGAGTCTGATTTAAAGGCAGTACTATGTGCAACCCTTTTTTGTTATTATTTGCTAAAGTAAGCGCTAAGTCGTACTTTTCTCCCAATCTTCTGACATACTCTTAAAAAAATATACACATACGATAATATTACCTCTTACTATGATAATTAATTATTATGAAAACTGACAATTTCCTAAGCAAAAAGTTCATTTAGGTAAAAAAATCTAAAATATCGGGTGTTATGAAAATCGCGCTTAAAATGTTATGAAAACCGAGCTTAAAATATAAACTTCGTAAAAGTTCTGCTTTCGGCGAGGCTTCTAAATTTGACCGCATCAAATAAAAACAGTAGAAGCGCCTTGCATTCATTTATTACTTATTTTTTGCTAGGAGTAGTAAAGGTTGATGCTCCCTGAGTCTCTTTAATATAAGTTGATGCTTCCTGATTCTCCCGAGTGACTCGCAGGTGTGCTATTGGGGTAATGACCTTGAACGTGCACGTGTGCTATTGTTATTTGGCCTTGATATGCGCAGGTGTTATTCCAAAGTCTTTTGTCGAAGTGGCCGTTGACTTTTAGTTCGTAATATTGGGGTGTTTGAGAGCACATGTTTATTTGTTTGTTGATAGCCAGGTGTACGATGCTCCCTTCAGGGTCGCCTTATTGTGATGCATTTTCAATGCAAAGCAAGCAGGTGGTTAGACGCAGTTGTGCGACACGATTTGGCCTTTAAATATTTGACATAGAACAACGACCAGCTGTTGAGATACTCCCGCCCGCCCTTCCCCGGCCCTCATGTAGCACAATCCGACGTCACAATCGATACACTTGGTTTAGCTTTTTGATGCATGCATAGGACAGATGTTTATTTTTGATTTGAAAATGCAGTGCTGTTTCAGGAATTTGTGGAGGCGAGCTTTTATAATGGGAAATCAATAGAGTCCACCTGTTGGGTAACTGCTATTTTGAAGTAAAAGTTGAAACTCAAACCTTTTCTATTTTAATGGGTTTAATTTTATAATGTACAATTTAATTAAAATTTATTTTATTATTGTCACCTGTTTTAATTTTATATTTACTTTTACTGCAGGCAATACCACATATTTTAAAGTGTTTTTTAATCAAAGTAAGCAATTAAAACGATTTTATTCGTGTTTACCACAAAAGTTTTCTTTTGTGACGAAAAATAGCGGTTACACAACGGGCGGACTCCATTGATTTCCCATTCCCATTGATTTTCCATAGATAAAAATACCTGTTCTGCAAAATTATTTCATACCATTTTATTATTGAATACATGGTCTCAAACTTTTTGGTGGAACTACACTGCGTTTTTCTATGTCGCATTAAAAGACAGAAGGGGTCTCACATTATTAGAATGGAGTCGACCTGTTGTGTAACCACTATTTTGAAGTAAAGGTTGAAACTCAAACCATTTCCTATTTAATATGTGCAGTTAAGTTGTAGTTTAAAAGTTGCATTAAATAAAACGTATAAAAATTCCTTAATACTAGACATTTGACTGCTAATTGGTTGGAATATATTTAATTAACCCGCACATCATAGGGTTTTACAATTTAAATTTTTAGCTTCAATTCTATTAGAGGTAAAGATATAGGACTTGCGACGAAAAATAGCGGTTACACAACAGGCGGACTCTATTGATTTCCCACAAAATCTTGTAGCTAATACATTGTTTAGAAACATAACAGAAAGAGTCATGTATGTAGCCATAGATAAAAATATTTTGGAAAATTATTTCATTGTTTCAAGGTCACCTTATTGTGATGCATTTTCAATGCAAAGCAAGTTGGTGGTTAGACGCAGCTATGCGACATGATGTGTCCTTTAAATATTTGACATAGAACAACGACCAGCTGTTGAGATACTCCCGCCCGCCCTTCCCCGCTCCTCATGCACTTCATGATCGATAAACTTTGTTTAGCTTTCTATACATGCATAAGGCAGATGTTTATTTTTGATTTAAAAATGCTGTGCTGTGTAAGGAATTTGTCGAGGCGAGCTTTCATAATGGGAAATCAATAGAGAGTCCACCTGCTGTGTAACCGCTATTTTGAAGTAAAAGTTGACACTCGGACCTTTTCTATTTAATGGGTTTAATTTTATAATGTACAGAAACTCAAACCATTTCCATTTTAATATGTGCTGTTAAGTTATAGTTTAAAAGTTGCATTAAATAAAATATATAAAAATTACTTAGTACTAGACACTTGACTGCTAATTGGTTGGAATATATTTAATTAACCCGCACATCATAGGGTTTTACAATTTAAATTTTTAACTTCAATTCTATTAGAGGTAAAGATATAGGACTTGAGACGAAAAATAGCGGTTACACAACAAGCAGACTCTATTGATTTCCCGCAAATCTTGTATCTAATACATTGTTTAGAAACATAACAGAAAGTCATGTATGTAGCCATAGATAAAACTATTTTAGAGAATAATTTCATACCATTTTAATATTAGATACATGGTCTCAAACTTTTGGTAGAACTATGCTATGAGGTTTTCTATATCGCATTAAAAGGCAGAAAGAGTAGCACATTTATTAGAAATATTTAATACTTACACAAGTACGTAGAGTTAAGTTATGGTTTAAAAGTTGCATAAAATAAAACACAAAAATACTTAATACTAAACACTTGACTGCTAATTGATTGGAATATATTTAATTAACCCGCGCATCATAGGGTTTTAACTATTCAATTTTTAACTCGAATTCTATTAGAAGTAAATATATAGGACGTGATATTTTTGTTTGAAGTATTAAAAAGATCTTGTATACAATTATGCACAGTTATTGTTATTTTTCTTCACAGCTAGGAAGTAAACTGCTACAAATATGAGCAAATCCTACAGCTAGAACTGGGGTGTGTTGAGGTGTGTTGATATCCTGGCTGACCCATCACGGATAATGATACCTAAAAATACAAAAAAGTTACTCTTTGACCCTGTCACTCAGCGGTACGCAGTGAAATTTCAAAGTTGTATATCTCTGTTCCTACTACAGGAACCACACCAAATTTAGGGGATTTAATGGTGAGCCCACTGGGATTTCTTTTGGTAAAGAAAGAAACATTTTGTAATTTGCGAAAAATTTGAATTTTTGCTCTGACTACCCTGGGAAAAAGAGTGCGTTTAGGTATTTTATTTGTTACTTTTTCTAAACAAATTTCATGTGTTTTTATCTCTATGTTGTACTATGTACTATGTTATTGTATCACATTTTTTGTTTGTTCCGTTTCTTCTGGGTTTGTACGCTGTTCCTTTAGGGATTATGTAATGTATGGTATCCGTTAGTGCTCCGTTATAAAAAATGTTTATATTTGAAAACGGCAAACGTCTGAATGAATAATTTATTCATTCAGACGTCGTATGAGTAACGTTATTATCCGACGCACACAGATGTGGTTTTCTGAGGAATAGACCTATACGATCTAGTAAAAATTGGAAATATATAAATATTATATCCAAGTTATTTCCACCCAAAAGGAAATATAAGAAACCAGACGTGAAGAGTACATATTATAATCAACTAAGATGGATGCAACGTTAATACACCATACAAAAAGAAGATTGAAATTATTAATATGTAGTAAACGTTTGTTTTAAAAAAGTGTAATTTTCAATATGTGATATTGAAATATTTGTTAATTATTATTATTAATTAAGTCTATTAAATGATATTTTTACAATGGATCTGAGTTTTTAGCCCTATGTTGACAAACAGTTTAATTTTCCTCACAAATATCGTTAAGTTCGTGCTTCAATAAGCTTTCATTTGATACCATATAAGATGTTCTTGAATTTTTTTTCATTCCCCAAATTTTGTCCCGAAATTAACCCCCAGAATAAAATTTAAGAACTATATTAAAAATACATCATATATATTGTTAAATTCATGCTTCAGTAAGCTTTCATTTGATACCCTACACCCATCTGCCGCACTACCCGCCACCAACAACACCAACGCAGTATCGCATCGCGTATGCGCGGAGCTGAGTGGGTCTAATTAAAAATTTTGAAAAACGTATAAGGACGAAAGTTGTTCCTTACATCTGAGAAATATTTTTGTTCAAAGTTTTTTCTCTAAACCAATGGTCTCCAGTTATAAGGAAACAAACAGTTAAAATTACCGCGCTAGAATTTTTTAATCCTGATAATTTTCCCATAATCTGAACAATCCTTCTGGTAATAAGGGTGGGAGCTGTTGTATATCTCTGTTCCTACTACAGGAACCGTGAGAATTTGGGAGTTTTACTGGTGAGCATACTGGGAATTTTTTTGGTAAAGAAAGAAACATTTTATAATTTGCGAAAAAGTTGAATTTTGCTCTATCTACCCTGGGAAAAAATGAGCTCGTCTAGGTATTTTATTTATTGTCGAAAACCCTTTTCTCTAAAACCAGTGGTTCAGCAGTTTTAAGGAAACAAACTTTTTTAAAATTTTATCTCTGCTAAATTTCAAATTTTTACGTCGTATAAGATAAAATCCTGTGACAGACAGACGGACGGCCGGATTGATGGACTTACGAGAAACGATACTCTTTGGTACTGTCAGTAATTAATTTAAAAATGTAAAACAGTGTTTAGGAATAACTTTGTACCAAGTAAAACCAAAAATTTGCCGTGTTCCAAACAATTTATGGGTCCTCCACCATATTGTCAAAAAAAAGATTGAAAAACTCATCCAATCATAAAAACTCTAAATAATATTATTACCTGAACCAACGCCATATTTTTCTTCACAGCTGTCAAGATGAGCAAGCAGTCAAAAAAAAAACATTAGCAAATTCTTTAACTAGTTAACCTTGTGAGTGTATTCTCCTATCAAACCCATCATGGATAACCATACCTAAAAATACAAAAAAGTTACTCATTGACACTTAAATTGTTTATACCAATTGACCGCGCTAGAATTTTTTAATCCTGGTAATTTTCCCGCAATCTAAACCTAATTCCAAATGTTCATGATTTTTTCAGATTTTTCTGAGGAATCCTTCTGATAAAAAGGGCGGGAGATAGCAATTTTTAGCGTTTTTCCCGAAAAATGTTAAAAAAATACATTAAAATAAAATACATCATATATATATCATTGAATTCGAGCTTCAATAAGCTTTCATTTGATACCCTACACATGATGCTCTCGAATTTTTTCTTTTCCCAATTTACCTCTGAAATTAACCCCCAGAATCAAATTAAAAACTGCATTAAAAATATATCATATATATCGTTGAACTCGTGCTTCAATAAGCTTTCATTTGATACCCTACACGACGCTATTGAATTTTTTTTTCATTTCCCAATTTTTGCCCCGAAATTAACTCCCAGAATTAAATTAAAAAACTACATTAAAAATAAATCATGTATATTGTTAAATTCGTGCTTCAATATGCTTTCATTTGATACCCTACACCTATCTGCGGCACTACCCGCCGCCAACAGCATCGCGTATGCGCGGAGCTGAATGGGCCAAATTAAAAATTTTAAAAAACGTATAAGGACAAAAGTTGTTCCTTACATCTTGAGAAATATTTCTTGTTGAAAAATTTTTCTCTAAACCAATGGTTCAGCAGTGAATGAACAGTTAAAATGACAGCGCTAGAATTTTTTAATCCTGAAAATTTACCCGCAATCTAAACCTAATTTTCAATGTTCACGATTTTTTTCAGATTTTTCCAAGCAATTCTCCTGGTAATAAGGGTGGGATGGACTTACGAGAAACGTTACTCTTTGGCACTGTCAGTAATTAATTTAAAAATGTAGAACAGTGTTTAGAAATAACTTTGTACCAGGTAAAACAAAAAATTTGCCGTTTTCCAAACAATTTATGTGTCTTGCACCGTATTGTCAAAAAAAAAATGAAAGACTCATCCATTCAAAAAACTCTAAATAATATTATTACCTTAACCTGCGCCATTTTTTTCTTCACAGCTGTCAGGATGTCAACCGTTACAAACTTGAGCAAATTCTGTAGCTAGGAAAACTTGTTCTCCTATCAAACCCATCATGTATACCGATACCTAAAAAATATAAAAAAAAGTTAGTCTTTGACACTTAAACTTTTTATGACAATTGACCGCGCTAGAATTTTTTAATCCTGGTAATTTTCCCGCAATCTAAACCTAATTCCAAATGTTAATGATTTTTTCAGATTTTTCTGAATAATCCTTCTGATAAAAAGGGAGAGAGATGGCAATTTTTAGAGTTTTCTCGAAAAATGTTAAAAAAAATTCATTAAAATAAAATACATCCTATATATCGTTGAATTCGTGCTTCAATAAGCTTTCATTTGATACCCTACACGATGTTCTTGAATTTTTTTTCTTTGCCCAATTTACCCCAGGAATCAAATTAAAAACTGCATTAAAAAATACGTCATATATATCGTTGAACTCGTGCTTCAATAAGCTTTCATTTGATACCCTACACGACGCTATGGAAATTTTTTTTTCATTTCCCCATTTTTGCCTCGAAATTAACCCCTAGAGTAAAATTTAAAAAATGCATTAAAAATACATCATATACATATATCGTCGAACTCGTGCTTCAATAAGCGTTCATTTGATACCCTACACAATGATCTTGAAAACAGCAGGTATTTTTCATTTTCCAATTTACCCCCGCCACAAAATTAATCCCCAGAATCAAATTAAAAAACTGCATTAAAAATAATAATAATAATAATAATAATAATAATAATAATAATAATAATAATAATATTCTTTATTTCAAATTTGTTACAATAACAAAATACTACATTAAAAATACATCATATAAATCGTTAAATTCATGCTTCAATAAGCTTTCATTTAATACCCTACAAGATGCCATTGAAAAAAAACTTTTTTCCCCCAATTTATCTCCATAAATTAACCCCAAAATCAAATTAAAAAATATATCCTATATATCGTTAAATTCGTGCTTCAATAAGCTTTCACTTGATACCCTACACGATGTTGTTAAAACATTTTTTTTATTTCCCAATTTACCCCTACGAAATTAATCCCCAGAATTAAATTAAAAAACTACGTTAAAAAAAATACATCACATATATCGTTGAAGTCGTGCTTCAATAAGCTTTCATTTGGTACGCTACACGACGCTATTGAATTTTGTTTTCATTTTCCAATTTATCCCACGAAATTAACACCCCAAAATCAAATTTAAAAAATACATCATATACTATATCGTTGAATTCGTCATACCAAAAGCTACATTTCCATACTGGCTCGGCTCTATCTACATTTTGAAATATTCTTTAGACATAATGTGGTGTTGAAATGAAGAAAATATAAAAGTCTGTCAAGTGCAAGCTATACTTGCACAATTAGTGTTCGGTGCCATTAACCCCCCACATAACTTGAGCAAATCTCGGCCGCCCGATCTCCGCCCATCTACCGCGCCAGTGTTTATAAATAACTTTATGCCAAGTAAAACAAAAAATTTGTCGTTTTCCAAACAATTTATGGGTCCTCCACCATATTGTCAAAAAAATAAATTGAAAAACGCATCCATTCATAAAAATTCTAAATATTATTACCTTAACCAACGCCATTTTTTCTTCAGAGCTGTCAGGATGAGCAAGCAGTCAAACATGGGCAAATTCTGTAACTAGGAAAACTTGTGACTGTATTCTCCTATCAAACCCGTCATGGATATAACCATACCTAAAAAATAAAAAGAAAGTTACTCTTTGACAATTTTTTATGACAATTGACCGAGCTAGAATTTTTTAATCATGGTAATTTTCCCGCAATCTAAACCTAATTCTCAATGTTCACGATTCTTAGGCTTTTCTTCGGCGGTATGCAGTAAAATTTCAAATTTGTATATCTGTGTTCCTACTGCAGGAACCGTACCAAATTTGAGGGCTTTAATGGTGAGCCCACTGGGAATGTTTTGGTAAAGAAAAAATATAATAAGTAATTTGTGAAAAAGTTGAATTTTTGCTCTGCCTAACCTGGGAAAAATGAGCGCGTTTAGGTATTTTATTTATTTATTATTTTTTAAACAAATTTTATGTCATTTTGTCGAGAATCTTTAAGGTTGTTCAGGTAAAAATACATAATAATGGGACGACACTAAGAAGAAACGTTTAAAAAGATATTTAAAAAACCGGTCAAGTGAAAGCAATACTTACACATTTATTAGTGTTCCGTGCCATACACCCCACTTAAATTGTAATTATTAATAGTACTACACTTGCCTTTCTGTAGAGCCAAATTAGAAATTTTAAAAAACGTGTAAAGGACACAAGTTGTTCCTCACCGTCGCACACGGGTTAATTTTCTACCTAACACAGGCATAAAACTTCCCAAACTTTTAGACGTAATTAAAAGCTTAGGTACCTGGGCGTACTAAAGCAACCCTAGAAAGTTGGAGTAATTCAAATTGTTTAAGTGGCACTGCTAGAATTTTTGTCATGTCACTTTGAATAAATAGACGCATATGCGTTCTTATCATACATACAAACTACAAGTGCTCTTTTTCTCGCTATCTATGTACCTATGATGTAATCACATAATGTGTCTCCCTCTCCCAAAGTTATACAATTTCTCCATCAAGGAATTTTTCTTTAGGAAACATTATTTACCACACAGTGGTAAACTACAATTATTCACAGAGGAAAATGAAAACAAAATGGCGGCCCGCTAGCTAGACGCTATGGGTAACGCGTGGCTGGTGATATTTTTGGGGTTTTTCTTTTTGAACCAAGTTTATTAGTTTTAATGGTTTTATTCAATTTTTAAAAACACTTGTACAGATTTTAATATCAGGTTACTAATTTTGTTAATGAAGAAATTGTTTTAAATATCAATAGTATCGCCATAGACTAAATAATACATAGACGAACACTGGCGTGTAACAAAAATGGACCAAAAAGCATGAGACATTGACACATTGAGACATTTTGAGGGTTTACTGGTTTATGGCTTAGAAATTTGCTTGTCCACAATTATATATCCATGCGTTTATATGTACTATATAGATATATAATGGTGAACAAACAAATTCCTAAACCATAAGCCAGTAAATTCACATAAATGTTTCAATGGATGCCCGGTTTCGGTCCTATTTCGGTGTATTCGAGGAATTGTCTATATTCTTTATAGTCTCTGGTATCGCGATATTTTTAAAGAAGTTTTTAAGTTGATTTAACACATAAAAATAATATCATCTCAAACGCTGTCAAGTCAAGTGTTATGCCGCCATTTTCACATGAAGGTTTATGTATACTGTGCGTCCTGGCTGCATCTGTCCACGTGAAATATGTGTTTTTTGATAAATGAAACCCTAATGTTTGCCAGGTTACCTCCTTACCGTATCTAATGCATAACTGTAAGAACAAATCATTTAAAAAGTAAAATGTTACAAAAAAAGGTGATACATAGGTTATATGCTCCATAGAGTGTTTGGAATTTTCAACGCAAAATTCTAATACTTTTAACATTTAACCTGTTAAACGATTTTTATGTACCCATTTTATTAAAGAAGAGGCTCAAAACCTTAATATCAATGCATAACAAATTTTACCTTTATATGTTAAATAATGTCCAGCAATGCGCTATAACTATATAATATTTAAAGGCATTTTATACACCAAAAATATTGACATGCTGAGGGTGAAGAATTTATTTTTATAACAGCACTTACCTATGTATAAACTAAAAAATGCAAGCAGATTTTTGAACCCGAAGAACAGACGCACAGTAGTACATTATCGTGAAAATCTGATTTCTAAAATGAAGCACGCTGGAATTTTAAAACCACGTTGAACCTTTACAGCACATTTAGGTAGGTAGGTAGGTACCTGAAAAATATTTGTATTTGTTTAACAGTGTTGCCGCAGTTACTACAGTAGAAACGAGCAAATATTATCTCTAACAATTTATCGCAAAATCTTTATTTAAAAAAAAAATAAAAATATTAATTTTAATTAAATTTCATCTTCATCGATCCGAGTGTAGCAAAACATGTGTCGCGGACTGTTTTAACCTAAAATGCACGTGAATGGACAACATTTCGGCAGCCTTGCGACGTGATTAGAAGCACAGATATAGATATTTTATTTATTGACTAAGTTTTTTTAATTTGGTGTTTTTCCCATCGTTTGGTAACAAGTTAGAGTGGACAATGTAATTCAAGCATCCCCTCTAATACCTACAAAAGCTCGTAAGCGAACGAAACGAATCAAAAGCGGCAATATCCAAGTGTTTGAAGCAAAACCGGCAATTTTCTATTTTTCAGGAGACATAATTTTCTTGCAAAACGTTAAAACCCGTTTATACCTTGCGGCTTTTTATAATTTATATTTATTCTAGCATTCAAATTTTAATAGCTAAATACTTTACCAATATTAGAATATTTAGTGTTTTCTTATTACAAGAGTAATCTGGATTCTAAAATAAATATTCAAAACAATGGGAAAAACACAAATTAAAAAAACTTAGTCAATAAATAAAATATCTATATCTGTGCTTCTAATCACGTCGCAAGGCTGCCGAAATGTTGTCCATTCACGTGCATTTTAGGTTAAAACAGTCCGCGACACATGTTTTGCTACACTCGGATCGATGAAGATGAAATTTAATTAAAATTAATATTTTTATTTTTTTTTAAATAAAGATTTTGCGATAAATTGTTAGAGATAATATTTGCTCGTTTCTACTGTAGTAACTGCGGCAACACTGTTAAACAAATACAAATATTTTTCAGGTACCTACCTACCTACCTAAATGTGCTGTAAAGGTTCAACGTGGTTTTAAAATTCCAGCGTGCTTCATTTTAGAAATCAGATTTTCACGATAATGTACTACTGTGCGTCTGTTCTTCGCGTTCAAAAATCTGCTTGCATTTTTTAGTTTATACATAGGTAAGTGCTGTTATAAAAATAAATTCTTCACCCTCAGCATGTCAATATTTTTGGTGTATAAAATGCCTTTAAATATTATATAGTTATAGCGCATTGCTGGACATTATTTAACATATAAAGGTAAAATTTGTTATGCATTGATATTAAGGTTTTGAGCCTCTTCTTTAATAAAATGGGTACATAAAAATCGTTTAACAGGTTAAATGTTAAAAGTATTAGAATTTTGCGTTGAAAATTCCAAACACTCTATGGAGCATATAACCTATGTATCACCTTTTTTTGTAACATTTTACTTTTTAAATGATTTGTTCTTACAGTTATGCATTAGATACGGTAAGGAGGTAACCTGGCAAACATTAGGGTTTCATTTATCAAAAAACACATATTTCACGTGGACAGATGCAGCCAGGACGCACAGTATACATAAACCTTCATGTGAAAATGGCGGCATAACACTTGACTTGACAGCGTTTGAGATGATATTATTTTTATGTGTTAAATCAACTTAAAAACTTCTTTAAAAATATCGCGATACCAGAGACTATAAAGAATATAGACAATTCCTCGAATACACCGAAATAGGACCGAAACCGGGCATCCATTGAAACATTTATGTGAATTTACTGGCTTATGGTTTAGGAATTTGTTTGTTCACCATTATATATCTATATAGTACATATAAACGCATGGATATATAATTGTGGACAAGCAAATTTCTAAGCCATAAACCAGTAAACCCTCAAAATGTCTCAATGTGTCAATGTCTCATGCTTTTTGGTCCATTTTTGTTACACGCCAGTGTTCGTCTATGTATTATTTAGTCTATGGCGATACTATTGATATTTAAAACAATTTCTTCATTAACAAAATTAGTAACCTGATATTAAAATCTGTACAAGTGTTTTTAAAAATTGAATAAAACCATTAAAACTAATAAACTTGGTTCAAAAAGAAAAACCCCAAAAATATCACCAGCCACGCGTTACCCATAGCGTCTAGCTAGCGGGCCGCCATTTTGTTTTCATTTTCCTCTGTGAATAATTGTAGTTTACCACTGTGTGGTAAATAATGTTTCCTAAAGAAAAATTCCTTGATGGAGAAATTGTATAACTTTGGGAGAGGGAGACACATTATGTGATTACATCATAGGTACATAGATAGCGAGAAAAAGAGCACTTGTAGTTTGTATGTATGATAAGAACGCATATGCGTCTATTTATTCAAAGTGACATGACAAAAATTCTAGCAGTGCCACTTAAACAATTTGAATTACTCCAACTTTCTAGGGTTGCTTTAGTACGCCCAGGTACCTAAGCTTTTAATTACGTCTAAAAGTTTGGGAAGTTTTATGCCTGTGTTAGGTAGAAAATTAACCCGTGTGCGACGGTGAGGAACAACTTGTGTCCTTTACACGTTTTTTAAAATTTCTAATTTGGCTCTACAGAAAGGCAAGTGTAGTACTATTAATAATTACAATTTAAGTGGGGTGTATGGCACGGAACACTAATAAATGTGTAAGTATTGCTTTCACTTGACCGGTTTTTTAAATATCTTTTTAAACGTTTCTTCTTAGTGTCGTCCCATTATTATGTATTTTTACCTGAACAACCTTAAAGATTCTCGACAAAATGACATAAAATTTGTTTAAAAAATAATAAATAAATAAAATACCTAAACGCGCTCATTTTTCCCAGGTTAGGCAGAGCAAAAATTCAACTTTTTCACAAATTACTTATTATGTTTTTTCTTTACCAAAACATTCCCAGTGGGCTCACCATTAAAGCCCTCAAATTTGGTACGGTTCCTGCAGTAGGAACACAGATATACAAATTTGAAATTTTACTGCATACCGCCGAAGAAAAGCCTAAGAATCGTGAACATTGAGAATTAGGTTTAGATTGCGGGAAAATTACCATGATTAAAAAATTCTAGCTCGGTCAATTGTCATAAAAAATTGTCAAAGAGTAACTTTCTTTTTATTTTTTAGGTATGGTTATATCCATGACGGGTTTGATAGGAGAATACAGTCACAAGTTTTCCTAGTTACAGAATTTGCCCATGTTTGACTGCTTGCTCATCCTGACAGCTCTGAAGAAAAAATGGCGTTGGTTAAGGTAATAATATTTAGAATTTTTATGAATGGATGCGTTTTTCAATTTATTTTTTTGACAATATGGTGGAGGACCCATAAATTGTTTGGAAAACGACAAATTTTTTGTTTTACTTGGCATAAAGTTATTTATAAACACTGGCGCGGTAGATGGGCGGAGATCGGGCGGCCGAGATTTGCTCAAGTTATGTGGGGGGTTAATGGCACCGAACACTAATTGTGCAAGTATAGCTTGCACTTGACAGACTTTTATATTTTCTTCATTTCAACACCACATTATGTCTAAAGAATATTTCAAAATGTAGATAGAGCCGAGCCAGTATGGAAATGTAGCTTTTGGTATGACGAATTCAACGATATAGTATATGATGTATTTTTTAAATTTGATTTTGGGGTGTTAATTTCGTGGGATAAATTGGAAAATGAAAACAAAATTCAATAGCGTCGTGTAGCGTACCAAATGAAAGCTTATTGAAGCACGACTTCAACGATATATGTGATGTATTTTTTTTAACGTAGTTTTTTAATTTAATTCTGGGGATTAATTTCGTAGGGGTAAATTGGGAAATAAAAAAAATGTTTTAACAACATCGTGTAGGGTATCAAGTGAAAGCTTATTGAAGCACGAATTTAACGATATATAGGATATATTTTTTAATTTGATTTTGGGGTTAATTTATGGAGATAAATTGGGGGAAAAAAGTTTTTTTTCAATGGCATCTTGTAGGGTATTAAATGAAAGCTTATTGAAGCATGAATTTAACGATTTATATGATGTATTTTTAATGTAGTATTTTGTTATTGTAACAAATTTGAAATAAAGAATATTATTATTATTATTATTATTATTATTATTATTATTATTATTATTATTATTTTTAATGCAGTTTTTTAATTTGATTCTGGGGATTAATTTTGTGGCGGGGGTAAATTGGAAAATGAAAAATACCTGCTGTTTTCAAGATCATTGTGTAGGGTATCAAATGAACGCTTATTGAAGCACGAGTTCGACGATATATGTATATGATGTATTTTTAATGCATTTTTTAAATTTTACTCTAGGGGTTAATTTCGAGGCAAAAATGGGGAAATGAAAAAAAAATTTCCATAGCGTCGTGTAGGGTATCAAATGAAAGCTTATTGAAGCACGAGTTCAACGATATATATGACGTATTTTTTAATGCAGTTTTTAATTTGATTCCTGGGGTAAATTGGGCAAAGAAAAAAAATTCAAGAACATCGTGTAGGGTATCAAATGAAAGCTTATTGAAGCACGAATTCAACGATATATAGGATGTATTTTATTTTAATGAATTTTTTTTAACATTTTTCGAGAAAACTCTAAAAATTGCCATCTCTCTCCCTTTTTATCAGAAGGATTATTCAGAAAAATCTGAAAAAATCATTAACATTTGGAATTAGGTTTAGATTGCGGGAAAATTACCAGGATTAAAAAATTCTAGCGCGGTCAATTGTCATAAAAAGTTTAAGTGTCAAAGACTAACTTTTTTTTATATTTTTTAGGTATCGGTATACATGATGGGTTTGATAGGAGAACAAGTTTTCCTAGCTACAGAATTTGCTCAAGTTTGTAACGGTTGACATCCTGACAGCTGTGAAGAAAAAAATGGCGCAGGTTAAGGTAATAATATTATTTAGAGTTTTTTGAATGGATGAGTCTTTCATTTTTTTTTTGACAATACGGTGCAAGACACATAAATTGTTTGGAAAACGGCAAATTTTTTGTTTTACCTGGTACAAAGTTATTTCTAAACACTGTTCTACATTTTTAAATTAATTACTGACAGTGCCAAAGAGTAACGTTTCTCGTAAGTCCATCCCACCCTTATTACCAGGAGAATTGCTTGGAAAAATCTGAAAAAAATCGTGAACATTGAAAATTAGGTTTAGATTGCGGGTAAATTTTCAGGATTAAAAAATTCTAGCGCTGTCATTTTAACTGTTCATTCACTGCTGAACCATTGGTTTAGAGAAAAATTTTTCAACAAGAAATATTTCTCAAGATGTAAGGAACAACTTTTGTCCTTATACGTTTTTTAAAATTTTTAATTTGGCCCATTCAGCTCCGCGCATACGCGATGCTGTTGGCGGCGGGTAGTGCCGCAGATAGGTGTAGGGTATCAAATGAAAGCATATTGAAGCACGAATTTAACAATATACATGATTTATTTTTAATGTAGTTTTTTAATTTAATTCTGGGAGTTAATTTCGGGGCAAAAATTGGGAAATGAAAAAAAAATTCAATAGCGTCGTGTAGGGTATCAAATGAAAGCTTATTGAAGCACGAGTTCAACGATATATATGATATATTTTTAATGCAGTTTTTAATTTGATTCTGGGGGTTAATTTCAGAGGTAAATTGGGAAAAGAAAAAATTCGAGAGCATCATGTGTAGGGTATCAAATGAAAGCTTATTGAAGCTCGAATTCAATGATATATATATGATGTATTTTATTTTAATGTATTTTTTTAACATTTTTCGGGAAAAACGCTAAAAATTGCTATCTCCCGCCCTTTTTATCAGAAGGATTCCTCAGAAAAATCTGAAAAAATCATGAACATTTGGAATTAGGTTTAGATTGCGGGAAAATTACCAGGATTAAAAAATTCTAGCGCGGTCAATTGGTATAAACAATTTAAGTGTCAATGAGTAACTTTTTTGTATTTTTAGGTATGGTTATCCATGATGGGTTTGATAGGAGAATACACTCACAAGGTTAACTAGTTAAAGAATTTGCTAATGTTTTTTTTTTGACTGCTTGCTCATCTTGACAGCTGTGAAGAAAAATATGGCGTTGGTTCAGGTAATAATATTATTTAGAGTTTTTATGATTGGATGAGTTTTTCAATCTTTTTTTTGACAATATGGTGGAGGACCCATAAATTGTTTGGAACACGGCAAATTTTTGGTTTTACTTGGTACAAAGTTATTCCTAAACACTGTTTTACATTTTTAAATTAATTACTGACAGTACCAAAGAGTATCGTTTCTCGTAAGTCCATCAATCCGGCCGTCCGTCTGTCTGTCACAGGATTTTATCTTATACGACGTAAAAATTTGAAATTTAGCAGAGATAAAATTTTAAAAAAGTTTGTTTCCTTAAAACTGCTGAACCACTGGTTTTAGAGAAAAGGGTTTTCGACAATAAATAAAATACCTAGACGAGCTCATTTTTTCCCAGGGTAGATAGAGCAAAATTCAACTTTTTCGCAAATTATAAAATGTTTCTTTCTTTACCAAAAAAATTCCCAGTATGCTCACCAGTAAAACTCCCAAATTCTCACGGTTCCTGTAGTAGGAACAGAGATATACAACAGCTCCCACCCTTATTACCAGAAGGATTGTTCAGATTATGGGAAAATTATCAGGATTAAAAAATTCTAGCGCGGTAATTTTAACTGTTTGTTTCCTTATAACTGGAGACCATTGGTTTAGAGAAAAAACTTTGAACAAAAATATTTCTCAGATGTAAGGAACAACTTTCGTCCTTATACGTTTTTCAAAATTTTTAATTAGACCCACTCAGCTCCGCGCATACGCGATGCGATACTGCGTTGGTGTTGTTGGTGGCGGGTAGTGCGGCAGATGGGTGTAGGGTATCAAATGAAAGCTTACTGAAGCATGAATTTAACAATATATATGATGTATTTTTAATATAGTTCTTAAATTTTATTCTGGGGGTTAATTTCGGGACAAAATTTGGGGAATGAAAAAAAATTCAAGAACATCTTATATGGTATCAAATGAAAGCTTATTGAAGCACGAACTTAACGATATTTGTGAGGAAAATTAAACTGTTTGTCAACATAGGGCTAAAAACTCAGATCCATTGTAAAAATATCATTTAATAGACTTAATTAATAATAATAATTAACAAATATTTCAATATCACATATTGAAAATTACACTTTTTTAAAACAAACGTTTACTACATATTAATAATTTCAATCTTCTTTTTGTATGGTGTATTAACGTTGCATCCATCTTAGTTGATTATAATATGTACTCTTCACGTCTGGTTTCTTATATTTCCTTTTGGGTGGAAATAACTTGGATATAATATTTATATATTTCCAATTTTTACTTGATCGTATAGGTCTATTCCTCAGAAAACCACATCTGTGTGCGTCGGATAATAACGTTACTCATACGACGTCTGAATGAATAAATTATTCATTCAGACGTTTGCCGTTTTCAAATATAAACATTTTTTATAACGGAGCACTAACGGATACCATACATTACATAATCCCTAAAGGAACAGCGTACAAACCCAGAAGAAACGGAACAAACAAAAAATGTGATACAATAACATAGTACATAGTACAACATAGAGATAAAAACACATGAAATTTGTTTAGAAAAAGTAACAAATAAAATACCTAAACGCACTCTTTTTTCCCAGGGTAGTCAGAGCAAAAATTCAAATTTTTCGCAAATTACAAAATGTTTCTTTCTTTACCAAAAGAAATCCCAGTGGGCTCACCATTAAATCCCCTAAATTTGGTGTGGTTCCTGTAGTAGGAACAGAGATATACAACTTTGAAATTTCACTGCGTACCGCTGAGTGACAGGGTCAAAGAGTAACTTTTTTGTATTTTTAGGTATCATTATCCGTGATGGGTCAGCCAGGATATCAACACACCTCAACACACCCCAGTTCTAGCTGTAGGATTTGCTCATATTTGTAGCAGTTTACTTCCTAGCTGTGAAGAAAAATAACAATAACTGTGCATAATTGTATACAAGATCTTTTTAATACTTCAAACAAAAATATCACGTCCTATATATTTACTTCTAATAGAATTCGAGTTAAAAATTGAATAGTTAAAACCCTATGATGCGCGGGTTAATTAAATATATTCCAATCAATTAGCAGTCAAGTGTTTAGTATTAAGTATTTTTGTGTTTTATTTTATGCAACTTTTAAACCATAACTTAACTCTACGTACTTGTGTAAGTATTAAATATTTCTAATAAATGTGCTACTCTTTCTGCCTTTTAATGCGATATAGAAAACCTCATAGCATAGTTCTACCAAAAGTTTGAGACCATGTATCTAATATTAAAATGGTATGAAATTATTCTCTAAAATAGTTTTATCTATGGCTACATACATGACTTTCTGTTATGTTTCTAAACAATGTATTAGATACAAGATTTGCGGGAAATCAATAGAGTCTGCTTGTTGTGTAACCGCTATTTTTCGTCTCAAGTCCTATATCTTTACCTCTAATAGAATTGAAGTTAAAAATTTAAATTGTAAAACCCTATGATGTGCGGGTTAATTAAATATATTCCAACCAATTAGCAGTCAAGTGTCTAGTACTAAGTAATTTTTATATATTTTATTTAATGCAACTTTTAAACTATAACTTAACAGCACATATTAAAATGGAAATGGTTTGAGTTTCTGTACATTATAAAATTAAACCCATTAAATAGAAAAGGTCCGAGTGTCAACTTTTACTTCAAAATAGCGGTTACACAGCAGGTGGACTCTCTATTGATTTCCCATTATGAAAGCTCGCCTCGACAAATTCCTTACACAGCACAGCATTTTTAAATCAAAAATAAACATCTGCCTTATGCATGTATAGAAAGCTAAACAAAGTTTATCGATCATGAAGTGCATGAGGAGCGGGGAAGGGCGGGCGGGAGTATCTCAACAGCTGGTCGTTGTTCTATGTCAAATATTTAAAGGACACATCATGTCGCATAGCTGCGTCTAACCACCAACTTGCTTTGCATTGAAAATGCATCACAATAAGGTGACCTTGAAACAATGAAATAATTTTCCAAAATATTTTTATCTATGGCTACATACATGACTCTTTCTGTTATGTTTCTAAACAATGTATTAGCTACAAGATTTTGTGGGAAATCAATAGAGTCCGCCTGTTGTGTAACCGCTATTTTTCGTCGCAAGTCCTATATCTTTACCTCTAATAGAATTGAAGCTAAAAATTTAAATTGTAAAACCCTATGATGTGCGGGTTAATTAAATATATTCCAACCAATTAGCAGTCAAATGTCTAGTATTAAGGAATTTTTATACGTTTTATTTAATGCAACTTTTAAACTACAACTTAACTGCACATATTAAATAGGAAATGGTTTGAGTTTCAACCTTTACTTCAAAATAGTGGTTACACAACAGGTCGACTCCATTCTAATAATGTGAGACCCCTTCTGTCTTTTAATGCGACATAGAAAAACGCAGTGTAGTTCCACCAAAAAGTTTGAGACCATGTATTCAATAATAAAATGGTATGAAATAATTTTGCAGAACAGGTATTTTTATCTATGGAAAATCAATGGGAATGGGAAATCAATGGAGTCCGCCCGTTGTGTAACCGCTATTTTTCGTCACAAAAGAAAACTTTTGTGGTAAACACGAATAAAATCGTTTTAATTGCTTACTTTGATTAAAAAACACTTTAAAATATGTGGTATTGCCTGCAGTAAAAGTAAATATAAAATTAAAACAGGTGACAATAATAAAATAAATTTTAATTAAATTGTACATTATAAAATTAAACCCATTAAAATAGAAAAGGTTTGAGTTTCAACTTTTACTTCAAAATAGCAGTTACCCAACAGGTGGACTCTATTGATTTCCCATTATAAAAGCTCGCCTCCACAAATTCCTGAAACAGCACTGCATTTTCAAATCAAAAATAAACATCTGTCCTATGCATGCATCAAAAAGCTAAACCAAGTGTATCGATTGTGACGTCGGATTGTGCTACATGAGGGCCGGGGAAGGGCGGGCGGGAGTATCTCAACAGCTGGTCGTTGTTCTATGTCAAATATTTAAAGGCCAAATCGTGTCGCACAACTGCGTCTAACCACCTGCTTGCTTTGCATTGAAAATGCATCACAATAAGGCGACCCTGAAGGGAGCATCGTACACCTGGCTATCAACAAACAAATAAACATGTGCTCTCAAACACCCCAATATTACGAACTAAAAGTCAACGGCCACTTCGACAAAAGACTTTGGAATAACACCTGCGCATATCAAGGCCAAATAACAATAGCACACGTGCACGTTCAAGGTCATTACCCCAATAGCACACCTGCGAGTCACTCGGGAGAATCAGGAAGCATCAACTTATATTAAAGAGACTCAGGGAGCATCAACCTTTACTACTGCTAGGTTTCGACTTCCGATATTATTCACATAAAAAACGTTTTGTCACCATTATAACACTAAATTTTATTTTTGTACCGACATGTGTCTTTCGTGTCTTTGTCTTTGAAAACCACAAAATAAATCTTATCTCGGTCTTGCTTCCCTCTCTCTGGCTCCCGTCTCTTTTTTCTTGTTTCAATGCTGATTTTCAAACCGAAATCCTATTTTAGCGGTGTTCTCTTTCATCGTTTTGCTCTGATTATTTGACAGGCACGTGATCAGACGAACTGTTTACAACAATAAGTCATGTGCTTATCAAAAATTTCGAGAAAACCGATGAAAAAGATTAAACTGTTGATCGCCGCTATTACCTCGACGCAAATAATCCCTTTTTCCTATCTCTTATGCAACAATAATGAAAATGTGTTATTATGGGTTGCCTTTACGTTGTCACGAATGTCAAATAACCTCTTTAATTATATCTTGGCGTACACTACGAGAGTTGTGCTTTTTAATAAATAAATAAATTTTTATTTTTCCGTTTTTTTTTATTAACTGTCATACCTACTGTTTTGTTAGTGTTGTATAAAGTGTGTTCAGTTTAATGTACAACCTTTCCTAGAGCAAGTAAATTTTACAGAGATTTTCCTTTAAAAGTAACAAAAACATTAGTTTTTAATTAGTTTTGTTTTTCCTGACCGTTAATTGAATATAAATATTATATATATATATATATATATATATATATATATATATATATATATATATATATATATATATATATATATATATATATATATGTATATATATATATATATATATATATATATATATATATATATATATATATATATATATATATATATATATATATATATATATATATATATATATATATATATATATATTCCTCGTATTGCGATCATTAATTGGGACGACTAATTGAAAAAGGAGGACACTTTTTTGACGTTTCGGTTTATTATTATTATTTATTATTATTATTATATTTATTTTATACCATCGTCAGAAATTGTAGCTTAACTTATAATATTACATTTTGACTATCCGTTGTAAGCAATTACAAACTGAACTATTGCAGAGGTATCTTTAAACTGTTGTGAGTTGTAAATTCAAAGTTTTATTATTCGGTACAGGTACGATTGGAAATTCGTTCAGGTCTACGTTTTCATTTTTAAGATATTTATTTAAACTAATTTAAGTACTAAAACTACCCATCGAATAATTTCTTTATACAATTAAAAATCTTATGCTGCACTTTTGGAAAACCCCAGATATACAAATATTCCACATGCGGAGCCAAACTACCATTATAAGTCCCTCGTAACGACGGCTTTTACGACCGACGCATGTGGGCAGCGGCACGCTTGTGATCTCGGTACATCAACGTTCCGAAGGAGAGTGAGGCAACTTATATGTATTCTGTAAACTTTGGTCCGACTCACGAGATGCGAATTCGTGCGAAATGGGGTAGGCTCAATAACGCCCGGGGTGGGCTAGACAGGCGTCATGACCAATCAGTGGACTGATATCCACCTATTTATCATTGCAGCCATCAGGAACTAACAACTAGGGCGTTATCAATATTTAATCATAATTTACCCAAGAAAATAACATAATAAACAATAAAATAAAATATTATCCTTGAAATTAAAAATATGTATATACATATATTATTTGAGACTCTTTAATTACAAATATAAGAGTACTAAAAATAGTAGTTGAAAATTAAAAAATATAGTACTATTATTAGGATGGAAGCATGGCAACACCCTAATTTTTTATTCGCATCCTTTTTAGCATGGCAGACTCATGGGGTGAACATTACCACTCACAACAGTTTAAAGATACCTCTGCAATAGTTCAGTTTGTAACTTATTACAACGGATAGTTAAAAATGTAATATTACAAGTGTTTTCCCTACAAGTAAAATTAAGCTACAATTTCTGATGATGGTTTAGTTAAGAATAAACCGAAACGTCAAAAAAGTGTCATCTTTTTTCAATTAGTCGTCCCAATTAATGATTGCAATACCCAGAAATATATATAATATTAGTTTTTAGTTTTTAATAGTGCGAATAGTGACACAATATCGTGGAATCTTTTAAGTGTTGTAATTTGTTAATGGAACTTTTGATAATATTAATTATTATTATTAGTCAAGATTGTATATACATAAAAATTTAGCATCTGGTGCAATGCACAGATGCTAAACTGCTGCAGTTGTAGAAAAGGTATAGTGTACAACAGGTTTGAAAATACCTTTTCACACTCGTTCGACTTGTGTAAAAAGACTCATTTTTAAAACTTGTTGAACAATACACTATTTCCCAACAGTGCGACAAATGTAAATCGTAATAAATTATATTATACACTCACCCACAAAAAAAGTGACGAACTGAAAATTTACTTCTACTTTGAGGCGAAATATCGTTTAAACGGTTTGTAGCATGGTGTTGAGGTTTTAACTGTTGGATAGACCCATTTGTTGGTAAAAATGTTGTTATTAGTTTTTAGCTTTTTATTATTTTTATTCCAATAAACAGGGTAAAAAAAGAAGTATGTTTTTTGATAATTTTTGAAACGCCCTGTGGGTTGTCATGACAACCAAAACTCAACTAATAAAAAACCATTATTTAGGACGGTCCTTTAGCAACATTTTGTTTTCTGAATCATTTTCCTATCTGTTCGGTAACCTGCGATTCAGCTTTTTAAAGAAATTATAACGTTTTAGTGTAAAAATCCTTTAATCAGGTTTTTAAATTATTCCACTAATAAGAAAAAAGAAAACGAACAAATTAATGCATCAACATAAAATAACATCGGGTGTTTCCGCCTCTAGATCTCATCACCGCTAAGCATTGGGGCATGCTTCGTATATAGTAGGTTTACAATTGACTCCTGTGTTATGTGGTTCCACTCTTCTTCGAGTTGTTGGCGATTTTGAGGAGCATGGAATCGATTTCTGAGTTTTCGGCCAAGTTGGTCCCACAGGTGCTCGATTGGATTCATATCCGGACTTCTAGGGGGCCATAGTAAACGCTCAATACCGGAGTCCTCCAAAAATTCTGTTACAACACGGGCGGTATGGGGTCGGGCATTATCATGCATTAAAATAAAATCTCTTATTATAGGAGCAATTGGTAAAACATGCTGTTGCAATATATCGATGTACCCCTGAGCATTTAAGGTGTTTCTTACTATACATAAATTTGTACAGTATTCAGTGGAAATCCCAGCCCACACCATTACAGACCCACCTCCAAAATTTTCTTTCTCTTTCTGAGTACCTTTCTTCTGCCCATCTGCAAATTCTTCGCCGTCCATTGATTGAATGCAAACAAAAACGAGATTCATCTGAAAATAGTACACTCGACCACTGACCATTACTTTTACGCTAAAACGTTATAATTTATTTAAAAAGTTGAATCTCAGGTTACCGAACAGGTAGGAAAATGATTCAGAAAACAAAATGTTGCTAAAGGACTATCCTAAATAATGGTTTTTTATTAGTTGAGTTTTGGTTGTCATAACACTCCACAGGGCGTTTCAAAAATTAGCAAAAAAACATACTTCTTTTTTTTTTACCGTGTTTATTGGAATAAAAATAATAAAAAGCTAAAAACTAATAACAACATTTTTGCCAACAAATGGTTCTAACCAACAGCTAAAACCTCAATATCGTGCTACAAACCGTTTAAAAGATATTTCGCCTCAAAGTTGAAGTAAATTTTCGGTTCGTCACTTTTTTTGTGGGTAAGTGTATTATATCGTATTGTATTGTGGTTTATTATTTCTTAACAATTAAAATATACCTCTCATATCTTCCACTCTTTCGGAATACGTTTTCCTCACTAAGTCCAGAAGTCCGTTTAATCCAGGCTTGATAGCCCATATCCTTTGATGTTCGGCCTGTTGACCCTTTGCGGAATACGCATCTTCATGGATAGTTTCCCTAAAACGTATTTTCCAAAAAATAAAATATTTCTCTTGAGACATAGTTCATAGTATTTCTTTTATATTAAACTAGTTTTATTTTTCATTTGTATCACCGCAATTATTTACAGATTACGAATAACAAGGCACATGTCAGATAATCAATTATTCAGCGCTACTATTTAATATAACCACACCAAAGCGGCCAAAAATCGCGCTTCTGGCCACACTAAAAAATAAAGTTTCTGTTGAACGACCACGACGCGTTCTGGTTGCAGAGATCTACAGGGTGAGAAGTGTTACAAGACGATAATCTGAAAACGGTTGAAAATATTTTCATGAATTTTTTACGAGTTAATAGGGATATAGGGGGACATATTCAATCATATTTTTGACATTTACCCCCTCTCTCTATTTTGGGGGTTGAAGGTAACTTTTAAATTTTAAATAGGATTATGTAGGTACTTTTTATAAAATTCAATTCTACGTAAAAAACTACGTATTTGTACAATTGAAGATCACAGGGGAAAAACGAGCTAAGTCACATTTTTATACTTTCGAGAAAAACGAATTTGAAGGTTTCAAGACTTACACAGGAGGTGTTGGGGTTTGGTATAATAAGAGCTAAAAGTGGACTGTATATAATTTTGGTAGGGGAGATGAGAAAGAGAATGGTTTTTAAAAGTAGTTTAGCAAACTAAATTAAAACTAAACTAAACTAAACTAAACGGCGATAGCATGATACAAATACTAATATGGCATACCTTGACGTCGAAATCACTTTAACTGTTTCTTCGTGGTGGCCACCTGGTTGATCCCATGTGCTGCTCTTCCAGAACCATGGATCGGGGACACTATCACTAGTTTTCGGGTAGTTATAGAGAGAAATTATTATCTATAAAAATGGGGAAAACACCCAAGAGAGTAATTGGGTCATGCGGCCGAGTAGCGGTCAGTACAACTTGTCTGTTATTACTCTCGTCACTTAGCGTCCACACGCTATAGGGCCAGTAAATGTGTCATGTGATCACTTTACGCGCATTCTCGCGTATTCAAAATTTAGTAACCCAACATTAATTTGGGACGTTACCAAATAAGGAATTAACATAAATATAAAACCCAAACAGGAGGCAAGATAAAATATAATGATTTGCAATATTGTTTTATTGGAAGCCGTATACATAGGCAATATTAGATTAAAAAAATCAACAGTGTTAGAAAAAAAAAACGTAAAAAATCTTCTCTCCAATGTACCGAAAAACGATTCAATCCGCAAGAAGTAGGCTATTAACGCAGCTATAACAAAAATACGACATTACTAAAATGCTTAAATTTTTAATCGATATCGCTTACCATCATTTCATCAAATACATGAGCATTATGGACATTGTTAATGGTAGTTGGTACCAAACTCTATTTAGAAAGAAATCGCTGTATCGTTACTAAGAAGGATCTAGTTTGACTGCTATCGCTTATCATATCTATATTATCCACATGGGCATTGTTGGAAGCACAAGGCAAATAAGTCTATAGTAAGCGTGTGAAGTTTCATCCACAAACTTCTTAAGTTCGTGCAACTGGTCATACTTCAACTTGGGAATAGGATTGTGGCCAGTGTAAAGTTTGTCTGGTGTTTCATTTTTTTAATTTTTTTTTATCTAGGACATCCCACGTAGACTTAAAGTCTAAGTACTGACGTACCGTGGGCATCTGAAGAGAAGGGAAATGTAGTCTATTGACACGGAATTTGAGGGATTGGAGGTTGGGACGGGAAAACATCTGCAGGCAATTTGTTCCATAATCTGGAGACTTTAGGTATGAATGAGCGAGAGAAGTGGTCTGTTCTAGGCTTTTGTAGCTGGACAGTAAGGGGATGCATACGTAACGCGCCTCTTGTTGTTCTGCAAGGAACAGTCAAGGGGGGAATAATACCGGCTAGTTCTTCAGAGCAAAATCCGTGGAAGTAGCGGTAGAAAAGGGATAAATCCCCTACAGCCCGGCGATGAGCGAGGGAAGCGAGTTTTCTCGCTTTTCTATGACAGGACATTTTAGCTCTAAGAACAAAACTTGACTTAGTTCCATTGTAACTTTCTCTTGTTTTTAAAGTTCGTGGATGTTGATGACTTATTATTAGTTCTTTTGTTGGCCTTGTTTGGATTTCCTTATGTCGTATGTCTTGTGGTTAGCGGCTCGAACAAAGAATCTGAAATCAGCAATGACCACGAAAATATAAAGGTAATTATAGCCGGTAGGGTTGTGCACAACCTAGTCAACCTACTTTTAACGAAAACTCGTTAGTTCAAAGATAAACATGATACATAAAGTGCACTTTCTGATAATGCATTCAGCTAAGTAAATAATCCATTCCGCTAGTCAAATATCTTCTTTGGAATGTAGGTTGCAAATCTTAAATTCACATTAAGCGGCTTTAAGAATTTAAATTACTTTTGTATTTACTTAAGTACTTATAAATAAGTAGTTGGTTTGTGTAATTTTGAGGAAGTGAAATTATTGTTGAGAAAATTACTTACTTTCGAATTACTATTAGTTTGCTCAAGTTTGCAATTTGGTCTAAAAGGCATATTATGTTTAAAACATGTGTGTGTAAACAAATGTATAATACATGACTTAAGCGGGGCCGTAAGTAGGAAATTCTAATTAGTAAAAAATGTACTCGTAAGTGCTTCCGGCAGCGCCTAAACCAACGGAGAAATAAGTAATGCTCTTTTTTTGTTTCGATTTCGTATTGTTTATTTAATATGGGTGGATATAAATAATACTGGATCTATTCAAATAAATATTTTTTATTATATTATATATTATATTTTTATTAAATATTTACAGACTGAGTGGAAAAGTTACAGAAGTAACATTGTTTCTGGGATACTGGTCGGTTGTAGTGAACAAAGCATGGTAATTAAATTTAATATGTAAATTTAAGCTGATCTTATATGTTTCAGGTAAATTTGACTAAACCACGTAATTCTAAAGGTTTCGCATGTCTAATAAGGTACTCCAAAGGTATTAGTTTCAGTTCTTCCCAGCTCGATTCAATAAGTTGTCGTTTGCCATTCATAAGATCCATTAATAAATTGACAGCTGCACATGTCATTTTTCTAGTTTAGGATTTCTGCTGCTGATGCTAATTTTTGAATTCTTTTACGCTCGACTTCTCGAATTTTTTTTTTGCTTTTTTGGAGAGATTGGGGGAGCTTTTCTTAAAATTAACTTATTTTTTATATATTCTTCGGGATTGTAGGTTTCGCAGAGTTCTGTATCCCATGAGAGATCCACAGGTACTACCAAAGACATGGTTGTGAATTTTTGTTTTATTATAATTTTAGGTGTAAGGAATTTATATAAGGTGGGGTAAAGAGTGGGTGGGTTTTGTGGGGTGGCGAGTGGGGGGATTTGGATTGGGTTTGGATATGGATTGGGTTCGTGGCAGATATAACACACTGGTAGAGTAAAGAGTGGGTGGATTTGGTAGGGTGAAAAGTGGGTGGATTTGGTGGGGGGGGGGGGTGAAGAGTGGGTGGATTACTGCCTATTCCCGATCCAGATTTGGAATGGTAAACTAAATAATCACTACTTAGGTAAAACAAAAACGTTCTCAAAGTATGCCGTGGAATCAATCAGGCATGTCTTGAATTATTACTCTTGAAAGGTAATATAGGTAAAAGGTACAGGTGAATGAAAAATAAAATTGTCAAGTTCTGAAGTTTTTATTTTTAAGAAAATAACATTATTGTGATTGTCATTGCGTAATACAGAATTAAAAAAACATACACGACAAAGAACCCAAAAATTATAAATTTAAACTAAACGAGAGACGTGTCCACCTGCTACTTCCAAACATGTTCTCATTCTTTTTTACAGCATCAAAAACATTGGTGAGCACTTGGGGAGAGTTGTTAATCTCCTGAATTTTTTTTGTATTTCTAGCCCATAGGTCTTCTAAATTTTCACAAGGGGTTTTGAAAGAAGAGCTTTTAATGTGTGGCCATAAAAAAAACTCGCACGGCGTGAGATCACAGGAGCGTGGTGGCCACCTAACTGACATGATGATGCGATCTTCGAAAAATTCTTCCAAAAAATTTAAATTATCAAGAGTTACGTGAATCGGTGCGCCGTCCAGCTGGAAGTAGCCTTGTCGCATCTCTTCATCGTCTAATGCGTTTAGAAAATTCTCTCAAATTCTATTACGGTATCGCGCCGAATTGAGAGTCCCTTCAAAAAAAAAATCGGTCCAATTAACCTTTTTTCGATATGGCCGCTCACACGCCAACTTTCTGTGAATGCAGAGGGTTCTCTATAAAGGAGTGTGGATTTTCAGAACTCTACCGATAACAGGTACAAAAAGTCGGTGAACAACTAAAGTATATTTTATTTATGTCTACTTGCCACAGAGGAAGATTTAGATATTTTTATTTTTAAAATAAAAACTATTACAATGCGGCACCGTCGACTAATATTGAAAATTCCAGGGAATACACAATGGAGCCGACCAGGTAGTTTTATTGCAGTTAATAAGTTATAGCCAAATATCCTAAAAAAAATTTTGCAGCACATTTTTCCCATCATTATTATTCATAAATATTTATGAACGCTTTGTGTTTATATTTTATGACCTGTCAACTGCAACAATGTATTTTTTTTTCGTTTCTTTAAACAGGTGTCTCATTTATTTGGGGAATATAATGGGATGATGTACTTTTGTTTTGATTGAATTTAAAAAAATAAAATAAACTTTACCAATACCTTAAATCAAGTTCATTTATTTCAGAATTATTATTCCTTTCTAGGGAAATGCATTATTTTTACTTAAGTCAGGTGAAAATATTGACGTTTTAACGATTATTTCTCAGTTTATTGCTACGTTCCCGAATCCACCCCCCCCCCCCCCCCCCCTTGACTTTTTCTTGTGGGTTTTATAAAGAACAAAGGAATGGTGGCTGCACCAACAAATTTAGTTGATATGAAAACCGAATCCGTTTTGCGTGCTTATTAGTGACACCTGAAATATTACAGTGGGTACGAAATTCATTTAGAAAAAGAGTAAGGAAGTGTTTGTTGAAGGGGGACATTTCGAACAACTTCTCAAGCATAACAGACGATAAATAAGTTGAAATTGAATGGAAAATAATTCTTTAACCGTAAAGCAAATCGAAAAAACAATCGTGCAGGGACTTCCAAATAAAAGTGAACAGGCCTTCTACATTTTTATTTTTAAAGTTGGGAATCATGTTAAATATGAAAGTTTTGGAGATTTTTATGGATCATTCAAATATGTTGTCAGCAAAACAATTGAGCATCTAATACAAAAAATATAGTATAAAACATCGATTTTATCACTTATTTAAAATTGGATGGTATAATTTTTATCATATTTTTGGATTCTAGAAGTTCTAGACATATTTTGTATAACATACCCTATGCGGTTTCTCAATTGTTTTTGAAATATTTTAAATTCAAAATAATTTCGCATAAATATAAATATACTTTATACGTAAGTATCCAGATTGGGAACACAGTACGTCCTACCTTTTTAAATTTTCTTCGTAGGTAAGTCACAGTAAGTCTAGGTTGACAATAACACTTTAGTTTATAATTTTTTATTTTTATGCAAAATGAGTTACTATATTAAACAATAAATGTTGATTTTTATTAGTTAACATTTGAATGCAATAACCAGTGATTATAAACAAACGAGTAAATTATAACATAAACCCTATAAATGTTAACATTGGCGAATAAATATCAAAAGAAATTTTTAACATGTCCGCCATTTAATTCTTCGCACTTTTCGTACATTCTTCTCTGCCTCTGAAGTGTGTTTATAGTACTTTCAGCATTATTTTCGTTCAGATTTTTTACTTCATTTCTCACTTCCTTTGAATTTCTTCAATATTTTCATTATGATTGCTGTATACGACATTTGTCAAATGACCCCAAAGAAACGTATCTAAAGGTGTGAGATCTGGGCTTGCTGATAAGATATGAATGATCCATAAAAATCTCCAAATCTTTCATATTTAACATTTATCCCCATTTTTAAAAATAAAAAAGTTATAAAACCTGTTCACTTTTATTTGGATATTCCTGTACTCATACGTAGTTTTTACGTGGATTGGAATTTTATAAAGAAAAGTACATCACCTTATTTAAAATCCTAAAGTTACCCCCATCCCTTAAAATAGAGAGAGGAGGTACATATTAAAAATATGCTTAACCATCTCCCTATTAACTTCATGAAAATATTATAAACCATTTTCGAGATATCGCCTTGTAACACTTTAAAAAACTCACCCTGTATATTACTCAAAAACTTTTGGAATTTTATTGGTATTTAGTAGTTTTCATGAGACTCAATGTATATATTTTTAAATCAGTGTTTATTGTCCAAATATTATACCGTGTAAAACTAAAAGTCTTGAAGACCCATACCTGATCAACTTTTTTATTTCCTCAAAATCGCTGTGCAAAAGAAATTCTCTGAGCTGAACGAAAAACGGTTGTGTAGTTTTTTTCAAAACTTCTTTCAGCGGCTGAATTGCATCCATTACGCTATTTACTAGCAATAGGTAGTTTATTTGCCTGTTCGTGCACCTAAGAAAAGAGTACGCTTTTAAAATGGTGTAGCTATATACAGGGTGTGATCAGGGCCGGATTAACGGTGCATTGGGCCCTAGACTAAAATTGATTTAGGGCCCCTATTTGGACCATTTAATACATTTTGTTTTAGATATTTTTTCATAAAATCTTAAACAAAAATGGTTGCTTTTTAAATGTCTTTATTAAAAAAAAAGCATAATATATATACATCAAATAATAAGAATGACAAAAAACATTAAAGCATGGGTATCTTCATTAAAAAAAATATAGTATGTGTTGACTGGTAACTTATTCAAGTAAATATTCGTTTCCGTGATTTTAGAGCTGCAAAACTTTCAATAATTTTTTCAGTTTGAAATTTTTTAAGAAGATCACTCTCTATGACCAATAAAGAAAGATCGTTAGTTTTTTCATCACCTAATGAATTTCTTTTATGACTTTTTACCCTTTCTAAAGTTGAAAATGATCGCTCCCAAGTACAGTTAGTTACTGCCATCGATAAAAATATTAGTAGGAAGGAATAGTTTTGTTATTATTGTATTTGTTATTATTATTTTTGGATTTTTATTATTATACCATGGTAAAAATATATTATATACCGTTTTGATAAATACGTTGGATTAAAACCCGATCTGGTTCGTAACTAAATTTAATGTTATCTAAAATCTAAATGCAATGAAAATATAAATATTGATCTACATAGTCCTATCGTCTTTAATATTAATCCTTTAGCAGGTCAAAACCATCCCTTTCTTAAAAGTCCCATCCACTCCACATCTGGTTTTTGGCTTAAGGGTTCGTTTCCTAAGTAGGTAGGTACCTCTTAAAACACTCTCTATTCGGTACACGTTATTTAAAAGTATTTTAAAGTACAAAAAGTACAGCCTCACAATTTTTTACAACGTTGGCCTAATTAGGTAAATGTATTTTTTTCCGGTTTTTCTTTTTATTTTAGTCTATTCCATTAATTTCAAGGGCCCCCGCAAGCCTTGGGCCCCTAGGCTATAGCCTACTTAGCCTAATGGATAATCCGGCCCTGGGTGTGATATCACCCCAATCATCATAAATGCATCAACTGTCGGCAACAGAGAAAATAGAATAGGTTTATTAATCGGCAAATTATCCGATTGTCCTTGTCGGCGTTGTTGAATAGTCTTTTAATCAAATGTAATTTTTCTTATCCACGCGATCTCCTAATCTTGGGGAAATAATCAAGAAAATAAACTTACAGGTCAGCAGCCAAAATAGCACTTTTTATTAGTGTTCCTTGCCAAACGGAACACTTAGGGAATCACTTTGGTGTCCGTCCGTCCGTCTCTCCGTATATCACAAGCGTTTCTCTCTGGAACTATTCGGCGTAAAAATTTGAAATCTAGCACAGAGATAGAGTGTGGTGGCCCAATTATAGATGTGACGTACATAAAGCTGAATTTTAATTATGGGGGTTAATTTCAGGGCATAAATTGGTAAATGGGAAAAATGTAAGGGCATTGTGTAGGGTGTTAAATGAAGGCATTGGAGCACAAATTCAACAATATATGTGATGTATTTTTTATACATTTTTTAAACATTTTTCGGAAAAAATCCTTAAAAATTGCTGTCCCCCACCCTCATCACCAAAAGGATCTCTCAGAAAAATTTGAAAAAAATCATGAACATTGAGAATTAGGTGTGGATTGAGTCAAAATTATCAGGACTGAAAAATTCTAGCACGATGAATTGTTATAAACAATTTAATTGTTTATTTTCTTCTAACTGCCGAACCATTGGTTTAAGAGGAAAAGTTTCCGAAAAAAAATATTTCTCACGATGTAGACAACTACTTTAATCCTTACACGTTTTTCAAAATTTTCGACTCAATCAAAACGCTCCCTACTTAGCTCCGCGCATAGGAATGTGATACGGCGTTGGTGCCGTAGGCAGCGGGTAGCATGGCAGATGGGCGGAGATCAGGCGACCGAGGTTTGCTCAGGTACGGTACACTAATTGTGCGTATAGCTTGCACTTGACCGATTTTTTCAATTTGAAAACATATCCTTAACCACCCCATATCCGATTCTTCCTGCCGCGGCGTTTCGAAACTTAAATATTACCTTGAAACCATAAGTAAAGATCATATTTTAAGTTCTAAAGTTAGATTAAGTATCCTTGCAACAGCTGTAGAGTCCGGGGTTTGACATTTCATTCTTTTAGCAGTTTAAGTGAAAACCGCCAATAATCCAAAGTATTTTTAATTCCAAAGACTTATTTTACTAAAAATGTGTCTTTTAATTGAATAACAATTCCTTTACTTAATATGGGAAAATATGGACCACACACTCGTGAAATTAGGTTCAAATTGTAACCACAACGAAACAGGCTATATTATACCGTTAACACAAATAATTACGACTTACTCATTACGTTATTAATGAGATGAGTATTATTCCTACTAGCTTAAACTTTCTGCCTTTGGAAAAAATTTAAAAATCAAAACGCCATCGTTAAAAACAAAAGATATTCAGTTTAACACAGCGTTAATTATTTTTTCTTTCTGCAACAGCCCAAATTGTGAGCTAATCCATGATTAAACAGACAAATGAAACTAAGAAACTGAGGTGTTTACTTTTTCATTTGTTTTTGACGCAGAGAGCACTTAACGATGAATTGAACTAATTAAACGATATGCTGTAATTAAAGTCATGTTTTTGGTAACATTTTTGATAAAATATTGGTTGAATTGGCAAAATTTGATGTTCCAATACAAGAGATTGAAAGAAAACTCCTTCCTTCAATATTTTAAAACAAAACTATATACACTTTTATTGCAGATGGGCATCTTATTTAACATAATGCTTACTGTAGATAAAACCAGGAGCAATAAATGCCTTTTAAGCAATATTAGTGTTTCCTTTTAGTACCCAAAAACCCCAAACGACCAGTTAGCAATGTAGTGTTGATGCTTAGTTTGTAAAAAGCATTTGCGAAATTATATTATTATATGTGTTCATAATTAAATTCTATTCGAAAAGGTAAACATTTCATTTGCAAATTAAGCTATGGAAGTAAAATCCCGTTCTAGTCGTTTTGAGGGACAAAATATGGCCTTTAAACGTTCAGAGTAGGTTCTTTGAGAAAATTTTTGGTCCGTCCATGGGTCTTACTAAAACGTTCCTGAAACGTATTAGGTGTACTTATAACTGAAGGCTGCAGAACGTTTATTGGACGTAAAACAACGTTTTAAGGACGTGTCTCTCTTCCGTTTCTGGTACATTCTTTTTGTGGACAAACTACGTCCTACGAACGTTCGAGGTAGGTCATAGGTTTTGTGAAAACGTTCCTGGTACATCCGCTGGTCTCTATAAAACGTTCTGTAAGCGTTTTAATTACATTATTGCGTTATTAGTGTTATGATGTAACCAGTTAAGAAATGCTTTACTTTATTTAACGACTGTAAATGTTTGAGGGACAGGAGAAGAGAGCTTCCTGAAAATTATAGGTACTAGTTAAACAAAATTGCATTTCTTAACGTGTTTCATACAAGATTTTTTTTTCAAATTTTGACAAATATATGTAAATAAAATTATCAATTTTAATAATTATTATATCAAAACATCTAAGCAGGCATCAGACGAAGACATTTTTATTTCATCTAGTAGATACCTAGGAGACAGTTGTCTGGATTGTCATGATGTCGTTTTGAAAATATAGCAAATGTCCGATTCGAGTCCATAAGTGATATTGAAGAGGCAGCTCAAAACGCGCTAACTTCTGTTGTACCCGAGAAGACAAGAGAGGAATACGAAATCATTATATTTTTGTGTTTCAATTTTTCATGACTAGTCATGAAATTAATATTTCATCACTAGTTAAATGAAATATTGTACTTTTCATAACTAGTCACGATTACGAAAAGTAAGATGTTTTAAAACTGTCATCGGTTTTGAAATGGGTCACTTTATATGTCAAAATTAGAAAAAAATTGTTTTCAGCCCTTTAATCGTGCTATTAGTAATATTAGCATTCACAAAATATTGTAGCGCCGATTTTTGTGCATTATAAGTTACTAAAACACGACATTTTTGGGTGTTCAGTTGACCGTTATTATTTTACTCTTGATTTGAACAGCTGTTCTCTGAATAGTTTTATTTGTGTTGTAGTATTTTAACTTTTTGAAATCGAGAATTTTGGAAGAGTTAAGTAGTAGGATTTATTTCTTAAAAGGTAACGAAAATATATTTTTTTTAAACTTGTTACGTAGAATTATTGATTGACTTGGCAACACAACAACCTAGCTCACTGTTTTTATATGGCCATGTGTTTATTACCAGTGGTGCGCAGTGGTTAAAAATGTTGTATTGATTGGCGCTATCTAGATAATTATCGCGAAGCGCCATTTATGACTATTTTTTCCCGATCTGAATTCATATCAGGATATACCGGTTTCAACATAATATGCAGTGAATAATACATTATATGTGGTCAAAGACATGGGTTTCCTGCTTTTAAGAAATATTTCTTTCAATTATATCAAAGATGATAAGATGCACTTATTTTAAAGAATTTTTTTTTTGAATTTAAGAGTCTTTTTTTTTGTCAATACTTCTTTAAAAAGAACTGTGATATATACTCGCCTTTGTGGATCCTCTGGCACAAGCGTACTAAGTGATAATAATTGGTCAGCACTAGATAATTTTGGTAGTAAGCCCTAAAACAAAATATTTTCAAATTGGTAATAGTTACACGATAGGAACAAGGGCAACACTTGGTTAAGAAATGGAGAGATATTTCTTTATGGCTCTATGATAACACAGGACCACAAATGGGAACCGAAAAAAGTCCTTTGGCGAGATTGATATCCCATATGTATTTTGGTGCGGTGATTACGAATCCGAGGTCCATATATCCCCAGCACATCACGTTCAAGGTCATTTGAAGGTCAAATGCATATATTACGGAAAAACAGAAAATCTGACCACGGATTCGGAAAGAGCGGGAAATTTTACGTCCAAATATGTAGTTTTTAGTTTTTCCAACATGACCCTCCAAGGTCATCTGGGGGTGAAATGACTCACCGATAGACCAAATTCTTATTTCCCATATACATCATCACAACTACAGACTTTTACGTACAACTTAGTCAGGTATCTTTAGGTTCTTTGACCGCTGATTACGAATCCGAGGTCCATATAATCCCAGCACGTCACTTTCAAGTTGTGATGATGTATATGGGAAATAAGAATTTGGTCTATCGGTGAGTCATTTCACCCCCAGATGTCCTTGGAGGGTCATGTTGGAAAAACTAAAAACCACATATTTGGACGTAAAATTTCCCGCTCTTTCCGAATCCGTGGTCAGATTTTCTGTTTTTCCGTAATATATGCATTTGACCTTCAAATGACCTTGAACGTGATGTGCTGGGGTTATATGGACCTCGGATTCGTAATCAGCGCACCAAAATACATATAGGATATCAATCTCGCCAAAGGCCTTTTTCGGTTCCCATTTGTGGTCCTGTGTAATTTTTCGAAATTATTTTTCCAAAAAATTTTTTTTAACGCATGCGTTATCAAGATATTGTGTTTTAATGTTTTTTTTGAATTTTTGCCCCCATATGTTAAAAACTTTTCCTGATCACTGTATTATTACAACGGTCGTACCTGTAGAGACAGTAATATGTCCGGATGCCTAATGAGTTCTTCCACACAATCGAGCCTTTCGTCAATTTTTTGGATCGAATACAGGGGCTGCAATACTATTGCCCTTAAGTGCCGCGCCCCCACCCTGGTCAGACATCTGTTCATGATTCCGAAAAGGCTGGAGTATTTGTTGGCTTGAGCCGGTTGATTGCTGCACACCAATTCGAGTCTATCTGCTGTGGATATGTCTGTAAAAATATACAGAATGTTTAAAGAAGTCGCAGGCACGTAATACAGTTACAAAAACTACAAAGTGTGGTCAATATCAATTTTATAACCTAAAATGAATATTTATGCATAAGCATCAAATAAATACTAATCAGAGTTCACTGAATGAGGGGGAAAAACCTACTACACGCACACGCTGAGGTTATTCCACAATAATTTTTGGGGTTTACCATTATTTCTGTTGCAGTTCGTTATATTCAAAAACAGACTAATAAAGAAAATTTTCTTTTATCACAAACTTTTTGGACCACACTATATGTACATATTATGATATTACCAGACATTTACACAAAAAGTGAAAGTTCGTAAAATATATTTATACTCACCTATAATCGCATATCCTTCGGAAGCCTGATATTCGACATTAATAGAATCGCTTGCGTAATAAATATACAGGTTGTCCTGGAGATAAGTGAGAAGGCCAGAGGCTGCTGCCAGAGCGTAATATCTACAAATCAGTTATTTTTAACGGCCATTAAAACGTGCGCCTATTAAAAGTAGTCATCAACTGCCACCCTTATAAGAATCACTTGTAAGAATCAAGCAAGGAAATGCCACGAGCGTCATAACCGACAGACACCGCACTTATTCCTTTCTCTATCATCTTTTGCAAAGGTTCATCAGAGGCGTGTTATGGACAATTCTTTGTTCTAATGATAAAATACTGGTGCTGAATAACCTGGCAACGCTGCACGATGTTCGCTTTGGCCAAATCAGAATCGAAATAAAATCCGTCCCATCCCTTGCAAATAGATGCATTGCGAGTGCCTCTCCGATGTTGCCGAATGTAGAATATTGTCAGATTGTAGTGTGATGACAGTGTATCAGAGGACGAACTGGGATGTCGCAACTTGATTCTGGTAGCTAATAGTAATTTTTTGATTGTGAATTATCAGATGCTTATAAACTGGTCAACAAAAAAATCGACAAAAGCGATTTTTTACGCGACCTTTTGAACTGCTATAACTTTTAAAAAAACCGAACTTTTTTGACAGCGGTTTTCGGATATCTCGCCTTTCCCAGATTAAGTATCAGGAAGTGATTTTGCAGTAGAGACGACATTTTCATGCTATACAGCAGGCGCGGCCCGTGATATTTCAAAGTTGTATATCTCTGTTGCTACTTATGGGACCCATGCCAAGTTCAGGTTTTTTAGTAGTGAGCCTACTAGGAATATTTTGGTAAAGAAAAAATATTTTATAGATTGCGAAAAAAAGTTGAATTTTTGAATTGACCCACCTACGAAAAAAATTAACACGCTTAGGTTCTTTATTTATTACTTTTTCTAAACAAATTTTACATTATTTTGTCGACAATTCTCAAATTTTAAGAGAAACAAATGTATTAGTAGAAAGTTATAGTCATTTGAATTTTTCTTAAAATTATATTTTAGGTTTAAAAATATTCCAATGACAATAACTTTCTACTAACAAATTTAAGAATTGTCGACAAAATGTTGTAAAATTTGTTTAGAAAAAATAATAAATAAAATACATAAGCGTGTTAATTTTTTTCCCAGGTGGGTCAATTCAAAAATTCAACTTTTTTTCGCAAATTACAAAATATTTTTTTTCTTTACCAAAACATTCCTAGTAGGCTCACTATTAAAAAACCTGAACTTGGCATTGGCCTTATAAGTAGCAACCGAGATATATAATTTTAAGATTTCACGGGCCGCGCCTGCTATACAGAGTGATAAATAAGGTAATGTAAAACTACTAAAAGTTTAGGTGTGTACCATATTACCAATACAGTTTTTTGGGCGTTCCGACATAGCACATTAGAGCTAATATCAGTATCTCCAGACATATTCGCCGAAATTTCGATGAATGGTCTTTGGCGGAAAGTATAGGAGGAAACAAAAAAACTCACAAATTTTGGTAGGGTTATTTTTAAAACGCTGTATCTGGAAAACGGAGTGATAGACTTTCTCAGGTTTTTTAGTTATTGAAGGCCCGTTTCGTTTAGAGCTTTGCCTAATAAGCTGTTTTTTTTTTCAAGGTCAAAATGTCTACGTTGTATAGGGGTGAACTAAACAGTGAATGAAAAGAATTACTAAAAATACTTATATTTTTTTTTAATTTGTGTAAATTGAGCAGTATACGTTTGTTTTCTTCCAGAACTAGGGCGTTTTTCCAATTTTTGATTGTGTATGGCAAGAAAATGTCTTCATATTGGAAAATTTTGTGCGAATTTCAACGAATTAGGATGTACGGGATAAGAGACGGTAATGAGGGCGTGATCTGAACGATCAAGGGAAGCGCATATGCAATATGGAAGGCTGATGGTATGGCTCAGGATGGGTGGTAAGGAAAAGATCTGGTGGGTTTAGATTATGGGTAGAAACGCGGGGAAAGTCTGTTGGCTCCGTGATTAAGTTGCTGATTACGAAGTTTTCTGCCGTTCTGGCTTCTGGTTCGATTTTTGTGGATCTTAGCCATTCCTTGCAATAGACCCATCTGGGCTATGGACGCTAAAGTCGCTTGGGACGATAACTTCAGCGGAAGGAAATTTAGAGGTAAGAAGGTCAATTTTTGCCGAGAGAAGGTCAAATAACTCATTGCAGGAGTTCTCTGATGGGGAGCGGTAGATGCAACAAATAAATTCCAGTTTAAGGGACAGTTTAAGGGTAAGTTTCAGCCAAAGAACATCGGGCTTGCCTTATTCCAGGTTCGGAAGTCTGGTGCAAGAAAGACTGCTGCGTAAGTAGCATTATAGTACAATGTGAAAAATTATGCTTTGTTAATTTAATAGAAATTTATTGTTTTATCTCCAGAAAGTTTTGGACGCCCCTGGTAATTCTTATTATAACTTGTTGCTTACCGACTTTTCATCATAATTAGCAAAGGATGCGATGTAGTCAGACCAATTTGGAACAATTTATCTAGCCCATTCCCTTTGTTAAAGGCTTGTCTCGAAAGTGGAATAAGTTTGTTTCCTGGAAAGTGTTTTCGAATCTGATCTATTAATCTGTTGCCTTTGCCGGTATCAAAACTTAAAGGGTATATTATCTAAAAAAATTTTAGTGAATTAAAATAAAACGAAATAGAATCATCGAATTATAAAATATTTGATTCTAGGTTAATTTACCCAGAATAGTATGAATCAACAGTCTCAAAAAGCTACTAATTTTTAAAATATTGTATTTTATACAAGACCAGAACGAATATTCAATTAAAATATTTAAAAAATATATACTTATTATTCTTTAATATATTCAAAACTTCAGTATTTAATTTTGTTATGGGTTTCTTCTTGCTTATCAACAATTAATTCTTTAAAAAAAAATTACAAAATAGGACAATAGAATGTATTCACAAATTACGTTTTCTAGAGCCAACGACAAATTTGTATTAACCTAAAGGTTATTAGATATACATACATAATTTAAATAAATTAAAAGTAAGTGAATTAATACACTCCATAAAAATAACATTGTCTAATATAAGATTTGTAAATACTTATAAAATACACAAACATAGTACAAGAACGTGTAAAAATTTACAAATTGCTCAAGTAAAAAGTAACTTTGGAAAGAAATCCATTCTTCACGATGGTGTAACAATGTGTACCAGTAGGTATTCCAGAAAATATAAAAGTGATGGGTAGCGTCCAAAAATTTGACACACTTTTTGAATCATTAATAATTATTCTTTCTTTTTATTTCTTATAATTTTAATATTTGTATAATCTTGGTTTTATGTTGATTGTATTTGTCTTGTATATTTCCTGTAATAAACTGTATAGTTGGTTGGGAATAAATAACTTCACTACAGATACCTCATGGCGTATTAAATGTTGAAGAAAATTTGTATCCTCGCTTTTCCAATTATTATTTCTCTTAATTGATCTTGACACGAAATAGTTACCATTTAATGTCAAATCGGAGCATTTTTTAAACTAGCAATGTTTCAATAATTGTAACTTTATCAAAAACATAAAATAGTGATTCAGACATATTTTGGGACACGGCTAAAATTAAATGTGTGCATTTGATATTACAATTTAATAACAAATAATAAACCCCGATTTTTGCATTATGTAATATTGAAATCCCTCTAGATATAACTAACCTAATCAAACCTAACTCATGTTTGGTGTATTCATAATCATGACATAAAAACTACACTATTATCACCAATACCACGCGGACGAAGGCGCGGGTGAAAGCTAGTTCTTTATAAACATAGTCAAAAATGTGTTTTTTTCTTTTTATTTTACAACTTCTAGACTAATATTTAATATTAGTTTAGAAGTTCTTATTGTCTCAACAAAACATTATTGAAACAATCCGAAACAAAGTATTTTTTTAAATGTAGACCTATTATTAGAGTTCCAAAGTATTCATACTTCTTTGAAAACTATTGGATAAATTTTTATTATTCCTGAGAGTGTAGAATCGTTACAGCTGAAAAATTAATCTATTTGACCAGAATGCTTAAATATATTTGGCCGAAAAATAGCTATTTGTAAGCGGTGTGATTCAAATTACAACATATTTTATTAAACGGACTACAGTTTAAGTAGAAAATCTAAAAATTGAGGGAATAATCCTAACATCATTTTAATTAAAATAAACACTGCTATAAAACATATAAGGTATTAAAGAAATAATACAAAATATTAATTCAATGGGTTCTTTTGTTGGCTGAAATATTACTTTTAATGCTTGCGGACACCCTTTGGAGGGGTTAAAATTGCGCTGTTGGTATTTGTTCGTTGAATAGTCGTCTAAGCTTGCATCCTGTTTGTTTACTTCGTTATAGGTATGCCAAAAATAATAAATCTTTTGCAATTCTGGGTTCTGGCGCAACTCATTTCAGTGTTTAATGGTAAGTAAAACAAATCTAAAAAGCTTTGCAACAATAAGTATGTTTTTAATTTGTAAATTTCTCTTGGTTAGTTTATTATAAGATTGTTTACTCAGCCGGTACGTATTGTTAAAAAACTGTTAACATTAAATATGATCGTCAGTTTATTGTTGTAAGTATTTGTGTCTTTAGTTTGTTCCATCTTGCATCCGGTACTCTAAAGAAAATATAATATTGTACCCATACAACATACAAGCCAGAAGTCCAAAGAAGCAGATCCTATATTGTGAATTAAATAAATATACAAAGTTTACCGTGTTCGCGTCAAAAACTGGTGTTAATAAAATGTCGTTCTTTTATATTTAACTTTTTACAGAATGTCAAACCAATGCATGTATGTTTAATAATACAAGGTAAAAAAATAATAAAACGTGTTTTATTTGTTTTAAATATTAGTTTAATTCATGTAATAATTCATTTAAATAAGAGTGCATTGTTCTTCAAAACAAATATATGATTGAATTTAAACAAAAATGTTTTTTCTATTAGAAGTTACATTAAATTAATTAGTATTTTGATTAAATAAGATGTATATTTTTATAAAAAAAAACTTTTACTGAAACCAATGATATATTTTGTATTGAATTGAGAATAGGGTATAACTGCATCAAATAAATCGGTAAACGACCTTTTAAAAACCAATCAAATCTTATATTTCAAGCAATTTTATACCCTATTGGTTAACAATGATAAACTAAGCATTGAAAGAAACCGAATTTGAATTGTGCAATGTGGAATAGAGTGTGTCATTGAGTGAATTAGCATCCAATTCAATATACGATAGTGTTTTTGTTTGTGAACAGTCTACAAAACTAACAACCGACAGCTAACAATAATAACTGCATAGTTGCCTTTTCTGATATAAAACGTGCGCGACTTTACCAGTGGTAATGATTTTAGGGAGGGTGGATATGATTTTAGGAAGGGCCATTCTTTAATTTCCGCTGTATTACATCTGCTATTTACATATAGAGAGGAAAGCTTGCGACGGCCCGACTTTACCTGCATTTAGGCCATGTACAGATAATTACTAGTAAGATCTACCCAATAAATTACCAATCTAAAAAAAGTTTTACAACTGAACTTACCACACTAGGATGCAAAATATTAATTTTAGTAAGAGTGTTAATATAGCTTTGACTGTCAGAAGTTTGACAGAGAACCACAGAGGGCTTTGACACGTTAATTGCTGCTATTCCCACTTCACATCTTGCTTCTCCTCTTCCCTCGGTAAGAGCTAAAAATTTACAATATTTAAATATTTAGCAGTAGGTACTTTTAATTGACGGCAATTTTATTTATAGACTTGCTATTTCTAACGTTATCTGCGCAACATATTCACAAATTTTCAATCAAACCCAATTAAACAAAATCTGAAAAAAAAATGGAAGTGGGAAGTCCTTTGGGTTAAACTTAGTCGAGGCATACCATGATTAGTTGAAATAATTGAACAGTACTTAATAGTGAATGATCCCACTAGAACCGATTACTCAAATAGAAATGCCCAGGATAAAGCATGGACAGCAAAGGTAAACATATCAGGTAACTTAACTTGTAATAAAGCAAGCGCATCTTCATCCTCCGACGATGACATGGTTACTACTGACAAATTAAAGATACACGTTCAGATTCGCTACGAAGGTTTAAGATTTAGTACTAGTTTAAATTAAGTTCTTCTAGGTGATCAGTTATGGTTTGACAGGTCTTTATCCTGTCATTGTTAATAATTCGTCATTAAAAACTTATGAATTATTCTGATATTTCAGCGATTTGCTTGATTTCCAAATGATTTTCATCCTGGAACGAGTTGCTGTAATGAGTTTAGTTCTATTATTGCCGAAAGTACTTACTAAAATTGACCTTTTCTTTATACATTTGCGAAAAACCTCAGAAATAAATTCTTAGTAAAAAACTTGGTTGTATTATTCTTACACTTGTCAGTGTAAAACTTTCGGTTGTCAAATTATACCGGACTAGTGTTGGAGAATCTGGCTGACAATGTTTATTTTCTGACTTTTGCGTGTCGCTTTGATATGCGATCAAATGTTTTCTACTTGTCTGTTTCGCGCATTTGTTGCATCTGTGTCTTGTTTTTGTCTGACAGATGGGCGCTGTGGCTTTAGACTCGCAGATTTAACTGGTAGTGACTGTAAAAAATGCTGCATGCTGCGCGCTACTTTTGTAATATATTGAACAGGACATGAAACTTTTGCTGCAGCAACCGTAAAACTGCGCTGTAAAAGTAGCTGTATGTAAACTTAGCTTTGGAAAGTCTTCTTTGCAAAATAAAATAATATATCCTAAAAACCACGCTAAATGTCATGTCAAACACGCAAATAGCAGACAAGTTCCTAGAATATTGTCAAATTTATAGAAATTTTACGATCGTGCTTGGCCGAAGTACGTTTTTATAGTCGATTACGAATTAGCAGAATATCGCAAAAAAATTTTTCGTCTTTGGTCTTGGAATTTGATTTTAGACTTAAAATGCGAGGAAAATTCCACCTACGATACACATTATCGTGATTACACCCCAGTCCACCTCAGTAGCAAGTACTCTTGGGTCTGTCATGGACCGCATAATTTCTTATAGTACACGTTTGTCACGTCACACAGTTTCTTATAGAACACGTCAACTAAAACTCTATAATTGTGTTTTAAAAATTATATTGAATAATAATAATTTGAGCAATACAGTAAAACATTAAAAAAATTAAAATAAAATGTGAAAGTACTAGGCCTTATTTTTCCCTGAACTTGCGGACCCAGTACTAATTTTCGAGGCTTTCCGTTCTAATGATACCTTCTTATCTTCCGGTGTTTTTGGTTTCGTTGCTGGTTTCTTTGTCCTTGAAGCTGACTTCTTGGGGCCACTCTTAGTACCTTTATCTACTTTTGTGGTACCCGAAGCAGTCACGTGGCCCTTGACGGTTTCTGCTTTTTTGGGTGCGGTGGATATTAACTTAAAAGAACCTATAAATCCTTTACCTTTCGTTTGAGTGAGAATTTTGCCCTCAACGGCCTTTTTTAGGTACTTCTTAATAAAAGGTGTGACTTTTTCGGCATCTATCAGGTAGTTCGCGGAAATGTACTTCTTTATGGCTTGAACTGATGATCCATCGCGCTCATTAAGGGTTTTAAGAGCCTTATTTACCATTTGAGCTATTGGCGGGTGCGTCGATTTAGCTTTGGGCTTCGATTTCTTGGCTTTGTCTGACGATTTCACAGGTTTTGGTGTAGAACCCGCTGTATTACCGGATTTCGAGGGTTTCGACTCCATTCGCGTTAAATTAACGGTAAGAATGGTGAGTTTAAAGAGAAATTGTGCTTTGAAAACACTTTTTTATTTTAATTTTAAATTATGACACGTTTGACAGTAGAACGATAGACAAACAATTACCGTGGCAATCTTGTTTATTTTTTAGCCCGGTTGCAGAAAAGAAAAAATCTCTGTTTCATGCAGGGGTGTGCGGTCCACGGAAGCGGGGGAAGCACCGCTTCCCCAAATAAAAATATAATCTTCTAAAAATACTGATTAAATTTCTTATAATAATTAGAGAACGAATTATCATCGTGATGGCTCCAAATTCCGCTGTGTGAAATTTTATCATTTTTTAACAAACATAAAAACTACTTTGGCCTTGTTACATCTATTAAAATTTGCACAAATATATTTAGATAAAAGCTATACGTTGCATTTTGAAGAAAATTATCATTTAAATTGCTATATGATAACTTGATGACAAGATTAGCCAATAATTTACAATTTTGAGCCAACGTCTGTGCTGGGATTCCCTTTCACTCGATACGAGAGCTATCGTAACGCTTTCGATCCTCGATAGTCAAAGCGATATCGACCAATTCGATATTCTCATTCGATGTCGTTTATGCCATCGCTTTCTTCGATATCGGAAACCGTAGTATTCGTAGCACGCATGCGTAGTGAATTATAACCTAAGATTATTTTGTTGCAAAAATGCAAAATTTATTTGATTTTCTTCTATGATTGTGTGGCGTGTGGTCCTGATTGTATTCATTTATTGCCTGCTTGTTTTCATCTAAAAAATGCTTCCAATAGTCGATATTGGTTTGAGAAGAATTCTTCTTGAATCCAACATCAATTACAAATTACTTTCTTTAGGGCTTGCAAACACTGTGCTTCGAGCCCTTTTTAATATATGTAATTGGGTAATTGCATTACTTTATAAGTGATTGAAAAATGAACTATGAACTTGCAAGCCCGTCGAAAAGACTTAAAGCCCTACTAAAAGGGTTTAAGCACTTTCTTTCAATGTTCTTAAAGTCTCTAGAGAGCTTGCGAGCTCATTTTCAAGCTTCAATTACCAAGCCTCAATTACATTTTGAAGCCCAGTGTTTGCAAGCCCTAAAATAATTGGTAATTGCAAGCCCTTTAAATTAACAATGAGTGCTTTTTTTGTATCTAAGACATCCCACATAGACGTCAAGCCTAAGTACTAACGTACCGTGGGTGTCTGAAGAGACGGGAAATGTAGTCTATTGACACGGGATTTGAAGGATTGGAGGTTGGGACGGGAAGGGAAAACATCTGCAGGTAATTTGTTCCATAATCTGGAGATCCTAGGTATGAATGAGCGAGAGAAGTGGTCTGTTCTAGGCTTTTGTAGCTGGACAGTAAAGGGATGCATACGTAACGCGCCTCTTGTTGTTCTGTTAGGGACATTCAAGGGGGGAATACTACCGGCTAGTTCTTCCCCAGCTAGCCGGCTAGTCTTTAACCAGCTCTGCCCGCCACTATAAAATAATTACTATAAAAAATCGTATTACGCAGTAGTAAAACAATAAATAAAAAAATTAAACATCGCCATTTATTTTGGTATAAAAACAATAAGCTTCCTGTACTTTAAAAGCCCTAGAAACAAAATAGTTTTTTGTTTCATCCAAACTTAAAAAATCAGTTGAAAGAAGGATCATTTCAGAACAGTGAGTTTATTGTTTTGTTATGCAAAATGTTAAAAATTAACTTAACTACAACATTAGTATCCGATTTTAACTGGAAAAGTCTAAAATGTCCTTTTTTAAATAAATACATTTTATATATTGGTGTAGTAACATGTTTCACACATGTGAAATTAAACAAAAAAACAACTTGCAACACACACAAACCAATAATTCTAACCTAAAAATCACTGTCATCTCGAAATCGACCTAAACTGAATCTCTAGAGGTACCGAAAAACTCGATATCGTTTTAGACGATATCGAAACAAATGGGAATCGGTTTTTTGCGCCAAATAGAATATTTCGATATCGAATAGCATTTTGGAATCCCAGCGCTGCACAGAGCTGATTGCACCTAAACATTGAGAAGCACATAGCTGTTTTTACCGGGGTACTACAATACAAATTAATAATGCACAGCAATAGAAAAAAAACTGTTTAATTAGCCTATTTAAGTGCAAATAATAGGAACCAAAAATACTAATAAAAGTAAGTTGCAATAATTAAGTAATTTACTTTTAAACTGTCATAAAACAGATGATTGTTTTTATGCATTAGTTCTTTAAGTGACCGAGGACTCTGAAACTTTGATTATTCGATTTTAAGAGCCGACTTATGTAGTTGCTGAACTATTTTTTAGCTTTGATTTAAGATTGCCAAGTCATCACTCTATCGAGCTTATAATGCGCATCTCAATTTTTATAATGAAAATTCGTTATGTCGGCGACTGTGGCATCCTCAGATCTTTCCAGGTTTAATTGAAGAAAAATTTTAATTTAGAGACTCATAACTGTTAAAAAATGTAAAATCCACTTGGTTAACATAGTATGGTTGTTTGGGACGTGCATGTCGCATCAAAGCAATATATATATATATATATATATATATATATATATATATATATATATATATATATATATATATATATATATATATATATATATAGTCAGCTGGTGTGAATATTGGAGGTTTAAAGAGCTTTTCTAAAGTGTCACATCAACTTCCATCATGGTGTGACCCTTATCCAATATAAGTTCCTGAATTCGTTTTTCGAGATACCTGATAGTAGAGTCTAACAAAGCACTTACAAATACTTTGTTTTTATTTTGGTATATACGTCCATCTGAAACGAGGATGATTTGTGTGTACTGCTTTCCATCATTTGCAGTTCCATCGCATGTTTATTGTCATGCCAAACATGACAATAATAAACATCTTTGTTATTGCTTTTTTTTATCTGAGACAGCCCACGTAGACTCCAAGCCTAAGTACTCACGTACCATGGGCGTCTGAAGGGAAGGGAAATGTAATCTATTGACACGCCATTTAAAGGATTGGAAGATGGAAGGGAAGGGGAAACCACTGCAGGCAGTTGGTTCCATAATCTGGAGACCCAAGGTATGAATGACTGAGAGAAGTGAGAGAAGTTCTAGGCTTGTGTAGCTGGACAATAAAGGGATGCATACGTAACGCGCGTCTTGTTCTGTTAGGAACAGTCAAGGGACGAATTATAATAGCTATTTCTTCAGAGCAAAATCCGTGGAAGTATCGGTAGAAAAGGGATAAATCCCCAACAGAGCGGCAATGAGCGAGAGAAGGGAGTTTTCTTGTGCGGACTGGGTCATTGATAAGTCGGACTTTGGATAGAATCAACGATGCCGAAGGTCATGCCGCTCCCCAGATATGGGAACAAGGTTAGGTCTTATTGGGAAACATAGAGAGTGTGTAAGTTGGCTCGAAAGAGAAAACCAAGCTTTTTAGCTGCTGATGTGGCTATTGAAGTAATGTGTTTGTGCCAGCTGAAATCACGTTCGAAAACGATGCCAACAAAATCGAACGTTTCATTGTTCTGAAGGGCTTGGTTATTGATGTAGATGGTGTAAGTGTTTCCGGATTTTTTGCGTTACAGGGAGCAAGACTGAGTTTTGGAGGCCTTGAATAAGAGTAGAGGGATTCCTCTACTAATAAGGCTCTTGGCACCCCAGTCTAGGATTAATTGAAGATCTAGGGAAAGGGATAGGTGCATAGACCTGCGTCCATTGTCCAGCTGTTTACGTTAAAGGTAAAATTATGCAGCTGTAATTTTTATTTGTAGTGTTGCTTTGAAACAAGTAGTTTGAAGCACAGTAAAACACTTTGTTAATCCATTGTAACTACAAGAGTCGTCTCTGAGCACAAACAGGCAGCAATTTGCTTTCCGGTTTTGGTCTCTTCTTTTTTTACAATGTGGAGATCGTATTCCTTCTGTGAAATATGACCTTCCTTGAAACCTACACAGCTATCGCATTGATCTTTACGTGGTTTCAATATTGATATTTTAGTTTCCTCTAAAATCGTGATTTTTTTTTATCCCACCCGCTTCAGAGTTCAAATGTTTAACTTGAGTAAACCTGACCAAAAAATTGTTTCCAGCGTTGCCAGTGTAGTGAGCAGTACTAAATACGATGTTTTTTAAAGGGCAATAAGGTATTTTTTTAAAGCATATAATTGTGCATATCTTGCATTAGTTACAGTTTTAAATAAAAAATATAGAGGATTTCTTTTTAAGCCTGACTTAAAACATAATTGCAATTGGCAATAAATCTAAAGAAAAAAACTTACCCACAATAATTTTTTCCTCTTCATTTTCAGACGTTGCTTTTGAGGATGTAGATCTTCTATTTGAAGATGAGTTTATATTAACACTAAAAAGAGAACAATACAGAATTGTTGGGGAAAAATCAGCATTTCATTGGTCAGTGCAAGCACAAGGATTCAGGGGATACTATGAGAGTTTCAAGAAAATGAATATTCTTGAACCGTTGTTGTGACAGAATCTCGCACGATCGCGAGGAATTTGAGATTTCTCGTTGTTCAGCGGTCTGCCGCTTTACAGTAACATAAATTATATGATGAAAGAAATTCTACACACTGTTTGTTAGGCCAAAAGGCCTTAGTAATAATTTTGTTCTACAACCTTTTCACATGTTTAATTTAAGTATACAATTTGGTGAATGAAAGAATTAGGAAGGCACTTCCCATATTATTATGGATCTCGTCTTTTTGGTAGCAACAAAAAATATGATATTAGAAATTCAACTTACCATTTTCCAGTTGGGTGGATGTTATTAAATTGTTATTTGCATGTGAACGATACCGCTTATCATTCCAGAATACTTCAGTTTCAAATAAAATTGGAATGATATCCAATAATTTTAAAAGCTTATGGGGTAATTATTCCGATTAATGGAAACATCGAATTTTTTGATAAAATTTTGCATATACCCTAATTTTGGGCCGTAGAATACGAATCTGAAATTAGTTTTCGGCGGTCTCATATAGGTTTTCCAAAAAAAATAATATGCTTTTAGGTAAGTTTTTCTATGGATTTCTTTAAATTTTGACAGTTTCACTTAAACACATTTATAAAAGTCATAACACACTATGATTCTGGTGCATATCTAAACAAATTTTAATCAAAAAACATTAACGTTCAGATTCACTAAGGAGGTTTAAGATTTACCTAGTACCGAAATTAAGATCTTCTAGTTGATCAGTTATGTTTTGACAAGTTTTTGTCCTGTCATTGTTAATAAGTCGTCATTAAAAACTAATGAATTATTCTGATATTTCAGCGATTTGCTTGGGTTCCAAATGATTTTCATCTTGGAACGGGTTGATAGAACGAACGTAGTTCTATTATTGTCGAAAGAACGTACTAAAGTTGCCATTTTCTTTATAAATTTGCGAAAAAGCTTAAAAATAAATTCATAGTTTAAAACTTAGTTTTCATATTCTTACTTATTCTTGTCAGTTTAAAACTTTTAGTTGTCAAATTAGACCGGACTAGCGTTTGAGAATCTGGCTATAAGAAAACAAAGAAAACATTAAAAATTAAATAAAAGAAACGCGCCACCCGTCATTACATAGTCCATATCAAATCGCCTCTCTTCAGGTTCTTAATCGGATGTTGCCAAATATGTATGATATTATTTGCCTATGCTCGAGATGTTAAGCAGTACATATGAAATTAGCAATTATCATAAAATAAAACATACCACCCTAACTGGCGCTAAATCGCGTGAATTACTCAAAATCTAGAGCATGGGCAAATTTAATGTCATATACTCGTATATATTTGGCAACATCAGATTGGGAACCTGAAGGCAGGCGCTCCTTGACATGGACTATGTGCATTACGGGTTACGTGTTTATTTTTATTTAGTTTTTTAATGTTTTTTTCTTTTTTTTATTGTTTTTTATATAAATTTGCTTAAATATGTTTCAGAATAATAGTGTGTTATGCCTTGTTATTACCTTTTATATGGTAATTAAATTTATTTTATATTAATAACTTTGATAATTATTAAATTTATCTATAGCATTTTAGGTAAATCTGAATTTTTTTGAATTGTGGGACTTGTAATAACAGACCACGGTAAGCTAAATTCACTTTATCTTCAAATTGAATAATTTTAAATTCTGTCATTCCAATTTGAATATTAGTTACACCATTTTATTCAGTAATTCCAATTTATTTACAACTTTTCAAGCCATCACTCTTTTAAGAGTAGATATAAATGTGTGTAGTGTGTATATGTATATTTCGCCACTCCGCGCTTTGCTATTTACTATACTATACCTATATAGTTACCATATACCGCATCCATCAAAAACCGTGTACATTCATATAATAGCATTCTTTTAATATCTCTTTTAGTATACAGAGAGTTACATTTATTAAAAATCTACAATATGCGCATGGAGACAAGACAGCTTGTATTTGAACTGTAACTGGTAATGTTACGTAACGGTGCCCCAGATAAAACCAGACGGTGCCTTAAACACACCCAGAACCCTCCGTATTTTTAATAGAGAAAGTTGCTCGCAACAATGTTAATAATGCTTGTTACACTTGTTAAATCGAACGACGTGTGGGTATCAAACAATACAATAATAAATCCATAGCAACGCTAGGCCCACTCGAAACAACATTTTTCAATGAAAAAATAAAAAAATATATATCTTTACTTTCTTACTACTTCTTCTTCTACTTGAAAGTGAGTGCTTAAAAATTATGGAATACAACGACAGTGCAGTGGAGGTCATTGCAAGACTTGAAAATCGCCAAAGACGGGAATTCGAACTCCTGAACGCAACGCCAACGCCAATCAACGACAATAACGAGGAACAGGTATCTCAGTTGGGTAGATCTCAAGGTGTTGATAACGTACAAAATAACCCAGGAAAATTTAAGGTAAGACTACCTAAACTCAATATTTCGAATTTTGACGGTGATATCGCACCCTGGCCAGCATTTTGGGAGCAGTACCTTCCCGCAATACACGAAAATACCGATCTAGACGATGCAGCCAAATTCGCGTATTTAAAATCATTTTTGAGGGAAAAACTGCCATAACGATATCCGGTTTAACGAGCAGCCACTCCTCTTATCAAGATGCTATAGAACTATTAAAAGGCGAGTATGCCAACACGGAACGTATTGTGGACAATTATATACAAAAACTTTTATCGATAACGCAAGTAAAACATGAAAGAGACATAAGTGTCTTACGAAAACTTTATAATACGGCGGCAACAGTGACGCGGTCATTAACAACACTCGGTATATCACCTGATCAATATGGACTTCTTGTAAAATTTGTTTTATTTAAAGCTTTACCGTATAATCTGCGAATTTCATTTAATAAACATAAATTAACGGACGTTGAGGTGGACGGTAGTACATCAGTAGCCAGTGAATCTTCGCAGGTCAGCTTGACCAAAAAGGACGTGGACTATAATAAACAAATTGCGGACTTATTATTGTTTATTAAAGTGGAAATTGATTCTATTGATCAGGCAAGGAGTGTTGTCGATTACGAAAATCGAGGGGACAATACTATTAAAGATAAAGAGATACCTTTTAACCGTTATAAAAATAAACGTAACGACCACGAATTTACCGCGGCGGGATTGCTGACAAGTGCGGACGAAAGTTGTTTATTTTGTAAAGCTAAAAACCACCTAACCAAAGATTGTAACAGTTCCATAGATATTAACGATAAAAAAGACTTTTTAAAACAAAACCGGCGTTGTTTCAGCTGCTTGAAACCTAATCATAATTCTAAGTTTTGTAAATCAAGTGTATGTTGTTCGACATGTAAATCTAGGCATGTTTCAACGATGTGTGATCCCCAATATAAAAAGCGAATTGACGGAAATAACGGTGTTGCCAGATCTTCTAATCCATCAAGTGGTTGTTCAACGACATTAATAACAAACGAACGTATTGATAATGTTTATTTAAAAACGGCTTCTGCATTTACTTTGTCGGACAACAATACAAATAAAATGTCAATCCGTATTATTGTTGATGGAGAGAGTCAACTTACCTTTATTAAAGAGAGTTTATCAAGGCAGCTTGGTTTACCTATCATTGATAAACATAGGATTGCAATCCAGTCGTTTGGGAAAGGAAATCGTGCACCTGCTAGACTTTGTAATAAAGTTCAAATAAAATTGCAAAGCCAATATAACGACGAAATAATAGAAATCAACGCCATAGAAGTACCCGAAATATGTTTTGATGCATTACAGCCACCATCACTAAAAGACCCGATTATTCGAGATCTCTCATCAAAACATCATCTTGCAGATAGGCCATTTAAAAACTATTTAGTCCCGGGTATAGCTCTCCTAGTTGGTGCAGATAACTATTGGAAATTAGTTACTGGAGAAACGCACCGCCTTTCAGAAGATCTGACAGCTGTAAATTCAAAATTGGGATGGACATTACTTGGTTCTAACCATAGACAAAATATATTTAGACCATCACAACGTATTCGCGACACCAGCTGAATCCGTCCAATGTATGGGTGAAAAAGTGCGTTTGTACGCATATGGCGCCAGTCAGGTTTTTAAACGACGGTCCTCTCGAGGCATGCGCACTCGGGACGTCTCGCAAAAGTGGTTGTTGAACTCAATGACGCAACTCGGCGTTCAGAACCGGGCCGAGTCTATTTCTTACAATTAGTGCATAAATACAAATAGTTTAATTCCAAATTTAAAGTATATCAATATGTGAAAGAATAGTAGGTAAAAAATATAATTTATCTTAAATGCGCTCCGGTGTTGAAGTGAATACACACACGGAGAAGTAGAAATATTTGTCAGTGACGTATATTGGGTGTGGTCAAGGTGTCAGAGAGGCACTGATTGGGTGGGTGTGTATTAGGGGCATTGTATAAGGAGTAAGATGGTGTAAGAAGGTCATATATAGTGTCAATGCCTCCTTCCCCTATATTGCATAAGGGTGAGTGAGTGTCCAAAAGGCATGTTTGCGCTTTCGCCAAAGGAGCACTAAAAATACTAGTGGATTAGGGTAGAGGGGAGTATTTTAAAAGGGATGGCGAAAGAAAAAAGCGTTTTCGCCAAAGGATCGCTAAGATATCAGTGGATTAGAAGGGTGAGAGTCCAAAAGGCATATTTGCGCTTTCGCCAAAGGGGCACTAAAAATACTAGGGGATTGGGGTAGAGGGGAGTATTTTAAAAGGGATGGCGAAAGAAAAAAGCGCTTTCGCCAAAGGATCGCTAAGATATCAGTGGATTAGAAGGGTGAGTGTCCAAAAGGCATATTTGCACTTTCGTCAAAGGGGCACTAAAAATACTAGTGGAGTAGAGGGGAGTATTTTAAAAGGGATGGCGAAAGAAAAAAGCGCTTTCGCCAAAGGATCGCTAAGATATCAGTGGATTAGATTGACATGGGGCCGTAAGTAAGTAGCGCTTTCACCAAAGTATCAAGTGCACACACTGTAAATAGGTGTCAAAATATTTATGTACATCTTACCATAGAACTTGGTTTGTTCAATAATTATGCAGGATGGGATGCCAATCCAATAAAATATACACATAGTTTTGGTAATTTTTTTATTTACTATTTTATTTCTTAAAACAGTTGCATATTCTGTTTCTATTGTTTAGAATACTATGTTTATATTTTATTTCAACTTTCAATTTTGTAAATGTAACGTTTAAAAAATTAAGAGGGGGGACATTAAAGCGACGCACTGTATATGTATAAACTGAGCTATTTTCGAGGAATTATCGACAATTTAGTATAGCAAGAAAACTCAGATTTAAGCCAACAAACTATACAATTTTTGTTAAAATCTCACTAATGGTTACATTTTTATCATTAATAAAAAGAATAATTACACATAATATATTTAGCATTTATTACTCGATAAAAGATTCACGTCATGTGAAATAACTTTTGAAGTACGGTCCTGTCTATCACAAGGGAATCGGTCGACAAGGCGCAAGCCCGCAGAAGACCGTCTGTGTTTACGGATTCAGCTTGGTAAATTTGCCACATTCGCAAATGACATTATTTCTCTATTATATATTTTCTCTATGGTTCTAACCGTAACGACGAGACAACGTCAGAATTTATGGTAAACTTCAACTTGGCAACAGTGTTACACGTGCAGGCTGAAGGCGATGACATCGATTTGAAACAATTTTGGTCATTAGAAACCATTGGAATAAACCTAACCGAACAGATAAAGGATAACTATACAACGGATTTTATGAATTACAACATTAAGTTTAAAAACGGACGTTATGAAGTTTTACTGCCTTGGAAGGACAATAAACCATTGGACTCAAATTATGCCGGAACTTTAGTGCGTGTAAAAAACTTGACTTCTAAATTGCTTCGAAACGAGAAGTCATGCGAGTATGACGAGGCGATACGCGAGTATTTAGTTGGTGATTGCGCCGAAAAGGCATCGGAAGAAATAATGAACGAACGGGCCTACTATATGCCACATAGGCCAGTATATCGCGACGACAAGGACACTACGAAAGTGCGCGTGGTTTTTGATGCGTCGGCCCACACGCCTGGACTATTGTCATTAAACGAACAATTATATTCCGGAGAAAATTTGGTACCCGATTTAGTGCGGATTCTATTGAACTTTAGACTGGGTTCTATCGGTCTTATTGCAGACATTGAAAAGGCATTTCTACAAATAGGACTGGCAGAGCAGGATCGAGATTCACATCGATTTTTGTGGTACGATGAGCCAATAAATAATAAAACACAATCAACGTCAGGACTGACGAATTTAACGACATATCGAATGAAACGAGTTACTTTTGGAGTAACCACCAGTCCATTTATTTTATCGGCTACTTTAAGAAAGCATTTTTTGGATCAACCCGAAGAGTTTTCTATAACGACCAGTTATTTATTGCAATCATTTTATGTAGATGACTTAGTGGTTTCAGACAGTAGGTACTGCAGATGAAGCCAGCCAACTATTTAACGAGTCGAGGACCATACTTAAAGCTGCCAATATGAACTTACGAAAATGGTGCTCGAACGATCAAACGACGATTGAACGATTTAAAGAAAAATATAATCTACATTTAGTAAAGGAATGCAAAGGAGTCTTGGGAATTTTATGGCATACCGCCATAGATGAACTAGCAGTTCCGATAAACTTTTCAACCAACGAAAGTTTCAATAATTTACCAACCAAACGAAACGCATTACAAACTATTGCAAGGATATTCGACCCACTAGGTATGCTTGGACCATTCACTGTAAGAGCAAAAATATTACTCCAAAATATGTGGAGAGAAAAGCTATCCTGGGATGAAGTTTTGCCCGAAGAATTACAGTCTAATTGGTTTAAATGGTCTTCGGAAATTGCATCACTGGCAAATTTTCAAATTCCCAGAGTAGTTTTACACAATAAAACGAATAAGGTGGAGCTGCACATTTTTGCAGATTCTAGTTTGAGGGCCTATGGAGCAGTGGCGTACCTACGATGTTTGCACCTTAACGAATGTAATTTTTTAATAGCCAAAAATCGAGTGTCACCCATTAACGAAACTGGTAATAAGGAACTTACATTACCCAAATTAGAGCTGACAGCAGCTTTGTGTGCTGCAAGACTGCAAACTTACATTTTACAAAATGTAACGTTAAATATTAGGTCAATAACGATGTGGTCTGATTCCAAGATAGCACTATACTGGATAAGAGGTAAAGCAGCAAAACGAGAAGTATATGTACAGAACCGAATAACCGAGATACAAAACATAACTCAAGGAACATGGCGATATTGCCCAAGCGCTGACAATCCAGCAGATTTACTAACGAGAGGTGTTTCAGCGAAATTACTAATGCAATCTACATTATGGACACGTGGTCCAGAATGGTTACAAAGGGGGTCGCAATGTTGGCCTAACGATGAATACCATGAAAATTTGGATAATACAGTCTCAAGTTTTCTTATTAATCCAAAAGAAGAAACTTTACAAAAACAACTTATTAACGAACCTATTATGTCACTAGAAAGGTTTGAAAATCTTAACAAAGATTAGCGAGTAACCGCATATGTACAACGTTTCGTAAATAACGCCAAAAAAGGAACGGATAAGATAAGAGGCCCTCTAGAAGTTCAAGAACTCAACAATGCTGAAATATACTGGATTAAATTAACGCAACGAATGGAGTATCTTGAGGAAATAACATCATTATCCTACGCAAAGGAGTTGAGCTCAAATTCATCCATTTTAACACTTAACTCGTTTATGGACAATAATGGTATATTAAGGTTGGGTGGCAGACTGGAAGAAGCTTCTTTACCGTACGAAACCAGACATCCAGTCATATTACCAAAAATCACACTTTTTACAAAGAAAGTCATTATAAATTGTCATGTACAAGCTATGCACAGTGGAGTTAATTCAACATTAGCAATGACAAGAAAAAGGTATTGGATAGTTCAAGGCCGTCAACAAGTAAAATCTGTGTGTGGAAAATTTTTCCAATGTAAACGATTGAAGGGTAAATCTGGAAATGAGCCTTTTGCGCCCTTGCCTAAAAATAGATTGACTATTGCAAATCCATTTAATATTACTGGGGTGGATTTTGCTGGACCGCTATATGTTACCATAGACAATAGGAAAATAAAGGTATATGTAATGCTTTTAACGTGTGCAGTGGTGCGAGCGGTACACTTAGAATTAGTGCCAGATTTAACGACTGAAAGCTGTATAAGAGGCTTACGTAGGTTTATTTCACGTCGAGGGGTACCTGCTGTTATGTACTCCGATAATGCAAAAACATTTAGAAAAACTGCGCAGGAGCTGCATGAACTGTCCCTAATATTATCGAGCAATACAGTTCAGGACGTGGCAAAAACCCATAGAATAGAATGGCGTTTTATTGTGGAACGAGCAGCATGGTGGGGTGGTTTTTGGGAACGTATGGTAAAAACAGTTAAGGAAGCCCTAAAAATTACACTGAAAAAGGCTTCTGTTGATTATGACGAATTACAAACAATACTTACTGAAGTTGAGGCCACAGTTAACTCGAGGCCCTTAACTTATATCGACGACGATCCTACCAACTTGCTAATTTTATCGCCATCGCATTTTAATTGGTCCTAAATATAGTGGACTTAATATTATAGATTTAAGCTTACCAGAAATTAAGCGAAATATTATTCTAAAACAGGGGAAGATAAGAGAAGCAATAGTGAAAAAATTCTGGAAACGTTGGAGTACAGATTATCTTCAGCAACTCAGATCTGCACACCATACGGAACGAGTTAAGTCTAGAACTATTAAACAAGGAGATGTTGTGCTGTTATATGAACAACACCTTCCTAGGCTTCATTGGAAGATGGTACGAGTAACAGATGTATAGGTATCACGGAAGAGATGGACGAGTACGTGCTTGCGAAGTCCAAACGAGCAACGGTATGAAGCTTCGTAGGCCAGTACAACTTCTGTACCCATTAGAAGTTGACCCTTGACCGCCGGGGGAGGATGTAAAAAACTATGCGCGCCATTGACTTTTCGACGCGAAGTGTGGTTTGACTTTTCGACGCGATGTGTGGTCCTACCCTTGCAGAGGGCAAGCCGAAGAACTTGGGTGCGGGATGAAGGCAGTGTTCCATAAGTCAACAACGTATACGGAGCGTCCGGCCTTGATGAATTTAAGGGTTATAACGCCACATTTAGATTAAAGACTAAAAGACGCTAACTAGCTAGAACCATTTTGTATTTATATAATCATTCTTTATAACTTTAGGTTTTCATTAAAGTGTTTTACGAATCAGTACGGATTTTTAGTATAACGCAATATCATAAAAAGAAAGTTGAAAACTGAAGTAGAAATGTCTTTGCGTAACTTGCGCAGGTTTGGTCATATTAGTTATCATCGATAACTAATCTAAGCAAACCTGAGCAAATATTTATCATAGTCAAAATTTAAAACTAATATTTCCTAATATCGATCAGTCCATACTGGTTTATCCTGAAAAGTACCAGGCAATACTGGTACGTCCTAGGAGAAACGCAAACGTTAACAGTAGGAAGTTTTAATATAAGTATCCTAGGCCAAACTAGTATATCCTGAAATTGGATATTTTCTGTAACATATACGTAACAAGTTTTATTAGTTCCTATGCATTGAACAAGAAATTTTATTTCATGTGATCTGTTTTTTTACTTATAAGTTCCACGAAATTAATTTTTCTACCGTGTCGCTCGCCTCGTTTTTCCTTGTGTGTAGCACGAAACTGCACTAACCTAGACTTCTTTTATCTGTAAAAGACACCCATTAAAAAATTCAGTGCATATTAGTGCAGTTTCGTGCAACACGCAACCATAACAGAATATCCTGTATTTCAAAAACGATTGATGAAAACTAAGTATTTGTCCTATTTTTGAATGCGAAATCTCTCAGTGGTACATGTTTTTTGAAACTACACTTAACGCTAAATAACACTTAACACGGCTTCAGGCTTTATTTCGTCACATTTTTGTTCTTAGTTATATATAAAGGAATATTTGTAAAAAAATCACGCATGATTAAGAAATTACCGATATTCTTACCTTATATGACTTTTTCCCCAACGTAATTCCGAAGAACCACTTGTCGACGGATTGCTTTTTCTAATAGATGGAGCTCTCGCAGGTGGTGGCCCCATCAGAGGAATTTTATTTCTTTCCGGGGCTTTTGTTTTCCCCCTTCTTTTACCCAAGTTTAATAAGGGTTCGTTTAAATTCATGTTTTACTTTTATCTTCTTTATTAGAACACAAAACTATCTGTCTTTTAATAAGTATAATTGCAAACTAAAATGAATTTTCTCGAAACGCGTCTGTCAACACAAGATCGAAAACAAATTAAAGTAGTAGATCCACAGCACCCTTTGCTAAAAGCAAATGAATGTACCATTTCGCTTTGTTAGTCAAAGCCTCCTCGATGTTGAAATTTGAGTACAAAGCCTTCTAGATTTTTACAAGCTGTAATAAGCTTATCTGTTAAGCCTTATTTTCACGATGATGGCTCTCTTCTGAGGACTGTATTCTTATTAAAGTGACTAATTATAATAGTTCTGACATGAGAGTGTGGCGTCTCTACACGGTACACATACTCGTACACATCTACTTGATTAATGCGATATTTGTGATAGTAGTCATAATGGTAAAATGGCTTATTCAAGCGCTCAAGCTTAGGATCTTCTCATGAAGTTCCCTTTCCTCTAAAGTTTGAGAATCGAGGTCCAGTTTATTGCAAGCTGTAGTTAGCAAAAAGAGAGAAAAATAGGAGGAAAATGCTGGAGAAAATTATACAAGTCACTACAGTGCGAATCACGTCTTGCTAGATTATAATTACCACGAACACCTGTACAAAATAGTTAAGTATTCATGAAACTAACGCAAAAAGTAAGCGTTTTTCGCACGCGACATAAAAATCGTTGAGGCGAAGCCGAATTGGATAGCATATCAAGGGCGAAAAACACTTTTCGCACTGTTGCATACACTACTTACTATAAAATCGCCTGTAGAAACGTTTGGTTAAAACAATAAAAAATAAAAACGTTACATAATTCCTGACCAAAACTAGATTACTTATGTATACTTTCATTTATAGTTAAATGGGCGAGGGCACAATTTTAATATTTTTTCGGCAACAAAAAAATTTAACGTTCATTTCTAAGAAGGTTTAAGATTAAGTAGTGTTTTAAATTAAGATCTTATAGTGGATCAGTTATATTTTGACAGAGTTTTGTCCTATCACTGTTAGTAAGTTGTTCTTAAAAACTTATGAATTATTCCGATATTTTAACGTTTTGCTTGATTTCCAAATGATTTTCATCTTGGAACTGGTACCTAGAATGAATTTAGTTCTATTATTCGAAAGTATGTACTAAAATTGTCCGTTTATTTCTAAAGCTTACATTTGTCAGTTTAAAACTTTTGGTTGTCAAACTAGATCGGACTAGCGTTGGAGAATCTGGCCGTAAGAGTTTGCTATATTATTAACCTCACACTCTGACAAGGGACTTTTCCTACAGCGCATCCATCGGAAACAGGAGCTCAAGACGTAAAAATCAGAGTTGGACTTAGAAAATAATTTGCGCTCACATGTATTACGCGGATGGTACTGCCTGGCACCAGAGGTCGGCTACCGGTTGTCGATTTATACCCCGCCTGGACGGTAAAGGTAAAATTGTGTGTCATTTCGACCTTTTTAATGTGTGTTGCAGGACTATTCCGTAGAAAAGAAAACCCTTCAAAATTACAGCACGCAGCCGCGCAGCGCGGCACGTAGGGAACCCTCCATGAGCGAGTCGAACTCGAACTTGACCGGTTTTTTAATTTCATGAAATCACGGCAAAACTCAGGAATTAAACTTTTTCTGTCAAATACCGTATACGTACGTACTTAATTTTCGGCATCGACGCCTCTGGTAACAGACCAAAAGGGCCCAAGTTTATTTATCATATTATATTCGGTAATAATTGTTATAAATACAGTAGTGTACAATAAGGGTCGCCAGTACGAAATGCGTTCGCGGCGACCGGTTTATCCAAGGGCCGTTTGAGCTGCTGCTATGCCGAGCTCATATTTAATTGATATCTTCCGACGAACGCTGAGGTCAAAAGACCGCCAGCAAAAAATGATTTCGCCTTTATCGCGCCGAGTTCGAAAGATTTTGGCTAGTGAAGACCATCCATAAGTATACGTATGCTACTTCTTATATTTGGGGTTTATCATAAAAGCATGCCAACCCTTGACGGAGCGTTGGTATGTATAATCTGAAATGCAGAACATATAACTATATAATTGTTATTTTTTTGTAGATTGTTAAGTATATCGTAGGGTTGCCATCTCTAAAATTTAAAAACCAGGACACGGTTACATAAAAATCCGGACAAAATCCGGACGGCGGAGATATTTCAAAAATCACTTGTAATAAAAAAATGTGAGACTATTTATGAATATATATATATATATATATATATATATATATATATATATATATATATATATATATATATATATATATATATATATATATATATATATATTCGTTTTGTTCGTTAATTTCGGTGTGAGAGCTGAAATTATCAAAAAACTTCAAAGTCTAAAGTATGTGACAAATGTAAAACCAATATGCGGCCGTGAAGAAATTCGCGAATTAATTCATGACTTTTTCGCGAAGAACTTGTTGATGTAATACCCGCTTAATGGAACTATTTAAATAAAAGCAAAAAGCTAGTTAACAGTTTAAAAAAAAAAGATTATAACAGGCGGATAAGAGCGTAACCCTATAATAAGTTCTTATTCCAGATTTGATCGAGCGGATCCACTATAGGTTTTTATGTTTAAAACCGGTCTAATTTGACAATTGGCGGTTTAAATTGGCAAGTAAGGGATTGTTGTAGGATGCAAGTAAGTTTTGTGTTATACATACGTACCTTTTTGGGTTTCTTTTCTAAAGTTTTGCATATTTTTAATTACAAGTAATGTTTATTTAGTTAAAGCTTACTGTAGATTTTGAAATCATTCTTTTTAGACGGCGCGGCGTGGTGTCGATTGAAGTCATCGAGCCTCAGCCAACGTGAGCGTAGCATCTCAGACTTTGAAGGACGATAACTTTTTTATTTCTAAATACATATGTTTTTTACATTTTGGGACTATTTATTAAGAGAAAATGAAAAAAATGGAAATTTCCTAATTACATAAGTCCATATACTTGATCTTGGGTACACTGTGCACTTACTTCCTAAGTCCGGAAGTGAAATGAGCCGCAAAGGTCCGGGCTTTAGTAATGAATTACGATAAATTTAAAAATGATAAAATTAATTTCAACAAATTTTCATCAGTACTAATTTAAAAATCGTTTGATGGCTTTAGACATCGGTGAATTTAAAAACTCGCCTAACGAGTGCAAAAGCACCAGAAGACATTCCCATATGATATAGAAAATAACATTTGCTGGAATTCCTACATAAATTGCATTTCCCTGGCTGTGGAACATTTTTTCATATCACTTGTAAAAAACCTGAGGATGGACCAGCTAAAATTTGAATAAATCAACCAACTAGAAGTTGAATGAGCGCATTATTGGAATTTTGCTGGCACTAACAAAGCTTTCTTACTTCTCTTTCCCTAGGGCTCAAGTGATAGGTACCTCATTTTAATCCTATTCTGTTTATTTCCGGAGTTTCAAGAAATTGAATGGCTGTCATTTAAAGTCACTACGTATTTTTTTAAATACACTTAGCAAATGGATATATGGGATGTAATCAAAAAATATGTAAAACTTTGCTCTTAAGCTAGGTCTGCTGTTGAACAAATTTTTACACCATTTTATTAGCTCAATAGAAAAAAATGTTAAAAAACTATCACTGCAAAACACCAAATACCCTAAATTAAATAAAACTCCAGATATTATGCATATTTATTCTTTATTTAGTAACTAGTATAATATTAAAAAAATATTTATATTATTTACACTTATCTAAAAATATGCTTAGGTATAAATTAAACAACAACTTAAAATATTTGAAAAAATCTAATAGAAACTGATCTCTGATAATAAAGTATTGAATATAAAAAAGTTTAGGAAGACGAAAGTTTTGTCAGTTTTAAACAGACAGAAGGGTATTCTACGTAATGAATACTTAAAAAAATTGGATGTAGTTATTTAATATTCAATGACTTTTAGATCATAAATCAATTTCTATTGGCATTTCCACTGAAAAACATAGTATAACATGCCTATTATCTATTCGTTACTGCTGATATTTAGTTAGAGCCACTTACACACAACCAAACTTATATGGAATCACTCAGTATTTCCAATTAAGATGATGTGTTTAATAAAAAAAACTTACATACAAGTAAAGTATAAACCTGTTTGTTAAACATATAGTACAAAAATGTTGATACAAAGAAAGTGATAAATTTGGAAATTTTGCTTGGGTATTAATATTGCAGTGTGTTGGTAAATTTAATTATATTCTTAAAAAAAGATACCTACAATGCCATACGTACGACTTTCTCATCTTTAGCGTGGAAGAATTATCGCGCTTGTTAAGAAGGGTATGTCACAAGGTGAAATCGCAGAAGTTATACAGGGCAATGTTTCTAAAACGAACGCAAGACATTTGGAATCCTTATACCAGATCTATGCGAAGCCGTCGACAAGCGACCACTGATCAACAGGATCGTTTATAGCCCAAATTGCCAGAAGAAACCCAAACGTTACTGATCTAGAGATTCAAAGACACTTTCTAGCAGCTGTGAGGATTTTAGTGTTTCAGAGGAACCTATAAATATTAGACCTGGGGCCCGTGGCTTGTTTAGAAGAAGAGTGTCAAGAGTTCATCAATTATCGAGACAAACAAAATTTACCGGTTAAATTGATCTCGTGAGCACCAAAACTGGACAATTGAAAATTGGCAAAACGATATTTTCTTTCAGATGACACCAGAATTGGTCTTAAGTCAGATTTGATATCGTCGAATTTGGGTTTAAGAGCTCGGGAAGACAAGCTAGACTTCAAACTGCCCGACCTATCCTAAAATATAACCGAGAAACTGTTAAGTTCCAAGGAGGTATTATGATGGAGAAAACAGGATTCCCATACAATGAAATTTAACTGGTCACGGGTATGTTAATTTGATACTAGAACTAGTAGTTAGATTATAAAGAGGTGCAGTAGGAAATCAGATTATATTTGTGCAAGGTATTGCACCTTCACATACCAATAGAATTGTCAGAGACGTTCAGGAGCAGAAGACATCACTGTACTTCCATGGCCTGCCTACTCCCCGGACCTTAATTCCATGAAACATTTATGGGACATCCTTAAAAAAAGGATTATATAGCTCGAAGGGCTGCTCCGTGAAATGTGCAACAGCTCATTCAAGCCGCTGAACAAGAATAGGAGAACATTTCCCAAGAAGTTGGCAATTTTATTGGAAACATGCCTGGTTGATTTCAATTTTGTATAATTGCCAGAGGTAACAACACTGTTTATTAGGATTTTTTCTACAATTAAAAATGTTTATTTTTTAATAGGTTTTATTTTCAGGAGGTGGTACCTTTTTTGACTGTTAATTAACAAAGTTATGTAGTAAAAAGTACTTTTATCATCTTTAGAAAAATATTATTACTTAACAGAGTCGAAAATACTAGAGGATTCCATATAAGTTTAGTTGTGTATTCAAGGTTTGCTTATTAAAATTGGGACATTTTTTGGCTCTGAGTGATTTAGTAGATGCAGAAACAAACCTAATATTATGTAATTCGCACAATTTTTCAAGCGGATAATTGGACAGGTGATTCTACATGGTAAAATAATGGTAGTAAGCCATGTAACAAAAACTCTAAAACTCAATATTTTCAGCTACAGTTACAGCCTATCAAAGATTTTTTTTTCTTATTTTTAACATATTTCGATTAATTCTTAACTACTCAAATTGATATTTGGCACAGAGACTCAGCTTCGTGATTTATATCATTTTGTTATAAAAATGTTTCTCTACTCTCTATCTAATTTTATTTTTCCCTTAAGGTGCGCGCACACTTAGGCGAAGCGTCGCGAAGCGAAGAGAATTTTATCCGTCCAAGAAACTTACGTGCAACCAAATGGAAGCCCGCACAACGCTTCTCGACGCTTCAGTGTGCGGGCTCCCATTTGATTGCATGTAAAGTTCTTGGATGGATAAAATTCTCTTCTCTTCTCTTCGCGACGCTTCGCCTAAGTGTGCGCGCACCATTAAATTTTTTTTTTTGACAGATATTGCAAAAACCAAGCATGCCATTTTAAAGACTATAAAATACTATACAAAAAAGGACTCTTCATATGAGTCGATAAACCTCACCATTTAGTCGCAAATTACAATTAAAGATTTTATTATCATTAAATCAGTATTTCAAATGGAAGCAAAAAATCAAGTTACCATGAAAAAAAACCTAATCGAAATGTTATTTGGCAGATAAAGAATAAAAAATAACAGTAACACTAACACTTTTTTCCTTTTTCTTTTTTAAAGGATTAATTTAGTGTTAAAACATTCATTTAATTAAATACAATTTTATTAGAAATAAATAAAAAAAATGTTAACGTTGTTATTAAATTGTCCGATAACCTGCTAAAAATCCTATAATTTTTAATAACATTTTGATTGGGTCATTGTCAGATTTAACTAAATTTGAACCATGGTAATGATTTTTCGTTTCAATTTGAAAAATGATAATTTTCTTGTTTAGTATTTTATTATCTTTAAAATAACATGCTTGTTTTTGAAATATCTGTTAAAACAAAAAAGGTATGGAAAAAATTAAATTCAGGTTTCAGGTAAAGTGCCCTCTGGTGGCACAGTAGAGAAACATTTTTGTAACAGAATAAATCACCAATCTGACTCTCTATGCCAACTATCAACTTGATTAGTGAAGAAATATTTAATCAAAATATGGCAAAAATAAGAAAAAAAAATTGAACTTTGATTGGTTATAACTAGGAAAATATTGAGATTTTGAATTTTGGTTACATGACGTACTACCTTTATTTTACCACGTAGAATCAATTGTCCAACTATTCTGACCATTTCCCGAACACTCTGTATATGCGTGACTTTTGCACGTATTAAAGGCCCAAGAATGTTGAGTTTTTTTAACGGGTATGATATATTATTACTCCCTATATTTAAATAAAACTTACATAAAAAGGAAAAAAACGTTCAAGAAGATAGAAAAAATAACAAAATATAACAAAAGATAATTTTGTAAAAATAGTTTTTGGTTACATAAACAGTAAAACTAAATCGTAACATATTACTAAACTAAATCTATAAATTAAGCATCGATTTTAGCATATACATATAAAATTAAGCAGGAAAGGTGGGCGGAATGTAAGGATTATCTCATGGACACTATAAACTGTTATGTTTTATAATATAACTAAATGTTACCTTAAAAAGTATTTTTGATGTTAAGTTTTTTGTATGCTAAACTTAAAAATACCGGGATGTCCTAAATTTCGCACCATTTACATTAATTTATAAGAAAGAAATTTTAGTTGTTGAGAAAAAAAACTTAAGCCCGTTGGCTGCCTTTATTAAAGAAATTTTAAATGTAAAATATCAAAAAAAAAAAAAATTCATCTATTCTGGAACAACCAGACACAAGCAATTTTTCCCAATCAATTAGTGTCTGTACGGTAAAAGTTTTATAATTCCAATAAAGCGAGTGTTTGCTTCGAAACTATTCTTTAGTTTTAGTTTTTGTCGGTCTAACTAAAAAAGCAAAATACTACGAAATAACTTACTACCTAAAACAACAATTTTTAGTAAAAATCACATAAGATGACTAATGAAAATTAAACGTACCTAATAAAAACACTTAAAATTAACCAAAAATGTCTTAATTGACACAGCTGAACGTACAATTCAATTAGTACCTATAGGGTTTATAAAATGTATCAAATATATAAAATAATGAAGAAATGTTATATGAAAGGAAATCCGTAAATTCCTCGTTCTCAAGATACAGTATCCAAAAACATTTTTATGGAATCCTAAAATGGTTTCTAAGCCACATAAAATAATAAAATTTTTCAAGAGCTTTATCCAGGGTAATTCAGGAAGAAATGTCAATACTCTAGGTGCAAAGGGATATACAGTATGTCCACGGATGGGGTAGACAAGAGGGCAAATGGACCAAAAAGTGAAAGATACGAAAAAAGGTCATTTGTTATAATAGTTTTTGCTTGCTTGGGATTGCTTGGGTTTACTTGGGATCAAGTGGTCTGTACCCTGTACAAAAAAACATAAGATCCAATATGCCAAAATTTTGTTTTTTTGTACAAGGTATGCAGAAAATACAAAAACGCATAAGTTGGTTAAGAGTAAAGTTGCCTTTTTGAAATTTTAATGCAAAACGTTAAATAAAAAAGCTGTTTTAAATTTTAAAAGAATTCTTATTACAGATTTTCAAGTAAAAATCTTAAAATTTCTAAATTATGATTTTAAAATCAAAATTGTCACACTGTCACTTTTTTCATTTGATTACCGCGATTACACCCTTGAGTTCTGTGACGTATTTGTCAAAATAATAAATATGTTGTCTTTAGAACAAAGAATATTTATGATAAAAAATTACAGAAATGGCGAGAATTGTTATCGCTACGTTATTGAGAAGTTTTGTTTCCAAATGTGCAATTATGCAGAAGTTCGGTACATAAGCTACTAATCAAATTAAAAAAAAAACTGGATCCGTTAGTGATTTAAAGAAGACCAAGAAAAGATACGACGACAACGATGCTTCTACAGTATTAATTTTGCAATCTGTTGATGAAAATCCTATTTGTCTTTAACAAAACGAGCACGAAGTTTAAAATTGTGAGTAAAAACCCATACTTACTCAAAATGTGTTTAGGGAAAATAAAATCGTCCTTTTAAACCAATTTTTAACCAAACTTTGGAAGATGGTGACAGTTATAAACGCTTGGATTTTTGTTTGTGGGTCAGTAATAAAATTCTAAGTAACAACGTGAACTTTCATAACTTGATAATGTTCTCAGATGAGTCAACCTTCAGTACAAACGGCACTGTAGGTTCTCAGCATGCGAGATACTGTGGTAGAGAAAATCCAGAGATTAGAATTGCAAATCGTCGTCAGTATTTTAAAAAAGTAAATGTTTGGTGTGCCATTTCCTATTATGGGATTAGTATAATATAAATTTTTTTGATAATACATGTAACAGACATTCTTATGTACATAATATGCTGGAGCCATTTTTATCAGACAAGTTAGAAGAACTGCCTCTTCAATATCGCCGAAATATGTATTTTCGGCGCGATGGGTGTCCTGCACATTATGCTGCAGAAGTAAGTGATTTGCTCAATCGCAAATTTGGAAATCGATGGATGGGCCGGAGTGGTCCAATTTTGTGGCCCCCTAGTAGTTCCGATTTGGCAATTTGTGTTATGTTTCTCATTGCTCTCTATAATTATCTATGTTTCCTAGAAATACTTTTTTCGTTAATAAGCAAATTTATGTTCAGGCAGAGAGGTTTTTATATTAGATTGATTTTGCATGTTTGGTTGAATGCCGGCGCGAGCGATGAACGATTCAGCAACATTGCAAAAGTCTAACAAATCAAAATGCAGGGAAATGATGACATCACTCGCTTATGTGACAAAAGTCGCCAAAGTTTAGCTCGATTTTTAGGGACTTTCCCGTTTCCCAAACAATTTAAAAAAATAGTTTTCCACTTCCTTTTGACCATAAATTCTAAGACGCCAATAAAAAAAAGTGTGCAACGGACTCATTGATTTCCGATATGACGAAACGAATTGTCCGAAAATGGCAACGTTTAACGAGACAATAACAAATTTAATGATTCTTATTTATACCTGACAGTTTATACACCGTTGCGTGTAATAATATACTAAAAACAAATATTTTGATGCGTTACGTTAGTACGTTCTTCTGTTACCCCCCTCTATCTCGGTAATGGTTAAGTATCGGACCCGGTCTTTTATATTGATTTTGGATCCCTGAAAATGTATTTAAAACATTGACATTGACAGTTATTTAATATAAATCATTTACAAGTCATATTATTTACTATATAATAATTTAAGCTTTTCGCCTAGCAGCAACTAATAGAAGCTATTATACAACAAATTAGAGATATGTAAATGACATTTTACCAAGTAACAAACAAAGTACCTATTAATGGTACCATTTAACACATCAAATTTAAAGAACTGTTGGTTTTTCTCAACTGTGACCTCCATGGAATTATGGTGGGTTCCTCATCCGAAGGCTCATCGTCCAAGAAGTTATTGCTCAGACTTAATTGTTCCTTTTCTTGCCCGCTGGTGTTGTTGTTATTCAAGTCTTCTTGTCCCTTATCGTCACTGGGTTGTTGCTGTCTTAAATCGTGCATTTTGACTTTTGGTTCTTCTATCACTTTCGGTGTATAAATTGTTTGTCTACAACAATTAAAAAAATATCGTTTTACACTTGGCTATCAGAGACAAAGACGGTAATAGCAAAGAGAAATTTTGCGTCTTACTCGCTTTTCGAAGCATGCATAAAACAAGTAGTTTCTCGGAAAATACCCCCCTCCTTCCCACCAAAATGCAATCCTTGTGCCGTCACCAAAAAAACGTTGGCAGATTAGTCCTGGAAGCATTTGAAAAAGGTGGGTAGTTCAAATTTGGAGAGCGTTTCCAAAAGAACGTCAAAAGTTGGAGTCTCGAAAAAAGTCGACGATTATGAGCGTCGGAAGGCTCCGAAGTTTTGCACCAGACGGTGCAAGAGCTTAGCGCGGCTTTTTTTTATTTGTCTTTTTCTAACGCACTTTCGCCAACACGGAGAGAAAGAAATCTGATTCCTCCGTGATTATCAGGAAAGTAAAGATGAATATTGTGATTGCCAAAATATGTTCCAGTGCAAACTGTCCGTGGAACTGTCAACTGACCAATAGGATGAATTCTTGTTCAATTGTTTTTTCTGTCAGCATTCTCAAATTAAATTGGATAGAATACAGTATTTTGATGTTCCTTTTTTTAAATTGCTGTTACGGAGTGATTTGCTATAAAAATCAATAACTTTCCGGTCCAGAAAATACATTAAGGAAATTAAAATTTCATTTTACACTTTTTCGATAAGTCTGTCGAATTTAAAAAAAAAACAAAATTTTGATTTCTTTGACGAATTGTCTATACGCGGCCACGAAATCATTGGTAACATTTTTACAGCAAATAACTGTCGAACAAAAATGTTAAAAAAAAAACAACAAAATAGTAGTAATAGTAATGAGCGCTAAATACGTCTCAGAAATCCACACACCACCAACAACGATACAAATTTACCTTATTTTGATCTCAGCTTCTTCTTTCTTCAATATAAGCTGCCTTTTCCACTGAGGAATAGACTGTAGTCTTCTTTCTTCAGCTTCTCGTTGAAGTTGTTCTTCCATTTCTCTTTTAGCCTTCTCTGCTGCTTTTTTCGCTAACATTTGGCGTTTCCAGGCCGGTATTATATTGCCCGTGTTGTCTTTATCCGGAATCTGCCAAAACAATGATTACAACATGAACAATTTTATAATTTTGTTACATTATTGTTTGAAAACTAGACATAGGTACTCGCATGTTTTCTAAGTGTTATTTTTTTTATCTGAGGCAGCCCATGTATACTTTAAGCCTAGATACTAGCGTACCATGGGCGTCTGAAGAGAGGGGAAATGTAATCTATTGACACGGGATTTAAAAGACTGGAGATTGACAGGGGACGGGAAAACATCTGCAGGCAATTTGTTTTATAATCTGGAGACTCTATGTATGAATAAGTGAAGGGTGGAATGTTCTAGGCTTTTGTAGCTGGACAGTAAAGGGTGTCATATGTAAAGGGACAGTCAAGGAGTGAATTATAGCGGCTGGTTCTTCAGAGGAAAATCCGTGAAAGTATCGATAGAAAAGTGATAAATCCCCAACGCAGCATGGCGATGAGCGAGAGAAGAGAATTTTCTCGTGAGGACTGGGTCATTGATGAGTCGAACGGCTCTCTTTTGGATAGAATTAAGGATGTTAAGTGTCGAAGGTGATGCCGGTCCTTAGGGATGCACACGATGTGCCGAAAATATCGATATTCATGTTTCGATTTTAGATGTTTTTGCATCGATATTTTTGCTACGGTATCGAAAATCATCCGATGTATTGCCTGTAGATGTATCGAAAATTGAAAATGATAAAAACATAATAATAATACCGAGAGCAGAACCCTACCAAAAAATCAGTACTAAATGGGTGATTTTTTTGATGCAGTGAAATTTTGAAGCATCTCTGAAAGAACTTGCACGAAGTGCCTATGTTTTAAATTCGGTTATAAAAAATTTATATCACTAAGACTGATCGAAAAATGAGATGTCACAATATTATTTAAGTTTGGCAATGCCCCGACTGGATCATTTGTTTTTTCTTTATATTATTAGAGCCCGTGACGTCAGACTCTTCAAATGCGTCGGATAAGGGCCGGTATTTGGTCATTTTTTGAAATAAAAAAAAGTGCGATTTGAGGGAAAAAAAGTATTGGGTACCTATGTCTGTAGACTACCCCAGGACTCACTCATTTAAATATATGCAGTGAATTATATAACACCCTGTATATAAAAATATATTATATTTAATATTATTGTTTAGTTTTTTTCTGTTTTTTCGAAGTGTAATCTGTTTTTATGATAAATTGCTCATTTTATTTCTATTAAAAATAAAATGTGTTGTCTCTAGTAATTTGAAATGTATGTAAATGATATAGGTATCCACTAAAATATTGATATATGGAAAGCATCGATATATCTTTTTCGATACATCAATTAAATACTGTATCGATGTTTTGTAATTTATGTGCGTCCCTACCGCTCCCCAGATGTGGGAACAATACTCTAGGTCAGGGGTGGCCAACCGGTCGATCGCGATCGACTGGTCGATCGCGACTATTAGTCCAGTCGATCGTGTCAAGGCAAAAAATATAAATACGTAGAACAGACTGTTGTGTGCTGAACTATGCTGTTTCATTTAAGGTTTCAAGAAGTATGTAATTGGTAGATCGCACAGGGTGTCGTCAGTGAACAGTAGATCTTGGGTCTAACCAAGTTGGCCACCCCTGCTCTAGGTTAAGTCGTATTTGGGAAACATAGAGAGTGAGTAAGTCGGAAGGGGAGAAGTATTTTCTGGTTAGAAAGAGAAAATCAAGCTTTTTAGCTGCTGATATGGCTATTGAAGTAATGTGTTTGTGCCACTTGAGATTATGGTCGAAAGCGATGCCAACAAGATCGAACGGTTCATTGTTCAATACGGCTTGGCCATTCATGTGGATGGGGTAAATGTTGCCGGATTTTTTGCATGCCCGGGAGCAAGACTGGGTTTTGGAGGCGTTGAACTAAACAAGGTTTTTGGCACACCAGTCTAAGATTAATTGAAGATCTTGGGAAAGGGATAGGTGCATAGATCTGTGTCTATTTTCCAATTCTTAATTCGAGACTTGTCTGCAAAAATAATTGTTGGAGTGAAGAGTACTATCGTCAGCGCAACTGTAAATGGGGTTGGTAGTTTTAGAGAGCAGGCCATTAATGTGAAGAAGAAATAGGGTTGATGTTACGACTGAACCTTGAAGTACGCCAACATTAATAAGATGGAAGTTAGATAAGTGATCATCCATCACAACAAATATGCACCAATTAGAGCAATTAGAGAGAAAGCTACCGATGCAGGGACATGGTTTGGGAGGAAGAAGCAGATACAATACAGCATAAATTTTAGAACGGCCCGAGTTTATCTTGAGTTACCTTAGAACTATTTCTATGATCTACCTTTTCCACGAAGTTTGTTGCTGTAAACTGTTTTTTAATCTCATGAATGACCTCCTTTTCAAGGGTATTTTCTGTTTTCGCCTTTTCTATTTTCATTTTTTTGACCCCGGTCAAATCTTTTGACATTTTCAGTTCGGCTATCAGATCTATTTTCTGAGTCAAAAAAGAGTCAGCTGTGTTTAGGCATTGTAGAGACACACTTCTGGTTGGTGCAGAAAATGTCTGAAAGAGAGAAGAAAAAATCGTTTTTATATAGTGACCCGCAGAAATATTGCACCATATATATATATATATATATATATATATATATATATATATATATATATATATAAAACATTAGGATTTTAAGAAAAATTAAAATACTGTAGTCGTAAAATACAGGATTTTGATTATATTTGGACCAATATAACTTTTTTATTTAAAGAGATAGAAAAATGTTTAAATTAGAAAAAGTGTAGATTTATACAAGAACCATCGGGAAACGTAGCTGAAAAAACAATTGAATATTAAATAAGCGAGTTTTGAACTAACCTTAAGTTTTTTCAGAGGGCTTGCCATATTATTATTATTTTTTTAAATTCTACACGCTAAGAGCTCTATTTTATGTTAAGGTACCTACACCGATGTTCGACTGTTTTCCTATAATTTTAAAAAATAAAACGAGACTTATGTAATTTTCCATACTCTTCGTATATGAGTTAATGCAAGTCGTATAGGGTCTCTATGGAAACATAGACATTCTTTAGCTAAGTGACAGGTGTTCCAATCAGGTGCTTTAGTCATTCAAAGAAAGATAGTTTATTATTATTTTATTTATTATGGGCTATAAAATGCAAAAGAAATAAGAGGGAAGCACGGACATTATATGTAAGACTGTATGAGAACCGGTAAGTTCAAAGCCTAAACATCCTTGTAAGGACCTACAGGACAATAATAAATTTTCAAGATCACAAAACAAAAAAAGGACAGCATGCCACTGCCAGCCTGATGAACACATTCAGCTAGATGTTCTACTTTATTTTAATATAAACCCAACTAACTCTATACCGGTAGCATGTGAAGCATCAAACCCCAAATTTTGCTTAGTCCAAAGCACTCTAAAAAAGTTCAAATATAAACCTTATAAGTTCCGCAAAGTTCAACACTTTTATGAAGAAAATAAACGTAAAAAACTTGAACTTTTTTTAACAGGATAGTACGGACAGATGAGGCTTGCTTTGCTACAGACAGTGTCTACAATAGACATAATATCCATTATTGGAAGCGAAGAGCTACTACGATATTGGGGTCAAGTGTTCGGTGTAGCGTTGTTGGTGACAAGGTTAGTGCCTTGTTTTACGAAGTTGGCCTAACTGATAATAGACATCATCACTTTCTCACTGGAGAAAGAATTAACTTTTTAGATGTTACCGCTAAATATTGCCACGTATATGCCTAAGTGCCCGGAGCCTCCACCAAATATCACCTATACGCCTAAGTACCCGGCTCCTCCACAAAATGATACGCATGCGCCTTAAGACACGGCGCCTCCACTAAATGCTACGTAGGGGTTGATAAATTACAGTACGGTTTACCAAAACACTTATATTTACAAACAAAAAATAATATGGCGAGCTCTCTGAAAAAACTTAAGATTAGTTCAAAATTCGCTTATTTAATGTCAATTGTTTTTTCAGTTACGTCTCCTGATGGTTCTTGTACAAATTTACAATTTTTATAGTTTAAACATTTTTTCTATCTTTTGAAATAAAAAAGTTATCCATTGATCTAAATATAATCAATACCCTGTACAATATTGGCAGTTTTTGCTTTATTTTGCACAAATTTTAGTTCTAAACAACTTTTCCTAGTTAATTCTGGTTTATACCTTGGATGCGACCACCTTTTCGGTTCTTCGTAGCTGAACTGAATTTAAATCCTGTATACTGATGGCTGACAAAGGTTGCAGTTTTTTTGCTTTTTCTTGGTTATGGTTTATTGTGCTCTGTTTTAAAATGGTGGTTTGAGTTAAATCACCTAAAAAAGAAAATTCTTTAGTATAAAATATTAAATCATTTGCAGATGATACAATTATTATTTATTTGTTCTGCGATCGTCCACAAACTGACATTTTTCTAGAGTGTTTTGTCGCCTCAAAAGTCATTCTAGTATTGTTAACCGTTGCTAAACAATGAGACATATAACAGTACTAGAATATTTTATTCCCGGCTTAGGACAGGAATAAAATATTCCCGTACCGCTTGTCATGAAGAAACAACAATAATTAAACAGCGGTTGTCGAGCAACCGCAAAGCTAAGCATACGCGATCTATTAGGTCATGTTAACAAATTTTTACTTAAAGTTCTTAATTTTATTTTATTATTTATTCTATTTAATTTTCGATAGCAGGAAAAATAGTATGTGCACCTCGTAGCAAAAACATATTCTCGGCCTCGGACGCTTGTTGCATCCTCGTCCGAGAATATGTTATTTTTTCTACTAGATGAACAATATACTATTTCTGAAAAAATAGAAGATTTATATTTCAAAATTAATTATGATTTACGAATACTTCTGTCTTGACTTCAATCTCATGAACTTACAATGAATTTCAAGAATTTTTCTATGTTTATTAGTAAAAATAAGATATTATAAATTCTAATATTTCCCCATTAATGAGTCAAACTGAATCTATTCAATATTTAAATACAAGATTTTTATACGAAAACACCCTATAGGTACGTACCATTAAACACTGGCAAAGGCGGTGGTGGTGGTCCCATTGGACCTTTTTCCTCATGCTTGATTTCCCCGTTATCTTCGTCTGTCTTGTCTTCTCCATTCGCCATCTTACCACCCTCATCTCTCAGTTCATTCTTCTTGTCACTAGCGATGATGCTTCTGAGGTACTCAGAAGGCTTGACGAGTTTATTGGGGTCTCCACCGGGGAAATTGGGTGGTGAAAAAGGTAACACCCTTTGCCGATTAACGGGCGTGGCTGCGATAGAGTTAGTGGCGTAATGTCGGTTTTCCTCGTCGTTGAGGCTGACGATCGTGAGGTCGGAGCATGATGAGTTTAGACGACGAGCAGCTGGAAAAGAAAAGGAGTATATAGGGTGGGCCATAATGAATGATAGAGCAACTGACGATACCAGGCGCGGCCCGTCCATAAGGCCATTTGGTCAATGACCCACCTAAATTTATTTTCAATGATCCACGTAATAATTTGTTTTTAAAACCAAACTTTTCTTTCAAAAAAATGCAAGTTCCATGCGAAAACTGCCCAAGAAAGAGTCAAGCCAAGCCATCGTCGAAAGATATCCAAGCTTGCACCGGGCTGGGTCGTATTTTAAATTGGCCTCATAGGTTTATATGGACGATATAAATTCATTAAAACTAACAGATAATCAGATATACGCGCTTTAGGAAGTTAAAAAGAGATACAATTTGTCGACGGCTCACCAATAATATCGCGCCACTCCCACCACTACGGAAATACGCTCGAACCGCCCTGTAAAATATACTCTTTCAAAACATTTGGTTTGGACAAAGAAAAACTAATTAGGTAGGTAGCTAATATGCGCATTGTATTAATGTATTATTAATTAGCTGCTAAACATAAAAATTTAGAAATACGATCTCAGCCACGTCAATGCTAGTCATCAGATATAACGGCATCGGACCGGTTTTCTCATATTACCAGCGTAGTCCAGAGGTTGGGCCATGGTACTCCGGTGGCCGAGTTGGTACGGCGCCAGCTTTGCAACCGAGAGGCGCGGGTTCGAATCCCGCTTCGACCATGGATATTTTGAGATTGTTGTTGGAAGGTGGTAGAGGAATTCTTCCTCGACCGAGGTGGTACCACCCCACACATCCTCTTAAAGGGCTGGCGAAATCCCTACGGATGTTTCCAGCTCTGGATGTGTGAGTCGATTCCCCAGTACACCCACGGTACATAGTACTTAGACTTCGGTCTTCGTGGGATGTCAGAAGATAAAAAAAGGTATAATCTTGGCGCTGAACCTAGCTTTTTAACGTTTTTTCCAGCAAAACGATTGTAAATTTTATTATTAAGAACTTGTAAATATCTTTTTCCCCTTCTGGAGCCACAAATACTAATGGCTCTAAGAGATTTCTTCGGATGGAGCCGGAATCCACCGTCACGCATTTTAATTCTTCCCTCAGGGCTAATAACCGCCCCAATCAGCTCCCCTGGTTGCTTCTTCCTGCAGCAGTCATAATTTGAAACCTGTCTCCTAGTAACCAATTTCATTTGTTTAATTATTGACGGCGTTATCTCAACTGCCACCCAGAGAATCGACAAGATTTAAATATATAGAATAAAAGTAAAATTTCGTAAAAATGATAAAAATGATCTGTGAAAATCTCGACGAAATTATCTCGAATCAACTCCTCCAGAGACAGCAGAAAAAGCTGCAGAAATATTTCAAAATCTCCCTCCTTCGCTTTCAAGAGAAAGATTACGGAAAAAAGTTATTCGTCATAAAACGTTTTGCTTGTTGAGAAAATAACACTTAAAACAAAAATTTTGATCCAGCATATACATGGTGCCAAAAAAAGTAAAAACGATAAATGCCGTAGAAGGAAAACTCTCTTTAAATTTAATTAAAATTACAACAACGTAAGAGAATGTCGTATAGAACTGAAAAGTGATCAGATACGAAATTTGACAAAATAACTTTATGGTCATTTACATGTACCTTTGAATTTTTTTAAAAAAGTATTTCGAAATACGTTTTTTACATAACATATTACCAAAATAAACAACAACAGTGAATGAAATATTACACTAAGCTTCAACATGAACACCGTTTCTTTCCACAAAAACTATTGTACGTCGTGAAAATTCCGCCACTACATTTCTAACCATCTGAGGGGAAATTTCTTAGACACATTCTCTGACAATTCTCTCTAAATTGTCTATGTTTTCAAAAGGTCTGTGGGCATAGACATTTCTTTTAAGAATCCCCATAAAAAATCTAGGGGAGTTATATCTGGGGACCATTTTGGCCAAGCAAATTCTGACCTTCGTCCAATCCACCTCTGTGGAAATGTCCGGTTTAAAAATTCTGTCACTTACTTGGCGAAGGTCAGACCACCAAGGCCCCCCGATATAATATCCCTTGATTTTTTCTTATGGGTACTCTTAAAAGAAAAAATCTATCATAGACCATTTGGAGAGAATGTGTCCAAGACATTTCTCCCCAGACGGTTAGAAATGTAGTGGCGGAATTTTCACGACGTATGTAGTTTGTATGGAAAGAAACGGTGGTCATGTTGAAGCTTAGCGTAGTATATCATAAAATGTTATTGTTATTTATTTTGGTAATATGTTGTCTAAAAAACATGTATTTCAAAATACTTTTTTAACAAATTCAAATGTACATATGAATGACCATAATATTCGATAACTTTTCAGTTCTGAACGATACTTTCTTACGATATTGTACTTTGCAATTAAATTAAAGATAGATTCCCTTCTACGGTATTTATCGTTTTTATTTTTTTTTCACTAAGTATATGCTGGGACAAAAGTTTTGATTTAAGTGTTATTTTCTCAACAAGCAGAACTTTTCATGAAAAATAACTTCTTTCCGGCGCAGTCAAAAACAAAAAAGTTTTCCACCTGTTAAGACGGTTTCTGGACACGCTGCGTATACGTAATAAGTTTCACTAGTATGCTCTGAACAAGAAATTTTATTTCATGTGATCTGTTTCCCATGTAAGTTTCACGAAATTAATTTCTCTAGTGTGTCATCCGCCTTAAATGTATTTGTTTCCCTTCGGTCGGCGATCCTGGTTCAGATTTATAAACTAACAGGTCCTGGTTGACAGAAAAACAATAAATTAAACGTCATTTGTCAACTGATTGGTTAAAAAACCGAAGTTTAATACATTGTTCAACTGTCAGCTAGATCCAGAACAAAGCCTAACGCAAACGTATATTATAGTTATCTATAAGATATCTACAATAAATGAATTTTGCGTGATTTTTTCTGTCCTAGATCTCTTTGAACAGACAATAACATCATCTTTATTAAAATTCTAGACTCGTCCTGTATTAGTTCGCACTTGAAGTAAAGTTCAAGTTGACAACATTAAAAAATAATAACATTACAGTGTGTAGGCAGTGTCAGCTGGTTGACATACACCTAATTTTAGTTTCTTTGTTTAATAATATAGATTTTCTCGTATCGCGGTTGTAACTGTTTTCAGCGTATACCAACTGCTCCCATCTCGGTATTCCACTTGCTACTTTTTTACTTGTGTTCTAATTAGTAAATGAAATTGATTACTTTGCACGATGGATGAGCGATTACCGTTGAATAGATTTTAATAATAAAGCAATATTATTAAATTTATCCCAATATAATATATTCAAACGTATGAATGAAAGTCTACTTGTCAGGGGTACATATAAATATGCAAAAATTGAGAATAAATTCTCTAACCACCTGAAAATTCCTTATACAATAAGGATTTCAACAAATAATGGTAAAACAGCTATTCTCCGGGCTATATGCCGGGCATATAGCCCGGAGAATAGCTGTTTTACCATTATTTGTTGAAATCCTTATTGTATCAGGAATTTTCAGGTGGTTAGAGAATTTATTGTCAATTTTTGCATATTTATATGTACCCCTGACAAGCAGACTTTCATTCATACGTTTGAAAATTTTACCTTACGGTAAACTCTACTCTGAATGCTCGAAACTGCTAATGGATGGCGCTGCCTGTGTCTCACTGCTTATGCAGTACGACAGTTGTAGCTTTAAGGGATTACTTTTTCGGAAGGTTGGTATGTTCGTCTATCCTGTACTGATGAGAACCAACGAGTTCGAAACCGGCCTGCAGGTGACGACATCCTAACTAAAGAAAAAGCTTCCTTCTTCCTAGTAGTTTCTTGCATTCAAAACAAGTATTTTATTATCTAACTGTGTTAGAAGAAAATACGGCAAATTTTGGTATGTAATTCAGCGCTCGGAGGGGCATATAGCCCGGAGAATAGCTGTTTTACCATTATTTGTTGAAATCCTTATTGTATAAGGAATTTTCAGGTGGTTAGAGAATTTATTCTCAATTTTTGCATATCAATATAATATAGGTAAGGAGGAGTTAAAGTTTGTTTAAATGTTTGTGGTACTCTTTCACAACACTATATACGTTTTTTAACTGGTAGGTAGTTTAAACCTTTCTGAGAGTCATATGCCATAGACAGGGTGAGTGTTTTTTTAAATGATACAAGGCGATATCTCGAAAACGGTTTGAAATATTTTCATAAAATTATTCCAGATACACTTTTAAAATTAAAATTTGTCTAAGTCACATTATCACCTTTTTTATTTGATTACACCTTTGACGTGTGACGTATTTGTCAAAATAATAATGATGTCTTTAGAGCAAAACATATTTATAATCCGACATTACATACTCATACAGGTGAAACAAAATTACTAATAGAATATTAAATAATAATTGTTGTAATATTTCTTATTTCATTAAACTTTAAAGAAATTAAGGGCACATCATATTTATTTTTTAAAAACTTCTCCATATTCTACGCATTTTTCTAACTGACGTCGAAAATGGCTGAAGCCTCTTTTTATTCCTTCCAGTGAAATCGATTCTATCGCTCTTAAAATTCTCACTTGTGCCTAGCCCGACCAATAATAGTTAATCTAACCTTATCTTGTATTGTAACAAGTTTAAATCTTCCCACATATTTTGAATTTTTCATGCCAGCTTATTAAAAAATAGTTCTTTTGCTAAGTTTATGCCAGTTTGTTTACAAATAGAGGCTATCTATATACGGTATATTAAAAAAGTTAAAAATAAACTTAAAAGAAAGGAAACGTGTATCGAACTGAGAGCTGTACCCAGAGTCGGTACATCCACATATCAACAGAAAAACGTAATGTGAAAGCATCACAAGCTATTTTTTAACTGATCTGAAATCGCTCTTCCTAAATGGTGCCTAAATGGGGCCCGCCTGTGGGGTGCAAAACTACTCGTCATGTCGAAATTTCATTTCCTATAAAATTAGCTTTATTTTGACGCTTGTCTGGTAGTTCTTCGATAAAAAATGTCTCACTACGTACTAGATATATTTTTAAAAATTGCAAAATATTTTTCTCGGCACAAATACCTACCTATTCGTCCAAATAATCGCTTTGATTTTATGTTGTAGAGTATCCGAAAATACTTCAAAATTAGTAAGTACATTCCATATAGTGAAAAAGACATTTACTTTTTTCATTTAAATATAGGTCAATATTATTACGTCCTTGATTGATATTAAATGTCATTTTGAAAAATATCGCAATAGCGATGTCATAATCCAGCACGTGATGATCAGTACAACCACAAATTTTGACGTTTTTAAAATTTATAGGAATCATTTTAGCGGATAATGAAATGTAAACTTAAATAAATAAATATTTATTGTATATACCTACATTACATACGTATTTTAATAACAACCTAAACAACCGAACTAGCCTAAACTAAACAAAAATAAAATAATAAAAGAAAGTAAAAATATTATATTTACATTAGAAGCTGTAAATGGTCTTTTAACATTGAACATTTCTTGAACAAAATAATTGTAGTACTTTTTACATGTTAAAAATATTACTTAACAATGTTTAAAAAATATTCTACATGGTATTTTTTGAAGCCGCATTAGGTTCTAGGAGTATGAAATCTTTTTAATGTCATCTAATGTCCCTATACCTCACAAATTATTTTTTACAAGCGCTGCACTCCATAATAGAATTAGAATAAAACTGAATCACTTAATAATTGAATCAAAAACAGGATCACTGAAAATGAAACAAAAATCAAAACTAACATTAAACCTAAATTTTCTTTTTTAGTACGCGGTAAAACGCCAGTGTTGCCAGATATGCGGACGTATAAATCCCTAGAATTTTACCTTTATTAATAATTGTCCACTTATATGTTATTATTTTGTGTCTTATTTGCTATAGCCTACTGATTTGGTTGCTCTGAGAACAAGAATATTGTGTTTTGTATATTTATGTAGCATTAGTATTTTTATGCAACTTAAAATATCAATTTCCTAAAAAGATAAAAAAATCGTAAATCTGGCATCTCCGCACACGCATTCCACTCTCAATCGATTTAAAATTGTGATTGGTCGGGCTCATGAGTTGCCGTGCTAGGGCTAGACACAAGTAAAATTCTCTGCTTTAAAACATTTTCATCATTTTCAATGGGTCTTTCATATTGCATAATGCGCCGCCAGAGAAACATCACAAATTGTCAAATCGGGACTCTTAGGGGGACACAAAATTGGACCATTTCGGCCCATCCATTGATTTCCAAATTTGCGATTGAGCCAATCCCTTACTTCTGCAGCATAATGTGCAGGACACTCATAGTACTGAAAATATATATTTCAGCGATATTGAAGAAGCAATTCTTCTAACTTGTCTAACAAAAAGACTCCAGCATATGTAAATAAGACGCAATCATGTCTGTTACATGTATTATCAAAAAAATATGTTATACTCCCATAATAGGAAATGGCGCACCAAACATTTACTTTTTTTGTACTGAAGGTTAACTATCTGAGAACATTATCTGATTATCTATCAGCTACGAAAGTTCATGTTACTTAGAATTTCATCACCGACCCACAAACGAAAATCCAAGCGTTTGTAACTGTCTCCATCTTCCAAAGTTTGGTTAAAAATTGGTTGACGAATTTTATTTTCCTTAAACACATTTTGAATATGGCTGTTTTTACACAGTTGTTAACTTCGTGGTCGTTTTCTTAAATACATAATAGGATATTCATCAACAGATTGTAAAATAAATACTGTAGAAGTTTCGTTTTCGTCGTATCCTCTCTTGGTCTACTTTAAATCACGATCCAGTATTTTTAAATTAGATTACTTACTTATACTTTTGCATAATTGTACATTTGGAAACTATTCTTGCAACTTCTCAATAACGGAGCAATAACAATTATTCTCGCCATTACTGTAATTTTACATTATAAATATGCTTTGCTCTAAAGACAACATCTTTATTATTTTGATAAATACGTCACAGTTATCAAAGGTGTAATCAAATAAAAAAGGTGACAATGTGACTTGGAAAAATTTTGATTTTATAAGCGTGATTTAGAAATTTCAAATTTCAAAATCTGGAATAAGAATTCCTTTAATTTTTAAAACAGCTTTTTTGTCTTTAACGTTTTACATTAAAATTTAAAAAACTTTTTTACTCTTAACCAAATTTAACATTTTTGTATTTTTTGCATACCCTGTACAAAAAAAAAATTTGGCATTGTGGATCTTATTTCTAAAGTAACCAAAAACTATTATAAAGAATGACCTTTTTTCCTATCTTCTATCTTTTTCTGTATACTCTACTAATGTCGCTAGAATCAACTGTTTTTGAAAAAATGCAGTTGAATTCGGTGTTGCACAGAATAGATAAGAAACAAAAAACTTTTCTATCAGCAAAAAACAACTTTTTTATAAAGGAAATGCAAACAAAATAATAAGAACCAAATAAAACCCGAATTAACAATGAAAAATAAATTGCTAAAAATGAACTGATGGTATTTTGCAGACATAAGAAATTTTTATTTCTAATTATTTATCCTGTGGTGCAACACCAAATTTAAATGTACTTGTCTCAAAAACAGATGCTTCGAGAGAGATTGATAAAGTACACCTGTTTTAGTAGAAAAGGTAGGGGGAAAATTTCTATTTAGAAATTATGTACACTGAGGCACAAAAAAGTTGGAATGTTTTAAAACGTCATTTAATGTAGTATGTGGCGCCTCCTACAAAATACAACAAACATGAGAACGGATTTCCTTTTCTCATCCCATAAAACCCCCGTTTACCAAATTTTGTGAATTTATTTAGTATCTTTCAAAACCTGTCAATAAACGTAAAATAAAATTTTAGCTTTAACACCCTTATCTTATTATGAACTTTTGTTCTATAGGGTTACACGTTATAAGGTTAAATCGACCTAAATTGAGCAATGGAAGCCGCTGCTAAGGTGTGGCCATTCGTTATCAAACACCAAGTAGAATATTAGGTAATATAAAAACGTTGAAGTAAAAAGTAACAGCAACAGTTACTGTTTTTTAGGTAGTTATTCTTCTTGGTTCTGTATCTATACAGGGTGAGGATTTTAAACTGTTACATATGGAATATTATGTTTATAAAAATTTAGTAAGCTCGAATTCTCTAAAAAATATATATATATATATATATATATATATATATATATATATATATATATATATATATATATATATATATATATATATATATATATATATATATATATATATACAGGGTATCCGAAAAGTCTTGGTATGGGCAAATATCTTTGCTATTAGTAAAGATAGAGACACCAAATTTTAGGTGTATTTTATTGGTTAATAAATCTACTTTTTTATGGAATTTAACTTTTTTAACTTGAGGGGTGACGTTAGGGAGTTGAGGTCAAAAATTTTAAATGCAACCCTATGACATGTGGTACCTCATTTTAAAGGTCTTCAAACAACATTTTATTGCAAACCCGAGGTCTGTATTTTAATTCGTTTTCAAATGGCAAGCCTTTAAAAATTAAGAACCGTGAAAAAAAAAAATGAAAAATTCAAGTACGTTTATTTCTCTTATTACTTTAAAAGTTGTTCAAAATTACCACCATGTGCTTCTAGGCAGAAATATCGTCGATTTTGGAACTGTGCTAAGAAGTAACACCTGTGATTCTAGAAAATGTGAGAAGTGAGTTCCAAAATAGATTTTATTACTGTTAAGAAATTCATCTTGAACATTATGAACAACTTTTAAAGATATAGGTAAGAGAAATGAAAGTATTTAATTTTTAACTTTTTTTTCGAGATTTTTAATGTTTAAATGTTTGCAATTTAAAAACGAAATAAGGAACTCTGGTTTGCGTTAAAATGTTTCTTTTTTGAAGACCTTTAAAATTAGGTTCCACACGGCATAAGGTTGCATTTAAATTAAATTTCCTAGAGTCACCCCTCAAGGGGGTTCAACAAGTTAAATTGCATAAAACAGTAGATTTATTAACCAATAAGATTTACCTAAAATTTGGTGTTCCTATCTTTACTAATAGCAAAGTTATTTTCCCATACTAAGACGTTTTGGACATACTGTATATTCTGTACCATTTGACATTTTAAATTTGCATTTCGCCATTTAGTGAGCAGCGGTGGGGGGAGGGGTAAATGTCAATCATGTTTTGAAATATGTCCCCCAGCCTCCTTATATCCTTGCAATATTTTTATTAAAATATTCCAAACGTTTTTGAGATAACGCATTGTCACACTTTAAAATCCTCCCTGTATAGGGGATACTTATTAATATACATACAGGTATGTATATTGATACCCCTTCACCGCTCACTTCAAGCAAGAAATTGTATTTTACCCCAAAATGTTTAAGTAAACCTGTAATCATCGATTAATCTAAAATATCATCCAATACGTATTTTTCAATATTAAAAAATAGTGATAAAAATAAGTTACCAGGGAATCGCATCCATAGTGCACTAGACATAAGGAATAAAACAGTAGTACAATGTAAAGGAAAAACTAAATAAGTTCAATCACATCACTTGACAAAACTAACAAAAACTAAAAGAAATTCTAAGAAATATCCAGTAAGGGGGCAATCGAATATTTTACCCTCCATGCAATCGATGTCGCGGTCGCGAAACTACTAGCCGAAGATCCCATTTTAATTACAAAAGAAAGGGGGGAGAATGTAAGAAACTTTTTTTGAAACTTCTGTGTAATATCGTTGCAACAGACATGAAGTTTTTGGTTACTTAAAAAACTATAAATCTAAGTAAATATTACAAATTTGCTTTAATTTGATGAGAGTTATGCAGAAGTGATTTGATTGTGGCTAATTTGAAAATGTATTATAGCTGAATATAAAAAATATCATTACACGGGGGTAACTTAAAATTTTCATAAAAATGTAGTTTCTTTTTAATAGAAGGCTATGCCATTGTATTTAGACGTAGTTTTTAATTCCAAACACCTTTTATGTATTTTTCGAAATAAGGGTACTTTATTCTTGAACGATTTTTATATTTTTTAGCCTGCCCTGTATTCTGTTTGACTTGAAGCCATTCTAAGTGCACCTAATATGCTTATCGGACATGCACCAACTTTTGACGGTGTTTATATTTCAGTTGTGGAACTAATAAAAATTTCCCATTTTTTGCACCCTCAATGGACCACACTGTATATTTACTAATGTAAAATCCATAAAGCATAGCACAAAAATATATGTTCAATACGTACCTACGTTATATTGATACCCCTTCACCGCTCACTTCAAGCAAGAAATTGTATTTTACCCCAAAATGTTTAAGTAAACCTGTAATCATCGATTAATCTAAAATATCATCCAATACGTATTTTTCAATATTAAAAAATAGTGATAAAAATAAGTTACCAGGGAATCGCATCCATAGTGCACTAGACATAAGGAATAAAACAGTAGTACAATGTAAAGGAAAAACTAAATAAGTTCAATCACATCACTTGACAAAACTAACAAAAACTAAAAGAAATTCTAAGAAATATCCAGTAAGGGGGCAATCGAATATTTTACCCTCCATGCAATCGATGTCGCGGTCGCGAAACTACTAGCCGAAGATCCCATTTTAATTACAAAAGAAAGGGGGGAGAATGTAAGAAGATATCGTAAAATAAATCTGCAGCCGAAGAGAAAGAAGAAAATAAAGCGAAATATACGAAGATTTAATGAATATTCGTGTAATTGCACTCATGAGCGGTCATACCGTTCGTTTAGGAATCGAATCAAGACCATAATTGTCCATAAAACGGTGCTTTTGGTTGCTACGGAGCAGTGGCGGTACGGGAATTTTATAGTAAAGGGGCTTGAAGTTATTTTAAAAAATTGTACGTGGGTTGGGACGGGTTCGTTGTTCTTGTGTGTGTGTCCTTTTTTCGGGGGTTTTATTGTAAACTTATACAGGGTGGTCCAAAAGTAATGGGACACAGAGTAACAGCAGAGTCTGTATGTCGAAATAATGTGATTTAGTCAAACTTGCCTCATTCCAAAATTGATAATAACCAAGATACATGGTGTTTAATTTTGTTTTCGATTTTTTCCAATAATTTCTCAACAAAAGGACGTAGCGGCACAAAATTAGGGATTTTGTGTTTTTTTTTGGGCCGAGAAATTCAAGTTCGTCCATAGTTTTGATGCCACTAGTAGAGGGCGCCACCTACGGCAGACCGCACTTCTTTTAAATGATATAATTTTTTTAAGCTTAGTATATCGATCTGACTTTTGAAAAAATCGATTACCCTACTTCCTTTACGTCAAAAAGGTGTACCTTATTAAAGTCGATACGAGTATGCAATTAAATACGTGTGGTTCAAAAGAAATGGGACATATTAAATTCAAATCAATTTCTATTCGAATGGTAATGGTATAAGTAGATTTGGATTGACATTTTTTTTGAATTCTAAAATTATATAATAACATTACTCTTGATCCATTCCGGAGGCCTTAAGAGACTTAAAGATTCAAGACCTTTATGACTTTTAGCTATGCATCTCTAAATCCACTTAATCATTTATGAGAAGTTCATAGATACTTACAAAAAACGTTTGTAAGGAGTAATAGTAATATTTTATTCTACCACCTATATGGGTCAGTAAAACAGTGTAATATTATCTAGCCTATGCAACAATGAATTTGATTTCAAATTATTATGATTTAGCTATATTTACTTAGTTCAAAAGTTGATTTTATAGGAGATACTTACGATACTGAAGATTTTTTAATAAAAATACTTATTCATGCGTGAATACTAATTTTATTTTAATGAAACTTTCTTATTTATTAATTAGTTTAATAACACTTAAAATTTAATAATGTTTTAACAAAATTATTAGAAGAAAAAATGATAACGTCTTGATAACAATTGCTCAACATGGTCACCATTGACCTCAATACATTTCGTTGTACGCTTCACAAAAGACTATCGGATTTTAAACAAAAAATCCCTATCATTTCTGAGCATATCAACAGCATTTATAATTTTTGACCTAATTCATTATGGTTGTTTATTGAACTGTAATAAACAATTTCAAATGACCCCAAATACCGAAATCCATAGGATTAAAATCCGGACTTCGTGTCGGCCAAGACAAGGGGCTACCATGGCGTATCTATCGTTCAGGAAACTCTTCATTAAGATAGTTTCCCACTCTTTTGTTATTAACTTTTAAGTGTTATTAAACTAATTATTAAATAAGAAATTTGCATTAAAATAAAGTTAATATTCCCGCATGACTAAGTGTTTTTATTAAAAAATCTTTAGTATCACAAGTATCTCCTATAATATCAACTTTTGAACTAAGTAAATTTAGCTAAATCATAATAATTTGAAGTCAGGAATTCACTGTTGCTCTATGTCCCATAACTTTTGAACCACACGTATTTCATTGCATATGAAATTTCAAATGCAATTTTCTCGACCTGGAGAAATGGGGGGTTCTATGAACCGAGAAGAAACAGGACTATGCCTTGTTTAGAAATGGGTATTGATGACTCGAGAGAAACGGAACTTTGTTACCGCATCACTATTTCTCTACCCCGATATGTGTGACACTGACATTTATATAATGGTAGACAAACAAACTTTTAAATCATAAACTAGTAAACCCACCAAATGTCTCAAGGGAGACCCGCTTTTCGTTGCACAGCAGTGTTCGCCTAGGTATTATTTATTCTATGCCACTACGTATTTAAAATAGAAGTTAGTAAACAAGAGATGCTAGCTTAAATTTTATTATTTGCAGGGGGTTTTATACTTTATTGATTTTTAATATTTATTAGAAATAAAGACAGAAAAATAGAATTCAAGCGAACTCTTGGGATTCCCCAACAATACTCTTTTTTGAAAGAGTATACCCGAGCGGCGTTCCAATGTAAATTTCATCCTGATCTGGTGATGGTTTCCGAAGGTGAGCCTCTCAACAGCTTACAGTGTACACGCCGTAATTGACGGATAACTTCGAAAGGGGTGTATCGACTTTCATGATTCGTTTTCTGTGATAATAGGGTCAAAGAAATGAATATTAAAAGGACTTTAAAAAAACTATGGGAAGATAAAGGAAGGGGCAATATAATGGGTTAAAGTGTTCTTGAAAATTATCAAAAATTTTCCTTTAAGAAAGCTTTATCAAGAAATTAGACTGTTTTGGTAGTATTCAATTCTTGGAGAAGCTACTCTAATGGTTTATTCGAAAAGTGCTTGTTTCTATGGTTTCTTTTATTTTTTAATTTAAAATGTATCGAAAATCGATATTTTTTCTCATTTTGGGGCCAAATTCTTGAAGCTAAACCTTACTAAAATTTCAATTGCACATAATTTTTCGAAAATTAAATTTCTAAAAGTTACTTCAGTTATTTGAAACTTGAAGTTTGAACTGTTCAATATGGAACATGTTAATGAAAAAAAAAGAACTGTCATTTGTCCGACATGATATTCCGAAAACCTTTTGTCTAGAGGAAACAGAAATCTGGTTTCAATCCTCCTGTTTTACAGATGAATCTTTGTTAGGGACTTTAAAAGGGTGAGTAGTGCCGATTTTTTAAATTTTTATTATATATTTGGCATGAACGGGAATTCTAACCTATAATTTCATATGTCGGAATTTCACTACTGCTCTTTTTAGGTAGGGCCCAGCCTGTTTACGTGGACGATACGTCATTTTTAGTCTCTGAAAGACTGGACAGAGATCTGGAAATGAGATGTTATAATGTTATGAATGACGCAAGGGGGTGTTTTACTCAAAACTTTTTATTTCTCAATAACAGTAAAACAACTTTTATTAGGATTCACAATTATCAAAAGACATGCTCGAAACTTGATACTTCTGCTCAGGACAGCTCTATTACACAAAGTGAAAAGGTTAAATTTTTGGAAATCTTTTTGGATGAATGTCTGAATTTCAAAAGTCACTGCGCGTAGGTATATTTCCAAAAATAACTGTAGTGTACATGTTTAAGAATTTGCACACCGTTTTAGACGAAAAACAGCTTATTTATCTGTACTATGCTCAGGTCGAGTCTCGACTGCGATATCGGGTCATTTTCTGGGGTTGGTCACCCTTTGCTTATCATGTTTTCCAGAAAAGACTTTCTCTTAAAAAAATTTAAGGTTTTCACACTCCATAGTTTATTTCTTTTTGAAATATGTATAAATGTTTATAATAATAAATGTAACTTTAATCTGATTAAAGATAAACAGCAGGTAAACACACGCCTGCAAAACAAATTTTGTGTAACTTATAGTAGATATAAAATAGGATGTAAGTCTCCTGATTCTCTAGGGCCACAATTGTTTAATAAATTGCCAGGCTAAGTGACAGAGTCTCCTACTTGAAAAAAATTTAAAACCAGATTAAAAGATATTTTTCTCGATAAATGTTTGTTTTTGGTAGAAAGTTTTTTATGTAATATGTAATAATGTTAGTAATTTTAAGACTGTACCATTGATGATTCCTATACAATCGAAAATTTGTCAAAAAGGAAAATAAATAAATAAATAATGATTTAATTATTTAGTTATTCGGTTTATTTATTCAATGAAATTATTTCAGAGTCACGATGTTTAGAAGTCAGCTTTTTGACATTTTGATGATTCGGAAAAGTCTTGGGCCTCTGTCATTATCCAAGCCGTTGAAGTGGGGGAGTAATCCCCCACAAAGGATAGCTTTCGATCTTGGGATCGACATTGGTGTTGCAGGATCCAAGCTTTAAATGACATCAAGATAAGTACCTACCTAATTTTGTCATCGCCAAGAAAGCCAAATATTTTGAATAATCATTTTGTAACAGCAATAATCGTTATAAAGTAAAGTAAAATGACGCACTTTCTGACATTTAAAAGTCTATTGTCCCAATTTTAAATGCATTTTAGGTATTTTTTGGAGCTTTTTTAGCGCAATTTATCAATTAAAATAATCTTAAGACTGTAATTCATCTATGTTAAGTTTATACTTCTAATTGAACAGGGCCTAATATGGAGTTAAAAACTTAACAAGTAAAACTCTATGGCTTGCTTAAGAAATGAACTGTATAAAAAACAGTTAACACCAACAATAAATTTTGAACACACTAAAATTGTCGAAGTAACTGCTGTTTAAAATTTTGTTTTCAAAAAATTGTTCTACTAGATTCAACTAGATCCATAAATGACATTGCTCACCTAATGTAATAAGCCTAACGTTTCCCAAATTTTGCATCATCAGTTCTAAATTGTCAAATTGAAAGAGCAGTTAGCATTTTTACAAGACGCCACTGTCTATAGATGTAGAATTAGTTAAACGACCAGAACCAGGCGCTGGTTTTTATAACTAGGCAATTATGTCTAATTACTGATTTTTAATTTGTTTGTGTCAATGAATACTAAGTAGCATAAAAAGAAGAAGAAACTAGTATGTGCCGAAAGAAGTGCGATAATTAATCGCAAAATTTGTTCTGACATCGATAGTATTTTTTATCTTTGATAATCTTATGGATACAAAAATTAAAACCATTCAAGGGCGAGTTTAATTTTTACGCTGTGGTTTTCTTTAGATTTCTAGAAAATTGGATGGTGAATCCGGGCCATAGTGAACTTTTCAGCTTTTGTAATGAATGCTTCATCTAATTTCGAATCGCAATTGTCAACCGAATTCTTTTTTAAAAAAACTTTTTTTGAAACTTCTGTGTAATATCGTTGCAACAGACATGAAGTTTTTGGTTACTTAAAAAACTATAAATCTAAGTAAATATTACAAATTTGCTTTAATTTGATGAGAGTTATGCAGAAGTGATTTGATTGTGGCTAATTTGAAAATGTATTATAGCTGAATATAAAAAATATCATTACACGGGGGTAACTTAAAATTTTCATAAAAATGTAGTTTCTTTTTAATAGAAGGCTATGCCATTGTATTTAGACGTAGTTTTTAATTCCAAACACCTTTTATGTATTTTTCGAAATAAGGGTACTTTATTCTTGAACGATTTTTATATTTTTTAGCCTGCCCTGTATTCTGTTTGACTTGAAGCCATTCTAAGTGCACCTAATATGCTTATCGGACATGCACCAACTTTTGACGGTGTTTATATTTCAGTTGTGGAACTAATAAAAATTTCCCATTTTTTGCACCCTCAATGGACCACACTGTATATTTACTAATGTAAAATCCATAAAGCATAGCACAAAAATATATGTTCAATACGTACCTACGTTAAAGTAATCTTCACAACAATATAACGTAGACTTAGAAGAAAGTGGTATTTTATTATCCCATTTCATTGCAGTGCACCATTTCTTTCTTAACTTCTTATCTTTTGGCACAGGGAAAAATGTTTAATGGGTCTAGTTTCACTGGTATTGGTGCATTTTGGAACAATACAGTACTTATACGAACCTGTTATCTAAGGCATAACCAGAGAAAAATAAGACAGAGAGAATAATATCTCTTCTTCCCGCCAGCTCGACCACGCTATGGCCTTCAAACGGCAACACCCCGAGATTGGCGCGTAGAATTCTCACAATACACCCCGACATTAGCCAGTGCGGTAGCAACACGGCAAGCAGAGAGAGTTTTCTGCGGCGCGTTTCAATACTCGCTCTCACTGTGCTTTATCATAACCCAAAATCTGCAGTGCACGCCCGTGGCAGCTTATTTGAACGTCGGTTTGGAGGTCATCGAAAGCAAATCTGATTTATGAATGAAATCGGTACGAGATATTATTCTCTCTGTCTTATTTTTCTCTGACATAACTTCGTTTTTTAAACGATTAAAATGGTAAACAAGCAAAAACTACAACGACGTTACATAGTGTCCTGTCCGATAAGAATAACACTAAACATTAAACGGGCGCCTGTTGACGGAGTTGTGTATTCTGACGTCATCGAGCCTTAGCCAACGTGGGCGTGGCCTCTCAAACTTTGAAGGACGATAACATTTTTATTTCTACAGATAGTTCAAAACAAAAAAGAAGGATGTTTCTTACATTTTTAGGACTATTTATTAAGAGAAAAGTTTCTAAGGCTTCTTTTGTGTGGATGTCATTTTTCATTTTACTTTGTGATGGATAATTTGAAATAAAGAATTATTACTATTATTATTAAAAAGGTCAGACAAAGAGTCTAAAATATTAACAACTTAAGCCTTTCAAGAAGAAAAAGCTTTCGGGGATGACGTCATTATTTAAATTTATTTAGACACCATGAACGATCGAGATGGTGAAAGGTATATCAATAGACTGCAAAAAGTCATGGCTCATTATTTAGATTTATACGAAGTAAAATTTGAAGTTATATAAAATGTACTTTTATAACAATAATAGTAATATTATGTTTGGTTGGTTTTTTACCTATTGTATGGAGGTACTTTAAAATTTTTAGACACTGTATTCAAATTTTTATTCGGGTACTACATTTTTTATCTTTGGATTCACTAGAAGAGTTTTTTCTTGTTGAAACTGTTTTAAAACGTTTCGTCGTCGTTTTGAAACATCTGAAGTTAATTGATCAAGCTTATGTCAGTTGACTCAAAATGATGCCGCGTTATGAAACGATTTCTACAAGAAAAACGCCTTCAAAACGTTTCAGGCTTAGCGCTGGTTTAAATTTAGATCTTCTAGTTGATCAGTTAGGTTTTGACAAGTTTTTGTCCTGTCGTTGCAGTAAATAGTCATTGAAAACTTATGAAAAACTCAGAAATAAGTTCCTGGAATGCAAAGGTAAAAAGGCAATAATTTCTAGGGGAGTAAAAAATTACTGTTGTTTCAAAAATAAGTGCATTTTTAGGTACTTACTAACAGTTTTTTTGGCAGGTTTTACAGCTTTAATGGGTGAATTATGCCAAAATTCCATATGGACCGCTGTACAAAATATGCACTGTAGGTATACGTTTTTTATCTGAAACAGCCCATGTAGATTTTAAGCATACGCATTAACGAACCGTGGGCGTCTGAAGAGAAGGGAAATGTAATGTATTGACAACGGATTTAAAGGATTGGAGGTAGGGAGGGAAAGGGATCTGCAGGTAAGTTGTTCCATAATTTGGATACCCTAGGTATAACTGAGAAGTCGGATGTTCTAGACTTCAGACTGCATACGTAACGCGCCTCTTATTCTATCAGGAACAGACAAGGGGGAAATTATGGCGGCTAGTTCTTCAGAGCAAAATCCGTAGAAGTATTGGTAGAAAAGGGCCAAATCCCCAACATCGCGGCGATTAGCGTGAGAAGGGAGTGTTTTGGTGATAACTGGGTCATTGAGGAGTCAAATGGCTCTCTTTTGGATACAATCAAGGATGTTAAGTGTCGACGGTGATGCCGATCCCCAGATGTGGGAACAGCACTCTAGGGTAGGTCTTATTTGGGAAACATATAGAGTGTGTAAGTTGGAAGGGGAGAAGTATATTTTCTGGCTCCAAAGAGAAAACCAAGGGATAAAAGATTTTTTTGTTCTTGTTTGACTTTAACTGTTACGTCGAACATTTTGTGGGGTAAAGACATCGCGGTTGGAAGAGCGAAATTTGCGAAGCCAAAGCCATCACTGACGTATTTATTTTCATTTATTTCATCACGTTTACATTAGGTCCGGCACTGATACAGCGCATTGTTAACAGGTTATTAAATCGGGAACTATTAAAAGATCTAAAGTAGCGAGAATACTGTTCTTCGGTAATTAATCCGTACCTAGTATCTGTACAATCAATATTTACTAATTGCCATAAGATTACTGCTAAAAGGTCTATTAAGAGTATACAGGGTGGTCGTAAAATGTGAAACCTTTTGGAAGCGTTGTAATATTGTATACATCCTACTGATTTAGTTCTTATTTTTTGTGAAGCACTTTATTATATTAGTGTGTCTGATAAGTATCATCTGCAAGTAGTATGTTGCAGCGAGTTGGTGATCTAGCTGGTCTCTAATTGAGATCGCCAGCAACTAATTTAACTTGCATATTTTCCGTGAGGCATTGACACATCCTGGGCGACTTGGTTGGTTGTCGCATTTGGAACTAATGGAAAAGTACAAAATAACATTTTAATATATTTAATAAATTAAAGATTTTTATGTCTACACCAGAAGGTCTTGGGGTTTTTATAGCAAATTGTTAGGTGAAACAATGTTAAAAAATCAAAATAGCGGTAATGTGCTCTTAAAAGGATATGCTATATGCACTGTGACAAAATTTGCATTTAAACAGCGGGATTACTTTCTACACATAAGATATTCACTTTTAAATCGCCTAGATATCTACACACCATATAGCACCATGCTGGGCAAAAGGTTAGTCCTAACATATACATGTCTAAACATTAAAATTTACAGTGAAAGTACCATTAAAATCGGTTCAGTGCTTCCGAAGATTATTGCGGGCACACTCCAAACACAAAAAAATATTATGCTCATTTAAGTCCAGTAGTAAGTACTAATTTTACCCTTGGATATGAGGACATTTTCCTATATCAGCCGTCCGTTTTCAGATTTAAAAAAAAAATACTGTTCAGTCAATCAGTCAGAAATTAATTTAAAAGTGAGTATATCTTAGCGTTGCTTTCATATTATAAGAGCTTAAAATATTTATAAAAGCATTTTCTATGAAGTCATCGTAGTTTATATTAAAATACAGTAAACTTCGCTGATAACGTACCCTCAGTGCGTTACGGCTATAAAAAAATTAAATAAACAAATAAAATCTGTTTTTATTTTTTTTGGAAATTTTAATCTACAAAAAATACAAAAATACATATGAAGACAAAAACATAAGACAGCAAATACATTCTGTACGTTTTTCTTCTAAATTATAATCTACGAATACTATGTACATAATATATACAGGGCCGGCCAGTGAAAACTAAACAAGCCCGATTTCTCATATTTATCTTCCCTTAAGAAAAAACGATTTGACACGTGTATCTTGTGTGGAAGGGGGAAACCTTTTGCTTATATTTTCAACCCTCTAATTTCGACCCTCTAGCATAGGTGAGCGTCACTCCTAAAATTTTAAATAGGAATAGGGGTCAAGTCATTAAATTCTCTTTTTAACGCTGCTCAGTTTTTCAAATTTGGTTTAGTGGTTTTTAAGAAAATACCTTTTAAACATGGTAACCCTTTAAATTAATTTTTAGCTTAATTTTTGGGTGGCAACTTTTATTTTAGCTAAAATATAATTCCTAAAAAGTCTTTAGTAATACCATAGACTAAATAATACCTAGACGAACACTGCCGTGCAACGAAAAGCGGGTCTCCCTTGAGGCATTTGGTGGGTTTACTGGCTTATGGTTTAAAATTTTGTTTGTCTACCATTATTTACATAAATGTGTATAATATTTATTTACATGTATAGATAATGGTGGACAAACAAACTTTTAAACCATAAACCAGTAAACCCACCAAATGTCTCAAGGGAGACCGACTTTTCGGTGTATTCGAGTGTCTGTCTACATTCTTGATAGTCTCTGGTAATACCCAACCCAATCAAACTCCATTAAGGGTGGTTTTTACAAAATTAATGGGGTAATTTAAATTCTCTGTTAAAAATTTTACTTTAAATTCGAGCTTTCCAATTTCGTCATTAGAGGAATCAAATACTATTACCTACCTAAAACCACGAAATAATAACTTTATAATCTATGGGTATCTACCATGTTTGAAGACTAATTTATTGTTAATTTATTACCCCATTTTTATTTGTTTGGCTCTCCGCTTTTTTTTTTAATAACGTGTTTTTAGTGTTCCGTGAAATGGAACATTTATGGAATCACTTCGGTGTCCGTCCGTCCGCCCGGCTGTCACAGGAAAATTTCTGTGAAACTATTCGACGTAAAAATTTGAAATTTAGCACAGAAATAAAGTGTGGTGGCCCAATTACAGACGTGAAGTATAAAAAGTTGAATTTTGATTCTGGGGGTTAATTTTAGGAGGTAGAGTGGGACATGAATTTTTTTTTTCAATGACATCGTGTAGGGTATCAAATGAAAGCTTATTGAAACACTAATTTAACAATATATATAACGTATGTTTTATGCATTTTTTAAAAGATTTTTTTAAAAAACGCTTAAAAATTACTGTTTCCCAACCCTATCACCAGAAGGATCGCACAGAAAAATCTGAAAAAATCATGAACATTAAGAATTAGGTGTAGATTGAACGAAAATTATCAGCATTGAAAAATTCTAGAGCGAGCAATTGTTATAAGTAATTTAATTGTTTATTTCCTTATAACTGCTGAACCATTGGTCTTCGAGAGCAAGTATTTTGACAAAAATATTTCTCAAGATGTAAGGAACAACTTTTGACTTCACACGATTTTTAATGCTCCGCGCATACGCGATTTGATACGGCGTTTGTGCCATCGGCGGCGCGTAGTGCAGCAGATGGGCGGAGATTGAGCGACCGAGGTTTGCTCAGGTTAAGGTTTACTGATGGCAGGGAACGGTAATTCTCCAAGTATAGCTTGCACTTGACCGATTTTTTTTCTATTAATTTATTTTTTCTCTGTACATATTCCAGTATCAGAATATTTTGAAAAAGAATTTTGTTTCGTGTTTTTTCAGCGTGGGTCTGCTAGCTTGATCTCAAGCCAGCGTAGCCACATGCTGATTAAAAATAGGGTAATAAATTAGTCTCAAAACTTGGTAGATACTTACAGGCTATAAAGTTATTATTTCGCCGTTTTAGCTAATAGTATTGGATTTCTTTACAGGCGAAACTGAAAAACGCTGTTTTTTTCTAACAGTTTATTTTTTTCTCAATCTCTGTAAATATTTCAGGAGCAATTAATTAGCCAAGAATTCCAGTATAAAAATATTTGGTTTTGAGACTTTTCAGCGTGGCTCTGCCAGCTTGAACTTAAGCCAGCAGAGCCGCAGGCTTTTTAAAAAAATGAAGAACCAAAAAATATAAAATTGTGGTAAGAAAATAGCAATAAATTAGTCATAAAACTTGGTAGATACTCACAGGTTACAAATTTATTATTTCGTGGTTTTAGGTAATAGTTAATAGTTTTGGATTTCTCTAATGACGAAACTAAAAAGCGCTGTTTTCTTCTAACAGTTTTTTTTTAAAACGAAGAGCAAAAAAATTTTAAATGTGATAATTATTTAGCAATAAAATAACCAAAAATTATGACATAAGAAAAAATCCGAAAAGGCGTTGTGGCTCTGCTAGCTTAATTGACATACGGAAATATATACTATACCTACATTTATATCAGATTAATGCAGACATTGTGTCAAGAACTATATATTAAGGAAATTAATTGAACTTTTTTGGTACTTTATGCCTTATGTAGTCACAGAATTCTTTGTGATGGCTTAATGAGAAGAAGGGTCATTTCTTTAACAAAAAAAGTATCATCAATCTATGTTCTGTAGAAGCTTCAAAATAATGAAGACAATAGTACCTATTTTGTGTATCTAGTAGTAACAGCAATATATTCCCGGACGATATTGTACACTGTTGGGTTTGACCCAAACAGGCATTGAAGTACACATACTATTTTTAAATTGCAATAATTGCATCAATATTATTACAAATTAAGGAATTTTTATTAATGCGAAACATTTTCGCTTTCATTACAATCTAATTGATTGAAAGACTGATTTTTTACAAAATATTTGTCATCCTGTTATATGAAATGTTTTTTTTTGTTTATTGCATAAAGCATGTTTTGTTATCCCTTTTTGGTGTTTCGTGAAACGGAATACTTATGGAATCACTGCGGTGTCCGCCCGTGTACACAGGCGATTTTCTCTGAAACTATTCGACGGAAAAATTTGAAATTTAGCACAGGGATAGAGTGTGGTGGCCCAATTATAGACGTGAAGTATAAAAAGTTGAATTTTGATTATGTGGGTTAATTTCAGGGGGTAAATTGCGAAATGGAAAAAAAAATTAACGGCATTGTGTAGGATGGAGGAATTCAACGATGTATGATGTATTTTTTATTGCATATTTTTAAACATTTTTCGGGAAAAACGCTTAAAAATTGCTGTCCCCCACCCTTATGACCACAAGGATCGCTCAGAAAAATCTGAAAAAAATCATGAACATTGAGAATTAAGTGTAGATTGAGCGAAAATTATCAGGGTTGAAAAATTCTAGCGCGGAAATTGACAATGACAAACCCTTAATCCAGACCATTTGCAGCTCTATTGCAGGGAGATGTCCAGAGTGCATTGATCACCAGGGTCAACATTTTGAAAATTATCGAAAATTCTTGTTGTTGCTTATAATAATAAATTGTTTTTCACATTGTTTCATTAATTTATTTAAAAATGAAAATGGGTAAACTGACTTTTGGGCCACCCTGTATGCTTACCTTCCCATGACACATGCACTATGCACTAAGAAACAAGAAAAAATATTGGTATTTTCATATTGGGGCTTTAGCTCCCCCAGATCTGATGACCTAACTTCGCCCATGCTTATTCCAGATTTTCAAGAAAAAATCTAAAATTTCTAAATTACGTGGTTAAAATCAAAATTTCTCACATTGTCGCCTTTTTTATTTGATAACAGCCTTGATAACTGTGACGTATTTGTCAAAATAATAAAGATCTTTAGAGCAAAGAATATTTATAATCCAAAATTAGAGAAATGGTGAGAATTGTTATCGCTACGTTATTGAGAAGTTTTAGGAAGAGTTTCCAAATGCACAATTATAAAAAGTTCAGTACCTACATAAGTTAATAATCAAATTTAAAAAAACTGGATTCGTTAGTGATTTAAAGAAGGCCAAGAAAAGATACGACAAAAACGATGCTTCTACAGTATTAATTTTGCAATCTGTTGATGAAAATCCTCTTAAGTCTTCAAGAAAACGAGCACGAAGTTAACAATTGTGGATAAAAGTCATATTCAAAATGTACTTAAGGAAACATTTACCTATTGGGGATGTAATAAAATGGACTATTAAAAGTACTCTAGAAGATCAATATAAGATAATATAATATAATTACATACTTAATATTATAGATTAAAGTTGGTTATTTTTACGAAAAATAAATATTCTACAAATTCTAAACAAAGAATATGCTAAAAGCCATACTTCTAAATATTTTCTTTCTCACGAAAAGCGAACATTTGGTGCTACATCCGGGGATGCAAAAGATCTAAAATACCAAATAACAGATATAAATATCTGGCTTCAAAACTCACACAAAAACAAGAAAGACCTTTTCAGAATTCAAAATACTTATCTCATAAACTGTATTACAAAAGGGAAATAAACAAAAACTTAGGGTATATGGCTAGAACTGTAAGAATAATAATTGTGGGTGGTATGCCCACCAACGACGATATACCAAATGTACAAATGTAATTACCGATCCGTTTTCTATTGATATAAAAATGGAGAATGTCGATTATACCGCGAAAATTGTGATAAATCCGCTGATAGATATGTGTAATCAGAGTGGGTTTTTCCTATGTCACATGTCGAAATGCACATACCTATAAAGAAATCAGATACCTAAGTAATTTGAATAAGAGTGGATAGGTTTTTTCCCCACTTTGAAAGTGTAGTTAAGTTAGTAATATAGATATTTCACACCTGTATATATATATTATTACCGGAGAGAGAGAGCAAAATATTAAAATTAGGGAATCTCTGTAATTTAATCAAAATTGGATACTTATCACGACATCTAGTGCTCAAGGTCTGAAGCTTACAATTTAAAGGCGCTTCGTATAATTGGTCAGAAACTTTTGGACTTACCCCGTAAGGATTCAGAGTGATAACGAGGACTGTCATTGGTCACAGAATAAAATAATGGTACCCAAGGGGATGAACTAAGAAATAGGCAGTACGATTAAGCTACCTTTAAACTAAAAGACATATTTAAAATTAGTTCTGAATCAACGTCCGTTTTAACTACATATCGCGCTGTTAGTGTTCGAATTGGTGAACAGTTACTCTTATAAATTGGGCTCTTAGTTATATTTTTTTCCAAATTTAATGTATTCTATTTTAAAGTGTAGTGAATATTTTTTGGGTAAAGTAATTCATTAATTTGTGGTGGGTCTGACCAACCCTAATGGGGGATTTTCAATCTATACCTATAATTTGTGGGGATTATCGAAAAAGCCTAGATTTTTCTCTAAAGTTTTAATTCTCTTTTGACCTATAATTTTATCTACATGACCATTAATAAAATTCATTGTTTCATATTCATTCAAGTAAACGCATGTCTATTTCTCTTCTCCTGTTCTAATTTAAACCAAATTAATTATTTTATTGTACTTTAGTTTTAAGTTTATCATTGTAAAGTTAATTTTTATTTATTTTTGTTAATAGAATTTAAGTGTTTTGAAACACAAGCGTTTTATTTGCTAAATGACAGAGGCAAGAATTCATAACACGCATTTATCTGGGGGCTAAGATTTATTAGAGGTGATACTGATACCTCGGGTTATCTCGCGGAGCGTGTATCGTGGGTCGCGTGTTCCAGTTCCTGACGAGTTGTTGACGAGTCGACACATCATTAGCTGGTCAAGTTCGGTTTGGTAAGAGATTTATATTTACTAACACTCTTTATTAACGTTATTATTTGCCTCCGAGACTGCAAGATCTTCAAGAGTGCTTTACCTTCATAATTGCGATAAATATAGGTAGTTCGAAATACTCTTTTTATGTTACCGTTAGGCTTAATTAATTCACGCTACCCTATTCTTCATCTAAGTCCTAATTTGTGACAGGGACACCCTTTATATCGCTATCGATCTTTGTTAAAGGTAGTGCTCGAAATAAAAAAAATCCATGACTTGCAGAAGAGAAGTGAAACAACTTTACCAAATGCAGATCAGATTTTAGTGCCTAGACGATTGAACTAAACATGTATATATTTGTAAATTACAATTAGTTTTGTAATTAAATACAGCATGGTCTACTGATATCAATTAAATAAATATAAAATAAAATAATTCAGTATAATATATGATAATGAATTTTATTTATGACAAACTATACGTATGTAAGTATTTGGGTTTTCAAAAAGTCGACTAACTTTTTGGGTTACCTAGTTTTAAGATTTTGTTATGCTTTTTAAGTTCTTTTTGAGATGCATTTCTAAAAATAGTATGAAGGCATGCACAAGGAGCTTATTGCAGGAAATTTAAATTATTCTGTTTCCAATATCTTTTGATATTGAAGTATGAGATATGACCTACGGCCATATGGTGGCCGTTGATGGTTGCTGTTAGACTCATCATAGGTGGTAGATTTTCAAGTAGTTTCTTGGAGAAGATTCCCAATTTTTTTTATCTGAGAACCCACGAAGACTTCAAACCTAAGTACTAGCGTACCGTCGACGTCTGAAGAGAAGGAAAATGTAATCTATTAACACGGGATTTAAAGGTTTGAAGGTTGGGTGGGCAAGGGAAAACTTCTGCATGCAATTTGTGCCATAATCTGGAGACCCTAGGTATGAATGAGCCAGAGAAGTGGGATGTTCTAGGCTTTTGTAGCTGGATAGTAAAGGATGAATACGCAACGCGCCTCTTGTTTATCTGTTAGGAATATTAAGCATCGAAGGTGATGCCGCTCCCTAGATGTGGCAACAGTTCTCCTAAGGTTGGGTTTTATTTGGGAAACATATAGTGTTGGAAAGAGAGAATTATTTTTGACTTGAATGAGGAAATGACGCTTTCTAGCTCCTGATGTGGCTATTGAAGTAATGTGTTTGTGCCAGCAGATCATGTTTGAAAGGGATGCCAACAAGATCGAACGTCTCTTTGTTCTGTAGGGCTTGGCCATTCATGTGGTTGGGATAAGTGTTGCCGAGATGATTGTGGGGGATATATTTCAACAAAATGTTTGATCGCTATATGCTAGATTGCGTCTAGAGTACAACAAAAGCACTACAAAAATCTAAAGAATCCATAATATAAAAATGTTGAACGTTGAGAATTTTCTGGATTCATAAGTTTTGCTATTCATGTCAGCCTTTAGGGTGGATACATCCCATGATACAAATAAAAGAAGATATGACACCGCGCAGGTAGGCGTGGCCACGAACGTCACGCTGTGAGTAATTCCGCCCTATTTTGTAAACGAAACACGTCTTTGTTAAGATCGCGGTGTGTTTTAAAGTTATTTTTTGGTGTTTTTATATCACTTTTAAGAGTTTAAAAGTGAAAATGAGGTGTGTTGTGCATGGTTGTGATGTGTACAATCAATGCAAGGGCTTTATGCCCGATATTAAAGTTTTTAGCTCCCCCAAAGACAAAGAAACACAAAGTGTTTGGAAGCGTCTGTGCAAACAAGAAGATAAGTTTAATGTGAAAAATGTTAGAGTCTGTTCTAGACATTTTAACGAAAGCAATTATGAAGGAAATTTAAAGCATGAATTGTGTCATGTCATGAATGTCAAATGTGTTTAATGCTTTTACAAACCCGCTTCAATAAAAACGTTTACTGTTGCAAACAATAAAATTGCTCTCCGCGGTAACGAATCAACAGACTTTAATCAATAAAATACGACAAAGAGACTGAAAAAAGACTATTTTCCCAAAAAATAATTTATTGTTTTATTTCATTGTTCAATTTCATAAATTTAGATATTTTTGTCTTGTGTAGAATGATTTTTGGCATTTTAAGATTTTTTTAAATTTGAAAAATCAAAGAATACAAAAATACAATAATGTTTGATAATTTACTATTTAAAGTGTAAAAAACAAAAAAAAACTACCCTAAAAACATGTTTCCGTCACAAACGTACAGATCTTATTCACCGCAAAAAATATTTGACAAATTATAGGAACAAGCAAAACTCTTATTTATATCATATTTTCGGAAGACTCTGTTGCTAAGTATATATATTTTAATAAGAATATGCTTCTAAATAAAAATTATTATCTTAATTATTATTAGGCATAGTTTTATTTCATAGAATTATTTACATTTTCTTTTCATGTAAATAAATACATAGAACGCAATTGGCAGGCAATTTACCAATATCTATTATTTTAAATTATTTATTTACATGATTATTTTAAGTCATATACTTTAAAATTTGTATCATGAGCAGGAGGCAAAATATATTGCCAATAGAAATTGTATAAAATCGCCTATAACTAACTTAAATTCAATATTGGGACTTATAAATTTCAAAAATAACTCACAGCGTGACGTCATGCGAGAGCCCGGACGAATTTGACATGGTTTGGTATCATATCTTCCTTTTATTGTATCATGGATACATCCCATAAGATAGGTTTGGAATTGACATAATATTGTGACGCAGAATAATATTTTGGGATTATTTATAAAAAGACAGATTTTGTTTTTGTTTACTCAGAAAATACTTAACAAAATCAAAAAGTTATAATTTGAATAATAAAATTTTATTTTTCTTGCTCTATATAAATATCCAAAATTAAAATTTAGTATAAAGGTGCATGCTCACTTAGGCGAAGCGTCGCGAAGCGAAGAGAATTTTATCCATCCAAGAACTTTACATGCAATCAAATCACTGAACACATGACAATCACACTGAAGCGTCGAGAAGCGTTGTGCGGGCTTCCATTTGAATGCACGTAAGTTTCTTGGACGGATAAAGGTGCACGCTCACTTAGGCGAAGGGTCGCGAAGCGAAGAGAAGAGAATTGTATCCATCCAAGAACTTTACATGCAATCAAATGGGAGCCCGCACACTGAAGCGTCGAGAAGCGTTGTGCGGGCTTCCATTTGATTGCACGTAAGATTCTTGGATGGATAAAATTCTCTTCTCTTCGCTTCGCGACGCTTATATTGCCGGGTCGTGGTTTTTTAAAGTTAAGATAGAAATACTCTTAAAAGAGCTCATTGCTCTTCTTATATTAAACGGCCGCTACACTAAATCAAACGCCTCCTCAAGGACCACCCAGCTCTATACAGGGTGTTACAAAAAGATTTATAAGAAAATTTAAGGGCAGATTCTACATCTAAAAATATGAAAATAAGTTTATATAATCACTAATCATGGATCCTCAAACGCTTCTTTTTCGAGACACAGGGTGGTTAATATTTTCTTTTTAATTTCTCGAAAATGGGTTAAGATATTGACATGACTTTTGGTACACGCCAATATGTAATCAGAGGGTACCTTTACGTGCAAAAATGTATTTTCTAGTGTACTTGAATCAGTGGCGTACGTGTGGGTAAGCCTTTATTTTTAGCGAAAAAATGGCACGTCACTGATTTTTTGAAAAACTATCATCGTTTTCTGAAAAACCAATTCAATCTGCGTCAATAGTGTCTCTTGAGCTTTTCGTTCTGACGCACCGTTTTCGAGATAAAAAGTAATTTATTTCTTTCAATAAAAAGAAATAATGAAATTAATGAATTTTTTTTACATATTTTTTGTTCAGGAAACAGTGCTTTTTGATTTAAGTTTATAGTAGATGATGAAAATTGCTTCTCCGCGTTTCAATGCATTCTGTAAATCGTCTTCGCATAACTCTTCGGAATACTTAAGGTGTGAAAATATTAAACACCCTGTATCTCGAAAAAGAAGCGTCTGAGGATCCATGATTATATAAACTTATTTTCATATTTTTAGATGTAGAATCTGCCCATAAAATTTCATAACATCTTTTTTAAACACCCTGTATATCTTACGTAGTGATAAAGGTAATTTCGCCTGCTTTGACACTATTTACTTTTCCAGTGGCAGAACTTAAAAAAAAATATGGATTATTTCCATATTGAGCTCGGTTTTTGAATAAGTCTTTAGTGCAACACTTTTTCTTTGTAAAATAGATTTTTTGTTTGCTATGCTGCGATGCAATAATATAAAGACAGTCGCAGCTGTAGCAACACGTACGCGTACGCGTACATTCATCTCAACATTCTGTCTCGGCGATCATTATGGCTCGCCATGTTTTCGCGAGGGTGCTCACCCAATCTGGACATGGCCGCCTGAGGCTGCAGCGAGCGTTGGCCTCGCCCCTGAGGCAGCCTCGCGAGTCTGGGCGGCCAGTCTGGACCCGGCAATCGAGCATTGCCCAAAAACCGAAAACGCGCGGCTCGATCCGAGGCAGCCTCGTTCGAGGTAATAAGCACGCGAGGCATTTCCAGACCGCGTGATCATTTTGCCTCGCGAGGCTGCTAGGCCAGGCTGGACCCGGCTGATCGCCTGTCCTCGCGGGGCTGCCTCGTATAGATTTTGTAACAAGCCCAAGGCTGCCGCGCGCGAAGCAAACATTCCGAGGCTGCTCGGTTGATCTGGACGAGGCTAATAAAAACATTTGCTATGTTCATACACCAAAAAAAAAAAAAATAAAATTTACGCTTCTTCAACAGTTTTTGGTCGGCAAAAACAAAAAGGGTCCTGCTACAATCGAAATATCTGATAATTACAATCAGTTGTTGGCTATTCAATTGTCTGAGTCCTAGAAATGGCGGTATTCTATATTATGTTTACTCTTCTATATTCGATTCAATTAGAATGCAAAAAAACTTTAAATACTCACATAAAGCAGACATACTTCTACACATTCCCTTAACAATGTCCGAAGGCTTAAGGGTGGGTTCCTCGACTATTTCTACAATTTCTGCTCCTCTCGGTTCGTTCAGGTGGGGGTCGTTGGGATCAATCAACACCTTGGCATTAGCTGGCGGTGGTGGAGGGGGAGGTGGGGCAGCAGTTTCGACTGGTGCTGAAGAAACCTGTAATAACCAAGAATATCATTTGACCATTTTATTTTGGAATTTAGTATTTATTTCTATATGCCATGTACGGCCTTAATTGCTGTCTTAGCGCCGAAATTGCGTGTGGATAATAATTATACAACAGGATAATTTTGAGGGATCCACGAATTTTTTTTTATTATTTTTCGAAAACATTCTTTTAATGGAAAATATATAAATTTTTTTAATTTTGAACGCTAATAGTTTAGAAATCTTAACGACAAAAATAGGCAGAAAAATCTTGGGCAAACCAAAACAACTCTGAGCGAACTCTCGCAGATCTGCTGTTTTTGGGTTTGCTTGGGTTCGCGAAGGTTTGCTCAGGATTTGATTATCTTTATACAGGGTGTTCCAAAAGTCTTAGTATGGGCAAATATTATTAGCTTTGCTATTAGTAAAGATAGAGACACCAAATTTTAGGTCTATCTTATTGGTGAATAAAACTATTTTTTCTTCTAATTTAACTTTTTCAACCCCTTGAGGGGCGACCCTAGGAAGTTGAGGTCAAAATTTTTAAATACCAGCCTATGCCGTGTGGTATCTCATTTTAAAGGTCTTGAAAAAAACCCGAGGTCTGTCATAATTCGTTTTTGACCTACAAATTTTTAAAGATAAAAATTACTTTATTTGTTTTTTTTTATTGACGCATTAAAAAGTTTAACAAAGGAGTTCCAAAGGAATTCTTCCTTTCTCTGTGATGTTAAAAAAGTATGAAAATAACTGATAAAATGATATATTTGAAATTGTATTTTTTTTTTCAATTGTATAAATAAATTTAATTTTTCCTTAGGTTTGTACTGTTTACCCTTAGTTTGTATTTGCCTTCTTTAGATATTTAATTTGTGTTTCAGTTATTTTTAATCAAAAAAATGGTTCTTAACAAGGAGGACAGAGTTTATATATTTTTTATGAACAGTCGGATCGTAATTTTTTGAATGAAGCAGCTAGACTTTCTAATGAGTCTTTTCCAGATAGGCCGGCTTCTCCTAGTTATGTAAGAAGTATTGTGTCTAAATTTGTTACCAACTTTTCCGTGAAAGATGCGCCACGAAGCGGTCGTCCATCTTTTAAAACCTAGAAGCTTCAAGTTCAAGTCTATGGAACAAATGTCGTTGAACAACAACAGTCAGTTCGGAAAATTCCCATCGATTTAGGTGTGAGTACATCTTTGAGAAAACAAGTTTTATTCATACAAGGTGTAGCAAGAACTAAACTAGGATGATCCAGACAATAAGTTACAGTTTTGTGAGCAGATTCTAAATCCTATGGCAATAGTACCGAACTTGCTTTACCGGATATGTTTAGTGACGAATGAAGCTTTTTCTGAATGGTACTGTGAATAGATACAACTGCAGATATTGGTCTGATAATAATCCTTATTGGTTTGAAGAAAACCACACTGAACATCCTCAGAAATTAAATGTAGGTATATGCTGAAATTCTAGGACGTAAAATAATTGGTCCTTTTTATTGACGGGCCTCTTTATTGAAATCTTCTGGAAGAGGCTATTTTACCTGCAATTATTATACCAGCCATTGAAGAGAAAAATGAAAATTATGATTCATTTTTCCAACAAGAGGGAGCAACGCCTCGTTTTCATTTACCAGTCGAGGAATTTCTAAATAATGAATTCCCGGAATGCTGGATTGGGCGACGTGGATTTATTGAATGGCCACCTCGTTCTCCGGACCTGATTTTTTTGCTTTGGGAATACTTAAAAGAATGAGTATACCAAACAAAGCCCGAAAATTTGGCTGAGTTACGTCAAAGAATTGTCAACGTCTGCTAAGAAGGAACACCGGTCATTCTCGAAAATGTGAGAAGTGAGTTCCAAAATCGACTTTATTACTGCCAAGAAGTTCACAGTGGTCATTTTAAACAACCTTTAAAGTAATAAGAGAAAATAATAAAATTTTTCCTTTTTTTATTTTTTAAAGGTTTACCATTTAAAAGCCAATTAAGATACGGACCTCGGGTTTGCGGTAAAATGTTTTTTTAAAGACCTTTAAAATGGGGACCTTAACTGTCTAGCGTCACCCCTCCAGGGAGTTGAAAAAGTGAAATTACATAAAAAAGTAGATTTATGAACCAACCATACCTAAAATTTGGTGTCTCTATCTTTACTAATAGCAAATATATTTGTCCATACTAAGACTTTTCGGACACCCTGTACAAATATTATTTAAAATATTAAAATCTGATATCTATATAAAAAATAGTAAGCATTATGATCCCAACACAATATTCTGAACGCATTAAACTTTGCCGGTAGGTCATAACTAATTTATTTGATAATGCCTTTTCGAAAAATTATTTGTTTAAAAAAAACTCGAGAAAATGTATTTTCGCAAAAGATCTCTTTCGAAATCCGTGTTTTTCATATATTCAACTTCTAGCCATTATAAGTCAAAAGAGATTATTTTGTTGAGAAAAAAAACCGTTAATTTAACTAACAATTTTAGAAAATGCGTGAAATGGTATGTCAATGCCTATACCAGAATAAAGTAATTAAAAATAGGGGCTAGAGCTGTAGTATAAAAATGCTTAACAAGATGAACATATCGTACCCTTTTGAGCAATTTAAATCCACCATGTTTCGGTTTGTCAGACTCCTCTTCTGAACTGACAACGGATGATTGAGATGAGATACCATTTTCCTAAAAATCAATAAGTAATTATTTGTTTATGTAACCAGGGACGAAATTGTAACATTTCCTTCCACCGATAAAGTTTAGTGTGTAATCATCCAATGAAGGAAATGACCCAATCATAAATATTGACAGATAAAATAGTGTTGATATGTTATAAATTTTTTAAAATATTGGTCAGTTTTTTGGCATATTTAGCAAAGTAAATTTGATACTGTTCTTTCGAAATAATGCTTCGAACGCAAAATTTCTGCCTTTAATAGGGCAAGAATTGTTGCTTTGCATGATGCTGGACATTCAAATCACCATATACACAAGATGTTACACATTCCAAGATCTTCAGTCTGTGGTGCGAATAGTTCATAGGTATGAAGAATTTGGGATAGTCGAAAGAAGACCACGTAGTGGGTGACCTCGAGTATCACATGAAAGGGAGGATTGGTATTTGGTTCAATATGCCCATATAGATATCGAAATGCTTTAACTTCAGCTCTTAGGGCTCATTTCCGAGGCACATTTCGCCGTGTTATATCTAACTCTACAGTTAGAAGGAGACTCCATCTTGAAAATTTTCGTGCAAGAAGGCCTTTAAGGGTACATACTTTACTTCCACGACACCGAGCTGCTTGCTTAGCTTTCCATCCGAGCTATTTTGGGTATACTGGTTAAAACGAGTTGAGGTACAATCAAACTAGTAAGAAGTGACTACACTGACTACTCTTGTGTCTGCATTTCATCGACATTCACGCCATTTTGCCAGAATTATACGTTTTTTGGTTTATCTGCTCAGGAAAACCAGTGAAAAATGTCGGTAGAAGAAACTTCGGCCGATTGCAATGTGGAAATATGGAAAATTAAGAAACTAATCGAGAGTTTGGAATAGGCAAGGGGAAATGGGACCAGTATGATTTCTCTCAAAATACCCACTAAAGATCAAATATCCCGGGTCAGCAAAATGTTGGCTGATGAATTTGGTACAGCATCCAATATTAAATCTTAGGTTAACGGAATATTTGTGTTAGGTGCCATTACATCTGTCCAACATAGATTAAAATTATTTACTAAAGTACCTCCAAATGGTCTAGTAATCTACTGCGGAACCATTGTGACCGATGAAGGCAAAGAAAAGAAAGTTAATATCGACTTTGAGCCATTCAAACCCAAAAACACATCACTTTATTTATGTGACAACAAGTTTCATACCGAAGCTCTGCCGGCTCTGTTGGCCGACGATAATAAATTCGGTTTCATCGTTATGGATGGTAATGGAGCACTTGTCGGTACTTTACAAGGTATTTTGCAAAAATATATCAAGTAAAAAGTAAATATTGCCAGGACATAGCATAATATTTCAGGGGTGGGACATGAGTTACATAGTTGTTTAAAATTTACTCATCTTTATAGTTTGCAGGTTTACAGGTTCTCGGCTGGGCTGTGCATCCAGAGCTCTGGGCCACAGAAATGTCAGGCAGGACTACGGCTATTCACCAGATGGATTCCTTATCCAAAGACGTCCTTCACCAACAAATGCCTTGATCTCCCACAGACCCTGAGGCCTTGCTAATTCATATCCTCGCAGAATCGAAGCGGGTGTATATTTATTTAAATCCGGACGCTCACAGATTGGAGAGAACAGAAGAGATATTTCGATGAAGGATGGCTAATCCATATCTTCACACAATTGAAGGGTGATCAGGCCCATTAGTTATCCACTACGCAACGAATTAGGCGAAAATTTGATTTGCATGGACGACAATGTCTGGCTACATCGCCCCAAGTTTAAGAGGTACTTGAACAAGAACATATTACCCGACTACATTGACCAGCTAACTCGCCGGATCAGAATCCTATTGAAAACATGTGGTATTTTGTCTCTACTCCAATAATCCCCCCCAAAATGCGGAAGAGTTAAATGCAGCGGCAGTAGAGGAGATCCAACAATATTCCGCAGGAAACGATCAACCCCTTGATTGTTTCAGTCGTGTCAGTCTGTTGCTGAGAAACAGATGAGGTCATACTGACTATTAATTGGTGTTTAGTTTGTATAAAACAAAATATTTTGTCAATTTTTGTTGTAATGCATTTACTGAAAAATTGGAATATTTCTCTTATGTTGTGTGCCTAATTGTTTAAATTTTATTATTGCGAAAAATACATTTAGAAATAAAGATACTTTAACAAATAGTTATCATGTTGTTTCAAAAAGAACTTACAAAATACCGGTGGGGTCCTTTGGTGTTGTGTGTACATAAGTTAGAGACAAATTTACTTACTTTTGTAGGGGTTACTGATTTTTCTTTTTCCCTATTGTTGCTGGTTCTCTTTTCAATTCTTTCTGGTTCTTGACTGGTACTGATTCTTTTTTCGACTCGTTCTAATTTCTGTGGTTTAGGTAGGAACTCATTAGATTTGTAGATGGAATTTTTGTCTTTGTTCTTGTTTTTATTTGGCGTCATTTTGACCGTCACATTGCAGCCTGAATTTGAGGAACTGACTGAGCCTGATCTGCTGTGGGATCCTTAAAAATAAGAAATTTCAAAATTTTAATTAGAAGTAAGGGACGTATATGCTAGCAGTTTAACACTGAATTTCTACATTAAATGTTTAGTAAATGACCCTGACGTATGGTAAATGGTATCTACAAAAATTTTGCAAAAATATTTGCTAAAAAAATGGTTTTTGAAAAAAATTTCAAAAATATTTGCTCCAAAAATTAATTTTTGAAGAATTTTGTCCGAAAAAGATTTTATTACGAAAAAATACTGAACAATACCTGAATCTCTGGATCTAGATCGTTCAGTAACATTATGATTATTGTTTTTATCTTGTTTTCTAGCTTCCTCTCTGACTAGGTAAATATCTTCGTAATCGTTCTCGTGATCATTGGATCTTACAGATGATAAATCTGATGATGAGAGATTTTCGTCCGATCCTGCACCGGATGATGATGAATGTACTTCTACTTTAACTAGAACAAATATTAACAGTTACCAAAAATAAATGAAAATAAATATACATACATAAGTATACATACTAAGGGAAATCAGAGAAGGTTTTGCGCAACGCTAACATTATTGTTTAAGTCAAGGGTGTCCCAATTGGTACAGTTGTACTCATAAAAATTCGTACAAGAATTAGAATGAGAGCAGCTGTAGATTATCAATTAATATAATCTAAGAGAGCAACCTTCGTCATATGTGCGTAAACCCGGCTGGTGTCAATGATTATTTGTTGGAGGTTATTAGGTGTCACAGGAGGTCAAAAAAATGCAATTCATTGGCGTCGCGGTAATAAATTTTGAAAGTACAGGGTGTCCCATTTTCGGTACTTTTGCGGGGTATCTCCCTTATTTTTAAAGATAGAGGGTTGCGGTTTTCGCGACAGTGTGCTACTTTTTGATGAAACGACAGATGGCATAAAAATATTTTTCATGGCCCCCTTCGTTTTTGACATACAGGACGAAATTGATTTTTTTCCATTTTCGGACCCCCCTCGCATTTCAGTTTTCTTGTAACTTATAAAAAAAGTAAAAATGGATCCCATTAGAGTTTTCTACGTAGAATCGAGTGGCGTGGTTAGATTTTCATCAGATGTGATACTTTTCGAGATATTAACCAAATAAATATTTTTTTAAATGGAACTCCCTGTATATTTCTTAACCATTAACTTTCCCCTTTCGAGAGCTTTTCAAAAATATATAACACTTTATAGATATTTTTTATTTTTAGCCCTTAAATCGAACTATTTAATTTTAAACTTTAATTTTGCTTAGTTGGCCGTGTTTAACAAGTGGTTAAACGTCAATTCAGGTATTTGGTTTAAAAAAAGAAACTGGTTAAATCCTGTATTTTCATTAATTTGTTAAAATAGGTATTATTTTTAACCTACAACACTACTTGTTATCTAGATATATAGAAAATCCTAACCAGAACTAAAACTGTTTAGTTTTTAATCACTTAAAGATTAAATTAGTTGTCTTGAATTATTAATAGCAAATAAAAGTCAAATTTAAAAACAAAACATAAAAAACTTTAGGTAACGAGAAGAGTTAGTCCATTTAATCCATTCTAGCTCTTTTCGTTACCTAAAGTTTTGTATGTTTTGTTTTTAAATTTGACTTTTATTTGCTATTAATAATTCAAGACAACTAATTTAATCTTTAAGTGATTAAAAACTAAACAGTTTTAGTTCTGGTTAGGATTTTCTATATAAAGTAGTGTTGTAGGTTAAAAATAATACCAATTTTAATAAATTAATGAAAAGACAGGATTTAACCAGTTTATTTTTTAAATCTAAATACCTGAATTGACATTAAACCACTTGTTAAACACGGCCAACTACGCAAAATTAAAGATTAAAATTAAATAGTTCGATTTAAGGGATAAAAATAAAAAATAACTATAAAGTGTTATATATTTTTGTAAAGCTCTCGAAAGGGGAAACTTAATGGTAAATAAATATACAGGGTGTTCCATTTAAAAAAACATTTATTTGGTTAATATCTCGAAAAATATCACATCTGATGAAAATCTAACCACGCCACTCGATTCTACGTAGAAAACTCTAATAGGATCCATTTTTACTTTTTTTACAAGTTACAAGATAGCTGAAATGCGAGGGGGGTCCGAAAATGGAAAAAAATCAATTTCGTCCTGTATATCAAAAACGAAGGGGGCCATGAAAAATATTTTTATGCCATCTTTCATTTCATCAAAAAGTAGCACACTGTCGCGAAAACCGCAACCCTCTATCTTTAAAAATAAGGGAGATACCCCGCAAAAGTGCCGAAAATGGGACACCCTGTACATGGTACATGCTTGTCAAAAATTTATGGTAAAAAAATAAAATTGCCACGTCAGTTATCTGAAATTGAAAAGGCTCAAATAGTGTCCCAAATCGAAGAAAGATGAAAAATCAGTGATGTGGCACAGTTCTATAATAAGGATATCAAAAACGATAATGAAAATTAAACAACTGCGGGAGGACCAGGGTTCAGTAAAAAAAAGTTGGTTGCTGATTTTTTGGGGTACCTAAGAGAGAATCCATTCACAACGGCGCTGTGATTAATACGGGATTTCCTGCCTCACAACCTATATCCAGCAGAAAATTTAGGGAATCCGAACTAAAAAACTGCCCGGCTGCGAAAAAATGTTTCTTACTGCAGAACGGCAAGTAAGCAAGAATAATTTTTGCATTAAATTATATAAACCGCAACCCTGAATTTTTAAACAGGGTTGTTTTTACTGATAGAAAGACATTCCTGTCTACTTATAATGGCCAAACTCGTATTTATCGCCCTGACAATACCAGGTTTGACGAACGATACACGAGATCCTTTGCATTTAGATTTGGGCGTTGTTCTATAAACGTATGGGGCTGGATAAGTGTCCATGGGGTGTTTGCCGGGGAATAAAAGGAAGGTTTAACGTCAAAAATTATATCAACATTTTAGAAAACATAATGCTCCCATCCACTGCGCAAATTTATCACACCAGATATCAACCAGATAATAATTATTTCCAGTTCACACCGCCAATGCTGTAACGAATTGGTTTCAAACTAATTATGTGGAAGTGCTGCCATGGCCTTCTTTTAGCCCCGATCTGATTTATATCGAAAGTATTTGGGGCATAATAAAATTGTAAAGAAAATGTATTAACAAAATTTTAGCCAACAAAATTCGGAAGAATTATGGGAAAAAGTCCAGGAGTGCCGGGAAGAGCTTAACCCTAATATTACATCTAATATAACACGTTCAATGCCGAGTAGATTGGCTCAAGTAATTGAAGAATAGGGATATATGACCAAATATTAGTTATTATTTTCAGTGTTCTCCTTATTGTTTTAGCTTGGATCCTTCAAATACTGTATATTATAAATAAAATAGCTTTCGCCTGCGACTTCGTCCATAGAATACTATACTTTTTCTATGACTATTAAAAATTTTATTAAAAAAATCTGAAAACTAATTAATTAAAATTTTATAAATTATGCACCTACCTTTAAATTTAGGTTAACAGTATACGTTTGACACAATGATTTGTCAATAATTGTTTTATAAGCTTGCTTTGGTGTTTTAAAAATTTTGTTAAGGTTACTTCCTGATTGGTTCAAAGAAGCGTGAATAATAAAAATGCTTTGTTATGATTGGTCACAGACCGTACTACCCGTAAATAATCACTAATATTATTTTATTAAAATCGCAGGAAAATGATGGTTTTATTGAATAGTCGTAGAAAAAATAGTTTATGTTATAAAAGGGCCAGTGACGGCTCGTGGGCTCTTGTATTTAAGCGGTACCGAACTATTTTTAAAAATAGAAGAAATGTTGTAGTAAGTAGGTACTACACTACTGCAATTAATTAGCGCACCACAACGAATCTATCATAATTGTGGCAGCGATTTTCTTCTGACCCCTTAATCCGACTGTAAAAAACTTTTTTTGGTTGTAGGTTCATTCTTTAGGAATGCAGGTATACCAGTATTGCTTGAAAAAAATCAATTTTGTACAGTATACAGAGATTTAACAATAATATTGTATTTTCCCTAAAGTTTGTAGCGCCCTGTAGATTACACCAGCCATTACCGCGATTCACATTCATAACTAGACTGTAGCCTCATCTAGTCTGAACATTTTACTTTTAAATTCACTCTGATCTCTCAGTTATTAAAGGAGATACAGGATTTTTTAAAGAGTGATGTATTTTATTTAATGTACTTTGAAAAATATCAACAAATTAAAATTACCCAATTATTTTATTCAGAAAATACAGCAATTATTATAAATCAATAAAATTTAAAGGAACACATACAAGACTTAACCTTAACATAACAAACCTTAAAGACTAAATAGTATAGATAAAGCAATAGAAAATTGAATGGATAAGAATTCTAAAAACTAAAAAACAGTGTTAATAGCGAATATCTGCGTATATCAGCGTATAACAGCTTGACACCGACGCACGCCACATTTTATTTCCTTTTGATCTTGCCGCTGTCAGATTTCAACAAGTCTCTGTCCTACCTTTCCAAATTGTTTAGTGAAATTTTTAAAGTTCCCAGCCACCCACCAAAGGTGTCCCAGAGGTGTTTAATGGGATTTAAGTTCGGACACTTCTTGCAAGCCACACCATAACATTTACCCCAACGTCGTAAAGGCAATTTTGATTTTTTGTTATTTTTGGAAGTGCATTGGGCAAAAATCATCACTCTTTAAGAAACCCTGTATCTCCTTCAATAAATGAGAGATCAGAGTAATTAAAAATCCAAATATTAAGAATAGATGATGACGATAGATGATCGATTTCAAATAACCCTGGTGTAATCACATTCCTAAAGGATAAACCAAAAAGTAGAAGAATTGAGGCAAATTGTTAATGAACACCCACAAATTGCTATTCGGCGTTAAAGACAGCAAGTAAATGTATCCTACCGAACCTGCAATACAATCCTGAAATGTGACCTTCATATGCAATCATGCACGCTTACCGTCTAAGCTCAGTCTAAGAATTATTACCAAACGACAAGCTGCAGCGAATGCAATTTTTAGAGTGGATTATGGGTAATTTGCATAATAAAAACGTACTTAAAAAAACGTTTTTTACTGACGAGGCATAGTTTTTTTTTACCTCTTTGGTTATGAAAATTCTCAACAAATGAGAATGTGGAGTTCTAAAAATCCACATTTCTTTATAGAGAAGCCTCTGCATTCACAAAAAGTTGGCGTGTGGGTGGCCATATCGAATAGAAGGTTAATTAGACTGATTCACAATTCGGCGCGATATCGTAATATAACATTCTAGAAAACTTTGTAAATGCATTAGATGATAAAGGGGTGCGACAAGGCTACTTCCAGCAGGACGGCCCAGAACTCACGTAACTCTTGATAATTTAAATTTTTTGGAAGAATTTTTTAAAGACCGAATCATTAGTAATATGTCAGTTAGGTGGACACCACCAACGAAACTTACATGCTAAAATATCGTCTTCCCAAACCATTTCCCCATTGTAAAAGAATAAAAGGCAACGTTTCGCTTGTGCCCAGTCATAATAGTATATTACATAACAAGGGTGATAAGGGGCTTATTACTTATTACAAACAAGTGCCCACCACGAGCGAGTAAAGCGAGTAATCTAACGAGTTTGTAATAGGCTTACCACCCGAGTTGTGTATTATACTTAGAGTTTAACAAATGGGGGTAATTCCAGAGACGGCTTCTAACCTAGTTGGAAATAAAATTAGGATTCGATTTGAAAATAAAATACAAATATTTATTTACCCACATTGTGTTATGTGAAAGTGCGAGATACGAAAATATCATACAGGGTGTCTGAAAAGTCTTAGCATGGGCAAATATCTTTACTATTAATAAAGATAGCAACACCAAATTTTAGTTGTACCTTATTGGTTAGTAAATCTACTTTTTTACGTAATTTGACTCTTTCAACCCCCTTGGGGGGTTACGCTAGCGAGTTGAGGTCCAAAATTTTGGATGCAAACCTATGCCGTGTGGCCTCTTCGTTTAAAAGTCTTCAAAAAAGAAACATTGTTTTAGTATTTTAGTATTTATTTATTATTGTAATTCATTTTTAAATGGCAAGCCTATAAAAATTATAACTCGTAAATCGTATAATCGGGCGGGGCACAAGTCGACCATTAGTCGGCCACTTGTGCCAAACAGTACAAGTCGGCGCTGCTATTTTTTGTTTTGTAGGGCACTTTTTTCTAACTTTTTTCCAACTTTACTTCTTCATTTGTCGTTTTTATATGTTTTGTTTTTTGACATCTGCGCAGTAGACCAAAATGCGTACCACGCGCAAACCGAGCGTGCTAGACATGCGTACGCAAGTTCAGGAGATGTACTTGGGTGTCTACATTCGAACCCATTCTCTTTTAAGAATATATCCCCAATAGTCAAAGTACCCATACATGGTATATATGGTATGTCTATGGTATAACGTTTTCCCCAAGTTTTTTTCGACTGTATTTGTCGTTATTTGCCACCTGCGCAGTAGACCAAAATGCGTACCTCGCGCAAGGCGAGCGTGCTAGACATGCGTACGCAATTTCAGGAGATGTAGTTGGGTGTCTACATTCGAAACCATTTACTTGTAAGAATATATCCCCAATAGTCAAGGTACCACTACGTAGTTAACTTTATAACTTTTTCCCAAGATTTTTCGACTTCATTTTGCGTTTTTTGCCATCTGCGCAGTAGACCAAAATACGTACCACGCGCAAACCGAGCGTGCTGGACATGCGCTCGGAATTTCAGGAGATGGACATTGGTGTCTACATTTGAACCCATTCACTTTTAAGAATATATTCCCAAGAGTCAAGGTACCACTACGTACTTAACTTTATAACGTTCTCCCCAAGTTTTTTTCGACTTCTTTTTCCTTTTTTGCCATGTGCGCAGTGGACCAAAATGCGTACCACGTGCAAACCGAGCGTGCTAGACATGCGCACGGAATTTCAGGAGTTGGACTTTGGTGTCTACATTTGAACCCATTCATTTTTCAGAATATATCTCCAGTAGTTAAGGTACCACTACGTATTTAACTTTATAACTTTGTTCCCAAGTTTTTTTCGACTTTATTTTTCATTTTTTGCCATGTGCGCAGTAGACCAAAATGCGTACCACGCGCAAACCGAGCGTGCTAGACATGCGCATGGAATTTCAGGAGATGGACTTTGGTGTCTACATTTGGACCCATTCACTTTTAAGAATATATCTCCAGTAGTTAAGGTACCACTGCGAATTTAGACAACAAAGTACATCCCCTGAAATTTCGTGCGAATGTCTAGCCCTCTTGGTTTGCGCGTGGTACGCATTTTGAGCAATGGTAAAACTTTTTCCAAAAGTTTTTTTCGACTGTATTTTTCGTTATTTGCCACCGCGCAGATAGCAAAAAAAGAAAAATGAAATCGAAAAAACTTGGGAAAAACGTTATAAAGTTAAATACGCAGTGGTACCTTAACTACTGGAGATAGATTCTTAAAAGTGAATGGGTTCAAATGTAGACACCAAAGTCCATCTCCTGAAATTCCGTGCGCATGTCTAGCACGCTCGGTTTGCGCGTGGTACGCATTTTGGTCTACTGCGCACATGGCACAAAATGAAAAATTAAGTCGAAAAAAACTTGGGAAAAAGTTATAAAGTTAAAGACGTAGTGGTACCTTAACTACAAGAGATATATTCTGAAAAGTGAATAGGTTCGAATGTAGACACCCAAGTACATCTCCTGAACTTGCGTACGCATGTCTAGCAAGCTCGGTTTGCGCGTGGTACGCATTTTGGTCTACTGCGCAGATGTCAAAAAACAAAACATATAACAACGACAAATGAAGAAGTAAAGTTGGAAAAAAGTTAGAAATCAGTGCCCCACAAAACAAAAAATAGCAGCGCCGACTTGTACTGTATGGCACACGAGGTCGACTAATGGTCGACTTGTGCCCCGCCCGACTATACGATTTACGAGTTATAATTTTTATAGGCTTGCCATTTAAAAATGAATTACAAGAATAAATAAATACTAAAATACTAAAACAATGTTTCTTTTTTGAAGATTTTTAAACGAAGAGGCCACACGGCATAGGTTTGCATTCAAAATTTTGGACCTCAACTCCCTAGCGTAACCCCCCAAGGGGGTTGAAAAAGTCAAATTACATAAAAAAGTAGCTTTATCAACCAATAACGTACAACTAAAATTTGGTGTCGCTATCTTTATTAATAGTAAAGATATTTGCCCATGCTAAGACTTTTCAGACACCCTGTATGATATTTTCGTATCTCGCACTTTCAAATAACACAATGTGGGTAAATAAAGATTTGTATTTTATTTTCAAATCGAATCCTAATTTTATTTCCAACTAGGTTAGAAGCCGTCTCTGGAATTACCCCCATTTGTCAAACTTTAGTACGAATATAAGAAAATTGGACAAAGCGACGAGTAGAAAAGTTACATTGCGCGTATGTTTGTTGTGCCTAACCGTTCATCATTACTACGGCATATCGCTAAGTGCTAAAATACAATATTAAAGAAAATACAAAAACTAGATAATTTTTCTTACGCTTGTAGAAATAACATTGCATCCAACCCGTGCGGATACAGTCTTTTCCGCACTCGACTGCTAACCGAACTCCGCTTCGAGTCGTTCGGTCAACTGCAGTCGCGTGCGGAAAAATATCACTTTCCGCACTTGCTAGGTAAATAGCTATTCCTGGAACGAGTATTATAATTAAGAGTTGTGATCTCCTTTCCAGAAAGGAGTTTAAGTAGAGTGGTATTTCTTCTATTTTGTAAATTAAAACCAAGTTTGCTTTTTAATGCAATATTCGACAGATAACCAATTTAAGGTTGATAACAGTTGCTACGGGGGTCTACCTCACGTGACCATTTATTATTTTCCTCAGAACGGGACATCCAGGTTTTTCGTCAAAAAAGCTAGATAAAAGAAAAACACATTATCCATAATAAATTCTATTAGTAATTTTAATGAACAATGCACGACTTGCAAGTATCTGTTATTTATGTAGTGTCATATTTTTCTGAGGAACAAATTTTCTTTAATATGTCAGGTGATGATTTTAGGTAAGTGTGAAATTCTTAGCACGTTTTATAAACACGTTTTTTTTTCACAATTAATTCACAAGGTTTCCTTTCAAATTGCAAACTTTCTGAAAACGGGACAGAGTACCGAAAAACGGGAGAGTCCCATTCAAAACGGGACGTACGGTCACGTTAGGTATATCTATCACATGTTAACCCAATTCTCATCACCTTATTTTGTTGCAATTATTGTAGCCTGTGCAACTTTTCTTTAGTACATGAAAGAAATAGAGAGCAAGGTATAATAGGTAAAATGAGGTAAAATAATAGTGTTATATGGGGCGAATCGCCTCAGATGTCCCAGCACGGCGGGCGAGCCTGAAAACGTGAAACATGCCATTTTAAACTCGAAGAAAAATCGAAAGATCAGGATTTTTTACCTTGAAAAAGCTATTTTCCAGAGACGATTTTTTTTGTTTACGAGGCATCAATCGAAAAACATAGCTCGGCATAGCAATTTATTCAACCACAGAGCTTGGTCCACGCGTCGCTCTTTCGCTGCACGGTGGAAAGGCTGTTTCTCGAATAATTCCTCGAAAACAAAAAAAAATCCTGTCTGGAAAAAATCCTTTTTGACGTAAGAATCATGACCTTTCGATCCAGCGTATTTAAAAAAAGATAAAAATGTCATTTTTCGAGATACAGCACCTTTAGTGTTTTTTGAGGTTAAGTAAGTGGAATTTTTAAGAACAAATTGCACCATCGGAAAGCTGAGGAAAAATACATCGAAAATAGTGTTTCTGTTATTTTTTAATGGTGTTTTCATTGCGAGATCATGAGTTTAAAATGGCATGTTTTCAGGCTCGCGCGTCTAGGGTTGCCAGACGTCCCGATTTCATCGGGACAGTCCCGATTTCAAAGGGTATGTCCCGCGTCTCGATACACTTTAAATCGGGACACAATTTGCCCTGATTTTTAAAATTTTCTAAATAACATATTTTTAAACTCAATACCTAATTTAAATTATTTAATCATAAATTTAAGATGTATAGAGCATAATATACCATATTCCTTACGTTTGAATTTCATAAAAAGTTTATATTTTTGCTTATTGTATGCTCTATATCTGTTCATTTATAAAATACTAGTGCAAGAAAATATTGTCCCGATTTTTTGTCCCAAGTCCCGAGTTCTAAGCAGCTATTAAACGCTAATACGCTATTTTGAAGATGTTGGATCTGGCAAACCTACGCGCGTCGCGCTAGTACATCGGAGGCCATTCGTTCCATCTACGAGTATAACATTTTGGTACAATAGGACAGACAAGAAGATACGTCGAAAAAATCCAGTTTTCTTACCAAATTTTTTAAATATGTAAATAGTCTGGGTGACTGCCAAAGTTTAGTTGTGGATCTAGAGCGGGTATTACATCAATAATTTCTTCGCGAATAAATTAATGAATTAGTTCGCGAATTTCTTCAAGGCCGCATATTGGATTTACATTGGTCACAGACTTTATGAAGTTTTTTGGACAATTTAAGCTCTCACACCGAAATTAACGAACAAAACGAACTAGCACAAACATTGACTTGCCTTTCTGCATTTATTTTAAGTCGGCATTACTGGATTCACGTAAAAATTGACGGAAAATTAGAACACGTCATATTTCGTGAATAAGTTCACGAAGTTCTTCATGAATTTATTGGACATCAAAGTTTTAGTATTACATTTGCCAATCGACTTCACTAAGCGACTTCATGAATTAATTCGCGAAGAAATTGTTGGTGTAATAACCGCTTAAATAATATTCTCCTAGGAATTTTATTACTCTAAAGGTGCATTTCCTATGAGGCGGCTGACGCTCGCGGCTGCCGCTGAGCGGCCGGCTGACGTCAGTAATCCATTGACGTTGAAGCTTGCGTCTGACGCTCGAAAAGAAACGGATACATTAAATTGTCACATGAGCAGTACTAGGCGTCAGACGCTGTGCGGCAGCCGCGAGCGTCAGCCGCTCCATAGGAAACGCACCTTTATACAGGCTCAATAAGCGCTTATCATCAAGCATTCTTTTTATTTTAGAATACGAAAGTACTCCATTCAAAAAGCTTATCTCCAGAAAACTAGAATTGTTTCTGATTAAATTTACCATGCCCCGGCCCCGACAGTTCAGCCTTGTTGCTTGAGATGTGTGTAGGAGGTGCTTGTGGGGATTTTCTCTGTGACAAATATAATACATTTACATAGATATAAATTTTCTGAATATGTCTAAGAAATACAAGAGCTGCATAGTTCCACAATGTGGGAGTACGATAACGAAATCCCCTGATAAAGTTTTTATTAGCCTACCTGCAAATATTAAGATGAGGCGTTTATGGCAAGACCGTATGGGGCGAGTAGATTATCTATCAAACAAAGGATCAAGATTCTGAAGACCATTTTAATGTACGTAAAATTTTAATAATTTTATTATTGTTATATTTACATTAAATTTAACAGTGTAAGTTACGAGCGACTAATGGTCGTGGTCAACCTCGTTCTGATTGGTCAGGTTATATGGCGCGCGCAACGTAAACAAACGTAACCTCAAAAATATAAGTATATGATGCACTTGTAACACGCTTACTGGTTTGCTTGCATCAGTAAGTTGGTCTAAAGGTAGAGTATCCGCTTATGGACCAAGAGGTGGCGAGTTAGAGGACGTGCTCGGGTGAACTTTTTTTAAAATGTTTGTCATTTAAAAAATTAGATCGGCTCTAAAAGGTGTATTGGAAATGGGTTAGCACTTCATTCCCATTTTTAAAAATTTTTCTGTGGAACTTTCTGAATAGAAAAGTTATAACAGTAGCAATAAAACCGCAAACCTGACCAATCAGAACGAGGCTGACCACGGCCGTTAGACGCTCGTGTGTAAGCTATGCACCTATGCAGTACTTTCTATTTAATTTCAATAATGCCAGCCTTATTGAAGTTAATTTCACACATATAATTAATTTTTCCCGACTACGGCGAAGCCAGAAAGGAAGTATTTGCTTAGGTTTAGTCATGATTTGTAGCACTCTATTGACGATATTTATAACATACACTTTTTACTGTTAAAAAAGTATGAGGTTGGCCACCTATGAAATATAGTATCTAAAAGGAGTTCTAGTCCGTTAGTGCTGCAATAGTTCTACAGTACCATAGAATTATAGCTTTGTTTCTGCAGCAGTTTGAAACTAGTCAGACCCAATCATCTTCAAGGAAACCAGTGCTGATCGAAACTCGGCAATCTCATTGGCTCTGACTGATTTGAAACTGCTGCTGAAACAAACCCTATAATGACTAAAGAGTTGTAAACATAGCCGAGTCCAGGGGCGTATCTACACTATTTATTTCGAAATAAAATTAGGATTCGATTGGAAAATAAAATACAAATATTTATTTACCCAAATTGTGTATTTTAAAAATGCAAAATACGAAAAGCCTTCGCTTCAAGTAATAGAAAAATATTTAACTCACCCAATGCATGGATACCACAATATACCCTGAGGCGACATGCGTGTAATCTAGTTTTGAGCCTGTGTAAACACCTGCAGCGGCAAAATACCTTCTACAGTAGATTATTTTATCTTGTACGCTTTAATTTCACAGCGTAGGTAAATAAATATTTGTATTTTACTTTCATATCGGATCCCAATTTTATTTCCAAATAGTGTAGAGATGCCCCTGGACTCACCTATGTTTACAACTCTTAAATAATGACATTTTGTTGTTGAATTTTTTACTTCCCAAAAACCACACAATATATAATAAAATTTTTATAATAAGAGTTCTGGCCTAAAAAATCATAAAAAAACTGTAGAACTTTTCCAGAACTAATAAGCATTATAGCCAAACTTCTGTTTAGGCAATAATGGGGGGCTGCGTGAAGTTATCCCCCTTATTTTGTCCTTCAAATTAAATGAACTATTAATAAAATAGTAAGTAAAAATAGCTTTAGAACTCTTTATATGAAACTTATTTTTAATAAATTTTTTATTAGGGAGGCTAAAGTCACAGGCATAATAAGACTGAAAAGATTTATTATTTGGGTGTTACGCCACTCTACTGTTAAGATACATTAGGGTCAGGCAAATTTTTATAATTAAAAGTCACTGACAGTTTACGGAACAATTTCTTTTCAGAATTTGTTTTTCTATTCTAAAACGCAGCTACTTTTATTAGTTTTATTACAATATCAATTTTCCTTAACAGTAGAGTGGCGTAACACCCAAATAATAAATCTTTTCAATATTTAATAAATTAATATACTCGTATATTTTATAAGGCATCAAAACTTTAGTTGAGGAAAACCTAAAATGTAGGAAAATACTGTTTTCTTATTAAACCCTTTGCAAAACCGATAACCGTCAACTGGTCATGAAATATTAATTTCATAACTAGTTATGAAAAAATGAAACACAAAAATATAAATATCTCGTATTTCTCTCTAGGGTACAACAGAAGATATCGCGTTTTGACCTGCCTCTTCAATATCACTTGGAGTCTCAGAATCAGACATTTTCAATATTTTTAAAAGAGAACAATTAATTTGTGATGCGCAGGGACCTTCTAGATGAAATAAAAATGTCTTCGTCCGATGCATACTTATAGATGTTTTGATACAATAACTAAAATTCATAATTTTATTTACACATTTTTGTCAAAATTAGAACACATATTGTATGAAACACATTAGGAAATGCAATTTTGTTTAACTCGTATAATTTTGAACATTGAATTGAAACATCAGATTTGTTAAACAGAGTAAATCATTTTTTAACTGGTTACATAGATAGCTATTCTTTATTTTATTGATAAGTTCTCGTCGCATATTATATACGACAAATGCTAATCATATTATTTTTATTTTTAGCTCAAAGAAGATGTAGAGAACTACTGGTACCTAAAACTAATGAAATGTGGGCAAATTAGATTGAAACCAGGTGTAATACCACACATTTTCAAGTGCCAAGCTACTGACCAAATCTCAAGCGGGCCTACTTATTTACCTCAATCTGACAACTCAAAAGCTGGTAGCAAATCTGTTGATTCCACAGAATCCTCTAAACCATCAGCATCTTCAGTACCACATATTCATGAGGGTCAAAATAATCGGTTTACTGGCCAAATCTCCAGCGTGCTAATGCATTTACTGAAACGAGACAATTCAAAAACTGGCAGCCACTCCATTGATGCAATAGAATCGTCTAAACTAACCACATCATCAGTGCCACACAACGTTAAGGGTCTAAATAATCGGCTCACTGACCAATTATCAAGCGCATCACTCACTTTACCAGAATCTCCCAAATTTTCCGGGGTTTCAGCAATTAATGGAAAACCAATAACACAATCAAAAAGTATACTAAAATATCAATTTTCAGAGAGAAGGAATGTTAAGAAAGAAAAAAGAAGATATAAAGACAACTTAGAAACAAATACTTCGCCCAACATTCTAGGAAACACTGATAAAAGAATACGTCAAGATACCAGTGAGCAAAGCTCGACAACAGACTCTCTCTCATTTTGCCCAAATACTTCAGGTTTGACTATTTCTGTTGGAAATCACTGGAATAATACAGATTGGATTGAAAACCGGGCTGTATCGCTAACTGAAGAAAGGCCAAAATTATATTTAGGAATTCCTGAGGAATCTATGTTCATTATAGAAATGTTATGTTCAAAATGCAAGGTGTCTCGCCTTGATATTTGTATTACACTAAAGAAACTCAAAGTTAACTCCTCCGATCAGATGTTAGCCTATGAGTTTGATGTATCTCGTGATTTAATTTCTTTCAAAATTCAACATACGCTCCCAAAACTGGCGGTTTACCTAAGATCGTTCGTCCAATGGAAAAGCATCGATGAGGTGAAAAAACACCTTTCGATGCCATTTCGTCAGGCCTACAAGAATGTACAATGCATAATAGACTGCTTCGAAGTATCGATCCCAAAATCAAGTGATTCAATATTACAATCTTTAACGTGGTCAGAATCAAAAGGTTGTAACACCATCAAATTTTTAATAGGTAGCACACCTGACGGACTTATTTCCTATGTTTCAAATTGTTTTGGGGGAAGTATAACAGATAAAATGATAGTCGAAGAGTCCGGATTTTTAAATGTAATAGAATCAGGTTCACAAATAATGACTGATCGGGGCTTCGAACATCTTGAAGAAAGACTGACTAAATTTAACTCTACGTTGGTGAGGACTCCGTCTGTGTTATCCATTACAAACATTACAGGGGGCAGTAAAGAGGAGGCAAGGGAAGCGGAAAAAATACATAATATAGGGATACATATGGGACGGGCGATTTCAAGAATTAGGGAGTTTGCCATTCTACAATCTGATTCTTGTGTGCACTATAGTTTTGTAAAATATCTAGACTTAGCAGCTGAAGTAGTTTGTGGTTTAATTAATATTCAAAATTACTATAATGAAGGCTAGGAGTGTATTTAAACTTTTTGAAGAATTCAATGAGCCAAAGTCACTTGCAAAAGTTGGATAATTTTCTATTCAAAGTTATTTAACGAACATTATCTTTCATGTTCCTAAAATAAATAATACTGGTCTGAATTACATATTTTAATGAAGATACCAGCAAATATTTTGGATAATTTTGTCAGTGTCAACTTCAAACAAAGCTTGACCAATTTTTTAATTCTTAACACTATTTTGTTATGAACTATTCTACATCTGAAGATTGCCGAAGTTAAGTGGTCTTATGCAGAAAACAGCAGCCGAAACTTATCCAATATGTTTGCAGTATATTATCCAGAGAGGCTAGTTCCAGCAAAATCGACCATAACCAGAATCATTCAAAAATTTGAAAGTAGTGGAACTCTTATTAATATCATTGCGAAAGAGAGGACGAAGGCAATAATCCTGCAAATGAAGATGATAAAGATTTAAATATTTTGCTGCGTGCAGAAGAAAATAAGGGAATTACCTATAAGTACTCGGCATATTTTAGACGAAGTGGGGAAACATCATTCAATCGTTTTGCGAGTCCTACATAAACATAAATATTATCCTTATAGACATCATAGACTTCAAGAACTAAGAGATGGGGACATGATTCGAATGGCGGATTTTTGTTTTAATATGATGGAAAGGGAAAATAATGACAGAGAATTTTTGCAAAATATTTGTTTTACCGACGAATGTACTTTTACCTTGAATAATGAATCTAACATACAAAATTTTTGGTACTGGCGGCAAGAAAATAAATTTAGTTTTATTGAAACAAGGGCGCAGTATCTCGAGAAAGTCAACGTTTGGGCTGACATTTTGGGACATCACATTATTGGACCACTCTTTTTAAATTTTTTAAATCACAATTTGAACGTACAATATTTTCTTGAACTACTTCAAAATGATATTACGCTTGCGTTGCAAGAAGTTGTTTGGGAAAATCAGAAAATTTAGTTTCAGATGGACGGCTTCCCAGCTCATAACTCCGCAGCCGTTAGGGAGTATTTAAAAATATTTTAGGGATAATGTGATTGGACTAAATCACACAATTAACTGGCCAGCAAGTGACAAAATGCTTATTTCGATAAATTTAGGCATTTTTGCCTCGAAGTGAATAATGCAGTTTCATTAGTGTTACTTTTTCAAACCACTGCTAGACGCCGCGAATGTCATATTATTCATTTGGGAAATTTATCAAGCAAACAGAAAGGAATATTATGGAGAACTCGAATCTGTATATAGGTCAATTTTGCAAAAAACTGCACTTAGGCACTTTTACTTCTAACCCCTTCAAACGGTTATGTTTAATTTAATTCTTTTATTATGCAGTGCAAAGTGCGAATTTCGAACCGTTTACCAAACCGAACAGTTTACCAAAAATGTTTTATTGATTTATCTCCTACCTCTATTTTCGTTTGGTTGTATCTCAGACAGACAAACCTAGTTGCATTAAATAATAATTCGAACCTTTTAAACGCTTTTAACTATTTAATCTGAAAAATAATTCTTATATCATGTCATAAACATCCCGCGTGTCAGTTATTGACATTTTTTACTGGTGATTTTATTATAAAGCTACAGAACCGTATTTTCTAATTTGATTTTGATTTAATTTTAGATTTACATTTGTCTAGATAACCCGTTAAATACTAAATAAATTAGGTCAAAATTTCGCAAGTTAGTTCGTTAAATTATTCCCTTTAATAAATTAAAATAAATTATCAGTCTGAAATAAACAAGGGAGCCAATATTTGACCACCTTAAAATTTGCATGGGATGGCATGCGTGGATCGATGCACCACCCTATATATATATATATATATATATATATATATATACAGGGTGTCCCACTTAAGATGGATACAAGCCAATATCTTGGTTGTTTGTTCAGCGATGTTTTTCATTTTTGGTAGGAGGCTGTATGGTCATAAGGCGCACATTTTACCCAGGGTTAGAAATGCGATACCTCATAGACGTACGTTTTAATGGGGTTTGATTTTTTTTTATTCAAGAGTAAACTACCTTTAGGAGAGTATTTATTTCAAATCTGATAAATTATATTAAATCCTCCTTACTTACACTTAAGTTCTAATTTTGATAAAGATTGATACAGGGTGTGTCATAAAAAATATGACATTTTTTATTTTTTTTAAGTAAATACTTACGACGCCACTGGATAAACAACTGGTCTATATCAACATTATAATAATCAATTTAAGTTTTCAGATAGCTTCCATAATAATTAAGATGTTTAATTTTGTTTCATTTAAAAACCGTTATTTTTCAGTTTGCTAAATACACAGGAATAAAATCCGTTACAAAAGAATTTAAAAACCCAGCTTTCAATGAAAAGTGAAGTATGATTTTTTTTCATTGTATTGAGGAATAATGAAAAAAATCCAAACAATTATTTAAAATAATCACTGTTAACTTCAGTGGCGTCGTAAGTATTTACTTAAAAAAAAATAAAAAATGTCATATTTTTTATGACACACCCTGTATCAATCTTTATCAAAATTAGAACTTAAGTGTCTTGGTTAAGGAGGATTTAATATAATTTATCAGATTTGAAATAAATACTCTCCTAAAGGTAGTTTACTCTTGAATAAAAAAAATCAAACCCCATTAAAACGTACGTCTATGAGGTATCGCATTTCTAACCCTGGGTAAAATGTGCGCCTTATGACCATACAGCCTCCTACCAAAAATGAAAACCATCGCTGAACAAACAACCAAGATATTGGCTTGTATCCATCTTAAGTGGGACACCCTGTATATATATATATATATATATATATATATATATATATATATATATATATATATAAATGCTAGAAACTAGCGCGGATCGATACATAAAAAAGAGAGGAGAATTATTGTGGGCATGTCCGCTAGCAATGAACAGTAAAATGAAAAGTTAGAATGGTAACCCGTACGACACGTGTTTCTGCTCATTGGCTTCATCAGGCCCACGTATGTGACTGTGCCTCTCAACATAAGTCGAGATGCACAACGTCACATACGCAGTTACGGGTGTAACCTTAAGAAAAGGGAAAAAAAAAAATATATTTAACGAGGACCACAAACAGGAGCCAGTGCACCAATTTTATGTATCGATCCGCGCTAGTTTCTAGCATTTGTTTTTCTTCTCTTGGGCTTATAGGATACCACGACAGTTGGCTATAGTTGCCTCCGTCGGCGACGCTAATTGTTGCCCCCAAAAAAGGGGTCTTTTGGCTGAAGCCACAAATTGGTGCACTGGCTCCTGTTTGTGGTCCTCGTTAAATATATTTTTTTTTTCCCTTTTCTTAAGGTTACACCCGTAACTGCGTATGTGACGTTGTGCATCTCGACTTATGTTGAGAGGCACAGTCACATACGTGGGCCTGATGAAGCCAATGAGCAGAAACACGTGTCGTACGGGTTACCATTCTAACTTTTCATTTTACTGTTCATTGCTAGCGGACATGCCCACAATAATTCTCCTCTCTTTTATATATATATATATATATATATATATATATATATATATATATATATATATATATATATATATATATATATTATTTTCCGCATATTACAAATAATTTAGTCTTAAGACTACTTTTAAGTGCTAGTGATAACCAGAAGGACATAATCAGATTCAACACATCCAGGGGGCCCCATATTCCAGTGGACTGACACCAGATCGGTAAGTCATCCTCCCTTTGGTTCCGCCAATCTCACTGAACCATAAAAAACTACAGCTATCGAAGGAATTAATAACAAATCAAATACAAAAGAAAACTTTTTGGAAATAGGAAGTCATGATTTCATGATTAGGTGTAACTCTTAATATCGAACAACTTTTTCTACACCATACACCTACATTTTGGTGTATTTTTAAAAATACGGGTACTCTACTCCTAAGCGATTCCTAATTTTTCGTAATACATAACGTAAGATCAAAAAAAAACGTCATCAAAAGTATGCCGTGGAATCAATCACGTATGTCTTGAATTATTACTCCTGAAAGGTAACATATTATTATGTAGGTAAAAGGTACAGATGAAAGAAAGATAGAACTGTCAAGTTCTGAAGTTTTTATTTTTAAGAAAATTAAATATGGTAATCACGGCAGAACAAAAAATCTTTTATGATAGGAAGTTACTTTATAAATGGTAGATGGGTTGATGGCCAGTGGGTTTATTCAACACGGGACGCCATTCAGGATTTTCAAACAGAATTTCCACACATAGTCATAGATTTCGACCAGCATCGCGAAGTTTTGACTAAATCTGTGGCTTTGTTTAGAGAAACGGAAAGCGTGAATAGAAAGGAAAGCAATAGGATACCCAAAGTTCGCACAGCACAAAAAGTAGAAAAATTGAGGCAAATTGTTAATGAACCCACAAACCCCTATTCGGTGCTTAGGTCGCCAAGTAAATGTATCCTACGGAACCTTCAATACAATCCTGAAATGTGACCTGCATATGCACGCTTATCGTCTAAGCTAAGTCTAAGAATTGTTACCAAACGACAAGCCGCAGCGAATGCAATTTTCAGAGTGGGTTAGGGTTAATATGCATAATAATGAAAACGTATTTGAAAAAATCTTTTTTGCTGAGGAAGCATGGTTTTACCTCTGTGGTTATATAAATTCTAAACAAATAAGAATGTGGAGTTCTGAAAATCCACATCTTTTTTATAGAGAAGCCTCTGCATTCATAGAAAGTTGGCGTGTGCGCGGCCATATATATAGAAGGGAAATTGGACGGATTTTTTTTGAAGGGACTCTCAATTCGGCACGATACCGTAATGAAATTTTAGAAAATTTTGTAAACGCATTACACGATGAACAAGTGCGACAAGGCTACTTCCAGCAGGATGGCGTACTATTTCATGTAACTCTTGCTAATTTAAATTTTTTGAAAGAATTTTTCAAAGACCGAATCATTAGTCGTACGGTCACCGCGGTCCTGTGATCTCACGCCGTGCGACTTTTTTTTATGGCTACACTTTAGAAACCCGATTTTGAAAACCCCCTGTGTAAATTTAGACCTACGGGCTAGAATTACTAATAAATTTCAAGAGATTAACAACTCCCCCCAAGTGCGCACCAATGACCAATGTTTTTGATGCTGTAAAAAAAGAATGAGAACATGTTTGGAAGTGGAAGGTGTACACTGTACATGTCTCTCATTTAGTTTAAATTTATAACTTTTAGGTTCTTTGTTGTATAAGATTTTTTTTAATTCTGTGTTATGCAGTGACAATGACAATAACAAAAAATTCTTAAAAATAAAAACTTCAGAACTTGACAGTTTTATTTTTCATTCACCTAAACCTTTTACCTATATTACCTTTCAACATGTAATAAGACATGCGCGATTGATTCCACGGCATACTTCGACGATGTTTTTTTTATCTTAAGTTACATTTCGATAATGGCCATAATAAAAAAAATCATTTGTTGCAAACTTCTTGGATCACACTGTATATGGTACTGTTATCGGTACACATAGTACTGAGAAACTTACCTGAAATTTGATTTGTTTCCTCGACATAAAAGAAATAATTTTCCATGGTAATGTATGGTTATTATTATATTGTCAATAGTTAGGCACTTGAGGGCTATAGTTGCTGTTGGTTACTCCTCTATTTTCTCAAGGTTTAAAATTTGACATAAGTTTAGTAAATTTATTTAAACGTAATTAAATGTAGTCGCAATATGAAACCCATTTATCCTACGTTTTAGTTTTATAGTCACTATTAGTCACTAACTGTTCGTATATCTCAAAATTGTTTTAAAACTAAACCACCAGTTAATAATATCTGTAACAGTGCACTATCCCCTCCCCCCAGTCCATATACTTCACTCCGAAAAAAAATATTTTTTTTAGTTCTAAAGGCCGATCATTGCATCTTAGCCGTTACGTCACTAATTGCAGGATTAAATTTAGACGTCATTTTTTAGCACTTTCTTTGTCTTATACTCGTATAGACATATCGCAAGCCAATGTTAAACTTTTTACTTATTTTAACTCAAACCGCGAAATACTTTATTTATATTTTTTTAATGTTGGAGAACAAACAAAGACAAATTTATTTACTGTAAGTGATTAATGTTTAATTGTCATTTTTCGTGTCATTTACTGATATTTTTAAAAAAGGATAACGTCGGTGGTGTTAAATGCCGAAGAAACATTTAAATTCATAAGGGAGAGGCTTCGACGTTAATTTGGTAGCATATTTCTAAATGGAAAAGAAAATAAATAGCCCTTTATATCACAAGTAGCCAATGCTTTGACAGCCATCAATTTTTCCCACGAACATAAGACAACCGCCACCGTTCCATAATTGTTTTTAATGCAATAATAGTATATTATTAACCTAGGGACTAAAGTGTCTCTTTTAATCCCGCGGCGAGAGGTTTGTAGCCCGACCGTAGGGAGGGCTACAATTCGCCAAGGGATTAAAAGACACTTTAGTCACGAGGTTAATATACTATTTTATGCACTTTAGGATAGGTAAAACGTTAAAAAAAATAACAACAAAAAATCATACCACTAAACGGAACTCTATTTCTAAAACGTCATCTTCAATGACTTGTACCATGATTGTCTCTGTCAACTGAAAATCTAGTGTGTTTTGACAAGTAACTAAGTAAAACAAAATCAACTCGATAAACATAGTCAAATATGCCAAACCTGAAAGACGTGTGTTGATTGTGATGGAAGAAATCGAAAAAGCAGCTCAAGAGGCTGTAGGCCAATTATTACCAAGGAAATCTGGGGAACAATACAAGAAACAGTTAACTGAGTTTATGAAATGGTGCAAAGAACGGAACGTAGTAGAATTTACAGAAGAAAAGGTACTGCTAGCACATTTCTTAGAAAAGTCAAAAAAGCTTAAAGCATCGTCACTGTGGAGCATGTATTCGATGTTAAAAGCCACAATTGCCACAGACATGGGCGTCGACATTAGCAAATTCAGCAAACTAACAGCTTTTTTAAAACGACAAAATGAGGGCTACAAACCGAAAAAGTCGAAGATACTTGATGCCGACAACATTAAAGATTTTCTGGAGAAAGCACCTGATGATGAATTTTTGGCACAAAAGGTAAGATACACGATTTTTTATTCTTTCCAACCGACTTTTTGTCTCAGTTTATAACTATATATCTATATCTAGTGATTGAGGCGCTTTTTAGAAAATAAAATAGGTTATTTTATTTATATTTTGTTCCAGGTGGTGCTAATCATGGGCGTGTCAGGAGCCTGTCGTGGAAAGGAGCTTTGCCAGCTTGACAAAACCGACGTCTCAGATCATGGCACTTTTTTTTGGTCAATTTACGAGATACCAAGACAGAAAGGGACCGATCTTTTGTCATAAAACGGTCAAAAGAAAACTCCACAGATGTAGTACGATTGGTGAGGAAATATATTGCTTTAAGACCTCCATCAATACAGGGTCATACCAGATTTTTCGTTGGATACAGAAATGGAAAATGCACGTCTCAGCCAATGGGCAAGAATACAATTGGGAACCTGCCAACCAAGATTGGGAAATATTTAAAGCTTCCAGATGCAGAATTGTACATTGGTCACTGTTTTCGAAGGACATCGGCATCGCTATTAGCTGACTCTGGAGTAACCATAGATCAGCTTAAAAGACATGGCGGCTGGAAGAGTAACACCGTCGCTGAGGGATATGTGGAAAATTCCTTATACCAGAAAAAAGCATGGCAAATCAACTTTTCACTGGTACTTCCATCGAAATGTCTTCAGAGATTTCGATTCCTGTTGAACAAAATGAAATAGCAACGACATCGTCGGTCTCACCGACCGCGACGACGACAACGGCTAAAATTTCCCAAAACTCTTTAATTGATAAAAATATCAGCTGCGATAACAATAATTTACCTCTTTTTCACTTTGCTAATTGCAGTGGGGTAAACATATGTGTTAATATTTATAAAAATTAAGTTGTTTTTTATAGTTAATATTGTTCTAAACACGTTACATTTCTATTGCATTAGCATATAAATATAGCATATAAATCCCTAGGGATTTAAAGTAAATTTTAAATCCCTAGGGATTTAAAGTAAATTTTAAATCCCTAAGAATTTAAAGTACCACTTTTTTCCCGGAAAATAGGGATTTAAAGTACTCTTTAAATCCCTAAAGTGCATAAATGTATTATGTTACACAAGCTGCTAGGGGAAACAGTCACCGTTGCAACCGTGTTTCCTATATCCCAATAAGAAATATATGTATTTTAATTTCAGTAAGTGTAGGTACATTATTTAAATAAAGCAACAATTTTAATCACAATTATTCACTATAACTTAATCCAAATTTAAAACTTGCGTAACCAAGAACTGTTTAAGTTTATCGAAAGTTTTCTTTAACTCGAATTAAAACCAAGCGCTACGATATTGTTGCTTAAACTAACCACGTCTAACTGATTTTTAATAGAAATAAAACAATTTAAAAACAACAATTAAAATGGAGCAAATTTACATAAAATCATAATTTTTACAGTCTACTTTTTGCATATAGGAATCGCATTCTTTAGAAAAAAGTGTTGTTGCGCCTTGAGAATCAAAAGCTACTCGAAATAATTATTTTTTATTTCCTGCTAAATTTTTCCGGTTAAATAATTTATGTAAGTTATAATCGTTTATTCAATAAAATACAATGTAGTGTAGAAATGGCTTTATATATTGCATAACAAGAAGGCTTCGTATCACAAATACCTTACACCGTTTTATTTTTGCTCGCTGTCCGTATGCATCTACAGGGTGTTACGAAATTAACTGCGTATATTGAAATGCGGGGAAAAATAGACATTAATGGCACTTCGCGATAATAAGCTAGATATCGCCCCCCAAATCTCTCAACAATAAGTCTATATAACAAGTTTAAAGAAATAATACTTTTGTTACATTTAATGAAAGATCCTATTGACTCTTCCAAAATTCCCAATTTCAAACAGTTAAAATGCTATAACACAAATAAAACAATCCACAGAACATCTGTTCAAACCAAGAGATAATAACGCTCCACTAACCACTCAGAAATGTTGTGTTTTACTAATTTATAAATCTTATAATGCACACCCCTAAGCGTGTAAGATATTTTGTTAATACAAATACCACTATTAAAGAACTGAAAACTATTTTTTTTTTTTCACTAATTGAAGCAAATAAATGGGTCAAGGTGGTGTGTTAACTCAGTGTAATCATGGTGACTTCTTAAAGAAGTTGCAAAGCAAGGCCGTGGCTGAACTAGTAGAGAACTGCGACATAGAAGTTCCAAAAACCGTTAGTCCGAAAATATTTGTAGTTGGAATGCAGGCGAAATGTTTAGAGGATGAGGCGAAATTTGTTTTGAAAATGAGAGAGCAGAGATGCCAACAGGAACTAGCAAATCAGGATATCAAAATAATCAGAAAACACATTCCGAAAAACAAACAGTTGAACAATGTTATTCTGGACGTCTCGCCACAAGTTTTCTTGCATTGCGCCTTGTAAATTCCAAGAACATATTTATGGACTGGGACAGCTCTCCTGTTTATGAATATGTCAGTGTATTGAGATGTTATAAATGCTGGAAAGCCATGAATTGTCGTGCGAAGAAAATTGTTTGTCCTCTCTGCACAAAAATCACAGCAGCAATGAATGTAGATCTGAGATGCACGAATGTACACACTGCAGATACACACATGAAGATTTGAACATATCAGATATCCAGTTTAATCAGTGTTTTTGACAAAAATTCTGTCAGCTACCAGAGAGCACTGGAAATGGTAAAATCCAGAACAAATTATATCGAGCAATTAAAAATGTCTGATAAGATTCTTTCTTCTAGAGCTCCTACAGTGTACCTAAGTATATTACACGTGACTATTGAGGGACTAACAACAAACTTTAATGAACTTGATCAGCTTATACAAGAAAGAAACCCTTGGATTGTCTGTGTCAGTGAAACATATAACAGGAAAAATAGATGAAAGGGAATTTAGCGTACCAGGATATACCACGATCTTGTACTATTCAAACAGTAGACATACAGGGGAGTTCTAATTTATATAAAAAAAATTTTTTAGCTATACAGTAGTTCTTAATGCTGCAGTTGATTTTAACTACCGGTTTTTAGCAATAAATACACAAATGCAAAATAAAGTTCTGGTTATAGGAGCGTTATATAAATCACCAAATGCTCCACATGGTGACTTCCTGAATTATTGTGAACAAAAATTTGACTATAAACACTAAAGTCGAAGTATATTAATACATGTACTTGTAAGTATCTGGGGCTGGGTCCATCCCAGCGACCACTTCTAGTTGCGCCCATGAGTAGGTGTGTAGGTCGATAGATATCGTTAACAAAATTCCTACTTTACTTTTCTTAATAATATGCAAGTTTCCTACTTTTGTATCGTCTCTGCATGTTTTAAATTCCTTAATTAACTGTGTTAATATGGTAATGCGCTACAATTTTTACTACTTAAGGAAATAAAAAGGAAATATATTTTATTTTTACAAGATTATTATCTTCACTTTCTCTTGTCCGATAATTACCTTAAAATAAAATTAAAATTATGAACGGCTATTTAAATTGTAGGTAAATAATAACCGGGTATAAATTGGTTCCTGATTGGGCGCATAACTGTTTGGATGCTTTTATGTTTACTATTTTCTTTAGGACAAAAATTTTTTTTCCAAATTTATTTCAAGTTATTGATCCTTACTTTTGTAAATGTGTATGTGTATTATAGACAGCAAATAAGTACAGACGTACGCACTTCCATTAGGCCAATACAACAAATCTTGATATTTTCGATTGATCTGATTTTGATGCACCTCTCTCATTTTAAAGAAACATTCATTTTTTCGACACTTTTAAAGTGGATGGTGACTTTTTTCACCTAATTCCAAACAGCAAACGAAGGCAAGTCAAACTTCCATCAAACTAAAAAAATCTTTTTTCAGATGAAAGCTATAGATACATGCTAAGGATTTTAAAAATTTACAATGCGAAATCTCAAAAATGGTTGGAAATATTTTAATAAAAACTTACCAAGGTAATCAGGAAAAAGGGAGACATATATTTGACATTTAACCCCTCCACATTTTAACAGGTGGATCCAGTGGCGGTTCTACGATTTACGGGGCTCTACGATTAATAATTTTTCTTTTTCTCACCTATTTTTTAAAATATTTATACCTACTACTCATAACTCTGATGGCAGTTATACGTCTTTGCAGGAGACTTCCTCTATCTCTTTAGCCTAAGTGTAAAGGCCTAAAGTACATGGGAGCAGGTAAGCTTTGTGCCATTATATCTCACCGTTTTTGCTCTCCTTTCCTATTAATTTAAAAATTCGTAACTCTCCAATCAGTGTAGTAAATGCAACGCTTGTCTGCGTACATTTATAGTTTTTGACGAAGAATCGAATTAAAAAAAAACATTTTCATTTGACATTTCAAACTTGCTACCCGCCCGTCAAAATGTATAAGGTGGTAAATGTCAAACATATTTTAAAATAAGTCTCTCTGCCTCCTTCTTGAATTTTTTCATTAAAATGGCAAAACAGTTTTTGAGATATCGCATTTTAATACTCAGTTTGTATGTCTACTTTCTATTTCTGATCATCTGAAATTTACTGTGGACTGAAGAAGGATACAGGATTTTTCTAGTAATTTTAATGTCACCTTTTGTTTGCTTTTTATCACTTACTAAAGAAGTTCTAATGTTTTTTTTATGGTTTTCATAATACAATTCAAATACAAATTCATATAAGTATCGGTATCTTACCTAACAGAAATGTGACGTAAAATTAATTCAGTCAAAAATATTCTTCAGGGTTACATGTTAAAATGACAAACAATATAAACCCTTTGGCGAATCTTGTATTTTTTTCACAATTTAAAACCGGATAGCGTTATTCGAAAAGGAACCAAGCGACGTTTTAACAGTTTTGAGTAAATAAGGTTTAAAGATTCCCTTTGGTTAAAAGTATTACATTGCAAATGACAAAAATGTGTAAGTCACGTTAGTATATACCTTGCTTAACTTTTTGGCAATTAGTAAAAGAAAAATTCCGTAGTTAAAGCTGGAGTTTGATTTTTTTGGCGGTTGGTTATATTTGAAAATTTACAGTAAAGACTCATGGAATTTGCCAAAGCAAAGGATAGCTCTGTCGCCCATTTTTTAAATTGATTGTTGCACAGGATGCGTTTATGAACGTAAAATTGTTCATACAAAAACCAGCACGTAACGTACGTAAAACTCGAAAAGGAACCAAGCGACGTCTCTTGGTTCCTTTTAGATAATTCGCATTCCTGTATTTCTTTGTTGTCGCTTGGTTCTCTCGTCAACATAGGGCTCTGTTAACATTCTTGGGTCTTGAGTCTTTTTCGAATATCTAATTTAGGGTTTCAGGAGTCGCTTAGCGGCAATAACTCAAATAATTACAATTTGTCGCTTGGTTCCTTTTCGAATACAGCTATCCAACCTAGAGTCAGATTTATTTTGTCACAAAGACGATATTTTACTTTCATTTTGTGAAGTTTATTTCTGAAAAGTATAAAATTATAAAAATCATTTTGTAATAAGTAAGAGAGCAACAAAAATAAAAACAGAAATAATAATAATAAAGTTTATTTAAATCATTTACAATTTAAATATGATTGATAAAACCTCCGAAGACGTACTTTCTGAGTTTTGGTGTCTTCCAAAGACCTTAAAAAAGTAATGATGAGTTATGTTATAACAAAAACCCCAGAAGACACAATAAAAAAAATGATCAAAAAACAAGGTGTAACGTTTAACTCTTTATCTCTCTTCAGTTTAATCCTATATATTTCAGTTATTAGAAACAAAAATTGGACATGTAGGGCTTTTATCTAAAAATATTCAATCGGCATGGAATTCGGCTATTAATTGACTCGAAACTAGGTGAATAAATCTCCATCCATTTCAAATGTTGAGAATTGTCATTTCAAATTTTAATTATTGTTGTCTTTGAATATGTATTAACATCTATATAAAAAAATAATTACAAAACAAAACAGAGAGCAATTTAATACAAATTTTCTTCACCACCACCACCACCATGTTATCAACATTTTACTCAAATAATGGGAATGCCATTTTTTATTGGCTATTTTGAAGCTGTCAAAATTTATTCCCATGTCTCTATAATAGAAAAAAATTGTAGCATTCAATTTATTAGTTATTGTTGAAAATATAAGACAGATTTAAAATGCTTTGCAACAAACCAAGTTTTTGATTGTCACAAAATAATAGGTTCAGAATCAGTAGTAACTTTACATTTATTCCAACTGCTTTAGTTCAAAAGATCATCCGATAGGCAGAGCGACCATCGTGAAAATTCTACTATTTCCTTTAAAAATTAAAATTTTAGCAAAGTTCGTACTTATGGTGACAATGCACAAGCGCTACGGTTGCCTTGGCAAATCCTGATCAAATGGCAGAAAGGGGAAGGACTTACTTAAGAAAGTCACCCCCGCCGGCACCGTCTGGATGGAACTTTCAGCAAAAGTAGTATTTATAGTGACAATAACATATATGTCCAAAAGTTCTTTTTCTTGACTTTAATTTGACAACTCATTATTTAAGTCGGTTGCTTAGGTTTGTTTAGGTTTGAATGTCGTATAAGTTATAGAAATTCGACAAAGCATTTATAATTTGGTTAGGCGGATACCTAAGCCTGCAATAGTCCGGGTTTTTGAAAATGAAAATATCTCGCGAAGAACCATTTACCGTACAATAGCCGAATGCGAACAAATTTGTCCAAATCTCGCCAAGAATTTTTACCCGAGAAAGAGCGGAAAGATTGGTAAGAAGGGCAAAAGACAGACTTTGGGTACCTATAAGGAAATTAGGGCGTGAGTACCGCACTTCAAAGAATACACAATCGCGGGAATTTGAAAGAATCGCTCTAAAATATGGAAAAAGACGAAAGTGTCCTAAATATACTTACATGTTGCGAACGAGAGAGCCATTATCATGGACGATGAAAAATATTTTACTCTTGCCAACTTGGACATCAAAGAAAACGATAGTTTTTATACGGATAATGTTGAAGAGTGTCCTGACAATGCAAAATACAAAGAAAAATCATAATTCGCTGATAAGATTTAGGTTTTGTGTGCGATTTCGAATAGAGGGATATCAAGGCCTAATGTGCGACGAGTCAGAGGAGAAGCTCTAGACAGTGAGAGATATATTAATATGGGTCTGTTTCACTCAATCGAATTTAACTATTAGTTATAAGTAAAAGAATAGTGGGTAGGGTGCAGTTAATCAAAATGAAATCAGATTTTTCTTAAAACAAGTCTACGGTATGTTGAACGTGAAAAATTGAAAAGATTTAAAAATCCCGCCAAATTAACCACCAATAAAATAATATATCGAATGCGCTGTTGTCATAATGTCTAACATCTGACGTCTGATATAATACAAATAATGATTCGATATAAAACTGTTTCATACATGTATTTATTAAGAATGGATACGGGATGATTTAACATTCTTTGAAGCAAAACAAGCCATTCTAAACGACACTGTAAACACAATTTGTAAACATTGGCCACATCTTATTTTACCTTGTATTTTTGTACAAAAAATACGTTAGAAGCATCACAAGATTTACTAAAAGTATAAAAGTCCTAAAATATTTTATTTTTCTGCTAAATAATAATAAATTTAAGTTTAAAAGGTTTTATTATTTATAGGTTATGTTATTCTAAAGGCGTTTATTTAAAGTCGCTCCGAGTCATTTATAAATCTATAAGTCGCACTTTTTCTTTTCTAGTTCATTAGACAAAGACATACGTGTAACCGAGTGTTCAGACCGAGGTTCAGCCGTTTTCCTAAGCAACCAGCACAGACAGCAACACTTCTGAGCTCCAACACTCCAATGCTATTTTATCTCTTTCTACTACCATTCTTGATTCAATTACGTTCAATTCGTAGTTCGTAAACTCTACCCCTAGGGGAAATGTTTTCATAACAAACAACAAATAACTATAAGCCTTCACGTTCGATACGGTCACAGTATACGGACATCGAATCCTTTCTTAATAAATCATGGTTTCATAGCTCTCAGTAAGTAGCATAAAGTTCCGAGGTAATCAAAGTTTTACGTCTGAATCCTTCAATATTGCTGATTAAAAAAGGATAGCTTAACACCGTTATCGGCTTTGAATCGAGAAGTCTGCAATGAATGTAATCGTGAAACAAACCATTTTTGTCAGGTAAGATGACAGCTAACCATCCTTTTGAACTCTGTGTTTGTTTTATGTTTTCGTGGGTTTTGAAAGAAAATTTATTCATTTTTATGTGTTTTCACCTTTTCACCATTAGTGATAGCTTATTCAGTGAAAAATGGATGAAGTCTTTAAAAAAGCTCATTCGGGCAATTTGCAAAAGGTTACTATGGACATGATATATGAATATTTAGGCAGGCCGCACATCAAAGAAACTTGAAACGCAAATGAATATCTCTATTGCTTACGGGACTCATGCCAAGTTCAGGGTTTCTGATAGTGAACCTACTACTCCTACTAGGAATGTTTTGGTAAAGAAAAAAAATGTAATTTGCAAATTTAAAAAATTTTCGCCAAAATGATGCAAAATTTGTTTAGAAAAAATAAAAAATAAAATACCAAAGCGTGTTCATTTTAACCAGGGGGGTGAAAGCAAAAATTCAACTTTTTTTCGAAAATTACAAAATATTTTTTTTCTTTACCAAAACATTCCTAGTAGGAGTAGTAGGCTCGCTATCAGAAACCCTGAACTTGGCATGTGTCCCGTAAGCAACAGAGATATTCAAATTCAAAGCGCACAGAGTGCGCCGGCCAAATTCTTGCGCGCAGTGTGCTATATATACCTACTGAAGTATAAGAATTAAAATCTCTTAAAATTTAGACACGAATAGTGCATGTTGTACGAATTACAAAAATAATTATAAGCCCAACACTTCCACTTTAAAGAAAAATAAGACCGTTTTTTATATTATGCTACAGCTATTTGACATTCAAACCTTTGTTCAACAAGTATTCTGTAGCTGTACGACAAACTGCAAAAGTACTCGCTGTGGTTGCAAACAAGCTGGCTTGCGATGTACCCAAATATGCAAAAATTGCAACGACCAGAGCTGTAGCCATAGCTCCTTTGAGGGCAGAGCTACTGAACTAGAGAGTGAAGAAGAGGAAGACCTCAACCAGTCGGTGGACAATGTGATACAACTTGATAGTGATGATTCAGACACAAGTGATATAGACGATACTATAAATTGATAGAAAACCATTACTTTAAGGGGTCTGTTATTTAAAATATGTACATATTTCTGTATCTCCATACACAAATTGTTTATTGTTTTCAATTACAATGGCATCTGCATATGATGCATAGCGACAAACCGTTTAGGATATCGTAAATGTATTAAGTTAGTTTTTTTGCAATTTTGTACATAGGTACTATTTACTTCTACCGTCTACCATTGGTGATGTTCGCTTGATATGGCTTAATTTCTCTTGTTTTTTAGAATAGGTACCCATTTAAACAAATTCCACTTTAATTACTGTACTTAGTATACGTACTACGCTATATGCTGTTCTGGGATATTTTTTGCTAAATATATATATGTAGCAGCCGGAATCGGTTTCGCACGGTGTCCGACACGCACTTGGCCATTTCTCGAAATGAAAACTACCCTATGCGCTGTTTCGGGGTTTTAACTATCTACCCACAAAATTTCACATAAACCTAAATATAGAGATAAATGTATTTGCGCACCCTGTATCCGCGAAAAATTATTCAGCATCTAAAAACCCCATTATATATTTTTAAAATGCCGCACAATACGCTGCAAATCTGCAAACTCTACTCCAAGGACGACAGTGATGCCATATCGACATTTAAGTCCCATTTATTAAAGACCTTACCGAGAAACTGTTTTTGAAATTTGCGAACCTCTTATGGCTTATCGATTGTAGATACGAAAAAAGTAGTAATAACCTTTCTTGTGCAAAATTTAATGCTCTACAACATTTGTAGGAAACTTTTTTCCATATTATTCTTCGTTTAAGAGTTATAGCCCAAAAATATATTTTCAACCCCATTTAGAGGGTTTTTTAACTCCCGTGCAAGGGCTGGACACAAAATAATAACGAAATGTCTTTTCAAACAATAAAATGTACCTTCCACCAAAAAAGCAGCTTTCTAACTAAAATTCCTTTTTAAGCGTTTCGTTTATTGGACTAATTTACACGAACTATTTCGAGTACTTTTCAACCCCCCTCTATCTTTGAGGCTAGTTGCGTTACAGGACTGAATTTTTTCTGGGGTGTTAAGGTTCCCAAAAAGAAGCAGTATGCAAATCCATACGTCTAGGTGGAATATTTTCCAAGATATGAGTGTCGAAAAATCACAATTTCGGGCACACACTGACTCACTGACTGACTGATAGATCACCATAAATCTAGGGTACTTCCAATCGAGCTAGAGCTTTGAAATTTGGAACATAAATAGTGTTTAAGATCATAATTACGACAAAAATAAAAAATCAATAAAAATTCAACGCGGAAAATTCAACATGGAAAATCCCATCTGAGGCGAAGCAGGTAGGACAAAAAATCATTATTAAAAATTTTTGCTTGGAAAAAATACCGTTCATGTGTATGTGTACACATATTAAATAAATATCATTTGGTATATGAACAAAGAGTTATGAAATCCCACCAAAAACATGTAAAGAAACGGGCCAAGTTCTCGTCGGGACTGTGTGTTGTGTGATCTGAAAAAAATAACTCAAATGTAAAAATTCTGCCAAGTTCCATTCTTACACGTTATTAGCAGTGTTTTGATAAGCACAGAAAAATATTGTGCGAAAGATAATTTTACAGACCAAACTTGGCAAGTTTTCAAGGGTCTCAATATTGCTCAGTTCTTTAACGAAAACTTGCCAAGTTTGGTCTGTAAATTTATAAATTCACACAATATTTTTCTGTGCTAATTAAAACATGCTAATAACGTGTAAGCAAGGAACTTGGCATTATTTTTATATTTCGCTTAATTTTTTCAGATAACAAAACACACAGTCCTGACGAGAACTTGGCCTGTTTTTTACATGTATGTTTTTGGTGGGATTAAAATTTAATCAGCCGCTACTGATGTGTTGTATTTTATAAAATATGTTTTACATATGTTTCCTGTTTCGCGTTTCAAGTTTCTTTGATGTGCGGCCGGCCTTACTTTCAAATGCAGAATATTTTAGCGCTGAAATCCGGAATGTGAAGTTAAAACGGTTAGTACAATGCTTCTCTATGCTTCTCACATTGCTCTCTATAGGTATCTATATTTCCTAGGAATATTTTTTTGGTAATAAGCAAATTATTGTGGAGGTAGAGAGGTTTTTATATTAGATTGATTCTGTATGGTTGAATGCCAGCTCGAGCGACGAACGATTCAGCAACATTGCAAAAGTCTAACAAGTTTAACTCGATTTTTAGGACGTTTCCCGTTTCCCAAAAAATTCCCAAAAAATATTTTTGCACTTGATTTTGACCATAAATTCTAAAAAGTCAAGAAAAAAAATTGTGCAACGGTAAATTATTGTCTTACGAAATTAGTTGATTTTGAACGAGAACATCAATATGTTTTGACCCGACTTGGCATCATACCATTATGCCAGGGAAATACACAATTGGCTTCGTGCAAACAATAGACCGTTAGTACCCAGAAACCGACCAAAAGGCAACCGTAGCGCTTGTACATTGCTACTATAAGTACTACCTTTTCTAAAAGTTTCATCCCTTCAGAAATGGGCATAGTATTTTTACAGCCTCCTCTTGGTCTACGACTGATAAAGCAACAATGTGATTTGACTTTAAATAATAACCATTAGATGTCAAAATGTTATTGAAGGTCAAGGTCAAGACGTAACGATACCAAGAGGATCGAAGGTATTGGTTACTCAAATTAAGAACGTAGCGTCCTCTTCAGTCAATTTGCTAACTACTAGGACGGGGAATGTTTTCGGTTCGTCTTTGTCTTCATTATCGTATTATTCGGCATCTGTGTCAATTTAGTCGTCTAGTAAGCTCTTCTTCCCCGTTAAAAATCAGCTAATTGTAGCTGGTTTCCTTAATTTGAGTCGAAATAAAGTTTCTTCAAGATTCAATAGACCATGATCTATCTGTAGCGAATCAATTTAAATCTGTAATATTGAGTTTGTTCAAGTGATATTTTATAAAACTATCTGATCATCACCATCAGAGAATAACACGTTTCTTACCTTTCAAAGCCGATAAAGACCGTTGCTGACCATTGGGATCAAATAAGTCCTTAACTCTGTTGTAGACTACTTCTTTACCGGCATCTTGGGGGTCGTGTAAATAAAATGATTCACTTCCAACTGAACTTGTTTCTGAGCATGTTGAAGCACTGAAAATAATATCAAATTAAAAACAAAATGCAAGTTTAGAACTCGGCGCTTATTATTACTATTGTGCTCTTTTTAACATGGTTGTTGCTTAGTTAAGCGGCCCTTAGACGATTAGTACACTACCAGTATTTCGATTCATCAGTATACTCTCAGTATAGTAATGACGGACGTCACATGATCAATATTTTTATTAGTTTTTCGATCGGCCAGCCTATACTGCTTTAATTTTAGGTTTGCTGATGTTACAAATTTTATTTTCATTATTATGGATATAACAACAGCCTCCATTACCACCATTTTAGCAACTTTGGACTCTTGAAAGGTCATCGGTAATACTCGCAGTCCATCAGCATTTGTTCTCACACGATCAGTCATAAAAAATATTGTCAATCTAATCGTTTCAGGGCAGCTCAGCTTGCTGAACAATGACTCTTCAGTGTAAAAAAGAATTATTGGTTAAAGAAATAACAATTTTATTTTGCGTCGCCTTAAACAAAGGTTATGTTAGGTTATAATTTAGGAAGTGACTCCCCTGCCGGCGCCGCGCCGCGCCGGTACCCAAAATATTGATGCGTGGATACCGGCGCCGGCACCCGAGTACAAAATCTCGGGTGCCGGCAGTTCTAACCTAAAATAAAAATAGTTACGCCTTTTAAATGATATGTAAACATTGTGTTGTTTTAATTTTGCGTAAAAACTATAAAACATGAAACTTGGTGGTTAATTTTCTACACGAAAATTTTAATTGCGTTTTGATGGACTACAAGAAAGCCACAAACAATTAGTTTTGGTTGCGTAATAGCAGAGCAATTGACAATCAAAGACAACAAAATCCTAATACTGTGGTGGATATTAATCCGGCTCTGAAATTCTATTTCTGCGTTTAGCCTGTGTTAAAAGTGGAAGACCACTCAAGACAAAAGATAAAAAGTCAACAAGGAAGTGTTCCACGTATAAGCAAGGCTACCAAGCTAACATTTTCTTGAAAGTAAGTGAACATAAGCAATTTCTATGCATCATGGAGCCTGAACAAAATCACGATCTTACTTTATCCAAAGCTTATTTCAATTTTCTCGCAAAACAAAGACTAAATTTGCCAGAAAATGTCAAACTTTACTACTCAAGAAGCCTTGAAGGCCGAGGCAAATAAAAAAATCATTTTAGATAACTTAATTAGAGAAACAGGTTCTAAAATGACATTGAAGGACCTCACTAATCTTGGAAATCGTAGCAAGACTGAGGCAAATAATTTTGAAGAATACATGCATATTTTAAGAAATTCATACCATTGCATTGATATTGAGATTTTAGTTGATTAAAATGGGCTTTTCAAGGGTTTATTTTTCCAACATGACGGAATCAAAAAATAAATGGAATGATTTCCAAAGATTATTTTTGTTGATGGTACTATCCTTTATAGTCTCTGATGGTACCTATTGCCTGGTAAATCTAAGGTTTGCGACTTACATAATAATGGTAGAAGATGGAAGCGGCCTGATTGAGATTGTAGCCCTTTGCTTGTTGGCTAACGAGGATGAAGATTATTATATTATTCGCAGAATAATAATTGTTATATTTTTGAAGCAAGATTTAAGTTTCGTTAAAGTTTACACTATGATAAATTATTGTTTTTTGATTGAATTAATGTATTTTGACATTAATTTTCTAATCCTGCCGGTACCCAGCTCGGCTGCCGGCGCCGGCATCCATGTTGGCTGCCGGCGCCGGCATCCATAATGGCTGCCGGCGCCGGCAGCGGAGTCACTTCTGCCGGCACCCAGCTCGGCTGCCGACGCCGGCATCCATGTTGGAGTCACGTCCTATAATTTAACTAGATTTTGATATATGACGTTACGTTGATTTTTAAATAATTAAATATCCCATTTTATTCAATCATCCCATTTTAGACACATTTTTCCTATATGGCCGCCCAGGGGCCTGCGGTCCACGGAAGCGGGGGAACCACCACATCCCTAAAGTTTTTGGAGATGAAGAAATAAATTTGTATACACTAATGCATCTTCCGTAGGGTCAGGGTGTCAACAGTGGATCAGGCGGTTACAGTGAATCATTTCATAAAAAGCCAAATGGGATAGCCTTATAATGCAATCCTTCTTCACTGCGATCGCGATTACACTTATTAAGAGTTAATGTTTGTTTCGTAGTGCCAAAACTTTTTTATCAGCTAAGCTTTGTCCTTATTTTATTAAAACACTGTGCTACTTCTCTGCATAACTGTATTTTTATAACAAGCTATATATATTGAGGAACATTTTATTGTAGTAACTATGATTTAAAAGTAAAAACCTACTGGTTCTTGTTGCAATAAATCAAAATGGCCGCTCGGTACACAGCGGCTCAAGTAAACTGAGTACACAGTGAATCGTGATCCACTGTGTACATTTGATTTTATTTATCCCTTAGTTAATACCTGTATTTTTATCTGCCTACAAGATGGCTCGACGTAAAAAATTAAACAGAAAAATTAGAAATCATACTAAAGCTCAAATGAAGCAAGAGTTAGAACTTATAAAAAATGGTTTTGCAGCTAAATGACTAGCAGAATTTCCTGTATTAAATTTTATAAACAGCCGACGCGACGGTGGATCCGATTTCTGCCCTACCTATATTCATTACGTTAAAAAGAGCTGTGCACGAGTAAAAACAGTTCAGCTCAGCACTCAAGTAACGTCGCGAGAAAATTATATTAACTTTACTTGGTGAACTGTGCGTCGGTGATGGGCCGCGCGGCGTATGGTCACTAGCGCTGGCCTATTATACTACTGGCATTCTCGACCGAAAATTCGGTGTTTTAATTTTACTTTATCTTTAATTAGTTACTGCAAAGTATGAAAATATTGTGGCTTAAAAATCTTGGTGGTTCTGTAGCTCTGCAGCTCTTATGTAACAAAAATCATTTCATGAGCTAGATTGCCTACTGAAGGCCCATTTATAATTATTGCAGAATAGTGTAGTGGCGTAGTGGGGATCCATTAGCAAATCAAAAGCCGTGATTTTTTTTATTTTTGTTAAAATGACTGAAATTTTACAATTAGGCAACTAAACAGTATTAGTTCTTAAGAATCTTTCCTGGTAACATAATTTGTTTTGTCAAAAATATTCATAACTGTTAAGTACTTAAAATTTAAGTTTTTGGTTCTTTAAAAATATATTGATATTGACGTTCTAGTTTTAGGACTTGCAAGTTTTTGTTTGTCACCGTATATAAAATAAATACATACCTATGTCTATGATTCGTCATTGGGTTAATATACAGTCCGTTTTCCGGTGCATGGGCAGGTTCTAGACTTCGTTCGTTCAGAGGTGGATGCAAGTAAAACGGTTCCATGGAACTAAGAGAATTTTTGGAATTTTTTGCGTTTGTTTGGCTTGGTTTTGGTTTACATGTTGAGCAGTCGGACCCTGTACTGTTGCCCTGGAAATGACGGTAACCAAATTTATCACTTTTAAATTTAAAATTGCTTCAGTATGACAATTGGTGATTTAATTAAAAAGAAATTAGAAATTAAGAAAATCAATTTCGGTATTGTAAATAATTTTTGGGTAGCGGAATGAAGGTAATTATGGACTATTATACAGTGTACGCATCTAATGAACCAGAAAATTAGAAGATTTCCTTTTTTTTTTGTTATGGAACATTATTAATTTCTAATTTCGTACATTTGTGTAGTTAAACTATATAGGCCAAGCAACAGAGCAAAATATTAGCGATTTTTTGACATTAATCCTATTAGAAAACCGCCTGTGCGTCTGAAAGACGATCCGTAGATGATTCCTGTTATATTTCCAACTCTGAAATTTTTTCCATTAATTTGTCATAAACATTTTTAGCAAAAAACGCGATTTTTTAGATTTTTGCTTATAAAATGGAAAGTAATGAAGCAATCTTACTGGTGTAAACGGACGATTTGTAGAGAATAAAAATACGAACAAAATGAGAGGTCGAGCGTCCCGATCGGATAAGTAGCAACGGAGAAAATCCGGAAAAACCTGAAAATTAAGAGTTTTTTTAATTCATAAATCAGCCATTTTTAAACTTAGAGGGCTCAAACTTTGGGAAAAAGTAGTAATTTATAGCTACTTTATGTGTGCAAAACCCCGATGCTGTTCGACGATTGGTTCTGCCACTATCGTCATTTTAATTTTTCAGTACACTATTTTTCAACAGGTCTGGATGCTCTATGGATCGTCCGATTTTAATTATTGCAACGGATTTGAAAAGTACAAGTTTAATTAAACAAAATGTATATTTTAATTTTTCCATAAAATGCTACGAAACTGGTTGAAAATGCACGTAAAGATGCGTGAAACTGTCTGAGCGCGCGAAAGCGGTCGAGTAGTGGCTCGAGGAGAGGGGCGAAGGAGAGCCAATATTCGCGCGCTCGGCCATTTTCACGTATTTTTACGTGCATTTTCAACCGGTTTCATAGCATTTTATTGAAAAATTAAAATAAACATTTTGTTCAATTAAACTTGTACTTTTCAAATCCGTTTCAATAATTAAAATCGGACGGTCCATAGAGCATCCAGACCTGTTGCAAAATAGTGTATTGAAAAATTCAAATGACGATTGTGGCAAAACTAATCGTCGGACAGCGTCGGGGTTTTGCACACATAAAGTAGCTATAAATTACTACTTTTTTCCAAAGTTTGAGACCTCTACGTTTAAAAATGGTCGATTTATGAATTAAAAAAACTCTTAATTTTCCGGTTTTTCCGGATTTTCTCCGTTGGTACTTGTCCGATCGGGACGTACAACCTCTCATTTTGTTCGTATTTCTATTCTCTATAAATTGTCCATTTGCACCATTAAGATTGCTTCATTACTTTCCATTTTATAAGCAAAAAACTAAAAAAATCGCCTGTTTTGCTTACAAATGTTTATAACAAATTAATGGAAAAAATTTCAGAGTTGGAAATATAACAGAAATCATCTAGGGATCGTCTTTTAGATGATGGCACAGACGATTTTCTAATAAGATTAGTGTCACGACAAATCGCTCTATTGCTTGGCCTAATACTGTAGGTACGTTTTATCACTTTATAGTAAATACATTGATCATTATTGTATTACACCGATAATAATGGCCTTTCACTTTATAGCCCACGCAACAAATATACATTAAGTATCTTTTATTCTGAGAAAATTATGTATCAATTAATAAATACACCAATTAGTACGCAATTAATTTGCTATAAAAAGGCAACGGTTGCTATTAAGAGCAGAGAATGTTTTATATTTTCCAGCTTACAGTTGACAGGCGTGACTGATGATTTTAAAATGATAAATTGCCAAAAATGGAGAGTTGAAATAATTGAGTTTTATCCGGTAACTAAAAAGTTCAAAGAAATACATATATATGTATGATTTTCTTGACCACGCATTCATTGAATGTTCGTGTGCAAGTTTATTATTATTCATTATTTATTTATTACTGTCGCGCTCCGATATCCGATAAATTGTTAGTATCTGAACAAGTAGAGCGTTTGAACAGGGACATTAATTACATTTGGACCAATAGATAACTTTTTATTTGAAGAGGTAGAAAAATGTTTAAATTAGAAATATTGTAGAAAAAAACAATTCATCAAGCGAGTTTTGAAGTAACCTTAACTTTTTCAGAGAACAGAGCCATATTATTTTTTTGTTTTTTAAATTCAACTCGCTCAGAGCTCTATTTATTTTTTTTATCCGAGACAGTCCAGTGAGACTTCAAGCGTAAGCACTAACATTCCACGGGCGTCTAAAGGGAAGGGAAATGTAATCCATTGGCACGGGATTTAAAGCTTGGGAGGGGACGGGAAAACATTTGAAGGCAGTCCGTTCCATAATCTGGAGACCCTAGGTATGAATGAGCGAGAGAAGTGAGATGTTCTAGGCTTTTGTAGCTGGACAGTAAAGGGATGGGTTACGTAACCCAAGCAAAATCCGTGGAAGTATCTGTACAAAACGGATAAATCCCTACCAGCGTGGCGATGAGCGGAAGAAAGGAGTTTTCTTGTGAGGACTGGATCATTAATGAATGGCTCTCGTTTGAATAGTATTAAGGATGTTTAGGGTCGAGGGTAATGCTGCTCTCTAGATATGGCAATAACACTCTAGGTTAGGTCTTATTTGGGAAACATAAAGAGTGTGTAAGTTGGAGGGGGATAAGTATTTTCTGGCTCGAAAGAGAAAACCAAGCTTTTTAGCTGCTGATGCGGCTGTTGAAGTAATGTGTTTGTGCCAGCTGACATCACGTTTGAAAGCGATGCCAACAGGATCGAACGTTTCATTGTCCTGTAGGGCTTGGTTATTCATGTGGATGGTAAGTATTTCCGAATTTATTGCGTGGCAGAGGCAAGACTTAGTTTTGGAGGAGTTGAACTGGACAAGGTTCTTGGCATCCCAGTATAGAATTAATTGAAGATCTTGTGCAAGGGATAGGTGCATAGATCTGCGTCTATTATCCAGCTCTTGATTCGAGACTTATCTGGAAAAATGAATGTTGGAGTGAAGAGTACTATCGTCAGCATAACTGTGGATGGGATTGGTATTTGGAAAGAGCAGGTCATTAATGTGAAGAAGAAATAAGGTTGGTGCCAGGACTGAACCTTGGGGTACGCCAGCATTGATAGGATGGAAGGTAGATGAGTGACCGTCCACCACGATAAATAGGCGCCGATTAGAGAGAAAGCTACCGATCCTGTTACATAGCTTGGGAGGAAGACCGTATGAAGGTAGTTTGTTGAGGTGTGCGACATTCCATACTTGATTAAAGGCCCTGGAAATATCAAGAGAAACGATCTGGGATTCGCCATGAAATTCGAGACACTTGTTCCAGTTATGTGTGACGAAGGTAAGGAGATCAGCTGTGGATCTTTGGTGACAAAGTCCGTACTGCCTGTCATGGATGATTTTGTATTTTTCTAGATATTTTAAAATTCGTAAGTTGATGACTTTGTCCATAACTTTGCTGACAACTGAGAGAAGAGAGATATATCTGTAATTGGGTTGAAGGGAGGGAACCTTTCTTCGGAACAAGCTGCACACGAGCATTCTTCCAGCTATCTGGGAAAGTATCCTTGTCATAGAAGATCTGGACCAGGTTAGTTAAAATGGGTGCAAACTCTGGAGCGCATCTTTTTTAGAACAATTGCTGGTATGTCATCCAGACCGGAGGACTTTTTAGTATCAAGGGATAGACGAATTTTTTGTACTTTAGTATTGTGTCGTGCATTTTGTGGGGCACAGACGAGACGTAGCGGTTGGAAGAGCGAAATTGGCAGGAGGAATGAGGGTGGAATTGGCACCGAATTGTTTGGCAAATACTTCAGCTTTCCCTTTAAATGTGGAGAGATGTGGAGATAATTTCGTGTCAGAGGTCAGGGGTGGAAAAGTGCTTCTACAGAAGTTTTGACTAATTTTTTTTGGGCAAATGACCAGTACGATTTGCTGCCGTTGGAACAGCAAAGCACTTTATCTTTAATGCGGTTGTTAAAAGCATTTTTGGACTCTAAGATAGTTTGATTGTGTTGATTTCTTGCCTCAGTCAAAATTTGACGATTTACGGGTATAGGATTTTGAAGAAAGTTACCTACATCGATGTTTGACTGTTTGTCTATAATTTTGAAAAATAAAACGAAACCTCACTATTTTCTACATCTTTGGTATAATGGTTAATGCAAGTTGTATATGATTTCTATGGAAGCACCTGGTTAGAGCACCTTTCACTTAACTAAAGATTCCATAGAATTCCATAGAAACCCTATATGACTTGCATTAACTCATATGCAAGGGGTATGTTAGTGGCGCACCTAGGGGGGCTAAAAGGGTCAGTCAGCCCCTCGCCCTGAGTTCATGGCGCTCCTAACGCTTCTTTGTTTTATAGCCCATTTGTCGTATTTTCATACAATTCCCCCCATGGTGACCTCCCCCCCCCCCCCCCCGACTCCAAAATGCTAGGTATGCCACTAGGTATGGAGAGTTGCTTAAGTTTTGTTTTATTTTTTAATATTATAGGAAAACAGTCGAACATCTGCGACTATAACTGACCATAAAATAGAGCTCTTCGCGAATAGAATTTAAAGAAGAAATAAAAATCTGTTTCTAATTTAAACATTTTCCTGTCTCTTTAAATAAAACAGTTATCCATTGGTCCAAATATAATCAATAACTCTGTACATATGTGCATTTGATATTTCTGTCAGATTTTGTCGTAAATCATAGTTTCTAGTATAAGTTTTTAACACCCTGTAGAATTAAATAGTTTATTTACATAATAAACTCGAAGTAATCAGATCGAAAACAACAGACAATTAATTATTATTTACTAAATAGATTTGCTCAGGTTTTTACAATTGTTGCCTTCAGCGATGTTGTTATTGTATTACTGCAAATATATTATTAATAAAATGTATTCGAATAAACATATAAATAAATACTACCTCAACATTGTTGCGTTATTTATAATTTATTTAAATACACTGTTTATTCGGGTCATTGTGATTTTAGAGTGGAGTATAGAGTAACGTTTCCAAATGTGATAATAGACCAAGAAATATACCTGATATTTTCTCGGCATTAACAATACCTACAATAATGTTTTTCCTAGTTTTGGTTAGGAAATATTATCAACAACGGTTCCGCCATTATTCAGCTCCGGATCTTTTAGCGCAGGACTTTCTAACGTAGACATTTCAGCGCGAAACATTTGTGCAAAGTGACATTTTCATTAAAGACACTTTCGCGCATGAATTATTCAGCTGAATCATTGAACAATTGAACTAACTAATACTTAAAACCACAAAACACAAACGATTACTCATAATGACGGCAGTTTTTAATTTTTGTATAAGGAACTAGGTACTAGGTAAAAAATTACCCTTAAATGCCTTTTAATGTTTCTAGTATGAGAGTATTCTTCTGATAGTACTAGTAATATGGGCGAAGTCCACATGGTGAGCAAAGTCGGTATTGCCCGGGTAATGCCAACATTGTAATAAAATGGATTATTAAAAGTTACTTATTAATATTAATATAATATAATATAATTAATTAATATTATATCTTACTCGATAGTTATTTTTACGAACATAGTCTAAACTTCTGAACAAACAATATTCTAAAAGCCATAATTTTCAATATTTAGTTTCTCACGGAAATCGAACATGTGGTTCAACATCCGGGGATAGGAGAGATCTAAAATACCAGAAAAAGGCAATAAAATGGCCAAATAACAGATGTAAATATTTGGTTTCAAAACTCACATAAAAACAAAATTAAGACCTTTTAAGAATTTAAAATCCTTAACTCAAACTTTACTACAAGGGAAACAAACAAAAACTTAGCGATTATATGGATGGTAAAATCACCGACGACGATTATGCCGCCACATGTACAAATGTAATTACCGATCCGTTTGTTTAATGGAAGAAAAATAGGGAAAATGTCGATTATATCATGAAAATTGTAATATATACGCTCAAAAATTAGTGTAATCAAAGTGTTTTTTTCCTATTTTCACACATATCAAAATACACATATAAAGAAAACAGACAATTAGCTTAAATAACGAAGCATAGGTTTTTATCACTTTGAAAGTTTAGCTAAGCTTGTAATATAGATATTTCATCCATTTATATATATTATTACCGGAGAGAGATCGCAAAATATTATAATTAGGGAATCTCTGTAATTTAATTAAAAATTGGAAACTCATCGCGACATCTAGTGCTGAATATCTGAAACAATATTTTAAAGACGCTACTTTTAATTGGTCAGAAACTTTTGGACCTACCCCGAAAGGGTCTCAGAGGGATAACGAGGGCTATCATTGGTCACAGGATAAAAAGAGTAGTACATACGAGGGAAGAATTAAGAAATAGGCGGTACTATTAGGCTTCCTTTAAACTAAAAGAGATATTTAAAATCAGTTCCTAATCAACGTCCGTTCTAAGTATATATCTCTCTTTTAGTGTCCTAACTGTTAACCAGTTTCTCTTCTAAAAATTGTGCTCTTAGTTGTGTTCTTCCAAATTCAATATAATCTATTTTAAAGTGTAGTGAATATTTTTGGGTAAGACAATTCATTAATTTGTGGTGGGTCTTACAAACCCGACTGGGGGATTTTCAATTTCTATAATTTAAGGGGATTTGCAAAAAGCCTAGATTTTTCTTTAAAGTTTCACTTTTCTTTTGCTTATACTTGTGGCCAACTGGCATTGACAAAATTCATTCTTCCATATTCCTTTAAGTAAACGCCTGTCTATATCTCTTCTCCTGTTTTAATTTAATCTAAATTAATTATTTTATTGTACATTAGTTTTAAGTTTACCTTTGTAAAGTCCATTTCTATTTTATTTTCGTTAATGGAGTTTAAGTGTTTTGAGACACAAGTGTTTTATTTGCTAAACAACAGAGGCTAGAATTCATAACAAGCATTATCTAAGAGCTAATATTCAGTAAAGGCGAAACTGATATTTCGGGTTAACTCGCGGGTCGTGAATCGTGGGTCGCGCGTTTCATTTCCTGACGAGCTCTGCCGGAGCCAGCTGACGAGTGTACACTCCACTATTTGATCAAGTTTGGTTTGGTAAGAGTCTTATATTTACTAACACTCTTTATTAATTTGAATATTCGCCTTCGAGACCGCAAGACCTTCCAGAGTGCCTTACCTTCATAAATTGCGATTAACATAGGTAGATCGAAATACCCTTTTTATGTTACAGTCAGGATTAATTAATTCACGCTACCATATTCTTCATCTAAGTCCTGATTTGTGACAACATTGAATGGCAGAGTTGCTCTGATTTGGTTAAATTTGCTCAGAATCTTTTTATGTAAAAACGACAGAATCAGATTGCCACACGCACTCGAATCGACTAATTCCTACACAAGGCAGGTAAACTCCATCACAGGAATTAATATCTTGCTCTCAGGCTTGATCCAACAAGTGCTCTAAAACGGCATCAGCCTGAGACCGATGACCTCTTCGATGGCCAAATGTCCATCCAAGTCGATGCCAAGAAGTCAGCTATATAACACCAGACATCCAGGGCGCTTAAGGCAGTCCCTTTTTTGTGTCTCGACATGGCATTAGGTCAACATCTAAAACCTTCCAAGGAGGGTTTTTTCCCGTAGGGGACGAATTTTCCCAAAAGAACCTTTTTTGGGCGAGTATCAAAATTTCCCCCAAGCTTTTGCTGGCTGGCGTCGGTGATAAAATAAAGAAGAATAATTGAATGAAGTATATTTTTATATTTATTTATATACAGTATTTGAAAAATTCAAACAAAAACAATAACAAGAACAGTTAAACTAGACTCTAATATTTGGTAATGTACCCTTGTGTTTCAATAACTGGAGCCAATCTATTCAGCAGTGGCTGTATTATATTGGATACAATATATGGCTAAGTGTATCTATGTTTTTTTTTAATTATGAATAACAAGATTGTTGTGTGTAAAGCAGGTTCCTAGACCACCAAGGCGACTTTTGACAGATTGTATCGGCTCGAAAAAATGGTTGTACCTAATTGAACTCTTTCGTCAAACTGAGTTTAGGGCTAATTTGCACGCGCTATTCAACAGCTTGCTTCGCCCAAAACATCCTGTTTTTCTTTGGCCTACCTTATGCACCAATTTAATTTTCTTTTTTTTACGTTTATTCTTAAGCGGTAAGAACATAGTCAAAGATACTCGTCATAGTATTTTGATAGTTATTTAACTTCATACATTTCCTTAACAAAGTGCGTCGAAAATTTTTGGCGCCCAACGTGCGGCCAAATGGAGAGTAAAGTTCTTTCCTAAAGAACAAAACAAAAGTCACCAAGGGCAACGCCCAAAACCACTGAGAAAATCTAAAATCTTGGTGCCTAGGTTTTCAATACTTACAATCGACCGCAAACTCACGACGTCAACACGCGCAGCGGCAGTAACCTTCACGTACCCGCGGCGTCAAAAATGCGTTCCAGAACCACTCCAGCCGCCGGCTTTTTACTCCAATCGCAAAATCGCTACAGCGAATTAACGGACCTTGTCAAGACTGGCATAGCCCCGACTGACAGTTCCAGTGACAGAATTTATAGAGAAATAAACAATAATAAATCTTTTCTGGAAAGAAAAAAAGGTAAGTAGAACTAGTCAATTAGCAATACCTAAATTAAGTACAACCTGCCACCAATAGTGAAAACTTGCGGCAAAGCAAAAGATGAAGAAATTCAATGGTCAAGAAAAATAGGGTTAAATCAAATTACGGACCCCTACCAAGCAAGCTGCTAAAACCAGGGAACAAGAAGACCCAGACGAGATAAAGGGGGTTCAATTAAATTAAAAGTCCTCGGACCTAAATTGGAAACAAGACAAGAACCAACTTATACAGCGTGATCACAGCACGGAGGCACAGTAGTTCAACTGAGGTAGGAATTCAATAGGCGCTTTTAACAAGAGTAATTAGTGAAAATTGGCAAAACCCTGTGACAAAATTAAACGGTCACAAGATCCTAAGCAAACCTAAACAAACCTTAACAAATCTGCACAGCAATGCTGACAGGCAACGTGCGGGCTTTACCGGTAACAAATACATCTTATCTCAGTCGCTAGATTTTCCCTGCGCTGAAATTTCTATGATGAAATATATTCCTTTTTGCAACACTGAAATGTCGCTATGCTGAAATGTTTAGGTCAAAATGTCCTACGTTGGGCGGAGCCATCTACAACAGATTAGCAATATTTTATAAGATTGTGAACTTTATAATTAACGACAGAACCGTAGTGTGTGACTTAAGCAGGGTTTACACATGCAATGATTTATTGGCGCCAGTGACATTTGCTTGCGTGCAAGCTTCATCCATGCGTGCACGGATTAAAAAAGTTGGTAGCCTTCCAATTTTTACGAGCCAGTTAATGTTTCAAATGCCAGTAAAATAAAATTTTCGTGTAAACACCTTCATGCCTGTCAATTGTATTGCAATTGCAACTGAAACTGGCGTGCTAAAAATCTCTATTCCATTTGTGAACATCTAGTGTAAACATTTACTGGCATGTAAATAGAACTGGCGTAACCACTCTGGCGCCACTGAATCCATGCATGTGTAAACCCACCATAACATAGCATTTACTGGATCTATGAAAAAGTTCTCAAAATATTTTTTCGAAAAATGAGTTTTCGAAAGGGAAAAAGTTGAGGAACGATTTTGCAAAAGTGCCTTTTTTCGAACACACTCAAATACAGTTGATCGAAAATTAAATTTTAAATTTATAGTTTATAAAATAATAATTAAAAAACACGGAAAAAGATCTTGATCAAACCACAACAAACATGAACAAACCTACATCTATTTGTCTTTTTTGGGTTTAATTAGGTTTGCTTAGCTTTACTTTGCTTGTTTCTATCTTTTTTAAACATTTCGTTAACCATTAAAATTTGACATCCATAAAAATACAGTTGGAGTTATAAGCCCAATTATACATTCTGAATGCAGAGCGTTGGGCAGCAGACCATAACTAACTACATTATTCTGTGTATAATGCATTTTCGAACCACTATTTTCACTTCTTGTGACAAAATATATTTTCAAAAAAGATGTTTTTTAAAAAAAAAGTTTTTGATATAAATATTTTTCGAAAAAGAATTGAAATTTTTTTGTAAATCCATTAGGGACACTTTGGATTAGGGGACCTCATCTCAGAGACTGGATATACACTAAAAAATTGTATCGAAGAAAATATAGCAAAAATTAATGGCACTACTTTTTTAAAAACAAAAAGATAGTAATTTTGTTTCTTAAATAAAAGGTAAGACTACTTACTCGTTTGACATGCTCGTTTCTTTTCGTCGTGCACGAACAACTTTTTCCATTGCTTGATCTGTCTGAGTCGTTGTAATCTGGGGTAGTACCGTGTTGAACAAGAACATTTAAGCACTAAAAAATGGGAAAAAATCAATATTAATTTAAAAGTGATAGAGTAAAATAATTAAGAATAAAATAATTAATATTTATTTTTACATTGTACTATACGCATTTAGCTTCAAAAAGATGTATGTTTTAGCTTTCCTAAAACACCATCCACATAATTGAAGAATGATAATAATTGAACACCATTTTGCTGATGTTTTGAGACCCAATCTCTGGTCTTATCTCGGTTAATTATAAAGGGGGAAGCGATGCCATAAAAATAATTTAAAAAATTCTATCGAAAATCCTTTTTTGTTCTAATAAACTACATACGACACAAATACAGTCTAAATTATTATCCATACTGTCAGAAGATGGTCCCTTCATTGTAAAAGAAAGCGAAATACACCCCGAAAAATCCGTAAATATTCTTAAAATATGCACAACTTTCCAAGCGAACTTTAACCGATTTATCGCATAACGCGTGCTGTTGCCTGTAAGTGGGGTCAATAACCTACGTGAAGGCGTAATAATCGAACTATTGTTATTGCGAAACGCGCTTCCAGGTATAGGCCACGACGGCGACGCGAGAGAAGTTAGTTGCGTCTACACAGTAAAATTTATTACGTTTGCGTGAGATTTCGGATAAATTATAAGAAATTAAATCAATATTTTCATAAAATTATAGTATAAAGTTAAAAATTATGCATTATTATTATTGTTGTATAAAAATTTATTTTTTTATCTCCAAAAAGTTTAGGGAAGCGTTGCTTCCCCCGCTTTCAAGCACCACATGCCTCTGGTTTGCTGGTAACGATTTCTTTATTAGATTCTCTTGGAAGATTGAAAAGTTAGGAGGATAAGAACCAGGCGGCGCGGCGGCGGCGCCGCGCCGGCGCAACCAAACTTAATATCAAGTAAATGCACAGAAATATCCTTCATAAATTCGTTGTTGTGTGCTTCAAATTTATAATTTTTTTTGAAAAGTTAAATGAACAACTACACCTACCTCTACTTGCTGATTTTCTGCAGCATCGTTAATAGGACTCTTCCCGTATTTGTCTAAACTTAATCTAGCTCCGTGTTTTAGCAACCATCGAACGGTGTCGAGATGACCCCTGGATGAAGCAAAATGGAGAGGCGTGGCACCATCGCCGTCTCGAAGATTTGGATCTACGCCCTGGTCTTGGATCTAAAAATGGGAGACTTAATAACATTTAAATACTAAGATTTTTTTAAAAATCCATTAACTGGACGTAACGCCACTCTATACTGTTCTGGAAAAAGTAATTAATAAAATTCACTGCGTACAAATATAAAACAAATCCTGAAAAGTACATTTTCTGTGCATGGTCAGTGACTTTTAATTATTATAAAAATATTGCAGGACTCTGACCTATCACTAATGTAGTATACAGGGTGTCCGAAAAGACTTACTATTAGTAAATATAGAGACAATAAATTTTACGTGTATCTTATTGATTAATAAATCTACATTTTTATGTGACTTAACTTTTTCAAGCCCCTTGAGGAGTGACGGTAGGGAGTTGAGGTAAAATTTTTTAAATGCAACCCTATACCGTATGGTACCTCATTTTAAAGGTCTTCAAAAGAGATACATTTTACCGCAAATCCCAGGTTCGGTTTTAAGTGACAAGCCTATAAAAATTAAAAATCGCGAGAAAATTTAAACGTTTAAGTAGGTACCTTTATTTCTCTTATTACTTTAAAAGTTGTTCAAAATGACCACCATAAACTTAGGCAGTAATATAGCCGATTGTGGAGCTCTGCCAAACACCTACCGATCGATAAAAATATTCTTTCTAGAGCGGGAAATCTGCAGACCCTTGATTGGTAGTTCGACAAAGGAAATGTGTATCACAATCTGCTACATTGTGTAAGTATAGTATGGTTCATCAGACACGGATATCCAAATTTCAATCAAGCAATGAAATGTCGGTAAAAGACATCTCTTTAATTTCTTAAAATTTTCTCCTTTTTCATTCTAGATAGTTATAAAACAGCGTTTAGGAATCAGGTGTATGCTCCAATTGGTCAGAATATTGGAGCTCCAGTTTTTGTTTCAATATTTTAACAGTTCTAACAAATAGGACATCTGGTAAATGCCTATGTAGATAAGAATCTATCTATATAAAGAAAATATTCTTTCTAGGGCGGGAAATCTGCAGACCCTTATTGATGGGTACTTCTACAAAGGAAATGTGTATCATAATCTGCTACATTGTGTAAGTATATTATGGTTCATCAATAGATGCGGATGTACAAATTTCAATCAAGTAATGAAATGTAGGTAAAAGTCATCTCTTTACTTTCTTCAAATTTTCTTCTTTTTCATTCTAGATAGTTATAAAACAGCGTTTAGGAATCAGGTGTATGCTCCAATTGAATCAGAATATTGGGGCTCCAGTTTTTGTTTCAATATTTTAACAGTTCTAACAAATAGGACATCTGGTAAATGCCTATGTAGATAAGCAACTATCTATATAAAGATATTTCCCAAGGTAAAAATACTTATGAATTAATTTATTCGTTTTTGTGATACGAAGAGATGTAATAAACAGGGTTTTCTATGTACAGGGATATCCAAATAAAAGTGAACTGGCCATTTTTATTTTTAAAGATGGAATAAAATGTTAAATAAATACGAAAGTTTTGGGGATTCTTATCCCCATTCATATATCGTATCAGCAAAAGAATTGAGCATCAAATAAAGAAAATATAGTATAAAATATCGATTTTCTCGCTTATTTTATATTAAATGGTATGCTTTTTTCATATTTTTTGATTCTACGAGAAATTCTAGACATATTTTGTATATCATACCCTATGCGGTTTTTCAATCGTTTTTGAAATATTTCAAATTAAAAATTATTTCGCATAAATGTACTTGTAACTATCCAGGTTGCGAACGAAATACCGGCTACCTTTTTAAATTTTCTACATTGGTAAGTCAAGTTAATGTCAAGGTTAACAATAATACGTTAGTAGTTTATAATTTTATTTTTATGCAAAATAAGTTATTCTATTAATGAGAGATACAAAATGGTAATATTATATTTAAAATATAACAATAATGCTAGACCGGCTCAAAGACAATATGAAGAAAGTATTGAAGAGGAGGCACAAAAAACTCCATCATTAAACACAATATCAAAAACAAACAGAAGACTAGAAGAAAGAGGAATTCTGGGCAATGGCAAAAAATAAAGATAAATGAAGAAAGGGACCTAGCGATTTAATTATATTTTCAAGAGAATCCAAAAAATCAATTCCCGATTGTGTGCGGTATCTCAGATATGGAAGAAGAGATAAAATGTTGACTTATGGAACGATTCAAAGAACGTTAAAGTATTTTAAGTATATACCATATAAAATTAGGCCAGCTAAAAAGGTTAGTGGCGATCAAAAAGAAAGGCGATATACTTTTGTCACAAATATTAACGAAATAATGCGCAAGATCCTAATTTATTTCATACTACCGTTTGGACAGACGAAGAAACTTTCTCAACTGCGGGAATGTTTAATAGAAGATATATGTTCATGTTTGGTCGAATGAAAATCTCTTTACCGTGGAAGGTATTGCTTTTCAGGGGCGTAATTCAATCAACGTTTGGCGTGGGATATTACAAAGTAAAATTCTAGGACCATTGCTTTTTCCGGGACCATTAACTGGCCAGCGCTATCTTAATTTTTCAGAAAATGAAATCTAAGATACTCTCGACGAATTGCCACTTGAAGAACCTCGACGTATTATATGGCAACATGACGGACCGCCTCCCCATAATATAATTGAGGTTCGCAACTTTTTAAACCATCAGTATAACGAATGGATCGGTAGATATGGAGCATTACATTGATCTGCAAATAGCTCAGACCTCACACCTTTAGATACATTTCTTTGGGGTCAGTTGAAAAATGTCGTATACTGAATTCATAATGAAAATATTGAATACATTCAAAGGAAGGTGAGACATGAAGTAAGAAATCTCAACGAAAATGATGCTGAAAGTATTATAAACACACTTTAGAGGCAGATAAGAATGTATGAAAAGTGCGAAAAGTTAAATGGTGGGCATTTATTCGCCAATGTTAACATTTATCTGTTTATGATATAATTCACTTGTTATTTTTTATAATCACTGGTTATTGATTTTAAATATTAATAACTAATAAAAATCAACATTGATTGTTTAATACAATAACTCATTTTGCATAAAAATACAATTAATTCGCGGTGGCTAATTATTATTATTGTCAACCTTGACATGAAGTTTGACTTACCTACAAAGAAAATTTATAAAGGTAGCAGGTATTTCGTTCGCAACCTGGATAACTACGTTTAAAGTATATTTATGTGAAATAATTTTTAATTTGAAATATTTCAAAAGCGATTGAAAAACCGCATAGGGTATGTTATAAAATATATGACTAGAACTTCTCCTAGAATCCAAAAATATGGTAAAACTCATACCATCAAATTTAAAATATGCGGGAAAGTCGATGTTTCATACTATATTTTTTTAATCTATGCTCAATTGTCTTGCTGATAAGATATATGAATGATCCATAAAAATCTACAAAACTTTCATATTGAACATTTTTCCCCATCTTTAAAAATAAGAAAGTTATAAGGCATGTTCCCTTTTATTTGGATATCCCTATACATATTAATAAATACCTAATAGTTCCGTTATAGAGGTTAGAGACTTAAAAAATACTTACCATCCATTTTACACAATTTAAACATCCCATTTGACTAGCTGCATGGATTGGCGCCATCCCATCTTTGGCTCTGACGTATAAAGACCCCCCTGCTTCCAGCACCAGGAATTTTAGAACATCCAAGTGTCCTTCTTGAGCTGCTAGGTAGACCGGCGTAACGTCGTTGTCCATTTGAGTATTGGCACTGTAACAAACAATATGTACGTTTAACATTTTCATTAGGTTTTTATTTTTTTTTTGGTCCCATCAACGAACACCGAATTCAAAAACGCCCAAGTTGTCTTTTCTATATTTTCGGAACTTCAAGAAGCATACTATTCATGTTGGAATTCTATGGTTTAGTGAAAAATATAATCACTGTTAATTTTTAAAGACCTTAGCGTCCAGTTGCACAAAATTTAATCAAGAATTAAACTTATTGGACACTTGTAATGTGACAGCAATCATGTTAATGTCATTGTCAACGATGACTCTAAACGTCAATGGGTCTGTTGTACTCAATCGAATTTAGATATTATTTATAAATAAAACAATGCGTAGGTTGCAGTTTATCAAAATGAAATCAGATTTTTCGTAAAACGAGTCTACGACAATATATTTAACGTGAAAATTAAAAAAACCCGCCATATTTCACACCAATAAAATAACATTATATATCGATTTGCGCTGTTGTCATAATGTCGATGTGATAGCAGGTACAAAAAATTCGATCACTGACTTTAAAACAAAAACTAAAGACAAAGTAATTTACTACTCAAAGCAACCAGTCATTGAATTTGCACTAAAAACTGGTGGATTGTACTGACTGGGCAACTGCAGACGATTACCAAAGTGTACTAAATGTCCTGATTGATACCATCCAAGCAATACAGTGTTACACGACATTTATTTTTTTGCATCATAGCCGAATAAACTTTTATTCCCTTCTCACTGTGATAAACTGTTAAGTAAAAGTGGCAACGCTATTTGACGGTTTACTGCCAGTTTTACTACGAATTGAAAAACGACACAAGCGCCCATTCATAAAATTCGCTGACGTTTGCGACACCGTTCGAAAGTGGAATTGTGTTGTTTTGTGTGTGCGAGAAGCGTTTAAGTATTTTTCTTAAAGAAGTTGACATTACTTTGCGAAAAACCATTTAAATATGGTACGGCAGTGCCAAATTTGCAAAAATTGGACTATCTAAACCCAGAAGTTTCTTTCCACAAGTAAGTGAGGTTGTATTCACTTGTAGTGAATACAACCATTCGTGTAGTTTTACGTATTATACCTACATATTAGTAATATTAGAATAACAAAAATTTAATACAAAAAAGCACGCCAGGAATGTTGGACAGTGTTGCCATTTTTGCCGCTCGGTCTACCTCTCTTAGTCGCATCCATTGCATGTTTTAAGCGGATGATTGACTTGGCGCGAAACGATTTTATGGATAAAATGCTTTGTCTATAGTTTTTTAATGTCAATGGATTCGATAGAAAACTGTTTTATAACTCTCAATAATCAGCATAAAGTTCCGAGATAATCAAATATTTATCTCCGACGCCTTCAATTTTACTCGTTAGAAAAGAATAGCTTAACACCGTTATCGGTTTTGAATCGAGAAGTCCGCAATGAAAGTAATCGTGAAACAAACCATTTCTATCAGGTAAGGTGATAGTTGTTGTGAAACAAATATCCTAACAAACCATTTGAACCGTGTTTGTTTTATGTTTTCGTTGGTTTTGAAAGAAAATTTATTCGTTTTTTATAAGTGTTGTTACCATTAGTGATAACTTATTCAGTGGAAAATGGATTAAGGCTTTGAAAATGATTATTCAGGCAATTTATTCAAGGTTAGTATCATGGTATATGAATATTTACTTTCAAATGCAGAATATTTTAGCGCTGAAATGCGGAACGTAGAGTTAAATCGGTTAGTGCAAAAAAGCTATTGCTTCTCACATTGTTCTCTATAATTATCTCTGTGGCTTGGTGCAAGAAGTGCCAATGTCAAATTTTGACCAAAATGAGTTATTATCGATATTGACATTATAGTCAGCCCTAGAGTCTATACACAAAATATCAGAATCAAAATCTAATCAGAACTGGACATAATGACACTAACTAGTACCTATGTCAGTAATGTACATCATGTAAATTGCATGCAAAAACTACCAATGCCATTATTGGTGATTGATTATTGCACTAAAACGTATGTATAAACGTATTATTTACCTCATAATATTTGCGTTATATCACAAATTTTAAACAACAAACACTTTTGTGGTAGATTTTAATCACTCAAATAGTTGCAACAATTTCTTCGCTTCTCAAAAAATTCCAAAAAAATATGTTTGCATTTCATTTTGACCATAAATTCTAATAAGCCAATACAAAAAGTGCGCTACGACCTTTTGAATTTATTTTAATATGCAAGGACGAGCTTCGTTTGTTGTTTATGTCATTTTTGTACGTATCTATGAAAGATTTATTCTTACATTAACTAATCATCCTTTGAACAAAGAAAGTTGTTGATGTTTTTTTAAATAATTAAATATGCATTTAACACCAATCAATTGATGATGTAATATTAATGCATTGTTAAGAGTTTAAATACTAAGCAAATACTTTTCTCCAGCAAACAATCTTACAAAGATCTAGGCTGTTTTGCGTTTCAGTTTGCAATAATTCCGAATGTGGGTTGTCTTGTCTGATTCTGCTTACATATGAATTTAGACTTATTACATCACATTGCATCGTTTTCTAAAGTTAAAAGCCTTACAAACAATTAAGAAATTTCGTTTAGGCAATTGGCAATTATAGTTGTATTTGCGTGCTGAATGGCATAGTGGCACAAGTAAAAAAAAATAAAGTGACAATTAGACTACGAAACGAGAAATTGTGTGTGATAATGTGGAATTTAATCTATTACTTATTTTTTAGATTTATGAAAAAAATCAGGGATTTCAACCCAGAAACCTATTTAAAAATAGTATATTCTACAAGTTTTAAAAGTGACCCTTTTTACACAAGTGAGATGCTTGTGGGCCTGAACCGAAGGCGAAGGCCACAAGTCGAATCGAGTGTGAACTGTAGTAGTGATATTTATAAAGTATAGGTACAATATTGCTCTTGAAACCGAAGGAAGGAGATTTTGGGATACACCTGCAGCTTTTTCTGCTATCTCTGGAGGAGTAGATTCATGATAATCTTCGTCGACATTTGCACAGATCATTTTTATTATTATTTTTTATGAAATTTCACTTTTGTTCTATATAGTTAAATTTTGCTGACTCCCTGGGTGGCAGTTGAGATAACGCCGTTACTCACTGCGCGACACGATTTTTGTACCCAAAGAACTGGTAGCTTTAACAGTTTGCTATCACTAATAGAAGGTAGGAGATGAACACCAAATGTGTCTATCACGTCACGTTTGTAAGATACACGCCGACAAAATTTGCAACCTACCTTTACTTGACACACAGTTTTAAAAGTGTCTTAGTTGACATTATCTGTCCATCTATCTAGGGAATTTCCCTAGGTATGTAACTTATTTTTCCCTGAGGATCATATCGTTACATCTTTACCAGGAAATCTAGATGTTCTGACCTGGGCACGGCAGCTCTTATTAGTCGCTTTTTAGCACAATTGTTCAAGGTTGGTCTTTTTTCGCAAGGTATGCCCGGGTTCATTACGCTCCACGCAGTTTCAGCCGAATTGAAGGAAATCTAGGTACCTTGACCCATAAACAGACGTTAATTAGACCCCAGACTGTAACAATTTTGAACAAGTCAAACTGTTTCCTTCTCCAGCATGCATTACAAAATAAGAGAAACTAAAATTTTTATTTTTTATTATATATATATATATATATATATATATATATATATATATATATATATATATATATATATATATATATATATATATATATATATATATTATTTTTTAAATAATTTTGGAATTCATGGAAGGGGTAATTACCCCTTTACCCCTCCCGTAAATCCGCCCTTGAAAACGGCGCCTGAGATATCCGATCTCATTCGGCCTTTAAGCGTCGCCGACGTGAATAGGACGGTTTTGACGTCGAATCATTTAAACACTCTTCCCTGCGCTATTCCACCTACAGCACGGAAGCCAGTGGCGTGCCGTCGAGGGGACTGGGGGGCGCAATCCGCCTATTCCCCCCCCCCCCCCCCCCCCCCCCCGCCCTCGTCGTAACGGCGTCCTCGAGCCCCCACGGAGATTCACTGCCTACTATGACCACATACTCTCCAATAAAAGGAAAATAATTTGGCGCCCCTAAATACTTCGCATAAGGCTAATTCTAGAAAAGTGGGAACATTTCACTATGCTCGCGATACAAAAACAAAATGACTCAAAAACACTTCGTCTGCTTCTTGAATGTCGAAAAATGCCTTAGGAATTAGGAGTCATCATGGCTGCGCTGAATTTCACGGAACAATATGTTTCTAAATCATTTTAAGAAGGCAGTTTCTATTTTTCGTCATTTCTCCGACGATATTTAGATTCACAATTTTTCGGAAGGAAAGCTTAACAGATAAATGGACAGAGCATTTTTCGAAAGGGGCTAAAGGCTATGGAAAATAATACAATATATTACGGTTGCTTTAGAAACTGTGTAGAAACTACGGTATGCTTTAGAAACTGTCCAAAGTACGAAATGAATGAAAAAATCTTAAAGTTAGTAAATTTTTTACTGATTTATTAGTACACCTTCCAAGGTTTTTTATGTGATTAGTAAATGGCTTGTTTACGAATGGGGTATACATTTTGTATTTGATATTGCTTATAATTTTGTTACATTTACTACGGTTTTAATTAGAAATGCTAAAAATGTCAGCGTTGGCGAACTGATGTTCCATTAATGAAACACAAAATATTGCAAATACCTAACTAAAAAAGAAAATTTAGACAAGATTGCAACAACTTCTTTTGTAACATAATGTAACATACTTCTTGAAAAAGAATTTGTAAAATTAGTTTGGAAATTAATATTTTGCTTGACACCTTCCTTCGTGAGTATTCTTGTGTGATATTAAAACTTAAACAAAATTACTAAATTTTTTTTGCTTTGAACCCCCCCCCCCCCCCACGCCCAGAAAAAAAATAGCCACGCCCTTGGCTCGACCTTCGTTACATGGCATATATAAAATTGCATTGCATTCCGCATCATTTCGCCGACTCGCGTCATATTCGTCAATGTCGGCGAAATGACCGTCGGCGAAATGATGTCCGACTAGTTTGTACGTGAGGGTAAAAAAAATCTTCAATACCGCCGTTGTGGATAAGGGGCTCAAAAGTGCCCACTTTTTTAGAATTAACCATAACATATTTAACGGTTCAGGTGGTACTTGAACTCACGACAATGATCGAAACTCGGCTTATAAGGCTGACGCCTTAACCAACCGAGCGACCGCCGCCGCCGCCGTCGCCGTTATCATTTTTAGTTCTAATAATTTTGCTAAAGTATTATTAATTAACTTTAAAGTGTTATTAAACTAATCATTAAATAAGAAAGTTTCATTAAAATAAAATTAGTATGCCCGCATGAATAAGTGTGTTTATTAAAAAATCTTCAGTATCTAAAATACATCATATCACCCATAGTATCAACTTTTGAAATAAGTAAATTTAGCTAAATTATAATAATTTCAAGTCAGAAATTTACTGTTGCTCCATGCACCATGCATTTTAAACCACAAGTATTTAATTGCTTAGGAAATTCCAAATGCGATTATCTCGAAAACGGTTACTTCTAGCGACTTCAATAAAGTATACCTTTTTGACGTAGAAGAAACAGGATAATCGATTTTTTTAATAGTCAGATCCATACACTAAACTTAAAAAAAGTTACATCATTTAAAAGAAGTGCGGTATACCGTAGGTGGCGCCCTCTACTAGTGACATCAAAAGTAGGGACGAATTTGAATTCCCCGCCTCGAAAAACTCCAAATCCCCAATTTCGTGCCGCTATGTCGTTTTGTTGAGAAATTATTGGAAAAAATTAAAAGCAAAACTAAAACTTTGACCCCCTGCATCTTGGTTATTATCAACTTTAGAATTAGGCAAGTTGGAATAAATCACATTATTTCGACATAAGGAACCTGCTGTTGATCTGTGTCCCATTACTTTTGGACCGACCTGTATATTGAAAATTGTAAACTAAACATTAGTTTCGCTGGTGTTGCTGATGAGCTAACAGATCAGATTTTTAAGTTTTAAAACTCTTCTTACAATTCTTTATTCAAGTTGTAATATTCTAACATACGAGTATGTTTATTTATTTAAAAAATGTATCTATTAACTAAAATGTTCTAAATTATCACTCATTAATATCAATTTTATTTATAAAAATTTTAAACTAATTTATATGGAGATACTGGAATGTAGGTTATTTTTATTTCGGAGCGGTAAATTAAAAACACTTTTCAAAAAATATTTTATGATCGCTCAAGTGCTTTATTAGGCACGATTTTATGGGAAAAAAATGTAACAGTCGTGCATTTAGCCGATTTCCAAATAATCTACTACCCCTTCACTTAATTCTACGTTATTTGCCCACTGACCCGATCCCCGTCTCTTATCATGCTTATTAAAACTTGAAAAGTGCCCATTATCCATAAAAATTTGAAATAAAATTGCTTTGAAAGTAGTTTAACATTATTATTGCATTATTATTAGGATAGTTGTGATTGTAAATTAGACAAATTGCGCTACCATACAATTTCACTTTTAAAATTATTACATAGGACACTAAGAATTGTGTTTTATTCACCTTTCGAGGTATTTTTAGCTCTTCACGAATATATTTTTTTCTACGAGCGTGAGGAAAGTAACTACTTCCTGCACCTATATGCGTGCTGAAAGTTGCACTTTTCAGCACTTGTGCTAAAAGTTTTTTCGGGCCTGACGTGAGAAACAATACATCAACAATCACATACCTATATCGCAACTTAATTAGACATCCTGAGCTAATTAACGTCACTGGACCCGGACCGAAGAGGTCCAATTTAGCATATTTACCTAGTAAAATATTGGTGGGAAATACCCAAAAAGTAACCATACAAAAATTATGAGTCCACCGAATAATTACCGAATACTTTCTACTTATCGTTGCTATGCAATTAAGTTTGTGTTAGTTACTTATTTGTTGATTGTCCGTATAGACGTCAAATACAAAGGTTATTCCACTTTTATCCAACTTTTGAGTAGAAAATGGAGATCGAGGAAGAAGTTAAAGAGAATATGATTGGTGGAATAGGTAAGACAATCTCGAAAAAGCCAAGAATGTGAACGTCGAACTGTTACCAGAAAAATCGAAATACCGTTATGCCAAAGAATTGAAAACATTTATACTGTATCTAATTTATTTTGAGAATGATGACAGAAACCCATTTTACAACGGAGAGATCAATTATGTCTCTCTCACATGTTCTTTCTCTCTCATACTCATAAAATTTTTACAGGGTAGAAAGTTAGGTTATGAGAAAGATAAACATGACATATTATTTGAAGCCTGTCCCATAATATAAGTTGTTTTTGCAGTGTAAAAATAAAATTAAAAAGTTTATATAAAGTATTAGCAGCTTAAATTCCTGTGTTCTATGAACCTGGGACTGACTAACAATTATTGAAATATTACGCAAGTCACATATTTGTTCTCCTTTCCATTACTTGGACCTGGCGTTATGGGAATGAGTAACAGGAACGCCGACCCGATATAAAGTTCAGAATAGTGGGCATTACACAAGATTTATTTAGTTATTGAAAAAGTAGTGAAAATTGCGCCCTAGAAACGTTTGGTTTTAGTTTAAAGCTGAAGTCACAGTGCCATTACAAAGTGTCTCTATCTTTCTGGAACTAAGACTTTTACAGTTAAAAATAATTGTGAAAATACTTGGTATATTCGATTAAACAAGTTTTATCGCGTCATTAACTTATAAACGTGACTGTTCGCAGGTAGGATGTATTATAGATCCATAAACGTAACTTTCAACCATACATTATTAATAACTTTGTAACAAAACTTCTCTATGTGCTTGAAATTAGCAGGAACAATGCTAAGCTCTCTAATATCCTTCACAAATAAGATTTGCCACGGGGTTACTGCCTTTACTGACTGTTGATAACTCAATAGTTTAAGATGCTTAATTTAAAAGAAAACCATGTAGAACTTTTTCTATAACTTTTCGGCTGAATCTGGGACTGACTAACAACTATTGAAATATTACGCAAGGAACATATTTGTTCTCCTTTACATTACAGGAATGCCAACCCGATATAAAGTTGAGAATAGTGGGCATTACAGGAGATTTTTTTAGTTATTGAGAAAGTAGTGAAATTTGCGCCCTAGAAACGTTTGGTTTCAGTTTAAAGCTGAAGTCACAGTGCCATTACAAAGTGTATCTATCCTTCTGGAACTAAGACTCAACACATACAGTTAAAAATTGTGAAACTATTTGGTATATTCGATTAAACAATTTTTATCGCATCTTTAACGTACACAAACGTCACTGTTCGCAGATAGGCTGTAGTATAGATCCATTTTCATTATATATCGGAGAATAGCGAATATTTTTTTACCTTATTATAAATTGATAATCTTAATAAAAATATTTACTCATTTTTGCTATTTTTTCTTTATTTAATTAAAAACCTTTCCATCGATCCTTTTATTGCAAATTATTGGTTAGAGGGAGTATTGTTACTTGGGTAGGAAACAATTTTAAATAGTATAAAATAAGGTTAATGTGGCTATGCTGACACTGTTTTTGCTTAATAAAAACGATATTTTTGCAAGTGCTGTTTGGGTTCAGTAAAAGTAAAAAGATCTTTTGCTATTAAATCATAAAACTTTATTTAAACTAGTATTTTGTCCGGTTAGAAATTTATTTTTTATGGCAATTTTGATTAAAGTTTCACAATACACTGTGATAAAATGTTTAATTATTCTGTTTTATTGGCAACAACATCGTTTTTATTTGCCTTTTACTAATGCCCCTTTTGCTAACAAGGATAGACAGAAATCGGATTCCGTTGGGAATTTTATCAGGAAAAAAACATTTGCGATGACTAATCTTTCGAAGTATATAACCAGCAATACTTCCACAAGCAAAGAAGGTACGATAAAAATTTGAACATATTCGTTTTTTATTTGTCTTTGTCTAATGCACTTTCACCAACACGGATAGAAAGAAATCTGATTCCTCCGTGATAATCAGGAAAGAAAAGATGAATGTTGTGATCACTAAAATATGTTCTGGTGTAAACTGTCCATGGAACTGACCAGTAGGGTGAATTCTTGTTCAATTGCTTTTTCTATCATCGTTCTCACATAAAATTGGATACAATATAGTAAATGTTGAGCAAAAAAAAAACAATTTTCTCCACAACCATTAAAGAATGTAGAAATTCCGAAATCATTTTTAATAATAGAACATATACATTCAGAAACAAGAGGCAATTGTAGTATACTTTTCCGACATTTCAAAAACTCGCAAACCATCCACGTTATGGCCAAGGTACTCAATGGTTAAATCTATGTTAAAATTAAAACATAATTTGGATATAAGCAAATATTATAAAGTGATCGCATTTCTAAAAAAAGAATTTTGCTTTGCAGCCAAGAGCGCCCGTAGAGAATTTTCTGGGGGAGAGGCAAAGCAAATAATATAATGTAATAATGTAATACCTACGTATGCAGAAATTGTTAATGCGCCTCATGTTATGTAGGTTAAGGTATTCAGGGAGAGCAAGTGCCTCCCTTGCCCCCTCCTATGGGCGCCCATGATTTCAGCCAAAAGAATCTAAAACTCTAACAAGAAACAAGCTAGATAATTTTCGTCGCGCTCGTAAAAAATACATTGTATCCAACACGTGCGCAAAGTGTCTTTTCCGCACTCGACTGCTGACTAAACTCTACTTCGCCAACTGCAGTCGCGTGCGGGAAAGTATCACTTTCCACATTTGTTAGATAAATAGCTATTCTGAAACCCACTAACTTGGAAAATCCTTTTTTTTTTAAAACGTCTTTTTAGAAAATCCGATTTTTTGATAATGCTTTTCAGAATAACGTTGTTATGGTTTACCGATCAAGTTTAAAATATTCAGAATACACAGGGTGTAAAAGAATTGGTACTATTAAAATAAGAAAGAAAGTTCATGTAAACTTATGCCCTAAAATGCTTCCGATGGGAGTTATTTAGCCCTTTAAACAATGGAAGAGAGAATAATTTATATTTATTTTTAGGAAAGGTGGTAGACCAGTTTTTTTTTTAAATTGTTTTTAAATGTTTATGCCGAAGCCAATGGTGATATTGAAAAAAAAAGGCAACAGTTCAGGAGTAGTAGTTCTCGTAAAGGTAGGGGGTTGTTTTTCACAATTTTTATTTTATCTAAGTAGATACAGCAATTTTAACATGACATATAAAAAAATTGAGACTTTTTACGTAAAAAGGTACTCTTTCTTTAACTCACTCAATTTTTTCAGATATTTGCGTTTAAAGTGTATAATACACATACGTAGCTTCGTTCGGGTCAAAAGCAGTGTATCAAGGTTTGAGAAAAATGTTTAACTGACAGGAGCGGCTCTTTCTTAAGGTAATTCGGCCAACAACATATTACAACATCTCCAAAAGAAGCGATATCCTTTTGAATTGTCTATATTAAATATGTATATATGTACTTTAATTAAAAAATAAACTTCCAATGCAGATTATCCAATCATTTAAAATACAGGCGCGTTAGGCTCGGTCGTATTTAAGTTTTTAAATTTTCATAAGTAACTTTTAAGTTAAACAAAACTTTCTGCATTTAATATTACACGTTTTAAACGCAAATATCTGGAAATCCGTTGACTCTAACGAGTTAAACAACATTTGATCATATAAACTTGTTGGACTATCAAAAAAGCGCTTTAACAAACCCGACCAAGCTAGAACATATTGTTTGGAAAAAAAAAATTCTGAATTTATAAACATTAGAAAAGGTAAAAAAATCTATGTTTAAAAAAAATTGTATTTTCAAAAAACTATGTATATTTTTAAAAATTAATTTAAAAAAATCTAAAAATTTTTACTTGTCCATTTTGCGTAGATATAACGGTAAAAAACCACCAATATCTATGAAAATTGAAATTCTTGGTTATCAAGGACAGCAGACAAATTGCTTCGGCGAAAATCAAAGTCAAGAATCATAGAAGAAAAACAAAACCTTGGTATAACTCGTTTTGGTTAATTTTCTTTGGTTTCATTCGTTTCTGAAATAAAAGGTTCAATTTGTTTTTATTAAAACCCTGAGACGTTTGCCTTATTAAAACTGGTCTATAAGACCAACCATTAATTTTTCTCCAAATTCATAAAAACTAATATCCTTGGCAGTGTTTCCAATGGGAACTATGATACCATTTATGTTGACTGGTTGATGATTGCCTATTCTTCTGTTAGTAATGTTGACATGAATAGTTTTTTGCTCATTAAGCTTAATCTTCCAATCTGTGGTCCAATTGTAAATCTGGTCGCTAACTTGGTGGAGTTGGCCGGTCGTTGTATCTAGGTTTGTTTGGCTACTGCCTAAATAATACATAGACGAACACTGGCGTGTAACAAAAATGGACCAAAAAGCGGGCATCCATTGAGACATTTTGAGGGTTTACTGGTTTATGGCTTAGAAATTTGTTTGTCCACAATTATATATCCATGCGTTTATATGTACTATATAGATATATGATGGTGAACAAGCAAATTCCTAAACCTTAAACCAGTAAATTCACATAAATGTTTCAAAGGATGCCCGCTTTCGGTCCCATTTCGGTGTATTCGACGAGTTGTTTATATATAGTCTCTGCTACTGCTAATAAAGCAGTGCCATCTGCGAATGTAGTCACAGTTGCATTTTGTGGAAGATCTCATCAGTATACACTGTACAGTAAATAAAGAACGGGACCCAAGACTCTTCCTTGAGACACACCTGATTTAGCTTCTTTCAGTTTAGAGTATTCATCCTCCAGTTTAATTTAACATTATATCCGTAATGTAGAAGGTTAGCAACTCTACGTATTGTTTCGGCAACATTCTGTTTAATTTGTTTATTAGCCCTTTGTGCCAAACATTATCAAACGCTTGAGCTACGTCAAGGAAAATAGTTGAGCAGATTAGCATTTCTTCTAGTGCCAAAAGAGTCAAATGTGTAAAGAAATTAAAACAAAATTGGGAGCATGGAATTTTTCGTCTGTTAGCTTCACCACTGGATCAGTATACAGATGTAAGTTAATATAACCATTCTTTACTGCGAAATATTGTACTTATTGTGCTTTATGTATTGGGATTTAGGTAGTGAATTTTCAACGTCAATAGGTTATTAAACCAACCAGCAGAGAGCATTTAGAGCATCATTTCCTTTGAATAAGCACGTAAACCCGTTTTTTTTATTGAACTACAGCAATTAAATCAACCAGTCATTAAAGTATATAAAACGGTTTTATATAAACAGGAAGATTAGATAAAATCTCGAGTATCGTATGCACCGATATAAATCGATTAAAACGGATTAATAAGTCGATGTAAATGGGGTAATTCCTTTTAGTTGTAGAATAGACTAACAAAACGACATTTTCTGAAATGCATCAAGAGCAGTATTATTTTCTTTCCGTAACTATTAGGGCTTTTTGAACATTTTCAGTTAAATTCAGAATAAATTTTTCTTTAATTTATCGAAATTTTTGCTTTTATTTATTTTTTATATCTTACCTATATAAAAATATGAAGAAAAAATTTGTGTAATGGTTAGAACTGATGATAAGTTAACACTAATGACAACATAAATACTACTTTTAATTTAAAGGTTTCTAATATAGCATTTTCCTATATATGCCAAATTTTTAAAATTATATGTGTAAATTAACGCATTTGACTTAAATGTGTAAAAAATCTGTACTGTTTTAATAAATGAAATAAAATATTTAAATATATTAAATTAAAACGGCCTTTAGATAACAGATAACGTAGTAAAAGGTGCATATCTTTATAAAAAGGTTTGTCCTTGATTACATGACGAATATTAATATACTATATTATATAAAAGAACATATGTCAGTAGGTTATGTGAATTATTTATTTATGTATCTAATAGTTTAATTGAGATTTAGATTTATATTGACAGTAATACTATAACTATGTACATGCGGTGATAATCAAAGTATATAATTAGTTAATTCTTGACTTTATTGCTTCATACTCACGAATATTTTTTTAAGTTAAAAGCATAGGTTAGCGCCAATTATTATTTATGCGAGTCCTAATCATCAAACTGAGAGACGTCGGCGACATGCACAAATTTATTTGAAAAATAAATCTCACAAAGTGACTTAACTCGAGATAAGGCGCTTTATTAGATTGATAAAGCACACTGCGAGATTATGAGATTCGCCACCTACCGACATCATAATTACGAGAAAATTATAACAAAAAGAGTTACAGCACTTTGTGACATGAAAAAGTTTCATATGCGGTCAGAGTTTTTAATCGAATCTCAAAATAGATTTTTTGGAGATACGTCACTTTGTGAAATTAACGACGACTTGTGCACCAAAATATATAATTTTTGAACTAATTACCGCATGCCAGCTTTTAATTTTCGACATGTAACGATTCAAGAATTAAGAGGGGAGGGGGCATTAAAGAGCCGCACTGTATATATCAGATTACCAGAAATAGAAAGTAGACACATTTAAAAACAGAGAATATTCGGCTCTTGATTGCGATGCAAAATTAGATCAACAAAATTCACCATATATTTAAAAAGTTTATTTCTAGGTTTTCCAATTTTATATGGCAAAAATGTTTACATTTTTTCTTCGCTCTCACTAAGGAAAATTAAAGGTCAAGTAACTTATAAGTGTTAGTATTTTTTTTCGGAGAGAAAGTACTTACAAATACATGTAAGCAAATAATATCTAATGTCAACGCGCGGCCGCTCTTAACGAGCATTGTTTATTTGATTTTCGTGAAATTTCGTTAGTTAAAGAAACAGTTTTAAATCTTGCTAAATCAGAAAGTAGAACTGGACATGAAGCATAAAAATTTAGAATAATAATGGTTAATTTTTAAAATAATGCCTCTCTTGCGTTAATTATATTTTTAAACATGCTGCCAGTTGCACATTCGGCCACGCACCAGTAAACGGTTTAAGTCATGTGGAATATATTGTTTAAGAGAAATCTTTCTAATTTTGAAATACGGCATTTTAATAGCGTTTTATGGTGCTGAACCTTATATACGGGGTGGCGTAAAAATGTGCCCATAAAAATTAAAAGTTATTAATTAAAATCCAGGATATTTACAGGTTGTCCAATATATCTTCCCCTCTGTAAAATTTCGTACTTTCGCGGACGAGAAAGTGAGATAGCATTCAGCTAACAGAAATGGCAATATTAAGCGGCTTCTGCTTAAAGTACTGTCAGCAGTGGCGGATGGTGAAATTTCAAAGTTGTATATCTCTGTTCCTATTTACAGGACTCATACCAAATTTAGGGATTTTAATAGTGAGCCCACTAGGAATGTTTTGTTAAAAAAAACATTTGTAATTTGCGAAAAAAAGTTGAATTTTTGGTGAGCCACCCTTCGGAAAATATGAAAGCGTTTAGGTATTTTATTTATTATTTTTTCTAAACAAATTTTAAATTATTTTGTCAAAAATTTTTAAACTTTAAGAGGAAAAACTATGTTAGCAGAAAGTTATAGTAATTTTAATTTTTTTAATATAATTTTTAAAAAAATCTCAAGTATTATAGAAGATTACCAGGATTAATAGGAGCAATAATACGAAGAAAGTTTATAACTAAACTCTATTGTACTAAATCTTAAACTACTTTAATTTTTAACACGAATGTCTTTTTAAAGTAGTGATTCAATTCCTTAAATACTTGAATTACTACTCGAATTACTGCTACTGTCTAAACCTGAAATATCGCTTTTATCGTCCTGCGTGCTTATTACAGTACTGTCCACAGTCACATCACGAGTTGATTCACTCTCCATGTAAAATTTTTCAATATATTTGACATGATCACATCGAGATTTCCAAACTTGGTCGGAAAAGGTACCGAAAAATTCCCTACAATAATTTTCTACATTATTAAGATTAAAATCAATATTTGTTTCGGTAACAAACTATTTTAGAGAGGCCTAAACAAGTTCAGTGGGATTTAGATTTAGATCCCGATGGTATGGAGGTGAAACTGTTCTACCCCCTGTCTGTTAATCACGTGACAAAGTCAGCCGCTTTGGCTGTAATCGTCCGGAAGTGTTACCTTATTTTCCTACGTTGTGTTTATTGCAGGTTCTTTTACAGTTTGGTACAACGGTAAATTTTATATGAAATTTTTATAGCCTTTAATTATATTTGTCCCTTTTTAAGCTGTCGCATTGTAGAGATAAGAAATCAAAGAATTAACCTGTTTTTTATCATTTATTTAGTTATACAGGGTGTTCCGGTGATCATGTTACAAACTTCTAGGGTAGATAAAACACACGAAAATAAGAAAAAAAGTTCATGTGAACATGGGTCCGGAAACGCTTCTTCAGGGAGCTAGGGCCCTTCGAAGATGACCTTCAAAAACTACTCTTCGTTTTATAGCTTCGGTACTACTGCAGCTATCGCCACCAATTTTGGGACATGAAATCTACTTGGTAGGTTCATCAATTTGAGCCTTCCGGATTTTGTCACCTTTAACCAGGGGCGTACAAACCAGGGGGTACTTGGGTAAATTTGACCCTACTCCTCTTAGGCTTTAATTTCTTACCATTTTTATATCTGATTATGATTTTCCAATGCCTTTTACATAAAAAAGGTACTCTTAGTAAAAGTCGCTATCTGTCCCCGTTTCCTCGGAAAATGGTTAAATACAATCAATAATAAATTATTGGTCTTAAACCAATTATTACCTTGAAATATGAAAATGAGGTTCAGTACAGATAGTTGTCAAAAATCTGTCAATAAAATATTGTGTCGCCAGTGAATCATGGATTATACTTTCGCCGAATATGCCGATATGCTATTAATTTATGGCGAAGTTCATTGCAATGGAAGAGCCGCTTCAAGATTGTATCAGGAGCGGTTTCCTGAGAGGCGTGTACCTGCTCACACGCTGTTCGAGAGGGTAAATCAGCGCATAAGGGAAACTGGCTCCGTAAAAATAACGAGGCCAGATAATGGCGCTCAAAGAACTGTACGAACTCCAGAATTTGAGGAAGAGGTACTCCGACAATTCGAGGAAAATCCTGGTGTTAGTACCCGAGCTGTTGCAGAATCCATGAATGTAAGTCATGTACGTGTATGGGAGATTGTTAACGAACAACTTCTTCATCCTTACCATCGCCAAGAAGTACAGGAATTGAGACCAAATGATTATGCACCCCGCGTAGAGTTTTGCGAGTGGTTTCTTCAACAGTGTACGCAAGAACCCCAATTTCCGAAATTTGTGCTTTTCTCTGATGAGGCTGTTTTTACGAGAGAAGGTATTTTTAATTCACGGAATAGCCATGTGTGGGCGGAGGAAAACCCTCATGCTCTTCAAATGTATAGGTGACGCCACAAGCAAACAACAAATTGGTTACAGCACTTTTCCTGATGGCCCAGATGAAGTGTTTAAAACCAGAAAAAGTATTTCTCGCACGCCACCTAAACAATACAATGATCAACCACAAACTGACAAATCACATGACCTCACGGTAGATAATACAAATAAGAGACAGCGTTCAGAAAACAGCCCACAGTGTGAAAGAGATAGCAAAAGACAATGTGAAGAAAACTCAGAAAAAGAGGAAAATAATTCTCTCGAGGGCCAATGCATTTGTCTAGATACGATAATAAATGCTCTAGACGATATTGAAAGCGCTGTAAGTAAAGAAAGAGATGGTACAATATTGTTTACTAGAGAGGAACAAAACACAGTACGAGTGGCCACGGTCATCCTACTAAAGAATCTCACCAGAATAATACATCAAAATGGCATTCTTGAGAAAGAAAATCTTATTTTAAAGAATCTCCAAAACAATGTGAGCTCTAGAACGACATATGCTTCTGTAGCAAACACAACAACAAAAATGATATCAGGAAACACTGAAAAACCAAAAACTCCTTGGGCAACACCACCGACATCAAACAGATTGCAAACTATAATCAGTATACCAGATAATAAAGATCCAAAAAGGATTATTCAACAAATAAAGGAAGACGTAAAGGGCCCAGCTCTAACGGTAGGCTTTAAGAGTGTCCGACCAACTAAAAGTGGGGCAGTCATCATCGAAAGTCACACCAAATCCCAACAAAAAGAATTAAAAAAGACTCTGGAAGCCCAACCGAACATAAAAATAAGAGAATTGAATAAGACAGAACCCATGTTTATGGTAACTGGAATAGAAAAAGGATATAGTAACGCGCAATTTATTGACGAGTTATTTCGTCAAAATCCAGATGCACAAAATGTAATATCTACAGGAGAATTAAAACAAATAGAAGTCGTTACAAAAAAAACTTGCAGAAATCCAACAAAAGAAAATTGGGTCCTAAGGGCATCACCAAAAATAGCCAAATGGTTCCTAAAAAAGGAAAAAATAAATTTCGACCTGGTGACTACCTACATAAAAGAATACCTGCCCCTAGCCATGTGTTTTAAATGCTGCAAATTTGGACACGTCGCCAAATATTGTAGTAACAAGGAGTGTTGCCATAAGTGTGGTGAAGAGCACCAAGCAAAAGAATGTCCCGTTGATGCCCTAAATCTAAATTGTCCAAACTGTCGGTTAATGGGTAGCAACGAAACGAATCATTCGGCAAGAGATCCATCTTGTCCTACCTATAAACGGAAATTAGAGAGAACTAGACTGTATGTTAACTATAACGAAAATGAAGATTTTTTAGGATAAATAACAATGAAAATCGCAAAACTTGTAATAAACCCGATAGGCTCAAAGACAATATTACTACTATACACCAAAATTTGCAGTCAATTGGGAATAGTTTAAATTTATTGGAAGATTTTCTTGAGGAAAATCGAAAGTGTCATGTGCTGTGTTTAACAGAGCATTGGAAAACAACTTCACAACTAGCAAACTATGGCATAGCTGGATACAATCTGATAACTAGTTTCTGCCGGAAAGAGGAAAATCGACATGGTGGTAGTGCGATTTATGTATGCAAAGAGATACAGTGTAGAGCTAGAAAAGACATAAGTTCTATCAGTGCGGAGGGTATTTTTGAGTGTTGTGGCTGCGAATTTAGTATTAAAAATAAAAAAGTGTTAGTAATATGTCTCTATCGACCACCACATAGTGATTTAAATGATTTTTTAACTAGAATGGAAGGTGTATTGTCGTTGTGTTTGGATGGAGGCAGTTTAATAATTTTTGCAGGTGATTTTAATTTAGATTTTTTATCAACTAACAAGAACATATTAGAGCTGTTATCAATTATTAGATCATTTAATATGAAACATGTAATAAAAGAACACACAAGAATAACTGCGTCCACCCGCACCTGCATCGACAATATTCTAACCAATTTTAATGGTGAATGTACTGCTCGGGTTTTGCATTCTCAAATCTCAGATCATACTGCACAAGAACTGGTCCTCTACTTGGGTAACGAAACAAGCCATTTCACGGAAAAAAGAAATTTTAGTGAGTGTAATATAAAAAGGTTTAAAAATAGTCTGTTAGCTAGGGACTGGAATACACTGTATAGGTTGGAAAATACCCGAGTAAACGACCAGTGGAACACATTTATGAATGTACTTACGGCTGACTTTAATAAATGCTTTCCAATAAAGAAGTTTCATATAAAGAATTTTAATAAATCAAAAAACTACCAAAAAACCCCCGAGATAAGAGAGTGCAAAAGACAGTTAGATATATTGTATGTCATAAAAAATGTAGACGCTAGATATAAGGAAATGTACAGTGAAAAAAAGAAGATATATGATAATCTCCTTATAAATAATAAAAAAAATACTTTTGTGAACCGTCTCAGATCATCAGACAACAAAACAAAATGTGCCTGGTCCATTGTAAATGAAATAACGGGAAGAACAAAAGTGCATGATATCAAAATTGAAAAAAATAGTACTGATGTGGCAAATGAATTTAATGAATTTTTTGCCAATGCGGCAAATAACTTATTGGAACATTTGGATAATATTTCCTTCTCTACTAGTGTTCAGAATTGTCAAGATACCATCTCCATTAAACCTGTAGATTGCAACGAAATACTCTTCATAGTTAAAAATCTAAATAATAAATTAAGTAGCGGTAGTGATGAGATTTCAACCTTTATGATCAAGCAAATCATAACTGTGATTGCTCAACCAATTGTCCACATCTTCAATAACTCATTGAAATTTGGTATATTTCCCGATAAGCTAAAGATGGCTTTAATTGTTCCAGTTTTTAAAAAAGGTGACGAGTCAAAACTTGAAAACTATCGTCCAATTAGCCTGTTGCCATCTTTTTCAAAGATCCTTGAGAGAGTAATGTGTGATCGTTTAACTGAATTTTTGCTAGCGCACAGTATCCTCAATAAGATCCAGCATGCGTACTTAAAGGGTAGGTCGACACAAACAGCAACATTTCAATTTACTGAAGAAATACTAAGAGCCCTTGAGCGTGGAGTGATCCCTCTGGGGTTTTTCCTTGATCTATCAAAGGCATATGACACTTTAAATTATAATATCCTGCTTCAAAAATTAGAATTATATGGAATAAGGGAGATAGCTCTAAGATGGATCGCTTCATATCTTTCTGGCCGATATCAGAAAGTAGTCATAGGCAAAGGTTCAAAGAGAGTTGCATCAAACGTGTCAGAAATAAAGTTAGGTATACCACAAGGTAGTGTCTTAGGGCCTCTCTTGTTTATCATATATATTAATGATATAACAGAATTATATTCTGCAAACACAAACAGTATAATCACAAACTATGCAGATGACACTAACCTTCTGGTAACAGCTCCAGATTTACCTACCCTTATTGATAAATCTCAGTTGCTAATGATGGAAGCATCAAAGTGGTTTACAAAAAACAAACTGATTTTAAACAGCACTAAAACAAATGTCATATTATTTAAGACAAAGAGGTCAACATTACAAGATCCTGTTTTTATAAAAATTAACGATGTGGACATAAAATTAGAACAGTCTACTAGGTTTCTGGGAATGGTATTGGACTGCAATTTGACCTGGGAAAAACATATTGATTATATTGTCCAAAAGTTAAATAGAATATGTTATACTTTTCGAGTATTGTCTAAATATATTGATATTGAGACAAAAAAGATTATTTACCACGCAAATTTTGAATCACATGTTAGATATGGGATTATACTGTATGGGGGCAGTGGTGATGTCAAGAGGATCCTTTTGTGTCAAAAAAGAGCTCTGAGAGCTTTGCTAGGTCTTAATTTAATAGAAACCTGCAGAGGTAAATTTAAGGCAAATAGACTTCTCACGGTAATCGCTGTTTACGTGCAGGAATGTATCTTATTTTTTTGTAAAAATAGGGAACTATTTAGTGGTAGTGCGTCTCAAGCTGCTTACCCCACAAGGACATTAAATTACACTTATCCGAAGCATAGGTTAACACTGTATGAGGGTGGAGCTTATTACAATTGTATTCGATTCTACAACACTTTGCCTATTAACTTGAAACAATTAAATAGTGTCAAAAAACTTAAAAGGGTACTTTTTAGAATGCTGGTAGATATTGAACCATATAGTTTGGACGAATACTTTGAAAAAATGGTAAATTACTAATATTGACTATACCTTTTCTTAGAGATCTTTTTTTTCTTTTGTTGACGCTGTTTCACTTTACGTATTTGTAAAGGTATGTAATTTTGAAATAAAGATTATTATTATTATTATTATTATTATTATTATTATTATAAATAAGAGGGTACCAACATCGATTCTCGGTGAACATGTGGGCTGGAATTGTTGGAGAACGTCTAATTGGACCAATCATGTTGCCTCCTCGACTAACTGGGACGGTGTACCTCAATTTTTTAAGATACACCTTACCTGAGTTATTGGATGAGCTGCCCCTCGACATACGTCGGAATCTGTGGTTCCAGCATGATGGAGCACCCGCTCATTTTTCACATGTCGTACGTGAGCACCTCGACGATCGTTTTAGAATACGTTGGATTGGACGTGGAAGCGATGTCAACTGGCCAGCCCGGTCCCCAGATTTAACTCCTATGGATTTCTTTCTTTGGGGACATATGAAAAGCCTTGTATATGAAACTCCAGTTCAGTCGGAGGAAGATTTGGTGGCTAGGATTTCTGTTGCGGCTGAAATGATCCAAACCATGCCTGATGTTTTCACTGACGTCAATTTAAATATGCTACGTAGGTGCAATAAATGTATTGAACGTGGTGGCAGGCATTTTCAGCAATTGTTATTTTGAATTTATTTTGGTACGTACAGGGTCAGTCAACGACAGCGTTAGTAAATTCATCTTCAAGACAAAAATTTACTCTGCCTTCTCCTTGACTCACTCGTTAAACCTGTTTGTGTTACTTGTTTATTTTGTATTTTTGAAATTTCTAAACTTTAAGTTTTTCATTGGTGCTCGTGAATGATTTATTGCAAATTTATTATTAGTTTTGCTTGTGTAGGTTTAATTTTTTTTTTTGGAATATTTTGTATACCCTTTTACTTTTTATACCCTCAATTTCGAAAAGGCAATAAATCTCTCTAATCTAATTTATTTTCATTAAAAAAGAAGATTTGACTAACTTTTAATGCTCACTATCTGTACTGAACCTCATTTTCATATTTCAAGGTAATAATTGGTTTAAGACCAATAATTTATTATTGATTGGATTTAACCATTTTCCGAGGAAACGGTGACAGATAGCGACTTTTACTAAGAGTACCTTTTTTATGTAAAAGGCATTGGAAAATCATAATCAGATATAAAAATGGTAAGAAATTAAAGCCTAAGAGGAGTAGGGTCAAATTTACCCAAGTACCCCCCTGGTTTGTACGCCCCTGGTTAAAGGTGACAAAATCCGGAAGGCTCAAATTGATGAACCTACCAAGTAGATTTCATGTCCCAAAATTGGTGGCGATAGCTGCAGTAGTACCGAAGCTATAAAACGAAGAGTAGTTTTTGAAGGTCATCTTCGAAGGGCCCTAGTTCCCTGAAGAAGCGTTTCCGGACCCATGTTCACATGAACTTTTTTTCTTATTTTCGTGTGTTTTATCTACCCTAGAAGTTTGTAACATGATCACCGGAACACCCTGTATATACCAGTTAGTTATCAATTTCACATTCAAAATAACAATAAAATATTATAACAGTACCTACAATTCATTTCAACGACTTTACATAGACGGCCAAGGTTTTTTTTTTATAACACTTTGTAAAACATGTAGGAATGGTTAATGTTTATGTTACAATATTTATTTTTATAAAATTCGGTATTAAAATCCTTTTTGTACAAGGCTTCAGCGGGGGCGCGCAGCCGCTGCGCCTCCCCCTAAATCCGCGCCTGTTACTACGTCACCAATATACGGTCGCTTTAGATTTTTATTCTGTTCTTTCATAAAAAAATTATACTTTTCTTGTAATACCTTCAGTAACAAAAAATCTTATATTTGTTGAGCAAGGACATTAGTACACTCAAAGCGTGAAAAGCTCACGAAATGGCCTTTAGGTTTCACATGGTTTAATTGCATATCATTTATTTATAACAAAGGAGCTACGGTAATCGATTGACCGCTGATCTAATATAATGAAATATCGCGTTAAAAATCATGTTTTTTCCCTGTCCTTGTTAGCGAAAAGGCGATAGACAATAAATAGTAAATAATTCAGTTAATATTAATTGAATTAATAGAAATTTGCAGGAAATAACAATCCATTTTAAATGTCTTGATAGAAATTTTTAAGAGTGAAAGTTTATTTAACTTAAAGTAATGTATGAAAAAATATAGGAACATTTTTAAATGCCTGTCCTGTATATATTACACAGTAGAATTTTTTTTATATTTTTCGGTAAGGCAGGAAATAATACCATTAAACTATGTTAGAGTCCAAAAATGCTTTTAACAGCCGCATAAAAGACAAATTGCTTTCCTCTTCCAACGGCAGAAAATCTTTGCCACTTGCCAAAATCATTAGTCAAAACTTCTGTAAAAGCATTTTTCCTCCCCTGATCTCTGGCAACGAAATTATCTTCACATCTAAAGGCAAAGCTGAACTTTGAACCCTCATCCCTCCTGCCAATTTCGCTTTCCAACCGCTACGTCCCATCTGTACCCCACAAAATGTCCGACATAATACTTAAGGTCAAATAAGTTCAAAAAATTCTTCTGTCCCTTGACACCAAAGTATCCTCAGGTCTGGATGGCACATTAGTAATTGTTCTAAAAAAAAATGCGCTCCAGAGCACGCCTTTTCCGGATATCATATGACAAGGGTATCTTCCCAGACAACTGGAAGATTGCTCATGTGTTGCCCGTCCCGCAGAAAGTTTCCATAGACCTATCTCTCTTCTCTCTGTTGCCAGAAACGTTAAGAAAGTCAGAAAGTAATCAATTTACAAATGCTAAAATATCTTGAAAAATACGAAATTATCCATGACAGACAGTACGGATTTCGTCACAAAAGATCCATAGCCGATCTCCTTACCTTCGTCACACATACCCGGAACAAGTCTCTCGAATTTCATGGGGAATCCCAGATTGTTGCTCTTGATATTTCCAAGGCCTTTGATCAAGTAGGTATGGCATGCCGCACTCCTTCAAAACTCATACGATCTTCCTCCCAAACTATGTACCTGGATCGGTAGCTTTCTCTTAAATCTGCGCATATCTGTCTTGGTGGACGGTCACTGATTTAACTTCTATCCTATCAATGCTGGCGTACCTCAAGCTTCTGCCCTGGCACCAGTCCTTTTTATCCCTCACATTATTGACCTGCTCTCTTCAATTACCAATGCCATCCACAGTTGCGCTGACGATAATACTCATCACTCCAACATTAATTTGTCCAGACAAATCTCGAATCAAGAGCTGGATAATAGACGCAAATCTATGCACCTATCCCTTTCCCTAGATCTTTAATTAATCCCTGACTGGGGTGCCAAGAACCTTGTTCAGTTCAGCGCCTTCAAAACTCAATCTTGCACCCTGTTACACAAAAAATCCGGAAACACTTACCCCATCTACATAAATAACCAAGCCCTACAGAACAATGAAACGTTCGATCTTGTTGGCATCGCTTTTGAGCGTGATCTCTGCTGGTACAAACACATTTCTTCAATAAAATACTTCTCCCCTTCTAACTTACACACTATCTATGTCTTCCAAATAAGACCTAACCTAGAGTATTGCTCCCATGTCTGAGGAGCAGCATCACCTTCGACACTTAGCATCCCTGATTTTATCCAAAACATAGCCATTCGACTCATCAATGACCCAGTCCTGACAAGAAAACTCCCTTCTCTCGCTCATCGCCGCACTTTTGAGTGTGTATTCCTTTTCTACCGATACTTCCACAGATTTTGCTCTGAAGAACTAGCTGCTACAATTCCTCCCTTGACTGTTCCTAATAGAATAACAAGGGGCGCGATACGTATCTATGTATCCCTTTACTGTCCAGCTACAAAAGCCTAGAACAGACCACTTCTCTCGCTCATTCGTACCTAGGGTCTCCAGATTATGGAACGGACTGCCTGCAGATGTTTCTCTTCCCCTACAAACCTCCAATCCTTTAAATCCCGTGTCCCGTGTCAATAGTCTACATTTCCTCTCTCCTCAGAAACCCACGGTACGTTAGTACTTAGACTTAAAGGCGCCTATTCAAGTAGCAATGTGCACGGGCCAATCTGTAGGGGACGATCGGTATAGAAATCGGGTGTATCCTCTACACACCCCAATTTATCAGTAGTTTCGGTGGTTTCTGCAGGTGTACATCATGACCCCTGTTATACGTGATCATCCGCATATTTTCTAGTTTCTTTTTAAAACCTGCTAAAGTTGCTGATTTGTCAAAAATTTGATATTTCTTTAGCAGAACATTATAGCCCCCTTGCCTCATGTATCGATTTAGATAATTGATATCCGACAGAAAAGGCATATCCCGAAATGTATCAATAATATCCGTCAAAACTTCCTTTCCTTTTTCCATTATATTTATTAAAATTTTGCCATTCACGAGAAAACAACACAAGAAACACCTCAGTAATAGGCATGAAAATATAACCTATTCACAAGCCATTCAAAATAAAGAGAATTGTGTACTGCAGACCAACTGTTCTACACACCATATGATTTGTAGGGAATAGGGGAGAGGAGCAGAACCATGGATTTATTAAGAATGGATGCGGGATGATTATTCTTTGAAGCCAAAACAAACCAATCTAAGCGACACTGTAAACACAATTTGTAAACATTGGCCACATCTTATTTGACCTTGTATTTTCGTACAAAAAATACGTTAGAAGCATCACAAGATTTACTAAAAGTAATAAAAGGCCTAAAATATTTTATTTTTCTGCTAAATAATAATAAATTTAAGCTAAAAAGTTTTTATTATTTTATATTTATATTTCTAAAGGTTTATTTAAAGTCGCTCCGAGTCATTTATAAATCTATAAGTCGCACTTTTTATTTTCTAGTTCATTAGACAAAGAAGTACATGTAACCGAGTGTTCAGACGGTTTTCCTAAACAATCAGCAGAGACAGCAACACTTCTGAGCTCCAACACTCCAATGCTATTTTATCTCTTTCTACTACCGTTCTTGATTCAATTACGTAGTTCGTAAACTAAACCCCTAGGGGAAATGTTTTCATAACAAACAACAAATATAAGGCTTCACGTTCGATACGCCCACAGTATATGGACATCGAATCCTTTCTTAATAAATCCATGAGCAGAACGATTCTGCGAATCTGCAGGGAACAATTTGCAGGCACCATGAAGATTGCCTGCTGATTCCAGCATTTATAGAAAATCACAATACACATTGCAGAGAGATTAATATTTGATTAAAACTCTTGTTCTTAAGAACAGGATCACAGAAAGAAGGCACCTTTTTTCTCAGAAATTTGAACTCAAATGGGAAAGTAAAAAAATTAACTGACACCGACACAACTTTCCTGACATCATCTTCAACCCGACCATTTTCTTTCTATTCATAAAAACTGAAACATTTCAGTACTGTTATTTGAAAAACAAAACGGTTTGCAATATGTAATATGTATTTGTGCAAGATTACTGTATGAAAATTTTCTTTTAACCATATACAATGTTTAGCAAACTAAGGCCGGCTAACTGCACACTCAGAATATCGGTCAGTTTCCGCTAATTTACAATCATTTATTCAATTCTGTTCGACAAAAAATTAAAAATACATAAGATCATTTATTATTTAAATTATATATTTACAAGTATGGCGCAACAGTAACAAAAATTTAATATGACTTGCAGAGAACTGGACAATTTAATCAAATCTGAAATGGAAATTTTATAACACTAATTATTACTTGCCACCAATTACTGACACTTATTATTATTGTTTTTACGGTAAGTTTTCATGTTTTATAACGTTCTGGTTTATTTATAAATTTTTTGTTTGAAAAAAAAAAGTAAAAAAAGAGAGTAATAATGGGTACATGTTAATCAAATAGTTACCGTAGAATATCTAATATCCATTATTGTAACAAAGTATTTATTTTAATGAAACTTTCTTTACATAATATACCTTTCCCATTTCGAAACCTTGCGCAGTTTTAATTAAAATTTGGTCTTTGTTTTGGTACAAAATATGTTGTTAAAAAATATTATTAATTAACAGGGAAACGGACTCCGAACTCCGAATAGATCTCTAATAAATCGACAACGTGGATGACAATGGAACACTTTTAACAACCGGGCTCTTATGAAAAAGGACACATTTTTTTTATAATAATTTTTTTAAATATTATTCATGGTATATACAGTATGTCCGCGGATCGGGTTTAGAAGAGGACTAATGGGCCAACTTTTGCAAGATACGTAAAAATGTTACTCCTAATGTTTTTGCTTCTAAAATAAATAAGATTCACGTTATGAAAATTTAAATTTTTTATACAGGTAGGATCAAAAATACGAAAACGTTATTTTACGTACAAGTACATTTTTTGGGTTTGAAGTACAAGATAACATTAAAAAATTTAAATATTAAAAGTAACGTGTTTGATTGGGTTTGATTGGGTTTGATTATATCTTTTTAAGTCTCAACTATTCTCTCTCACACCTTTAACCGCAGTACTAGTTTCTACATATTAAACAATAATAACACCTATGGACATGTTTGTGAACGTATTTATTAAATGAAGCAATTATTTAATTTAAAATGCTATCTACTTAACAAAGTACTTTTATACTCCAGTGTTATGGGGATGCTAACGTATCATACCGCTATATCATGGAACAATTTAGGAAATCCAATAACTGAAATGACAATCTACAACACAATAAAAAACTGGTTCGGTTTCAGCGCCGTGTCGTGGCTTGGGGGCGGAGGCAAAAGGCGCCAAAAGTAAAAAAGAATAAGAATTTAAAATTTTTATTAAAAAATTACACAAAACTTTGAAACATGTAGGTACTAGGGTTGTCAATCCCAGAATCCCGGGATCCCGGGATCTCGGAGTATAAACCGGACTCGAAAATCCGGGGATTGATTAATATTTTCGGGATTAGTACCGAAATGTTCTTTAGCGACACCGACAGCGATATAGAAGACACTGAAGGTATGGAATAAGGTGGAAGTTTTGGAAAAAAGTGACTTTTTGGAAGTAATCATTACCAATAACCATGACCTCTGTGTATTTGTGTCTAGTTCGAACATGTAGAAAATCGCCAACTAAAAATAATATACTACAAAAGTATATCAAAAATGATCATGGGAAAGAGCTAAAAGTTATATTATATTGCGAAACAAGATGGAGCAGCTTACTTGATATGCTCGAGCGTTTTACACTATTAGAGAATTTCTTAAAAAAATATCTTATTGATCTAAACATATCACCAATTTTGGATTCAGAAAGTCAGGTTCTCAAAGGTGATATAAAAGTTCTCTAACCAATAAAATTTTCAGTTGAAACCCTATGTCGTCGCGATATGGATTTATGAAAAGCAGATGCGGCACTAAAGTTCATGTTGAAGGAATTATCCAGAATTAAAACACCAGTCAGTATGGAACTGCAAGAGTCATTGAGAACAAAGATTAAACAACGCAGAACCATTTATTCTGACATTCTCTGTTATCTCAAAAATCCCGACATTCTAAACTCTGGACTGCTTTAAATCATTAAACATTTCCCTCATTAATTCTCAATTGGAAACACTTTTAATCAGGCTAGACACAGACAACGAAAGTGAAACAGAAATCAGCGACGAAGATGACATTCCCATTGCAGAAGTTCTGAGAGCAGAAGAGAATTAACCATTCAACGTCAAACTCCAAGAAGCATAACTAAAATGTTCAAAGTCAACGTCAAGTCCATCAAACCAGACCCGGATGTCCGCAATCCTTTCTCAACAAATTGATTTATTTGCAAATGATGGCAGTCGCAGACGTAATCTTCAAAAAACCTTTCAATTAATACTAATCATTCAGCATTCAGCCCACAAGCATAGAACCCGAGAGATGTTTCTCTTCCGCAGGAGTTTTCTGCAACAAAATACGTTCAGCCTGAAAGACGAAACATTGGACGCCTTAATATTTTTGCGGTATTGTTTTTTAAATAAGTATAAATTATAAATATATTTTTTGTATTTAGAGTCGTTTAGGTGCTTTTTAGTACATTTGTATGTTTAAACTTAATAAATAAAAATTTTAATATTTGAATCCCTTTAAATTTTTTTCGGGAGTAATCCCGGGATCCCGGGATTAGACAATAAAATCTCGAAAATCCCGGGATTAATGAAACCAGTCGAGATTGACAACCCTAGTAGGTACATAGTTACGGTTAGCGTAGGGTAAGCCAGGGATACATAAAAATATGTAACCTGAATTTATTTAACTTTACAGAAAAACACATATATTTGTGTGAACATAAACAAGCTATGCTAGGTGGTTTAAGCGACAAATTTTCTAAATACAATAACTTAAAAAAAAATATTTCATCCCCATCTCATCCTACTAGATTATATGGGTTAAATGATGATAGGAATAGGGATCAGTTGGTGATACGGAGTTATGAGGTAGATCCATTTTTTTAGCAGCGAAATGGCCACAGGGCTGTCAAATATTTAAGAAATTGGTGCAGTCCTCATGTAACTACCGTTTACACAATGTCATAATACATTGTATCCAGTCCACAGATTTCTTGGTTAATAGGTAAGGCTTCTCACAACCGACACAAACTTCGTACTATTCGTCGCTGACCTAAAAATATTTTTGAAAATTGGGCACATTCTGACAATTTTTAAATAACTTTAAAAAATTTAATCTTCTTTATCTTCACAATGCATACGTACTTCATTATCTTCTTCTGAACTGTCAGATATTTTCCCTTTGCGTTTTAGGTTTCTGTGAGCCTGCGATTTCTTCAATTCTTTGGAAGTCTCCTTTGTTTTCTTGTTGTGCGCTTTTTTAATTTTAAGGCCTGGATAGTATCGTCGGTGTTCAAGATTGTTGCTAGGTTTCTTGATCTTTTTGTTTGGGTTTCCTTTTTTTAATTTTGTGATGTTAGTCAAGAAGTTTTCCTGGAGTTATTTTCGGATTGCCTTCCTAGTCAATTTTCTGACTGATAGCGGTTGTTGAGGAAGAACCACTTTTCGAGGAAATTTTAGGAAAATCCCATTTTGAAAACCCCGGCATCGAAGACTCGCTTCTTTGTGGAGGTATCAAATCAGGTAGTTGCTGTGGATCAGCTTCAAGTTTAGCATCATCCCTTTGTGGAATTATTTGATCAGTAGCAACGGCATCACATACTTGTATTCGGCAATCAATATTACCAACATCTATTGGTGTATTTCCTGACCGATTTTGGGATTTAAAAACGCTATATACGCTATAAATGCGTATAACTACGCAATTTCCGCATTCCGTCGCCAACAGCCCAAGAGCTAATCGGATGATCCAATGACTATCGATAATTCACATAATTCGCGGGTAAAATTCGAATTTAGCGCACCTGTACGAGTACCAAAATTATTATTTTTAAATTTTATTTTTCAATTTTCCCATTTTTCCCATATGGGAGGGCATGGGAGCGCCGCAGTGCAAAGGGCAGGGGGCGTCGCTCCCCTGTAGACGACGCCACTGTATCGGTTTTGAATTTCAAGAAGAAGAAGAAATATGACGAAAACGATGCTGCCACATTTTTAGTTCTTCAGCCTGTTAGAGAAACTGTGATTGGGTTTGACTCGTAGAAATCATGCTAAAGATCTTCTAGAAGTTGTGAAAAAACTCATATTCTTGTGATCTTAAAAGAAAATAAATTATTTCCGTTTAAACCCCACTTTAATCAAACATTGAAAGAGGCAGATGAGGCGAAAATATAAGATTTTTGTTTATGGGTGGGGAGACCAAATTTTAAGTAGAATTATCCATTTTTATAAATTTATTATATTTTCTGATGAATGTACATTTTATACTAATGGAACTGTAGCTCCCCAGCATCCGAGAAAACCCCGAATTTAAAGTAATGAGGCGAAGAAAATATTTTTCAAAAGTGAACGTGGGGTGCGCGATATCATCTGTCCATGGCATAATAGGCCTATATTTGTTTAATAACATCTGCAATATAATATCTTACTTAGAAATGTTGGATACATTTTTTAGCGATGAGCTCGAAAATTTGCCATATAATTTTCGCCAAAAAATGTATTTTCAACAAGATGGTTGTCAAGCATGTTGCACTCGCGAGGTAATAGAATGTCTTTACGGCAGATTTCGTGTAAGGTGGATTGGTAGAAATAGCCCCCAAGGAGCCCCGACTTAACGTTGGCCGATATGTTTCTATGGGGCCGTTTAAAACAAATTGTTTATGCCACTGCAATACCAAATAGTATTACGTGCTAAAGGCAGAATTACCCAGGCTGTTCTTTCAATTCCCAGAAAGAAATCAGAAATTCCTTTAGATATCTAAGAAGACAATTAGAAAAATATCTTAAATATGAGGGTGGAGTTTTTGAATTTTGATATCTTTCTTGTATTGCTTAGTTTATATCATATTCTTTTGAGTTTAATTAAATGCCCGTATTATTTAAAAATTACGCTTGAATAACAAGTATTTTGAATTAAATAATTGCTTCATTTAATAAAAACATTAAAAAATATGTCCATAGGTGTCATTATTATTTAATATGTAGAAACTGATACTCTGGTTAAAGGTGGTAAAACTCGTTACTTTTAATATTAAAGTTTTTTTATTGACATCTTGTACGTCGTCTTAGCGATTAATAAAACATAATATTTGAAATTTGTTCTTTTAGTAGAAAATAATAAACAATGTAAGGTATCTTTACTCTTACGCAAAATAAAGTTTTCGTATTTTTTATGCTCCCTATATAAAAAATTTAATTTTTCATATCGTCAATCTTATTTATTTTGCAACCGAAAACTCTTAGTAGGAGTGACATACTGTATTAACCATCATAATCAACAAAATTTGCCATCAAAAGACTGTATTTTTTAAATATTTTCTCATATAAAAACACTATCTTTTTCACAAGATTCACACTGAAAAAACAGGACATGTTTCCATCGTAGAAATACAGGGTGTCTAAAATAGGTGATACCACTATTTCTATCTCTGAAGCGGTAAAAGACACGAGGTCGGTTAAATTAAAGAAAATGTGCCATTTTTAGTCCCTACTCATATTTCTTTTACGAAGTTGCCAAATTCTCTACAATTTCTTATCTACGGGGGATTTTAAAAAAATAGTCAAAAATTTAATTCTCAAATATCTCGAAAACTATTATGGTCAAAAAAAAATTGTTTTAACAAAAATCACACAATTTTTTACCTTCTCTAAAGTAACTTTATTGTTTTGTTTATATCATTTATTTTTATTGAGATACTAATACTAACTGGTTTTTTTCAAATACGGACCTGGACTTTTTGCTGTATTTTTGAAAGAATACTTCATACCCTTTACATATTCTGTGTATCACATGATTATGTTTTTCGACGTTTTGGTGAAGAATAGCCTCATCGGGATATTCTACCAGTACGGAGCTGGCGTTTTTCAGGTAAATGCGCCATTACACAACCACAAAAACCACAAACCATAGCGATAGGTTGTGAATTGTGCCTTAACATGGAAGATCCCAGGTCCGTATTGTTAGAAAATCCTGATGATGTTGCTATTCTTGATCGAAACGTCGGAAAATATTTTCAAGTTATACACAGTTGTAAAGGGTATAAAGTATTCTTTCAAAAAATGGAGCAAAAAGTCCAGGTCCGTATTTGAAAAAAACAAGTGAGTATCACTAACTCAATAAAAACAAATGGTATAAACAAAGCAATCACGTTACTTTATAGGAGGTAAAAAATCGTGTGATTTTTGTTAAAACAATTTTTTCTAACTGTAATAATTTTCGAGATATTTAAGAATTAAATTTTTGACTATTTTTAAAAAATCCCCTGTAGATAAAAAACTATAGAGAATTTGGCAACTCCGTAAACGGAATATGAATAATTACTAAAAAAGGCACATTTTCTCTAATTTAACTGACTTCGTATCTTTTGCCGTTTCGGAGATGGCAATAGTGGTATCACCTATTTTAGACACCCTGTATATTATCACTTAAACAAATACCCTTTGAATTTCCTGGTTTTTGCAACAAAAATTATCTAAGGCAATTATTACACCCATGTTTGTCCAGAAGTGTTAAAAAAAATGTTTTTTTTTTATCTTAACAATGTAAAAGCAACTGATTAACAATTTTTTTGTAAAAATTTAAATATTTTTTTAATGCATGGAAAGGCAGGATAGTTGTCGTCCTCATATACCAAAAATTTATTAAACTCGGTTGTAAAACAAAAAAAGTTTTTAAACCTAAATACAGGGGCTACTATAATTTGTTAAAAATCAATTGAATATTTTCCCTCAAACAGACACTGTTAGTAAAATATTTTGTTGGATTGTGTAATTCAGGATATTGGCGGATAACCATCACTAAAAGTGGTATTGAAAAAAATCATTCATCCAAAACAATCTAATAATAATCTCTAGTATAAAACTATCATTCTGGTAGATAAAAATTCTTCTTCTTTAATGTCTAGTTTTTAATACTGTGTAATTTTGCTATATTAGTCAAAGAAAGATTTTGAAATAAAAACACTCTCATTGTCTTTTTACATAAATCAGGAATCTCTACCTGGTACAAAAATGAAAGTCCGTGGAAGGCGTCTGTGTTAGAACCGAGGTTAGAACGGTCTAATCTCAAGAACCACTGGATGGATTCTGATGCCGCTTTCACTATTCGATAGGGCATTTTTCCAGGAAGGTTTATACATCAATTTATTGCAAAAGTGAGTAGTGACAATTTTTATGCAATAATTAAGTCAATGAAAATTCGGCCGTGCAAGCGCTTTCTTGCCTACGCTGCATGCAGCATCGGCAAGAACTCGTTGTAAGTAGTATCTATATTACTTACAAGTAAGTCCTTCATTCTATATAGGAAATAATCTATCGACGATTAAATTCGACTTTTTTCTTGCCCCCGACATCGGTACATTTGACACAGTCTGTATTTTTTCTATTTTTTATTTTTATCTAATCTAGTATAAATCGCTCTTAACATGCGGGTGTATCAGTTAATCATCGACAAACTTTTCGGTTTTATTTTTGTTCAATGTCTTCAGTTACACATTCTAAATAAAATTCGTAATATAGCAAAACAGGCAGACGCAAATTTTAAATGCAAAAAGAGAATAGAATAATAATTATAATTTACGGTGAGTCTAAAAATGTGTACATTGCACAAAAGTACCTGCTTCGTTTTGATTCTGGATGACAATTTTGTAAGTTTGACAGTTTTAATTTCTAAAATGGAAAACAAGAAGAAATCTCTGGTTTCTTACACCCACAAGCTAAAAAAAATGGTACTTAATCTTATAAATTATTTTGAAAATAAAAAGACAATGAAAATTTACCAGGCAATATTCAGGAAACAGGTTCGAAAGCACTGCTGCCGTCATAACGAAGAGGGCAGTAAGTATATATGGGTTTCTATATACTTACTGCCCTCTTCGTTATGACGGCAAACTGGAAGTCAACTTAAGGAATATGCAAAAAACTGTATACGAAAAAAAGCATAATAAATATAATACCTACCCAAGAATACAAAAAAGTGTAAACGAAGAATGCCAAAGACTGAATGTTTGAGGGAAAGTGTGAAAATGAAAGTACCAAATGTGATTTATAATTTATATAGACTAAAAAGAAATATGGCCCTTCCAGTGTTAAAGGATGCTCTAAAAAAACGAGGTATTTTGGAAATAGGACTTAGTTCGTTATCAAAATTAATATGAAACTTAGGTTTTTGATATAGAAAAGATTGCAACAGAAGGTTTTTACGTGAACTGCCCCGGAGAGAAAATCAATGTGTTCAGTTTTTGAAAAGGTGTACAGAAAATTACAGTTCGAAATTTAGGAAGGTAGTATTTTTAGACGAAACGTAAGTATTTTCAAACGAAAGTGGGTCAAAATCTTGGCAAGACGAGTCCATAAATAGCGTTAAAAAAGGATGTGGTCTGGGTAAACGGTTAATTATTTTGCATGTCGGTTCTTCAACATCAGGATTTGTTCCAGGTGCAAGTTTAATATTTTCGTCAAAATCAACAAGTTTGGGCTATCATAATAACATGAATTGTGAGATGTTTGAAAAATGGTTTAACGAACAGTTAAAACCAAACTTGCACGATCCATCTTTAATTGTATTAAACAACGCATCGTATCACTCAAGAATTTTAAATAAGCAACCTAAAACATCTTGGCGAAAAAGTGATATTTTTGAGTGGCTTGAAAAGAAAATCAAAACCCCTTATTATGTTGAAATTGGAAATGGAAAAATCCCTTAAAAACGGAAAACATACGCTATAGATGAAATATTGCGTGAGCATGGCCATGAGGTTTTGCGGCTACTACCGTATCACTGCCAGTTCAACGCAATATACCTGATAAGGGCGGGGGCAAAAACCATATTACGAAATAAGGGTGATGGTCTCAAATCGAATCAGGTAGAAACGGTTTGGCAAGATGCCGGGGCCAATTATTGAAATTGTTAGAAAATATTCTCATTGGAAGAGATTCACACAAAATTTTTCTCACAACTCTTCGATTCGATATTTTTGAATCGGTAACGAAAGCTATTTCACAAAATAATAACGTCTACAGAAAATTCAGTCCGACAACACTGTACGATTCTGTACCGGCAGGTACGGATACTTAATATTACACGTAATCGTCCGCTAGTAAAAAAAAGAGTGCAACTATATCGGCAGTTAATTACATAGAAAATTAATACTTATCGAAAATTATAAGAAAGTGGTATAACACCGTCTATTTTATAGATTTTATGCAAATAAGCTAATTTTGAATTTAAATTCTCTGCCGAACTTATCGTAAATTTACATCGATTTGACGTACATGTAGTTACTAGATCTAACCTCGCTTGTTTAATACTATTTTTTGTTTCTTTGGTTTTGATTGTTAAAGTGGAAATAAAACAAGGGAGCGGGAAATTTATCCCAAGAACAAAAAACATGTATAATTGAATCTTTAGAAAATGATACGGAACTACAATACAGTAGATTTTCCATCTCTAGCACATGTTGCATAATAAGATCGTTTTCTATTTTTCAAAAAAAACTCAAATCCCAAAAACAGATAAAACGAATTTCAAATTCAAACATTCACTATTTATAACCCGATAATATACGTTACCTTCAAAAATGACAAATGTGTCAAAATTTCTAATGAGAATCGAAGTTCCTAATGAAAAACTCTTTTGATGTTTTCCTAACAAAAATTACACGAAATTATTCGTTTGAGATCAGTCAATAATATAATCTCAACAATTTCATGTGAAGTTCTTTTTGCTTCACATGAGAATCTGTTCTAACAATTTCAATAATTGGGCCCCTGCTGGACCCTATTACGGAGAAGTATTGGAGCAAATCGGTGGCACATACAGAGAAATTAATAATGAATTCGATTGGTGGGATCGAGAACGAATACTGGTTGTCGAAGTACCACCAATAATTGCTCCATTTGATCACGACCCTGAAGATGATAATTTCTTTGATTTTATAAGCGACAATGAGAGTTTTAAGTTTGTTTTTTTTATGTTAAAATAAATTTAACCAAAGATTTTTATTATTGTTATATTGAATGAATTCAGTTTTTCTTGATAGTATTCATTAGTGAAATTATCGGAGTAATAAGTAAAATATTATTTATTATGCTTTTATTTACTTTTTGCGCTAACTGCACATATCACAATATGAATCTACAGACTCAATTTTATAGCCACATGTACATACATAATATGTACATATATTTAAATTTTAGAAACAATATGCTCACTTTGTATACCAGAAATAATTTTTACGGCTATGTTCTCCAGATATTTTTGTACCTTCCCTAACCAATTTCTCCTAACATTTTCAGCGTTATCCTCCGCTGTAGGGTTATGGGAGCCCAACGAATTGCTTTCAAAAAAGGATGTCTGGTAGCACGGCTGGAACTGGGCCTCCACATATTAGATACGCACATCGATCTAATTTTGTTATTTTTATGGTATTAACAATTTTATTATTCAAAAACCAGGACCAAAACTATTAAAATTGCAAGACTTTCCCAAAGATAAGTAACATAAATATACATTTTATATAAATATTACACCAAGATAAGGCTGAAATAGAGTAATTGCGTTACAATACCGAGACTTCTTGCATGTTCATATTTTTTAAACGGATTTTGGCTAAGATTCATGCCTAAAACTGTAATAGTTTAACAAAGCTTGTAATTAATTATTATATAACATATTTTTAGTTATTCTTAAAGACAATGAAGACCATAATTTCATGGCGATTTGTATCACAATTTTTAAATGTAAAATACGAAATGTTTATCTATTTTGGCTTGCGAAAATCACATAGGAGAGGTACGAATGGTGAAAATATTCTACTATCATCTATTTTGTCTGTCGGATTGATGCGAGATATATAGTTTGTTGTGAAACGATTTCAGAATAGATTATATATATATATATATATATATATATATATATATATATATATATATATATATATATATATATATATATATATATATATAGGGAAATTTCTCTATATATAAATAAATATATAGAATATGGGGAATTTTCTTCGGCCGATATAGGTAATATATATATATATATATATATATATATATATATATATATATATATATATATATATATATATATATATATATATATATATATATATATATATATATGTCAGAAAATGCAAAAGCTTTAATTCTTTCGCTAGTGCAAAACACAAGACCGTAAAATGACATAAAATAAAATAGTAGGACTATTCTTTTTGATTCTGGTCTGGGTGCCCTCGTGCTGTCGCGATCTTTGGGCCCTTACCCTTCATTAGGCAGGCTCACACCCAGGGTGGCTGAAGAACAGCCACATTTTGACCAGAATCGTAGAGAGACCTTATATCAAAAACGGATGTAAGATGTAGCGGCTCGCGCCCATCTTTCCGAACGTTTTGGATATAAGGTCTCTCTGTGATTCTGGTCTGGTGTGGTCTGTTCTTCAGCCACCTTGGGTGTGATCCTACCTGATGAAGGGTAAGAGCCCAAAAATCGCGATAGAAAGAGCGCACCCAGACCAGAATTAAAAATAATAGTCCTACTAGTTTATTTTATGTCATTTTATGGTCTTGTGTTTTGCACTAGCGAAAGAATTAAAGCGTATGCATTTTCTGTTTTGTGTTATTGCATGAATTAATGTTTCTCAATTGTTTAATAAAATTGACATTTGAAAATTTGAAACGTTAAATTTTAATTTATAAAAATCTAAGACAGAACATACGACTTTGTCTTAAATTAAGTCATTTGCATCTCTTTAATGTATCAGATTTGTCATTCATCCCTTAATCTCGGAAATTGATTGGGTTTGATTGGGTTTGATTGGGTATAGTTATATATTATGGTTTGGTCAGAATTTCATAGAAAATTTAGCCAAAACATTTTAAGTGTTCCATAAAAAAATAAAAGTTGGCAGTTGTACAGCTTTTGTGAGTCACCCTGTATAATTTAAAATAATTTTAGAATATGCGCAAAAATAAAACTAAACCGACGTATCCAAGGGGTTTTAAGTTAATGTTTCTATTTTCGAGATACGTATTGAATTTATTCCTTAATTTATGACAACCCTGTATAAGAATAAACGGATAAGGTTCTTTGCCAAAATATGCGATATTTTTATCGACAAATAATTACTCATTTACACAGAACAATTTCTTTACCTCACGACACACTCCCTCTTAAAGTCTCGCATTTTCTTCCGTCTTATTAATTTCTTCATTGCACTCTTAAATCTTCCTTTATATCACCTGAAGTATTTTCTAATACAAGCACATAATTTAGAAAAAAACTTTCAAAGTGTTAAATCCTTAAAAAAAAGTTAAAAAACCGGAAAAAACAAAGTTCCTTGAGAGAAGTACTCACCAACTGATATGTATTTATTAATACAGTTTTGTTGTTTTCCGTGTAGACGAACCTAAGCAAAAAAATCAAAATTTTATTTTTACTATCCTTTAAAACCACGCTCCACAAGAAAGCGATACGTCTGTCGAATTTGTGCAGCGAGTGGTTTTCAAGGAAATGTAGGAAATACAATTTAGATTTATTTAATGATTTATATTATTTTCCACTTTATATCTACACCTTAAAGTTATTGATTTTTTTAGTAACAATGTTAAAAAAGGATAACAAAATACTAGTAATTAAGGCTCAATACTGCCCTTAATATCATACTTTTAGTTTTATAAATAGCACTACACCCAAAAATAAAATATTTTCAATTTATTTGGATATTTCGGAAATTTTCAGTAATGTCCCAAATTATATTTCGGAGGATTTAGCAAACTTTGAAAGTCGTTTTTGATACACAAATCACGAACCCGTTAATTCCCAGTTCGTGCGAACCAATCCGAGCCACAGGTCGAACTGTCACCCTTTACTTTCAATTGTTTTTCCGTAACTTGCTATGATTTGCAAACTTCGATAACGAATAATTACCGCAATGTAGGATATTATTAAACTTGGGGAGAAAAATTAAGCAGACGACCTTGGCTCCGGTTTTGTTATTCAAGCATATAATGCATGTAGTAAACCTACTAAATACTGCTCGTAAATAGAAAGTGTAACTGTAATTATTAAAAACTAAATTGTAACCGATAAATGTGCATAAAAAATAGAAAACGTTCAAATTTACTTTGTTAAAATCGGTCTAATCTAACAACCAAGACTGTAAATTGTGTAAGAATAAGTTAACTAACTTTTCGACTATGCATGTAGTTCAAAAAGTCATTATAAACCTAAAAATATTATTTAAAGAAAAGAAAGAACGTTAGTAGGAAACTTTCGCACCCACTTTTTCTAACCAATCACAAGCTTTTATTTTGTATCGTTTCCATGGACACGAGAAAAATTTCCGGAAATATTCATCCTGCTTGAGCTTCCAGCAAAATTACACTGGACAGACATATTGTAAGCGGGGTATTGACATCTAGACTGAAAAGTTTCTATACCGTATCCAATTTGATGTGAGAAAGATGACAGAACCCCATTTTACAAGGAAGAGATCAATTGTGTCTCTCTCTCATGTTCTTTCTCTCTCATTTTTCTCTCTCTCTCTCATCTTCTTCCTCTCTTATATTCATAAACTTTTTACAACTGATGGTTATGAGAAACATAAACATAACATATTATTTCAAGTCTGCCCCATAAGTTGTTTTTGCAGTGTAAAAATATACCCAAAAAGTTTATATAAAGTATTAGCATGTTCTATGAATCTGCGACTGACTACTGACATATTACGCAAGGTGCATATTATCACAGATCCATATAATATGGATCTGTGATATTATGTATTTGATATTCTTTACATTACTTGGACCGGGCGTTATGGGAACACGGATTTCATAAAATAAAAATGAATGAATGATTAACAGGAACGCCGACCCGATATAAAAGTTGAGAACAGAGGGCATCACAGAACATTTCTTTAGTTATTGAGAACGGAGTGACAATTGCGCCCTGGAAACATTTGATTTCAGTTTAAATCCAAAGTCACAGTGCACATAAAGTGTATATATCCTACTTGAATTACTTTCAACATTTACTGTTAAAAATTGTGAAGCTACTTGGTATATTTGATTAAACATTTTTTTATAATAATAATAATAATAAAGATGTTTTTATTTTTTTTTTATTTTTATTTTTTATCTCGTCTATAACTCTCACAAACGTCACTGTTCGCAGGTACATTATAAATTGTTTATCTTAATAAAAATATTTACTGATTTTTGCTATTTTTTCTTTATTAATTTAAAAACTGTTTCTTCAATTCTTCTACAGCGAATTATTGGTTATAGGGAGTATTGTTTCTCAGGGGGGTAGGAAACAATTGTAAGTAGTATAAAATAAGGTTATTGTTCCCATGCTGACACTGTTTTCGCTTAATAAAAACGAGATTTTTGGAAATTCTGTTTGTGTTTAGTAAAACATGAGGTTTTTTTTGACATAAAACCATAAATCTTACATACGTATTTTACAGATTACGAATTTATTTTTCATGGCAATTCCGATAAAACTTTAAAAGTAGACAACCAGAAATACTTGCACAAACAAAGGCGGCTCTGATAAAAAGTTTGAACATTCTTTTTTATTGGAAACAACATCGTTTTTATTTGTCTTTTATTAATGCCCCATTTGGTAACAGGATAGAACGAAATCGGATTCTGCTGAGAATTTTATTAGAAAAGAAGGGAATTTTGTGATGGCTAATCTTTCAAAGTAGATAACCAGCAACACTAAATAAAGAAGATATGATAAAGATTTGAACATATTATTTTTTTATTTGTCTTTTTCTAATGCACTTTCGCCAACACGGATAGAAATAAATCTGATTCCTCCGTGATTATCAGGAAGGAAAACATGAATATTGGGATTGCTAAAATATGATCTGTTGTAAAATGTCCAAATTAAATTGGATAGAATATAGTAGCCAAAATTGAATATAGTTGATACGGTTACAACTATGATGTATGTATAAGTTGTTAAAGTTTGACGTTTATACATTAAACGGTGACATTTTGAAATTTTTGCTGATATGACACGAAACATTAGGTTATACTGACTTTGTCAAGGACCCTATTCATAGACAGTAACCATATCAAGATACTGACGATACTGTAATTTCAAAAGGTCTTGTTTTAGAAGCCGCATTCTTATTATACTAATACTAATGTTTCTCCAGTAATTTTTTTCTAGTAATACTAAAAATAAATTCTAATAATTGTAAAGTCTCTAGAATTAAACATTGTTAAATATTTTTTATCTTGTAATCTCTTTGCCTTTTTTTAATTCAAATTTATAAATGGACATTAAAACGTTGGAGGGACTGAACCTTCACACTCCTCGCCCTAAAACGCAATATGCAATAGGGTATAATTAAATTGTTTAATTAGTTTTTTAATCAAAGATTAATTACGCTAACGTTTTTCATATTATAATTACAATTTTTAATAATGATTACTTTTATGTCAATAATTATTTTTCTGAGTAAAAATTGACGGCAGTTAATTTCGTTAAAGTGTAATTTAATTTTAATGCAGATCAGCGACAGATCTTAATAGGTATTTTAATAAACTTTTATAATTAAATAGGTACTAATCATGAATAGATTACCTTTAGTGTTAATGTAATTGCAACCAGTAATCGATTGGTGAACAATTTTTGACTGTACAGAATACTTTTAAGTAAATGAATTTGTTAGAAATCTTTTTAGGTGTTGCTGAGTTATTCATGATATACAGGGTGTCTCAATAGGTACTTGGATTTACTTGTTAAATAAAACCAACAATTTTAGAAAAATATAATGATAGTTTATTTTATCAAAAAGTAGAGACACGGCAGTTACGTTTTAAAAATAATATGTCCCCCTCGGTCTCCTTGGCACAATTGAGGATCAATTTCACCAATAACTAGACTTTGTCCTTGAAGAACCCCCACAAGAAAAAAGGGGGTTGGATCGCATGATCTTGCAGGCCACTGAATATAACCATTTCGAGAAACGATACGGTCATAAAAAAAGAACTTTTATCAAGAATACCCTAAATTTTCTTAAAAATAGGATATGAAATTTTTTTCCATATGACGCGAACTTTATGGATGCCTCTGTACATATAAAGTAATAAATAATAAAGCCACACAACCATTGAATCATTAGTTTTAATTTTTGCATTAATTTTCATCCAATAATTATTTAATTAAAAGAGCCTTGTTTAGAGGGACTGACAGAAATATTCTACAGCGAGACAGAGCACGCGTGATGTCTACACAAAAGTACAGTGCGACATTATTAATTTATTGTTTAGGGTTCTACGAAATGTACACTATTTCATAATGGACGAAAAATCTAAACCTATTCTTGCGAAAACAAAACGGTTTGTCATCCTAACTACAACAATATTCTAGCATTTTGTAAATTTACCTATACCTTCTGTCCATTTGGACTGATGATATTATATGAAAATTTTTCGAAAACGCATTTTTTCGAAACAGTATTTTCTCGAAAACAGAACTTTTTCAGTAATACAGATATTCGAAAACTAGGGATATTTTCAAATTTTTGTTCTGAAACCAACTTCGAATTTTTTTAGTCACTTTTTGAAACTGAACATAAAAAAGAAAACGTGTATTTAGAAAGAACAATTTTTTCATTGGCATTTTCTAAGTCAGTAGAATTCATAATTTAAGTTTAGAAAAACTATAGTTTCTAGAAAATAAATTTCCGAGAAATGTATCTTTAAAAGATTCTTTTTTAAAAAAATATATTTTCGAAGTAGCTGTTTTTCGAAAAAAATTACTTAATTTAACATCAAAAAAGATATCTGTTGAAAAACGAAACAGGTAGATTGGTCATCTTAGCTTACACGCGACAGGACAAATTGTTTGATTAATATGAAAGTGCAAATGGGTCATTCTCTATATATGGGATAAAAGGATGTAACCGTGCTGTACCTATATAAAAAATTCAAACATATTTTTATATAATATACTTGGTACGACATAAATTTAAACAAACTCGCCTTTATCAATAATTCCTATTTAAGGGACTTTTTCTTTTGCTTCTTTTTTTAACTGTCATTTTATAGCTCAAAAGTCCGCTCCGTGGACTGTAACCCTTTTGAATGAGGTATTATCGTGCTTGATTTTGATAATATTTTATCATAGTCTTTAAAATTAATTACAGTATATTTAGTGCTCAAATATACAAGAACACACTGTATAAAAGGATTCTGGCTGTTTCGCAAAAACACAGCTTTTATGTCAACATTTATGGCTGTAACCACTTTCGATGTCCACTCCATAGACATAGAGATATTGCAACTTTTAATATATATCTGGCAACATCGTTAGCCCACTACGTGTACCAACGCATTCCTTCCGGTATGCTGTAAACTCTTGAGGAAAGGTGATGTAAAGTTCTATTATAATATTTAGTTGTATGGCCAAAACATTCGTAACTTAAGGTAAGTATTTTTATTATTGTCCACTCCATGTCAGCAGAAAAACAGTTAGAAAAAATTTAATTTTAACTTTTTTGTAGTGCATGTGAAATAAAAGTTTATTCGACTTATAACTTATCAATTATTTTTAATATATGTATTTTTCTGTAAGAAAATAGACGTCTTGGCTTAAATATTTCCACTCCATGGACATCCACTCCATGGACTTTGCTTGTCCATGGAGTAGACACATGTCTGTGGAGTGGACTTAAAATAAGAAGTCATCCGTGCTTTAACATATTTTCGCACTGGAAAATTGTTTAACGTTTCAAAACCTTATAAAATAATGCTGAGATTTTGTTTTAGCGTCTAAAATGGCAAAAACAAACACATATATGGAAAAATGCAGACAGCAGAAAAAAGAGAGTGAAAGAAAACGCCGAGAAAAAATACGTAGTAATCCCAGCGAATACGAAAAAGCAAAAGAAGCGGAGAGGCAGACATACCATAAACGGAAAAAGGAAGGAAAAATTAAGTTAATTGGTGAAGTATCCAGCAGGAAAAAAAGATCCCTACGAAAAAATGGAAAGACCGGAAGAGACAATATAGAGAAGAGAAAAAAATAATGGACCCAACGAGTCAGTTCTTACACGAAAACACCCCCCTTTTACACGTAGGCATGGATCAAATGAGGAGAATAACGAAAATGTATTAAATATGTCAGGACGGGCAAAGGCTGGCAGAAAACCAGTTTTAGAAGATTGAAAGAGCTGGAGAAAAAAGTGGAAAAGTATAGGAAAAGAGCAACGCGATATAAAACGAAATTGAGCAGATATAAGAAAAAAGAAAAAGCCGTAAAAAATATTCACCAAAATCTACAACAGAAGAATTGGTGAAAGGTCACAATATATCCCCCGAAATTAAAAAACGTATTTTTTTTTGGTGAGGTTTTAAAAAAACAATTGTCAGACAATTTTAAATCTTTGGGTAAAAGTCGAAAAGCAAGAAGACAATTCGTGAAATGTACTTCAGGAAGTATTGTAAAGCGCTATCTTTTAACAAAACTGACAAACCAAGTTTTTGGGATCCTACAAATTATATAAGCCACAAAAAAAGCTGTAAACAGCTTACTCTAATTTAAAAACATTTTTAAGAAAGTTTTACGAGAGAGATGATGTTAGCCGAATGTGCTCTGGAAAAAAGGAGACAGTTACTTTAAAAAAATTAAAAAAAAAAAATGAAAAGATACCTGGTCGACACCTTGAAGACTTTATCAAAAGTTTTTAAAAGAGAATATTCTAAGTTATAAAATAAGTTATGTAACGTTTTGCAAATATCGACCATTTTGGGTTGTAATTCCATCGGCAAACCAACGTGAGACTTGCCTATATATATATATATACACAGTAAAAAATCCAGTTGATTAACCACAAGAGATGTCTGATTTTATTGGCCGGATTAAATTTTTTGATTTAATTTGTAATTATTTTCTAAATCAGTTTCATAATCTTCGTTATGATTCAAACAAATTACTCATTCTCGATTACTTTAAATCGATACTGATCAAATGCATAAAAAAGACAAACATTTTAAATCATATTTCCTTGTTAAAATAATCACAATAATCAGTATCAATCACCTACTGACTAAAAAATACTCAAACTTCTAAACCAAGCCGCCAACACATGCGCAGTACGCAACCTTTTAATCACAAGGGAGTACCGATATCCATCCACCCCGCTGCAATCTGCAAAAATTCCATTTAATCGGCAGTAAGTATGGCGGTTTCTGTGGTAGTGCAATGTGCAATGTGAGGTTATAACGAGTGAAGTGGTCAACCTGTTCTAAAATTTTACGAATATTCTTTTAAAAACTTTGTTGTTACATCATGTTGGTGAAATTATGTTTCAAAAACAAAAGAAATACGCAAAAATCTCAGATCTTGAATCCAATCCCTTGGAGGAACTCATGCACCAATGTAAGTTATTTTCCATGTATTTTCAAAGAACAGATTTGTCATGCCAGTTCTTCATTAGTGTTTTATGTATTTATTTACAGATGAGTAAATAATTTTCGTGTTTTTACTTCATATAATTATTTTCCACTTTTACACTGTAAAAAAAAATTATTAAATTTTAAATCAAATTCAACCCAATTTTGACTAAATCCAGGTCCACGCCTCACCTCCCCGGATTTTTGTTTATGATATGGGACAAACAATTCCCATGCTTTGGGAATTTGCATTACCTATCTTTTATATAATTTCATCTGTTTGTTCTTTAATGTGTTCCCTTTTCTTATGTGTTATAGTATTGTCATTTAATAAATAAAATCGACGCCCTAATCAGGTACTTTATAGGGCGGAGAGGGGAAGGGCGGTGCTACTGATGATTGCATATCAATCACATTGGATTTAAGATTTAATAAAAAATGATTAGAGTATTATGGAAATTTAATCATTATGGAAGAAAATTTTAATAAAAATTGATTTAGATGTAATCAGAATTAATTGTTAGGTTAATCAATTTTGAATAAGAAAATTTAATCACAGATCCTTCGATTTAATCAATATGCAGTGTTAATTTTTTCAATCAATCTGGCGTGGACCTGGATTTAGTCAAAATTGGGTTGAATTTGATTTAAAATTTAATCATTTTTTTTTACAGTGTATATATATATATATATATATATATATACAGGGTGTTATTAAATTCACTGCATATATTGGAATGGGTGACTCCTGGGGTAGTCTACAGACATACCCAATACTTTTTTTTTCTTAAATCGAACATTTTAAAAATTTTCAAAAATACCCTAAAACCCGTCCATGTTCGACGCACCTGTCTCAGCGAGCACATTGTCCGTCATAGCGTTTGACAGAAAATTGCGCGGGAAAAACTTAAAACAATTGAATTTTTTGTAAGGTTGCCAGACAATATTATAAATCTTTAAGAATCATTTATTTTCTGTTATTAACCGTAATTTAAGACAAAGGTAAAACAAATTTAAACCTTTTCCTAAGAAAAAATAAAAAAAAATAGTAAAACGACCACTGCAAAATCAATCCTTTTTGTCAGCAGCCTTAGTTTTAACCAGTAGTTGCCTAACATAATTTAAATATCAATAAGTAGAACTAAAAGTAAGTTGCAAAAATGATACTTATCTAGTAGGGAATGTGTTGAAAATGTCTTTAATTTGCTCCCAAATCAGCACGATTCGTAGCACAATATCCCGAATCCGTAAAAAGATGTTCTCCATTCAACACGATTTCTCAGTTAATTCACTTTTCTAATTGGCACATTATACACTATTTCCTTCATCGTACCCACAAGAAGTGGCTGACATGGTTCCTTAGCTGCTGTAGGTGCCACTAACACAAAATAAATGTTCTTTCACTGGGAGGTTCGAAGTTTAGAAAATCTTCCAATGTACAAAAGTTGTCCGGCGTTTTTGTTAGCTGCTCCGTAGTACAAAACAAGCTAAGCATCTCGGCATCTTGGATTAACAGATTAAAAATCGGCTACAACCTCTCGTTTTATAAGATATTTTTTTAAATCATGCACATAGATTACGGTTAAGTTGATCATGCAATTCACTAATCGTTTTGCGCCGATTGGGCATCATGACTCATGAGACGACCAAAGACCTTGGAGACGTAACCGCGTTCTTATTGGTTACAGATTATTTCGGCGGAGTTTTTGAAATTCCGCGAGTAATTTGTAATTTAGATAGCGCTTTTTTCTAATAAGCTGTAAAAACTCTTCCGGGGCAGTTAAAATATAAAATACATACAAAATGTAACACTTAAAAATTTTTAGTGTCAAATTTGTTGAAATATCTTTATTTGAAATTAGCTAATATGCTCTAGTCATAGGCAACCACTTATACCTTATATTATGATTCAAGTGGTTAAAAGTGTCACGTGATTGGCTTTATTTCTATTCGTCAGTGCTGGTCACGTGCACGTGATTCGTATGTCAAATGAGCCTAGGTCAAGGTGGAATTTTTAGGTTATATTTTTATTTAATTTTTGGTTCAATTTATTTGTAATTAGTATCCAATTTAATCTAAACGAACATTGTAGAAGCAAGCACGATATTAAAAAGCAAGTGTATTTATATGCTGGAAATAAATTAAACTTTCTGTGCTTGGACTGTCATTGGTTTTTTTGGAAATGATTTTATTTATCACTTACAAAATGAACATTCGTTAAATATACATAGAACAACAAGAAAAATAGTTCCATAGTATACAAGGTATTGTTATTATAAAATTGCGTGGAAAATGTTTAAAATAAAGTATTTTAGAATTTAAATCTTGGAAAGCCGATGTCGAAAGTAGGGACAAATGCCAAATAATTTTATGGGCGAAAGAACATTTTAGGCTCAGGTGATGAAGTACTACCTTCCGTTGTTGTAGAAGTGGTAAGTATGAAAAATATTAGTACATAATTTTGTATACAAACAATATACCTACAATAAAATTTAGAAAAATTGTTGTCTCTTAATAGATAATTAAATTACACAAACAGTTGGTTTTGACAAGTGATAAAATTATGTTTTATTTAAGGTAAGAGGATTACATCACACTATGGACATTCAAATGACATCTAACACCTAAGGATACGTAAACTTGATAAACAGTTAGAAGCAAAATTATTAGAAAGGTGTTTAGACTACAAAGTAAGTTTTAGAAAGCTGTGTATTAGTATAGAGTTATGGGTACAGGAATGTAAAACAGCTCAAAATAATCCTCTTAATGTACAAACCACAAGGTCAATCATATGATTATTTTATGGACCTGACTTTTGTCTTATTGTCATGAAAGCATCACTACTGTCTCAATTTGAAAAAAAATATTGATAGCACAGATGGGCTTAATAATAATTATGACTGAGAGGACCACTATTATGGTAGTGGATGATTTTAATGAAGGCTTTCCAGTTGCCATAATGTTCCGTAACAGAAAAGATACCTTTATAAATTAAATATTTTTTGAAGCGATAAGGCAAAAAGTAGGAGTCATTTCATGGAAATCATTTATGAGTAATCTTAGTGGGACATTTTATAAAGCTTGGGTCGAGGTTTTGGGCGCTTCACAACACCAACTTTACTGTTCTTGGCATGTCGATTGTGTTTGGCGTACAAATTTATGTAAAATTGGCAGTCGTGATAAAGAATGTATTAGTTTATAAAACTTTAAAATATCTCTTAAAAACTACAGACACATCCTGATTCCATGAACAGTTAAGCAGTGCTTTAAATAATTTGCTTGGTGATCCTGACACAAACAAATTTGGAGAGTATTTCTCAAGTTGTCATGCACATAATTATTTAAAATGGGCATATTGCTTCCAAAAGGACTGTGGCTTAAATATCAATATGTAAAACTGATAAATAAATAAAAGTTGCAAAAATTGATACTTATCTAGTAGGGAATATGTTGAAAATGGCCCCCATTTGCTTCTAAACAAGCCCGTACTCTACGCAACATGTTGTCTCTAACTCGTTCAAAAATATTCTCCATATTCCTTATTTCTTCAGCTGCCATTTCAACACGATTTCGCAGTTGTTCCACGTTTTCAATTGGGACACTATACACTATTTCCTTCATCGTACCCCACAAGAAGAAGTCGCATGGATTGAGGTCAGGAGACCGTGGAGGCCATCGGACAGGCCCGTTTCGTCCAATCCATCTGTTGGGGAAGTTTTCCTGTAGGTATTCATTAACTATTCCCGCGTTATGACAAGGGGCGCCATCATGCAGAAGCCACATGTCTCTTCTCACGGCCAGTGGCACATCTTCTAGCAAATCTGGTAACTCACCTTGTAAAAATGCTAAGTAGCCTTCGCCATTCAATCTAGGAGGTAAGATATGCGGTCCTATTAAGTGGTTGTCTAATATCCCACCCCAAACATTTATTGAAAACTGCCGCTGGTGGTGGGTTTCACGATATGCATGGGGATTTTCGTTGGCCCAAATATGCGTGTTATGCTGGTTCATTATTCCGTCTCTTGTAAATCCTGCTTCGTCAGTGAATAATACATTGTGGAACCAGTCTGGCTCGTCTTCGCTTTTCTGGGCAAACCACTGACAGTACTCCCTTCGTGTACCATAATCCTCCGGGTACAGTGCTTGTACTCTCTGCACGTGGTATGGATGGAGCGAGTTTTCCTGCAACGTGCGCCAGGTGATATAATTCGACGCTCGTCCTATTTGCGTCGTTAAGCGACGCGTACTGACTCCAGGATTTTCTTCAACCGCCACTAAAATTTCCTCTTCTGCAGCCAAAGTATTTTGATTGCGGGGTCGTCCTCTATCAGCATTAAAACCATGAAAATTTCCATGGTCCCTTAGATGTTGTACCACAGACACAAATGTTCTTTCATTTGGAGGTTCGCGATTAGGAAATCTTTCAATGTACAAAAGCCGCGCTTGTCGAGCGTTCTCATGTGCTGCTCCATAACACAAAACGATATCGGTAAACTCGGCTGAAGTTCTCGGCATTTTGGATTAAAAAACAGATTAAAAATCAGTTATATCTCTCCAAGAATTGGCGCCAAAAATACTAGCAGCAACAGCCACAGTTTCAACCGAAAAAGAAGATCAACGACGTTGTGAAGTGAGCGATAATGGTTAGAGCTCGGGCACTGAAGGACATAAGAGACGTTTTTTGGCGATCGAAAACCGTCAAAGCCAAACCCGAGGGTTTATCATTGTCTTTATTTATTTAGATTTGACTGCATTGTACAAATAAGGATAACAATATGGTTTTGATTTTTGTGACACTATCTTTGTTTGTTTACGTTGGATAAACAAAGAGAGCACATGGTTTTGGTTTTGAATCGCCAAAATTCGGCTCAGAATGGGCAAAGTAGCGAAAATGACAAAGCACAAAAAAGAAGAGGTCGGAAGATCCTAACCCAACACCGAGGAAAACAGGTTGAAAATATGGATGGAACAGAATACCTCAATATTTTAAAACGCTTAACTCTTTCTAGTCAGAAGCGTATTTTAAAGAACTTCTTAATAGAAAAATGTTATTATAGTATAAGCGACTTCTTAGAAGATAGAGATGTAAATAGAATAGGGCTTTCCACCCAATGTGTAACAAATTATTTTATTCAAATTTTTAGTGTCCTACGTTAAGTTTAGTTGTAAGTTTTAAATTTTGTGACACGGTCTACACCTATTTGGTAAATTTTATATATTAATATTGGATAAATAAATAAATAAAATAAATAGGGATGCTGATACTTCGATACCTCAAAAGTATCTATATTTTTGCCATAGTATAGAGTATAAGCGTAAGCGTAAAAGAAAAGAATTTTCTTTGGCCCTACCTAAGATCGATAACCCGAGAGAATTTTTCCAGAATTGTTTTAATTAAATTATTTTTTAGGTGGAAATGATGCAGAAAATTACAGAAACAGAAAAGGATTTTTTTTCATTTAATGTGCAGACTGTAGCTGATCCCCAACTACGAATAAGAGATATTGTCGCTCGGTGGCCAGGGGCCACACATGACAATACAATATTTGCCAATTCTCGGCTGAAAGCACAGTTTGAGGATGGCACTTTTCATGAAAGTTTTCTTTTGGGTGATTCCGGTTATACATTATCCGAATACATGATGATTCCGTTAGAAAATCCACAAGCTCGAACCGAAGCTCTATATAATGAATCCCAAATCAGATCTAGAAATGTAGTAGAATGGCAGTATGGAGTATGGAAGAGAAGATTTCCGATACTACAATTGACAATAAGATTAAAAAAGGAAACAACAATATTTTCACAATTTATAAATAAAATGGTTTTGGAATGTACTTTTTTGTTTATTAAATGGCATTTGCAAGTAGAAAATAAGAATTTTATTCTACAGGGTGTTTCTGAAATTGTCCTGTATTGGAATAACCTTTACAACAACTACTTACTACTACTATAAGTGAGATTGTATAGTAATCTAAGTGAAAATAAAAGAAGTAATTTTCTTTCTAAAAACATTTATTAAAACATAAACTTTGTTAAAGAATAGATATATTTTAGACTTGCATTGTCTTAAGTTATTGCAGAATCAAGAACGTAAGATGGCGGAGCATACTTACCAGTTGAAACGTTATGATTCAGCAATAACTTAAGACAATATTCTATTCCTTAACATACATTATGGTCTACAACCTTTAAACAAACAACAAACTATTTATTTATTTATCAACGTACATTGTACATTTACAAGATTTAAAATTACACTGTCATTACTCATTAATCTGCACCATTTTAAAATTACACTTGTAGCCAAAGCTTTGAATTTCTTTACCGAGACACCAAATATATGCAGTCTGTCATAATACCTGTTGACATGCGCTGCTACCCTATTTATGGGGCTATGCAACAAATAGTATGTCCGACAATGTGGGGAGAAGGGTTTGCTTACGGGTCTGATAGCTAGGTACGGGAATAATTGAAAAGATTTCAACACATTCAGGACTCTTTCTCATGTTGTTAAGTACTTTAAAGGCCAAACAGACATCATAAAACGCCCTTCTGGACGCAGGCGTGGCTAGGTTCAGGTAGGACATAGTCTGGTCATCTGTAAGATTAATCCCAGTTTTGAAGAGTAGAAATCAGGCAAATTTGAAGAATTTGTGCTGGACACTTTCCAGTCTATTTATATGAACTTGATAGTGTGGTGACCAGACTATGCTTGAACACTCTAAAACGGATCTCACAAATGAAATAAAGAAGGTTCTTACAGCGTACGCACTTCTAAAGTCCCTGCATGATCTCTTAATAAAACCAAGCATTCTATTCGCTTTACAAGTTATAGCATCAAAATGCTCAGTAAAGGTTAACTGAGTGTCCAAGTAAACGCCCAAGTTCTTAACCACCAACACCTCCTTCAGAGGAATGCTATTTATACAATATTGATAAGGAAATGGGCACTTTGATCTGCTGAACCTCATAAAGCAGCATTTGTCGACATTGAGCGACATGTCATTAAGCTGACACCAGGAAAAAACAGTGTTTATATCCCTCTGCAGGGAAATCGCGTCACAAGAGGATGTCACACATGTGTACAGTTTCAAATCATCAGCAAACAGTAAATGATTCGAAGATAACAAACTACCAAAGTCGTTGACAAACAAGCTAAATAAAAGAGGTCCAAGGTGGGAGCCCTGAGGAACTCCGGACGTCGTCTGGAAGGGCTTAGACAGGTAGCCATCTATTTTAACCTGTTGTTCTCTTTCGGACAAGTAGGACTCAACCAGAGTGCCAGCCATCCCGTACCTTGATAACATTGAAAGCGGGATGGCATGGTTTACCTTGTCAAAAGCTTTGCTGAAATCGGTGTATATTGCATGAGTCTCAGAATTCTGTGCAAAGGATGTGTTAATGAAATTGACATAGAGGAAAAGACAACAGATCAACAGATCTACCAGACATAAATCCATGCTGTTGACTAATTATTATTTGTTGAAAGTGATTAGTTAATACAGTTTCAATGCAGTGTTCGAATAGTTTAGGTATTGCTGATAGAATACTGATTGGTCGGTAATTCTTAATGTCATTCTTGTTGCCGGACTTATAGATAGGGCAAACATATGAAAGTTTCCAAACGCTTGGAAAGTTACCAGAAGTAAGAGATTGGGAGAAGATATATTATAGAGGGAGATAAAGAGAATGTGCACATGATTTTAACACTCTGTTGGGAACACCGTCAGGACCTTCACCTTTATTGACATCAAGCTTGAGCAAAGTTCTCTGAATATCAGTAGCACTTACGATAATATTAGTGAGAGTGTCAAATGCATCAGGAAAAGCTTGCTGGGGATTAAAAGAGTGTTTGGGGTTGAAGACCGATGAAAAATATTAGGCAAAGAGATTTGCAATGTCAGAACCACTATCAGCTTTGTGTGTATCAAGGTGCATTTTCTTTGGACGTGCACCCTGATTGGATTTAGAGCGAATAAAGCTCCAGAAAAAATTAGGATTTTCTGTAATGGCGTTTTCGGCGCTGCTGATATACCGCTGATAACATTCTTCTGTTAGGTTTCTACATTGCATTCGTAGCTGATATTGTAATGTTCTTGATTGTTCAACTGTTTGTATCTCTTGTGTGCGATTTTCTTCTGAAATATAAGATTTTTCAGTTCTTGTGAGAACCAGATTGGAAATTTATTGCCAAGTTGAGACCGTTTCAGAGGTACAAACATATCACAACAATTATACATAACAGAATAAAAGTTGTTTACAGTTACTTCTATATTCTCATTTAAAATTGACAGCCAGTCATACGAAACCTACATCCTAAAATAATCACCTAATTAGGTGATAAAACAGTTGGCAGAACACTGATTTTTAAAAATGAAATAATTTGTTCTAATACTTTTAAAACTTGTCAAGATGACTTAGGCTAAGACCTTTTTTTCTAGTTCTAATTCTAAAATGTCAAGTTCTATTTTATGTTTTCTCAGTTTTATTGTATGTTCTTCTGTTGACTGTTCCATGTGTAATTTATGTTCTTCTTCTTTTATTGTCATCTCCTTTGAAAGGCATTGCCCTAAAAATAATTAGTGTTTCAAAAAAAAAGTATAAACAAAACTATATGTAAAGTATAAATACACTAAGCTGACTCTAGACTAAATTAGATGTTTAAAGAAAAGATGTACTAAAAATCCCTACAAAAGCCCTAAATGGATGCCCCTGGCGAAAAGAGAAAAAGGATCATCTGACATTGTAATTAGCTCTGTTCGCAGAAGAATCACAAACTAGTCAGAGCCAATCAAATTACTGGAAACCAGTCCGCAAACTGCCATGTGACCAAATAGCTGAAACTTGATTGGCGCTGATCAGTTTATGATTTCTCTATGGACAGAGCTTATACATATGTGCTTTCACTACTTTACCATCAGCTCTTTACGGGATGTCCTAATTTATTGACAAAAATAAAAATCAATTGACCAGGGGTATAGATTAAGCCAATCATATTTTCATTTAATATAAAAACACTTATAAGCAGCAGACTTCACAAAAATTTCGTAAAATGTTTTGTTTAGTTGATTACCTGTTTTGGTGGGGGTCTGTTCTAATTTGTTTTCGATACTTTGTAACCTTCTTGTTTCATTGCAAGTGGTTGTCACCTCTACTGGCAAAATCACAGGCTGTTTTTTGTTTTCTATATTCAACATACTTTTTTTTTGTCGGCAATGGGATAGTTTGCATCTATCAATAATAATAAATTTATCCTTGGCTGCTCTTAAACCTAAAAATATAATTTTTTTTTCATTCAAATTCAAGTTCAAATATTTATTCATCCTTCGGCTATATACATAATATAGATAAGACACGTCACTAAAAAATATATAAAGTTAACAATCACAATCCAAGACGGAAACAAATACACGATTAAGGACAAAAAAATTAAACATTAGCATTAACAACACTGTCATAGTATACAGTAAATTCTTCAATGGAATAAAAACAATTGCTCACTAAAATGTCCTTCAATTTTTTCCGAAATAATACAATAGACGTTTTTTGTCTCAGCGAATGATTAAATCCATTATAGAGACTACAACCGGAGTAAACTGGTGATTTCTTATAGAAACTGTGATTTGGACGATCCAATCGAAAAAAATGTCTACCTCTAGTGTTATGGCTATGAAGATTTCCATTAGCCAAGAAGCTATGTTTATTTTTATGAATATAGACCAAGATCTTAAATATATAAATGCAAGGCAAAGTTAATCAAAAGATTAGGTAGGATTTCCTTACATACATTTATAACATACAAAAACAGATTTTTTAACTTCAGAAAAATAAATATTTTTAGGTAAAACATATTATTAATCTGTAAATACTAACCCCTGTTGTATGTAAGCTCCAATAAATTTTTCACTGCAGATGCCCTCCATATAAAATTTGGTCGAACCACAATATTTGGCATTAAAATTAATGATTTGTAGATCATAGTTACAAATAATTTGGCAATTTTTTGAATTAAATCCTTTTTGATTAACATAAAGATGTTCATCCTCTGCAGGTGCTATGAGTGCAGTCAATGCACCCGATGATTCCAGGAAATCCAGCTTTTCCATAAAACCCCTTTGAGCTTCGTTAATTTCTTGTGGGGTTCTGGGAAACCTAATCCACAAATGACCTAAAATAGTCACTATTGCATTGGCCACTTCATAGGTGCATCTACTCCTCACTACTTACCGACTTGTAGATAACAAGAATTCTTCAGCAATGCCCCATTGATAATTGCCTGTGGCAAAGAACCTTCTTGAAGCAATAATTAGAATTTTTGTCTGTGTGGGTATTCTGGTTGACCTTATTTTCTGCCTCTAAATGGTCCACCAAATTATTAAACAGATATGCCACTAAGTCCTTGTTGAGACGAAATAATTCTATAAACCTTGTGTCGTGTAGCGAAAAGGGATCACTTTCGTCTCTCATCACACGCTTTTGAACCCGATTTTCATACATACGTACATTGTTTTCTAAATTATTAATTAAAAACCTTTGTGCAGGGAACATTTTACTATAATCCAAATTCAGTATTAATAAAAATAAAAAAAATTTGACAATTCACACAAAAATAATAAATAAACAATTAAGGTTATGGCTAAGACCTGACTTCTCTTCTTTTTTGCTAAAAAAATGTATAACTATACGCAACCCATAATACACGCAGGCATGTGTGGTTGCTTATACAGTAAAGCATATTAGCTAGTACATAATAAAGTATTTAAAAAAAAGATATTTCAACAATATTCCCCATATCTTCTTTAATGCTCGCTTTTTTTACAAATCTATTTTTTTGTTCTCGATTAATCGACATAAAATTTTACAAGGCGACACGCTTTGATCATACGTTCGGACGTCGTGCTCTCTCTCTTTTCTCGTTCTCGCTCTACTCTCTCCATCTATTTGTTGCGCCAAGAGGAGCTAACGGCTACCACTTTCACGCTTCAATTTTCGCCGGACGCGTCCGCGACGAAAGCTCACGCTGTGATTGGTTAAATATGTGGCATAGCGACGCGTTAGGTGACTGCGCAACATCACGAGTGCGTGCAGTGGTTCCGCCAGCTCCGACCGCGCACTTTTATCGGCCGGCTTGTAAAATTCTGTCATCCAAGTGAAAAAAAAAGTTTTCAATTTATTAAAGGTGCTATCGTATGATTCGTATGTGTTTATAGTGTTGATTATTTATAAGAAAACAAAACATTTCGTAGTGTTTGTCAGACTTTCATGTTTTAACCAAACGGATGGGTTGTATTGTGTAGTAATAATAACCTTTATTATTGTTTGAAGAACAGCGTGCGAGTCCGTCAGAGAAGTTTCATTTTGGACTTTACTTCCAGTCAAGAGGCTCGTAATGCGTCGTTTGGAAGCGCGTTCGTTTTTATAGTTATTTTGTAGAGTTATTGAATGTTGTTTGTCGTAATTTTTTTTTAAGGTAAAGTTTATTATTAATTTAGTTGTGAGGAATTTCGCTTAAAAATTAAGGACGATATAAATAAACCTGTTAATAAAAGTCAAATTTTCTATTAAATATGATTTAAAATAGGCAAATAAAAAAAAGGACATGCTTAAGTGTTAGGAGTTTTTTGTTTAAAGCTAATTTGGAACCAAAATTTTTGTACAGGTACTCTTTTTCTTCCAAAAATTTCTGGTTGGCCTAGTGGAACAAAATTTTACTCTTGTTTTGAACAGCTGTTCTCTGGCTTTTTTGTGTTGTAGTAAGTATTTTAACTTTTTGAATTTTTGAATGTTTTAAAAGATTTAGTATGATTTCTTACTTTAAAGATAACAAATCTATTATTTTTCCAACCTGTTACATAGGAATATTCTAGGAAGAATTGGCAACGTCACAGTGACTTCTGACGTCAAAACAAAAGAGTTTTTTCTGTAACTGACATTTGTCGATGTTTTTTATATGGCCATGTATTTATTGCCAGTGGTGCGTAGTTACAAAAAAATTTTTTTTTGCGGGGCGATATCTACCATTTTTTATCATGAAGCGCCATTTATGAATATTTTTATTCAGTCTGAATTCATACCAGCATTTACGGGTTTCAATATATGCAGTGAATTTCATAACACCCTGTATATATATATATATATAATAAATGTAAATGCGAAGATTTACTTCTTCGCATTTAGGCCAAGAAATCTTCCATTTTTCTACTATATATATATATATATATATATATATATATATATATATATATATATATATATATATATATATATATATATATATATATATATTAACAAAGGTCTCCTTGACCTTCCATTCATTATTTGTCAACCCATGGATTTACATTCCACTCCGTGGACAAAATAAATGAATATTTTTACATAAATCCGGAATTACTTTTTTTATTTCGTGGCCGCTTAGTATACTAGGAGGTAGTATTCAGTAATTCAAATTGTGATATTAAAAATTACTATTTAGACATATATTTTGATAAACCTTGTGCTCTCTCTGATTTTATCCCGTCGTAAAATAATGACCCAAATATTGCAGCATTTTTTTATTTTATGCCTTCTGCTCATTTTGGGAGATCTACGAGTAATTACGAAAGTACAATTGGTTCAAAACCAATTTTTCGAATTTTTTTAAAGCACTTTTCAAAAGTACATTTTTTCAGAGAACATCTTTTTCGAAATTTTTTTTTTTTGGATAGTATTAATTTTTTCAAGCGACGGCTTTTTGAAAAAGTAATTTACGAGAAAGTAACGTATCAAACCTAAGAAAACCTGATCAAACCCAAAAAAGGTTCGTTTGGGTTTGTTCAGGATCTTTTTTCGTCTTTTTTTCATTAACATTTTCCAAACTACTAGAGTTCATAATTTAATTTTCTAAATATTGTTTTCGAAAAATGTACCTGTTTTAAAAATTGTTTGTTAGATATTTTTGAAAAGATGTACTTTCGAAATACGAAGAAAATATTTTCAAAATATTTCATTCCGTTTTCTAAAAAAAGCATCTTTGAAAAAGCGGTCATGACATTTTTGAAAATATATAGGGTCGAAATATCTTTTCGAGAAAATATTTTTGAAAAATTTCGTTAATCCATTTTCGAAAAAGCTGTTTTTCGAGAAAAAAATACTATCCAAAAAGATGCTATTGGTTTCGTTAAGAAGCCAAAACTATCCGGCGCAAATTTCAAATTTTGGTAAGATCGTAATGAGATGTGTACGGAATATTTTCAGAAACAGCCTAAGAGCATGTAAATCAAAAATGCCAGAAAAGGCTTGCATTTTTATATTACATATTAGTATTGATCTATTATTCATATTTTATTGGTATAATTCATTTCAAAGACCTTACAGAGACGGCTAAATGTTTATTTATGTTTATAATATTTTGTAGAATATGTAGAAATGGTTAATGTTTATGTGACAATATTTATTTTTATAAAATTCGCTATTAAAATCCTTTTTGTACAAGGCTCTAGGGCTGGGAGGGGGGCGCCCACTGCGCCCCCCTAAATCCGCCACTGGATTCTTACTATAAAGGTTTTTCTTCAATCATTAAAGGATTTTCACTTCTTCAAATCCTACAATTTTGCTTATTCACATAACCTCAGAGATGGAAACCAAAATTCTGCATTATTTCTAACTTCTTCTAAGATAAAATTAGTTGACGCACGGCCATGACTGTGATCTGGGGCCTTTATTTAGCTCTTGAGTTAGTTGAATCTTAGACGCGTGCAGCGAGCTTTTTGTCATGTTAAATTGTTAAGATCGACGACGAAGTGAGGTTCTGTGATTTTCAGCAAAATGTTCACGTACTCTAGCGATATTTTTATTAGATCGAGCATTATGTGGACGCATGGGCACCTTTAAATCAACAACCAATCCGGAAACCCCAAATTTTCGATTAAGATATCGAATTGGGTTGTCACTTGGCACATGATTATGCTCAAAAATTAAACGACGTTTACAAATTGTTTTGATACAAGAACGAGAATTTTCGTAGTAAGTTTGAACAATTCTAACACATTCTTCCGTCGTTAAACGATCCATAATTAAATTTCTGGCTCCCTAGATGACACATGCAAAATATCAAATTTCTAGGTTAAGTTGTTGGAAAATGGCGCCAAATTTAAATGCCGAAGTACCTATATTGGGACACCCTTTATCTTTATTATAAAAGAATTACCTTAAATGGCACGAATTACTCCTATATTTTCGTTTCCTAGTCATACTTTCCATACTATTTGAAAACTTATTTTTCACAAACTACATGTCGATAATTTTTCTTGGAAAACATAACTGTCATGTGTCACTTTTCAAAGTTCCCGCCATCTTGAAATCGAAATTCACCGACAACAAACAAACCAGGCGGCCTTGCCGAGCAACTTAATCACTGTGCACGATTTGTTCCAAATCGAGGGCGCCACGGCATAAACAAAAACTCACGATACCAATTGTTTTTACAAATTAGTTCGATTGTTTCAGCAAGCGAAGCACTCTAGAGCGTTCTTTGCTACTGCAGACAGTTACTATACGGTAAACCGCTAGCCTGATTCTTGCTTTACCATGCAGACTAAACTCACCTTTCTTCTTCCTCTTTGTTCTTTGGGTGGAAGAAGAATTGCTGTGTAAATCTAATATGTAATCGTAGAGATGCAGAAAGAAGAAAGCTGATCATATGAGTTGTGTTGTAATTTGGATAAAAAAATTTTAGGAGGATTATTCATTGTTGGTTGCTTCGTCAATTGTTATTAGGCGTTTTGCTTTGGTTAACTATTTGCCATTTTATGGTCCACAGCAATTAAAAGTTACACACTGAGTGTAATTAAAGTAATAGTAAAGGTAAAATTGAACGTGCCGGACTTTCGCTTCGGCAGATACAAAGAAGAATTTAATGTGTGCTGTCAAGTTTTTATATGCCTTGTTCATAAATTTAGTAGATAATCTAGCGCAGAATAAGCTATTCGGAGCGATTCGCATTTTAATTATTGAAATGTTTTGCAATTATAGAAGTCAGTAGTGGGGTTGTAATTTATAGATCCCTGCGGGCTGAAGCCTGATAGCCACTTGTAAAAGTATTACAAAATACATACTAACGGAGGAAAGTACCCAAATGTGGAGTAATATATCCACTATTGAAACCTTAACTGTGTGTCCAAAATTATACCCAAATTTTTTGCAGAATTTACAACGGGCATTCCAATACCATCAAGAGTTATGTTGATATTTTCACTCACATATATGCTACGTTGTTTTTATTAACAAAAAGCACTAGAAAAGATTTAGAAGGATTAAGTTTCAAATTATTTATTTACTTATTAACGTATCGTACATATACAAGATTTAACCACGTACTGTGCTTAATCTGCACTATGCTAAAATTACATTTTTAATGAAAGCTTTGAATTTCTCTAGAGAGACACCAAAGAAATGCAGTCTGTATGCAGTATTTGTTGACATGCGCTGCTACCCTATTTATGGGGCTATACAACAAATAGTATGTCTGACAATATGGAAAATTGAGAAGGGTTTGCTTACGAGTCTGATAGCTCGGTATGTGAATTGTAAAGATTTCAACAAATTCAGCACTCTTTATAATGTTAAGTACTTTAAAGGCCAAATAGGGATAGTAAAACTCCCTTCTGGAAGCAAGCGTGGCTAGGTTCAGTAGGATATAGTCTAGTAGTCTGTATGATTAATCCCCGATTTAAAGAGTAGAAATCTGGCAAATTTGACAAATTTGTGCTGGACTCTTTCCAGTCTACTTATATGAACTTGATAGTGCGGCGACCAGACTATGCTTTAACACTCTAAAACAGATCTCACAAATAAATAAAGTTCTTACTGCATACGCACTTTTAAAGTCCCTGCATGATCTCTTAATAAAACCAAGCATTCTATTCGCTTTACAAGTTATGGTAAAGATTAACTGAATGTCCAAGTAAACGCCCAAATCCTTAACCACCAACACCTCCTTCAGAGGAATGTTATTTATACAATACTGATAAGGAGACGAGCAACTTGATCTGCTGAATCTCATAAAGCAGCACTTGTCGACATTGAGCGACATGTCATTAAGCTGACACCAGAAAAAAGCAGTGTTTACATCCCTCTGCATGGAAATCATGTCACAAGGGGATGTCACTCGTGTGTAAAGTTTCAAATCTTCAGCAAACAGTAAATGATTCGAAGATAACAAACTACCCAAGTCGCTGACAAATAAGCTAAGTAAAAGAGGTCCTAGGTGGGAGCCCTGAGGAACTCCGGACGTAATCTGGAAGGGCTTAGACAGGTAGCCATCTATTTTAACCTATTGTTCTCTTTCGGACAAATAGGACTCAAACCAGGAGAGCAGAGTGTCAGTCATCCAGTACCTTGATAACTTTGGAAGCAAGATGGCATGTCAAAAGCTTTGCTGAAATCTGTGTATATTGCATGAGTCTCAGAACCCTGTGCACTAAAGAGAGTTGTTTAAGGGTGTTTAAGTCTTCGTTAATTAGATCGAACGCATTTAAGTATTCCTCAAGATTGAAATTGAAAGAAAATAATTTGCGTATATATCGTCGCATAAGCTTGAACTTTACAATGTTTCAGCAATTTTAAAATGTCGGATATGTAAATTATAAACAGAAACAGTGCAAGGATCGATCCTTAGGGCACACCTGACAAAATTTGTACCTCTTAAGAAAAATTGTTGTTACAAGAAATGTTTTGAAAAAGATTAGAAAAATATGATTTAACAAGATTTAAAAATGATTCCAACGCCCCGTAATATTTAAGTTTTGCTAAAAGGAGTTCATGATTGAGGGTATCAAAAGCCTTCGAAAAATCTAAAAGGGCAAGAATACTATATAACTTTTCTATCTATAGCTGTAATTATGTCATCATCAGTGATGTCCACAAGACCGATCGATGTGCTAAAATGTTTCCTAAAGCCTCATTGGCACAAACGAGTTTATGCCTCATCTTATGGCTCATTTTATTAACAATGCAATAGGTAAGTAATAATAATTCTTGGTATTAACCGGAATATCTTAGCCTGATTCGTTCTGCTTACAATATCAACCTCAGTTCACGAGTGTATGGTCCATATTTTCCCATATTAAGTAATGCGGTTGCTATTAAATTAAAAGACACATTTTTAGTAAAATGCGTCTTTGGAATTAAAAATAGTTTGGATTATTTTCCATATTTTCCCATATTAAGTAAAGCGGTTGCTATTAAATTAAAAGACACATTTTTAGTAAAATGCGTCTTTGGAATTAAAAATAGTTTGGATTATTTTCGGTTTGCTAAAAAAAGAGATGTCAAGGTAATATTTAAGTTTGGCTACGCTGCGGCTGGGTCGTTTGTTTTCCCATTAGCCCATGACGTCATGTCTTTTAGAAGGGTCGGATATGGGGGTGGTTTAGGGTACTCTTTAAAATAAAATAGTGCTACTTGAGGGGAGAAAATTATTGGCTATATCTATATAGGATTCACACATTCCAATAGGTATATAAAATCATTTCCATAACACCCTGTATGTGTATTTGAAATAAAATATATATTACTGGGTTATACATTAAAAAAATTGTAAACCTAAAAATAAAGAAAACATAACAAACAGTAATTATCACGACAAACCGGATGGATTGGTTTTAAAAACGTATTTTTTATAGGATTAACGCTTTCTTCACACATTTTGTGGACTAATTCTTAATAAATACATGGCGACTGGATGTTTATTATGTGTTTATTACTGGCATTTAACATGCACGCAGTTAATTTAAAACCTTCCTATTGTTTTAAATTTGCACGGAGTAAGAGAAACATTTAATTGTATTTAACCATGGGTGGTTAATTTGTTGCCCAAAATTGCATTATTCATGACCAACGAACCTGAGCCATCCTATGTGTGGTACGACTAATAAGCGAAAGTATTTATTATTAGCCGGTTAATACGCAGTTAACCAACGTACCAACGTACTGTACATTGAGAATCAGTTATAACCAGCAACTTTTGATTAAAACAAAAGTAAGAATCAAGCAAGAAGAAAAAGGACTAAAAAGCATGAAATAATATTTTTACCTATTTATACCTGTGGTTATTGGTAAACTTAATTTTGTTCAAAGTTAGGTAACTTGTACATCGAAGTTCTAAACTTTGAAGTCGGCGCAATTTCGCAGTATAAGGATCCGTAATGACAAGTCATAAACCATTAATGAGTTCGCTTACTTTAAAGTTCAGAACTTTTGTGAACCAATTACTTGAACGCAATTAGGCTGACCATTGAGCTTAGTAATAAATAACTAAAAATATTACTCTTTATTAACAATTTATTGATTGGGTTAGCGATTCCTATATACTTTACAACTGCGCCAATTTCGAATCGAGTCTGTAGTTGATTGTCTTTATTCATTCAAAAATCAGTCACTTATGTTATAAAGAAAACAACCGAGAACAGATTAAATTAAATTTTAATATAGTTGCTGTAGATGAATTACTTACCAAAATACTGCGAAAAACGAATGTCAAGCTTAAATAATATATAATTACAGATAAAATTTGAAAACGATCCGACATGGTTGACGAAAATGGGAAAGATTTAAAATATATTTTTACCAAATTCTAGATTTAATTTTAAATGAAATGGAAACAAGATTTTCAAAAAGCGCTGAACTCATTATTGCAGTCTCCAGTACAGAATAAGAAAATCTTGACCTAAATAATGTAAAATATTTTCAAACGTTTGACATTAAACGTCCATCCCAAGAATAAATCACCATAGTAAATAGATTTGTTCAAAACCAGAAGAAAGATAGTAGCGATATTAACTTATTTGATGACATTTTCAGATACCGCGAGGCTTTTTCTGACACATATTATAATCTACTAGGTTCATCGCGAACTTTGGATGTAGCACAGCCACTTGTAAATCGAATTTTGCATATTATATGCAATATATATATTAACCAGAATTAATCGACCCCAGAGTTTGTCAATATGCCACCAAAGAATGGCAATTAATTTTTACCAATAAATCACTTATTTCGGAATTCTTATCCGTTTCCATGGAATTGCACTCTTTTATAAAGGAAAAGTAAATGCAATGAAGTTATTTGAAGAACGATTAGATTTGCATCATCAATTTGCAGAAGCATTTAAGCAAGATGCTCAAGAGATACTGTTATCAATAATGAAATACATTTTATTTTAGGAATGTATGTAGCTCCAAAAAAAGAAGATTCCCTCGACAATTATCGATACTTGAGTTTTGCTAAGTCTACAAGACAACAATCCAGGAAAATTGTTATGACTTGCACCCACAACAGCAGTCGCACAACAACATTTGTATCGTATATATTATCAGGTACAAACTTGGCTGGAAAGGAACTTAGATCTTCAACAGTGGGGATGGACATTCAAAAACAATTTCTTGGAGCTAGTTACTACATCACCTCCACCTGCGCCAGACGAACTTATTAATTCTATTTTTTGTAACTGTACAAAATGTTGTGGTTCAAATTGTATATGCAGGAAAATAGGATTACCATGCTCGATAGTTTGTGACTATTGCCGTGGCCAGTCATGTTTAAATGTCGCTTCTCGTGACACTATTATATCATTCGACAATATAAACGATGATTAGATTGATCCCATTGATATTCAATCAAAAATGATTGAAGGAGATGGTTCCATTACTATTTAGTGCTGGCCTATTTAGCGCAGGACGTTTTGGCGCTGGATTTTCGGCGCTGGGACATTTAAGCACAAGAATATTAAGCGCTGGGACATGTCAGCGCAGGACTATTAAGCGCTAAGACTTATTAGCGCAGGACTATATAGCGCGGAAATTTTGAGCGCAAGGACATTTCAGCACAGGACCATTGAACGTTTCAATTGTAACACATATTACTGTTAAAACTTAGCAAACCCTCCGCAAGCAAATAATTTTTCTAATAATTGAAATTAGCATACAACCAATAAACAGCTAGATATTCGCAAAAAACTGATTTTCTCGACATTTGACATTGAATAATTCTCTTAGCGTACAACATTTTGAAATGGACTTTCTGCACGTAATTTGAAATGTCAAAATAAAGGTATGTAGAAACAATTACCTCACTTTTTATTTAGGTGGTATATCCTCTAAGCATTGGACTATAAAGCTATGTACCACTGCCAAAGTATAGCGTAAAAGAAATGAAAAGAGAAAACGTATTTGAACTTATTGGCATATGACAGTTAATATAATTATCTTAAACAAATACCTTGAGGCTTTTACTTTTTTAATTTGTGCAGATATAGCTTAAGTCATCAATATGCGTTAACTGTTGTCAACAAACAAAATATAATAAGTTTTTTAGTCAGCAAATATCCGATTGTCCTTGTGGTCATTTTAATTAAAATGCAATGTTTCTTATCCACTCCAAATCTAAGGAAAATAATCAAGAAAATAAATAACATGCGACGCCACAACCAATAAGATCACGTTTTGCAAGTTATGAATTTTGTATGAAAATTTATAATACTTTTTTTTATTTCTTAGTAAAAACCAAAATAAATGAATGAAAGCAACCGCCACAAATATTTAAAATGGCACAGGAAAAACAAAAACAAATTTTCAGATTTATTTGGATTACCTATATGAGAGTTATTGTTTTTTATAATAAATGCTAAATACTCTTTTAAGAGTTAAAAATCGTTTAAGTTGAACAAACAATTAGTAGGTAGTGTCACTTTTTCTGGCATTAGTGTAGTTGCTAAAGATTGCAGTATACATTGAATCGTAATGGTCAATAGAATGATCAAATTTGCAATCGAAAATAATAGTTGAAAAATTGGATACTTTTATAGCTCTGCAAGTAACAAAAAAGTTGAATTAGCATGTTAGGTAATGTACTAGGGAATATTTCCTAAACAACTCTTATATATTTTCTAATATTTTTTGTACAATTTTCATCATTTTTATTTTGCTATTTGACCCAACGTCGATTTAATAAACATACCTAATGATCAAATCCGAAATTACAAGGTATTACTTCACTTCTTCAAATTAAAGATATTTCATGTCTAAGTTATATAACGTTCAAATAAAATATTTCAGATCTTTCAATACTTTTTGCTTCTTTCGTCGTATTTTGTTTTTTTTAAAGACGAAGTGTTGTGAAAAACCGACTATCTATTTTTCTTATTGGACAAAATTTAAAAAATTTAATTTCTTGTGAAATCATTCTGATTTGCTTAGAAAATAGTTAAAACATTAATTACACTAGCTTACGACCGCGACTTCGTCTGCGTGGTAAGGTGAAAACAAGTGTTTATTTTTAGAGTACTTTCACGTAATTTCAAGGTATAGAACCGTTTAAAAATTTTACTCCATTGCAAACTATGAACTCCCATTTCACCCCCTTAGGGGTTGATTTCTTAAAAACTCCGGTCTCCGGTGGCCGAGTTGGTACGGCGCCAGCTTTGCATCCGAGAGGCGCGGGTTCGAATCCCGTTTCGACCATGGACATTTTGTGATTGTTGTTGGAAGGTGGTAGAGGAATTCTTCCTCGACCGAGGTGGTACCACCCCACACATCCTCTTAAAGGGCTGGTGAAATCCCTATGGGTGTTTCCAGCTCTGGATGTGTGAGTCGATTCCCCAGTACACCCACGGTACATAGTACTTAGACTTCGGTCTTCGTGGGCTATCAGAAGATAAAAAACTTTAAAATACGTCTCTAAACATTAACGGCCAGATTCTCTAACGCTAGTCCGGTCTAATTTGACAACCAAAAGATTTAAACTGACAAGTATAAGACAACTAAGTTTTATACTTTGAATTTTTTTCTAAGTTTTTCGCAAATTTATAAAGAAAAGGGAAATTCTAGTACGTTCTTTTGACAATAATAGAACTAAATTCTAGCAACCTGTTCCAAGATGAAAATTATTCGGAAACCAAGCAAATCGCTGAAATATCAGAATAATTCATCCGTTTTTAATGACGACTTATAAACACTGACAGGACCAAAACTTGTCAAAACATAACTGATCAACTAGAAGATCTTAATTTAAACCAGTACTAAATATTAAACCTTCTTAGTGAATCTGAACGTTATTGTTTAGAGTACTTCTATGAAGCTTCGAGTTAATAGGATCATCTAACATTTTTTCTCCATACAAAGTTTGAACTCCTGTTTCACCCCCCTTAGGGGTTGAATACTGAAAAACCCTTCCTTAGTAGATGCCTACGTTATATAAGAAACAGCTGTGCAAAATTTCAAGTTTCTAGACCCAGCGGTGTGCGCTGTGCGTTGATATGTTAGTCAGTCAGTTTATTCTTTTATATTATAGTCCCCGTCACTTAGAATTCATATTCGTATAAAAACTGTTTTTTTTTTTAATATGCCAACTGTCCAAGATATCGCCAAAATCGTTCAAAACTGAACGGTTTAAATAAATAATAAAATAAATTCGGTAATTGTACAAAATTATTGTTTAAATTTATTGCCAATGGTGTATCTAAATTAGCTTACACCTTTTTTCAGACCAAAATTTAAATAATTTTGTACAAACAACGAATTTATTTTATTATTTATTTAAACGGTTCGGAAAACCTATTCGATTGGACTAAATCTCTTGGACAGTCAGCATAGTAAAAAAATCACTTTTTATTCGAATATGAATTATAGATAGAAGAGCACTATAATGGGTTATTTTTTTAAAACCTGAGATAGGTTAATTTTTTTATTTAAAGAGAGAGACCTATAGTTCCAAAAGCAAAATTTTAGAGAATAGTCCAACTAACAAAAATACGAAAAAAAATTTTCAAAAATCAGTTTTTATACGAATATGAATTATAGATAGACGAGGACTATAATGGGTTATTTTTTTAAAAACTGAGATAGGTTAATTTTGGTATTTAAAGACAGAGACCCATAGTTCCAAAAGCAAAATTTTAGAGAATAGTCCAACTAAGAAAAATACGAAAGCAAATTTTCCCCAGTATTACCAGTTTGGAAGTTATTTTAGAAAAAAAAACATATTTCTTAAATGGCAACAATGCAGCTTCTTGACAAATTTCGATAAATCGCGTCATTCTAAAAAAAAAGACAAAGAGTAAATTTTTTTTTATTAGAATAGCAGCTCTTGGCATTTAATTAAATATTTATTAAAACCATATTACATGCATGCCATTTTTATTTATTCACCTTAAGTTAGTGTTTGGTGTGGCATATTTAATAACACAGTGATGGATCCTGTTTTTATAGAAGGGAATTTAAATGGTGCAAGTTAGACTTTGTTAGAAGATGAATTACAAAACTTTATTGATGAAGTTTCCATAAATGACAGAAGAAGAATGTATTTTCAACAAGATGGTGCACTACCTCAGTTTACCTTACAACAAGAGAATATATTGATAAACTATTACCTGAGCGTTGAATTGGAAGAAGAGGACCGGTGGAATGGCCTCCGCGATCTCCCAATCTCACTCCTCTAGACTTTTTTTATGGGGACATTTAAAAAATAAAGTTTATGTTCCCTAAAATTTCGGTTTTTAAAACTATGGGTCTATCTATTTAAATAAAAAAGTTAGCCTATGCTAGGTTTTAAAAAATAACCTTGTATGTAGATATCAAACCTAATTGTCTTATTTTTACATTTATCAATTTAAACCCTAAACTGTCAAATTAGGGCGGTCTTAAGAAATAGTGAATCTGCCGTTGGTTTTCATGTCTCTGTCCAGTTACTCTACATTCGTTATGGTGATACCGATATTTGTACTCCAAATAAAAGAAAATCGCTTTCCTCCTAACTCAGATACGAAAATGTATTAAGAATCTGAACAAAATGTTGTTTTAAAATTTGCAGGTACGGGTATAATAAGTACTACATGTAAAAAGTCCATAATGTAGTTCTGCTACTTTATGCACTAATTTATAACAGTACCGCTGTAACTAGGTTAGACATCAATTATAAAAGTTTTATACTGGCTGAGGCGTTGATAATTTCATAAGTACACATGTACAAGTATATTTTAGATGAAATATGTAACACCACACTGTATTCAAGAGAGATACGAGGGTAAGTCATATACTACTTAATTCAATAACACTTGATAAAGTGTTCTGTTTTTGCACAATATATTAAATATTTATGGTGGTTGTTCTAACTACGTATTTATTTAAATACAAGCGTTATTATGGCTGGTGTAATGTAATTTTGACTGTTAATTTTTTTTCTTAAGAATTTTATTTAAAATAGACATTCTAACACTAAAATGACAAGTTTTTATTGTTGCTTTGTACCAGTTGGAATAAGATTACGTGATAATCGTGAACTAGAGCGATTAGCCGATCGCACTAGTTCATGATTAGCAGCCTTTTTTGTAAAATATTGTATTTATAGAAATTAACCTTAAGTAGCTTGTGTTTTATTATTATTCCTTCCCCCAATCTTGTAAAAAATAAAGAGTGATTCTCTATTGATGTAAGTGCTCTTGTCCAGACTGTACTGTTTTTCAACAAAGAAGTCTTGAAATTGTCTCCAAACAGAAGCTTTGGACCTTTTGGTGTTTTTGGGGTAGGAATTTCATTGTTTTGATTAATTTTTTCTAGCGTTGCTGCTCCAAATGGAGGCATTTTTCACAAAATTTCAAAAAAGACGCGGGCGTTGAACATTGTTAGTGTTTGTATTGATCCATTTATTTTTCATGGAAACGACAATAACAGTCAAGAATTTGTATTTTTATGACATGATAACGAAGCTCTTATTACTGGATTTTGCCATTTATTGTGACAATGAAGTTTTATACTTACGGGGTATACAAAAAATTGAATAGTTTAATTCATGAAATTCTCTTATAAAATGCAATTCGTGTAATAAAAATATATCTATAATTTTTGACAAATTTGCAGTTTAATTTGTATTTTAAACTGAAAAAGGCTTCAACTTGCTTCAAATGCATTCGGGCCAATTTTCCAAAAATTATCGATAATTTTCATTGCACTTGGTATACTACTATTGATTATTTCCCGAAGCTTACGTGGATAAGAAAAACTACATTTGATTAAATTGTTTAACAATGACCACAAGGACATTTATGGCATCATATAGATAATTCGCAGGCTAACAAACTTATTCTATTTTATTCGTTGCCGACAGTTGACTCATTTACTATGACTGCTTATTAAACTATCCTACATCAAGTTTTTGAACAACCACGCTCTTTTTTCACATTGTCGAACTTTTTTTGAAGCTCTACTTTTTTTGTAAAGTCGATAATTCAAAAAATAATTTTATTTTTGGGACCTCCTGTATGTTTCAAACCTAATTCACCAACATAAAAAAAAATAACTCTAGTACATTTACAGTAGCAGTTTAGTTTTAAATATCGATTTTGTGTCTTTTTAGCTTCACGTGGCTTAGGACTAGTTAGGACTTTTACATTTCCGAGCCACCCTGTATGTCTTAGCTTAAATTTTTGAATATTAATGCTATTGTCTCACGATGCAGAACTTTTTATGAACATGCACTTTTTTTGTTAAGTCAAAAATAAAAAAGTTTCCCATTTGTTAATATGCGCATTGAAAATTATCGACAATTAATTTTCAATGCACATTATATTCGTGAAAGAATTTCATTAACCAAATTTGTTTGAAAAAGGAAATCCTATTTATGTTAACTACAATAACTGCGTGTTTAATTGCCTACAATTATCAATAATAAGTATCATTGTTTCGCATATTAGATAAGTGTTTTTATTTTTCTATTGAAAAATAAATAAAATATATTTACTCACTTTGGTGTTTTTCTGAATATGACTTTGGCAGAAAAATTATCGGGGATAGTACCACGAGAGCTTAAAAATTACCGATAATTTTTCACGATTGCGTGTTTTCTTTAATTTCACGAGTCCGCAGGACGAGTGAAATTTGCAAAGAAAACACGTAAGAATGAAAAATTATCAGTAATTTTAAAGCTCGAGTAGTATTTATTGGATTATTTCAGGAATGAAAACACAAACTGCTTGAGTGGTATTTAGGGATTATTTCACGAATGAAAACACAAAAAATATGAATTGAATATTTATTTATATTTACCATCGATTTATTAGGACTGGATACGGGATGAGTTCACATTCTTTGAAGCCAAAAGCCAAAACAAACCATTCTAAACGACACTGTAAACACAATTTGTAAACATTGGCCACATCTTATTTTACCTTGTATTTTTGTACAAAAAATACGTTAGAAGCATCACAAGATTTACTAAAAGTAATAAAAGCCCTAAAATATTTTATTTTTCTGCTAAATAATAATAAATTTAAGTTAAAAAGGTTTTATTATTTATAGGTTATGTTATTTCTAGAGGTGTTTATTTAAAGTCGCTCCGAGTCATTTATAAATCTATATAAATCTATACGACGCACTTTTTCTTTTCTAGTTCATTAGACAAAGACGTACGTGTAACCGAGTGTTCAGACCGAGGTTCAGCCGTGTTCCTAAACAACCATAACAGACAGCAACACTTCTGAGCTCCAACACTCCAATGCTATTTTATCTCTTTCTACTACCATTCTTGATTCAATTACGTGGTAATTCGTAGTGTTGTCTATGTTCGTAGTTCGTAAACTGCTCCCCCAAGAGAATAACGAACAACAAAATATAAGGCTTCACGTTCGATACGCTCACAGTATACAGATATCGAATCCTTATTATAATAAATCCATGATATTTACTGTGTCTTCTGGTTCATTTTTCTGGACATTTATGTTAATTTATTCTTCTGCAGCAGTTCCGAAACGATTCATTTTTACGAAATTTTTCGAAAAACCTTTAAAATGTTGATACAAACAACTAAATAACAAATCATGCCAACGGCGACGGTTTCTAACAGTAACTACGGGTTTATAACAATTGCAAGCCATTTGTTTGTATCGAAATTAATATGACAACCAAGAAAATGACAGGAAAAAATTATCGGTGTAATTTTTTTTAATTGACGCAACGTCAAAAAATTATCACTTATAATCTCCCTAGAGCTTGAATTATTTCTGAAAATTTTTTCGAGCTGCGAATTTTTTGAAAATTTCCCGAGGCGTCAGCCGAGGGAAATATTCTTATAAAAATTCGCCACAGAGAAAAAATTTTCGGAGATTAATTCAAGCTTGCGGGAGATTCGGTACGAAAATTTTATACCAAAAATTATTTAAAAAAAAAATACAAATTTTGACAATTTGGCAAGGGTTTATTTTGCTTTGAGGTTTGGTGTTTAAATATAAGGTGGCTATTTAATTACTTTTTTGACACTTTGACGTTTCAAAGGCGTGACAGCTGTCAAGCCAGGGAAATTATCACTTATTAATTTTTCAACTAGGTCACGTGACCGAAAAACTTTCCGAAAAATTCGGGTTGTTGCCATAGCAACCTGTCAAAAACAAGGCATCTGATTGGCTTAAAACAACTGGTGTAAAATTTTCGCTGTGATTTTAAAAAACTTTACTCATTTTACGGGACTTTTAACGCATGAGTGAAATAATCCAGGTAATTTTTTTGACAGAAAAATGGCCGCGATAATTTTTTTCAACAATGAACAAACAATAAAATACCAGTATTTTATTGTTAAAAATCTTGATTTTGACTGGCGAATTAAATTCTCCTAGTAATTTTCGTATTCTTGTAATATAACAAGAGAATTGCAAATTATTGGCAGTTTTTGGAAAGATCCGCATGAATGCGGTTTGAGACAGAAAAAGCATGAGTGCACTCAACAAACGTCTCTCTCGTGCGAAAAGAGTCATTTTCAAAACTTATACAATACAGTATTCTATGTAGTAAAAAAGTGCAAAAATTCCGGGAACTCCTCCAGAACTGGCGGAAGCAGTAAAAACTGCCATATTCGATTTACTTCCAAAAAAATCCAGATAAAAATATGAATACGCATACAATCGTTTTATGAACTATCGCAAGAACAACTCACTAAATATTATTTTCCTTCGACCACCTATGAAAGTGAGAAAAAAAGCACGGTTAACTTGGCTAGAAAGTGCCTTATATCACACGCGTGCTGAAAAGTACTTTTCAACAGATGTGTTTTTGTGTTGTTTGTTTTCATTTTTTTATTTTCAACACGTGTGTTGAAATGTTTTTCAGCACACGTGTTGAAAGTGGGTGTATTAAATAAATACAGAAATTGGGGATTTTTGGTAAATATTTTTGTGGTCGTAGGAAAAATATTGTACGTTACTCGTGTGAAAGTAATTTTTGCACACTCGTGGGATTATCGCACTCGGCTATCGCCTCGTTCGACAATATTCCCACTCGTGTGAAAAATGTCACTTTCAACACTTGTTATGTAATATACTATTTCCTACGACCACCTATGAAAGTGAGTAAAAAAGCACGGTTAACTTGGCGAGAAAGTGCCTTATATCACACGCGTGCTGAAAAGTACTTTAGAACACGTGTGTTGAAAAGTACTTGTCAACATGACATTTAAATAGATGGTGCCAATTTCATTTGTTTTATTTTCAGCACACTCGATGAAAATATTAGTGTTGAAAGTGAGGGTTTTAAAAGACAGAAATTGAGGTTTTTTTGTAAATATTTTTGTGGTCGTAGGAAAAATATTGTACATTACTCGTGTGAAAGTAATTTTCGCACACTCGTGGTATTATCGCACTCGGCTATCGCCTCGTTCGACAATATTCCCACTCGTGTGAAAAATGTCACTTTCAACACTTGTTATGTAATATAGGTACTATTCCTTACAGTACAGAAATGAATATTTCCTAACAGTTATTTTTCGTTGCCTAGCAATGACTAAATCTATTTTAATATTGACTTTTACTGCAAGAAATTTTGTCAGAAATGTGAGAATTTTTGGACGATCGAGTTTGCTGTTTGTCAAAATGTTTTTTTTTTCGAATAATTTTTTTTAACATGTTTGAAATGTTTTATCGACCCAGTATTCTTTACGTTACTGACTTACCCTCGTATTTAAGATATATAACAATGGCATGTTGTATTGAGATATGCCCCGTTTGCCGCATATTAAAACCACTTTAGAATAAATTCTCACAACATGCTACATTCCGGTTTCACCTCTCGGTGATCTGAAAAATCCTATGGACGGACTTCGTGCACACACACAAGCTTATTGTAATTATCGGTTAGTAGTTAATTGAAGTCAATTTGATTTATCTACTTTATTAAAAACTAATACACTAATGGAAAAAATTAAAGGATCAAAAAAAAAATCTTAATTTTGTGCGATTTTTCAAATGGCTGGATCTTTGGTAAAAATGGTCATATTTGAGTAAAAACAAAAGCAAGTTGAAGCTTGAAGTGTCTAGTTTAAGGATCTTGCGATACAAAAATTTTCCAAGCAACAATTAGCGCAAAATCGTAATGAATATCATGGAAAGAAAATTTTTCGAAATTTTTTGCAATCTTATTTTTCGTGTACGGACTTGAAAAAATGTTTTCAACCTAACCACTATATGGATTGGATAGGTTGTTCATTTAGCTTCAATTTCTTTTTATGTCGGCCTCGATACGACCATTCCTCGCTGAGTTATCAGACTTTGAATGAAAATGCGTCATTTTCTCTTCTCTCATCAATATCTCAGGAACCAATGGTCCCGCAGAAAATGGAAGGGGGGTTTCGGAAACTTGGATCCATTCTCTACAATGCTCTGGCATGTTTTTTCAGAAAAAAAATTTGTTTTCATCCTTAACATGACTTTGAAAAATTGTGAAAAACAGGACTTTGTCAGGTCTTTTAGAAAATCACGTGCCACATTGAGACTATTGGGAAAATGACTAATGTTAAGTGTGCAGCTTACAGGCCATTGTACCCCTAAAAGCCCTACAGAGTTTCAACCTGATCCATCAAGCCGTTTTATTGTTTCATTCGATTGAATTTTTGAAAAAATTGAAGGATCCCGTTCTTTTGCCTTGAGAGCTCATAATCTGTAAAAAAATGGAAAAAAAAATTTTTCCCAGTTTTTTTCCACATTTGTATTGCGGAAAGCGTTTGGAGTCATGAAAAGAAATGTTTTTTCTAAAAAAGTAAAAAAAAATTGTTTTGTGAAAAATTGGAAATTTTTGTTTTTCGAAAAATCAAAATACAAATTTCTCTGTTCTTGACTTCCAACGCTTCCCGCAATAAGTGTGTGAAAAACAATCAGGAACAAATTTTTTTCCCAGTTTTTTACAGATTATGAGCTTCCAAAGGCAAACAACGTGATCGTTCAGTTTTTTCACAAATTCGATCGAATGAAACACAAAAATGGCTTGATGGATCAAATTAAAATTTTGTAGGGCTTCTATGGGTACAACGGCCTGTAAAATGCACACCTCACATTAGTCATTTTCCCAATATTCTCTATTGATTGCATAGGGTCGAGTATACAAATTTCCATAACATTGCCACATTAGAGTGCGTACTTCAGTGAATTTGGAACACCATTCCGCAACCCGAAATAACCCGATGCATCAATATGGCCGAACGATTGAGGGCTGTTAGAGAGCAGGGGCGGCAAAACCCGTTATTGAACGGATTACAACATACACACTCATAAACACACACTCTTTAAAGAATGAGTATGGAGTCATGGAATAAGGTGGAAATGACGAACCACCGGGTCTCATTTCTCTTAAGGGAACACACACACACACACAAAGGAGCGTAAATCCGACCGTGCGACCTCCACCTAGTACGCTTAGGGTAACTCTAATGCAGGTGCTTATGCAAAATTTGTGAAGATCACTTCAAAAAGAGAACTTTTTCAAAAAGAAATTTTTTTCAATTTTTCAGAAACAATTTTTTTGTTAATTTTTCAGAATTTTTTTTTTTCATGACTCCAAACGCTTTACGCTATAAAACTGTGGAAAAAAATTACGAGAATTTTTTTTTCCATTTTGTTACAGATTATGAGCTCTCAAGGCAAAAAAACGCGATCCTTCAATTTTTTCAACAATTCAATCGAATTAAACAATAAAACGGCTTGATGGATCAGGTTGAAACTCTGTAGGGCTTTTAGGGGTACAATGGCCTGTAAGATGCACACTTAACATTAGTCACTTTCCCTATATTCTCAATGTGGCACGTGATTTTCTAAAAGACCTGAAAAAGTCCTGTTTTTCACAATTTTTCAAAGTCATGTTAAGGATGAAAATTTTTTTTTTCTGAAAAGACATGCCAGAGCATTGTAGAGAAAGGATCCAAGTTTCCGAAACCCCCCTTCCATTTTCTGCGGGACCATTGGTTCCTGAGATATTGATGAGAGAAGAGAAAATGACGCATTTCCATTCAAAGTCTGATAACTCAGCGAGGAATGGTCGTATCGAGGCCGACACAAAAAGAAATTGAAGCTAAATGAACAACCTATCCAATCTTTATAGTGGTTAGGTTGAAAAAAAATTTTCAAGTCCGTACACGAAAAATAAGATTGCAAAAAATTTCGAAAAATTTTCTTTCCATGAGATTCATTACGATTTTGCGCTAACTGTTGCTTGGAAAATTTTTGTATTGCAAGATCCTTAAACTAGACACTTCAAGCTTCAAATTGCTTTTTTTTCACTCAAATATGACCATTTTTACCAAAGATCCAGCCATTTGAAACATCGCACAAAATTGAGATTTTTCTTTTGATCCTTTAATTTTTTCCACTAGTGTAATAAGATGGAAGATTGCATGCCTACTTATTGGTAGCAAATAAATAGCTGTAATAAAAAAATAAAAGGTTTTATTTTTGTATATTGTGCTATCAACAAAAACTATAGTAAACATTTTCTTAGATCTCGCAATACGGCACCCTGTTGAAGTCTGGTCTATTTTACGTTTAGAGGTTGGCTAAAAGACAGTACCGGACTTGGACTCACCGTTCAACTTAAATAATAAACATCAAGAAAACCTAGTCTCTAAAATCTATAAAGTCCATAAGTAAAATGTTTAAAACACACACCATACAAAAAATACCCACAGAAACACCAACATCACACTAAAATAAAGCGACGCGACCTGTCGTGCCGGCTTGATACGGCCCACTACTCACTACTACTGATCTAGGGACTTTTTGAAGGAACCAATATCAGCAGTTGAAGTCATCTGTGACTGTCAAATGTCGAAACGCGAACGAAACTATAATTGTTAAATTTGAGCCCCTTTTTCCCCACGCGTTAACATCACTGGTTATAGGGGACATATCCCTTCTGGGAAATCCCAAAAAATACTATCCGAAAATTGGTATTATTATACAATGATAATTCACGCACAATATGTAATTTTACAAAATAATTGTAACAATAAAACAAACCTTTACCTAGTTTTGGTAAATTTACGTTTGTAAAACATAAGCAATTAGTTCTGGCAACCGAACAGCATTTTTTTGTTTGGGGCCAAAATGTCCACTTTTTTTATACAGTGCATTTTGTAAAGGGGTCATTGTGGAAATTAAGCAAATTGTAAAACTGCATCGAAAAACATATTTAAAAAAAAATGCATTTTAGGGAATATGGACTTTCGATAATTATTTTTTGAAAAAATATTTTCAATAAATTGTTTTTCCAACATTTTTCGTCAATCGGTGGGAATGAAACACTAGATCCAATATATTCATATTATTATGTAGCAAGTTGCCCAGGGTCAGTTAGCTGTGTTACCTACTAGGTTTTACTAGTACCTACATAAAATCAAATTAAAATACATAACATGTGGCTTATACAAGAGCCGACCATTTTACTACAAATTTATGTAAATCCGTGACATCAAAAGCCTTAAATATTTATACTAAAACATTTTTGTAATATTAGAGTTTGTTAATAATGTAAATTTTTTCGAGAACCCATAAATATTTAAATATGTGTATTAATAGGTTATAAATCAATGATAAATCGAAAGAAAATTATAGCTAATCAGAATTTAAATTTCTTATAAACCTTTACTGAAGTGTTAGGAGTTATTGCCAATAATATAAAATATTAATTATTAAATACTGCACAGAACCCAATATAATTTATGTAAATCTAATAAAGCTAAATTCGTTTGAGATATAAAAATATAGATAGAATGTCCTGAATTTCAAAATGGAAATTGAAATACTGACAGAAATATTATATAAAGAGTCCTAATCCGGATCTTACTGAAGCGCTATGTTAAGGGAGAAAGAAAGGAGAAAATTGCAAGCTTTAGGCTCACGGTCGAAGTTCAAAAATGTTTTCCTTTTATTCTGACGGCCGCGGGTCATAGAGTGCATTTTTTTACAGCGGACTGTAGGACATGGGGCATAGGAACATGTTAAATTTTTTATCCCATGTTAGTCCCTATGTTACTGCCTAATATCTATACACGTCTAATAGAACAGGGCCTTGAGGGCTCAAAAATTTAACATATAAAACTGGATCCGTTAGTAATTTAAAGAAGACCAAGAAAATATACGACGAAAACGATGCTTCTAAAGTATTAATTCTGCAATCTGTTGATGAAAATCCTGTTATGTCTTTAAGAAATCAAGTACCTACGAAGTTTACAATTTTGCAAAATGACATATTCAAAATGTGTTTAAGGAAATAAAATTCATCAACCAAACCTTGGAAGATGGGGACAGTTACAAACGCTTGGATTTTTCCATGGATTTATTAAGAATGGATACGGGATGATTTAACATTCTTTGAAGCCGAAACAAACCATTCTAAACGACACTGTAAACACAATTTGTAAACATTAGCCACATCTTATTTTACCTTGTATTTTTGTACAAAAAATACATTAGAAGCATCACAAGATTTACTAAAAGTAATAAAAGCCCTAAAATATTTTATTTTTCTGCTAAATAATAATAAATTTAAGTTAAAAAGGTTTTATTATTTATAGGTTATGATATGTCTAAAGGTGTTTATTTAAAGTCGCTCCGAGTCATTTATAAATCTATAAGTCGCACCTTTTCTTTTCTAGTTCATTAGACAAAGACGTACGTGTAACCGAGCGTTCGCAGACGATTTTCCTAAGCAACCAGCAGACAGCAACACTTCTGAGCTCCACCCTCCAATGCTATTTTATCTCTTTCTACTACCATTCTTGATTCAATTACGTCGTAATTCGTAGTTCGTAAACTCTTCTCATAGGAGAATTGTTTTCATAACAAACAACAAATATAAGGCTTCACGTTCGATACGCTCACAGTATACGGACATCGAATCCTTTCTTAATAAATCCATGGATTTTTCTTTGTGGCTCGGTGATGAAATTCTAGGTAACAACGTGAACATTCATAAACTGATAATGTTCTCAGATGAGTCAACCTTCAGTACAAACGGCACTGTAGCTTCTCAGCATGTGAGATACTGGGGTAGGAAAAATCCAGAGTTTAGAATTGCGAACTGCTGCCAGTATTTAAAAAAGTAAATGTTTGGTGCGCCATTTCCTATTATGGGATTATAACATATTTTTTTTGATAACACATGTAACAAACATTCTTATTTATGTTGGAGCCATTTTTGTCAGACAAGTTAGAAGAATTGCCTCTTCAGTATCGCCGAAATATGTATTTTCAGCACGATGGGTGTCTTGCATGTTATGCTGCAGAAGTAAGGGATTGGCTCAATCGCAAATTTGGAAATCGAAAGATGCTCCGAAATGGCCCAATTTTGTGCACCCCCCCCCCCCCCAAGGAGTCCCGATTTGACAATTTGTGTTATGGTTTTCTCGGGGTGCATTATGAAAGACCCATTGTAAATGACGAAGAAGATTTAAAGCAGAGAATTTTAAGAGCGATAGGATAGGATCGATTTCGTTCGAAGAAATAAGAAAAAGCCTTAGCTATTTTCGACGTCATCGTCAAATAGAAAAATGCGTAAAATATGGAGAAGTTGTTGAAAAATAAGTCTTATTATGATGTGCCCTTAATTTTTTTTAAGTTTAATAAAATAAGAAATATTTCTCGAATATTACAATAATTATTATTTAAAATTATATTAGTAATTTTCTTTAACCTGTATGAGTCTGTAATTTTGGATTATAAATATTCTTTGCTCTAAAGACAACATCTTTATTATTTTAACAAATACGTCACAGTTATCAAAGGTGTAATCAAATAAAAAAGGTGACAATGTAACTTAGACAAGTTTTGATTTTAAAAGCTTCATTTAGAAATTTCAAATTTTTATTTGAAAATCTAGAATAAGAATTCTTTTAAAATTTAAAATAACTTTTTATTTAAAATTTTGCATAAAAATTTAAAAAAAGGCAACTCTATTCCTAACCAAAATTTAAATTTTGTACTATTTTTTGCATACCCTGTACAAAAAAAAACAAATGTTTGGCATAGTGGATCTTAGTTTTAAAGAAAGCAAAAACTTTGAAAAATAATTTCGTATCTTTCACTTTTTGGTTAATTTGTCCTTTTGTCTACTCCACCCGTGGACATACTGTATACTACCCCCCCCCTCCCCCACCTCCCCCGGTTTGCACCCTCCGGTGGCTAACAACCGCTGATTTTGCAAAACCTTCAGTTATCTGCGCAGTCTACCGACTGGGGAGTGTGATGTGATAAACTCACCCGAATTTCGAATTTAAATTATCGACTTTTAATTATAAACACAATATTTGCTAAACTTTTAAAACCTAGAATCCAACAAAAAACGAACTATCAAAAATTGAGATTTTGCCTAAGTAGGCAATAGGCCCCGTTGAGTTCCTTTTTTAAGAAATTCAGTTTGCTTCTAAATTAAAAAGCGTAGCCCGAAAATAACAGTTGTATTTCTCATTTTTTTAAAATGATGAATATGACAGATGAAACTTGTGCTACAAAAATTCCTTTCTTTTTAAATAGCGCTATTTTCCATGTTTCAAAACAAATGTTTTTGCAAAACCGACAAATGGCTTCGTACAAATTAAACTTGGGCAAAAAAATCTCTTGTTTAATTTTAGCGGATCTATAAAAAAATATTTCTATTAAAAATGAATTTTTTAAAGTACATATTTTCAAAAATTCAATCTTTTGAAAACTCATTTTTTCGGAAACACAGTTCTTCTAAAATTGCATTTTGAACTCTAGTAGTGTAGCAAATACTATTGAAAAACACAAAAAAATCCTGAACAATCCTAAATAAACCTGAGCAAACCTGAACAGATGCGCCTTGTTTGGGTTTTGTCGGCTTTGCTTAGATTTACTCGGGATCTTTTTATCAACATTTGGTAGACTATTAAAATCTAATACCTGCACAAAAGAAAAATACTCAGCAGAATGCCCTTAACAATACTATTCTGAACACATCATACTCGGCTAGCAGAAAATAACTACGTAATTCTAAAATTAATTTTCGAAAAAGTATATTATCGAAGAAATATATATTTTCAAAAAAGTGTACTTTCGAAAAAGATATTTTCTTATATTTAATAGCCCCTGCGAGTATTGTAGCATTAACATAAGTTTTTCAATAATTGATAGAGGAAACAAAACAAAGTTTTATTGTCATAAAACTTTCTACGAGGAAAAAGCTACATAATTTCTTCAGAAAGCTTAAAATTATCAAGAAAGTGTACAAAATATAAAAATATACCATTGTAAACTGCCAAAAATATTATCTACGTAATTTTTTTAACAAAACAAAGATGACTTTTACTTGTGAAACTAATTTTCTTTTTAAGTAGCTATAATTTATATGAAAAACATTGAAACATTGTTCTTCCGCATTCTACTGTGTCAGAAATTTTTATTAAAATATTTTTTACAACAGCTCTGAAAATATCTAAAAAATACACGACTAACTACAACTGAAAATTATTACTTGAAAACAGCGTGCGTAAACTTTTCCACAGGTCAGTTAAGTTTTCGCTGAGTCAAAATGTTATTAAGTTATTAGTTTTTTCTTATGCGACAATTTTTTATCAACATATCTTTAAAACCATTTAATACTATTATTATTAATAGAAGTAGGTTTTCCTATGTTGCAAACTTTATGGGAAACACTGTATATTCGCGCATAATTATCAAACAAAGCTGTTCCTATAATGTATGAATTAATTGCAGGATAAAACAAATCGAGTCATCTGGCGCTCTCACTTACCTAAGCTCAGCCGAAGAGTCTACCAGCAGCCTAACGCAATCCAAGCACCCTCTAGCGGCCGCGTAGTGAAGCGCCAACGTCGCATTACCGCCGGTACCACTAGTGCCGCCATGTAGTTCCCCCAAGACAGGGCCCCCTTTCTCCAGCGCCGGCATGCCGCCGCTGCCGATCGTGCTGCCCTCTCGCGATTCTGCTTCCCAAAGTAGCCAGCGCAGGACGTTGAGTCTACCGTGCCTGTAACCAACAATGCACTGTCAGTGAAAATAGAAGTATAGTATCATGTAATATGTGTGGTTGCGTATGTTCAAGCATGTGTCAAGAAAACAATATAAATTTTAATTATAATCCGTACAGGATGGTGAAGGCGAATATAAGTTAGATGATTAAAAATGTTGGTTATATTTTGATTAAAAATCATTATATTGTCGGTGATTGAAGTGCATTGTGTAGTGCAGTGGTTCACAACCTTTTTTAATGGCATACCACCAAAAACGTTTCGTAATTTTGGGTACCACCTAATTAGAATATATAGGTCACTCTAGGTAATTCTGAATAATTACAATTTAAGAACAATTTAAATTTTTTACCAAGCGATAAAAGTATTAAAATATTTTTTATTATACCTAGTTTTCACAATCAGTGTTGCTAATGTTGTCATCTTCCCTTTTTTCTTCAATATATTTATAAGATTTGTCGCGTTTTTTTAGATGATTTTAGTTTATCTGTTTTTGGTTGGTGTTTATTTTATTCCACCAAAAACATACATGTAAAAAAAGGCCAGGTTCTCGTCAGGACTGTGCGTTTTTTTATATGAAAAAAATAACGGAAATGTAAAAATTATGGCACGTTCCTTGCCTACACGTTAGTAGCAGTGTTTTGATAAGCACAGAAAAATATTGTGGGAATTGATAAATTTACAGACCAAACTTGGCAAGTTTTCAAGGGTCTCAATATTGCTCAGTTCTTTAATGAAAACTTGCCAAGTTTAGTCTGTAGATTTATCAATTCACGCAATATTTTTCTGTGCTTATCAAGACACTGCTAATATCGTATAGGCAAGGAACTTGGCATAATTTTTACATTTCAGTTGTTTTTTCAGGTAATGTAACACACAGTCCTGACACGAACGTGACCTGTTTTTTAACATGTTTGTTTTTGGTGGGATTTCATAACTTTTTGTTCAGATACCAAATGATATTTATTTATTAGTGTATGTGTATACACCGACTGCCCGTACTCCGTAGCTTTCCAAAGCAGAAGTCGCTATTTCGTGTCAGAACCTACCATATTAGGTTTTTTGATTGATTTTTGATTTTTCTCCTAATTATCACCTTAAACACTATCTATGTTCCAAATTTCAAAGCTCCAGCTCGATTGGAAGTACCCTAGATTTATGATGATCTATCTGATGGCACTTGGATCATTTTATAGGTTATTGCCGATGGCACGTCGTTCGTTTTAAAGGAAAAATACTGAAATTCTTGAAATTGGCACAGCATCTTTGAAATTTTTACTCTTCTATTAGACTGGTCTAAGCAATAGCCAATCTGTACATTTTTAACGTTTTTGGGTACCTTGTCTAAAGAAATTTTTCTCAACATGAACGATATTTTTCCCAAGCAAAAATTTTTATAACAGCTTTTTGTCTATAAGGTTGTTTGTTGGCGATTATCATAAAATAGAGGTATTTGAAAGTAATTCAGAAGTTAAAAAAAAGATCTGTTTCCGCCCGGGATCGAACCGGAGACCTTCCGCGTGTTGGGCGGATGTGATAACCATTACACTACGTACACATTTAACTTTCTAAAGCAGGAAAAAGCTTGAGGGAACCTGAGCAAACATAAAAAAAGACAAATATGTGCAAGTCTGCTTAGATCTGCTTCTTGCAGTTGGAAAAACTAAGCTTTTCAGGTGGCTATTAATTGTGTTGGTGGTAGTAGTCCCCTCCGATCACTGAGGTTAAACTAAATGTTAACAGTGTTAACATCATTGGCCGGGCGTCGTTTAACCTCAGTGATCGGAGGGGACTACTACCACAAACACAATTAATAGCCACCTGAAAAGCTTAGTTTTTTCAACTGCAAGAAGCAGATCTAACTTAATACGTAGTGAAATTCTCTGTTCTTAGGAAAAATTCGTCGAAAAAGTCCTGGAAGGGAAAAAGGGGTAGAAATTTAACAATTACAGCTTTGTAGGGGAATTTTTAATTTATATTTCAAATTACCAATGTAATTGATATAGCTGAACATACCTATAAATAAACATTTCCTGCGCTCATATTCATGTTGCAGGACTTTATTTGCCACTTCTCTTAGCTGAGCTAAGTCGAAGAATAATAGTTTGATAATTTTAATAAGGCAAAAAGAGCCACAAGGATCTGACTATCTCAGCTCAGCTAAGACCAGTGGCAAATAATAAGTAACCATTGCCATCAGCTGTAAATTCAGGCTTTCTTTGATTTGTCGGTGGCGTCACAGATTGTTGATAACTCTTTCTTAAATGCGATTCCAAAGGTAGGGTTTACTACCTCTTGAATGCTGTGATCCAAAAAATAATGTAGATTAATGCAGTTTAGAGCAACACAAATGAACAGGCCTCAAATTACATTAGTTACTTGTTATTTGCCACTTGTCGTAGCTGGGCTGAGATAGCCAGAGCTTTGTGCCTCTGTTGGCCCCATCAAATTTATCATACTGTCTCTCTCTGACTAACTCAGCTAAGCTAAAACAAGTAGCAGAAACTATCTTCAAAAAAGAAACATTTTACGGTAAACCCGAGGTCCTTCTCTTAATTCGTTTTTAAATGACATGCCTTTAAAAATTAGAAATCGTGAAAAAAAATTAAAAATGTAAATACCTTTATATCTCTTATTACCTACTTTAAAAGTTGTTTAAGATGACCACCATGAACTTTTTGACAGTAACAAAGTCGATTTTGGAACTCTGCCAAGAAATAACACCTGCCATTCTCGAAAATGTGAGTTTAAAAATCGACTTTATTACTACCAAGAAGTTCATGGTGGTCATTTCGAGCAACTGTTAAAGTAATAAGAGGTATTTAAATTTTTAATTTTTTTTTCACGATTTTTAATTTTTAAAGGCTTTCCATTTAAAAACGAATTAAGATAGGGACCTCGGGTTTGCGGTAAGATGTTTCTTTTTTGAATATCTTTAAAATACTAAGACTTCTCGGACACCCTGTATAAATTCACTTGCTCTACACCAAAAATCATTTATGTAGCGGAATTATTGTACATGGAATTCGCTCAACACGATCAGTTTAATATAACTTGGTGTCTCTCTGATAGTCCTCTCTTTACAAACGAATACAAAATTATAAAATAATAGCTCTAGCTAGCAATATTAACAAATAGCTGTAGATACAGTAAGTTATTATATTGACTTAGTCGTGTATCTTTTGTAACTAGACCGAAACGATTTCGCTCGGCTAGTTAGATGGGCGTTAAACTATTAAATTAATTAACCGTTAATAACGATATTGTCCGTGTACACAGGGTGTTACAAATTGTCTTAGAGCTACGTGATATTCACAAGTGATGAAAACTAGTGATTTAACTTAAAAAAATAATAATAATAATAAAGGGAAGGGGATAAAGCCGGAACGACTGAATATTTTTCCGCAAATGTTGACTAATATGTTATTTTCGGGGTTATTGGGGTCAGAATATCTAATACGAGTATTACATGGATATTACAGATTTAAAGAGGGATAGATAAGATCCAGGGTGGAGGAAGACAGGGGCGGATTTAGGGGGGAATATGGGGCGCCCACCCTAGAGCTGTGTCCAAAAAGGATTTCAATAGCGAATTTTATAAAAATAAATATTGTAACATAAATATAAACCATTCGTACATGTTCTACAAAATATTATAAACAAAAAGAAACATTTGCCGTCTATGTAAAGTCAATAATATATAATTATTATGAATAACAGATCTATAATACGAATATGTTGTATAAAAATGCAAGTCTTTTTCGGCATTTTTGATTTACATGCTCTTAGATGGTTTCTGAAAACATTTCTAACTAAAGGGAACAACTAACCAAATAGGGTTATTTTTCGAAAAACATCTTTTTTAAGAGCAATTTTTTTTGGAAAGACATCTTTCTCGAAAACCTATATTTTCGAAAGTACCTTTTTACAAAAATATCTTAACTTATCCGTTTTCAAAAAATGCTCTTTTGAAAACGGATTTATATAATTCTCCAAAAAAAATAAATATTTGGAAAATACATTTTTCAAAAATAAAATGTCGCCTGTGAATTTGTAAGCTTTTTTGGTTTCTGCTTTTGTGTAGGTTGAGGTACCCCCCCTGGAGGGAGAATAGATGCATTAAAGAAGATTTTTTTTTTCAGACAAAACTTCACAAAGGGAAAAGCACTCAAAAGTATAAAATAATATTTTTACCTATTTATAACTGTAGTGATTGGTTAACTTAATTTTGTTCAAATTTGGGTAACCTGTACACTAATCTTTTAAACTTTGAAGTCGGCGTAATTTCACAGTATAAGGATCGTAATGATAATTCATAAAGAATTAATAAGAAATTGCGCTTACTTTAAAGTTTAGGACTTTTGGGTATAAATTACTCAAAATAGAATGAAATTAGGCTTACTATCATTCTAAGTAATTAATAACTAAAAATTTAACAACTTAATTATTAATGTATTATCATTAAGCACTCCTATTATGCTTTAAAATTGCACCGACTGTAAATTTTAGAACTTCGTTGTACAAAGTACCTAAATTTGAACTAAAATAAGTTTACCATTAATCACAGTTTTGATTGGGTTTGATTGGGTTTGATTAAATGGAATTAATGGAAGAGGTCAAAATAATATTTTAACGTATTTATATAAATACGTTAAAATATTATTTCATATTTTTCAGTGCTTTCCCTTATGTGCAGTTACTTCATCTCTTTGAAAAAAAAAACTTTTTGCAGATCGTAGCTACAAAAGGCCATTTTAGTCCCTATTTTCAGGGACCAAAGTGTTACTTTTAATCCCTGAGAGTTTAAAAATACTTTGAAACCCTTTTAGAAGGCATTTTTAATCCCTATAGTAACAATAAAAATACCAAAAAGTAACGTTAGAAACCCAATATTTATTATATCAAAACATTAACAACTATGACCTAATTATTGGTGCTTTCACAACAGACTGGATGGGAAGACTGTTTTGATAGAGTATTTTAACAAGCATAGAAATCCTGGCAATGTGAATCTTTACATTGATTCTGCTAGAATAAAAATTTCACAATCTGTAAAGCATCTGGGTATTGTCTTGGACTGTCACATGTCCTGTTGCGACACTATTGACTGTGTTTGCATGAAATTGAGTGGGGCTTTTTACGTGCTGAATTCTCTTAAAGACTGTCTTGGCGTGAGGATTATTCCCAACATATATTATTCCCTAGTATATTCTGTTATTTCATCTAATATTGCTGTCTGGGATCATTCAATAGATTTAAACAGGGATTTTGGGTGCCAAAAATGGATAGCAAAATTAATATTTGACTTACCTTATGACCAGTCTTGCAGGGAGACTTTCAGGGACAACAAAATACTTACTGTTCCATCTATATTCTTATTAAAATCTTTAATTTATACATTCAAAAACATAGAAAATCTTGCTTCTAGCGGAGATCATCACTATCACAACACTAGAGGAAGACAAGACATTTATTTAAAAAAACACCATCACGCTTTCTATGCAAAGTCATCTTTATATTTTGGTAGCAGGTTGTTCAATGCGCTGCCTCGGGCTTTGAGGGAGGCCACAAGTGTAAACCAATTTAACATTAAAAATATATTAATACAAAACTGTTTTTACTCTATGGCAGAGTTTGAAACTTCTCTGGTTAACAATGCTAGGTAATATGTTTCTTCTACATCCCCTTTCTTTTTCTCTATATGCCGTATTTAATGGTTGCCTTATCATTACTTTCTTGATTACTTAACAGAATAGTATATAGTGTGGTCCAAATATTTTACCTTTTAAAATGTTCTGTGGTGTTTAATTTTATTTCATTTTATTTACTATGTAGCCTCTGCAGCATCTCTCTCAATTTTATTAATGAAAAATCGCTCATAGTTTCGAATTTTCGGGTAAAAACCCAAAAATTGTTTGGCAGTTTTAAACAAAATTTTAGTTTTCATAGTAGAAAAGCCATAATGATTTTATAATAAACGATTATTACAGGTACGCATGTGTCTTATTTTTGTGCAAAATGATTTTAAATTTAATACTAAAAAATATTTGTTAATTTTGTGTCCTATAATTTTTGAAGTGCGAAAAATAGCGTATATACCATGGGACTCAATCATTTATTTCCTGGTGCAATTGCGGTTCGGGCACCAAATTTTGGGGTCAGCTGGGGGACAGTGTTTATTTTTATGGACAACTACTGTGTTACCACTACTAACCACTATTATAGCAGATTTTTCCAAAAAATTAATTAAGATTTGCAAAAATAGCTTTATAATTGCAAAACACGATTAATAATTAAACAAATCATGTAAACTGCATCGAAAATCAAATACATTTAGCTACAAATTAGGATTGTTGGGACGGGACAAATTTATCTGCAAAAGGGACAAATTTAACTGCAAAGTAAAGTAGAATGGGTTGTCTTATTCTTACACTTGTCAATTTAAACCATTTCCTCAAATTAGATGGGTCTATAAGCAATAGCAATCTGGCTGTCTGTTTCTTTCCTTCCTAGACTTAACCGGTATAATTCATAAAATGCCAAGTACCTACCTGATGGATTCGACATGTGGCATCCGGACCGCAGAGATTTATGAAAATGAAGTCATTTAAGTTCCCATAGACCATTGTAACTGTTATACATATATTATTTCTATGGTCTTTTTGTTTGTTCCTAATAATAATTAAGTAAGTAAGATTACGTAACTGTGGTCACAAAAAATGAATGACTAGATGATTTAAACGATGATCATACCGGTTGCTCGAAATGTCTTATCTCTGATGTTGCTAAGAGCAGTTCTCAGCGCTAATAGACAATATGCATATAATCCAAATAAGTCAGATTTTTTTTTATCTGAGACAGCTCACGTAGATTTCGAGCCTAAGTACTAACGTACCGTGTACGTCTGAAGGGAAGGGAAATGTAATCCATTGACACGGGATTTAAAGGACTGGAGATTGGAAGGGAAAACATCTGCAGGTTTGTTCTACAATCAACAACCTAGAGACACTAGGTAAGAATGAGCGAGGGAAGTGGGATGTTCTAGATTTGTGTAGCTGGGCAGAAAAGGGCTGCATGCGTAACGCGCCTCTTGTTCTGTTAGAAGCAGTTAAGGAGCTAGTTCTTCTAACAAAATCCGGTTCCGGTAGAAAAGCGAGGCGGTAAGCGAGAGAAAGGACCAAGCTTTTTAGCTGTTGATGTGGCTGTTGAAGTAATGTGTTTGTGCCAGCTGAGATCATGTTGATGCCAACAAGATCAAACGGTTCTTTGTTCTGTAGGGCTTGGCCATTCATGGGAATGGGATAAGTGTTTCCGGATTTTTTTGTGGAGAGACGGAGTTTTGGAGGCGTTAAATTGAACGAGGTCTTTGTCACCCCAGTCTAAGATTGAAGATCTTGGGAAAGGGATAGGTGCATATATTATCCAGTCTCTATTATCAAGCTCTTGATTCAAGACGTGTCTGGAAAAATGAATGTTGGAGCAAAGACTACTATCGTCAGCGAATAAATCGTTTAAGGAAGTCACTACAAACATAAAAAAAATATTTTAAAGAAAATTGCTAGGATAATCTAACTTAAAAAAAATGCTACTTTTCGGTATAATGTATTACAACTTAAAAAGCAGCTATTTGCCCTTAGTGAAAAGTGATGTCAGGAAGTGAACAGTGACGTAAGGAGATTAGCAAAAATAACGTAAAGCTTAACCTACAGTCGAACAGGTTTGTTTTTCTGGGGGTCATCCAGGAGCATCTTAAAATTTAAGGGGTAAAAACTGAATTTTCTTGATTTTTTCCAAGAAATCCTATTTTTAATCGACATAATTCTACACTTTTTTGACTACTTATTTAGTTATTCTTTTTGACTAATTTAAATCGCTTATATTTTCGTTTAAGTCATAAATAAACAGGTTTATTTGCACCGGGGACATGCAAAATTTGAAACTCGACCATCGCCATGAAAACAAAGAATTGCGGTTTATTTAGGTCAAAATTATTAAAATATGTGCCGAAATTTCGCAAAAATACTAGTTTTTGTTGCAAAATTGGAAAGTTCCTGGATCGATTTCGGCTTGAAATATACATAAATAAGATTTTAGGAACCCTCTACGTTAAACGCAGGAATACTGCATTTAATAGGTTACGAATTAAATGCCATTTTTATTGATTTTTCGATGACCCTACAATACTGAAATTCGCCATGTACTTATTATAACACCTTTGACGTCACAGCCAATGGGATCACGTTTAGGAAGTTTCGAAATCCGAGCAAAAATTTGCAGTAGAAAAATTTTTTTTTTTGTTAATAAGGGCCATAATAAATTAATAAAAGCAATCACCCCAAATATTTATTTCTTTGAGAAATATAATATATATATAATATATGGTTTTATTTTTCCATGGGGTTGCGGTCAAAATGTTTACATTAAAACAATAGTCATCTTTGACGTTTCGGTTTATTGACTGACTAAACCATCATCAGAAAGTTAACTACAAATTTTTAAAAAGAACTTATTTTATCAGGTTTACTAATAATAACACAAATAGACATACCTTTTAACTACGATGAACAAACTTAGCACTACGAGACACAGAGTTAAACTATTATTTACTAACTTGCCTTAACAACCAAATTTGCATCGTACCCTTTGAAGGTATAATGGATGGAAAGTCCACTATAGGTACAAAATGTTTTGTGAATAATGCAAAAATTTTATTTTTATGACATAATTAGGCCTCCATAAACTGAACTTAAATTTTCGGTATCTGACCTGAAATTGATGGTGTTATTGGTTTTTTTAATATGAATCATTTCTTTAATATTCCTTTTTTTGTTATTCGATTCAAACTCTAATATTTGAACATTATTGAAATTGAAATTATGTAGTTCGTCAAGAGCATGTTTAGATAGGGCTGTGGGGTTATGGTTGGTATTACGCAGGCTATTCTTATGTTCTTTTATTCGGTTTTTTAAATGTTGTTTTGCTTGTCCTATATATGTTTTTGGACAATCAGAACAGTCAATTTTGTATATTAGATTTGTCTGAAATTCTTTAGGTGTTTTTGGTTTTAAATGTGTAAATAATTTATTTGTACTATTGTTTGGTTTTTCGGCGATATTTATGTTATATGGTTTAAGGACTTTTTTAATTTTTTGATTTATATGGGGTATGTGTGGTAATGAAATATACTTACTTTCGGTGTTCTGAGTTTCGCGATTTGTGGAGTTATTGTATATTTTATTAATCCGGTTTTTAATGATCGGTTCACAGAAGTGTTTGGGGTAATTATTTTTTTGTAAAATGTCTCTAACTTTTCTAAGATTTTGTGGTCTATTTATCGGATTAGTTAATATGACAGCCCTATCAACTAGTGAATTTACTACGCATTTTTTTATATAGCGTAGTAAATTCACTAGTTGATAGGGCTGTCATATTAACTAATCCGATAAATAGACCACAAAATCTTAGAAAAGTTAGAGACATTTTACCAAAAAATAATTACCCCAAACACTTCTGTGAACCGATCATTAAAAACCGGATTAATAAAATATACAATAACTCCACAAATCGCGAAACTCAGAACACCGAAAGTAAGTATATTTCATTACCACACATACCCCATATAAATCAAAAAATTAAAAAAGTCCTTAAACCATATAACATAAATATCGCCGAAAAACCAAACAATAGTACAAATAAATTATTTACACATTTAAAACCAAAAACACCTAAAGAATTTCACACAAATCTAATATACAAAATTGACTGTTCTGATTGTCCAAAAACATATATAGGACAAACAAAACAACATTTAAAAAACCGAATAAAAGAACATAAGAATAGCCTGCGTAATACCAACCATAACCCCACAGCCCTATCTAAACATGCTCTTGACGAACTACATAATTTCAATTTCAATAATGTTCAAATATTAGAGTTTGAATCGAATAACAAAAAAAGGAATATTAAAGAAATGATTCATATTAAAAAAACCAATAACACCATCAATTTCAGGTCAGATACCGAAAATTTAAGTTCAGTTTATGGAGGCCTAATTATGTCATAAAAATAAAATTTTTGCATTATTCACAAAACATTTTGTACCTATAGTGGACTTTCCATCCATTATACCTTCTAAAAGGTACGATGCAAATTTGGTTGTTAAGGCAAGTAAGTAAATAATAGTTTAACTCTGTGTCTCGTAGAGAGTACATGGTTGTTAAAATGTAGTAGTATTAGTGCTAAGTTTGTTCATCATAGTTAAAAGGTATGTCTATTTGTGTTATTATTAGTAAACCTGATAAAATAAGTTCTTTTTAAAAATTTGTAGTTAACTTTCTGATGATGGTTTAGTCAGTCAATAAACCGAAACGTCAAAGATGACTATTGTTTTAATGTAAACATTTTGACCGCAACCCCATGGAAAAATAAAACCATATATTATAATTTAAACGGTCAGGAAAAACAATACTATTACTATATATATATATATATATATATATATATATATATATATATATATATATATATATATATATATATATATATATATTTCAGATTTATTTGAATTATAGGCATATTGTGGATGGAATTGGTAGTTAAAGAGAGCAGATCATTAATGTGAAAAAGAAATAGGGTTGGTGCCAAGACTGAATCTTGGGGTACGGCAGCATTGATAGGATAGAAGTTAGATGAGATTAGAGAGAAAGCTATACCGATCCAGGGACACAGCTTGGGAGGAAGATCGTAAGAAGGCAGTTTGGTTAGGATTGTGGCATGCTATACTTGGTCAAAGGCCTTGGAAATGTCCAAAGCAACAATTTGGGATTCGCCGTGAGTCTTGTTCCAGTTGTGCGTGACATAGGTAAGTAAAGGTAATTCTGCGGATTCATTATCGCGAGGACTGGTCCCATTTGACAGTCAAGGTTTTAAATTGACAAGCGTTACATTAGGGTGAATTTTTGAGTTCTTTGGCCAATTTATGAAGGACAGAGTAACTTATATGCTTAAAAATATAATTAATTTTTGTAAGTTCCAAGATAAACATTTTTTGGAAATCAAGCAATTTGCAAAAATACGAGAATAACTCATATACGTTTTTAACAACGATATATTAACAATGAAAGGATAAAACCTGCCAACACCTTAAAAAATGTAGGTTTAAACCATTGTTTGGTTTATGTTATTGAGCTTGTAGTCAGAGTTTATTACATAAGCCATCACAATATTTGGCCCACGATAATTAATTAATAAACATTTTGAAAGTTAGTTAAAAAAATTTACATAAAAAACAAACTAACTGGTAAATGTATAATTATCAATGTGGCATATTGGCAAATTACATAAAGAATCAATAAGATCCACTTACGTAATTAAGTTTGTTGACTTTGGGATAATTATTTTATTTAACCTTATTGGTAGTAACAGATGTTACTCTGTTATGTTCAATATATTGGTAAAATTGATTTATAAATGTAGCTGAAAATGGTTGGAAATGTGTTCTTACTGTGTTATCACTAATCAGTGACGTTATACAGGTCGTTGTAATATTCGTGTGAAATTTTTTTACCAGTTTTGACCAACATACATTAATATTCTTTAAAATAATAATTTTTTAAAACATTAATTGAACCAAAATAGTGATAATGGGCGATAGCGTAGAACGACGGTATATGACAAAAATTCCATTTTTTGAAAATGATGTTCCCTGGCCTTAAGAAAGTTGTGGTTGGGAAATAGAAATTTTAATTTTTTCACGAGTGTGCCACAAGATAAAGAAAAATGAAAAAAATATTTTTTTCTTTTTTTGATAATGAAGTTGCCCGACTTTGGAAAAGTTTATCTTACAAATTAAAAGTTTTTTAGCGTTTTCGGACTTTTTTGCGAGCATCCTTTCCACCGCCACAAAATTTCAAAAGCGTGAAAATCTTATTTTAAAAAATACAACTAAACTAGAAATTTAACACTTTGAAAAAAGAAAATCTTTCTTGCTTTCGAATTTTGACAACATGGACCTAGAATCTAATTTGTTTCTAACTATTTAGTCCATCTCGCTTTTCATAACCACAAACTGCAATCAGGAGCGGACTTATGGGAGGGCCCCGCTCGTGGATGCTCGAGTTGGCTAATTAGAGTAGTAGTAGTTAGGCTATGAGAACCTCGTACCAAAAAAGTCGACATTCGGGTTTTGGGAAGATTTGCAAAAAGGTCGACAGTTTAATTCCAGGAAACGTAAAAAAGTTTAACAGTTATAAAAAAAAAGTCGACGGTTTTTCTCGGAGGGAATTTGCAAAAAAGGTCGACAATCTTGAATTTTGATCTTTTCATAGTTGGATATTTTTCCACCCCCCCCCCCCCAACATAATGCTTTCATGTGGCAAGGGTAATCTTGGAAATTTCTGATTGCTCTGGGTGGTCTACGATTCGTTTTAACTGGGAATCACTCAGTCTCGCAGTTATTGGTGGTTTAGTTCAAACGACAGTTTGACAATCTACTAGTTCATAGTTGCTTCTAGCTTTAAAATAAAAACCTGGTAATGCAAATCTTCGAATTTTAGTTTATTATGGGTTTCGGCCCTACTAATAATCAGCATCTAGTGCAAAACTTCTCATAACAAAAGCTCACTAAGTTACATGCAATTATCTATTATTGCATTCCACGCCAAAATTTTTTTGACATTTTGTTAAAGAAAAATGAAGTCCTGGCCGTAGAATATATTTATTATAACCATAAAAACCCTTTTTATAATAAAAAAATCTATCAGACTTATTTTTCCACCGCCAGATGGACGCCATAACGACAATATAGTAAAAATGGTGGGGGCGGCGGAAGCACTTGACACAAAAAAAATTTTTTTTTGGGACAATATTTATTTTTGACCTACACACCCTTCTGTATCTCAGGCGTGTCAGATTTAAGAAAAAAAGATATCTGGCGCCACCCTAATGGGCAATGAATACTGCATTTCCTCCTCCTCTTCTTCTTCTTCTTATTCTTCTTCTTCTTCTTCTTTTTGGAGTCTTCAATCCTGTGATTGGTTGAACGCAACTCCCCATCCAGTTTGCCTTTGGCTTCCGTTGCGTTAACATCTCTCGGTCGACGAAAGTTTTGATTTCGGTTGGATTTGATCACCTAGAGACGGTGAGTAGAGTGTATTGTGACGGAATACGAAGGGAAGCTCCATCGCCTTTTGAGGGGAGTTGGTTCCACATCTAAGGCGAGTGAGCGATGAGGCCTAAAATCCCTGTTCGTGATACGTTTTTTTTCATTCACACAAGGTAGACAACTGGACAAACGTGCAACTCACCTCTACCTACTAGGCCTATAAGGCATTTTAAAATTATTTACAACACCATTTAAACCGGCAATACATTTTATTTTTTCACTAAATACAAAAAACACTTGTAGATTGTTGACACGAAAAGCAAAACTGCATAGCATGGCTATTTTCTCACCTTGTATTTTAACGCCTGCCTTAGGATTCTTGTTGACTTGGTTCATTGCATCTTCAATATATAGATTAAAAATTATGGACGACAAGCTGCATCCCTGTCTAACGCCCTTACCTATTTTTGCTTCTTCTTCCTGATCATTCATATTTACTCCAACCCAACCCTTTTTATTATATTATTCGTTACTAATGCCTATGCTACCTTTAATTTATCAAAGCACCGCGTTTTAATATTTCTCGTTACTAATGCAGATTAGGTTTAATTTAATAAAATACCCTTTTTATTTTTATCTACCCTGTCGGTTTACTGACCTTTATTTTTTCTTTGTTATGCCAATTAAACCCCGGAAGACAAACTGGCAATCTGTATTTACAAGAAAGGTGCTTTTGCACTACCCTACAATACTGACCCAAATCTCGAAAGCAAAAGTTTATTGACACCATCATCTGGTACCGTTAGAAATTAGGTCTCTCTTCCAGTCATAATTTATGTAAAATAATATTTTATAATGTTATTTTTATACTTTTACCATTTTAAGTTCTTCCCCAAATGTTGCGCCCCCTTTTAAGATTTAGTTTAATGTTTTTAAACACATTACTTTATATTGTTTATAAGATTAAACTGTGATGTACGACTGCCAGTATTTGGATTCACATAATATATTACATTAAATTACAGTAAAGGATTTAATTTCGTGACCGAAGATGCCGACCCACCAGTAAGATCAGTCTCGGGGTGTTCACCGTCAGCTTAAATCGGCGTACTAGGCACTCCAATAAGTAAAACAAATCCAATTTCTTATAGAATTTATTAATGAGATGAACTATACCTTTAAAGCAGTTTCATGGATTTAATTTCGTTACCGAAGATACCGACCCACCTGTTAGATCAGCGTCGACGTGTTCACCATCAGCTTAGTACAAGGTACTAAGTAAAAAGAAATCCAGTTTTACTACTTTCTTAATATTACAACACAAATTAACGTAATTGTACTTTGGACAAAGAGCAAAGGACTTACTGTCAGTTTTTCAACACAGAAAAATTACTAACAGGAGAAACCCACCGACATTGTCACGACTTAACTTTTAAAAAGAGGAAAATTTGAATGTCTATCTGATATCTGAATGTGAATCTAATATGAATCTGAATCGAATGTTCCCTCTGCGGTCGCGTCGAGCTCTTAAGTATACGCGCTCCCTCGGGGTGCGGGGGATGTACCGTGGCTTGTTGATTCAACAGCGTGGATGGGCCAACTGGTTTTACGTAATCTCAAGAATTTGACCTGACACACCCTGTTATGCAAACTTTTACCGTTTTCGACGTTTTTAGACTATTTTGAAACAGAGGTTTTTATGTATGCATATTATTAGAATCTTATAATTTAGAATATTCATTTTTCTTTTAGAGATCTTGCAAAATTTCCCAGATATAACGACCCGGGTACGGGCGGTTTCAATGTTAACCTCCCAACTCTAAATCTTTCCCCTGTTAGTGATTTCAAAGCGAGTATCGTTTCCCGTGTTCATCTGTTTTTTTATGAAACCGAACTAGTCATCCACAAGTAGGTATCTCTTCTACCATGCTTTCCATTCTTCTGTAAATTATCCTTGTTAAGATTTTTGATGCCTAGTTATATAACTAATTGTCCCATAATTTTTACGTTTCTTTTTGCATGGTAACGTTATTATCACAGTTCCCTGGAAGTCAATTGGAACATTTTCTTTTTCACAAATATGGCGTACTAACCTAACAACTTGTGATATATTTCCCTTGTCTGCAGGCTTATTGTTGTTCAATTCCTTCAACGCCTGATCGAATTCTTCTCTAAGAATGGTATCTTCCCTATCTTCTTTATTTACGACTGCTAGATCTTCTAACTTTTCTGGCAAGCCTTCTCTCCCATAAAACTGGCCTAGGTATATTTTTCATCTTTGGGATTTTTCCTTTGCTTTAGTAGGTTCTTTATACAATTCATCTCGAAGAACTGATTTCTTACCGAAGATTTGTCTTACTTTTCTATACGCCACGTTCACCTTTCCTTTCATAAGTTCCTCGTCAATGTTCTTACAATGTTTCCTGAACAACTGTTCTTTGGCCCTTCTACACTGTCTGTTTGTCTGTACTTAGTTGTTTACACTTACTTTTATCCTGTTCTTTTCTGGTATTTTTCAGTTTTTTCCCGTCTTCGTAGGTGTAAAATATCCTCAGTTATTCATGCCTCCCAACCTTCCTTTTCTCTTCTACGAATTATTTCGTTCGCAGCGCTGCTAAGTCCTGTTTGATGTCGTTCCATTCTACATCTCCGTCGTGATTAGTAATGTTTAGAATTTCGTGTGTTTTTTTCGTGAACCGGTCGGTCCTTTATTTCATTAGCTTTAAGTTTATCCAGGTTCGGGTGCTTTTAATAGTCAATAATTAATAATTACAATATTCATACCTATACCATGCAATCAATTTTTCATTGTGTCATCATATTACTTGAAAAAAATTCTTCTTTGAATATTCCTCTATCTATTGTTAGCTATGTACTGTTATTTTATTTAAATATTGAAACATTTAATAATAAACACAAGTAATTACAACAAGTTTGCAAATTAATACTACAAACTACTACTTACTACTTCGTCTTTTTCGTAAAGACAACATCTTTGGGTCCACAGATTTATGATTTTTAATGTAATTATGTCACAAGTGTAATGATATCCAATTAATCAGGTATGTTCTTAATATGAAAGAATAAATAAATATTTTTTTTTGCAGTGGCGTCCTAGGTAGGGGAATTGGAAGTATTTATTGCATTTCCAAATTGCCCCAAAATGTATTTAGCAGAAAATTTTTATTTCAAATTAGTGTCGTTAATCCTAGGTAAAGTGTATTTTTTATACAGGGCGTTATTCACTGCAGATGTTGAAACAGGTTGTAAATCTCGGTGTAAATTCAGTTTACTGAAGTTAGTTAGTACAGGGATTAAAAATAACTTTTAAATAGATTTAAAGCATTTTAATCCCTCAGGAATTAAAAGTGACATTTTAGACCCCAAAAATAAAGACTAAAATAGCCGTTTTTAGCTACGGAGTGCAAAAAAATAAATTTTCTGACCTCAGTAACCCCGGAAATATCACATTAATTAACCTTTTTGAAGAAATTCCCAGCCGCTCCTTTTTATCAAAAGATACTGTATTTTTTAATGATTTTCAATAATATAAATAGTCCGTCTCTTCTTGCAAGTCCCCGACCTTAATGAAAAGCAGTTTCTCGACATTGACATAACCTGCACTCTGTAGATGCGGGTAGACTTTGAGAATTTATTTCTGTTATTTTGTCTATTTCTAGTTAAAGTTTCCTTCCACATATTATGAGTTTTTGTAGGTAGATCGTAGCGTCAAATATTGCCACATAATAAGCATAATTATATTAAAGATAAAAGAATCCGCTAAGAATAAATTATGACGTTATTGATGGTAATCGTACATTTTTGCTCAACTATCATTAAACGGTTGAGGAAGCGTAAATAATCATAAATCTTTAGAAATTTTTTATGGGGTAATGGTAGGATATTTTGTATATTGATAATAATATATACGCACGCAAGCACATGGCAGAAATCAATATTAAACAAAATAAAATATAAAGACAGCAATAAGAAAATTTCTTTTTGAACAATTACGTTTTTTTTTGTCAGACTGTCACAGATTAAGGAGTAATCTGTGACACTGTGACAAGTTGATCACATGTTGATTTTACTGATCGATTATTTCATTCTTTCTAGAAACCAAAGTACACATGATAGAGAACACATAATATAGAATTTATATATTTAAGTTAAAGGTAAATATACAAAATTGATAGTTGTCCTTAGCATTGAAAATTTCGCTCACAAACTTGCAGGAGATTTTAAATTTTAACTTTTTGTTACAAAATATGGCAGTAAGCTTTTCTCATTAATTATACTGTTTTTCTCGCGTAGCCAGCTTTTAAAAACTTTATAATAAGTATGCCCTTTCGTACCTTCCACATAATTTTAGTGGAAATAGCTGTAAACAACCGGATGTACATCCTTTCTTGATTTTAATATCAACATTTTCCGCTTCATTAATACTTTCTTCCGTAAACACCTCAAAATTTAGGTTCATTGTGTTACGCTGTATCAAAAATTTCTTGAATAATCGGAATCGACAAATTCAAACTGACCGTAACAACAATTATCAGGGACCGTTGCATAGCAACAGATATAATGACTCCGCATAGCCCATTATAATGTTACTAACGCCCAATATTTCATACCAAGTAGACCAGTTTTTGTGTTTTTCCGTAAAGATTAATATGATTGTGCAAAAACCATAATCAACTTTTTCTTAGATCTCGCAATATGGTGGCCAAGTCACTTGTCATTTATGGAACCCTGTTGGCGTCTGATCTATTTTACGTGTAGATGTTGGCTGAAAGACAGGAGCGGACCGGAACTCCAAAAGTAAAATGTTTAAAACACACACTATCCAAAATACACCCACGGAAACACCAACATCACAAACACAAAACACCAAAATCAAACAAAAATAAAACACGCGATCTGTCGTGTCAGCTTGATACGGCCCACTACTGACCACTACTAACTGATCTAGACACTTTTCGAAGTAACCAATATCAGCTGTTGATGTCATCTGTGATTATCAAATGTCGAAACGCCGAGTTTTATCATAAATTGAGTTGAGTTGAGTAGTATACAATACTTAGTAAGTGCTAACCGATCTCGAAAGTTGGCGTTATCGATGACAGAATATCTAATTTTGTCTAACAGATTCTAAAAAGATTAACGTGGAGGGGGAGATACAAATGTGCGTCTCCAAAAATATGGACTAAAGGGAGTAATAGGTAATTTTCGGGGTTATTGAGGTCAGAAAATCTAATTTTGTCCGATGTTAATAATATTACCGATGGGAAAGGGAGAGGCAGAGGGGATAAAACGGAACAGCTGTGAACTTTTCCAAAAATGTGAACTAATGGGCCATTTTCGGGGTTATTGAGGTCAAAAATCTAATTTTGTCTGATGATAATTACAATGGGGAAGGGAGAGGGTTTCAAAAACGTTAACAAATGGGTCATTTTCGGGGTTATCGGGGTCAGAAAATCTAATGTTGTCTAACAAATGTTAAAAAATGTTGAGCGAGCACGGCAAAATAGATACAGAGAAAAGGATAAAGCAGGTGGGATGAGTGCGATGAAGTGTATCAAGAAACGATCCATTTTTCTAAAGCTTTGTGTAATAATATTATTTTTTTGTGATATGGGGGTCAAATAAGTCAATAATTACTGAACAGTACAAATAAGAGGGGCGATAAGAGGAATGGGGTGGGAAAATTGGTGCACTAAAAAGAAAAACAACATTTTTTTCTTTCATGCATTAAGCATTTTACGTATTTATTACCGAAGTTAATAGTATTTTGTTAAAACTTAGGAAGGTGACTTGTACACCAAAGCTCTAAACTTTGAAGTGGGCATAATAGAAATCCTAAACGATAATACATTAATAAATTATTAAAAGAAAGTCACATTTTTAGTGATTTATTTCTGAGCCTAATGGTAATGGTATGCGTAACAACTGTGTTTAACTTTAAGTAATTTATATACCAAAGTTCTAAACTTTGAAGTAAGTGCAACTCTCTTTTGACTGCTTATGAATTATAATTATAAATCGCCGACTTTAAAGTTTAGAAATTTAGTATACAAGTTACCTAAATTTTAACAAAATTAATCTTACCATTAACCTTAGTAGTTCTAATAAATAAGCAAAAAGTAAAGCCGGTCCACTAAAAAAAATATATATACAGGGTGATCCTTAAGTACATGAAGAAAATCCAGGATCTGATTCCTGAGCTTATAGTAGCATAAAAAGTTCATATGGACGTATGCCCCAAAGGGCTTAATTAATAAGATACAGGGTGTTAAAATTTTGAAAAAATATATTATTTTCCTCAAGATTTCGGAAGCCCTTGAAGATACTGTTTTAAAATTTGGGGTCAATTAACTTTTCAATTAACTGCACTTTTTCGTTTAAATAAATTTTTCTTACTTCCGCCAGTGGCGTGCTTGAATATACCAACAATAATATTTTTGTAAAAATTGTTGATACGCCACTAATTTTTTTAACTCTGATACTTTTTTTGGACATAAACTGAACAAAATTAATTTAGGACAAATTAAATAAGGACAAAAGATGTTATGAATTATTTATTAAAATAATTTATTTTCAATTTTTTCCCATGCAATTAACTTATTGTTAATCTAAATTTAAACACAAAACAAACTGGATTTAGAGAAACTGTTTAAAGTGCTAAATACAAGCTTCTAGACGTCTTCTCATTGAATTAAGCTGTCATCAACTTTTAAGAAAATGGATTATTTTCACACACAGGCACATGCATTTGCCTATTTTAAAGAGTTTCCGAAGTTTGAAAATATATTTTAATAGCACATACAATTTTTTAATTTTTTTAAACGACCGGTTTTTTCAAAAACATAGTGGAGACAACTTCTGTTCAGCTTGTATCAATAAAGTATTAAAAAGTACCAGAGTTAAAGAAAATCGGTGGCGTATCAACTATTTTTACAAAAATATTATTGATGGTATCTCCACGCACGCCACTGGTAAAAGTAAGAAAAAGTTATTTACACGATAAAGTGCAGTTAATTGCAAAATTAATTGACACCAAATTTAAATACCGGATCTTTAAGGATTTCCGAAGTTTTCAAGAAAATAATATATTTTTTAAAAATTTTATCACCTTCCATTTTATTAACTAAGCCCTTTGGGGTATATGTCCATATAAACTTTTGTCTTAAAGCAAGCTCAGGAGTCAGAGCTCGAATGTTCTCCATGTAAAGTAATGTTCAAAATATACCGTTGGCTTTTACTGCCATAAATCAAGTACCTGATTGAACCCCATTGTGTTGATCCCAACATCTTTAAACTGCAATGAATGGGCGCAGGGGTGGATTTTGTTTTTATATGCATACATATTCTCTTATTTCAAAATTATTTATTCATGTTAATATACCTACACAGCACTTACATACGTCCAAAATCCAATAAAACAAATACAATCATAATAAGTCTAAAATCAAACAATACTACATTCAATAAATTATTTATAAAGAGACAAATTATTGGAGAATCAAAAAATGTAATTATTTTATTTATACTTAATTCTATACAATATTTTACCTATTCTATATTCAGTTCTGTCTCACTATCACTATTATCTTCATCTAAACCTAAACTAATTATTAAGGGTTGAACACTATCACTAAGAATCAGATAAGAGTTTTCCACCTTAATCACGTGTTGTAGACAATTCTTCCAACTGTCCGTAGAAATATTATTTACATGTTTTTGTATTAATTCCACCACAGATGTACTTAATGTGGGAGTAGTATTTTCTCTCCTAACATTTGATTTTAATTCGTGCCATATTTGTTCAATTGGATTAAAAACGCAATAGTAGGGGGGAAGACGTAATACTGTATGACCGTTTTCGGCGGCAATTTTATCACACACATATTCTTTTTCAATATTATAAGCATTTAATACTTGAAGAAGTTCTCTTTTTTTGTAAGATTCTTCAAAAAATATATCATTATTTAACATATAATTTTGAATTTCTGGCTTGGTGCTGTTGGAATTGGAGACTAATTTTGTCTGATGACTGTGATAACTAGCATTATCCATTACAATAACGCTATTTTTGGGAATATTTTTAAGAAGGCGATATTCAAACCATTCTTCAAAAAGCTTTGCATTCGTATCTTGATGGTAGTCCAAATAGGAATCTGCAATGTTCTTGGCTGAAAGCAACAAACAGTTTTGAACAAATCCATTTTCTGAACCTGCATGTATGATGGTAATTCTTTTGCCTTTATTCGAAGGAGCCTTGGTTTGACATTTTTTTGAAAAATCATTCCATCCTTTTTTTGGGGTGTCATGAGTATCAAACCATGTTTCATCAAGGTAGATAATTGGCCGATTCTCCAATCTATACTGTTTAATACTCCTCAAATATTTAAGACGCCATTTCCGTAAACGCTCCGATTCCATTAAAACTTGTTTTTTGTCAATGGCGCGATACTTAAAACCCATTTGAAGTAAAATTCTCCTTAGGCTTGATATGCTGCATGAAATATTTGTTTCGTCTTTTGCTAGCCTAATTTTTAATGATTTTAATGTGGGTACAGATTGTTCTTCATACATAGCATACATTTTTCTTCTTAATAGGTCCTTATCACTCGCGTCTATACTTCTTAATTGGCCAAAGTCGTTTCGTTGTTTTCTTGCATTAATAGGTTTCATTGTTATGTCCTTTATCGAAGTTAAGGGAATTTTAGCTAAAGCACTAGTTTCTGCTAAAGCAGCATTTTTATTCAAACCCCTTCTTAGTAAAGATGAATATACATTTTTGACTATTTCTTTCGCATCGGGTGACAAATGCTTTCTTTTTAAAGATACACTACTAGTTGCACCATCAGCATGAGTCCATGGACGCCACATTATACTTAAAAAATAGTTTAACTAAGCAAACTAAATAGTTAAAATAAAAAGACAAAATTAGCGCACACAACTCGCACCTCACACAGGAAAGCTAAAAAGGTGACTGAAGGTGCCTTAATAAAATATCATTATATATTATTAATATTAAGTGCTTAAGTTACAGGTAATTAATTTAATTACCTGTAAAAATTTAATTTTAACCATTTTTTCCTAAAATGAATTGGAAAATAATAATCTTAACAATTGGTATAATTCATGTCGCAGGTAAAATATTAAGGGACAGCCCTGTCTGAAAGGGATGGACATTTATGAGCTTTTATAGCCTAAGACATCATTAAGGATTTATTGCAGTCAAAAAATCAACGGTATATTTTGAATTTTTCTATACTTAAAGATGACCCTGTAGATTTATAAATTTGCGAATAAACTAAATTCATAGTACACAACTTAGTTGTCTTATTCCTGCACTTGCCACTTAAACTTTGAATTGGTCAATTAGACCGATCTTAGCACTACCTAGTGAATCTGACGGTTAACATCTAGTTTAAGAAAGTTTTTAAAAAGAAATATCATTAAAAATTTTTGTCTGAAGTTGGACACACTTAACTAAGAAACCAGAAAAGTAACCTCCTTTTTCAGAGCTCCTAACATTCTCTTTTGCATTTTATCTCATTGCAACATTGTGTTTAACGGAAAATGCACCTTTACCTACATAAAAATATTTTCTACGGCGCGGCGGGGCAATCCAATAAGAAAAGTAAAACATAAACGTTCACAGTAATTATGAAGACGAAGATCCATATGATGTTCTTCAACAGACAGCGAACTAATATTAGCAATTAATAGGTTTTAGAAATGCCGTTATATCTCTTGATGAGTCTGAGTGAGATATCTATAATAACAGATATAATATCTTTTTGCACAGAAACGTATGCAAGTTATGGTGGTTTTGTAATGAAACTCTTTTACTGTACCTAGAGCATTAATACTGATATTTTGGGCTATTATAAATTTTTTACAATAATAAAAATAATGCCAAAGTGTCAAAACATTTTAAAAAGAAAACCATAAATCTGTTGAATTTAAAACCACATTACAGGAGTTTTACCACAGTTTGATTTCTCTTGTCTTAAATACACGTTAGTTAAATGTATCGTATTCAGGGTGTTATGGAAATGGTTACATAGGTATATCGGAATGGGTGACTGCAGGGCAGGGGTAGTCTAGAGACACAATCAGTGGGTCGGTTGCACACTTTTTATAGGCTTATTAGAATTTATGTTCAAAATAAAGTGCAAAAATATTTTTTTGTAATTTTGGGGAGGCGGGAAATGCCCTAAAAATCTAGTTAAACTTTGGCAAGTTCTGTCCCATAGGTGAGTGATGTCATCATTTCCCTACATTTTGATTTGTTAGACTTTTGCAATGTTGTCGGATCGTTCGTCGCTCGAGCTGGCATTCAACTAAAAATACAAAATCAAACTAATATAAAAACCTCTCTGCCTCAATGTAAATTTGCTTATTACGAAAAAAGTATTCCTAGGAAATATAGATAATTGTAGAGGACAATGTGAGAAGCCTACCGTACTTACCATTTCAACTTCACATGCCGAATTTCAGCGCTAAAATATTCTGCATTTGAAAGTAAATATTCTTATCATCATGTCCATAGTAACCTTGAGCAAATTGCCCGAATCAGCTATTTACAGCCTTGATCCATTTTCCACTGAATAAGCTATCTGGAGAAAGCACTTATACAAACGAATACATTTTTATACATAAAACTGAGAATCATTAGTTTTCTAAACCACCTGAAAATTCCTTATGCAATAAGGATTTGAACAAATCATGGTAAAACAGCTACTCTCCGCGCTATATGCCTCTCCGAGCGCTGGATCACATACCAAAATTTGCCGTGTTTTCTTCTAACACAGTTAGATAATAAAATACTTGTTTTGAATGCAAGAAACTACTAGGAAGAAGGGAGCTTTTTCATTAGTTAGGATGTCGTCACCTGCAGACCGGTTTCGAACTCTTTGGTTCTCATCAGAACAGGATATTCGAACATACCTACCGTCAGAAAAAAATGTATCCTTAAAGCTACAATGTCGAACAGCATAAGCAGTACGACACACAGTGTCGTACTGTAGTACACACAGTGTCGTACTGCATATGCAGTTCGACATTGTAGCCATAAGGATACACTTTTTCGGAAGGTAGATATGTTTGTCTATCTTGTACTGATGAGAACCAAAGAGTTCCAAACTGGTCTGCAGGTGACGATATCCTAACTAAAGAAGAATTTTCCTTCTTCCTAGTAGTTTATTGCATCCAAAAGAAGTATTTTATTATCTAACTGTGTTAGAAGAAAATATGGCAAATTTTGGTATGTAATGTATGTAATGATTCGTTCAAATCCTTATTGTATAAGGAATTTTCAGGTGGTTTAGAGAACTGATTCTCAGTTTTACGTATATATGTATATGTACCCCTGACAATTAGACTTCAATCATATTTTTAAAAAGAATATATTTTTTTTCAAAACCAACGAAAACATAAAACAACCACAGTTCAAAAGGTTTGTTAGATTATATTGTTTCACAACTGTCACCTTACCTGATAGAAATGGTTTGTTCCACGATTACATTAATTGCGGACCTTTCGATTCAAAGCCGATAACGGTGTTAACCTATCCTTTTCTAATAACTACTATCGAAGTAGTCGGACATAAATCCTTGATTACCTCGGAACTTTATGTTGATTATTGAGAGCTATAAAACAGTTTTGTATTGAATCATTTGTATATTCTATGTCAGACATTATGACAACAGTACAAATCGATAAATTATTTTATTGGTATGAAATATGGCGGATTTTTTAGTTCATTTTAAATTTTCACGTTCAATATATTGCCGTAGATTTGTTTTAAGAAAAATCTGATTTCATTTTGATAAACTGCGCCCTAGCCGCTATTGTTTTACTTATAAATAATATTTAAATTCGAATGAGTGTTACAGACCCGTTATTTTTTTGATTTAATCGAACATCTGTAAAATTTTCTCTAACACCCGAAAACCAGACCATACGCGCGCCTGCAGGTCTCAATCCCCGCGACGCGTTGCCAACATTCTATTTTGAGGGAAATCTTATAGTTAAATTTGTTTCTACTAAAAAAATTAGTAAATTACGCTAGAGTTGTCCAACAATAACCTATTAATAATTTATAATTGCCAAAAATGCATGCCATACATTAAAACTAATTCTTACGTTAAATGCGATATTACTTTCCTACATATTTAAAAATATATAAAACTCGTTTTTTGCTTTTAGTAATGTTATTCGCATAAAAACGGTTTTGTCACTATAACAACACTAAATTTTATTACTGTGAAAAACTACCGATATGCTTCTTTCCCGTATGCGCATTTGACAATACAATTTGAGGGGGTAAGTTTTTGAACACTAAAAAATACATTTTATCTCGCTTTTACTTCCCTGTTCCCCGTCTCTTTTGTGTTGTCGTTTGGCTGGTATTATTTGACAGGCACGTGATCAGTCGAACTGCTTACAGCAATAAGTAATTTGCCTCTTAAAAATTCCGAGCAAAACGATGCAAATTAGAGAGATTTTGCAAAAAGAAGTAGCAGACACGCTAACCTTTAACCGATAAAATTTAGAGTGGTATTTTAATCAGAGTTTTCACCTCATTTCCTAAATGAATTTATAAGCCTACCAAAGATGAGGAAGACTTTGAAGGTTTTGTTTAATATTTAGGTTTTTTTTATAAATCATGTGATGCTGATATTCAAATCAGTTGATCGGCCGATGTCCTAATTACCGTTGTAGTGTGATTTTAGGAAGATTTAACAAGAAGAAATTGCAGACACGCTAACCCATAAACGATAAAATTTTGAATGATATTTTAATCATAGTTTGCGCTTCATTTGCGAGATACGATACCTTGTCACGAATATCATCATGGTTAGTTAAATCTTGGCGTACCCTAAAAGAGTTGTGCTTTTTAATAAATAAATACATTTTTAGTTTTCAGTTTTTCAGTAGTGTTGATAGTAAAAAATACCGCGGATTCTTGTAGCATTGTATTTTATTAGTTAGTGGAACTCCTTGTCAATAATGCCGGCCAAAGATTTTGAAATTTGTTTTAATTTTTAGGTTTTTTTTTCATAAATCATGTGATGGACACACCACTTTACATTTTATCGTTTATAAGTTAACGTGTCTGCATTTTCTAGTTGTAAAAGCTCCCTATTATCTCGTCGTAAATAACCCCTTTTCCCTTATGCAACAAAACCTAATGAAAAATTATAAGTGGTTGCCTATACTTTGTCACGAATGTCAACATGTTTAGTTAAATCTTGGCGTACTCTAGAAGAGTTGTGCTTTTTAATAAATAAATATATTTTCAGTTTTCAGTTTTTCGATAGTGCTAATAGTAAAAAATACCGCGGATTCTTTTAGCATTGTATTTAATTAGTTAGTGGAACGTCTTTGTCAATAATGGCTATATCTACTATTTCATTGATATAATTAATGTAAAGTTTAAGTAATGTAAAACCTATCTAGAGGAAATGAATTTTACAAAGATTTTGCTTTAAAAGTAAGAAAAACATTAGTTTCCAGTTTTTAATAGTTCGGTTAGTGACAACATTACATGAAATCTTTTAAGTATCGTGTTTAACATTTTGATGGACAGTGGATTATGGGCGAGTTACCTCAGAAAGTCACTGCCATATTTCAGGAACTAGTGGACCGATTATCATGATATTTTAATCAGGTAATAATAAGGTCATTTAAAGGCGAATCACGTGACCAAAGGTCTATACTGCTATAGCAGTTGTGACCCATCACATGACTTTTTGTGATGTGAGGGGACCTTGATATTGCAATAGCAGTTAATATAATTATGTGCTTTTGTGTGACAGTATTACTGCTATTGCAGTATTTTATAAATAAATAAATATGTTTTTTGCAAGTAAATGAATAATTTGAAATAAATCGGCATCGTTTTTATTCTATGTAACAAAACCTAAAATAATATAAAAACTAGTTATTCATGAAAAACCTCAAAACAAGTAGGGCAATGCAGGTTTGTGCGTGTATTCCCCTCGGGGGACACAACACAACTGATCACATGTAAACTAAATCAGCCGTTACTGCAATAGCAGTAGGCGTGCGCATTTATTCCTTCCATAGCAACACAAACACATGTCACTAATCAGAACAATTTCTGCGCTAGAGGGACAGTGCCCAAAGTTTTATAAAGTTGCCTGGGGACAGTAAACCTAAATAGATATGGATTACAATGGATAAACACACTGCTATAGCAGAAATGACTTTTTAAGGGGGAAATATAATTACTGCATTGGCAGTGAGTGTCCAGTCAGATCACTTTAAAGTTACTGCTATTGCAGTATTGTCCATCAACGTGTTAACATTTTAAGAAAACTTTTGTTAATGTAAATTATTAGTCGTGTTGGTTTATTTCATTAAATTAATGGCTGTACTGTGTTGCCAGTGTTGTTTGGTACATTGGTCTTTGGTAATCCAAAACATTTTCAAAACAAGTGTATTTTAAAGGGATATTACTACAAAGGTAACAATAACATTATTTCTTATGCTGACTTGTTACATAGAAAAAATTATTGATAGAATTGGAAACTTATTCGGTACCATGTGTTCCTTGAAAGTAGCAGGTACCGCTGGCTGGTTAGAGAAAGTTTAAGGGGCGATTTCCAGATTATTACTGCAAAGCGCCATTTCTGAATATTTTCCTTTAATGTGAGTTCATATCAGGATTTACCGAAGCGAATATATGCAGTGACTTTCATAACACCCTGAATATTATTTTTTCCTATTAGGGGAAAGGCCTGTAAATTGGACCAGCGTGTAAATTGGACCATGCCATTAATTTACAAAATACAACAACTAGCCACATCTAGTTTGAAAAGAATGAACCGTCAGCACCGAATACTAAAGTTGTCGTAGTTTGGCTTCATAATATGTAGTCGACAACGTGGTAGTGTACTATACCCGTCATTGTACTGATGTTTTCTTGTAATTTTACAACAATTTAAAAAGTGTACTTGCTAAAAGTAAGTAAATATTTTACAATTTCGTCTATTGCACATCATCTCAGTAACAGTGATTACCTTGCTTAATACTTTAACAAAAAATTTTAAAATTTGAAGGCAAGGTATTATTTACAATTGTGTAATTTGGACCACTTTTAAACGTGTAATTTGGCCCTGGTCCAAATTACTTCCACTTCCATCAACTGCAGTGGCGCACCAGGGGAGGGCGCCGCCCCCCCCCCCCCACGAACATCTTAGACACACGAAAATTAAAAAGTGCACTGTTAATTGAAAAAATCCACCGTATTGCATTATTCAGTCCCCCCCCCCCCCCCCCCCCCCCCCCGAAGGCAAATTAGCCCACCTAAGACAAAATTCTGGGTGCGCCCATGATCAACTGTAACCTGTTGCCTTGTTTACGGTGATAGTTATGGGCACATGAGGCGTATACAAATGCAAATATAAGCCATGCTGACTATTATTACTGCGATATTGTGAAAAATAGTTTTTTTATTTTACTTTCCTCAATATTTTTTTTTCATTTTTTCCTCTATTTGTGTGCTTGTGCAAATATAAACCGTACTGACTTTTATTACTGCGATAATTGTTGAAATAAGTTTATTTTACACACCCTGGACTAAATTACACTCTAAAATTTCATTAACAATTTTTGACTTTTTTTACAAAAAATAAATTTTTATTAGCTTTCTGGGTTACCATATCAATTCCTTTGTTTTTTAGAGTATTGTGATACTAATTTACACAACCGAAATTACCTCCTGTGTAAATTATTACAATGTGACCTTAGGTGGTCCGAATTTCACGCCTTTCCCCTACCTATGAAGTATGACGAAATTAAATTATCTATCACGAAACTACCATATGGTTTTATTTTTTCCTAATGCTATTTTTTACCAAAAAAGTAGCATAAACCTAAACGAAATTTTATAAATATGTGTTCAAAAGATGGGTTTCTTCGGGGTTTTAATAAGAAAGCTTTCCACAAACAAGATGTTCCACGGAATATTAAAAATACTGAAATTATCAGAAATATACTTATATATACCTGACTTTACTTCCGAAAATTGTATTTACAGAAATTCATATTTTCGAAAAATTGTTTTTCTAAAAAAATGTATATATCCTTGAATGAGGTGGATAATTTTCTTCCCCCGATTCCATCCAAGCCTAAATACATCTCTGCCTTCAAATATAGCCGTATTTTATCGCAAACTAAAACTCTTAATCACAAAATGGAACACTGGAAATATATTAACGTAACTTTATTTACCGTTTCGGCCGCCAGTGGATCAGATGCAACTCTTTCACGTAATCTTTCGGCGCATCATAAGGTCAGTTGTTGGCACCGAATTATATAAAATTAACAAAAACAGATGAGGCAATATTAACGGTTATTTATTTATATTTTATGGTAAAAATTACCAAAATGATTATGTGTACAACTAGTTACATAAATTAGTAACGACCTTGACAGGACCGAGTTTCGGTTCATCAGGTATATCGCTCATTTGTGGTTTTTACAAAAATTTTCCCAACAAGAACTGTTCGAAACTGTTTTATCGAACAATGAATTTTCGACAGTACAGGGATATTAATTGGTTGGTTAGGGATTGATTGATATTTGAAGAGATCAAATAATGTTTAAAATAGAAAAAAATTGTAGATTTGTACAAGAGCCATCGGGAAACTTATCTGAAAAAACAATTGAACATCGCGAGAGAGTTTTGAACTAGTTTTGTCAGAGGGCTCGCTACATTATTTTTTGTTTTTTAAATTTCACTCGCTAAGAGCTCTATTTCAGTTGCCTACACCGATGTTTGACTGTTTTCCTATAATTTAAAAAAATAAAATGAAACTTAAGTAATTTTCCATACCCTTCGCATATGAGTTAATGCAAGTCGTATAGGGTGTCTATAGAAACACAGACAATTTTTAGTTTAGTGACAAGTGCTTTAACCAGATGCTTCAGTCATTCAAAGAAAGACAGTTTATCATTAGATTATTTATTATGGGTCAGTCAGCAGGAAAATATTCATATATTTACATGCAGTGTGAACGTAAAGGTTGGAATAAGTTCGTTTAAAATTCAGGCATTTTTTTTTTTTTAGAAAAACGCCCGAACACATCAAGTTTTGATTTTAGGTGCGCATTATTTAAACTAAATTTGATATGTACCTGTGGGGTAATCCACAAAGAAGATATCATGCATGTCACACTTAATTTTTGTTAATAGAAACCTCTTTTTTATTTCATTTTTGAATTCTGCGTAAAATTTCAATCATATTTCATATATCTAAATTGAACTGTTTTTGAAAAAAATGACAGTTTTTTATACTCGCTCGGTGTGTTATAAATACAGTTTTTCCTGGGCGATGGATTGGTCGACGGGGTCCAATACAATGGCCGGCCAGATCCCCCGATTTAACCACGCTAGATTATTCTCTGTGAGCTACCTCAAATCCAAAATGTACGTCAATAGACCAAATAATTTTAATTTTCGTTTTAATGCTTAAAATTATAGGAAAATAGTCAAATTTCTGTGTAGGTGTCTTAACATAAAATGGAATTCTTATCAAGTAGAATTTAAAAAACACAAAAATAATATAGTGAGCCTTCTGAAAAAAACTTAAAGTTAGTTCAACACTCGTTTATTTGATGTTCAATTGTCTGTTCAGTTACGTTTCCTGATGGCTCTTGTACAAATCTGCAATTTTTCTAATATAAACATGTCTCTATCTCTTCAAATAAGAAGTTATCTATTGATTCAAATATAATTAATAACCCTGTACATTTTCTCAAAAGTACAATATGTCGAAAATACGATTTTTTGAAGATCCAGTACTTTCAAAATTTCAAAAAGGAAAATAAATGAATAAATTAATAATATTTCTTTGATCTAGGGCTTGGCCATTTATGTGGATGTGACAGGAAGCAATACTAGGGGCTTTGAAGCGTTGAACCAATGGTTGAACTGAACATGATTTTTGGCTTGGTAGTTAAAGAGAGCCAGATCATTAACACGAAGAAGAAACATAGTTGGTGCCAGGACTGAACCTTGGGGTACACCAGCATTGTTGATATGTAATTTAGATAAGTAACCGTCCAACACGACAGATATGCGTCGATTACAAAGAAAGCTACTATTCCAGTTACATAGCTAGGAAGCACGACCGTAAGAAGGTAGTTTGTCAAGGTGTCGAGAAAGTGGACCATCCACTTTTCGGCTGACCCCTTAAAATAAATAATGTAATAAGCTACTATCTACAAGAACTTGCATCAGTAGTAGTCGATGCATTAAAATTTGACATCAACATAAATTTTCTTACGGCAACCTATAAACACAAAATGCTTTATAATATGTGCCTCCTTGTATGCGTGGAAACCTACTCGATATTCTACTTTCTTTCAGAGGTGTATGGTAGACACTCTTTGTGTTTAAAATACATTCAATTTTACTAACTCAGCTAAAGTTGTCTTGCGCCCACTTTACAGAAGTCGATTTGGATTTCTATTTTTTATTGATTAGAGTTTTGGTCTGTTTATATGTAAATGATAGATATTTCTGATAATAATATAATTTTACTTTCACATTCTCTAGACTTAATCTCTTTGAAGGTCGCATTTTATTCAAATTTATTTGCATTTTTTAGTCCAAAATCACAGATTACTCCTAAAATATAACATCGAAATAATTAGAACGTATGTAACGTAAGATAAATAAAACGTCCTCAAAGCCGTGGAACAATCACGCATGGCTTGAATTAATTTATTACCCTTGAAAGGTAACATAGGTAAAACGTATAGGTGACTAAAAAATAAAATTGTCAAGTTCTGAAGTTTTTGTTTTGTTGTTAAGAAAATTACATTATTGTCATTGCATAATACAGAATTTAAAAAAAAAACATATACAACAAAGAACCTAAAAATAAATTTAAACTAAATAAGAGACGTGTACGTGTACATCTTCTACCTCCAAACATGTTCTCATTCTTCTTTTTACAGCATCAAAAACATTGGTGAGCATTGGGGGGAGTTGTTAATCTCCTGAAATTTATTTGTAATAGCCCGTTTCTGTACACATAAGGGGTTTTGAAAACCGAGTTTTTAATGTGTTGCCATCAAAAAAAGTCGCACTGCGTGGGATCGCAGGACCGTGGTTGCCACCTAACTGGCATATTACGACTAACGATTCGGTCTTCGAAAAATTCTTCCAAAAAATTTAAACTATCAAGGGTTACGTGAATTGGTGCGGCGTCTTGCTGAAAGTAGCCTTGTCTCGTCTTTTTGTCGTCTAATGGGTTTACAAAATTTTCTAAAATTTTATTACGATATCGCGCCGAAATAAGAGTCCCTTCAAAAAATATCGGTCCAATTAACCTTCTTTTCGATATGGCCGTCCACACGTCAACTTTCTGTGAATGCAGAAAAAATTTTGTGGATTTTCAGAACTCACATTCGCATTTGTTGAGAATTTACATAACCAGAGAGATAAAATCATGTCTCGTCAGGAAAAAAGGTTTTTTCAAATACGTTTTCATTATTATGCAAAATACACATAAACCACTCTGAAAATTACATTCGCTGCGGCTTGTCGTTTGGCAACAATTCTTGGACTGGGCTTAGACGATAAGCATGCATATGAGTCATTCTTTTACAAATGGTACGGATTTGGGCAATGATTCCGTTTCTTATTTTTCGATTACACAGAGAAAAATTAAGAACAAAAATTACCATTCAGCACAAACACATTACTTCAACAGCCATATCGGCAGCTAAAATGCTTGATATTCTCTGTCAAGCCAGAAGACACTTCTCCCTTTCCAAATTACACACTCTCTGTGTTTCCCAAATAGGGCCTAACCTAGAGTCTTGTTCCCACATCTGGGGAGTGGCATCACGTTCGACACTTAACGTTCTTGATTCAATCCAAAAGAGAGCCATTCGACTCATCAATGACCCAGTCCTCACAAGAAAATTCCCTGTTCTCGCTCATCGCCGCGGTGTTGAGGATTTATCTCTTTTCTACCGATACTTCGACGGATTTTGCTCTGAAGAACTAGGCCGCTATAATCCCCCCACTGACTGTTCCTAACAGAACAAAAAGAGGAAAGTGTTATATATGCATTCCTTTACTGTTCAGCTACAAAAGCCTAGAACATCTCACTTCTCTCCCGTGTCAATAGACTACATTTCCCTTCTCTTTAGACGCCCACGGTACGTTAGTACTTAGGTTTGGAGTCTACGTGGACTGTCTCCAGGGCCGTCTTAGGCTATGCATGGGCTCTTGGGCACACAGAGTTTGGGGCCTTTATAGAAAGCCAAAAAAAAAAGCGCGAATTAAAACATCAAAATGTGCTTTTGTTTAATGACTTTATTGGTTAGTATGGTTAGCTTTATACAAATATAAGTGACGTGATTACTGAACTTACTTTGATGTTAATGGTTTTTTTCCAGATTTCTGAAATGCAAAATCTTCAGTCATTTCCTCAAAGTTCAATTTTTGAAGGATATCACTTTCTATGCACATTAATGACAAATTAGTAAGTCGTTCTTGTAACATAGTCGTTGGTAATTCATTTTTTATTCTTTTCAGTTGTGAAAACGAACGCTCTCCGCTGCAATTGGTGATCATTAGGCAAAGGAATATCCTTTATTGTATTTTATTTGCACCCAAACATTCTGTCAATTCATCGATTGATCGAGTCCGAGAATAACTGACAATTTTTGGATAAATTGGATGTATGCTACTGCTTCTGAAATACATTCAACCGCCTGAGCTGCATGTGGTTTTTTTAAATTGATTAATTTAATTGAATGAAAAATATATGGGCATGGGTCTCGGCATTTCGGGGGCCCTGGGCTCGTTCTCCACGTTCCCTTAGGGTAAAGACGACATTGACTATCTCTGATAAAGAAACATTATTTTATTTTTTGGGTAAGAAATTTCCCCAAGACCGACGCGACGGCACATATTTTTTAAAACATCCTGTATAAAATCTGAACATTTAAAATGTACCCAATCTTTGTATTATACCAGGGCCAATAACATGAAACACGTATTTTTCTAAACAATGTTAACAAACTATGATTAATATGGACCTCGAGCATACTTCCGTTTAAAATGGCCATAGACCGGAACAGTGAGTTACACCATCATAATTTTAGGCCGAGATAAACGTTAACAATAATTCATAGTTTTTATGAATAAAAATGTTACGAGAGGCTTTTGTTGCCGTTTTTTCTGTTATCTGCAACTGCATAGCAATTATCTTGGTTTCGTTAATAGTAATACGACCTTTCTAACTTTTTCTTTTAAATTGTAACATTTATTTGTTCTAGTTAATTTTTTTTCTAACAGGTATAGTTTGGCAAATCAGTCTGTGACAGGGGCGAAAGGGGTAAATGCCACGAAAAATGGCCCGAATTTTCTAATAAATTCTACGAAAATGAGCGTGCTTATTATTTTTGGCTGAATAAAAGGTTACAAATAAATATAAGGAAGATATTCACTACAAATTCACTTAAATATTTATCAAAAACTTTTAACAATGAAAACTTCTTCACAGACCCTATACCTAAACATTGGCAATCACTTCTCGAGTTTGACTTTTTAGCGTTTTTCCCATGGATGAATTAGAAAGGATTCGGTGTTCCATATACTGTGAGCGTATTCAACGTGAAGCCTGTTTATTTGTTGTTTGTTATGAAAACATTTACCCTAGAGGTCTAGTTTACGAACTTTAAGGAAATACGTAATTGAATCAAGAATGGTAGTAGAAAGAGATAAAATAGTATTGGAGTGATGGAGGCCAGAAGTGTTGTTGTCTCTGCTGGTTGTTTAGGAAATACGTCTGAACACTCGGTTACACGTACGTCTTTGTCTAATGAACTAGAAAAGAAAAAGTGCGACTTATTGATTTATAAATGACTCGGAGCGACTTTAAATAAACCTTTAGAAATAATATAACCTATAAATAATAAAACCTTTTTAACTTAAACTGTTTACAAATTGTGTTTACAGTGTCGGCTAGAATGGTTTGTTTTGGCTTCAAAGAATGTTAAATCATCCCGTATCCATTCTTAATAAGTCCATGGTTTTTCCATAAATAAATTGATTCATGATGAATGAATGATTACGCCGGCGCCGGGCTGCCAATGCAAGAAGAACCAGACCCTCGCTATCGCCAGTTGCTCTCGGTACCTTTCTGATTACTGTGATCACTGATCAGCCATCATTTCTTTTGCAATAAGTGGATTCAGTTAACGGATAATATTTGACTGGTCTGCATTACGTTGCCAGATATATATGTATATCAAAAAATAATTGTTTTAATGCATTATTATATTTGACTCTTACGAATGGCAGCGGATCATGTACATCAAAGTTTAAAATTAGGGACTGGATTTTCTGAAAACATTTCAAAAAATAAAAAGCTGCTTCTAACCATGTTCCCCAGCGTTTAATAATCGGCATTGGAGGTTCTGGAATGCCAGGACACTGCCGATGAAATTCCCTAATACGTTTCCGGCTTTTGTCTGTGCTATTAATGTATCTACATCTGTCCAAGCGGATTTAATGTGCCTACTTATAACATTGGCAAAAGAATATTTTTTAGAATCCGTTGTCTCGTCCATGGTTCACAACAGTTTTTTTTTTATTATGTACTGCGGATTTAAAAATGTTTTGAAGTCTCTCATGCACAACTGGGAAATACGTTCGTACCGTCGATCGACTTGGCAATTTCCACGTTGAATTATACTTTTTTTTAGAACTTCGGAAATGGTTCTTTGCCAAGTATATTAAGCGGCACATTACAAGCACTTAACGTAAAAATTAAATCGAAAATAAATTCCGCACAAGGTCTCTGGCCATATTTTTTATATTTGTTGCACTGTTGATATATTTTTCACACATAACTCTGTTCCAACATAACAATTCTTTGTTACACACTACATACAGCATGCGAACACCGGTATATTTCAAATCTGGGAATTCTCACAATAACCTTTGCTTTCCCCCGCAGACACATCATTGCGAGCAGACCAAAAGTGGCCAGCCCTAAATAATATAAAAGAATATTTATCAACTATAGATGCCAATTTAAATTACTTAGTAAAACAATTTCTTTAAAATAATGTATGTGTGCGGCGAAGAGTGTATACTTTTAGAAATTCCTATTCGGAAAAATTGATTTTTGTAAATTTTTCGCAGGTCCTAGAGAAAAGAACAGACAAGTTCCGCTCACATCATAAGACTTCTTTCGGGGGAAGCCTAATTCTCATTTCAGTGGCCGTTTGTCTGCGTGCCACATTTCATTCTACTAATTATTGTAATATTAGGTCATAATATCTCCGCATGTATTAATAAAGATTTTATCAATGTTTCAACGACAGGAAGGCAATAAATAATAAGTTGAATGGTAGTAATCTTTTCGATCTAATTGATCGAATAGAAAGTGAACTTGACTTTCATGGGCTAAACGGAACAAAAAATTGATCGTAAGTACTGCTGTACATCTGTTGTTGCTTTTATGAAAATTTTAGTAGCGTCGTTAACCACGTATCACTTTCTCTGATGGGTGCATAAATAATTTGTATGTACCCACTAATTTACATGGAAGCCATTTAGTTAATAATCATTGTACGGATGAATAAAAAATGTTCGTATTGAAATTTCATGAAAAGACGCTTTTTCCTCAATACAATTAATTTTTCAAAAATGCGTTAGATCAATGTAGATATTGGGTAATGGTCAAATTTTTGTTGCAAGATTAGAAGGTTCCTGGACCGATTTCGGCTTGAAATATACATGAATAAGATTTTAGGAACCTTCTACTTTAAGTGCAGAGATATTTCAATAGACGAGTTACGCATTAAATCCCACCGCTGTGTCCACACGTCGTCGTCGTGGTTGGGCCAAGTAGGGGCTCCCTGCCGCTCTCGGTGGTCCTGACTGCCGAGGGCGTAGCTGGGGGCTTTCGAAACTAAGAGGGACACGGGGCTTAATTCAAGGTGTTACACGTACCGTGCCGAGGAATGAATGGCATGTGTGCCTAAAACATGTGTCACCAACGGTGCCTCTGGGACACCGGGCGCTTTCCCAGAGTATTAGCCTTGCCACGGTAATGCGGGGCTCTGCCGTGGTGGACTACCCTTTCCCTAGCTACTCGTCGGATCTGCATGGAAAACGATGTAAATCTACCGCCTGACGAGGAAGGCCAAGTCCTCGATTCGCAAGCAATTGTGGAAACTATGGAGGTCAGTCATACGCCTCCCCAAACAGAAGCTGGGAACAATCCTACTTCACATACTGGAGTCATTCAGGAAACGGCTTCCTTGGAGGAGACTGGGAAAAACCTCTCTCCATCCAGGAAGGCCGAAGATGAATCGGCTTCAGAACCTACCTCGAATCAGGAAAGGGAGCTATTGAAGTCCCCGAAACCGACCGAGAAGGTTAGTGAGGAGGAGGCTGCAAGGACACTGGCGAACCTTAACATAAAGCGCCGGAGACTTGCAGGCTCCAAAAGAAAGAAATTAAGCCGCCTCCTCAAGAGCGGAATGGCATACCAAGCCGCTCTTGACACGGTGCTCGGTGAGCAAAGCGAGCAGAACCGGCCGCAGGAAGGAGATGAACCTCCATCCAAGGCGGCCGCGGGAAGCAAGCGAACTCGATCCGACGCTAGTACGCCAGAACAACAGGCGAAAAAGCGCAAGGAGGACGAGGCAAAGCCCAAGCCCACATACGGAGCAGTTGTGCGGGGGGGTTAGGGTGGGGCTAATCCACCCTGAACACCCCACGGCTACCCTAACCAGCGATCAGCTTAGGACCCTGCAGTTAGCAGTTCTTAAAGCTGTGAATCAAATTCCTGACGGCGGACCGCAGGTGAGATTCCAGAGCTGCTCAACTCGGCCTGGATGGTTACAAATCACCTGTGTCGATGAAACCAGCAGGAAATGGCTGGAGATGACTTCTAAAAATCTCCAGCCCTGGGAAGGAGCGAAAATTAAATTCGTTCAAGGCCAGGAACTACCAAAACCTCATATCTGTGTGGCCTACATTCCGGATGACAATGTCGACAATAGACTTGCATCTGAGGAGGTGCTACTCAGAATGAGAAACCAAAACCATGGCCTGAACACCCGAGAGTGGACCGTTCTACATCGGGAAAATTCTGGCCCTGGTCAAACATGGACATTTTCGGTAGACGAGATGTCCATGACAGCATTAGAAGGGATGCACTTCAGACCATACTTCGGGTTTGGGCAGGTACAACTCCGCCCAAGGGCTCGCGTTGGGCAGGGACCGACGCAGGAGCAGCCCGGGGGGTCTGGGGCAAAGAAGATCCCTTCAGGAGAAAGCCGGGTACAACCGCCTCCTAAACAAAAACCAAAAACCGTACCACCCCGGAAAGGCAAATCCATCCCGGGTGGTAGTTTGACGGACAAAAAGACTTCCGACCAGTCGGGTAAGGGCAAATCCATCCCGAATAAGCCAGCACTCAAAAAAGGTGCCAAGCCCCCCAACCAGAAGAGCGGGAAGGAGTCTAAGGACAAAAAACCACCCTCTGGAGGTGCCAGCAGCTCAGGTCCATCTACCGGATCTGGCAAAACTGGTGGGGGCTTGAAAAACCAACCTGGATAGTAATGCCCAGTATATCAAACTGCTGCAGGTAAATCTGCAGCACGCCAAGGCCTCTACGTATGTCATTGCCAAAACATTTATGACAGAGCTAGTGGACATAGCTCTGATACAGGAACCATGGACTTCCAACACAGGCCGAGTAACCGGCCTGGGTAACATATCCGGTATCAGGAACAATATTAACTATTTTGTGCTTTCAGGTTTCTGCACTCAAGATATGGTGGCAGTCCATGTCAGGTTTCCGGAGAGGGGGAGCATGATGGAAATAATCGTCTGCTCAGCATACTTCCCGGGGGACAGAGATGCAGAAGAACCCCCTCCTACAGCATTGCGAGAGCTTATCGCCTACAGCAGGAGGAATAACATCCAGATGGTGATCGGATGCGATGCCAACGCACACCACTTGGCATGGGGGAGTACAGACATCAATCCAAGAGGTGAGTCACTCTTCAATTATCTACTGGGGGAACAACTAACAGTAAATAATATAGGCTCGGAGCCTACCTTTGTAACTAGAAATAGGAAAGAGGTATTAGATTTAACAATCAGCTCTAACTTCCTGAGCAACAAGATAACTAATTGGAAAGTATCTTCTGGACCATCGTGTTCAGATCATAGACATATTCAATTTAATATTGAAATAGGGCCAAGGCCAGTAGTACAGTACCGTGATCCTAGGAGTGTGGATAGGGACGGATTCAAACTGTCTCTACAAACCCACCTCCAAAACGGACTAACTACAATAAACAGTCGTGACCAGATAGAGATCGCCGCGGAACAGCTGAGGGTCGCGGTGACTTCTGCGTATCACGAAAATTGTCCGTTAAAAGCAAAAAAGGACAACAGAAATGCATCATGGTGGAATAAACGCCTAGATACAAAAAGAAAAGAAGTCCGACGTCTATTCAACCGGGTTAAAGAAATAGGTGAATGGGATCAATACAGGTCTGCTCTGACAGAATACAACACAGCAATCCGCAACGCAAAAAGAGAATCTTGGAGAAGGTTCTGTGAGGGTATAGCGGATGTACCAAGCAGTACCAGAATTCACAAAATTCTATCCAGAGAACCGGTTAAGGAGATGGGTTCGTTAATTCGACCAGACGACTCCTATACTGAATCTAGGAAAGAAACTTTAGAGCTCTTAATTAAAAACCACTTCCCGGGCAGCCTAATTCTGGCTGATCAATCAGTCTCCAGTGAATGCCGACCGAAACGGCATCAGAAAGAAGACTGGGCGACAGTCAACAAAATAATTACAGCACAAGCGATGAGAGGTGCAATCTCCTCTTTCCAACCTTCCAAATCGCCAGGAGAGGATGGTATATTCCCAGCTCTGCTACAGATCGGACTGGATATACTACTACCCTCTCTTATAAGACTTTTCAGAGCTAGTCTAGCTTGGAGTTATATACCATCTAGCTGGGTCGCGACTAGGGTAATTTATATACCCAAGCTGGGTCGCACTGACCCACATCCCAAGTCGCTTCGACCAATCAGCCTGACATCCTTTCTGCTGAAAAGCCTGGAAAAGACACTCGACGGGCACATGGGGAGTGGTGCACTAAACAATCATCCCCTCAGCGCGCACCAGTATGCCTACCAGGCTGGAAAATCAATAGAGCTGGCACTAAATAACCTTGTCGCGAGCATTACTGACTCCTTGGATAGCAGAGAGATAGCGGTAGCAGCTTTTCTTGACATAGAAGGAGCATTTAATAATGCACCACTAGACTCACTCTACGAGGCTACGATCTCTAGAAGGGTCGAACCTATAATATGTAACTGGATACGAACTATGCTCGAATGCAGAATTATCTCGATTTCTCTAGGTGGAGAGACTATCAAGTTTAGGGCTGCTAAGGGATGTCCTCAGGGTGGGGTCCTTTCCCCCCTACTATGGTCACTCTTGGTGGATGACCTGCTTGCTATGGTCTCTCTGTGGGAAGTCGAGGTGCAGGCATATGCAGACGATCTAGTCATACTAATTAAAGGCAAATCTGAGGAGCTGATCTCAAACACTCTTCAGGAAGTGCTAAACACCATCTACGCATGGTGTGTGAGGGAAGAAATGTCCGTCAATCCCCACAAAATGGTCATTGTACCATTCACTAAGAAAAGGAAGCTGGAAAACTTAAGACCTCCTTCCTTACTATTCCTTTTGCAAATGAAGCGAAATATCTAGGAGTAATTCTAGACCAAACGCTCAATTGGAACTCACATATGGAAGCAGTGATTCGTAGGGCGACCCTTTCCCTATGGACGTGTCGCAGAGTCTGTGGCAAGTCCTGGGGCATGTCGCCTAAACGGATATACTGGCTATACGTAATGATCGTAAGACCAATGATAGCATATGGCTCTGTCGTCTGGTGGAGGAAGGGCCATCAGCGTCTAGCTCAAGCCAAGCTGTCCGGCCTACAGCGACAAGCATGCCTGACGATTACGGGTGCCTTCCGTACCACGCCAACGGCATCTATGGAGGCCCTACTAGAACTACTCCCTCTCCACATATATCTGGAGAGAGAGGCAAGATGGGCCACATACAGATTCTATCATGCAACAAATAGCATGCAGGCATATGTCATGAGGGAGACAAGTCTGCTGGAGGGCACTTTAGCTCACGGCATTCTGGGCATGCCCTCGGACATCATGCCTAAAAGGTTAAGCAACTATATGCCCTATACCATAATCTATCCTGGAAGGGAAGAATGGGTTCGGAATAAAACTGACCTACTTAGAGCAGATATTTGCTTATTTACCGATGGATCCAAAACTAGCAAGGGTGTCGGAGCCGGAATATATGGCAATAACCCAAAGACAGAGCTGACATGCCTGGGGTTATTAGCGACTGTATTCCAGGCAGAGGTGTACGCCATTGAGGAAAGTGTAAGAATGCTGGCAAAACGACAATACACACGCAAAACAATAAAAATCTTTTCTGACAGTCAGGCTGCTCTTAAAGCGTTGGAATCCAGCTGGTGCACCTCAAATATGGTGTGGAAATGCTGTGAGGTGCTGACTGTAATCGGAAAACAGAACAAAATCACCGGGACACACAGGCCTCGAGGGCAATGAAGCAGCCGACCTGCTCGCTAAGAGAGGGGCAGCGTCGAAGTTTGTAGGTCCCGAGCCGGTGTTAGGCATTTCCTATACAGCGGCCAAGCCTGCGCTCTCAGCCTGGGCCGAAGAGGAATGGGCAAGATACTGGTCGAGAATACCGGGTCTAAGACACTCAAAGGCATTCATAAACAATCCTTTGACACATCAAACTGCGAATAAACTACTGGAACTAAACAGGTCGCACCTCAAAATCCTAGTAGGCTTACTTACCGGCCATTGCAGGCTGAGACATCACATGCAGCGGATCGGACTGGCGCAAGACGCCGACTGCCGACTCTGCATGGAGGATGAGGAAACGGCAGAACACATAGTGTGCACATGCCCTGCGGCAGGTAGAATAAGATTTTCATTATTTGGCGAGGGGGTGCTTCCGCCAGGAAATCTAATCTACGCCTCTCCCAGCACTATAATCAGCTTCATTCAGAGGCTGGATCTACTGAAAGAAATCTAATAGAGATGTGAGCAACAATAGATCGCGATGGTCGCAGTGGAGGGTCAGTTCTTGACCCACTCACCTTAATCCTAATCCTAATCCTAATCCTACGCATTAAATGCCATTATTATTGGTTTTTCGATGACCCTACAATACTGGACTTCACCATGTACTTATTATATCACTTTTGACGTGACAGCCAATGGTATCACGATCACTTTTTACAAGTTTCGAAATTCGCGTGAAAATTTGCAGTAGAAAATCCTTTTTTTTTGTTAATAAATACCAATATAAATTGATAAAAGTAATCTCCACAAATATTAAATTTATGCAGGGAATATAAAAACATATACCAGGTGTCAACGAAATCATTTTACATACCCTAATTTTGTTCATATTAAAAATAGAAATTTTATTTTTGGGTTCAAACTTTAGTTGACAAAAACACATTTTTTGCCATCAAAATTAAAATATTTTGTTTCTCCGTAGGCCAGTTTAAGTTTTTCATTTTAAATAGCAACCTACCAATTTTTTTAGACCATTAGATAGCTCTTTAAATTCCCTTTTCGGTGCCATATCTTAAGTGGTAGTTTGCTCTCAAAATGGCGGCACTGGAGGCATTTTTCTCAGTTTGAGTAGGTCGCCATTTTGAAGTATCTAGTTGTTATTTTTGTAAAATATCTCAGTATTTTAGTCAAGAAGATTGTTTAACTTTTATTTTTTAACATGATTTTGTAAAACTCTTTTTACATAATTTGTATATGCAAATTTATGTTTTACTAATATTGCCCATTTTTAAAGAAAATTTTCACCAATGCATTAAATAGAAAATACCAAAAGTAAAACAGCCGTCGTATAGTACATGTTATTAATTACCTAGAATTATCAAAAAGACACATTTTACCGGTTTTCTTCCAAAAACTATCAAATAAGACAAAGTACGTTAAGAATAACATTATTTATTACACATAAAATCAGATTTATGCATTTACCTAAGTTGTCTGTTTTTCAACGCCAACTTAGGTAAATGCATAGCCGATTTTATGTTAAATAAAAATGTTATTGTTAACGTACTTTGTCTTGATTATTTGCTATTTTTTTAGGAAAAAAAACGTTAAAATGTGTATTTTTGACGGCTATTTTACTTTTGGTACTTTCTATTTAATGTCTTGGTGAAAATTTGCTTTAAACATGGAATATACAAATTATTTAAAAAGAGTTTTACAAAATGATGTTAAAAATAAAAGTTAAAACAATCTTTCTGACTCAACTACGGAGATATTTTATAAAAATAATAACCAGGGACGTCAAAATGGCGACCTACTCAAACTGAGAAAAATTCCTCCAGTGTCGCCATTTTGAGAACAAACTACCACTTGTGATATTTCATCGAAAAGGGAATTTAAAGGGCTATCCAATGGTCTAAAAAATTGGTAGGTTGCCATTTAAAATAAGAAACTTAAACTCGCCTCCGGAGAAATCACAATCGATATTCAATTGTTTTTTTGTGGCAAAAAATGCGTGTTTGTCAACTGAAGCTTCAACCCAAAAATTAAATTTTTATTTTTAATATGAACAAAATTAGGGTATGTAAAACGATTTCGTTGACACCTGGTATCGATCGCTACTGTTTTTCTTGCCGCGACATTTCTCGAAATAGTGAGATTCAGCAAGATCATGCGATCTAACCCCTCGATTTTTTCTCGTGGGGCTTCTTTAAGGACAAAGTCCATTCTAACAATCCACATACGATTAATGACCTGAAGCAAAACATTCGTCAGGTTATTGGTGAGACTAAATCGCAATTACTGTGCCAAAATATTATTGACAATTTTACGCAAAAAATCATTATGTGTAGAAACAACCCAGGGGAACATTCGGAGAATATTATTTTTAAAATATACCTGCCATCTCTCTACTTTTTGATAAAATAAACAAGCATGGTATTTTTCTAAAACTGTTGCTTTTATTGCAAAATTTAATTCCGAAGTACCTATTGGGTCACCCTCTATAAAGTGTTTATTTGTATCAATAACAAATCTTTACATTATATAAAAATATTACCTTAGATTCTGTATCTTAATCGAACTCTTGCCATTACCAATTCTCCTTTGTTCATCATGCATCCTAATGATGTTCCTCCTCATCACATCCAATTCACTTCCGTTCTTATAATCACTGTGTTTTACACTACTCACTCTTTGTTTAGAAACATCATCGTTTTTAAGTTTTTTACCAATTCGCAACGACAACATTATTCTAACCCGAATGTGTCTTATAATGTACTTTTCAGTTTTTAATTTGTTTTTTAAAGAATCATCCTTTCTATAGAGCATCAGTTTTTGTCTATAGGGGTGTTTAGTGCTAGTTCTGTGACTTTTAATATTGCTTAAAAATTCGTTTTTGTTGTATTTCACCATTTCGTTTTTATTCATTTGTGATAAATCTCTGAAATTATATAGAGTATAGAGTAATACGTAGTGTGTCTAAACATTCGAATGACTAGTGTTCAGTAAGTAATGCAAAAAAGCAGCAAGAGTACGAGAGTACGGAACTTCTGTCGCAAAAGGAAGTAAAACATAATAAACTTTCAAAAGAAGCAATATTTTGTCTTTAAAGATTTTCGACAAATGACGAAGTCATGTGCCGTTAAGGAGTGATTTGCAGACCAAGACAAATACGTTTTTTTTTAAAGGGCTTAAATTACTTTATAAACGTTTTGGTAAGTGTGTAAGTCTTAATCGAGACTATGCTGAATAAATAAAATTTTGTTTTGAAATATTGTGTCATTTTATATGGTAGGCTAAGTACTTATCAATACTCCCCCGTGCAAGAAAAATTAATTTTTTTTTTGGATCAAATAGTTTTGAAGTCGCGCCAACAGACAGACAAACAGGAACAAGAATATATATTTTCAGTGATCTAGAGGTCCCAAGACCTGAAGATCTGAGATTTTGAGAGGAGATTTTTTTATATACCTACTTTCTTTAGCGAGAGAAGTAAAAAAAGAAGCCGCGAATTTTGATAAAGTTTGTTTTTAAAATTTAACAAATGCACCATCCTGTACATTACTGCTAACAAAATTACTTTATATTGTGTAAAATATCTAAAAGTAATTCATACCCGATTTCGCAAAAAAAAAATTCCTTCGAAAGAATTGTGTTTAATTTAACGATATTTTTGAATATTTTTAAAATAAAAATTAATGTTCTTAACACATTTTTGAATTAACATTTTCTCTAAACTAGTTATAATGGAATCATTATTCAAATAAAACCTATTAGTGGATGTCCACATAGCAATAAAACCACTATAAAATCGTAACGAAGTTAAGGTCGTCGGAGACAGGGTATCCTAGAAAATGCCTCATCTCTTGTATACTGGGCTCTTTCACTGAATTTTAATTTTGGTGCCATGGTATAGAGCAACGAAAAATTAAATTTTTAACGTTCTTTTCTCAGATATTAGAATTTCTTGAGAAAATAAAAAAGTCTTCGTATAAAACTTCGCAAATAATATTTCCTACGTCACAAACTATGTTTATACGCTCCATTTGAAACGGTTTTGGAAAAACTGCCGATTTGCGAGTATCGATTCAAATGAATAGTTTTGTTGCCTTTAAAACGACACCTTTTGCAATATCTGTCGACCTAAAACAGTTATGCTAAAAATAAATTTTGAGTTTTAGGTAAAGAGCCCCCTTGCGGCAAAGCAGTGAAGTACTTTTACCTCGGGACTATAGAGTCCACTAAACTTAGTTTGTGTCCAAAATTTCAATTTAATAAGAAAAAGATTAAATCCAGTATGACAAGAAAATAATTTAAAATTTTTTATATTCTGCACAGCCATCACTCGTAAAATAATAATCTTCAAATTTCTTTTATGGAACTACTACCATTATTTTTTTATACAGAATCACCTCCCCAAGTTTTCTAGTATATTTTCCGAACACCCTAAATAATATAATTTAATTTAAGATGTTAGTATTAAAATTATGATATTCAGTTTTGGTGAAAGAGCTCTTTGAAGGTAACGTCAAAATAAAAGTAATAGAGGAACAATAGGGTCGGTCGATTTTTAAAAGTTTTAGGATTTCGATTTGGAATACCTACAAAAAGTTTCCTTTTATCACAATAAAAAAAAGTTGATAGAAATAATTTTAATTAATTTCCATTTTCCACCCTTTACGTGTAGCTAAAGCTGGTTGTCGGTCGATTTTTACATTTTCTTGAAAATTTCGAAATTTTAATAAGAAATATCGATATCTTTTACTCATATACAAAAACTTCTGATTACAGTTAACCAAAAAATTATTTCTTCCACCCTCTACCAACCCTCAAACATTAGGGTTATGCCGCCCCTGGCATGCTTGGTTATTGGCACCGTCCGGCTGGCGGCTTTTCGTGGGATGTTTTTGGATTTTTATTTATGTTTAATAAATATTAGTATTACCTCTAGGCTCTCGTCGCAACTACTTCGGTAAAGTCGTAGTTTGTTGTGCTTTTAGTTTTATTCTCAGTATAATTAATAGAGATATTGGTAAAGCTTTGCTAACGTGGACAATTCCAGAGCGGGAGTTACCAAGCGACGGACGACGTCGAGGGCAGGTGACAGAGCGGCTAGTTTCGCAGCAGCAAGAACCGGGAGCACAGCGGGCTGCTTATCCACTCGCGTTTAGCATGGCGATGTCGAGACCTCGTCGCTCTTTGCCATTTGGGTACAAAGTTCGAAGATTTTTATATCACTTTCCTGACCCAAAGTACAATGGAAAGAAAATGCAATGTTCTGTTTGTAACACTAGCATCGTGGGTTGGAGTTCCTTTAGTTGCAGACGACATCTTCAATAAGATGCCTTATTGGGGCTTTATATATGATCTAATATTTGTATTAAGCTGTTGCAATATGCCTTTCACGACGATACTAACATCGCCGACGATCCAGGTGTTAAAAAAGTCATTGTGCCCAGAAACTTTCGTAGGGTAGAACGGGTACAAAACTATTCTCGTTCCTGTGTGAGCATAATGGTTTGTGGTAACGCCGCTGGGGATCTCCTTCCTCTTATGGTTATTTACAAAAGTGCCAATCTTTACGCAAACTGGTGTCCTGGAGGACCCGCTGGGACTGTGTATGGTAATAGCTTATCCGGATGGTTCGACATGAACCTTTTTGAGCAGCGGTTTTTTAAATCGCTATTACCACACATAAGAGTAACCAAGGAACCGGAAACACGAGCAGTTGTAGTTGGTGACAATCTGGCTAGTCATTTTTCACCCCAAGTCTCTAGAAAACAATACATACATGTGCCCTTTTCCAGCCAACGCAACACATTTGATGCAGCCACTAGATGTGGCTGTGTTTGCGCTCCTCAAAAGGAAATGGCGCGAAATATTGGAAAAATGGCCAAAGGAAAGCAGATACTCCGGAATTCTACCCAAAGATCATTTGCCTTCATTACTTTCAAGTCTTTGGGATAGGATTGGAGAAACGGTAAAAGCAAATTTGCTATCTGGTTTGAGAACGACAGGATTATATCCAATGAATGTGAATGAAGTATTAAAAAAGATTCCTGGAGGTTTGCCGGAAAATGAGGAAGAAGTTGCGCGAGCGCTTAATTCCAGCTTGGTGGAGCTTTTAAAAGAAATGAGAGGGACAAGCGAAGAACAAATAAAAAGAAGAAAGGGTAAGAAACTTGAAGTTGGAGAGCAGAAGCTGAAGTAAAATTAATCCCCAGTGAGGAAACCCAAAATGTAGTTGAGTCTGACACTGAATCCCAATTCCTTCCAATAAACAATGACAATGACTTGCCTTGTTTCTCTAAAAGCACTCCAGGATCATCAGAAATATCAAAAGTGGTTACAGAAGAAGTGAAAAACCTAAACCGCGTCCTGTTAACATAACAAAAGCAAGTTTAAGGGGTAAAAGCGATTCAAACTCTAAATGTGGAATTTGTCGTTAGAATTTTAAAAACTACACAGGTAAAGCTGACTGGATAGAATGTGTGGCATGCAAAAAGTGGATTTGCGGAATTTGCAATCATGAAAGGAATGATCCATTTTATGTGTGTCCAGATTGCGATGACTCAGATGCCGATTCGGATGAACCATTTATCGATATTCCAAATCAAAATTTCGAAATTTTCAAGAAAATGTAAAAATCGACCGACAACCAGCTTTAGCCACATGTAGAGGGTGGAATATGTAAATTAACTAGAATTATTTATATAAACTTTTTTTTTATTATTATTATAACAATAGACTTTTTGTAAGTATTCCAACTCTAAATTCTAATATTTTTAAAAATCGACCCACCATACTGTGCACTAGAGATGTAGTCCTGACACAGAATCCCGAAATCTAAAGACCTGTAAGCTATTTTTTGCATGTAAGAGAGGTTTGGCGTTTTGTGTCAAACTGCTAAATTTGACGCTGATACAAAGAAATGTATTTCACGTATTAGATGTTGACGAAGGCTAGAGCAGCTGACGCGCAAAAAAATGACTTGATTGACAAAGTGGACTATCATTATATTATGTAGACATCCATATAAGCGGCGTTCGATAATTCAATTTTTTCCTTCGTTTTGCTCGGAATTTTTGACAGAGGCACGTGGTCAGTCGTCCTATTAAAACAATGAGTCATGTGCCTGTCAAAAATTCCGATCAAAACGATGAAAATTATTGAATTGCCGAACGCCGCTACTTATAACGACACACTATTACCCGTTATTTAAATTTCCACTAGGACACAAAACACTATTTCTCCTGCAATGTCTACTATAGAAATCGTAGTATTTAGTTTGCGGATTCGACGGCACATACATGGGGTTGTAATAAATATAACTCAAAGAATTAAAATTGCTTTCGTCCGAACACTCCAGGATAGGCTCTTCATGAATATTAGATTTCGAATTTAGGGTGTTAAACAAGGCGATATTTTTGCCCAAAGTATTTTTTCCAAAGCTATTCTTATTAGTTTTAAATTGCTTCTTGTTAATTGGCTTCAAGGTTTCCTCGCCTTCATTTTCGCCTGTAAAACTTTGTTTTTTATAGGTCGCTTGTGGTATAAAATTATTATTGCCACTTTTACTGTCATTTATGGCATAAAGTTGATTGATTGTAAACTTGCAGTTATATCCAGAACTTTTTGATCCAAGAACGCCAGTATGTTTCAAACCATTCCAAATATCTTTCAAGAAATTGCTATCCTCATTTCGTTTTTCCAATAATTTTTCTTTATAGATATTCGGCAATTGTAAATCGCTATACTGTTCACTACTGACATTTTTCTTTTCGAGTCGAAATTTTTCTCGATAATTCTCAGAAATTTCTTCGAAAATTATTGATAAGTCTTCTTGGCGTTGCTCGAAAGTGCGGTGGTGAACATCGTCAAAATCGCTGGTTAGTTTTAAAGTTTCTGCTGCGGTCGTGCTATTCTGACTGTCGTCTTCAGGAAAGGTTTCGATTTTGTTGAGATCTAGATCGATCGGTGTTGGTGTGTGATGTTTTGTTTCTATAAATTAGTAAATGGGCTTAAGAAAGTATGATAAATACAAAAAAATTTAACATGATTTTTGGTTAAAGTAGTATATAACACTCCGAGGTGGAAAGTGTTTTATATGTCGAAAGATGGGATAGTTGACCAAGGCGCAAATGAAACTTTTCAGCCAGGTTTGTATACTGTTTTATTTTCAACCATCATTTTTTTATTTTATCTTTTATTTTTTTTATTTTTCTGATGAAAAAAATTGAGTCAAGCATGGTATTTATTTGCGAGTAACCGATGTCACAAAGATGTTTTGTCAAGAATTTCAATTAGACAAATCGTCAAGTTGGCAAATTTTTGGAGGCTATGCGATGGGTGTTAGGGGGTAAACAGAAGTTGTTAGAAATAAACACGTCACCAAACTGTGGCACTGTGGTCTAGAAAGCATATGTAGCAGGAAAAAAGGTATACATAAAATATAGCAATCAGCATCATTCATAGTTATGGGGATTATATCATTCTAAAGCAACCGCTGCGCTGGTAACAAAAGAATTTACAGAAAAAGGATAGGGCCATAGGTCCATAAAGGCCGAGCGCATAGGTAGTTGCCCTAATAATTGTTATTACCAGTAACAGTTACTGTTTATTGTTCGCAGTAAACAGTCCGTATTTCTAAGTTAAAAGCGATATAATTCAAATTTCTCCATGGCTAGTGATGAGGAAGGTTAATACAATAATTTCGCTATACCAATTATATTATCGTATTATAATTGTATTAAAATGCATTTGTTTTTAAAAGAGACATATTTATGAGAGGTTTTTTCTTTAATATTTATATTTGTGTAGAGTTTAGAAAAATTTCAGGTGTTTGCAGCTATTTCATTTATCTATTTATAAATGACATATTAGAGCAGATGATGAAATAAAAAAATGCAATTGCGATCGGGTACGGCTTTAATTATTAATTTTTTTAGGTACTACCGCTTGGTCAAAATTGGGGCTTTTCCAGGAATGGCGAACATAAAAAAATTTCAAGGGAACTGTTAATTTGTTGTATATTTCTATACCAATATATGCAGAATTATTTCTTATTATTGTTAGTCTTTTCTTGATATATATACAGGGTGTCCGAAAAGTCTTAGTATGGGCAAATACTTTTGCTATTAGTAAAGATAGAGACTCCAAATTTTAGGTGTATCTTATTGGTTAAGAAATCTACTTTTTTATATAATTTAACATTTTCAATCCCCTTAAGAGGTGACGCTAAGGAGTTGAGAACAAAAATTTTAATTGCAACCCTACGCCGTTTGGTACCTCATTTTAAAGGTATTCAAAAAAGAAACATTTCACCGCAAACCTCAGGTCCGTATCTTAATTCGCTTTTGAATGGGAAGCCTTTAAAAATTAAAAATCGTGAAAAGACATTTATATACATTTATTTTCTTATTACTTTAAAAGTTGTTCAAAACGACCACCATGACCTTCTTCGCCGTAATTTAGTCGACTTTTTCGAGATTTTCGATTTTCGAGAATGGAAGGTGGTACTTCTTGACAGAGTTCCAAAATCGACTTTCTTACTGCCAAGAAGATCACGGTGGTCAATTTAAATATCTTTTAAAGTAATGAGAGAAATAAAGGCAGGTACTTCAATTTTTACTTTTTTCACGATTTAAAATTTTTACAGGCTTGCCATTTAAAAAAGAATTCGGGTACGGACCTCAAGTTTGCGTTGAAATGTTTCTCTTCTCAACACTTTTAAAATTAGGTACCACACGGCATTGGGTTGCGTTTAAAATTTTTGACCTTAGCACCCTAGGGTCACCCCTCAAGATTGTTGAAAAAGTTAAATTACATGAAAAAGTGAATTTATCAACAAATAAGATATACCTAAAATTTGGTGTCTTCATCTGTACTAATGGCAAATCTTCTTTACCCATGCTGAGACTTTTCGGACACGCTGTATATTGTTTTTATTATAATTCATCCTTGGATTAGTACAGAATATAACCTATATCAATATTACTTCATATTTATAGGTTTACAATTTTTTCGCGCTAAATATGCTTTCTAGACCACAGTGCGTCGCAGATTTTTAGTTTTTACCACGAAAAATAGTAAATAATGTCGAGCGTTAGTGAAAACGTTATAAAGCGAACTTTTTCTAAACTTAAGAAGAAACTGGGAAAGTACAGAAAAATTTGTTGTCCGAAAAAAGTAGGAAGCGTTACGAAAAAAAAATTAAAATGTACGAAAACTGGTGCACGGACAAAAACGCCAGAAATATTGCCTCAGTAACCGTTCCACTGGCTTATATTGGTGATAGGGGCAAAATATAAGAAACCGTCTACACTTTGGTCAATGTACAGCATATTAAAAACCATGTTAGCTCTCAGGAAGAAAGTTAATATTTCGAAATTTGGAAAGCTTCTTGCCTTCCTGAAGAAACAAAATGTGGGCTAAAAGCCATCGAAGTATAACATTTTTTTTAAGAAATAATTAATATAATAGAAGACTTTCCACAAAACGCACCACGGGAATTCCTTCCTTTCAAGGTAAGAAGATTTACAATTTAGTTTGAAAAAATCATCTTGCATATTTTGAAAAATCATTTTTCACTTAAGTTATCGTTTTTAATTATTCCTTATTCTATAGTTTCAGGTGGCGCTTGTGAATGAAAGTGAGAATGCCAGACATAAACTTTTTAGAATAAAAAGTGTAAATTGAGATTGCAGAGACAAAGATGTTGCAGATCCTTTCGAGTCTTTTTTATAAGACCTAAAGATAAAAAGGCGCGCATGGGAATTTCTCCAAAAATTTTGGATGTATCATTTCTGGGGTTATTCAGGTCCGAAAATCTAATTTTGTCTAACAGATGTCGGGGAGGGGGGATAAAAGGGATTGGCTGAAAATTTCTTTAAAAATGATAACGAATATGTTAGTTTCGGGATTATTGAGGTAGGAAAATCTAATTTTGTCTAACATATGTTAAAAAAATTAACCGGGAGGGGGGAATAAACAGAAGCAGCTGGTAATTTTTCGGGGTGATTAAGGCCAAAAAAATATAATTTTGTGTAATTGATGTTAAGACAATGAACGGGGGGGGGGGGGGATTTGCAATTTCTCCAACAATGTCAACTAATGTGACATTTTCGGGATTATTGAGGTCAGAAAAGCTAATTTTGTGTAATGGATGTTAGAAAAATTAACGGCGGCGAGGAGGGGGAGGAGCGGGTTGCAATTTCTTCAAAAATGTTATCCCCATCCAAGCACCCCCCAACAAGGGGTTACGCTTTTTCAAATCTCAAATTTGGCAACCCTAGTCGAGACACACCGTGTATCCTAAACATTTTTAGTGAATCCCATTGTTAGTTTTATAAAAAGGCCTGAATAGCAGGTAATAAAGTCAACGGTTTCTTGTTGCTATTTTTCAAATTTACAACTAAACAAATTACTATTTCATTAGCATCGCAGAATGTGCGTTTCATTAACAGAATATCTTTTTTTCGCGAATACCTTTCACATCTCCACTTTTGTCCAGGGCAAACCCATGCTGACCTTCAATGTTACTAATAATAGAAATTAAATCTTCCACATTAGATATTGACGAACTGTCACTGAAAGCTTCCTCTCCCTCCTTATAATCCAGATTATCACCGTCCTCTTCCATCTTACCATAATCCAGTTTATCCTCCAACTTTTTTACTCCCAATGTAAGCATATGACTCCTATTATGGACCCACCCCTTTGATATAGTCCATTCCTTCAACCAAGCTGGTTTAGGCAAGTCTGGCTTTGTCAAATACGATTTTTTAGGTTTCGTTTTTTCCAAACGGTGTTTTAAGATTTCTCTGTGGTTTCTGTTCTGGATTGGGTTTGGGGGGTTTGGATGAAATGTCCTTGGAGACCAAGTGCGCCTTATTATTATACAGAGACACAAGCAGCGAAAGAGTTCATAGAAAAATGACATTTCTTATAATTTGTATTTAGTTTGTTTAGTTCACACCTTTTTCATCATTATCATGAGTTGTGTCAACTTTATAATATAATCATTTCATGATCCATATTTGGTAACAGTGAGAATGTTTTACGCTGTGCATCTTTTTATTATTTTTTTTTATCTTAGAAAGAGAGGATTTACTTTGATTAACTAAAATATATGTGGAACACTCAAAATGTAAGACATTTAGCTACAAAGATCACCTAAATGTTAAAGAAAAATTAAGAATTAATGAGTATATACTATAAAAAATGGCTGTAGAATTAAAACCTATAATTTACACCGTAAACTATTATTTTTGAAGATTTAGAAGCGTAAATAAAGAGATGTTCGTCTTATAAATTCATTATACAAAAACACTAGTGTTTTTCCGATTTATACGATATATCACATGTTAAAACTCAGCTTAAAAAGTTTTAGTTCATATAACACTAAGATTATTTGATGTCACTATTATTTATTATTAGTTTATTAGATGCGGGTTGGCAGGTTGACAAAATGCGCGTCGATACCAACTGAATTACCACGGGGAACCCAAAGTGTAAAATCTGTAAAACGGAAGTACCTACGCTGTGATTGTTTGTTACCCCTTTGTTTAAAGACCATATTTATTCATGCGTGTGTGTGGTGTCTGCATGGAAATTTGAATAAACTGCTTATCTATTGTGATGTTATTAAATGGTAACAATAAAGGTATTATTTAAAAATCTATATTGTAGATATTCCCTGAAAGACACTTTAATAGAAAGAGAAAATATTTTTTTTTCGGAAAGCTGAACCTCTATAAACTATTTCATATTTATTATCACTTAAACTAGTTATTATAATTAGAAAGTCATATCTTAACTCTCTTACTTTTTTGTAAAGGTGATGTTAAAAAATTAATGATATTTTTGGGATCTCCCGTATGTTCCAAACCTAATTCACCAACATAAAAAATTAACTCTAGTTCATTTGCAGTGGCAGTTTACCTTTAAATAACGATTTTATTTCTCTTTAGCTTCACGTGGATTAGGACTTTTACATTTTTGAGCCACCCTGTATGTACTAGATCAAATTTTTGAATGGCTATGCTATTTTCTTATAATGCAGAACTTTTTATAAAGAGAAACTGTTTTTCGTAATATCAATATTAAAATTTTTTCCACATGGTATCCACATGGTTCCACGAAATTGAAATCGAGGAAGGATGAAAAGCCGGTTGTTCCCATATAATCCCACTAAAATGCTGTGAAAGGTACGAAAGTGCATTTCGGGTTTTTAAAAACTGGCTACACGAGAAAAGTAGTGTAATTAATAATAAAAGCTTACTGGCATATTTTGTAATCAAAAGGTTAAGTTTAAAATCTCCAGCAAGTTTGTGGACTGAATATTCAATGCGGAGGACACCAATCAATTTGTACCTATTTTTAACTTTAATTTAAATAAATAATTTATATTGTATGCGGTTTCTTTGTTTAGTCAACTTTTAGCTGCAGATATTTATTTATTTATTCATTCACGGGCCCTGCCCATTTATTTACAAAATAACTTTAATTGCAACCACTAAATCTCAGCCCAGCTTAGCCTAACATCATACAATATGTCACACATAGCAATTAAATAATCAAGTAATTAACTTATCAGCCCACAGGAACATAACATCAAACAAACAGACAATATCGGACATATAATAACTTTCAAAACTGCAGATAAATACGAAGTCCGGGAACGATCAATCTCAGTAGCCGCTCAAAATGTCCTCTATCGTGAAAAAACCCAAAACATCTGAAAAGCGATTTGCCGGAAACCTAAGCAAACCCAAGCCAATAAGCACAACATCACTTACTGCACTAGTCCGGTAAGTTGCACTTACCGGCCGCGATACGACTTGTGTACTTTTTGGTTGCTAGGAAAAATAATAATCGCTCAGTAAAATGAACTTACTATATCTGTCAATAATGACAGTAAGGGACCAAAACATGATTGTCAAAAAAAATATATCAAAGAGGATTTTGACATAGGCCAAAGACGCCAAGTTATGAGCAGCTTGGACATTATTTTCAAAACAGCTTTGCTGTCAGGTGTATGACGAATTTGTTTTTATGTTCTATAGGACAAGGTTATTTATAGCAAATCATTGAACCTTTTTGTTTAAATTCTGTTGACGAGAACTTCAAAATAAATAAGAAGACGTTAATCTATGGTAATTTGTTTACTATAGTTTCTTTTATACTTAGATAATAAAAGACCATGATGAATGTAGTGCTTGGATTGTCGACTATAAGTGCGGTCAGTGCCCGAGAGACAATTCCAGCCAAATCGGCAACATTCAGTTCGTTAGGTAGTGACATTGGTTTCTTGATCTTTAGCATATCTGGAAATAATTTTATTGTACCAAAGAGCAGTTAAATGGTATTCTAATGCCAGAAATTACCTTTACTTAGAGTGCTAAATACAAATTTGATACAAGACAATCATTATTCAAGTTTTAAAAAGGTCTGATACTTATACCTACCGACCTACCGGAAATATATATTTTTTTAAATACAGTTTTTTTACGATTTTCTTCATATGTCGTTCTTCTTAGAAAAACTGAAGTAAGCTTGTACAGTAGTTTTCGCGTTTTCGGAAAACATGTTAATATCATTGCATAATCAGTGAACGGAAACACGCGCACAAAAAATTACGTCAGTTGGACAGATAACAAAAAGCTTTAATATTCAACCTGATTAAAAAAATTCAGTTTCCCGCCTGAAGTCATTCTACGAAAAACAACTGAACTTATGGGCAATGTGGCTAATCAAATAAAGGATACGGCAACACCGCCTTGCCGTTTTAGTACCAACAGGGAATGTTTATATTTATATTTTGCGTAACTTTTAACTTAACAAACACACAACAAAAAAGTTTAGCACCACTCAATTTTAGGGACTTAGATGTTTAATATTAGTTACTGCTAGAATATGTTTTCTTAAAAAAATAAACACATAAAAATGTTATGCTGTGGATTCAAAAATTTCACAGAACAATAAAGCAAAATACAAAATAAAAATGTAATGGATCTCTTATTGGAACTTATTAATAGAAATATGATCTCTCTGCCACGCCAATGTAAGTCATCAAATATAACGGCACTGACACGGGTTTTCTCACATTAGCAGCCTAGTCCAGAGGTAGTCTCAGCGAGTGGACCACGAGCTCGTGGGTTCGAGGCTGTGCTCGGGTAGACTTTTTTAAAATTTTTATTAAATCACCTCTAAAAGGTGTATTGGCAACAAGTTTAGCACTTACTTGTGCCTCGATAAAATATTTTTAAAATTATTGGTAATCTCATATCTACTACAACCGTTTCGGTTCGTGCAAAATTGTATTAGTCCGCTCCGGTTCATGGAAAAACTAGAAAATTGACTGGTGTTTTTTAGTTAACTTTTTTCCTTTTCTCAAGACGACCGTTCCGGCTCGTGAATAAATCCATTACGAGCCCTGAGACAAAGATCGTATTACTATATCTTGCCGCCAGTATTGTATTTATCAAAGAAAACCGAGTTTCGGCAGCTTTCCTAATTTTATTTTACGAATAAATAATCATACTTTTAGTACAAGGCGCGACCTCTATTGAGGAGACCCAGACGTATCAAAACGGGAAGCCGCTAACAATCTTAGACTAAAACACAGAAAAGAAATACCAAAAGTCATAAACATTTAGAGTAGCAATGTTCAATATACTACAGTACCTATTTTATGATTTTTGCGTTGTTTATTTCCAGGTAAATAATTTCTTGGCAAAACTAGGCACATTATTAATAAACCTTCGTTACTTAAAAACGTGTATTTTGCTTTGCCCACAAAATTTTGACCCACCTGTAAAAAAACTCACGGGCCGCGCCTGCGAAACACGCAAGTAACGGTCTTTGGCAGGAGAAGTTGCAGGTGGACTGGTGGACGTCCAGTACGAGGTATGTCCTCCACGTTCTCAGTATTGCGAAAGCGATTACATGTTCGCACGACATCGCTTTGGTGTCTTCCTACTTCTTCAACAACTTCTCACCCAAGCAATTATTCGCATACGCGTTATCAGCGGAATGGTCTGTCTAAACATGTTAATACACTTAAACAAAAGTTTCGATACTCTTACGTTAAAGAAAGGAAAAGAAATGATCAAAAAATATTTAGAGAGTGCCTTATCCGTTTGAAGCAAATAAGTTTATATCACAAAAAAATATAAACGCCTAAATATCACAAAATAAATATACCAAATTTATTTTGTGTAAATCGTTGCTGGAAAGACAAAGGGGCGTAACTCCGAAATCCCGAATTTCGAGTTATGGCCACCATACCTACCCTCAAGGTCGTATTTATAAAAATACAAACTCTTATGGTTATCGTGATATTATAAATTATATAGGCGTAAGTCAGTCATGTAAGAAAATTTTCAAAAAATTTTGTAGACAAAAAGGCGGCTCTCTTTTAAATTTCGATAACTCCGTAACATAGGCGTTTCTAGGTGGGGGCTTGGGAGCTAAGCCCCCCAAATCTCGGATTAGCCCCCCAAATCCAACTGAGTGGCCTAGGATATGTATAGCCAAATATGTAAACCGGGGGCTTAAGCCCCCCCAAATATGTAAACCGGGGGCTTAAGCCCCCCCCAAAAATAGAGTTCTAGAACCGCCTATGCTCCGTAAATACATCTTTCTTTGCAAGAATATAACATTTAGCATAATCTACTTAGTCTACTAGAAAACTTACATAAATGTACTGTAAATTATAAAATAAGAAGGTTCAGTAACCAATGCAATACTGGCTTAATTTTCAATCGGTTCTCCTGAAAAATATGTTAAATGGAGCTACGCCCCTTTGTATTTCCAGCGACGAAATATGCCTAAGACTTTTTTGGTAAAATGAACGGCAGTATCTTTGGGATTTAAGGAATAATAGATTTGATTTATGAAATTTACCATTTATTTGCAAAATTTTTTTGTTGCGTGTATTATTACAGAAAAATAAATTTTAAACTCAAACTCCTAATTTACTAAAAATGTTAGTTATTTAGTACTGCTTCAAATTAAGATATTCCAGTCTTTTTCGAAAACATATAATTTAAAAAAGGATGTGTTCCGAAAAAACGTGCTTTCGAAAGTAGTTTTCCCACAAAATATTTCTAAAAAATTGTTTTTCAAAGAATATTTTCAAACATATTTTTGTAGATTGAAAAAAAAATATTTGGACTATACCATCAATTTGCATAAGCACATGCAAATAATATAATTACAGGTTAGATGAAATGACACAAAAAAAAATTGTTACGTAACATTTTTTCGTTGTTCGTCCATTGTTAAATTATTAAAACCGCTGTTAAAAAAATGTCGCAATCAACCTGCTGAAACAAAACAAATAAATCAATTGGCCATAAAACATTATTTCTACCAAACCCAAATAGGTATAAATCTGTCTAGTCAGGTGTAGCAGCAGCACCACGACATCTAGAATCGGTCCTCGGGCAGTCTCGAGACCCAGATATTTTGTGAAATCGCCGCCATGATCGGAACGGAAGAAAGTTGTTTAAAGAGCTGCTGATACGAAGAATACTACGATGCTGAAAACTTTTCCTGTCATTCCTTGATTAAGTTCAATAATCTGGGAGTGATCAAATTGGTTTAAATGATTTACAAGTAGCTATCTAATATTTTGAAGCTAAAGAAATAATATGTTTTATGTTGGAAAGTCCACGTTAGTACTATATTTTATAGTTCGATCTCAAAATTTTAACTGTCAGATTCACTAGGAGTCTATTTTGGCAGCTAATGGTTTAAATTGATGCATGTAAAAGCCAACTAAGTTTGATCCTACCAATTTATTTTTATTTTTCGAAGACTTATAAAGAAAAGTTCAATTTAGGTACCTATATATTTTCCGCAATAAGAGGACTAACTTCACTTTCAAAAATAGTTGCGAGATAAAAATCATTCAGAAAGCAAGTAAATTTCAGAAATATTAGAACAGCTCAGTCGTTTTTAATGACGAAAATCAGAAAAGCTAAAAAAAAAATTCTTCTGAGCCCGCAAAATATTTCGCCTCTTCCAAATTATATAGGGGAAAGTGGTGCAGGATGAAACACGGGGCAGGTCGAAACAATTCAAATTTCGCGAGTTCTTACGCAAATGTTTATTGGCATAACTGAAGCTGAATTGGCCGATCCTCAAACTAATTAGATACTTGTGACACCACTTATGTTAACGTGATTGCCAAAGCTGACTCTAAACGCCAATTAAATTTACTACTTGATTAAAAGTTTTGTGCAACCCGCTGTTAGTCTGTGTGACTTCGTACCCTCATTTCCCTCCCATATTTGTTATTTCTTACATTCAATAAGGGCAAATTCAGAATGTATTGGCCATTGCTATGAAGCCCAGCAAGCAGTGCGTCAATACATTGTACTTGCTAAGCATATGGCCTTAATCGTGTTGCCGAAACTGTTAGGTTGCAATTATTTGCTTTAGTGAACGATTTAAAAAAAAAGTGGCAAAGAAGTTTTTATTAAATCCCCTCTGGGTTATTATTCAAAGAAAGACTACCTAACACCCCATTGCCAAGCTAACTGGTGATAACTCGGTAGGGAACTTGGCTAGATACTGCCTGATACTACGCAGACAATTTTCCAAATTTTAGTTTTATTTTTGAGCTTCCAGAGGATGCTAGCAGATTAATAAAGGAATGTCAAATTGTTCTTAAGAAAGATAAGTTAGAACATAACTTGACTTTTATTAAAACTGACTTCAATTTTGTAAGCCGAACAATCAAAAGTCTTGAAAAACAGCAGATGCCACTAATTGAAGGAGTTAAAATGTTAAAATAGTTTTTGCAATTGCGGCAAAATCCAAATATGCGTCTATAACCAGTGTATACAGAGAGAATTTTTTCCAATTATAAAAATATTTTTAAGTGATAGAAGGCATAGTTTCAAAATGGAATATTTAGAAGAATATTTAGTAACTGCTTTTTTTAACAATTTAGTAAAGTTGTTTATTTGGTAAAAAATTAATACTTATATAATATAATAATTAACAAAAGAGTATCCTAAATATCAAAACATTTAAAAAAAAATGATATGTTAGATTTTAGTGTGTCTTTAAAATGTTACCTTTTTTGTATTTGTTAAAATGTTTGGTGATAAACAATAATTATTTTTTATAGATTTATTTCATTAAATAAAGACTAAAAATAAAAGGAATTATGTATTTATAATTATGCTAATATTATTTCATGACATAATAATGGTCTGAAGCAGAAATTACTATTTTTTTTTTAAATTTAAATTACTACGTGTACTATTTTAATTTTTGTGCTTTTTTAATGCTGTCGTGAATATTTTAATGCATTTTGGATGCTTTTTACGTAAAAACTTTATGCTTGTAAGCGCTTTTTTACATTTGTTTTATGCTTTTTTATCTGCGCTTTAGTCATCATAAACGAATCAACAGTTGACGAAGAAAATAGAAGAGGCTTGTTAGACCGCAAATTATTCAATTGTCCTTGTTTATCAATTTTTAAGTCAAACGCAATATTTCTGGTCCACGAAATCCCCTGATCTTCGAGAAACAATCAAGAAAATAAAATAACACTCGAATTTACGTTACACAAGCCATAACAGCACTTTTATTTACGTAGCATGTGACGTGACAACCAATAGGATCACGTTTTAAATTGCAAGTTTTAAATTTTGTATGAAAATTTGTAAAAGAAAATCTTTTTACTTAATAATAAGAACCAAAATAAATTGTTAGAAACAACCGCCATGAATATTTAATTTATGTAGAGAATAAAAAAAATATTTCAGGTTTATTTGGATTAGATACAAGCATATTGTCTATATTGATCTCGAATTAATATTCTAATACAAAATAGCCATGCCCTTGGAAAACCTCGAATAATAATAATTAAAAAATTGTTGGTCTATGAACTTGCACACCCATATTATTAGCAAACCAAACAAAGCCTACCAAAGTTTACCTGCTAAATACTAATAAGAAGTCAAGGTGTGAGCACCGTGAGAATGCTTTCACTTGACGCAAGATGAATTTTCTTTGACCCTGTCATCATAATTCTCACCAAGGCCAGCTCGTTATAAATTAATAGTAACTGATGTCGTCAGTATCATTGTCATTATGGAGATGAACTTTTCGTAATAATAACGATTTGTATTATTTTCATGTTTATATTTGCTTAGGTTTAATTAGCGTTTATTAAAACGGCGAGATTCACTATCTCTAGACTGGTCTAATTTGACAATCCAAAGTTTTAAACTGACAACTGTAAGAATAAGACAACTAAGTATACCATGAATTTATTTTTGAGTTTTCTCGCAAATATACACTATACCCGCCTATGTACAGGATCCATACCAAAAGGGGTTTTGACAGTGGAAATATTTTGGTAAAGAACAATAAAATATTTTGTAAGTTGTTAAAAAAAGTTGAATTTTTGCTCAGGTTGGGTTGGGAAGAAAATGAACGCGTTTAGGTATTTTATTTATTCTTTTTTCAAAACTAATTTTATATCATTTCGTTGAGAATTTTTAAATTTAAAAAAAAGTGTTAGTAGAAAGTTATAGTCATTTGAATTTTTTTAGAACTAAAATATAATTTAAAAAAAAATAACTAAAATATATACAAATAAAAAACAAATAACAATCAGGCGCGACTCGTCCATAAGGTCATTTGGTCAATCACCCACCTAAATTTATTTCCAATGATTTACCTAATAATTTATTTTTTAAATCCAAAAAATAATCTTATCTCTTCTTTCAACAAAGTGCAAGTTCCATGCGAAAACTCCCCAAGAAATAATCAAGCCAGGCTTGCTCCGGACTCGCCGTATTTTAAATTAACCTCATAGGTTTATATGGACTATATAAAGTGCATTAAAGCTAAGAGAGAAACAAAACATACACGTTTTAGGAAGTTAAAATGACACAAAATTTGTCGACGACCCACCAATAATATCGCTTTCGGGGCGTGCGTGGCCGTCAACGTCTCCACGCCGGTTGTCACAAATTCTGGCTCACTAATTTAAATTGATCAATTTATTATTAGAACAATATTCGCGATACATTTATACATTTAATATAAGCTTACATAATTTTATTTGAAGATATTTGGATTACTAATAATAATAATAATAATAATAATTGTAACGGTGCCTATTAAATCCTACAGTAATTACGACTTTCACAATAGCTTGGCAACGCAGCATTCGACCCGTCTATCGATTTAAGCTGCGGGCATGCGCTCTAGGTTGTGTTTTGCTTTGTGTCAAAACTCTGTGCATACATAACCTACCAAAAATACTGTTTAGTTTTGCTTTGGTGCTTTGTGTTATTTGTAAAATATTTTTAATTGTGTATGTGGTAGGACTGTTCTGTTGGAGAGTCGTCAATCCACCAGAAGTGTTGAGGATGAGAATCTAAAATGGCACATTGTGGGCAATGTAAATTGGATTTCTGTAAACCCCCTAACTTGACAGCTCACGTTAAAAGGAACATACAGTTACCTACATTTCTATTATGCAAAGACTAGCGTTTCTATCGTAAATAATTTATGTTTCAGATGAACTGGATATAATTGCACCAATAACTAGAAATCCATTTGGTTCTGGCAATTATTCATGTAGAAAATGTAATCAATGCTTTGTAAGTTTTAGTAATCTACAGTTTCATGTTAAACAAAAACATTCCGGTGAGTGAACCATACATAAAATTCATTAACGAGTTCAATAATCACAAGTAAACAAATAGTCTCGTGACATTATAAATTAATTTTCATGTAAAAATTTAAATAAATTCAGTTTCGTTGAATTTTCAATCTTTGTAAATATGATACACATCCTTAGCGATGATTATAACATATTTTGGTGTGGTGCGTGTCGTCTGTCTACATGTCAAAAACCGTGCTGTGTTTCCTTCCAAATTTTTATTTTGTCAGCTATTTTCTTGGAAAAACTGGATCATCCATCGATTTTTTTTTGAATTGCTTCAAAGAAGGTAATCTATCCTTTGTCTATTCGAAAATTTGTTAATTCCGTCATACTTTAAGTGCACAAGACACAAGACCCCTTGTGTTAACAATTACTTTAACGGTGCAAGAGACTGTTTGCATGTAAGTTAAAAGAAGTGACAGCAAAAATGCAATTTTAGTATTTTATGTTTTTTTTGCGGTGTTTATGTGTAGGTAAATACTCTCTTGGCAAAACTAGGCACCTTATTAAAGAACCTTCCTTCATTAAAAAATTATATTTTGCTGGTTACGCTGATATCACTAGTTGCCCACAAAATTTGCCCCACTTGTAAAAAAACTCACGGGCCGCGCCTATTAACAATACAGTATTTCAACAAGATGACGCCACGTGTTATAGGGCGAGGAAAACTTTGTATTTGTTACGGACACGTTTTCCTGGCCGAGTCATTTCTCGAAATGGCGATATTCAGTGGGCTGCAAGATCATGCGATCTAACCCACATAAAATTTTTCTTGTTGGGCTTCCTCGAGGACAAAGTCTGTTTTAACAATCCGCGATTAATGACCTGAAGCAAACATTTGTTACGTTATTTGTGAAATTGAACCACAATTGTGAAAATATGTTATTAACAATTTTACGCAAAGAATGGTCATTTGTAGAAACAGCTGAAGGAGACAGCTGGAGAATATTATTTTAAAAATATAACCGCTATGTCTTTTTGATGAAATACACAAACATGTCATGTCATTTTTCCAAAATTGTTTATTTTATTTAAAAAGTAAATCCCGAAGTAACTATTGGTACTATCTTTATTTTGGGCCATTTTCAAGTGAAAGTTGCGTTCAATCGGTTCATCTAAGTGATGCTATACTCATACACATAAATTGTAACTGCATTATGTTAAAAGGTTCTTTTTTCATAAGATTCATTTCCTTTGCATGGGTTCTAATTGCAAGTGAAACTGTGATTATGGTATTATTAATGGACCGTAAAAATAAACGAAAGTGTTGACAATTTTTGTTTTTTACTGTGACGCGGAATAAATTACAATATTTATGGGACATGTAATGCCGAGTCCCCTGTAATTTATCGTTTGCAGTTCGTATTATTTATTTTATTGAAGTGCGTTTAATGTGCGAATTGTAAGATTTCACTTTTATAGATGCCTGAAGTCAAGTACAAAATTGATGTATTTATTTGTATATTATTTGCATATGTTTAAATACTACAAAGCTTTTTTTTACGTCTTTTCATATGCAAATTTATTACTTTTATGGCTTCTTGCTTTCGGGTGAAAGAAATTAAAAGATGGAGGCAATATAGGTACGCTAAAATAAAGCACACCATATACAATTTTTTTAGAACCTTCAAGGTTACGGAATTTTGATTGAATTTAAAAAATAAATAAATTTTAACAATAAATCAAGTTCACTTATTTCAGAATTATTATTGGTTTCCATGGATATGCGTTATTTTTACTTAAGTCAGTTAAGAATTTTGACGTTTAAACGATTACTGCTCAATTAAACATGAAAGCAAATTTTAATGTGCATGTTGATATGTTGTTAATTTTGGGAAAGTGCAGAAAAAACTACAGAAAAGCTGCACTAGTGTGAGCGGAGAGGTTTTCTAATAACCCAAAATCTCACATGGCATTTAAAAGACTGAAAATCAGAAGTCGTACTACTGGCAGTCTGAAGGTATGATTTCGGTAGAACTGCTAGCAGTTGCGTCCAGCGGTAACGTCTGGCAGTGACTGCTAACCGTTGCGACTGAATGTTTTCCCTCGGCTAGGAGCTGGCATCCGGCAGTCAGTACTTTTCTTCCAACGAAAGTAGGTCATGTAAAAAAATTAATGTCAAAGTTGTAGCTTCATTTTAGATAGAAGGCGAAGAAGAAGACGACTTGTTTGAACTATTTTCTACTAATCTAAATTCTTGAAATCCTTGTTTCCATGATCAAATAGTTGAGGATACTGACCTCCTGTATTAGCATTTTATCTTGTTCAGCTGAAAATGCTTTACTCATACTGAAGAAATTATTTTTCAACAAGCACAGCTAAATAAATAAATTAACGACAAATGTATGCGAGCAGTACGGACGAACGTCTTGACTGGGCTCGAGGCGGACCGGACATAGCAGCTGACTGCTACACTGTATGTATTAGACGGCTTGCTAGAGGTGCTGGAATGAGTCAAAAATTAGTTGTGACCATATTGCACTTGTACAATTTTCATCCATACCACATTAACTCCACCAAGAGCTATATGGGCAAGCTTTCAGAATCGCATTAAACTTTGCAATTGCGTCACAAGACAAATTCAAGGAAATAATAGGACAATAGGTTCCTAATAATTACTTTTTCTGACGAAGCTACCTTCTATAACAAGTGGGCAGGTAGAAATAAGTTATCCCTTAGCAGTAGAAATCTAATTTCTTTTTTTTTTTTGATTGGTTGTTTTCTTTAGGTACATATACATAATATGCATTACTGGCGTTGGAAAATCCGCACTGGATGAGAACTCTGCCAAATCAACACCCCTGGTAAATAATTAATGTCTGGTGTGATATCCTCGGGGATTGGTCCGCATTTCTTTGAAGGACATTTAAATGAAGAAATGTACACAGATTTTTTAAGAAACAAATTACCCCAATTATCAAATCAAATCATAAATAATGACATGTGGTTTCAACAGGACGAAGCTCCACCCCATTATGCAATACAGGCCCGTAATCATTTGAATGAAATATTTGAAAACAGGGGGATTGAATGAGCTGGTCCGGTCAACTGGCTTGCTATGTCCCCGGACTTGCTCCCTTTTGATTTTTCTTGTGAGGTTTTAATAAGGACAAAGTGATAGCGACTACACCTACAACTTTAGATCAAATGAAAGACCGAATCCGCTTTCCCTGCCTATTAGTGACACCTAAAATGTTACAACGGGTACGAAATTCATTTAGAAAAAGAGTAAAAAAGTACTTGGAAGTTGAAGGGAGACATTTCGAAAAACTTCTCAAACATGACAGACGATAAATAAGTTGAAATTAAACGGTATTTTTTACTTTATGAACCAATAAGTCATAATGTCGTATCCGAAAGAGCAAATCAAAACAAAAATTGTACACGTACGTAGCTTTTTACGTAGATTTAAATTTTATAAACAAAAGTACATCATCCCATTTAAAACTTCAAAGTGACATTAGTGAGAAAATCGATGTTTTATACTATATTGTTTTTATTCGATCCTCAATTGTTTTGCTTGGGCCTGTTCACTTTTATTTGGATACCCCTGTACATATGTCAGGTACTTAATTGCAGCAAATTTAAATTTTTCTGTTATTACAAATCATATAGAAATAAAATTCAGTACGAATGCATATTTTCGTAGAAAGCGTAGTAAAAAAAATTATAATTTTAATTGTTAACAACTGTTTGCATATTTGAAAAATAGAGTTCCGGTATTTAATGGTTACTTTAATAGTTAATAATATTGTTAATAACAACAATTTATTAATTAGGAGAATCTTATTGTTATAAGTCCTAACATTTAAATACAACGAAATAAAGGTGGCTAGCTAGTTTACTATAGAACAAAACGTGTTTATTTAGCAAATTTTTTAGAGAAAATTAAATACAAATAAAATATACATCTATATGTTAAGCACCAACAGACCAGAAGTCAAGTGTTTAAAATATTCACGCCAAAAATCCAGATTCACTTTCGCTGGACCGGTCTAATTTGACTTTAAACTGACGAGTGTAAGAATGAGACAAGTTTTTTACTATGAATTTAGTTGTTAATTTTTTTGTGAATTTATAAAGAAAAGGATCTTCAAGTATGAATTTTCCATAATATTAAAAGTTAATTAATTTTTTCGCTGAACGCTAAAAAATGTTGACATTTCTGTCAAGATTTCTTGTAGAAAAGTACTACAATACCTGGCTACTAAAAATAGTTGTTAGGGAATATTCACTTCTCTACTGTAAGAAAACAATATTTCCTTATTAAAAACACGATTTTTAGAAGATTTCAATATTGTTTGCTCTAAGGACAACATCTTTATTACTTTGACAAATACAAATTAGAATAATTGATTTTAAAAGCGTAATTTAGAAATTTCAAATTGTTACTTGGAAATCTGGAATAAGAATTCTTTTAAAATTTAAAACAACTTTTTTATTTGACGTATTGCATTAAAATTTTAAAAAAGGCAACTTTTTTGCATACCCTGTACAAAAAAACAACAAATTTTTTTTTAAAGCAAACAAAAACTTTTATGAAGAATGACTGTTTTTCGTACCTTTCTTTTTGGTCCATTTGTCCTCTTGTCTACCCCATCCGTAGACATTCTGTATGTATTATAAAAAGTAGACTGCTTTTTTTCATAAGGCTTTCTAAGGCTTCTCTCACAGTGAATATGGATACGCGCGAATAATAGAAACGCGCGGAGCCGTCCGAATTTGTGATCGTGCGTATACATCCGTTAAGTTCGCACAGTGACTGCTATGAAAATGTGAGAAGAGATCGTATAAATTTAAAGTTAAAATGTCTAGTCGTGATTTATATTTGCTAAAAAATACTTTTCTAAGAAGACGAATCATATGCAAAAGAAGAAGGGTATTTGTAAATGAACTACTCAGAAAAAGAAAGGAATGTGGTGAACTTCAACATATTTGGGAAGATCTAAGGAACAATGAAGAAAAGTTTTTTAGTTATTTTCGGATGAAAGAAGAACCTCACATTTACATATTAAATGTAATCAAGAACAGGCTAACCAAATATTGCCCTTTTCCATTCACAGGGACCTTTGTACGTCACGGTGGTGACAATTTCGTTCTCGTTGAACCCATTCATATTTACGCTCTCGTACTAAATCAACGTACGTTAACGTGCGTCCTACGATTAGCATGTTTACGCTTCCTCTGTGAGAGAAGCCTAAAGTATTTCTCCATTTTGTTCAAGTTTCTATCTATTTAACTACATATTCATGATTTTTTGTAAAAAAAAACAGTTAGGTGCATTTTCTCGGTTGTTATTTTACGTAAAGAAAATATCAATGTTAGGCTTGCCAACCGTCCCGATATATCGGTACTGTCACCGTTATTGGAGTTCATGTCCCGACGTACCGACACAGGCATCAAAAAAGTTCCGATTGGCGTTAGCAAGGTTTCTTATATTAAATTTTAAAAGGCACACGCACCAACAAACCTTCGGCTTCTAAAAAGAAAGCTTTCGCGTATAACGCGCCACCATAGCGTGGTGCAGTAGACCTCTATCTAGCGAAGTTTCTTTCTTTGCAAACCAGTTCACTTGATGTCTAGCGGTTACTATTAATGTCATTGTCATTACAGGTATTTCAAAATTCAATAGCCATTTTTAAATCAGCGATCAAGTCATGACCTAGTCAGACCATTGGGCAACACTGTCTCATTTAATCTTAATACTTTGATTTTTTAGGTTAAACATTGAGTATATGGAGCAACGTTGCCAAATAAGGTGATGTAGTCATGACTAGGTAACTGATTTAAAATCGCCTAATGTTTTTGACTGGATGTCGCTCTCTGAAATCCCAGAATGGGAAAAGTTAGAAGAAACAATTATATAATATCTTAAATCGAACAGTTTGATAATTTTAGGTTACTGTTTTCAGCAGTTATACCTTAAGAATTTTATGGAACAAAAAAATTCTTAGAAGAGTGAAACATCAGTTCGATTGGAGGAAGATGGTTAAATTTGTTAAAAAGCACAGACCATTTAGATCAGAAATCGGAGTTACTTAAAATGTGTGAATACCTGTTCGCAATTCCTGCGCACAATGCAAATTGCGTAAGAATTTTTTCCTTAATGTCCATCCAGCGTTCAGAAGAAAGAAATCGTTTATTAGCCGAGTCCGCTGAGGCTATTCTGCAATGGTAGTATAACTTTAAACACAGGCAATATATAGTTATATTGCCTGTGCTTTAAGTCATCATGTGCAGAATTTCATAAGTAAATCATCAGAGAAATATAAAACTAGCAAATCCTAATCCTAAATAATTTTTTAGGTAATTATGTAGTATACGGTTTTCAGCTATTTTTGCGTTTTTTGGAAAAATTCTTTTATGGTCACATTCTACTGTCTTTCCTGATTGCAAATATAAGTGCGCTCATAATAAAATTATGAGCAAACCTGACCACCTTTTTGCTCACCAACCTGAGCAAAAAGGTGGTCAGGTTTGCTCAGTTTTCATGTTATATAGATACATATCTATATCAATGAAAACTGAGCAAACCTGACCACCTTTTTGCTCACCCAACCTGAGCAAAAAGGTGGTCAGGTTTGCTCATAATTTATTATGTGCGCACTTATATTTGCAATCAGGAAAGACAGTAGAATGTGACCATAAAAGAATTTTCCCAAAAAACGCAAAAATAACTGAAAACCGTATACTACAATGACATAATTACCATTTTTTAATTTAGTTTTAATTAATAGCTGTTATAATAAAGATTTTCGTTCCTAATATAGTGGTTTTTGTGTTTTGGTATTTAGAGTAAGGTAATTTAAAAATAAATTATCACCCCCCCTCCCCCCACGGGCCTTGTGTCCCGATATGAACCAGATGATTTATGGCAAACCTAATCATTGTACAACTTATTTTCTACAATACCAAACTTGACCATTGTTATTTAACTTAAAGTAATAAATTCTAGTACAACATAAATAACTAGACATTAATTAAAATTGTTATTATCTTTTTTTTAGCAAATTAGCCATTATTAATTGTAATAAATTAATTTGACATTGAAACAGTTGCATTTTGATTAAGGTTTTTCAAGAATGTGCTTAATTGTTATTTTATATAACAACAAAAATAATAAGTCTTTTTTGTAAAATCAATGACATAGTGTGTTATTGGTGTATATAGGGCGTTTAAATAATTACTATCTTTTCAGTTTTGCTACATATTTATTAGTGCTCAAAGTTACGTATGGGTTAAAAGATGAGATATAACTGGGTCTGTTTTACTCAATCAAATTAGCCTGTGCTGTAACTTGTAAACAGAACTTTACGTCATAGCATTTATAAAAGTCAGGTTTTGGTTTTCTCTAAAACTAGTCCATGACCACCCCCAATTTTAATTTTTCGTGCAAAATACTAAGGATGAACGAGAAATCCAATATTAGAATGAATTTTTACAGGGCAAAAACTTTTCATTTAAATGAAGTTCAGGCACGACGTGACCAGTTATCAAAGGTGTAATCAAATTACATTAATTGATTTTAAAAGATTAATTTAAATTGAATTAAATCCACATGATTATTTTATTGCCGTCAAATATGGTGAATTTTTTTAAAACTTTTGAACAATTTTCTCGTTCAATGTAGGTGGTCAGACCACCTACAAATTAGTAATAGGATATTAAACAATAATTGTAATATTTCGTATTTTATTACTTTATTACACTCTAAAAAAATTAAGGGCACATCATATTTATTTTTTAAAAACCTTTCCGTATTCTACGCATTTTTCTTACTGACATCGAAAATGGCTAAAGATTCTTCTTATTTCTTCCAGTGAAATCGATTCTATGGCTCCTAAAATTCTCTGATGGTTTAAAACTTCTAGGTCATTTTCAGTGAGTCTTTCATATGTTAGTTGTTTAACTCACTCCCAGAGAAACATATCACAAATTATCATATCGGTACTCCTAGGGGGCCACAAAATTGGACCATTTCGGCCCATTCATCGATTTTCAAATGTGGGATTGAGCCAATCCCTTACTTCTGCAGCATAATGTGCAGGACACTCATCGTGCTGAAAATATATATTTCGGCGATATTGAAGATGCAGTTCTTCTAACTTGCCTGACAAAAATGACTCCAGCATATATAAATAAGGATGTTTGTTAGAAGACACCTCCTTTTACGGTAATGGTAAATGAAGCTCAAAAATTCTATCGCAATTTGGCACTAGGTTTGAAGTAACATGAAATCAAAATAATAGTGTAACTTTACTTTAGGACCTATAACTTTAAAACAAGAAACTTATTTTTATCAAAAATGTTACTTAAATCAAAGTATACTTAAATTGAGAGTACATTTTTTATAATGAAAAAATTAAGCTCTTGTAAGTCGTAGAAAGCAATTACAAAAATTTAAATTTGTCGTATTATTTATAAAAAAAATCTAGTTTTCTTGAGTAATTCTTTGTAGGAGTACCAAAAATACGTTCCAAAGTTTCTAGAGTTAAAAAAACTCGTCCCTTATTATAAGAAAAACGTATACTAAAAATGAAGCCCAAAATTTTTAGAATCAAAAAAAGCGTTCCTTCGTAGCAGAATTATTATCCGCTAATATTGCCTAGGAATACAACATCGAAATTATAGGTATTTCAGCCGCTTTAAAGTTTACCAGCGGTAGTGCTATTCTTATTATTTGTCTGCGGCTTGCATTGTCGTGTCGTTTTCGAAGAAGCGTTTAGAATTAAAAAACTATTCTGTTGACGTTTCGGTTTATTTAACCTTTAAACCATCCTCAGAACTTATTTATAAGGAGGCACTACACTAATGTTATTTCTTATGTACTAACTCAACGATCTTATTCTATTGGTACTTATTTCTAAACATGTTTTAGAAAAAAGCCGGTTTCGCAAAACAGACAACTGAAAATTTGTCGTCAAAAAAAATAGAATCCTACGGATACACCCCTCACAGAATTTGTACCCGTAGGTAGTGATCTCAAGAAGAGACTACAATACTAACTTTTTAATTTTTAATTTTTTTTATAAATACAGAGCTTGAATCAACAAAGTGGAAAATTTCACACTTAAACATGAATACCGGAAATTCAAACATTCGAAATACTTTCAAAATATGATTCATTGATTGTCTTGGCGAGTATTTATACCTGTAATTTTGTTTTAACAAAATATCTTAAATTGATCAAAAGTTATGAGCATTTGTTTATAGCGCGCGTCGCTTATGCGAATATAAGGTCGCGCGCGTACTTTTTCAGAGATTCTTTATTTATTAAATACTGACGAATCTATTGGTCATAGAAAAAACTGCTCAGAAGCAAAATTATGTGGAATTTTCTTGCCTTTCTGATTCCGTCCCTCTATTTTAATAAATGACTGAGATATGACGGAAAAATCGAAAAAAAAAAACCTACTTTTTTGCAATAAGTTGGCAATAAGATATTGTTATAAAGGGTGTTATACGTTCATCTCGACATCTTCAGGGACCCATTCCAATTGGTTTTATTCATTGCGTAATTTTTTTGCTTATTTCGACCCTCCAGATTTAACGTGCTTCCTCTATTGTAAGATAATCGCTACTAAAAAATGCAGGCCTGTACCTGCATTTTTGTAAGAAGAATAACAGAATAGCCAGAGTAGTGATTAGCAGAAAGTGTATAGTGTAGTGAAATAAGGTGAAATAATAAGCGAATAAGCGATCGGAATAAAAAAAGGGGACCATGAACCTCGTTTCTTCGGACACTGTATTTTAGCCTGAATGAGGGAGAGGTTGCTGCGGCGGTGTTCTGTGACCTCGCAAAGGCGTTTGATTGTGTGAATCACGGGGTACTGCTGAGCAAGCCGGAAGCATATGGGTTCAGGGGGAAATCTTTGGCTTGATTTACATCGTTTTTGTCCGAAAGATTTCAACGTGTCATTGTCAGCAACAGTAGGTCGCGTTCAATGGGGATCTCTGCCGGCGTTCCTCAGGGATCTGTCCTTGGTCCTTTGTTGTTTCTACTTTATGTGAACGACTTACCCCATCTTAAACTAAGTGGGTCCTTTACAATATTTGCGGATGACACAACGATCTTGTGGCGACACAGAGATCCTTTTCAGCTTGAGGTTAATATTAAAAAAGATTTGGCCATCTTGGAAACATGGTGCTCGTCAAATTTCTTAACACTGAACATCGATAAACCAATATTTTATGTTTTAAATGTAGCACGAATGTATCGGTGTGTGATCGTATTATTAGTAATCATCGCGTCAGCAAATTCCTGGGGTTACAAATTGATGAAAAGCTTAAGTTTGATAAACATATTACTAGTCTAAACAAGAAACTACCCCAGGCGTGCTACGCGATCAGGGTTGTCTCTCGTGAACTGGGCAGCGCAACAGCGGTCAGTGTCTATTATGCTCTAATGGAATCACGGTAGCGCTATGGTCTATGTTTTTGGGGATATTGCTCAGAATACTTACTTAATTCAGTTTTTATGCTACAAAAAAGGGCAATAAGATTTATCTTTAGGGTAAAAGCTCGTGATTCCTGTAAACCTTTGTTTCGCTCGTTGGGAATACTAACATTGGCTTCTCTTTTCATTCTGGAGACAGTGTGTTTGGTGCGAGAGAAATTTAGATCAGAATTACTTGAACAGACTGGTTATCCGACGAGAAACAGGGACTTTACCCTGAGACTTCCGATCCCTAACTCGAGTTTGGTAAAAAGTTCGGTAATCTATAATGGTAAGAAAATGTTTAATCACCTTCCCAGACGTATACGACTGATCGTATGTCAAAAAAAGTTTAAAAAGCTTGTAAAGGAACTTCTGATTGGAAGAGTCTATTATAAAGTGGAGGAATATTATGTAGATTCATTTAATTAATTTTATATACGTGTATATTTGGTGCGATTGTATTGTAAATTTTGTGAGACTTTCATTTAGTGTTTCTTCTATTATTTAAATGTAATTATTTATTATTGACGTAAAATCCGAGTGTGTGGAATATTATATAATTATATTATTTTATTTGTAAGACTTTGTCAACAAAAATTATCTTTTTGACAATAAAGTATTTAAAAAAAAAGCAAAAATGAGACGACATGTCTTTATTATTTATTATTCCAAGAAACGTTAAGTAGGATATTCATTTATTACTTTTACTAAATAAAAATGTCAGATTTATTGTGAACTGAAATAAAGAATTAAAATGATTTTACTGTGCTTTTGTTGTAAGGAAATATGTATGTAAGTTAAAAATACTTTTGTCAAAAAGTCCTTTTTAAAAACAAAAAATTTTTATTTCAAAATTACAAGTTGTTACAATTGATTCTAATACAAGACTAATTTCTATAAAATTAAATAAAACAAATGTAACGTAAATTGATGACACGTAATTTGCTGACGGTGCTAGGTCGCTATTGCGGTCATCGCTCGGGTCGTTGTTCTGGTATCTTCTTATGGTAGGAAATTATACTTATATAAGATAATGGGGTAGTGAATACATAACTCCTCCCCTCTTAGAATGAGGCATCGTTGGGAAGATTGATCTTGATGTCTGCGGGAGCTTGGTGTATTTTCTTAGAATTCCTTCTGGCTATAAGGAATTTTTGAATACTTCTTCGCCGTACAATACAATAAATGCCTATTGCATTTCTTGGAACTAAGTATAGTGCCATGGTCCATAAGTTGGATGTGTATATTTTCTCTGCAGCTTCATCATAGATGAGACTGACTGGGTTTAAGCACAGCTTAAAGAATATATATTCTGTAAACTTTGGTTTAAGTGAGGAGATGCAAAATTTAGTTTCCTTAACTCGATTTGGAATTTAAATATGTTTTCTGGCTTAATCCTCAGGTTTGGTGTATTTATCACCAGCGGGCTTCCAAAACTTGATTCATGAAAGAACAGTTCTTGGTTCCTAAATAATAATGTACATTGACTTTTTCTTTTAAGAAATATTCCTTGCAATTCCTTGGTTTCAACTTGATTTTCGCAGTGTGTTTGAATTTTTCTTCAGTTGGGAAAACTGCTAAAAACTGGTTTAATTCCGGAACAGTTTCTACGTGATTCTCTAGGATCTTTAATTTTGTCAAGGTGCACTCGTTCGGGTTGTCTTTTAGCAGGACTTCGTTTTCACAGCTGGTGTTGTTAGTTGTTTGTAAAACGCTGGGACAGTGATAAGGTTTACCTTGGTACATATATCACTTAGAGGTTTAATTGGGTTACCAGATTGTGATTTAAGAAAATATCTTACATTGGAAATAATTGTTACAAATTCTGATCCATATTTTACTGGGAATAAATATAAAATGGTACAGGTTAAAATATATTTCGAAATTGTAATGACATAAATTAAGAATTTCGATTATAATTAATTTAGTAACGTTTTTTTTTTCCAAAATTAAGTATAGTTTTAAATTTTCGCTATAAAGGAAATTTACTTTTAAAGTGTTGTTGAATTTTTTTTGTAGTTTGTGAAACAGGTCTTTTGTTTTTTATTACCCTGGGGTGTAGATTTTTTTTTTTTTTTTTTTTTTTTTTTTTTTTTTTTGACTGACAAAAATTTCACTTGGCCTCGTATAATAAGCCGATTCAACAAACCCTTAGCAAAAAGCAAATCTTGATGGGTTGCACCATCTTCAACAATCTGATTAAGTTGTAGTATTCTTCAGTTTAAAACATATTCATTATGTTATAAACTTTAATAGTTTTGTTGGTTTTTTTTTTTTCAAAATTGCGTCATTGACAAAATATTACATTTTTAGCCGGTCCTCAATGCTTTTTCGTTATCTAGTACTTGATTATAATTTTTATAGATTTCTTTCTGTCGTTAACATTTAGATTACCTGTAACCCTTTTTATAATATACTCTAGTCCGTTAATCAACCCTATTTTTGTATGATTCCTATATTATGTTCTATTTTTTCCGAAATCAATTTTTGATTGAAATTAGAAATTCTATAATAATCAATAAGATCTGTAGGTATATCGATTAGTGTATTGTTGCTAAAAATAAGCTTAAGGTTACTAAATTGCTTATTAAGATTACTAAGCGCTAGATAGATTCTAGGTTATAATAATATATGCTTGTCCCCTGAAGTTTGGCGGTACCGAGGTTACTTGTCAAGCTCCTTAGATTTTGGGTTATGTGCTTTTATTTTTATTTATTTTTTTTTGTCCGATGGCGAGGAACCCGAAATATTTTGAAATTTGGAAGTTCCTTTTTTCTTTTTCGGTTTTTTGATATAAAATAGGTATCTTTTGTTGGCAGTGTTGCCATGTATAGTATTGATTTGTGCAATTTTAAGATTTTTGTCGATAGTTTTAATTTTTCCTGGTTTGTATTTATTAGATGTTTTGTTTTGTTTTTGTTTATTGTGGACAAATACTTCTTGTTCTGGTTTATTCGGTATACTTTTCTTATTTTCGTTAGTTTTATTTATAACGCGATCTTTTTGGTTTTGAATGTCATTGTTTAGTTGTTCGTATAATAATTTGATTTTGTCAAATTTTACTTTTTCCACGTTGAAATTATTATAGTTACCGGAGTTTTCCTTTTGAAATTCGTAATTGTTTAAGTCTATGACTTCTAATGGTTCCGAAATATCTATGATTTTTGCCGTTTCTAATGGATTTAAAATTGAACAAATAACTTGATTATCGCGAACCGTAGCGATACACTCAGGCATTTCTAATTCAGCGAATTTTCTGTATGGGATTAGTACGTCGCCGTTTCGGATGTTTTTCACAGATATTTTTATAATTTGTTCGCATCTCGGCTGCACCGTGATGCAATTCGCAGAAGTCCCTACGTCATGAAATAATAGTGGTATTTCGGCATTACGTGTTATTAAAAGATTTTTCTGTAAATTAATATTAGCATCGAGAAACTTGAGGTTATCTATGCCTAACAAACAATCAAAATATTTATGAAAGTTAAATAAATAAAATTTTAACGGTTTACATTTTATTTTAAAATTTTTTGGGCACGGGATAGTAGTGCTAAAATTTTCGATAGAACTGCCGTGTGCAGTTGAAATTTGAAAAGGATCTTGTTTTACAAAGTTCTTAAAATATTTATTGGCAATTTCTGGTTTAACGAATGATTTAGTACTACCGGTGTCAATCAAAATTTTAAGATTATATTCAGGATGGATAATATACGGTAGTTTACTCTCATTGTTTGTTAGGTTCATAAGTTCTAAGTTTGGTAATCCGTGTCCGAGGCTGGCTCTCGAAAAAATTGTTCGTCATCGACGAGATCATATTCTTCCGGATGCTCGACTATAGGTTGAGCATTGATTTCGTCATATTTGTTATCAGTTTCGTATTGGTTGTCTACATTATGTAGGTCATTAATGTTATAAAGTTCTTCGACAATATACTTTTGTTGGTTAGGACCACTAAAATTTTGTCGATAATTTTGGAATATATTGCCCTGTGGTTTAACAGTATTAGAGGTGTTTTTTGTTGATACAGTCATGGGCGTTGGCTTTTGAAAATTTTGATTTTGGTTAGGTCTAAAAACATTGGGTCTTGGGCCTAAACTGCCACTAAAGTGGGGTTGATTGTTGTTTGAAAACATTTGTGAATTATTTGGAAAGTTTGTTAATTGAGGCGGCATAGTAGATTTTGGCTTAAATTGGTTTAATGCCCTATTGTGTTTCATATTTTGAGAAATTTTTATTTTCTGCAAGTTTGCAGAAACCGTTTCAATTTGGAAATCGTTCGTTAACATGCCTAATGCTGTATTAAGATCACCTGGATTTTTTGTACGCATCAGCGATCCGACGGGATCTTTTAATCCTCGTAATAATACCCTTAGTGCTAAATTACGACAGTATTGAGACAATATCGGAGCCTCATTTGCATTAGAATGTGTAGAAATAAAAGAAATTTGCAAGTTTAAAAGTTGTTGTACTCTGTTATAAAAATCGAAGTGGCTCTCGTTATTTTGTTTCAACCCTGCCATTTCTATATTTAAGGTATAAATATCGCGTTTGTCCGCGTAAGCATTGAGAAGCGCCTGTTTTAGATCATCCCATGTATTTATGAGACAGGAAGATATATTTACTGCGGCTTCACCTTTTACTTTAGCTAGAATACTTGACATTAAGTATTCATTTTGAAAATCTGTCAAATCAGTCGTATTATAAAATTTTGCTACTAATTTTTCGCAAATGGTAATAAATCTAGGTAAAAGCTCTGTTTCACCATAAAACTCTGGGATCATTCCCAAATATTCTGATTTTAAAGACATTTTTAAATTTAAATTTAAATTACTATTAGTAATATTTAAAGAATTTCGCCTTTTTGGCGTTGGTTTTTTCTTTAAAGGAGATCTTGTGCGATACAAGTGAGTGGGTGAGCCTGAATCAGAATCTGTATTTTCGTCTGAGTTTTCAGATATACTTGTTTTTGAAATGTTTAAAGAACCTCTAAATGACATAAAAGTACTTACAGTAAAACCAGTATCTTTTCCATATGCTTGGATCTGCGGTGAACGTCCTTCGATGTGCTTCGAAGAAGTTTGAGCTATTCAGCAACAAGTTTTCTTCATATACCTTGAAGAATCTTCTTGTTAGGCTACTCAGTTCACCTAACTGGATCACTGTTCACGGGGGTTGCGTAACGTGACGTAAAAGTCCGAAATTTCGCGAAACTCCCGAAAAAGTTCTTATGCCCAATAAATCGTTGACACGAACCGGATTTATGTGCTTAAAGCCGTTTGGACATCCTACCGACTGCGCCAGTTAAAAATACTTTTGTCAAAAAGTCCTTTTTAAAAACAAAAAATTTTTATTTCAAAATTACAAGTTGTTACAATTGATTCTAATACAAGACTAATTTCTATAAAATTAAATAAAACAAATGTAACGTAAATTGATGACACGTAATTTGCTGACGGTGCTAGGTCGCTATTGCGGTCATCGCTCGGGTCGTTGTTCTGGTATCTTCTTATGGTAGGAAATTATACTTATATAAGATAATGGGGTAGTGAATACATAACTTGTATGTATAAGTTGAGGTAATTTTCGCTGGTTTTTCCTTTCTCTAAAACTACATATTAAGGTGTACTAAAGTTTTTTACTTACTGTTGGGAAAATTTGCACCAGATATCCACTCACCTGAAAAAAAAATTATAAATGTAATTTTATAAGTTATGTTACATGTTAACCCCAACACCTTGTGTACAAATTGAATAGAAAATCATTAAAATCAATAGCACAGAACGACTGGAAGACAAGTCAATAGCAAGTGAAATTATTATTAATGAAAGTGTCTCGACACCTCGGTAGCCATTCTCTGGTAGTAAATAACTTTAACATGGCATTATTTCACGATTAATATAAACCTGGGTTTTTACTTTTGAATCTTGTTGACCTAGTAAATTATAAGTTTTTCTAGATTCGTTCTTATAACTAACAGAAATAGAATCTGCTCAAGGAAGTACTCGAGTGTAACTAGGACATGTTTTTGGTACCTTGTTAATTAAATGTTCTAATACTGTGTTATTTTATTGCGGTTTTATATATTTATCATTATGTTCTTTAGGTCGGATGTTGAGTGAATACAATGGCAATAACATTCTTTTTATGTTTTATTTAAACAAGAAAAGTAATCGCACAGGAGTTGTTCAATATCAAACCAGGGGCCATGGAAGCGAGGCTTTCTTAGGCTTTTTCGAGATAAAAAAATTAATTTCTATACATTAATAATGTATAATTTAATATTATCCTATAATTTTATAAAAATATGGATTTAATTTCTTATAATTTATCTGAAACCTTAGGCAAAAAAATTTTACTGCGTAAATGCAATCAATTTCTCTCGCGTCCCCGTCGCCACTGTAGTTTAGGGCATACAGAAAGAAAAAAGAGAGCTTTTAAAACATAGGGAAGGAAGTAGGACAGCTTTGTGCTTGCTTCTTGTTGTGTTTTTGTTAAAATAATGCTTTGTATTACCTTTTGGAACAAAAAATTATCTTTATATGAATGTTAACATATTTTTATATTGATAAAAAATCTTTATCTTTTGAAGATTGGAGATTATTCCTAAAATACTTTTATTAAATGTACTTTTGCTCCTTAAAAAAGTTTATTTACATTTTTCCTATCATTCCCAACAATATTAATATTACGTAACTGGTTGTTGTACAATGTTTGTAGCTGAACGATTTAGCACAATAATATTATTTCTTATTCTTTCTATATTTTGGCCTTACACAAACAATTATTATTAATGTGCAAAATCGTTTAACCACGAGTATTGTTCAGGATTTTCCAACGAAAATACTTGGTATACCTGTTAATTGACGAGATACAACAAAGTTCAATAGGAAAGTCTGTTGGACTTTTTATGATGAAATAGGAGCATTGATCAAAAAAACAATTAAACATGCAATATGGCAAAAAATGGTGTATTATTGTTTATTTTAAATGGAACACCCCGAATATTATTGTATTCTTGGATTCTACAGAAAGTTCTAAGCACATTTAATTTATCTAATTATCTATTAATCTAAAAATCCAATAATATATAGGGTGTTCCATTTAAAATAAACAAAAAATAAATAATTTTTTGCAATATTTTTTTTATAAGATGTTCATTGCTTTTTTGACAAATGTTCCTAATTCGTCACAAAAATCCTAACAACTTTCATGTTTAACACTTTCATGTATCTCTTGAATTAATAGGTACCAAGCACTTTCGTTGGATGACCCTACAATATTACGCGGGCCCTAAAATATAAAAGTTTAAAAGGCCTGCGTCTTTTTAAAACGTTAGTTCTCACTACAGTCAACGGAGGCGCTAGTGAAAACTCTATGACAGATATAGCCACAGATTTAGCACCTCTTTTTTTTTCTTTCTCTATGGTTTAGGGTGTGTTTTTGGGACAACAAAAGTGCTATGTAGGGTTTATGAAATTATAATTACAGTTTTTCTGCCTTATTTTACATAATATACATATGCCTTCAATAGGTTAAGTAAATTGATGATTTTAATATGCCGCCAATCGGAATTTAGATGACAATTTTTATATATGTGGTGTATTTAAAATTTTTTGTAAAATTACTATTGAGGGTATAGTTTAGGACGTATTAAGTTACAAACAACACAAATCTAGGAGCCATAGAGACCCTGAGTCCTGGTGTCATATACATATATACAACATAAAACACCTTCCTTCCTGGCAGCGACAGCTTATATAATGAACGCGAATTACTATATCGGTATGATAGGAAAACTATTTTACTTTGTATATTTCGGTGGTAACAGAGATTAGTGCAAAAGGGGTTAATATGCAATGACATAGCACAGCACATAAAATAACCAGCAGTATGACTCCCTCATTATTAGCCAACTGCGCATATTTTCGCGCAAGACAGTGTTTGGTTGGGTAGAAGCCTTCAAATGCCGCCAGTAAGTAACAGGTCCGGTTTAGATTTTAGTTGGCGTTGCGTCTTAGTCTGTATACGGTGGTGTTGCTTGAGTTTTAAGTCATAGACACTCGTACCCAATTTATTTGACAAGTAAACGTCTTTTATCTATTGTTCGGACCGTTATATAATTTTTTTTATTCATAATGGATGAACCAAAACGGGTTGTGTATGTGTTGTGAAAAATTGTTCAAATAAGAGCTACTTTTCTTGCAACAAGAGTTTCTTTAGATTTTCTGCTGATTCAAGAAGGTAAGTACGGTATACTACAAATGGTTTTAAAAAATGTGCTTTCATTAATGGTTAGCGACAATACATTTTTTGGGAAGATTTTATGCTAATATTTTCCCCGGAAAATTACTTTCCAACCCCTTCCTTTCCCTAATAACACACAAACGTCTTCAAGACGTCATCTAAACGTTTTTTGGAACGTCTTCGGACGTCCTAGAACGTACTTGGAAGGTGCATATTTTTAAATTATTCCAAATCCGGCCCTGACTTCTACACCCAACTGACGTTAGCGAGGTCAAATTATTATTTTCAAGGTCAGCGTCGAGTAATACTGCTGGATATTTTATGTGCTGTGGACATAGTGTGAGAACATGGCCGACCGCTCCCGCTCACGTCGCGTCGTAAGTAATCTTAAAATATAAAGAACATCTTAGGTTTTTTGTTTACATTTTGATAATTGTAATGTAGCTTGAGGATATGCTACTAAATGTGTATTTTTTGAATCTACCAATGCACAATCCGAAGATAACAGTTAATAGTTTTATGTCATATTAGTATTACATGAGTTCTTAGTTTTCGGAGTATTATGTCATATTAGTATTACATGGGGTCCTAGTCTTGCGATGATATTACATGGAGGTTTTCATTTTTTGTTACAGCACTAACCCAAAAGGAACTTGAGGAAGCTCTTTACGAATCTGATATCAGTCTTTCTGATGCAGATGACCCTCATTATATACAGCCAAACTTAGAAAGTGACCATAATGATGCTTCCTCAGATTCAGAACACACAGAACACATTGAAAGGGATCGCCCAGTTTCTGAAATATCACTCTCATCATCCCTTATCATCAATTAGACCTACTAGAGGTGGTCATGGACGTCGCGGTCGTCGTGCTGCAACAAGAGTAAGAAATACTTCAGTTCGTAGTAGTAGTACTCCAGCACACCTAGTAAATGATGAATGGACAGGTAATTTCACACCCATAGAGAAGCCCCTTTATCAGCCAAGGTATAAAAAGGAGGACTGTCAGTTGTGGACACCTGAAGATTTTTTTTAGCAATACATCAATGACGAAATGCTGGAAATTATGGTTGTAGCATCAAATAGAACATAATATATGGAAAGGAAAGGCTCAGAGCTCAGATTGACAACTAAAGAGTTAAAAGTATTTATTGGTGTTCTGTTCGTTATGAGTACTATACATTTACCTCAAATTAGAATGTTTTGGTCGAAAAAATATGGAGTTCTAATAATCAAAAATGCTTTGACGAGAACCCGATTTTTTAATATAAGAACATCTCTAAAAGTCGTTTATGACCCTGAAGTCGGTGACGCAGAAAAAGCAAACAAAATCTGGAAAGTAATGCCTCTATTTAGAAGTATATTACGTGACTGTCAAGGTCAGATAAGAACTGATAACATCAGTATTAATGAAATGATAATACCCTTCACTGGTCATTGAGGAATTCGTCAGTTCTGCCCAGGTAAATCAAATCCTGTGGGTATTAAGATTTTTGTCCTTGCTAATCCTAATGGAGTAGTATGCGATATGACAGTATATCACGGCGATTCAACATTCCCTGCAGATCTTACTGAACAAAAGTTTACCTCAGTTATGTGACACTCTTGTTCCCGGTCACCATTTTTACTTTGATCGTTATTTTACCACAATAAAACTCGCCGATGTTTTACTTGAAAGAGGTTTTCATGCAACAGGTACGATTATGAAAAACAGAATTCCTCGTAATTGTATTTTTTCGCCAGAGAACTTGTTTGTGAAAAATCCAAGAGGTACAGCCGAAACAAAGGTTCGAGGTGATGGAATCATTGCGATACATCGATGGCTAGACAATAAACCTGTTACTATTCTCTCGCCATTTCATGCTGCCAACAATCCGGATCAATGCAGGAGATGGTCTAAGCGTAAAAAGGAATACGAAATGGTTAGTAGGCCAGAGGTTATTAAGAATTACAATCAATTTATGGGCGGTGTAGATCTTGCTGACAGAATGTTGGCAGTCTGTCCTTCTCGATCACGCACCAGAAAGTGGACAATCCGTTTTATTAGCCACATGTTAGATTTGGCAGTTTGTAATTCGTGGTTTCAATACAGAGAAACCCAAACCGAAAAAAAACATACCGGCCAAACACATTCTCCAGTTAAGGTTCTTCAAATTGGCATTGGGAGAACAATTTATATCAGATAACACTCTTTCTTCTGACTCTGAGAGCTGCAGTGACTATGAAGAATTAGAACCCAAACATAAAAAACGAAGGGTTGAAATCAAACCTATACCTGCCGAAGTTTTACGTTATTACAAGGCTGAACATCTAGTCGACTATGCTGAGAAGCAACAAAGATGCAGAAAAGTTAACTGTAAACATACTACGACCGCATTTTGCATCAAATGCGAGATATTTTTATGCAGCACACAAAAACGAAATTGTTTTCTACAGTCTCATACTAGACCTTGAATTATTTTTTTATTTGATTTTCAGGAATTTAGCCCAAGTTTATGTTTCAGTTAGATCTAAAATATTCATATGTACACAGTAAAAAATCCAGTTGATTAACCACAAGAGATGTCTGATTTTATTGGCCGGATTAAATTTTTTGATTTAATTTGTAATTATTTTCTAAATCAGTTTCATAATCTTCGTTATGATTCAAACAAATTACTCATTCTCGATTACTTTAAATCGACACTGATCAAATGCATAAAAAAGACAAACATTTTAAATCATATTTCCTTGTTAAAATAATCACAATAATCAGTATCAATCACCTACTGACTAAAAAATACTCAAACTTCTAAACCAAGCCGCCAACACATGCGCAGTACGCAACCTTTTAATCACAAGGGAGTACCGATATCCATCCACCCGCTGCAATCTGCAAAAATTCCATTTAATCGGCAGTAGGTATGGCGGTTTCTGTGGTAGTGCAATGTGCAATGTGAGGTTATAACGAATGAAGTGGTCAACCTGTTCTAAAATTTTACGAATATTCTTTTAAAAACTTTGTTGTTACATCATGTTGGTGAAATTATGTTTCAAAAACAAAAGAAATACGCAAAAATCTCAGATCTTGAATCTAATCCCTTGGAGGAACTCATGCACCAATGTAAGTTATTTTCCATGTATTTTCAAAGAAAAGATTTGTCATGTCAGGTCTTAATTAGTGTTTTATGTATTTATTTACAGATGAGTAAATAATTTTCGTGTTTTTACGTCATATAATTATTTTCAACTTTTACATTGTAAAAAAAAATATTAAATTTTAAATCAAATTCAACCCAATTTTGACTAAATCCAGGTCCACGCCTCACCTCCCCGGATTTTTGTTTATGATATGGGACAAACAATTCCCATGAAACAATTCCCATGCTTTGGGAATTTGCATTACCTATCTTTTATATAATTTCATCTGTTTGTTCTTTAATGTGTTCCCTTTTCTTATGTATTATAGTATTGTCATTTAATAAATAAAATCGACGCCCTAATCAGGTACTTTATAGGGCGGAGAGGGGAAGGGCGGTGCTACTGATGATTGCATATCAATCACATTGGATTTAAGATTTAATAAAAATTGATTTAGATGTAATCAGAATTAATTGTTGTTAATCAATTTTGAATAAGAAAATTTAATCACAGATCCTTCGATTTAATCAATATGCAGTGTTAATTTTTTCAATCAATCTGGCGTGGACCTGGATTTAGTCAAAATTGGGTTGAATTTGATTTAAAATTTAATCATTTTTTTTACAGTGTAGTTATAAATATAAAAGATTCTTAAATGATGTATTTTATTGCTCTTATTTATTTGTAATATTTAGATTTGTTCTTGGAACAGAGACCAGATGTCATATATATACGACATTGAGAAAATGCAGATTTTCCATGCATTATTTTTTTAAATTATTTTTTACTGTAAGCAAAAGTGATATAATTACGCAAAAGCCCAAAAAAATAAAAATAATCAAAAAAAAATATTCCGGGACTCAGGAGGTTAAGCACACCGCGATTCTAAACTTTATAATTTATTAATGTCCACATGGCTATCTGTTTATTGATGTGAATCAGATTCTTCATAACTTAAGGTTCTTTGAGGTATCTAAATGAAACCTATTACTTCTCGACGATATTAAAAGAATATGAAATAGGTCCTCCATATTCTTCTTTCGACTTAATTTTCGCGTATTGTGTTCTAATCAATGACGTGTACTTAATTTTTTAGTGTTTCTAGTTTTTGGTTTTTATCCCTTAAATACGCTCCTGGATGAGCCATTCGGTATTCATTTTAAAGTGTGCTTATCCCTTTAAAAGATAGTGTTGAAAAATTGGGAAGAAATAAGATAGAAAAAAATACAGAGTGATTTAAATGAACCGATGTCGAGGGCAAAAAAATCTTAAAAATCGAAATTTATTCGGCGATTTCTCCCTTCCTATAAAGAATGGAGAAACTAAAAATACGGATATCATGTATTTCGACGAGCTATTTTCGATGACGTATATAGGATTTTAATTTGAATCATTTTGACCCTACAAAACATTAAAAACCGTGAAATAAATAGTTGGGCCAAAAATCGAAATTTCCAGTTTTTCCCCAAATATATCCATTTTCCAGTGGTTGCAGGTTTAGGTAAATGTATTGCAAAAAAAGTATTCGAGATTTTAAAGTTTCAGTTATGAATCCGTTTTTCGACGCGACGTTTTTGTTTTCGAGTTATTTTATTAGGTACCAAACAGGGGCATGCAAATGGCATTTTTCGACCTAAAAACATTCAAAAGAATTACTTGCCATTTTCCGATCCTCACCAGTTTCAATATAGTTCTTAAACTCCAGATCCTCTACAACCTGCGAAATTTTACATCAATTTCTGTACCCGATTTCAACGGAAATCGGGGAAATTTCGACTTTGACGTTTAATAGCTCCGAAACGAAACATCCTGTATAACTGAATTTTTTACCGAAGCTAGCTGTACTATTCCGCTACCAACTAAAAAAATTCGATTGCTCCCCCTCTGACTATTTCCAACGAACCTGGTCGACTTTAGGTTAAGCTTTACGTTAACCTGAACATTGGCACTTATTTTTGCTGATCTCCTGACGTCATTATTCATTAAGGACAAATTGCTGCTTTTAAAATTGTTACAAATTATACAGAACAGTAAACATTTTTTGTAGCTAAATTATCTTTGTAATTTTCTTCAAAATATTTTTTTTTGGGTTTGTAATGACTTCCTCAAACGATTTATGCAATAAAAAATATGTGCATATTCCTTATTTTACGCCTCAAGGAATAATATAAATTTATTGGTTTCCACTAGTATTTCGTCATTGAAAAATGGTAATAGATATTTTTAAATTATTTCAATTATGTTTTGTTGAGATAATATTAACTTTAATATAACCAGAGACTATAAAGAATATAGACAGACACTCGAATACACCGAAAAGCCGGTCTTCCTCGAGACATTTGGTGGGTTTACTGGTTTATGGTAAAAGTTTGTTTGTCAACCATTATATAAACATGTAGATACATAGTATACATATTTATATAATGGTAGACAAACAAACTTTTAAACCATAAACCAGTAAACCCACCAAATCGCTCAAAGGAGACCCGCTTTTCGTTGCACCGCAGTGCTCGTCTGGGTATTATTTAGTCTATGATATAACTAATGTGACAGTGGTAAAAAATAATACTTTTATGGAAAATAGCATATTGCTTTTTTCTGTGTACCAATCCCATCCACCACAGTTACGCTGACGATAGTATTCTTCACTCCAACGTTCACTTTTCCAAACAAATCTCGAATTAAGAGCTGGATAGTTGACGCAGATCTATGCACCTATCCCTCTCTCAAGATTTCCAATTAATCTTAGACTGAGGTGTCAGGTCAACGCCTCCAAAACCCAGTCTTGCCCCCTGTCACGCAAAAATTTAGCAACACTTATCCATGAATCCATCCACATGAATGGCTAGGCCCTGAGCTGAGCTGACGTGTTTACTTATTATTTCTAAATATTAGATTTTTCCTCATTGTAGAGATGAATACACTTGCCCAACTGTTAGATTGTATTCCGTAATACTTTTAATAAAGTCAATAAATACGAATACCGTAAATGTTATGTAGAATGACGAGAACAACACGATATAAGATCGATTAAGTTCTCTAATTGGTACGAATGAATACATGCTGCCGTTAGAACCGTTGTTGTCTCTCAAAAATTTATAAAGGGTATATTTATAATAGAAGCAATAAAATGGAACTAATAATAAAACTGATGAAATCATAATATCTGGAAGTTGAAATACTCTTTGGTTTGCTGCGTGGTTGTTGTTTCATAGGAGAATGAAGTTTTTTAGTACAATTTTAGCATTGTATATGACCCAGATTTTTGTTAGCTGTCGGTGTAATTATATTTTAATTGTGAATAAGGAGGGAGTTAAGAGAGAAGGTGGTAGGATGTAGATGTATGGCGGATCTAAGAATTCTTTAAACTACTTTAAAGAATATCATACAGATTATAGGGCTACGTGTCAGTGATACGCAATGGTATATGTTAAATATAAGCTTATATTTAAAGGGATTCTAAGCTCGAATATTGCAAAAAGTTTGACATTTTGGTTCAGGGACGAAATTGCACAAAGATCAAAATTTTTAATGAATGGTTGAAAGAAAGTCAATACTTTTCTCTTTATAAATTTTGTCCAAATGAAGTACGTTGAAAGGGTGGAAACACTAACTCGAATTCAATGGTGTGGTCGGTAATAATAATAATACACCTCAAAGAACCCTGTGAAGTGGTTTTGCATACAGCCCATTTAGATAGGTATTTGTTACGCCACTGTTCAAAAAAGGACAAAAGATGGGCCCATGCAGGATTCGAACCTGCGACCTCCGAGAAGAATTGTTTAGTTCGGCGCTCTAACCAACTGAGCTAACGAGCCATGTACAAAACAATATAGATGTTTCTAAAAAACCTATTAATGAAGTGATTTTCCTGGAATTGCGATAAGTAGATTAGGCTCTTATGAAATACAAATCAATCTTAAACTACTATCATAATAGATTAAAAAAGGAAAACATTTGATAAAATATGTCGGTTTTACACGGACAGAAAGGATTTCTTAAATTAAAAATTGTATCTAGTTGGAAAAGCCTAATTATTCTCGGAAAATTGCATTAACCTATTTTAAGCACGAAATACCTTTAAATTCTTAACAAAAATTGGTTCTGTACCCTTGAAAACGTATTAGTTATTGTCAAACTTGACGCGTGTAAATTTAGTTTGCTGTTTTTTTCAAAAGTTCAAGCTGTTACAAAGTTTGTTTCTGCAGCGGTCTGAAACTAGTCAGAACCAATCATCTTCAAGGAAAACAGTTTGCTGATCGAAACTGGGCAATCTCATTGGCTCTGATTGGTTTGAAACTGCTGCAGGAATAAACTCATATTTTTGTATCTAAAAAAGCGCAAAATAATGAGTGACGATGGATTCTCCATTTCTGGAACTCCTCCAGAGCTGTAAGGATATATTATTTTCGGATCTGTCGCTTTCTTTTTATTCGAGGCATGTCTATCGTGGTCGATGGTCACTCACCTTACTTCTATTCTATCAGTGCCGCCGTACCCCAAGGTTCAGTCCTGGTACGCACCTCATTTCTCCTTACATTAATTTCCTTCTCTTTAACTATCAATTCTATACTTAGTTACCTTAACGATGGCACTCTTCACTCCAATATTCATTTTTCCAAGCAAGTCTGGAATCAAGAGCTGGACAATAGACGCATATATGCGCCTATTCCTTTCTCAAGATCGTCAATTAATCTTAGACCGGGGTGCCAAAAATCTCGTTCAGTTCAAAGCCTTCAAAACTCCCGGTCACGCAAAAAATCCGACTACATTTATCCCATTTACATGAGTGGCCAAGCCTACAAAACAAAGAAACGTTGGATTTTGTTGCCATCACTTTGGAACATGATTTCAGCTAGCACAAACACATGACTTTAATAATTACATCTGCAGCTAAAAAGCTTGCTTTCTCTTTCGAGTCAAAAACACTTCTCCTCTTTTGACTTACACACTCTCTATGTTTGTTGTGTCTCTATGTTTTCCAAATAAGATCTACCCTGGAGTACTGTAACATTCATTTTTTCAGATAAGTCTCGAATCAAGAGCCGGATAATACAGGCAGATCTATACACCTATTCATTTCTCAAGTTCTTTAGTTAATCCTAGACTGGGGTGCCAAAAACATTGTTCAGTTCAACGTCTTTAAAAGTCTTGTTCCCTGTTACGCAGAAAATCAGGAAACAATTACCCCATTCACATGAACGGCCAAGCTCTACAGAACAATGGAACGTTCGATTTTGTTGACATCACTTTTGAACAAGAGCTCAGCTGGCGCAAACACATTACTTTAATAGCCATATCGGCAGCCAAAAAGCTTGGTTAACTCTTTCGAGCCAGAAAATACTTCTTCTTTTTCAACTTACACACTCTGTGTTTCCCAAATAAGACCTAACCTAGAATACTGTTCCAACATCTCGACACTCGATACTTGATTCTATCCATTCGGCTCATGAATGACCCAGTCTCCATAATAAAACCTCCTTCCCGTACTTATAGCCGCGCTGGTGCGGATTGATCCAGCTTGGTTAACTCTTTCGAGCCAGAAAATACTTCTTCTTTTTCAACTTACACACTCTGTGTTTCCCAAATAAGACCTAACCTAGAATACTGTTCCAACATCTCGACACTCGACACTTGATTCTATCCATTCGGCTCATGAATGACCCAGTCTCCATAATAAAATCTCCTTCCCGTACTTATAGCCGCGCTGTTGCGGATTGATCCAATGATGCCTTTTTTACTAGTTCGATTCTCTTCAACGGACGAGCATTTTGAATTCTTCGTTTACAACAGTTGCGTTTCTTTCTCTCCTCACGTGAGAACTTACGATACATTCAGTAGTTACAAATTTTTCATGGAACCGTGTACTGTTGTTTTGGACGGGACTGGACGATCAGGATCACTTCTTGTGCCGACATTCCTCTGATGTAGTTTGAGACTATCTGAATACGTTGCTCTGTAGTGTAAATCGACATTTTTAATAGATTTTCGACAATTTCGATGCATAAATATAAAAATTATTTTGTGACAATGACAGTCCGTCACCTGTACCTGCTCTAAAGTTGAGAGACAAAGGTTAGAAGGTGCACAAAAAGTAAAATTTTTGTATCGGAAAAATGGATTTTAAAAATATTTCCCAAAGATTTTTGGCATGATCATAAAGTAAACCTAAAACCCTACACTTCATCTGCTTCAAATTTCAGATCTGTTGCTTCAGTAGAACATGCTTTAACATGGGGTTGAAAATTTAACACGAGTTAAAAAAAAGCAGTGTATATTTTTTTAAATCTTACCTACTTATCGATATATTAACTTATGCTACGTTTAAAAATGTAAAAAGAATTAAAATCAAAAGGGCCTATGATTTCAACTTTCGGCCCTCTTGGCATTAGGATTTTAAAAAACTTTGACTGTAATCACAAAAATACCCATAATTTTTCAAATTCCATTACAAAATAAAAAAAAAACAATAACAAACCGAATAAAGATGCTACAAGAAGTAACCTATTTTGACCAGCTTCCGAGTCAACCGTATTTTGGAAAAATATAATTTTGGATACATTTTTTCTGAAGGGGGGCACTTGGTTTTCTGAGGGGGCCGTGCCAACCCCTGTCCCACTTAGCTACGCGCATGAGCTTAACCTAGGGGTGCTACGTACAAACGTATATGGATCGACAACTTCTATGGTAGTCCGAAAGGAAGTGAGTATTTTCTCGTACAATTGCCTATATCAATATCAATTGGTTTACCGAACTGACTGTCATTATTTGGTATATTGTATGCTTAAGGCTGGCACAATCTCAATCTACAACACCTAAAGTGGAACAGGTTAGTTATGCATTTAGGCGAGTTGCATATGGAGAGTCGTCTTATTTACCAAGACAGTAATAATAGTTGTTTGTCGGGTGGTTTTTTTATAACAGCGTAATTTGTTTATAATTATTTTTATTAAATAATGAAATCTATTAAAAAACTACTTTATAATAGTGTATTGTGCCAATGTGCAAAAATACAACGGCAAGTGCCATAAAAACCACATTTTTCACGTGCCGAGAACAGCCGATGTTGGAAGGAAGTACATACCTAGTGTAAACTTTAATACCTATCAGAAACTTTCCATAATTAGGCATCATTAAAAGTCAGTATCAAGTAAGAATATTTATTTGTCTGTACGTTAAGGTGACCAACCGTACTGTTTTATCCAGAACAGTACTCTTTTTTAGCATCACTGTTCTGTGAAAATGGCGATAATAGAAATCCCAGTAAAAGTACTGTTTTTTGAAAGATGTCCTTTAAAAGGGTGGATCAGACACTAAGCAAGGGATAAAAATTAATGAAAGTAGAATGCAATATGAACAAGCAAATAAAATGCAAAATTTAGAAACGAATCACTGTACCTAATCGTATTTAACCTAAAATCGACTTTTAATCGTCCATTCCTATCTTACACGCTCAGCTCTTCGCGCGGCTGGATTAAACGTAAACCGCGAGTGAACAATTCGACAAACGTCTTTACACTTCATGGTACAACTTACAAGACCAATATCTACTGCGAAGTATGTCGACACTACTTTCGGGTCTTTTTTTAGGGATTTTACATGATTTAATGGTGCATAGTATAATAACCGCCGCATTTTCCTTTTATAATGAGGCTACTTTATCTGCTTTTACATAATCTAAGCATCGCAACATCCATGTAAAATTGTATTACATTTAATTCAATGAACCAAATCATACCTCATCGAAAGTAATCACCACTAGTAATCACTAGTTACGAATTCTTATAAAAGTAGAATTTGTGGAATTTATTAAACAACCATATTTTTTGTTCTTAGTCTGCCAAGCACCTACTTACTGAACCGCAACCAATAAATTAGGTCAGCAGAATCAACACTATAAAAGTTACTTTTAACTGTAAAAACTGACCCGTGCCAATATAAAATGAGCATTTTTTATTACTTTATTTATTTTAAAACGGATTATTAAAATAAACGCTGGGTCTTCTAGTCCAGTCAAATAAGATAAAACAGGTGCTTTTTTGTCAAAAAGGACATCGGCAATAAGAAGTACGCACGTATTTTTTATTGCCTAAGTCGTTTAAGGAAGTCATTCATTAACAATTCAAAAATGTTATTTTGAAAAAAATTACCAGGATAATTTTACTAAACAATTTTTTTCAAGGTCAATAATTCTACTGCATATGAGATTCGTCATGAAATATGACGTATGCCAAACGTGAGTATTTAACTGTAATGATTATCTCTAACTAAAATGTTATTTTTACAGCTTGTGACGAAGACTTTTGGTCTATGCATCTATATACATAACACACATAGCAAGTCGCGTATCAGGTTATACAGTTCTGCATAATCATCGACTATTTAAATTTTATTTTTAAGTTAAAATTAAGTCAGTTCTAATGTTTAATGTGAGAATTTGCTTTAAGTGTTAATATTCTGTTACTAATCGAATATAATTTTCACAAATGTATTTTCTGGGTAATTTATGTAATAATTTATAGGCATCTTATTCCTGTAATATTTTAAATTAATAAACAAAAATCCATGTTTTGTTCTATTTATGGGTTCACCTTAGGAAACACGTTTTTTAAAATTGTCTGACCTCAATTTGAAAACAAAATTTATAAAAATAAGTCTAATATCACAAATACCCTAGAGGTTGATTTAAATTTTTTTTTCAACGCAATTTAAAGTGAACAAGAATCAAGATTTTTATTTATTTTTTGGGGCTCGGCTGCAATAAGAACCAGCAGCGAACAGCGGAGCAAAAATATTGTAAAATTCATGTTAGGACACCAAGCGTTCTTAGGATTGGTATAGCGTACACAAAACAAATAGAAACAATCATAATGCATTTGAAACTGAGAAAAAAAAAATTTTCTCGAAAAAATTTAAATTTTATGCCCATTACGGTCCTGATTCTTTTTATTGTGCCAACTTGATTAGAAAATCAAAAATCCTAGTGATTTATGATTTTTTTGATTGATTGATTTTTGAATAATTTATGGTCACTGGGAATGCCAACACAAAAGGTTTATATTAGACAAAGTTTAGCATGTGGAGAGCCGCCTTATTTGCCCTGACGGCAATTGTTGTTTATGCTACGGTTGTTTTTTTTTATTACAGTGCATTTTGTGTATAATTCATTTTATTAGACAATAAAATCTATTAAAAAACTACCCTATAAATATTATATTGCGCCAATGTACAAAAATACCACTGCAAGTGCCCTAAAAACCTCATTTTTCACGTGCCTACCCAATGGATAAAAACCACCACTACAAATATTTATGTAGAGAATACAAACAAAATGTTTCAGGTCTATATAAGTCTTAATCTGAACAGTGACCATGTTGCTAATGATCTGGTAGCAGATGAATTCGGTAAGCATTTTTCTACCGTGGCATCCAATAAATATAGAGAGGGTTTTGGATATAATTTGTCATTGCCGCATACTACCTACTGTTTCTCAGCCTCTCATACAATCAGTTTTTTGATATGATATAACTAGGGAGGAACTAATTAATATTATCAGAAATTTAAAGAATAAAAAATCAAGCGGTGCTGATGAAATTTCGCCATATATATCTTACAAAAAATTGCATTCAGCGTATTATAGTAACAATGTTCTTCAATCTGGATCTTTTTCAAATTTTTTAAAGATCGCTGAAGTTACTCCAGTCTTTAAGAAGGGGGATCGTAGCAATATTGAAAACTTCAGGCCTATTTCCATTGTGAGTGTCTTTTCTAAAATTATATAAAAAGTTATATATAATAAAATTGTGAGTTTTTTGATGAGTTGAATGTGCTTGCTGGCGTTCAACATGGCTTTCGATCGGGGCACTCCATACAGTCTGCCTATGTTGGTTTCTATCGATATGTCCTTGAGCAGGTGGATCTTGGTAAGTATGTCGTATCAATGTTTTTTGATCTCACAAAAGCCTTCGACATGGTAAATAGAGAGATGTTTCTGTATAAATTGGAGAGTGTAGGAATACGCAGAAATCTTAACTTGTGTATTGAGTCCTTTTTGTCAATCCGGTTCCTGAGAGTCAAGTGTAATATCAACGTCTCTGATTGTTTTGAATTTGGGTGCTCCTAAGGGGTCAAAATAACTATTTTCGTATAATTTAACTGCTTCAAAAATATTTAAAGTCCATATTTTTTTCAGTAATTTAATTTTAAGTAAATATTCTCTAGTGAAAAATAAAACAATCATTTTTTCCAAGTCAAAGTCACAGTCAAAGGGGCCGCGGTCAGGTTGACGTTTCGTGATGGCAGGCGCTAATACGGTGGTCCGACATGTCAATATCAGGCCAGATTTTTGACAAAAGTTGAATTAATTTAGTTTTAAAATTATTTAATAATGAATTAAAGCTAACCAAAGAACGTAAAGAAAAATAAAATTATCACTGTTATTAAATATTTTTAAATATTAAGTTATACGTTAAACCGTATATATAATTTAATATTTAAAAATATTTAATAACTGTGATAATTTTATTTATCTTTACGTTCTTTGGTTAGCCTTAACTCATGTTAAAATAATGATTTTAAAATTAATTTAAATACTCGCCTTTTGTCAAAAATTTAGCCTGACATTGATATCGTATTTTTCGTTATCGATATTCCAAATCAATATTTCGAAATTTTCAAGAAAATGGAAAAATCGATCTACAACTAGCGTTAGCTACATGTAGAGGAGGAAGATGTAAATTATTTAAAATTATTTATATAAACTTTTTTTTATTATTATAAAAGGAATCTTTTCGTAAGTTTTCCAAATCGAAATTCTAAAACTTTTAAAAATTGACCCACCCTAAACTAAATAATGTTTTAATTTTACGGATGATTTAATCAATTTTATTATTAGGTTTAAGTATTTTATTGTTTGAATTAGATATATTCTATTTGTGAATTTGAACGAGATCGCGATTCTAACGGTAACCTGCATAATCTATTCTCACCAGTTAGCATTATCTTGCTCTGTTCATTCAACAGCTACAGTCTAAAATATTATTAGGATCTTTAAAATAATATAATAAGAGCTGGACGGTTGTTGCTAGTTCTGTATATATTACTGTTACCTCAAAAAAGTGATTAGGTCGGCTCCACAACGGCGTTCGTCCAACATGTGTGAATACTGACAAAATAGAGTTGGCCCCAACTCGGCTTTAATGATAAACACGTTGGACAAATGCCGCGCCCTTGCTCAACCCCCACCATCGGACTGATTATACTTTATATCTGAGCGCAACCGGTATAAAATGGTGTGATAGCAGTAGAGTGCATATATATATATATATATATATATATATATATATATATATATATATATATAATGTATTTTTGCATGCATTTTTTAAACATTTTCCGGAGAAAGCGCTTAAAAATTGCTGTCCTCCTCCCATATCACCGAAAGGATCGCTCAGAAAAATCTGAAAAAAATCATGAACATTGAGAATCAGGAGTAAATTGAACCAAAATTATCAGGATCCAAAAATTGTAGCGCGATCAATTGTTATAAACAACTTAATTGTTTATTTCCTTAAAACTGCTAAACCATTGGTTTTAGAGAAAAAGTTTTTCGATAAAAAATATTTCTGACGATGTAAGGAACAACTTTTGTACTGACGTGTTTTTAAAAATTTTTAATTTGGCTTAGTCGAAACGCTCCCCACTCAGCTCCGCGAATCCGCGATGTGATACGGCGTTGGTGCCGTCGGTGGCGGGTAGCGCCTCAGATGGGCGGAGATCGGGCGGCCGAGGTTTGCTCAGGTTTAGTGAGGGGCTGATGGCGCGGAATACTAATTGTGCAAATATAGCATGCACTTGAGCGATTTTTTAAAAATGCGTGTAGATATAACTCTTCCACTAGTACACTAAAGTACAATACTTTAGTCCAAGTAGGCTAGCTCTACCAGTAACTCCACTAATATAAACTAGGCTCTCAGAAAGTAACTGGTAATTTAGAGTCGATAGTACAAGTGGAATAATGCATGCACTCTACGGGCCCTTTTTCCTACCACTCCACTTTATCGTTCCTCTACGGTATAAACAGGGTTGGATTGTAGACTTGTAGGTCATTGCATTGTGGCGATTTTTTTTCTTGTTGATTCTTCTAACATTTTTAGAACTTCGTCTAGAAACACGTTTGAAATTTTTGATCACTTCTTAAAGTGAATGCTCCTCTACCAAATCACTAGTCTCATGCGAACAATTACTCTACCAAAATTAAAGTATTTTGGAAAAAAGTACACTATTGTCGGCCCTAGATATCTGCAACCGGCAAAATAATTTAAAGAATGCAAGGGAAGGCTTAAACAACATTACCAATTTGTTTGTAAACCAGATGTGGTAAGAAAAGTTTAAATCGTATTAACGAAAAATTAAACAGTTTTTCAAAACTGGTTTAAAATACATTTTCAACGTTATTTAGGCCTTCAATTGCATTCTTTAAATTATTTTGCCGGTTGCAGATATCTTGGGCAGACTACCGCTAAGTCGACCATAGGATAAAGTTGCATAGGTTATTGAAAAACCATATGTTATTTTTACTTTTTATTTGTCTAGTGAAGCAAAGACAGGAAATTAGGTTAACACAACCGTCTGTAAAAGTTGCTTTTAACTGTAAACATTGCAAATAAATATAATATCTACAATTTTAATAGGTAATTAGTATTTAAACGGTCCTCATTATTAAAGTTAGTGCTAAATTATGGTTTAGGTGAATTTGAATATCATATGGAAATACAACATTAAACATAGGTACCAAATACTGCCGTTCATCCATTCATAACAAGCCTTTTGTTTATTTCATACATCGTGCATTTGTAGCAGTGCCGACCTTTACTGATTTAACGCCGGGTGCAATTCAAGTACCACCGCCTCTTATAAGGTCCTAATTTTTAGAGTTATGGTTTTAATAGTAACAAATTTAAACCTTATACCCGTCTTTAAGAAGGGCGATAGTACCGGGGAGATATTGGGAATTACCGTGGAATCTCTCTACTCTCTGTCATTTCAAAGCTCTTTGAATCTAGTGTAACAGACGAAATTTTGGAACCTACGGGAATTACATCTTCCACCCGCAGCATGGCTTCTCCAGAGGTCGCTCCACCGCGACTAACCTGGCAGTTTATCAGGACTTCTTGATCTCCTCGGTTCAGTCCGGTCACCAGGTTGGCGCTATATACACTAACCTGTCTAAGGCATCCGACAGTATCTGTCATGCACTGCTGCTTAAGAAGCAGTCAGAGATCGGAATTTTCAGAAGGTACCTCGAACGGATCAGCTCATATCTACTCCATCGCCGCTAACGTGTCATCGTGTGTGGATTCGTTTCCAGCGAGGTTCTGGTGTTTCCGGTGTTCCTCAGGGCTCCCATCTTGTTCTCACTATTTATGAATGATGTTGTGCTGCTATTGTACGCCGATAACTTGAAATTTTATACCACGGTTTCTCCAGGCGTAAACTACTTACAGTCAGCATGTAATGTAATGTAAGGGTTGCGTGCCTGTACTGCGGCCGTTACTGATGCCACGGTGTGCGGGAGTGATGTAATAGCCAATATATTTGTGGTAATAGTATTTTCCTATTCCTTTTAAGGGAGGAGCTACAGTGGATCAGTGGGTAAACAGTAATAATCGTTAATATTATCACACATTTTTCATATGGGTTTTCCTAAATACGTTTTTATAAAGATTTATTTAATGGTTTGTTTTTGGGTCTACTCTCAAACTTACCGCCTCTCAAATTTTTCCGCCGGGTACAGTTGGTGCCTCTGCACCCTCCTAAGGCCGCAAGTAATATATTCCGAACCTAGAATGGACAAAATGAAATATCTCTTGATCGGAAAAAGATTTTGGCATGAACCAAAAGGCGTTTTCTAGTTTAAGTGATTATCTATCTGGGAAAAATATACACAATGCCCTTCCTATTGGAAATGTCCTAAAATCATGTAAAATTCGGCATTTTTGCTTTTTGTTCGTTCTTTTGATCGCTGCTTTTTATTGCTGGTACTTGATTTTTTTTAAATTGGTCTAAAAAAGCATTTATTCGCTCTTTCGTAGATTTTCTAACCTTAATAACCCCAAAAATGATATATTTAACATTTTTGGAGAGATTCCCAGCTGCTTTGTCCCCCTTGTAATTTTTTAACAATATGTTCCCCAAAATTGAATTTTCTGACCGCAACAACCCCGAAAATGACATATGAGTTAACGTTTTTTGGCAAGTTTCCAGCCGCTCCTTTTTATCTCCCCCCCCCCCCCTCTACCAATTTTCTTAAATATCTTCTAGAAGAAATTACATTTTCTGCCCTCAATAACCCCGAAAATGACACATTAGTTAACATTTTCGGAAAATACTCAGCCGCTCCGGTTTTATCCGCTCTCACTCCCTTCCTTTTATTATTTTTTTTTAAGTTCAGTACCAACGAAACCACATCATGTCATTGTTTTTAGGTTTTTGTAGGTTTCCTGTTACTTGGGAAAAAAAGCCTTAAAATGTTAGGTAGCATTTAGCATTCGAGAAAACTCGTTTATAAATTACTACTTACTAAATGCTCGACTACGAGCATTTAGTTTAGACCTGAGACTTGATCCCGGCGGGCTTGGACTTTCGTGCGACATTAAGTGCAATTTATAGTGAAGAAGTAAAACGGTTTTTGATTTTTTGTTGAACGAGTTCAAACTCATTCGGAAGTAGTCAAAAAATTTCTCAGAATCTTGGTTCAAATCACCCATTAAAAGGCGAAACTCGCCGCTCTTCAGGAGTATCTCATTTCGTTCATCTTGAACGTCGTCTTCTTCGCCTCATCAGCAGACCACTAGTTTCAACCAAGTAAAACAACTTATTCATCTTTTCAAAATATTCGAGTACGAAAAATCTGAATCAAACTTCACAGCAACCACCACACAACAGCCGCCTGTGAAGGACAAACGACACCAACTAAACAAGTAGTCTGCGCCAATATGAGAGCTCAAGTCGTACGACCAAGTCGACGTCTAGTCACTTGGTCACACTGGGACAGTGTTGCTAATGGCCTGATAATTGTCAGAATCTACCGTAATTTTGACTTCCATCTGATAATAATTGATATAGAGCCACCAACAGAATCCTAATCTACCATAATTTATGAGACCGGGTTTTTTATTTTTTCCGGCCTTTACTTTAAAAAATATTTTTATTTTTATTAATTTACACCTTAATTTTGAAAATGGAGGATGATTCTTACGGCTTTTTTTTAATAAAAGTGGTAATACTTTAACGAATGTGCCACCTTTTTGTATTTTGGTGAAAACGCAAAGTGAAGTGAACTAAAAATTTTAGAATAAAATTACATAGTTGTGAAATTACAACATAAAAAAGCGTTGTAGGTTGATTCTTACAGAAACACATCAAATCACAAAGAAAAATCTGATAATTTCTCCTCAAATCTGATAATTTTTTCATTTTATTCTGATATTTTTACTACTCCCCATTGGTAACACTGAGTCGTCCATAGTCGCAGTCGCACGTAGTCGATTCCAGTGTGAGACCAGCCTAACGCGTGTTGAGCTGCCTCTTCAATATCACTTGGGGTCTCGGAATCGGACATTTTCAATATTTTTAAAAGAAAAAATTTAATTTGTGACGCGACACTTCTTTACAAATAACACTTCAAAACAATATCGTGACAACCCGGACAACTTAAAACTGTCTACAAGGTACCTAGTAGATGAAATAAAAATTTTGTCCTCTGGTTCCTACTTAGATGTTTTTACACAATAAATAAAATTAATAATTTTATTGAAATATATATTTTCACCCGAATTAGAAAAAATCCTGTATTAAACACGTTGGGAAATGCAATTTTGTTTAACTCGCATAATTGTGAGGGATCTCACTCGTCCCTTAAACATTACACTCGCTAAACAAAGTAATGCATTTCCTCACTGATTACATACATAGGTACATAGCTATTATAAACTCTATAATTAACATGGTATTTGTTGAACAGTCAGGTAAATATAAAAACATTTTTATTACTGCAATACTCATTGAAATAGCCAACAGATTCTTCGAATAACCGATATTCTCTTCCGTTAGAAGCACTAAATATACCTATTGACTCAGTGTGGAATGTTAGATTTTTATAATTGGCTGCAATATTAGTTTTGGCAAATGGCTTAAAATTAAAACAGAGCTAATTCTAAAAGCCATTTGTTAATATTCTTCCGTATTGATATAACTTTAGCTTCAAGAGTTGATACAGCGGAGTCTTAGCAATATTGACATTGAACAAATTGACCAAAAAGTGAAAGATACGAGAACATGCCATTCTCTATAAAAGTTTTTGCTTGCTTTAAAAATAAGATCCACGATGCCAAAAATTTGATTTTTTTTGTACGGAGTATGCAAAAATACAAAAAGTGTAAAATTTGGTTAAGAGTAAAGTTGCCTTTTTTAAAATTTTAATGCATAGCTTTAAACAAAAAAGTTGTTTTAAATTTTAAAATAATTCTTTTTCCAGATTTTCAGGCAAAACTTTGCAATATCTAAATTATGGTTTAAAAATCCAAGGTTTTTAAAATCACATTGTCACCTTTTTTATTTGATTACACTCTTGATAACTGGGACGTATTTGTCAAAATCATAAAGATTTAGAGCAAATAATATTTATAATCCAAAATTACAGAAATGGCGAGAATTCTTCAGTACAGCTCAGTACATAAGTTAGTAATCAAATTTAAAAAAAAATGTATCTGTTGGTGATTTAAACAAGAACAATGCAAGATACGACGAAAACGATATTTCTCCAGTAATAATTTTGCAATTTGTTGATAACCTAGTATTTTAAAAAAGTAAACGTTTGGTGCGCCATTTCCTATTATGATATTATACATTATAACATATTTTTTTGATAATACATGTAACAGACATTTTTAGTTACATATTCTGGAGTCATTTTTGTCAGACAAGTTAGAAGAATTGCCGCTTCAATATCGCAGAAATATGTATTTTTAGCACCATGGGAGTCTTGCATATTATGCTGCAGAAGTAAGGGATAGGCTCAATTGCAAATTTGGAAATCGACAGATGGGCCAACGAAGTATCACATCGCGTATGAACGGAGCATTGAAAAACGTGTAGTGGTTCCTTACATCGTGAGAAATATTTTTTGTCAAAAAACTTTTTCTCTAAAACTAATGGTTCAGCAGTTATAAGCACATGAACAATTAATAATTTGTTTATAACAATTTATCGCGCTAAAACTTTTCAATCCTGATAATTTTGGTTTAATCTACACCTAATTCTCAATATTAATGATTTTTTCTGATTTTTCTGAGCGATCCTCTTGCTGATAAGGGTAGGGGGCAGCAATTTTTAAGCGTTTTTCCCGAAAAATATTTAAAAAAATGCATACAAAATACAACGTACACATTGTTGAATTTGTGCCTTAAGCTTTTATTTGACACCCTACACGATGCCATTGAAATTATTTTTTTCATTCCCAAGTTTACCCCCTTAAATTAACCCCCAGAATCAATATTCGACTCTTTATACTTCACGTCTATAATTGGGTTACCACATTCTATCTCTGTGCTAAATTTCAAATTTTGACGTCGAAGGGTTTCAGGGAAACTCGCCTGTGACAGACGGACGGACACCGTAGTGATTCCATAAGTAGGTATGTAGAAGGTATTCCTGCGTTCAGTGACGTTAAAGTAACCACTGAAAAAAAAATTGCCAGAAAGATTCAAAAGTTTGGGTATTTAATCGAAGTCTTATCACGCTGGAATGAATGACAAGGTACAATTAATAAAGTGTTTTGTCTTGGGGAAGGTGAAACCCGAAAAGTTAGTCCCAAAAAAAATGACGCACCTTATTTTTTAGGTAATTCCAAACATTAATTTCTTTTTTACCATTGATTCGATTTTATTAATTTCTCCTTTGACATGTGGGCAAACTCATTGCCTTTTGACAAAAATGGAAGTAATAGATATTTCCTCCATGCTTTATGAAAACCAGTTAAAAAATTTGGACCTACATTTTTTGCCTTTTGCCTGTGTATTAGAAGCTCACCTGTAAAAAATGTTTACCCTCTTTTCGAAAGTTCTTTTTTCATAAACATATACAGCCAGATTCTCCAACGCTAGTCCGGTCTAATTTGACAACCAAAAGTTTTAAACTGACAACTGTAAGCATAAGACAACTAAATTTTATACTATGAATTTATTTCGGAGCTTTTTCGCAAATTTATAAAAAAAGGCCAATTTTAGTACGCACTTTCGACAATAATAGAACTGAATTCACTCTAGCAACCCGTTCCACGATGAAAATCATTTTAAAACCAAGCAAATCGTTGAAATATCCGAATAATTCATAAGTTTTCAATGACGTCTTATTAACGATAACAGGAAAAAAACTTGTCAAAATATAACTGGTCAACTAGAAGATCTTAATTTAAACCAGTACTAAATCTTAAACTTTCTTAGTGAATCTGGACGTTTGATTTTTAATGGTTGCTGTATCTGTAAGATTATATTTACAGCTTTCCTATTAGAACCTGTAACAAATAATGCCACCTGTCGCAATATTGATACGGGTGCATTTGAAAATATTCGTGATGTGTTCTCAAATAGGTTATTTTACTGTTGGGAAGTAAACGGAGATAGTTTATTACACTTCGAGGTGGAAAGTGTTATTACTGTCGAGAAATAAGAGAGAACGTGCGAAGCGCCGAGGTCAACTAAACCTCGAACGGAAATGAAAATTTAAACGGAAGTTTGTATACTGTTGTATTTTCAACTATATTTTTTTTTATTTTTCTGATAAAAGTCAACACACACAAATATTTGCGAGTGACTGATGTCACAGAGATGTTTTGTCAAGGATATCAATGAAAGTCGCGTTGACATGGGTCGTAAATCACGAACGTAACGTACTTTCGTGAAAGGGGTACGCGCGGACAATTCAGTATTTGCTTCAGTAGGAAAATTGCAGTGCTTGATAGCAGAAGCGTGTCAAGTTATGTGTGGAGTGGTAGCAGGCAGCATTTTAAAAACATTTTCCGTAGGAAAACAACAGCAGACGATGGTGGACAAGGAAGTGGATTCTAAAATAAAGTTGTACCAATTTTTTTAAAGAAATTTCCGAGTATCCTGAAGATTTTAAAAATTTACTTGTCGGAGCACCATTTTCAGTACTTATTAGAACTCGTCAGCCCCAAAATTTCAAAAAATGACACTAACATGAGGGAAACTCTACCTGCTAAACTGAAACTGGAAATAACACTAAGATATAATATAAACCTCGTCAGAAGAACACCCAGACTTCGTAGTCTGAGAATTTTTTTCAATTCTTCTGAGTAGGAGCTACGCAAATTTTTGAATTTCAGGATTACATGGATGTCTGTAAAGCCAGCAATTTTTAATGCAGACGCAATTCTTCTTCCTGCAGCTGCACGGGATTCTCGTTTTTTTTGTAGCCTTCTCTGGTAGAATCCCAAAAAACTGGCTCATTCTGATATAATTCCGGAAATATAATTGTTTCTTCATCACTCATTTTTAAAATATGAGCAGATATGATACAAACAAAACTGTCCTCTGACTCTGCTCACGAACGACTAAACTGAACAAAAATCAAACGAGTTTTTTATCACGAACGGAATATTTTGGTTCGTGAAAAGAATTTACCATAGGTACTTCACGAATCTACTAGTTGACATGGCGCGTGGTTTACAAAAGTGTGGCTCACGTTCGTGATTCACGACGCATGTCAACGCGGGTAGACAAATCGTCATGTTGGCAAATTTTTGAAGCTATGCAATGGTTGCTAGAGGGTAAATAAAAGTTGTTAGAAATAAACACGCCAACGAACCGTCGCAGATTTTTAGTTTTTACAACGAAAAATAATAAAAAATGTCGAGCAATAGTGAAAACCATCTGAACTGTACCCCTCGTGAAAAAGCTTGGAAGATAGAGAAAAATTTTCTGCCCGAAGAAAGTAGGAAGCGTTACGAAAACATCTTTAAAATATACGAAAACTGGTGCGCGGAAAAAGACGCAAGAAATATTGCGTCAGGGACCGTTCTACTCTCGTTCTACTCTATAAGAAACCGTCTACACTTTGGTCAATGTACAGCATGGTAAAAACCATGTTAGCTCTCAGGTTGATACTTTGAAATCTGGAATGCTCCTCGCCTTCATGAAGAAACAAAATGTGGGCTACAAGTCAACGAAATCTAACATTTTTTCAAGAAATAATATAGCAGCTTTTCTACAAAACGTACCAAAGAAATTTTTTCCTTTCAAGGCAAGATGTCTTACAATTTATTTTAAAAAAAGGAACGCATTTTAAAAAATATTTTTTTTCTGAAATCATCGTGTTTAATTATTTCTTTTTCTATTGCTTCAGGTGGCGCTTGTAGTGGCATATCAGGAGCATACCGAAGTGATGAACTAATGAAAATGAGAATGTCAGACATTAACTTTTTAGAAGAAAATGTATTAATTGAGATTCCAGAGACAAAGACTTACAGGAGTAGATCCAATCGAATTACTAATGTAAGTTGGGTCAAGATACTAAAAGAATATCTCAATCTTCGAAAAATCATTCAAAATGATAGATTTTTTGTCCAGTGTCGCTACAATTAACCTTTTGGACACATTTCAATCTCACAATTTCCAAAGAAAATCGCAATATTTTTGAAGCTCCCCCAACCAGAAAGGTCTACGGGCCACTTATTTCAAAGAACGGCTCCCACAATACTTGCTAACAGTGGTGGAGATGTCCTACAACTTAAACGTCTGGTGGAAGTCGAGTACAGTCGCTAAAGTAGACGTAGATTCATCCTTTGACCACCAATCCAAAACAGCAAAAATGCTGTCCACTCCTTCGACATACGAGTGTCAATATGTTTTCTTCAGTAAATATGAATAGGAATAATACGGGTGAAACAAATTAAGAAACTAACTGGTATGCATCAACAGGGAGAATTATCCATATCTATTAAAGCATAAGTATAGTAAATCTAATTTGACTGTTAGTTTTAATAAATAAACTTGTTTATTTTTTATGTTTTGTCTTAGTTGCATGCACTTTGCTTGAAAATTAAAACAAATAAAAAAATTCTTATTTCTAAAATTTGACGCTTTCACTTACTTTTCACCATAGGCGAGCGGGACACCCCCAAAAAGTAGCTTAGAAATAGCAGTATGTGACCACGGCGTCCTAGTCGCTAAAAACAGTTTTACTTTATGTTTTCGAGGTCGCTGAACACACAGTTATTTTTTTGATTAAAATGGGGGAACATTGAAAAAAATGGCAATTTAGTGCTAAATGAGGAAAATAAAATTTTCATACTTTTTAATATTCAACTCGCTATATCTCAAACAATTATTCATATTTCTTTTTTAAATTTTAACCACCTATTCTCTAAGGTATTACCTAGAAGACAAGCCCCATATGAAGGTCTCAAAGCAATTATTGGCTGAGTGGCAAATTTTCAAAGTTGTGCTATCAGGTTTTATGAGTCCTCACATACTATCCCAAAAGTTGAGTGACGAAGTTTCGAACTTCGAGTAAATAGCTATATAGTATTAAAATATAGTATATAAGGAAGTTTTTTGTAAAATTTGAGCGCTTTATATTCAATAGAAAAAAAGATATACGATTTCAAAGCTGAGAGCTGTGTACGGGCGCGTGCGTTTGGCGCGCAGTGATTATCGCGGCAGGCGTATACAGGCGTTTGAATGATTTTACCTAGCTCGATTGCTTACTATATCGCTTTTTTTTTAGATATTTTTATTTCTGTTAGGGAAAACACGTTGTTTATAAATATTCCAAATGTTTTAATCAACAAGGTACGTACAGTTAGCTACATGATTTATGTTTATCATTGTGTAGTGCTAATTCAATATAGATATGTTATAACTATTGCACGCTTTCAACATTTTGAAAATAGTCCTCTGCTGTGGTTTTTTACAGGAAAGATATATACCTATACATATTTTAGCCCAAAAACTAGGAAATCATTTATGTTCATCTTTCTTAGCTGCACATACTTTGACCGGCTGTGATACAAATTCATCATTATTTTATATTGGTAAAAAGACTGTCTATGCCACTCTAAAAAAATGTCAAATGAAGAATTGCTTAATTTAGCTAAAATAAATGATTTATCTATAGATATTGTCCAAGAAATCGTTAGCTTCCAATAAAATGTTGGTATTTTTTCTTTTTAATCTCATAACCTCTAATTGGGTAAGTGTCAACAAACTCTAAAATGCTGTAAAAAAATCAAATACCTAATGGTAAGGATATATTGTCAACATTAAAATGCAGTTACTTCCAAATGTTTTAATCAACAAGGTAAGTACAGTTAGCTACATGATTTATGTTTATCATTGTGTAGTGCTAATTCAATATAGATATGTTATAACTATTCTATTGCACACTTTCAACATTTTGAAAATAGTCCTCTGTTGTGGTTTTTTACAGGAAAGATATATACCTATACATATTTTAGCCCAAAAACTAGGAAATCATTTATGTTCATCTTTCTTAGCTGCACATGCTTTGACCGGCTGTGATACAAATTCATCATTATTTTATATTGGTAAAAAGACTGTCTATGCCACTCTAAAAAAAAATGTCAAATGAAGAATTGCTTAATTTAGCTAAAATAAATGATTTATCTATAGATATTGTCCAAGAAATCGTTAGCTTATTCGTATCGTATTTGTGTGATCCCCCAAAAAATCAAAAGCTATTCGCACTGACATCAATTCCTTAGGCTGTAATTTAGCCATCGAAAAAAATCTAAACATCTCAAAACTTCCTCCGTCAAAACCAGCTATGCTAAAGCATGTTTTAAGAGCTTTTTGGCAAATCAACGAATGGAGACAAGCGACAAAATCTATAATTGCTTCTGAAGATGTGACAAAGTTTGGATGGTTGGTAGAAGACGACAAATTGCAATTGGATTATTATGATGGACCCACTGCCATAGAAACACCACAAAAATATTTTTGTTCCTGTAATGGTAAAAATGCTTGTGCAACTGCGATTTTCCCTTATATAGTATCTAACTTAAGATGCTGTGATGTTTGTAACTGTAGTGATTCATGTGTCAATGTAGATAAAATAAACGAATAATTTCAAATTTCTTTCAGTGATTTTCATTTAATTAGGAGTTGTACTTACTTTGTTTATTTCGAATATTTATAAAAAATGTTTTTACGTTAACACAAATAAACAGATCTAAAAAAATCGATATAGTAAGCAATCGAGCTAGGTAAAATCATTCAAACCCCTGTATACGCCTGCCGCGATAATCACTGAGCGCCAAACGCACGCGCCCGTACTCAGCTCTCAGCTTTGATATCGTATATATTTTTTCTATTGAATATAAAGCGCTTAAATTTTACAAAAAACTTCCTTATATACTATATTTTAATACTATATAGCTATTTACTCGAAATTCGAAACTTCGTCACTCAACTTTTGCGATAGTATGTGAGGACTCATAAAACCTGATAGCACAACTTTGAAAATTCGCCACTCAGCCAATAATTGCTTTGAGAACTTCGGATGGAGCTTGTTTTCTAGGTAATACCTTAAAGAATAAGTGGTTAAAATTTAAAAAAGAAATATGAATAATTGTCTGAGATATAGCGAGTTGAATATCGAAAAGAATGAAAATTTTATTTTCCTCATTTGGCACTAAATTGCGATTTTTTTCATTGTTCCCCCACTTTAATTAAAAAAATAGCTTTGGGTTCGTGTTCAGCGACCTCGAAAACATAAAGTAAAACTGTTTTTAGCGACTAGGACGACCGTGGTCACTAGTCGGTCATTTTAGGGGTGCGTCCCGCTCGCCTACCAGGGTTGCTCTGAATTAAACCACTTGATTTAAATCAATGATTTAAATCGCGATTTAAATCACATGATTTTTTTTGCAAAAATCATTGGTTTAAATCAATTTTTAATGTTGTCATAAATGTGTCTCTGCCAAAAGGACATTATAAAATTTACCGAATTTACCTACGTTACTGATGCTGATTCTCGCACATTTTCTTGCCTACATGCTTAACCCAAAAATAGCTCGAGATCAGCTTTCTCAAGAAGAAAAAGATTTGGCATTAGAATTAATCAACATTTACTGCAAAAACTTACAGAACACTAATTTGTTAAAAATTATAATAAAGTTACATACTAAAGCAGTTCCATTCAGTGGTACACTATTTTCTGAATGAATTTAGAAACTAGAGGTGTATAGATAATTGATTGGTGGGCAGCAATTCATATGTTGTTTAACTGAAGAAGAAATAAAAATAATCAAACAACTGCATACGGCAACTTCATCTTCGGCGGTAAACTGCGTATCACATTAGGTTCTGGTTTTATCTGGGGTTATGTACTGAAAAATGTGTAAACTCCTATTTTTGCCAAAATGCTTTAATTGTTAGTTTTCGTTCGCATCTAAGCCCCGTTTTTCACTTTTAGTTAATTGGTTTTATTTATGATATTATTGATTATGTTATATGTTAAGTATAATGTCAAATGTTTAAAAAATATATGTTGAGAATAAATAATATAACTTTAAATTGCATATTATTAAAATAGTATAGCATAGTATTAAAATAAAAAAAATCCGATTTAAATCAAAAAATCCGATTCAAATAAAAAAATCTGATTATGTTTTATTTACTCCAAAAAAATCAGGGAACCTGCTTTTCACGAACGGGTGGAAACTAAATTTTCCACCCGTGGGCTCAAAGTAAAAGTAAAAAAGTGACACTTTTAAGCTTTTAAAAAGTCAGAAACGTCAATATTACCTATATATAGGTAATATAAGTGTTTATTTTCAACACCTATAGGTGTTGAAAATAAACACTTTTAACACCTTTTGCAGTAAAAAGGTAAGTTAAGCTGTTTCTTTTTCAATTTTTTACGAATATCCAAGTGCTAAAACTTTAACACGCCGCCATTGTTTTGTTATTGCTATTAATACTCTCAATTTTTTCGCAATAATCTAATCTAAAAGGCCTTTCAAATGATGTATTATACAACCACTTCCTATTTTTTTTAGACATGGCGCCCAGCCGCCATCGTGATTATTAAAAGTGTGAAATTTCTATTAAAAAGTAGTATTTATATTGTTATTGAAGTGGGCCAAATTTTGAATTTTTATGTTTACGGGTTCAAAAAATAAAAGCGAGGGGCACATTTTTGAGCCGTACTGTATAAAAGAGAAATTGGAATTAAATCGATTTTTTTAATTGAACAATTGCCAAAAAAAAACTGGCAGAGAAAAGTAAAAATTAGGAAAACTCTTAGAGATCCCTAATTTACAGTAAGATTATTAGTCAGATAGAAAAGAGCGTCTGCAAAATATAGGGAAAGAAAATCCTTAATTTTTATGTTCCACCCCCTTCCCCCGTCACATCGTCTAATTCCGGCTTACATAATATTACTTTTTTTGTCAATTTAAAAATTTGCAGCTATAATTTTGTCTCGTCAGCCTACAATCTTAAATTTCAAAATGTCAAAAATTTTAGGGGAGACAAAACCGCGAAACCTGTTTTTATTAGCTTTATTTTAAGCTGATAAAAGCTTGGCAGAATGAAAAGTAGAACGAGTGGTTTTGGTAAAAGGTGCTTTCCCGTTGGGTCAAATTTGGCCTGCTTAATTTACTATCACAATAAACCGCGATACTTTTTATGTATGTATTCCGTTTTTAGACTTACTATTATTGGGTTTATTTCAGTGCTTTATATTTATTTTAATTTTAAAAGAATAACTAAAAGAATGCTAACCTTGCTCCTTGCCTAAAAAAATCCAAGGAAAATGGTAGATAAATAAGCAAAACAACTAGCTTTTAGTAGTAACGATCTCAGTTCACAGTCAATTATTCGCCAATTTCATAACCATTAAAAAAGAGTCCATTCAAGTGGCTTAAATAAAAATTATAAAGGAAAATTCAAAGTGAAAATTGAAGATATATTTGAATATTTCGGGCATATTCTTGGAATAACTATTATTGTTGTTTTGATGTTTTATTTTAATTTTTATAACAAAAAAATATCTTTACTAGTATTCCTTTTTCCAACATAAATCCGCGATAAAGAAGCAACACAAACCCTTTTAATTACTTATAGTTTACAGTCAAGTACTTACATATTCATTAACGTTCACAAGCAAGTGCATTGCAGCGACTTAAATGAAAATTATAGAAGATAATTCAAGGTTAAAATTGAAGATCTATTTGAAGTCCCCGGAAAACATTTTTGTGTTGCTACACTCAGTTTCAAAAGTTTTGCACCACCATGTAAAACCAAAATACTTATTTATATGCACCTAGTTTTTTTATTGCATAAATCGTTTAAGGAAACCCAAGTAATTTTTTAAATATTTTTGGGTCGTAAAATGACATTTGCAGACCCCTCTTTGGTGCCTAAAACAAAAAGTCAGATCGCAAAACGGATTCATAAGTGAAACTTTAAAATCTCAAATACTTTTTTTGCAATACATTTACCTAAACCTAACATCACGGGAAAATGGAAATATTTGGAAAGAACTGGAAATTTAGATTTTTGACCCAAATATTTCACGGTTTTTAATTTTTTGTGGGGTCAAAATGGATCCAAATTAAAATCCCATGTACGTCATCGGACAAAGCTCGTCAAAATATATGATCTCTATATTTTTAGTGTCTTCATTCTTTATAGGAAGGGAGCAATCGCCGATTAAATTTCAATTTTTGACTTTTTTTGCACCTGACATCGGTACTTTTAAATCACTCTGTATTTTTTCCTATCTAATTTTTTTCCAATTTGTCAAAGCCATCTTATAGCGGGATAATCAGACTTTAAAACGAATACAGAATGGGTTAGTCAGGAGTGTATTTAAGGGGTGAAAACGGAGTTTTCTTGATTTTTTCCAACAAATCCTATTTTTAACCGACATTATTCTACACTATTTGTCCTATTTAGTGATTCTTTTTGGGTTTATCTTATCCATTAGTTATCTAAGAATACCTCAAACTAATTCAAATCGATTATTATTTCATTTAAGTTATAAGTAAATACGTTTATTTGCATCGGGGACATGCAAAATTTGAAACTTTTAAATTTTCGAATTTTCGAGTTTGCCATGAAAACAAAGAATTATTGCAGTTTAGGTATTTGATATATGTTTGTATATATATTTGTTATATATTTGTATATGATGTTTCAAAATTTCGCAAAAATTCCAGTTTTTGTTGCAAGATTGGAAGGTTCCTGAACCGATTTTGGCTTGAAATATACAATAATAAGATTTTAGGAACCTTCTACTTTAAGTGGAGGGATATATTATTGGATGAGTTATCTACGCATTAACTGCCATTTTCATTGATTTTTCGATGACCCTACAATACTGGAATTCGCCATGTACTTATTATAACACTTCTGACGTCATAGCCAGTGGGATTACATGATTTTACAAGTTTTGAAATTAGCGCAAAATTGCTGTTGAGAATCTCTTTTTTTGTTAATAAAAACATAAATAAATTGATGAAAACAATCACCGCAAATATTTAATTTATATAGGGAATATAAAAAAATATATTTCGGATTTATTTGGGTTATACGCATATTCCCTATTCCAGCAAAATAGATATTTCCTTGTTGATGTTTTGGTTACAAAAAATGAAAACACGCCGCAGAAACGGAGTAGATAAATTCTTATCACAATTATATACATATAGTTTAATATACAACGGCGTTCAAAAGGAAATCTATTGAGTAATGAAATTCGTTTGCGAATATTCTTCCTACATAAAGAAGGGCTGATGTCGTCATATCGACAAACAGCTGATAGGCTAAGCTGTGACCACAGTACGGTTACTCGGACCATTCCAAGGCGCATTGAAATGGGTGTTGTGGAAAGTAGACCTCAAAGTGGGCGTCCAAGAGTCACAAATGAAAGGCAAATGGCAAGACCGATATGTCGCTCAAGTGACTAGGAGGAACAGGTCTGTAACTGTCAGCAGTTTTCAAAGGCAATTCCAGGCTACTTACCACCATGGTTAAAAATTCTGTTCTCGGTTGAAACATGGATTGGATTGGTCAGTGGTGATCGCCGATATCGAGTCTGGAAAGAACGGTGAGCACAACAGCGACTTGCTTTTGCCAGAGAAGTGGTAACGTTTGAAAGCGGGAGTGTTATGGTTTGGTGTCGAATCATGTATAACTGACGAATTTACACCAATGTCATCCTTCGGCCTATTGTCCAACCAATTCGAGACGAAGCAGGACCCAATTTTATCTTCATAGACGATTATGCTCGTCCACATCGAAGCCAAGCTGTCCAAGAGTTTCTTCGAGGGGGTGAAATTGATAGAATGGATTGGCCACCTCTTTCTCCGGACATGAATCCCATCGAGCATGTCTGGGGTTACTAGTTCAGATCGATTAGTCGCCGTTTGAATCCTATGGACGCTCAGGAGCTCAGTGTAGCCGCTATTGAGAAATGGAATAGGTAAAATTCCTCAAGAATATCTAAATACCCTCATACTACGCATGCACAGACGTATTCATACCTTTTTTCAAAGCAGGGATGGCAATATAAGGTACCTACTGAAAATAGTGACGTGTGAGATATAATTTTTTTTACAAATAAAGTTACCTTCCAATAAAATGTTGGTATTTTTTCTTTTTAATCTCATAACCTCTAATTGGGTAAGTGTCAACAAACTATAAAATGCTGTAAAAAAATCAAATACCTAATGGTAAGGATATATTGTCAACATTAAAATGCATTTACTTCTAGATGGAAGTGGTGCAAGACTTTTGAAAATGAGTGTATTACTGTTGTTATTGTATTGTTTTATTTTCATTTTTATATTAAAATAACAGCATTACTAACCTTTTTTCCTCGCCTTAATAGAAATCCAAAACAATAATGGCAAACAAGCAAACAAATCACTTCTAATTCTAGTAACAATCACAGTTCACAGTCAATTACCTACCCACCAACTACATTAACGTTTAGAAAAAGTCCACTCAAAAAAAATACCGGAAAAAAATTCAAGGTCACACCTGAAGATCTATCTGAAGATTCCGGAAAACTTCGATGAACAAAACGACTTAAACGCGAAGAAAATGAAGAAATAACAGAATTCCATGAACCGTACGGTGCCGACTAAGAACCCAACATGTGTATGTGGTTTCTTCTGTTTCTTCTCTCCACTGTAGAAGTGGATTTCTTCGGTGCTTCGATAAGAGAAGGTCGCCCGACAAACTGGACGATTTTTACTCTCTCTCGGCTGCTGTTCGCAGAAATTAAAGAGAGTTTGACGGATGTGGCCCCAGGGCGTTATTTATCAGCTCCTATTTATTTTACTTAATTGTTTATGTATTCCATTAACATGTGTTTAATGAGACGGCGTTACTTTCTTCTTGCTGAGAGCTACTGCGTTATAAATAAAAATTGATCGAGTGCGGATTGAGACGCACTGTAATAGAAATTTTGAATGGGACAAAAATGAACAAGCGAGCGATAAATAAATGAATTGAAATGGCCCGAATTCCTGCCAGTCTAGTTTGAATAAACCTACACAAACCTGACAAATTCCCGAAAAGGAGAAAATGCAGTTTTGCTTAAGTTTGGTTTCGGTTTATTTAAGATCTCGTTTTGTCTTTTGTTTTCTTGTTTTGTAAAATTGCCACGTAAATTATACACAGACAAGATATGTTCCCATTTCCCATAGTGTAACAAAACTCGTTTTTTTTATATATTATTGCCTACGTTAATCTTGATTTTAGGCTTAACGTAAATTTTCGCTATTGCTTTTGGATCGAATATCCTAACTAATTTAATTTGAATTTGATTCTTAAAAAGGATGTATTTACGTGGTTGTAAAAATAAGGGTTTGGTTCCCCTGTTTAAGATGGATCAAGTCAAGAAATGATAAATCAGAGTTTGTTGACAACTTAAATTAAGGCAGCCAGCTACAGTCAGCTGATTTTTAACGGGAAAAAACTCATAAAATTGACGAAGATGCCAAATAACACGATAAAGACAATAATAGACGTCGGAAAGTCATTAGTTTATTAAAAGAAAATCACTAAGCAGCAACTGGCTACTCCATGGATTTATTAGGACTGGATACGGGATGAGTTCACATTCTTTGAAGCCAAAACAAACCATTCTAAACGACACTGTAAACACAATTTGTAAACATTGCCAACATCTTATTTTACCTTGTATTTTTGTACAAAAAATACGTTAGAAGCATCACAAGATTTACTAAAAGTAATAAAAGCCCTAAAATATTTTATTTTTCTGCTAAATAATAATTTAAGTTAAAAAGGTTTTATTATTTATATGTTATGTTATTTCTAAAGGTGTTTATTTAAAGTCGCTCCGAGTCATTTTTAAATCTATATAAATCTATTCGTCGCACTTTTTCTTTTCTAGTTCATTAGACAAAGACGTACGTGTAACCGAGTGTTCAGACCGAGGTTCAGCAGTGTTCCTAAACAACCATAACAGACTGCAACACTTCTGAGCTCCAACACTCGAATGCTATTTTATCTCTTTCTACTACCATTCTTGATTCAATTACGTAGTAATTCGTAGTCTTGTCTATGTTCGTAGTTCGTAAACTGCTCCCCCAAGAGAATAACAAAAACAAAAACAAACAACATAATATAAGGCTTCACGTTCGATACGCTCACAGTATACGGATATCGAATCCTTATTATAATAAATCCATGGGCTACTCCTATTTTAATAAAAATTGTATATTTTATTGTCTCAAAACTGGGATTTTCCTTGCTATACAAAACGGTCGGTAATATCGTTAAAATTTTTTAGTTATCAACTGATTTTAGTTTACCCACTTATTAAAAGTGTGAGCAACTGAAAAAGCAACAGCTTCTATCTTTAGTTTGTATTACTTTTTATTTAATACATGGCCAGAGTCAAGACAAGGACGAAACAAAAACATTTCCCATTATAGCAGTTAGCAAATCGGCTCAAGAGGACGCCACGTGCTTAATTTATGTCGCCAATAAGACCTCAGAAAGACATACATTTTGCAGATATAATCTGTCGCAAAATTAACAAATATTTCTCTTTATTGATAAATAAAATGGAATTGATTTGAATTTAACTAGTGAGGTTGCAAATTATGAAGCCCAGACTGTAAATGGTTCTTAAATTTTTGGTTTTTCCTTCAGAGTAGTAACAAAAATAAGTAACATCCAATAAAGGTTTTTCCATTGATGTCGAATCAAATTAGATACCATTATTAACAAAAAAGTCCAAGCTCACAAAAGGTACCTTAAAAATCCTACACCTGAAAATCGTCAAATTTTCACCGAGGCAAGAAATCAAAAATACAATCAAAAGATCGTAGAGCCCAAAAATGCTTTTAACAACCGCATAAAAGATAAAGTGCTTTCTTGTTCCAATTAAGGCAAATATTTCTGGTCACCTGCCAAAAACATAGTCAAAACTTCTGTAGAAGCACTTTTCCACCCCTGACAACGAAATTATCTTTATTGAAGCACGAATTCAACCATATTATATAATGTACTTTTTATCGCATTTTTTTCGGAAAAAACGCCTATAAATTGCTGTCCTTTACCCTTATCACCAGCAGGATTGCTCAGAAAAATCTGAAAAAAATCATGAACATTGAGAATTGGCGTAGATTGAGCTAAAATTATCAGGATTAAAAAATTCTAGCGCGGTATATTGTTATAAACAATTTAGTTGTTTATTTACTTATAACTGCTGAACCATGAGCTTTAGAGAAAAAGTTTTTCGACAGAAAATATTTTCACGATGTACTGAACAACTTTTGGCCTTTCAAGTTTATCAAAATTTTTAATTTGGCCTACTTCAGCTCCGCGTATAGGCGATGTGATACGGCGTTAGTGTCGTCGGCGGTGGATAGAGATCGGGCGGCCGAGGTTTGCTCAGGTTAAGTAGGAGGTTGATGGCACGGAACACTAATTGTGCAAGTATGCACTTGACTTGACCGATTTTTTTACTCGAACTCGACAGAAAAACCGATTTCAAATTTGAGTCGTACTATTTTTAGTGTTTTTTAGTGTAATGTAAATTATCTTTCACTTTTAAACACAGTTGTAAACACCATGTTTACAAATCCTAATATTATTTAGAAAATTTAAGCTGATTTATCATTAGTAATGATAAATCAGCATAAATTTTGTATTGAATAAATTATAAGTACAAAATAAATAATAATAACTGAAATATGATGGATGAGTAGCGAACTTTCGTCGAACTACCGGTTTGCTTCCGCCTATGATCTCATAACTGCTAAATAATTGATCAACAATGTAATATTCGCCAATTCTTCAATGAAGATGTTCACATGCTCTGTAAAGTGTGTACAGTATACACACATAATGTCCTGCCATTGACATTGATGAGTACGCAAGTGGGTCATATTTAGTGATGATTAAGTGGCACAATTATAATTAATTATTAAAATTTCTAATTGATACACTGGTGCATTACCTTATTAATTTGCAGATTATAGATAATTGTAGCTATAATAGTTATCGTGATCATTAGAAACACTCTAAAATTGTTTTACGGTAAACTTAAGTATTACAATCGGTGGGACTTCAATAAGCAAGTGCATATTAAGAATATTTAGACCTCGGTAGGTCCTTTATATCGCTTTTTAACACGCTTTTATTAGCTTGACGGATTTTATTAGCTTCCTAACATTGTAAGCAAATCTTATAACTCACTTCTCACCCACTTCTGATTGCCGCATGCCGTATCGATTTGAAACTTTGCAAACTTATGCAATTCTGGTGACAATACAATAATATGGTACCATCGAGACAATAGCTATGGGGCGCTAGGGGGTCAGTCAGCCCCGCCCCTAGATGATGATGCCCCTAGCGCTTCTTTGTTTTATTTCTAAAATAATACGAATTCACTTCCATGACGAACTGCCTTCCCAACCCTAAAATGCTAGGTACGCCACTGCATCGACTTTGTATGATGATGGAGGTGAGAGGTGGTCATAGAGACTCCTCAATGGCTAACAATAAGCCCATCGAGTTTGGATTCATTTGACTTATCTCAATAAGTTCTTTGGATTATTGTGAACAAAAGGGTCTGATGATGGGGGAGGCAGGTGGTCATGGCAACTTCTTATTTGCTAACAGCCAGTAAATCACCCACTTCTAATTATTGTCGTATCGATTTGAACCTTAACCTTAGCACACCTATGCATTTATGATGACAATACAATAATATGGTACCATCGAGCTTGTATGATGATGGAGGCGGGAGATGGTTAACTCCCCAATGGTTAACAGTAAGTCCATCGAAATGGAGAGGATGCGTGGACAAGAATCAGATCAATAAACTATATCTTTGATCGCACATATTAAATCAAAAACATGAGGTACGGTTTTAGACTTTGAAGTGAGGAAAACGCAGTGAATATGAAACAAAAAAAAATCAGTAAAATAAAGTATAGTTTAAAAAACTAAATAAACGCGTTTATGAGTAGCGCACTAAAAAGTTTAAAATAAGTATGTAATTTCCTTTTATAACTGTACTACTTGGTACCCGCGGGCTTCGCCAGCATGTAATATACAGGGTGAGTCGGGAGGAACGCACCAAATTCTAGGAGTGTATTCTACAGGTAAATATATGTAAGTCAAAAAAACTCAAAAGTTGTAATCCGATTATTATTTGTTTTCAAATTAAAACGTTTTAAAAATATGATAAAGACGATTTATTTTCATTATTCTGTTGGCGGATATGCGATAAAAAAATCTAAATTGAATTACAACTTTTCGTTTTTTTTTTACTTATAAATATTTACATGTAGAATACACTCCTAGAATTTGGTGCGTTTCTCCCGACTCACCCTGCATATTCTAAATATATATTTCATGTTTAAAACACGCTGGCGAAGCCGGCGAGTACCAGCTGGGATATATAATATAGACTGCTTTTACCTAACCCTGCACGCGTATAAGTTATTTCTTTATGCATTATTGAACACTGACGTTTGTGGCGCACCCTGTATTGTCATAGATTGAATTATTTTTCTTATCTATGTCAGATAATTTTAAACAAAATACGACCCTTCGAACGACTAGATTGCGATCGTCATTTCGACTGTCTCTTTCAAGCCCCGATTGGAGACTAACTTTCGATTCTTTTCCCTCGTACTACCTACACTTAGGGTTGGTACTCTAGCCATTCTAAATGTTGCAGACCCGGAGTAACGCCGACTTTTATACGAAACAAAGTTAAATAAATTGTTCTTTGTTTAATGGATGATTTATCCATTTATCCATCCAGGTTAAAACACTATACTAATCTACGCTAAGGCTCTTGAATACGTGATCGAAAAAACCTCCTTCATTGTCACTTTCTAAAGATAAAAAAATCACATTCAAACAGCCTATACATAAGGAGTTCGAATTATCTAAATCTAGCAGTTACTTATATCCGTATTGGCATTCCATCCTTTTCTATAAAGAAGAATATTCGTTATCTCGCAATAATTAATAATTCGACAAAATGTTTCTAGATACGTCCCTGTACTCCTCTGGTATATTCCTCTACCTAATCGAGAAACGGGGTTTTATTACCACGTCTCTATTTGCCGTAAACTGATCCTTTTTACAATAGGAAAATATAAATATTGGTTCTAATTTTCAGTACTCGGTCTTAATCTCCTTTTTAATTTTATGGCATCTGTGATGACAAACACATGTGCAAGGTTCCCAAGAAATAGCTTTTAACTAATCTCCCTAAATTGATTTCAAAGCAACCCTTTTTCTCTTAATTTTATGGCTTTTCTTAAAATATGTTAGTCTCAAACGTTATCTAATATTTTAATATATATGTACCCGTTTTGTCACAGTATCTTATCATGAAAAGTTAAGCATAGTACAACATATTGCCGTGACACACCCTGTATAATATGACTTATACACAATAATAGAGTAAACTGTTACTATTTTCCTACAGTGAACAAATCTTGACAAAACATTTTTGCCCCTTTGTCGCATACATGGTTTTTTCTGCGTATTGTGGCAGACCCTGTATATAAAATACTGTTAAGAAAAAGCTAGCACACTTTGAATTTGTTGACAGAATTTGTAATTTCATTTATGGATTGTCCAGTTTTCAAGTAATAGTCCAAGGCCCACTTTTGTTATCGTGACACCCTGTATACTACTTATCGAACATTAAAAATGGTATATTAGGTAAAAAAAATAAAATAAAATTGACGTCTTTTACCGTTTTTTTAAATAGCAAATACTTTTTGAGATAAAAATTATTTTCATTTTTAGGGGGTTGTCTCAACTATTGAATTTGAGTTTAAAAAATTCCTTCATATCGAAACCCTACATCCTAAAATAAACAGCTTTGCCGAAATTTAGCTTTCTAGGTCAAGCGGTTTGAGCTTGAAAAATTATTTAACTTTTAGGGGTTGATTTTACCCTCTTGGAGGGTGACTTTTGCAATATCCTTCCTTATTGGAGGTCTGGAGTCTAAACCAAAGCTGTATGCAAAATTTCAACTTTCAATCTTTGATAGTTAGGGCTGGGCCTTGCTAAATCAGTGATAGAGGTGTGTTTTTAACCCCTAGGGGTAAAATTCCAACACGAGCACACCCCTGTTTTCTGTCAATTTGTACAGCTATAAAAGGAAAATAATGATTCCTACCTTTTTAGTGCGCTACTTATAAAAGCGTGTTTTTAGTTTTTTTTTAAACCAAAATTTATTTCCATAAGTTTACTTTTTTTTAATTCAGACACGTAGGCCTAAGTAACTTATCGTGGGCGTCTAAAGAGAAGGGAAATGTAGTCTATTAACACGGGATTTAAAGGATTAGAGGTTTGGACGGGAAATCATGCGCAGGCAATTTGCTCCATAATCTGGAGACCCTGAATGAGCGACAAAAGTGGTCTATTCTAGGCTTTTGTAGCCAGACAGTAAAGGGATGCATACGTAACGCGTCTCTTGTTGTTCTGTTGGGAACAGTCAAGGGGGGAATAATACCGGCTAGTTCTTCAGAGCAAAATCCGTGGATGTACCGGGTACCGGTATAGAACAGCGATAAATTCCCACCGCGGCGATGAGCGAGAGAAGGGAGTTTTCTTGTGAGGACCGAGTCATTAGTAAGTCGAATGGCTCTGGAACATGAGTAAGTTTTACATAGAATCAGATACCTAGACAAACAAAACGCAGAGGGCGCAAATACTGTTTTAAATAAACAATTAGGGTTAAGAGTTTATAAGTTTCGTATAGGGTAATTACGGGGGAGATGGCGCAGCTTTTTAATAATTGTCATAAAAACTTTAAGAAAAATCACAAATGTTTTTAAAAATAAAAACTTTATTATTTAGTTATTTCGGTACAAATATTCATTATCTAATTTGAAAATAAATAAGTCTAAAAAACTATGAAAAAATCTTGAACAAAAACATACAAAAACCATCTAACCCAAAAGTTGCGGTTGAGTTGGCGCAGACGTTTCGGGTGAGATGGCGTAACAAGTTTTGGGTAATATAATTATTGTTTTTTTATTGTTAAGTAAAATGTTCTTTACACAAAAAACACATACCTAATTCAATATAGGCTGAACAAGTTTAATGGTACCAGGACAGACATCGAATGCATTTTAACCAATCATCCATTTTTTTGTTATCCTGTAAGGTTCGTTGCATCCCCTGCAACATTCTTCTTCGGAACCATCTCATTTACTGCAGCTACGACTTGAACCATCTGATTTTTAGTCCAACTACCCCTTGAAGATCCACTACGACTTTTGTCTCTGGTCGGCAATGGACACCATCTATCCAGAATTTAAATGCGCCATCTCATCCAAAACGGCCGGGTGAGATGGCGCACAGAATTACTAAAATCGGCAACTACGCACAACGGTTATTTTAGGTTAATATAATAACAACAAGCATACATGACAAATAAATATTAATATAAACAATTATTTCTATGTAATAACTTACCAATCTGTTATAATCTACACTACTGGATAAATTTTCAGTGCCACAAAATTAAATATTTGGGCTTAATCGCTTCTTTTATTCGAAAAATCGAACGTTTACATGAGAGCCCGCGTGCACTACAAAATGATTATTGCATACTGACACCAGATCAACATAAGTCTATCCGTCATAGAATTATAGTGTTGCGCCATCTCAACCTCTGCGCCATCTCCCCCGGAATTACCCTACTAATAGAACATCTGATTATTATGGTGGAGATTGACACTAAAACTGAACGGTGTTCGTTTTTGGTGATGCTACATAGTCAGTCAAATTCGTGTTTTGGCGTTGTACTCTGTTTTGTGTGGAAAAAACAAATAGTTTTTTACTATTTAAGCTAAATATTTGGTGTTCATTTGCTTTAATGATTTTAAAACAAAGAGGATTTCTAACTATAGCAAGTTATTACGTTAGGAAAATATTGCAAGCATGTTAAAGCCCTAAATGTCTGGTTTAATGTTCACTTTATAGTTATTTTGTCATTTCAAGTCTTTCACGCTCCGGCCTTTCCGAAACCATGACCTACGGCACATACATAACTGTTCGCTTGCAGACCGAATGACCGGCATCCCGTTGCCCTACAAGATTGCCCCGTTAATTGCCAAAATTGCTTCGATTTCTTAAGTAACATAGTAAGCTAAGTAGTTTCCATGATATTATACATATTTAAAAGGTACATACAGAGTGTCCGAAAGGTCTTAATATAGGCAAATATTTTTGCTATAAGTAAAGATAAAGAAAGCAAATTTTATTTGTAGCTTATTGGTTAACAAATCTAGTCAAGCGGGTTGTAAAGGCAAGGTTATCCGCCATGTTGTGGCGTCCGCCATATTGAGTTTAGAATGATGTAGCTTATCGTATTCTACTCGTCAAGCCCTTTCATATGATACCCATATCAAGGGGATTGTAAAAATAAAGAAAAAGGTAATCCGCCATCTTCGGGCGTCCGTCATGTTGGATTTAGAACAATATTGCATTGTCACTGGACTTATGCACGTATGCAAAATTTCAAAGCTCTAGCTGAACTACAACTAGACGAAATTTTGATTGCAATATTTGATCTAAAGATACTAACAGGTGAAGTTAGATAAAAGTTTGAAATAAAAAAAAGAATTCCTTTGAAAATCCTTTGTTAAACTATGTTATTGTCAATGAAGAAAAATAGACAAATAAATAAATTAATTTTTATTTTTAAAAATTTGTAGGTCAAAAACGAATTGAGATACAGACCTCGGGTTTGCGGTAAAATGTTTCTTTTTTGAAGACCTTTAAAATGAGGTACCACACAGCATAGGCTTGTATTTAAAATTTTTGAGCTCAGCTCCCTTCCCACATGAAGATTATTAACCAATAGGATACCCCTAAAATTTGGTGTCTCTATCTTTACTAATAGAAAAATACTTGCCCATACTAAGACTTTTCTATATTGTTAAAATAGGAAAAAAACTTGCATAAATTAAATAAAAAACATACGTCCGGTACACTTCAACTTTTTACCTGGGACACCCCACCCCATATAGGCTTCAAGTACGAAGGTACCGTGGCCGTCTGAAGAGAAGATAAATCATTTCTTTTGAAAACAATATTTTTCTAAAGTCGCTGTTTCGAAAATATAATTTTTCAAAAACGCATTTTAGAATAAATTAGTTATGGTCTACTGCTCACGCTTAATGTGTTCAGAATATGTTGCCGTGGTCATAATACTGTCGATTTTTATTGTTCCGTGAAACGGAAAACTTATGGAATCACTTCGGTGTCCGTCCGTCCGTCCGTCCGTCCGTCCGCCTGTCAAAGGCGCTTTTCTCTGAAACTATTCTACGTAAAAATTTGAAATTTAGCACAGAGATAGAGTATGGTAGCTCAATTATAGAAGTAAAGTATAAAAAGGTAAATTTTGATTCTAGGAGTTAATTTCGGGGGGTAAATTGGGCAATGCACAAAAAATTTCAAGGGCATCATATAGGGTGTCAAATGAAAGCTTATTGAAGCACGAATTGAACGATATATGAATATGATGTATTTTTTATGCATTTTTTAGACATTTTTCTGAAAATACTCGGTGGCCAAGTACTCGGTACTCGGCCAATGTCCATTGCCCCGTACTCGATTCTCGGCCAAGTGAAGAAACAGGACTCTGTACAGCACTGGTAACTAAACTTTACTTTTGAAAAAAAAAACAGTTCAAAGCGGAGAAACAATAAACACGTTTTAACCTAAACACATGTACACAACTGCTAAATCAAAATGTAAAAGTAGTCTAACCCACAATAGGCCAATATAGTATTTAGACATGTAAGAAAAATCTAAATACTAAAGTAGACTTTGTTTATTTCTTCATAACTGCTAAACCATTGGTTTTAGAGAAAAAGTTTTTGGACAGAAAATATTTCTCACGATGTAAGGAACAACTTTTGTTCTCACAAGTTTTTCGAAATTTTTAATTTGGCTCAGTGCATTACTATTAATAATTTAAGTGGGGCGCTGATAGCACGGAACACTAATTGTGCAAGTATAGCTTGCACTTGACCTATTTTTTTATTAATATTTCCTAATCCATTAAAGATGAATATTTAATTTTCAAAAACTGCATTTTCGGACAGTTGTGTTTTCAAAAACAGTTACGAAACTTCTCTAATAAAACTAGCTTACCTCAAAAACATATCCATGAGACTAAGCACTTCATCGTCCTTTTCAAACAAAAACCAATTTGAAGTTTCCAAGAAGTAGTTAAGGGCTTCAATATCCTTAATACGAACATCCAAAGTCTCGACCCCCCGTTTTTTCTTAAATTTTAAACATCCCGTTTTTTTCGCAAGCTTCAGATATTTCGCACTGTACTTTAATTTGTGACTCATACCTAAACGATAGCGCAAAATCTTTTAAGAGATGTACAATTGTGCGGCAGAATCATTAATACTATTTTATAAAAACATTATTTTTTGCCTTTCACAGGGTGGCCACCAAAGTATCCTATTCAAATTCCATGACTTTTCCAGGCTTTCCATGGTCAAGCACAACAACATTTCATGACCAACATAACATGTTAAATTAGCTGCATGTGAAAATTTATTTTTCTTAGTTTTTTCCGAGTTTTGAAAAAGTAATTTATCTACCAACGTATGAACAGAACCTGCAAGTTAACCATTTTACAGTTAATTGCAAATTGAGTGTTACAGTTTATCATATAAGGGTAACGTCACTCTTTAGACTACAAATGAAAGTAGGTTCTTTTTTCACTAATGGGAAATTATTTCGAAGTCAGAAACTGAAAACATCTTAAGAGTAGTAAAACATTGCATAATACGCGAGAAAAACTATGATTTGTCAACTTCAAAAATGTAATCCATATTATTTCAAAGATACGTGAATATACAACGTAAGGGCTGGAATACGAGTAAATTTGTTTAAAATTTAGGAATTTTTTCCTTAGAAAAACGCTCGAACTAGTTAAGTTTTGATTTTAGGTGCGCATTGTTTAAACTAAATATATACAGGGTGACTCAAAAAGAATATATCATGTCCTTCTTATTTTTTTAAAATGAAAACCTCTTTTTTTATTTAATTTTTGAATTCTGCGTCAAATTTCAATCATATTTCATGGATGATTCTCTGTATCTATATTAAGCCGTTTTTTTTTTAAAACAGACATCGTACCTTTAAAAATAATGAAAATGGCCAACTTGTGGAAAAATTATTTCAACAAATGGTGAAATTGACCTCCACCAATATCCGAGACGATCTTTGAATTCTTGCAGAACATTTAAACTACTTGAGGTTCTATTAATCTAATTTGTTCTCACTGTATAAAACACAGACGTTGCACTCTATCCTCTTTTAACAGTACAAATTGTATAAACTATGCAATCCGCTCGCGTCGACATCCATCTAATATCGATTCGATATTATTTACATACGTTCATTTTAAGAATAATTATTAGTCACAGAAAATTATTTTCACCATTAGTGAAAATTTTTCACATTAAATCCATGACTTTCAACGAAAAATGTTAAACTTCAATGACTTCTCCAGGACTTTTCCATGGCTAGCTCAATTTCATGACTATTCCAGGACTTCCATGACTTTTCCAGAAAGTCTGATGAAAATTACTCTTAATCCCAAATTATAAGCTTCTGCCGTACGCTTTTATACACTTTTTTGTAGCTCCTAAATGAACAGCCGCCAAAACGCCACAGCTTCGGATAAAGTGTCCGGAAAAAGGGTGGTATTAAGAAAAACATGTGAGATTCTCAGTAGTACAAAATAAAGTATTGAAAATTAAATATTGCTTAATATTATTTATTGGTATTTAAAGAGTTAAACTAGAATGCCAGATATAAGCAAGATAAATGTACTCTATCCAAAAATACAAGCAGCAGACATACGTAAAACGTTTATTTTTTCTTATTTGGTAAAAGCAACAAAATCTATTTGGCTTTCTCAAATTATAAGATATTTAAATTATGGCTTGATAATTTCTGTTTCGTCTCATTGCAAATTTGATTAGTATTTTCTGTGATTGCCATAGACACAAACCACTTCTTTATAATGTTAGTATAAATTATAAACATATTTTGTATTCTTTCAGCTCCTTTACAACAAATATATGGATATAGTTTTTTATTTTTTGCTTCCTTAAAGTGTTTAACCAACAATTTATATTTTTGACGGCTTTAAAGTGACTTTTAACTTTTACTTAATTTTATTTTATTAAAAATTTCGCATGCATTCTCTAGTAGGGTCTGCCTGCTTTACTTACATAGAGATTTTGTTGGTTCATTAGATGTGAACTTAGTGAAAAAAACGTCTCAAGGCATTCGACAAGGCAAGGAGCTTATAAATTTGCAACTAAAGATGGTTTCTGCTTTAATTCTGTCCTAGTGAAAATATATCAGTCGATGAAAAAAAAAAAACAATGACGCATGTTCGTCAGAAAATTTTCAGGCTAATTTCACAAGGTATGAACTAATGCCGCAAAATTTAAAAATTTTCTTTCGATTACAATCACCACCGTACTATCACTAGATATTAATATCACCTTTGTTAGGATTCACGCGTGACACTAAGAACAAAACTAACATAATAAAATTGATGTTTCTTTACCAAAAACATAAACACATACTAAACAAGAAAATACTGTTTATTTTCTGTTTCGAAATCGAATTTCTTAGTAAAAATCCAATAATTACATGTTATAAAACAATGAAATTGGAGTTTACGCAAAAATTTATTTTTTCGATGGGTAATTTTTTGTTGTTGAAATATATATTTAAAGAAATTTTTTAATGGTTACGGTTGATTCTTAAGCGATTTGGGTACAAATTTTAGTTTTTAAGTATATGATGTAGTTTTGTAGCTGTTTTGACGGTCATCGGATATCCGTAGCAGTTAGTAAAGGATGCATTGCAATTATTTTACAGTTGGCATTGAATATATTAAATAAAAACTACGGTGTGTAAAGTAAAAGAAGAGCTTTTAAATATTTAGTTCCATTTATAAAAAAGCAGCTGCTAAACTAAAATATTTTAATAAATATTTTTTTTACCTTCGGCAAATCTAAAATTAGATTTTTAGACTTTTTTATGTGTAGCCCCATAGGGTTCACTTTTACTTTACTTAAAACTTCTCAGACCCGGCGTAAACAAACGTATCCTCAAAAATATAAGTATATGATGCATTTGAAACATGTTTACAGGTTTTCTTGCATCGGTAACGTGGTCCAGAGGTAGAGTATCCGCTTATGGACCGAGAGGTGGTGGGTTTGAGGCCGTGTTCGGGTGGACTTTTTAGAACAAAATTGTCATTTAGAAAATCAGATCGGCTCTTAAAGGTGTATTGGAATGGGTTAGCACTTTATTCCCATAGAATTTTTTAAAATAATTTTGTGGAACTTCCTAATAGAAAAGTCTCAGCGCGACGAAGGGAGTCGACGACAACGACAATCGGGACGGTTCGACTTCCGGGATCATTTGTTTAGGGGAACACTAGTGCTGAAAATGTTTTCAGCACCCTCTTCGGAACAAATTATCATAACCTATAATTTTTACATTTTGTTTACTTTGGTTTTTTGAATCAGCTATTTAACCATTTTACGATTTTTTTTTAATATGGAAAGAAAACAGCAGTATAAACATTCCTCAAGGTTTTACAAGACACCAAAAAGAAAAAAGAAAGAATTTGAATTTGAACAGGAAAAAGTAAAACCACAGTCTGGTTTTCTAATTATTAGTAATGTCCCATATGTCCCACCGACTTTTTTCCTGGGTTTCAACTACAGAGTACATTTTTCCGCTCTTAAAAGAAAATATTAATGATCTCAACTAAGTTTTTCTATTGGTTTTGGTTTTAGGTTATGTAACAATTAGTCGGTTTTACTTGAGCTGCGTTCGTTCCGTACATTTTCGATACCTTATCGAAACAGTGATTCTATTTCGACACATTTTCTACATATAGAATCTATATATAGCTACATGATGTATAAAACATTATAGAAACCAAATACCAGAAATTGTGCGTTGCTCCATTTTAGGGCAGAATAATTTTTCGCTTTCTGGCATCCATTTTGCCAAATGAATGTTTATCTTGTTAAAATTGATTTTAGTTAAATTCCTGCATTTTTCGAAAAACCAGAAAAATATTACATTAGTTCCATTTTACTCGCTGATTCAATTTAAAAAAGAAAAAAGTTAAATTTTAGAAATATTTTAAATTTAATTTTTTTACAAAGTATTATTTTTTTCTGTAAATGCAAATAAATGGAGAGCGCGTTAAATATGTAAAGCTAAATTACTAAATTGCACAATAAAATTTATTTCGACAATGACTTATAGAAAATAAACTAGTGACAAATTCATGATGACGAAATTATTGTATCTTCATGTTGTTTTTCTTTCAGTTCACAACGTGCAGGTGCCTATTTCTAATTATTTGTTTCCTTATTTAGTCCATTTTGACATATTCAAATGCAAATATTAGCCACACTTGGAAAAAAATTTACCAAAATGTTTGCGCTGGTTTTGCTCATGCTCCAATAATAAGGCGCCCTCTATAAGATGTTGAACTGTCACTTGTCACTCTTGGATAAACACATTTGTTATAACAGTTTAGAAACGTTTCGGAAACATTTTCGATAAAAGTTTCGATTATGTGTCGAAACAGCGAAAGTCACAGCTAGTACAACAACTTGGAAACACGTGCAAATGCGCCATTTAAGATGTATACGTTTCGAAAATATTTCCATATTTGTTGCCAACAGATTCCAATTTGCGTCGGAAACAAAAACAATGGTTTAGATACATTTACCGAAATGTGTCTAGAAATGCTACTTGGGTTTATGCTGTATTTAGATGCAAAATTCTTAGTGAGGGGCTCAATGGGAAGAATAGTCCTTTTTTTTAAAAAAATAATCATCAAGCTATATTCTGTGGAAGCTTAAAAATAAGGGAGACAAAATATATTTGCGTTTTAAATCAGATTTAGATCTAATCTTACCTTTTGCTCTGCTCCTCAAATCTCGCATGAAACTTCGAACAATCCACCAAATAGTCCTCAAAGATAAACTCGGAACACGCCGACGTTCCGAATTCATAGTCATCCTCAGCGTTCATTAACATAAATTCGGGATACATCACTGAGCTGGTGGGTTCTTCAAAAACTACCGGGTTACGACGATAACAAGATACGTTTTCTCGGTGAAGTGAGTTGTAAAGACCTCGGGACGATACGTGAAGTTTTAGTAAGTTCAGTATGCACATTATATTAACGTTCTGGCCAGACGAGTTTCTTTAAATTATAATTGTCAAGTAAAAATACTTATAGTCCAAGCGGCTACTGCAGCTTAGCCTACGGCATCGAGTAGAAGAAAAATCTAAACTGATTGGAATAAGTTAAGGATATTGTCGTCTCTCTGAGAAAAACTATCCCAAAAAAATAACTTTTTATGTTCCCTAATCTTCTTTTCGGATGTAAAATAATGTTTATGTTCTACTGCGTCAAAATGACATTGTTTATCATTGTGTTGGATGGCCATAATTTACTACTTTATTGGACTCGGTCCAATAAAATTACTTTATTGGACTCAGTCCAATAAAGTTACTTTATTGGACATTGGAGAGAAAAATATGCAATTTAAAAAAAATGCAAAAAAAATTATTGTAACAACGGGAACTAAAGCCTATAAACAATAACAGTAACTAAAATAAAATTAATTTTTATGATAGTGAATATTTATGACACAGTTTGTATTACAACTAATATTGACGCCCGTGCTGGAGGTAGAGCAAATAGCTGATTCTTCTACGGTGGTATTTTGAAGGTTCCGAACTTGTATCATTTTTGGTGACTCGGAAGAACATTGTGATTCCAATATTCTGGTGCGGCAACATTTATTTTACTATTTTCAATGCAGCCCTCTGCTACATACAGCTGATGAGCACACTAGCAATTTTGTGAACTCGAACAGGTTGCATGGTGCATTTTTCTTTTGCATAATTTACAAAAAATTCGATTGTGAGACGCTGTGGCTGGTCCAAGTTTTTGTATTTTCGAAGCATCAACTTTCAGGAAATTATCCAATTGTCCTTGCAATAATTCTGTTGCAGTCATTGATAAACATTACTTTTATTCAAATGCAATGTTTCTTATCCACGCAATCTCCTAATCTCTGAGAAATATTCAAGAAAATAAATTACCACTGGAATTGACCATGTGCTAGCGATTCTAATACTTTTATTTACATGTTATGTGACGTCACAACCAATAGTATTAAGTTTTGCAAGTTTCGAATTTCTTTTTTTTTAAAATTTTTTTAAAAAACTCTGAATATGAAATTTATGTTGAGAATAAAAAAAGTATTTCAGGTTTATTTGGATTATATATATTCCCCATTAAAACATTTTACATTTATTGAAAACTTCTTGGATCTCACTGTATGCTAAGTGTTATAAACCCGAGTAAAGTAAGGGCTTCTCTACTAGAACAACTAAAATGTTAAGTTAATAATTATAATTTATTATACTAAGTATTCGTACGCTTGTCAATTCAGATTGTTGTGAAATAGGCCCCGTTTCAAACAGTAGAATGTTTAGATAGGTATTTATAAAAAACGACTAACGTATTTTTTCAAAATAATTTCTTGTGTAACTAGTGCGCGAAATAAAAAAAAATGATCATCAAATTCAATTTAGAAATTTAATAATGAGTACTAAAAACATTTCGTGCTTGAGTTACAGAGATAATATTTGTCATTTCTGAAACGGTATTCTGGTGAGGAAAAATTCAGGCTTTATTTTGCAGTGTTAACAATTATCCAATTATGTAAAAAGAATATCTAAGTGCAATACTCAGCGCATATTACTAGTATTTTTTAACTGTTGTTGCTTAGTTACTTCCTATAAAAACACAATGACTTCTCTGGGTAGGCATCGCATAAAAATAGTACATTACACTCCGAGGTGGAAAGTATTTTATTACTGTCGAGACGAGAAGATCTCGAGAAGGGAATGAAACTATTTACCGAGGTTATGTTTTATTTTCGACCATAATTTTGTAAATTTTATCTTTTATTTTTTTTTAATTTTCTGATGAAAAAAATTGACTCAACCATGGCATTTATTTGTGAGTAACTGATGTCACAGAGATGTTTTATCAAGGATATCAATTAGACACATTTTTGAAGCTATGCGATAGTTGCTAGGGGTAAACAATACACGCCACCGAACCGTCGCAAGTTTTGAGTTTTTGCAACGAAAAATAATACAAAATGGCGAGCCCATAGTGAAAACGATCCAAACTGCACTCCTTCTGAACTTAAGGAAAAAGCTGAGCAGGAAAATTTGCTTCCCTAAAAAAGTCAGGAGCTTTACGAAAACCCTTAAAATGTACGAAAACTGGTGCAGGGAAAAAAAAACGTAAAAAATATGGATTCAGAGATGGTTCTGCTGGCTTAGTTTGGCTATGTGAGCAGAGATAAGAAACCGTCTATACTTGGGTCAATTCACAGCATGATAAAAACCATGTTAGCTCTCAGGAAGAGAGTTAATATTTCAAAATTTGGAAAGCTCCTCGCCTTCCTGGAGAAACAAAATGCGGACTACCAGCCAACGAAGTCTAACATTTTTTCAAGAAATAATAAAAAAGACTTTGTACAAAACGCACCAAAGGAATTTCTTGCTTTCATAATAAGAAGTTTTATAATTTATTTTGAAAAAAAACAACATATTTTAAAATATCACTTTTTCTTAACTTTAACTTAAATTTAATTATTTATTTTTCTATGGTTTCAGGTGGCGCTTGTAGTCGGCGTATCAGGGACATCCCGATATGATGAACTGATGAAAATGAGAGTACCAGGCATCAACTTTTTAGAAGAAAAAGTGTTAATTGTGATTCTAGAGAAAAAACTTACAGGAGTATATCCTTTCTAATTACTGATTTAAGTTGGATCAGGATACTAAAAGAATGTATTTACGGGTTAAACCTTACGGGCCACTCATTTCACTTTTTTGATGTTAAATTAAATAAAATATTTCGAAAAACAGCTTATTCAAAAGATACTTTTTCGAAAGTGGATCTACAAAATTTTCTCGAAAATATTTTTTTTTAAAAAGAATCTTTGGAATATACATTTTTCAAAAATATACTTTTAGAAAACATAGTTTTTCGAAATTTAAATTTTTAGCTCTATTAGCTTCAAAAATGTCAATGAAAAAATGACAAAAAGATCTTGACTGACCTAAAGGAACTCTTTTTGTGTTCGGTCAGGTTTACGTTTCCTTGTGTCTGCTATGTTACTCTGTAGGTAGTAAATTACTTTCTTCCTACTGTAAATATTAGTCTTCTTCGAAACAATGTTTCAAAACATATGAGTACTTTCAAAAAACATATTTTCTTAAAAAAATGTACCTAATTTCGAAAATTGCTTAAAAAAAATTTTAAATTTGGTTTCAAAAAAAAAAACATTGAAAACATTCCTCTCAAATAACCGTGTTCGAAAATATATTTTCGAAAAAACGTGATTTAAAAAATGTTTTCGAAAAATTTTCATATATCAATCCAAATGGACAGAAGGTGTAAATGTGTAAATAAAAAATGCAACAATTTTGGTAAGCTAAGATGACAAACCGTTCTGTTTTCGCAAAAATAGATATTTCGTCCATTATGAAATAGTGTACATTTCTTAGAACCCTAAACAATAAAGAAATAATGTCGCACACGAACTTGCCTATTTTTTTGGTATGTACTTTTGTGTAGCTCGAGGTGACCCCCCCCCCCCCCCTAGACGAAATTCTAAATCCGCCCCTGAGATAGCATTAAAAGCATTTTAAAGGAACTTGAACCCTGTTACTCCTTTAATAAGCCGGTAGAACCTATTGTAGGTAGCACCATAAAAAATATTTAATTGGAATCTACAATCACTAATACCACAGCTTCAGTCACTTTTTTTTACTTACTTAACCTCCTAGACAATGTAGTTAGAATGGTTAAATGTAATATTATATTTAAAATTTAAACGATTTTCTTTAACACTTCCAGAATATAAAATACCAAATTGTTTTTTTACTATCCGTGCCGTTAGAACTTCAAAACATCTTCTTTAAATACAACAAGAAAGTCCATCACATTTCCGGTCTTTACCGTAAGACGCGACATTTTCAACTGACAAATCTAGGAACAAACGCGATTTCGGCAATTATCCACGCACGTAGGGCACTAATTACCTCTGAAATTACCGAGAAAATTACTTTTTATTCGAAATCTCGCCTTAATTTGCTATATAATTCACTTAGATCAAATGCGGTGGTTTGCGAGACAATGGGTCGAATAAAAAAGAAATTTCATTCTAGTTTGTAGATCAAACAGTTTTGTCATGGTGCATTGGGCAAGATGGATTATGGATTATAGATTTCGTAGTGGTGTTAATTATCGTTTTTGTTAAAGATGTAACAATAAGAAAGATAGAGAACATGACAGGACAGCATTTAACCCGTAGGTGGTGAGGTCCCTCTTTTGAGATGTAACTGGTGAGGTGGGGTTTAGTAAACCCCATTAAAATAACGTTTTTGAGAAAGACATAACTATCAAAAACCTTTGTTAAATGCTTTGTGTAACTTTAATGACTTTAAACAAGTACATAAAATAAACAATACATAAAAAATACTAAATTATTTATTTTGTTTTGTAGGTTACATTAAACATTGCAAAGTTATACCGTAGAAATGCAAATTTTTAATTCAAGCTAGTAAATACATCACAAAAAGGAAACTAATTTTTTCTAATATCTAAAGAAGTCTCCAAAAAAGTTTATGTCAGAATAAGATTGTAGTAAGTTTAACCAAAAGTACTTTTGATCAAGACCTTATTCGGCACAATCCACACAACGACTCGCGATGCAGCTACCGCAAATAGAAATGTTGTAATCAGCGCAAGTGAATCCTGTCTTCCTATCTTTGACTCTTGGACATTTACTACTCCTAACTTGTTTTTCCAGAGGTTGTTGGTGTCTGGTACCAATGGGTTTTTTAAGGATACGTGCTATATTTAGCCGCACCCTCGGGGAAGGTGACTGCTTGACCTTATATTTAGTTGAGGTTCTAAAAGTTCTTTAGCTAGAAATTTAATGTAATAAATTGTTTTTGTGTGGGATTTCCAGGAAAACTAGAAATCATTACAGAACCATTGATAAGACTAACACCTTTATTTTGCTCTGGTACTAAGGTAAGGTCATTAGTGAAACCATAAAGTGCTGACTTCCTCTTGTTTTTTTTTAGCAGGAAAAAATGCCAGTGGTTCTTTCCCTATATTTTTTAAGGAAATGGAACGTCAGTTCCATTTCCTTCAGTTTCAGTAAAATGTTTCTTCTTTAATTTTAGATGGTATATCTTCATATCTCCATAATCCGCACATAACTCTTCTAGGTCGAATTGAGATAGCTCTTGCTCGGACTCACTCTCATGATCACTATGGCAGTTAACGTTCCCTTCGTCGCCATTATAATCTCTCTAACTCGTTCTACACGTTTGTAGCCCACTCCTTAAAACGAGGGCCATTTGTTTTGATTTTACGCCCAGAAAACGGAGGGATCATAATTCAGACCGAAAATAAAAAGTTACGTATGTAGTGAGTTGGGGTTTGACACACCCCAAATTTAGCTTTTACCAAAATAATACGAAAATCTAAATTTATTTTGCAGCGACTGTCTCACAGATGTACTGACGGTCAACTGACTGGGAGCTACATAAGCGATGACTGACCTCCAACTACCCCTAAGAGCGCGGCGTACCTTTTAAGTTTTAATGGGGTTTGACAAACCCCGGCTCACCACCTACGGGTTAAAAGTCAAAGCTGTTATTCGCGCGTAAGTCGCGTTTAGCATCTTATGTCAAAATCATGCTACAAATAAAAGAAGATATGATACCGTGCAGGTAGGCGTGGCCATTTACGTCACGCCGTGACCAATTCCGCGATATTTTGTAAAAGAAGCACGTCTTTTTTAAGATCGCGTTGTGTTTTCAACTATTTTTTGGTGCTTTTATATTACTTTTAAGAGTTGAGATGTGCTGTCTATGGGTGTGATGAGGACAATCAATTTAATCAATATATGTATTTATCCCTTTATTTATAGGATTATTTTAAATCATATACTATAAAATTGGTATTATAAGCAGGAGGCAATGTATATTGCCAATAGAATTTATATAAAATCGCCTTTAACTACCGTAAACTCTATATTGCGCGTTATAAATTTCAAAAATAAGTCACGGCGTGACGTTATGCGCGAACCCGGACGAATTTGACACGGTTTGGTATCATACCTTCTTTTATTTGTATCATGTGACAAAATGTGAAAGTGAAGTTGATACCTTTGTACAAACGTCAATTTGACAATTTGGCAAAACTTTTACTTTCAGATTCACTACTGATGATTCAAATTAGGGAACACTGTTTTGCGCCACCATCGGCCGAGTTTTGGTACTAGCATAGTGGGCAATTTAAAATTTTCTGTAATTTTTGAATTCCTTTTAATTTTTGAAATTAGTTTTATTTCGTAAGTTATTAGTGCTAAATTAGGTCGGGGGCCTATATGGTCGGCACTGTTATCATTGTCATGAACTGAAAATTTCGTGTTTCTAAACCCTGTACTAAGAAAGATATCACACTCCTTTGGACTGACGATCGAGAAGAGACTGCCCTCCGTTCCCGTATCGGTATATACATACAAACACACACACACACACACAGAAATACAAATATATACGATTTGCTTGAAACACAACTCAGTTAGGTTTATCTTCGTACTGTTACCGAGTTGGATGGTGATTTCTCTATAAGATAGCGATGAAAAACTGGAAAAAAATTAGTTATGAAAAAATACCGAAATACGAAAATTGATTCAGTTGTTGTGTCATGGGCAAACCATTCTATACAAATTGTATCGGTCCCAAGCAAACCATTCTATACAAATTGTATCGGCTCACACACGTTCATGGCGCATGCGCGCAATTCAAATTGCTGCAAGAAGTTGCCCCATTATTATGGTCACTCTAGTTACACCGACATTAATCTACTTTTATATTTGACTAGGTTCGTTTGCACACAAATATAATTACCAGACGCGTTTCTACAACCGAAACCCTCCCCTGTAAAGCGTAGAACACACTTATTCGGACGGTAAAACTGCTGTCCGGTTTTCTTGCTCAAATACTCCTATATGCGGCGGTGGAATATTCCACATGGGACCCTTCAAAATAAGTCTAAGGCTAAGCACATTCGCCACCAGGCCATCCACCGTTTTCGATCCTGAGAAGGACCTTAAGAACAGTTAGCGAATGCGGAATGAGGCTTTCCCTTAACACAATGTGACATTCGTGATCCTCTCCATAAATATTTTGAAAAACAAGGCCGTGTGGTGAGTGTGTTCAAAGATAATGTCCCTGGCAGAGACTTTGTGGAACACATGGAAAGGAACAACCTTAGTATCCGTTTGGCTTCTAACATTCAGATAGATCGAGCAGCAGTATGTCCAAATGACATTCGTGAATTCTTCAGTAATACTGAAAACGTCTTGAGATACATGGGCGCCCATAGAATAAATTTAAGGGGGGGGGGGGTGAGGGTCAACCAGCCAAAAAACCGTATGTTATAAAATCACGAAGTTGTTAAAAAGCGCCGTGGATCCCGACCCTAGGGGGCAACTGCCCCCTTGCCTCTCCCCTCCATTTCCCATCTATGGTCGCCCATGCATAGACCCCATCTAGTGTTCAATTACGATGTGCACTGTGTAGAGTGTGCACTGGAGCACCTATCAGGGTCCAAATCGATTTGTTGTACACAGTGCCAAATTTGGATTTGTGGTGAAAGTAATGGCGAGAGTAAAGACCCACTATTTGTCTATGACCTCTGCCTAAATAAGCCTTATGACTCGGATGACAGTTTAAAAGACATATTTTTCGGTCCAAGATCGTTTATTTTGCTTGCAGAATTGCAACTTCAATTTCTTAGAAGACGGCTTTATTTCTTGTTATTTTCAGTAAAAATATATACATTAACTTGGTGTTTAATATCTCTTTCTATCTGAAAGGAGTTACGTGAAACTTATACATTCAGCTATTTATTTTTGGTGTCAAAGAAGGCTTAAAGAAGATTTTTAGATTTAGATTTAATGCGTTTTAATGCACCTGGCAAAGTAGCCCCATTTTGCTGCCTATTTTGGCACTCCACAAAGAATTTTTTTCTTGGTTGTCTTTTTAGATTTTAAATCCAAATTATGGTGATGTACTTCCCAAGGGACACAAGGCACTATGCTATTTTTAAAAGTTTAATACTCCTTCTCGTTTTTGAGGTGTAATAACAAACTAGGTCAAAACCTGCCAAAGTAACCCCATTTTACAGTAGGTACCGTTCTAAAATGTAGGTACGTACCTTCCAATCTTGTTTATAAATTACATAGATAATGTTGCATCTAGGCTGCTGAGGGTTGTATTATTTCTCGTGGGCAATGGCGTAACAGATAATAAAAGACAATTTTTAAAGGACTATTATTATTTATTCTACAGCTTACGTATAGCATTTGTACTACATTTATAAAAATTTGTTGTGCACTATACAAACAAAAATTGTTAGCTAATTAAAAACTAAGGAGTACTATTTCTAACACTGATTCAGTTCATACCATGAGTATCTTATTCAATAAGATTTATAATAAACAATTTCAAGAAATTAAATCTAAATATTACAATATAACAGTTAGATCACGTCACAACATTATATTACTATTTTCCCAGATGCCTTATGGATTTACTACGAATAGGGTCCTTAGGCAATTTTTGATTTTATGTTGATTTAGTTATTTACAGACCCATTTATATTTCTTTTTTAATAAATCCTACTACTAGATATTTGAGGGATAAATGTTCCATTTTAAATGCCGCCACAATGCTTGATAAACGCTGATGTTGTCAAATGTGCTTTTTTGTTGAGTTTAAATTTATTACGTTACTTTAAATCTGACGACAAATTAATATTTAAAACTTTAACATGCACATTTTATAGGCTATTTCTTTCAATCTATGGGCAATATATTAAAAATACAGAAATTCTTGGCCGGTGCAGTAAAAAACCGCCAAAAAACTCGAGAGAAAGGGAATATTTTTAGTTCTGGTCTAAGTGCCCACCTGGTATCGCGATTTCTGGGCTCTTACCCTTCATCAGGCAGGCTCATATCCCCGGTGTCTAAAGAATAGACCACCAGAATGAAAATCAGACCCTTAATATCCGTCAACGAGTTTTGTGTAGGTGAGATGTAGTGACTAGTACCAACTAGTTCACCCAGTGTATGCTCCGAAATTGCATTCGGTTGCTAACACACCATAATAAATAAAATTTTATCAGTTGAAATAGGGGTGGCATCGGGGGTGCCGCAAGGCTCTCACTGTGCCCCCTTATTGTTTAATTTATTTATAAACGATATTGGCAATGCGATTGTTAATTCAGAATTTTTATTATTCGCTGACGATCTAAAAATGTTCAGAAGGGTTTCGGAACCATCGGACTGCATGTTAATACAAAGCGATCTGGATAGACTGAGTGTTTGGTGCCATGACAATGGGCTTCGGTTGAACATTGATAAGTGTTTCTCTATATCTTTTGCACGAAAAACAATGCTTATGAGAAATATTTATGTCTTAGGTGATCGTGCACTAATTTTTAAGGGTTCAGCTAAGGGCCTTGGCGTGATTCTGGACTCAAGGCTTAACTTCCAAGAGCACTACAATATGATGATTAACAGCGCTGCACGAATGCTTGGCCTTGTGACGCGAAACAGTGCGGACCTGTCTATAAATGCCCTTAAATTGCCATATTGCTCCCTTGTCAGATCTTTGCTGGAGTATGCATCTGTGGTGTGGTCTCCATATCATCAGGTGCATATAGCCGCTCTGGAGGAAATTCAGAAAAAATTTTTGCGGGTTGTTGCCTGGCGATTCAATATTGACGTTCATACCGATGGACAAAACCCATATTATATTAATTATGGGCCTGTGCTGAATCGCCTTGCGGTTCATACACTGGAGTCCAGGAGAGCGCAGTCTTCCATTTGCTTTTTCTATAAATTATTGATGGGAAGTATTAACTGTGAGCGTTTACTAAATTTGATTCGCATTTCAACGACACGTCGAACTAGAAATAATGAACTTTTCATTCCCACCAGTAGAACAAACTACGCCATGCACAACCCTCTCACCCTTATGTGTAGACTGTACAATGAATATGATATCGATCCATTCAAATTTAAACTTTATCCGTTTAAAAAACACATTTCTAGAATTATGTAACCAGAATAGGGATATTTAGGTGATATAATTTTGTTCTCGCCACTAAAGAATATGTTATTATTATTGGAAAAATTGTAAAAATGGAGTTTCCGTATAAATAAATAAATAAAAAAATAATAACTCGTAATAGCAGCAGGACACCTGGACCACCGGCAAAGAATTTCTTCTGTTGCATTTTTAATATACACATTTCATATTGAAACAGTGCAATTTTATGAGGCAAATTAACGTGAAGTGTATGGTAACTCACAATAAATATCATTTCAGCACAGCACATAAAATATGTGATTTCAGTGGCAAAGTTTTACTGATGAGTAACGCTGGACAGTTTGGTTAGTCACCAGAGGCGTCGATGTCGGAAATAAGTACGTGCGTCTACGGTATTTGACAAAAAGAATTTAATCCATGGGCGCTGCCGTGATTGTGTAAAATTTAAAAAAAACGGCCTAGCGTGAGTTCGACTCGTGCATAGAATGTTCCCACAAAACACACAATTCTCAATAACTATGGTAAGGTTAACCCTTGAATCAATAACCAGAGGTGGCGATAGGAGGAATTATCATCTGAAACGCTTCGGTAGAATAATGTTTTAATTAAGAAACATACTGTACAATAGAGCCATTAAACTAAAAGGAGCAAACATGAGCAATGTTTTGTTTTGCTTCTACTTTATTAATTTATAACAAGGTCAGTGTGGAAGAGCGTGGAAGTAAACTATGAAACTACCCGAATAGTATAATTGATGAATTCTGAAACCCATTTGTAAAAATCTATTTACACAAAGTATGGAAAAACCATAGCACAACTAATATAAACCAAATAAGTGTAAATATTTAGTACATCCCTAAAGGTATCGAATCCATTATTAAGCAAAGTTTGTAACGCATATACTAAAACAGTACTGATTTCGCAAAATCGTACCAATAACTAAATAATGTTTAACACAGATAACCATTTGATCGCATGCTAGTGGTCGCCTGACATATTCTCGCTTGAGGAAGGTCGTCCATAGTATTAGACTCGGGGAAATAACGCAGTGGTATGTGTAGTTAGGAAATATAAGCAAAGGTAATTTCAATGTTCAATTTCATATTTTGAATAAATGCCAAATTTCTGGGTTCCGGGCCCCACTGTGCGTTGTTCGGCTTGGCAATTTCCACGTGACATTATATTTTTTCCAGAACTGCTGTTTGTCCACTATATTTAACGGCACATTACAAGCATTTAAATTAAAAGTTAAATCGAAAATAAATTTCGCAAAAGGTCTCTAGCTACGTTTTTTATATTTGTAGGTTGCACTGTTTATATGTTTTTTACACATAACTCTGTTCCTGTTCTAACATAACAATTCTTTGTTACAAACCACGCACAGCATGTTAGCACCGGTAGACTTTAAATCTGGGAATTCCAACAAGAACCTTTGCTTTCCCCCGCCGAAACACCACTGCGAGCAGACCAAAAGTGACCAGCCTTACTGATGAGTGACGGAAACGAATCAAAATCGTTTGATGATGCTTAAAAATTCATCTTCAAGTATAATTTATTCCTCATACACATTAAAATTCAGCCACTATCAAAATATACTGGAAGTATATTCACATTAAATATTCATTTAAATTTTGTGCATGTCATGATTGGCTTTAAAACCCAAAGATTATTCGACTGCCCTACGCGAAGCTAAGCGCAGAGGTGCCTAACTCCAGTGTCAATATTGTTATTTTTACTTTAAAGTTTATATTTTGTATTAATTTATTTATCTATGCAGACAAAAATGTCTGCATTAGGCGAAAATTGCCGTTTCTCAGTTAAAAGAAGTGTTATGAATTGGGGATATTTGTCATAACTTCAAGCATTAATATAATTTTAACTTACTGGCTGGCACATGCAGTAGTGGTGCCACCCGCCAGAATAATTTGGGAGTCAACAACTCCATTAACTGACACGTAAGAATAGTAAAAGGAGAAAAACGGCTAGTAGTAACTGAATTTAGTCAATATTTTCGTTTCTTAAGTCAAAATCGCTATTTATTTAAAGCAATGAATTAAAGGTAATAATTTAATAAGTATTCAAATAGTGCTTCGAATATGCTTAAAAAATCTTGACTGGGTACTTTTAAAATAAGTAAAAAATTGGTAATTTACTATACTTTCGGTAAATTTTTATACTTACCTACATTGGATACATTACAGTACCACAACAGTCACATACTATTAAAACTAACGTACTTATCCTGACCTAAAACTCTAAAAGAAGGTACCAAAATCGCGACTGTACGAAACCTACTTTTTTCTTTTCAGTTGGTCTATTCTATCTTTTCGTTCTTCGTGGTCTCTTTCTCCAGTTATTGTACGGCCATTAATAAAAGTTGTTTATTAATATCAACAATAGCCCCACTAGCGAATTTAAAACTAAAGACCCTGTATTAAACCTGGCCGAACTTTGTCCCTCACAAAATGCCTCTACGTTACAATTTTCCACCAACTCTTGGAATTGGTTCTCTACCGTCGTCCAGTCGCAAAGACCTACCGAACAGCCAAGAAATTCTTCGATTGGGACTTCGTTTAGGAAGAACATCACCTTAAAGTTGTTGCCTGTAGTACCACTGCTTTGGCATCTGTAAAATGTAAAAGATACGATTTAGTCTAGAAAATCATAGTTCTTGGCATTAATTAATTAATTAATTAATTAATTCTAAAAATTATATTTAGAAATAAAAAAATGGACGTTAGGAAAATATATACAGTGTGTCCGCTTAAGTTCTGTACATATGGAAAACTTCTTTATTATTACTTTTACGAAAAAAAGTTACTCTTTATAAAAAGTTCTGCTTCCTGAGAAAATGATATTAAACTATTTAAACTTGAGATACTATGTACAGGATAGTCAAAAATTAAAAAAACTCAAAATTGGCCTAAGAGAGAAGTACCTTTAATTTTAATTTTAGAGCAAATTTGAATAAGAAAATGTTGCTTAGCGTTAAAAATTATATCTATTTATACTCTTAATTTTAACTATTATTAAAAATGAAAATTATTTCAGTTTTATCTTGCATATTCAATTTCAACGGCATATTTATCTACTTAAATAGTCAAATTGATGTTTCAGACAAATATCATAGCTGACAGTTACAATTCAAATTCAGGTGGGAAATTGTGGCAAGATATTGGGCATGCCATTAAGAATTAAGATTTAATTTTTTAAGTTTATTTTTAATAATAGTATACTAAGAGTATATGTAGATATAGTTTTTAATGCCAAGCAACATTTTCTTATTCCATTTTGCTCTAAAACTAAAATTAAGGGTACTTCTCTCTTAAGTCAATTTTGATTTTTTTAGTTTTTGACTGTCCTGTACATACTATCTCAAGTTTGAATAGTTTAATATTATTTTCTCAAGAAGCAGAACTTTTTATAAAGAGTAACTTTTTTTAGTAAAATTAATAATAAAGAAGTTTTCCATATGTACAGAACTTAAGCGGACACACTGTATTTATAATATTTTAATATATGTTTTAAAAAATAAAATTCTAATACATAATAAAAATGAAATTGCCATTAAAATACATAAATAAGTTTATAGCACAAAAGAATTATAAATATTTATGTTTTTATTTGAAGTTGGAGTTGACTCCCTCAAGAAAGTCCCTTACTCCCAGCCGTCTTAACAGGATTTACCACGGCAATCTTAATGCTTGTGCATTGTCACGTTAAGTCCTACTACCTCTGGTAATAGTTTCGTTCTTTCAGAAACTAGCACAATATTTTTACTGTAGCCTGCTAGACATAAATATGCATATGTTACGCCGAATTTGCGTAATTGCCGATCTCATGTAATGGGCAAATTCTTGCCGAATTCGGGAAATAAGCAGCAGGCTTGCCGATTTCATGTAATAGGCAGTTATTTAACTTGAGTTTGCCTATTTCAAGGAATATGCACACAGTTCTAATGCGCTAATCGTATAAGTAAATTGGGGCCAAGCGAATCAGAGGGCACCCTAAGGTCGGAACAGGGTTAGCACCTGGTTAGGGGCCCTGACAAGTCTCTTTCCTGGCAGGCCCCAATTTACCTGTACGATTAGCGCATTAGAACTTTGTGCCTATTCCTTGAAATAGGCAAACTCAAGTTCAGGTTTCAACCGCATTTTTTAAATTACTGAACGCTGCTAATTCCACACATCTTTTTTTTTATCCGTTATGCAACAATAATAACTATTGTTTTTTTTTTGGGTTGCCTATCCTTTTTTAAGTCAGGGGTATTTGAAACAATTAGATAATATGTCAAATAACCTATTTAGAGGTTGCGTTGTTTAATAAATAAATAACTTTTTAGTTTTTCAGTGCTGATAGTAAAAAACACCGTGGATTCTTTTAAGCATTGTGTTTTATTTAGTTAGTGCACTGTTTCTTACGAGACGGCTCCATTTGGCCCAATGTCCATTTGACCCAATTTCCGATTGATCTCGGTTACAATCGGCTTGCCTGGGGATACGTGGAGGAAAATAAATGAGATAATAACTTCTTCGAGCCGAAAACAAGGAAAGATTTCGAGCACAAGGCTAAAAGCTATTAGGGAGATGTTGCAAAAAGAAATTGCAGATACGCTAACCCATAGGTAACCAATATAATTTAGTGGTATTTTAATCAGAGTTTTTAAAAGGAGTTTGCTAAGTAAAAGCCTAAATAAGATGAGAAAGACTTAGACAATCTTTTTAATACTTAGATTTTGATAAATCATGTGATAGAAACGTCAATTTAAATTTTATCGTTGATGGGTTAGCGTGTCTGGTTAGAGAAAGTTTAAGGAGTGATTACCAGCTTATTATTGCGGAGCGCCATTTATGAATAGTTTTCTTCAATCTAAATTTACATCAGAATTTTCCGGTTTTATTATCTGCAGCGAATTCCATAACACCCTGTATAAAAATTTGTAATACTACTATGAATGTAGATCCCATTTATAGACACGCAATTCGTTTCTAACTTTTCAGTTTTTGTGCGAAGTAATTCTCGTTTTATAACCGAATTTTTTTTTATAAATAATTAGGGTTGTCTGAACCGGAAACGATGCCGTATTTGAATAAACATTGATAAATAATAATTGCTGTTCTTACTCATATAAAACAGCAGCAAGATTCGAAGCAAAAGGGTTAATCAGGGATGTTCTCCACATCCTTCTCTGCTGTCGCCTGTAGTTGTCAGCGGTTAAAAGAGTGAAATCTTTCGCTATTCCCAGGGTAGAATAGACCGCCTGCATTGTTGCTGCGTGTGTAAAGAGCGCTGTCACTTTGTTTCCATCAGGATATCCTGTAATATATACATAAATAGCTACAATAGTATATGATTAAGGCTAGGATTTTTGCGCGACCTTGCGGCTGGCTTGAAATAATATAAGCGTGGGCCAAGGTTTTAGTATATAAATTTTAAAGCACTATTTTAGCATAGCAAAAAGTAAAAATATATACTATTAAGACGTTGGTGAAAAGAACCATGTTTGGGTGAAAGAAAAAGGAACGTCGATGACGACAAACCTGACCACGCGACATCGGCCAGTCCGCATTGCGATAATTGCAATGTCTCCACGTCCAGTGGAGCATCCTTGTCTTCTCTATGGGATTTATGTCACGTAGCCCAAAAACAAGTTTGAATGATTCCCTAAATCACCAGTGGTAAATTTGGCTATGGTATTTATTGTGAAATGACAACCATATATTTAATCTACATTAGAGTTTATTTGCATTACATGACAAAGTTTATTTCAGTGAAAGACGTTCTGTTATAGTTAAGTATATCTCTAAGTTTCGAAAAACTTCTTCCTACGTCACAGGATTTCAGAAATAGATTTTAGTTGAACAAATCCGGGATTTCTTTCTAATATTCGTGATATATACAATTTTAGTTTCACACCAATTTCATTAGAAGCTTCTTTAACTTTATCTAGGGTCCTTTCAACAAGCGAATAGATGTTAAAAGGGGTACATTATGTGTCTCTAATTAATTAATAATATCTGGAAGATATCCGAAATTGTCACAAATAAAGTCTAAATCATTTTTGAGATCTGGTACATTTATAACCTCTTTACAGTTTTTTTACACTCTGCGCATCGTCCCTTCAGCTGGTAATAACATCACTTCTGTGATATGTAACTGCGGTCAGCCATGTTCCCCATCGCGTTATCACAGATTGTGGCGGTAATGCTACATTAGGGCACATTTCTTTGAACGTTGCAATTCTGGCCGGTGACTTAAGAAATACTTTTTTAACCTCACTGACTAGACTGTCGATGGGTGGGTAAAACTCCCGCACAAATTCACATATACTATGCAGGGCGTGCGTAAAACATGTAAGATGGATTAAATTGGGAAAATGTTCTTTTAATTGTCTTCCGGCTTTCAGCATATATGCTGGACTATCCGACAGAAGCGAAACAATGTTTTCACTAATATTTGTGTCGGAAAATCGACGTGCCTGAGGGTTTTTAAGTTAATTTTTTTTTATTTTCAAGATATTAAATTTATTCCTTAAATTATCACAACCCTGTATATTCAAAAGAGAGCTATTCGACTCACAATGGCCCAGTCTTTACAATAATACTCACTTCTCTAGCTCATCGCTTCTCAGGTTGTCCCTCTTCTACCGATATTTCCACGGATTTGCTCAGAAGAACTAAACGCTATCATTCTCCCCTTGACTGTTCCCAAAAGAACTGTCAGCTACAAAAGCCTATAACATTCCACTTCTCTCGCTCATTCATACCCACGGTCTTTAGATTATGGAACAAATTGCCTGCAGATGTTTTCCTCTCCCCTCCCAATTTCCAATCCTTTAAATCCCGTGTCAATAGATTACATTTCCCTTCTCTTCAGATGCCCACGGTACGTTAGTCCTTAGGCTTGAAGTCTACATGGGCTGATAAAAAGAAGCCAGCTCGAGTCCAGCTGCTTTTGGGTACGTCAAGGAAAATTGCTTATATGCATACGTTTTGGACATATACAACAAATATAACAGAAACCAGTTTATTACTGGAACCATTATTCGTCAGGGATTATGTAATGTTTTTATTAATTGTTTTAACAAAATGTTTCTACACGCGACTTAATAAAAAATATTGTGTGAACCAGTGCAAAAACAGTTTTTCGCCCTTCACATGCTGTCCAACTCGGCTTCGCCTTATTGAACACTTGAACAGGGCTCTTTCATCTGAAACAAATCACTCCAAAGTTCAGAAATGTATATGTAATTTGTAATAATTGAGTACATAATTGCTTTTAAGGGATATAATTAGCTTTATATATTAGATTTTAAACATTATGTAATTCTTTAATCAAAATTTTAGGTTGTTGAAATGATCTATACAGTAAAATTATTTTGTGCAAATTTATATAACAAGATCAAATGAAATAAGTATATAAAAAAATGAAATATACCTTGCACCGTTTTCTCAAACTTCCTGTACATATCTTGAACTGGTCCGCAGCCAATATTTTCCACCAGAGAACTGCCATATCCTGTGTTGTAGTATTCTTTTAGATCTTCCGCGTATTCCAGAATTTTAAGGTGGTCTTTAGTGAATGCTGTGCACCAAGCCGACGGTTGATCAACTTGCCTGTATAAAAATGAAACATACCTAGTAGGTCTGTATCAATATTGATTCTATAGTTTTTTTTGTGTGTTATGTAGAAAGCTAAAGATGTGTCATTAAAACAACTTTGTTTTATTTTAGACCATCACGAAATAACCTCTATCACAAATACAAACAGGATATACGAAAAAAAGTCTTAGTATGGGCAAATATCTTTGCTATTAGTAAAAATAGACACACCAAATTTTAAGTGTATCTTATTTGTTAATAAAACTGCTTTTTCGTGTAATTTAACTTTTTCAACCCCCTTAAGGTGCCCCGCTAGAAAATTGAAGTAAAAATTTTTAAATGCGACCCTGTGCCGTGTGGTACCTCATTTCAAAGGTCTTCAAAAAAGAAACATTTTAACGCAAACTCGAGATCCCTACCTTAATTTGTTTTTAAAAGGCAAGCCTTTAAAATTTATTTTACTTAAATTTCCATTTTTTTCCATTTCAAGAGAAGTTTTGAGAAGTTTCTGAAATTTAAACAATTAGGGAAATTTTCGAAAATTTCAGTGAAATCAGTATGCTCAAAATTTATTAAATTCCACCAATAAAGAATTTAAAATTTTGATTTTTACTTTCGCTATACCTACATATGAAAACTATAACACACTAGTAAAACCATAAGTTATACAAAAACATAATATTTTTCCAGTTGAGTAGATTTTTTTGTTATTTAGGTACCTATCACTATAAAATAAATAGACATATAAGATTTTACACATTTTATTCAAACAAAACTAACACAAACTAAAACTCATCCTTGATGCGTTTCTGTAAAATGTTTTTTCACAAAACTTACACCTCACTTCGTTACCCTTTGTTGCGAAATAACACCAAATTTTGGTTTTTGGTTTCATTTTTGCAGGATCGGATATAAAGGTCGGTTTGTTGGTTTCAACTTAGATGTTTAAAAATATTTTAAAAATCATTGAAAGTTTCGGAAACATTTAATTTTAAAAAAATCGGATATTTCGGAAATTTACGAACCCCTCTTGATCGTTCCAGTGAAATACTGAAACTTTCAAAATGAAAATTTTAGATGCAACTCCAGATTTTAATAATTTCAAAAATCTTGATAAAAACGAAAAGAGCTTGAGCAAACCTAACCAAACTCAAAAAAGACTAATCTGAGCAGGTTTGCTCAGATTAGTCTGCAGGATTTTTTATGTCTTTTTTTAATTCGCATCTTTTAAGATAGTTAAAAGAGTAATTTTCAAAAAACCGTATTTTTTTACTAAATGTGTATTCGAAAACTTGTATTTTAAAAAAATGTACTTTTAAAAATTCATCTTTTTAAAAAACTATATTTCGGAAATTTTTTGTATACCCAGATTTCACATAATGAAAACCCCACACTTACCATGCCTTATCAAATCGGCACATATCATAAATGTCCTGTAAAACGGTAGTATTTAAAACGTATCTGAATCCCAATCTTCTAAAAACTTCCCTCGCCATGTTTTGATATTCAGCTGAATCCAAAAATTTTCTGTACTCCATTTCTGTGTCAGGATTGTTTTCAACCCTTTCTGTCCAATCTCTGCAATTTCTATAGGGCTAAACAATAAAAAATTATAGCTGGATTATTTTTCGTAAATTTAACTATACAACTAAGTTTTTTGGCGTTCTACAAGCAGCCGTATACATATAATTTAACCCGTTTTCTATATTATAGCGTGTCCAGAAACCATCTTAACAAATGAGAAACTTTTTAATTTTTAACTTTGCGGACAAAACTTATCCTTCATAAAAAGTTCATCCTGTTGGGAAAATAACACTCAAGTGAATTTTTTTAACTCAGTATATACGGGGTGTCAAAAAAAATAAAAACGATAAATACCGTAGAAGGAAAACTATCTTTAATTTTAATTAGAAAGTGCAATAACGTATGAATGTGTGGTCCAGAACGGAAAAGTGATTGAATATTAAATTTGACAAAATAACTTTATGGTCATTCATATGTACAGGGTTTTCTCTTATATTTTGAACGGAGTCAAAAGTCCTTATTTTTAGAGATATGGAAAAATGTTTAATACAAAAAATTTAGGGTTTTATCTAAATCATCAGAATTTTCTAAAAAAATAAACAAATGATAATCAGAATGTCAAAAAATCGCTATCAACTTTAATTTTTTAAATAGAACACCCTGTATATTTTCAACCATTTAGAAAGATATATTTTTCCTGATTTCAAAAATATATAGTTTGTTTATGTTTCTTTAAGCAGTTTTGAAAATATTTAGATTTAAATGTTTAAAAATGTTCAAAGCTATACGTTTGCGATCACTGAACAAATGATTCCAAAGCCACCTATGCTTGAGCGGCTATGACCTAAAACTGAGCATTTTAAAATATTTAAATCTAAATATTTTAAAAACTGCTAAACAAACTATATATTTTTGAAATCAGGAAAAATATATCTTTCTAAATGGTTGAAAATATACAGGGTATTCTATTTAAAAAATTAAAGTTGATAGCGATTTTTTGACATTCTGATTATCATTTGTTTATTTTTTTAGAAAATTCTGATGATTTAGATAAAACCCTAAAATTTTTGTATTAAACATTTTTCCATATCTCTAAAAATAAGGACTGTGGACCCCGTTCAAAATATAAGAGAAAACCCTGTACAGGGTGTCCCATTTTCGGCACTTTTGCGGGGTATCTCCCTTATTTTTAAAGATAGACGGTTGCGGTTTTCGCGACAGTGTGCTACTTTTTGATGAAACGAAAGATGGCATAAAAATATTTTTCATGGCCCCCTTCGTTTTTGACATACAGGACGAAATTGATTTTTTTCCATTTTCGGACCCCCCTCGCATTTCAGTTATCTTGTAACTTATAAAAAAAGTAAAAATGGATCCTATTAGAGTTTTCTACGTAGAATAGAGTGGTGTGGTTAGATTTTCATCAGATGTGATATTTTTCGAGATATTAACCAAATAAATGTTTTTTTAAATTGAACACCCTGTATATTTCTTAACCATTAAGCTTCCCCTTTCGAGAGCTTTCAAAAATATATAACACTTTATAGTTATTTTTTATTTTTAGCCCTTAAATCGAACTATTTAATGTTAAACTTTAATTTTGCGTAGTTGGCCTTGTTTAACAAGTGGTTTAACGTCAATTCAGGTATTTACATTTAAAAAAGAAACTGGTTAAATCCTGTATTTTCATTAATTTATTAAAATTGGTATTATTTTTAACCTACAACACTACTTGTTATCTAGATATATAGAAAATCCTAACCAGAACTAAAACTGTTTAGTTTTTAATCACTTAAAGATTAAATTAGTTGTCTTGAATTATTAATAGCAAATAAAAGTCAAACTTAAAAACAAAACATACAAAACTTCAGGTAACGAAAAGAGCTAGAATGGATTAAATGGACTAACTCTTTTCGTTACCTAAAGTTTTGTATGTTTTGTTTTTAAATTTGACTTTTATTTGCTCAAGACAACTAATTTAATCTTTAAGTGATTAAAAACTAAACAGTTTTAGTTCTGGTTAGGATTTTCTATATATCTAGATAACAAGTAGTGTTGTAGGTTAAAAATAATACCAATTTTGATAAATTAATGAAAAACAGGATTTAACCAGTTTCTTTTTTAAATCTAAGTACCTGAATTGACGTTAAACCACTTGTTAAACACGGCCAACTACGCAAAATTCAAGTTTAAAATTAAATAGTTCGATTTAAGGGCTAAAAATAAAAAATAACTATAAAGTGTAATATATTTTTGAAAAGCTCTCTAAAGGGGAAACTTAATGGTTAAGAAATATACAGGGTGTTCCATTTAAAAAAACATTTATTTGGTTAATATCTCGAAAAATATCACATCTGATGAAAATCTAACCACGCCACTCGATTCTACGTAGAAAACCCTAATAGGATCCATTTTTACTTTTTTTATAAGTTACAAGATAACTGAAATGCGAGGGGGGTCCGAAAATGGAAAAAAATCAATTTCATCCTGTATGTCAAAAACGAAGGGGGCCATGAAACATATTTTTATGCCATCTTTCGTTTCATCAAAAAGTAGCACACTGTCGCGAAAACCGCAACCCTCTATCTTTAAAAATAAGGGAGATACCCCGCAAAAGTACCGAAAATGGGACACCCTGTACATACAGGCACATTCAAATAGAAGTGAACAGGCCTTATAACTTTTTTATTTTTAAAGATGGAAGAAAATGTTAAATATGAAAGTTTTGGGTATTTTTATGGGCCATTCATTTACCTTATCAGCCAAACAACACGATTTTCTCGCTTACTTTAAATTGGATGACAAGATTTTTATCATATTTTTGGATTCTAGAAGTTCTAGACATATTTTGTATAACATACTATATGCGGTTTTCAATCGTTTTTGAAATATTTCAAATTAAAAATTATTTCGCATAAATATACGTTAAACGTAACTATCTGGGTTGCGAACGAAATACCTACTACCTTCTAAAATTTTCTTCGTAGGTAAGTCAAAGTTAATGTCAAGGTTGACAATAATACTTTAGTCACCGTGAATTTATAATTATATTTCTATGGCAAATGAGTTATTCATTTAAACAATCAATGCTGATTTTTATTAGTTATTAATATTTGAAAGCAATAAGCAGTGATTATAAACGATAACAAATGAATTATAATATGTGACAGATAAATGGTAACATTGGCGAATAAATATCAAAAGAAATTTTCAACATGTCCGCATTTAATTCTCCACACCTTTTATACATTCTTCTCTACCTCTCAAGTGTGTGTATACTCGTAATACTTGCAGCATCATTTTCGTTCAGATTTCTTACTTCATTTCCTTCCATTCCCTTCCTTTGCATTTCTTCAATATTTTCATTATGATTGCTGTATACGACATTTTTCAAATGACCCCAAAGAAATGAATCTAAAGGTGTGAGGTCTCGAGATTTTTATTACGATTTTTGTTTTGCTCTTGGTTTCAATGTGAGGTAGAAGATGACCCATTTTTTGCAAGAAAAGGCCAAAAGGCCACGTTCGCATTAAGTGGAGTGGTGTGTTCCCAAGACTGTAGGTGGTGGAGTGATGAAAATCCCCACTTTGTAATTGAGTGTTGTGACCAGTATTCTTTCAAGACAAACTTTTGTAGTGGTGTTTTTAAGAGCAAAATTGAAGGGCCGTACTTTTTTTTGAGAAAATATTACCGGAGAAATTTACTTGAACTTTTTGAACACGGAATTATTTGAATTTTTTAAAGACCATATAGAGAGAATTATCAGAAAATGTGTCCAAGAAATTTCTTCTCGGATGGTTAGAAATGCCGTGACGGAATTTTCACCACGTACAATAGTTTGTATAGAAAGACACGGAGGTCATATCGAAGCTTAGTGTAATATTTCATAAAATGTTATTGTTGTTTATTTTGGTAATATGTTATTTAAAAAATATGTATTTCAAAACACTTTTTTAAAAAATTCATAGGTACATATTATGTCCATAAAGTTATTTTGTGAAATTTCATATTCGATCACTTTTCAGTTCTGGACGACACTTTCTTACGTTATTGTACTTTGCAATTAACATTAAAGATGGTTTTTCTTCTACGGCATTCTCGTTTTTACTTTTTTTGACACCCCGTATATGCTGGGTCAAAATTTTTGATTTTTTCAACAAGCAGAACTTTTATGAAGAATAACTTTTTCTGTTAAGTCAAAAAAGAAAAAGTTTCCCATTTGCTAAGATGTATATATTGTAAAAATTGAATAGCTTAGATGAAAAATGAATATAGCTTTTATGAAAAAGCGCTCAATTTTTAAAAAGTAAATTTTACAGGAGAGGCAAAAACTGTTTTTCAAGTTCAGAGTTGAAATTTTTAATACAAAAAATGACTTTATGTGTTTACAATGTATTTATAAAAGTATTACACAGTAGTTGCGAACTACGATAAGGAATCTAAAATCTAAAAAACGTGGTTTGGGCGAACTATGCGGATGGGCCCTTTTTCATCCAAGTTACTCAATTATTACTTTAAAAAATATTCTAAATAATAGTATATTAATAGATAGCAAATGGCAGATATTTTGCTTAATAACGTCGGGTTGCACAAACAATTTAATCACGAATTAAACTAATAAGACACTTATAATGTGACAGCACTTATGCTAACGTCATTGCCAAATATGACTCTAAACGTCAATTAAATTTATTACTTGATTAAAAGTTTTGTGCAACCCGCTGTAAGGCTTCTAAAAAAGAATCACAAATCCACATCCGAGAGAGTTCTGCCCGCCATCTAATGGATTGCATTAACCTTACTACGGTTTTAGTCGGAGAAATGTTGTTTTTGTGATGATTTTCCATCAAACTCAAAAAAGGGGTTTTTCACACTTTCCTTCAGCGTCAAACATAAGTATTAAGACTTACTTTTAGCAGCATGTCATTTCCTAATGTATTGGCATGCACTCTGTAAAATTCTTGGTCAAACAGTCCTTCAATATACGCCTGATAACTGTCATGGGTTCTGTCACTTTGAGTGTACTGAAACTAAAATAAAATATACCTAAGTAAATACACTTGGGTCAATATACAGGGATGTTCTAAAACAGCAACAATTTTCTAAAGACAATTTGCCGAAAATATTTTGACCTTACAGTACAGTACAGTTTTGTAAGTGTACCGCAAAAGTTATAAAAAACACGGTAATTATTGATATTACTGTAAACAGCGAATTTTTTCATGAAATTTTGCACAGACCCTAATTTTGGGTCGTAGAACACGAATCCGAAGTCAGTTTTTGGCGGTCTCGAATGGTTTTTCCGCAAAAAATTTTTTTAACTTTTAGGTTACCTTTTTTTATAGATTCCTTTAAGTTTCGACACTTTCACTTAAACATATCTGTAAACTTATAATTTTTATTTTATTTCGTCACACAAAACACCACATTTAGCCAAAAATAGTTAAGAAAATTGCTTTTTCCTATATAAAATTCCATTGTATTTGGTAGTAGACGCCATTACGTTCCCAGCTGTCAAATGTCCGGCGTTGCCAGGTTTACTTATTTTTCAAGACAAAGTTGTAAATTAGGAATAATAAAAAGTTGGCGGGAAAATGCGAAAATGAACCAAATTTAACCAAAAGGGCAAAAAGATGACCCCAACCAACACCCTGGGGCACCGATCCCTCTTCGCCTGCGAGGAAAGAGACTGGTCAGGGCCCCTAACCAGGTGCTAACCCTGTTCCGACCTTAGGGTGCCCTCCGATCCACCGTTCGTATCAAAAACTTTTCTAAGTCGGTGAATTAGGTGACAGATCTAATATTTTCGATATAACGGTGGTATAACGGTGGATCGGAGGGCACCCTAAGGTCGGAGCAGGGTTAGCACCTGGTTAGGGGCCCTGACCAGTCTCTTTCCTCGCAGGCGAAGAGGGATCGGTGCCCCAGGGTGTTGGTTGGGGTCATCTTTTTGCCCTTTTAGGGAAAATAAAATGCTATCTGTCTTATTTTACTCTCATATTGCCATCTCTTTTTTTGGATTTATTTATGGCCGGAAATTGTTAAAATTTGCGAGAAAAATGTTTTGTAAACGTGGCAACGCCGGAAAATTGACAGCTGGCAAAATAATGACGTCTAGAGCGATAAAATGGAATTTTCTATAGAAAACAGCAATTTTCTTAGCTATTTTTGCCTAAATGTGGTGTTTTGTGTGACGAAAACTAATAAAAATTATAAGTTTACAGATATGTTGAAGTGAAAGTGTCGAAACTTAAAGGAATCTATAACAAAAAGGTAACCTAAAAGTTAACCTAAAAGTTTTCCAAAAACAATTTTTTTTTGGAAAAACCATACGAGACCGCCAAAAGCTGACTTCGGATTCGTGTTCTACGACCCAAAATTAGGGTCTGTGCAAAATTTCATGAAAAAATTCGCTGTTTACAGTAATATCAATAATTACCAAAAACACAATTTTTAGAATTTTTTGTTTTTACGATATTATTATTATTATTATTATTATTATTATTATTATTAGTATTATTATTATTAGTATTATTATTATTATTATTATTAATATTATTTTTATGACTTGATTGCGATAAATCTTTCAAAGTAGACAACCAGAAATACTTGCACAAACAAAAGCAGCTGTGATAAAATATCTGAACATATTCTTTTTTATCTTGTCTAACAAATGTTAAAAAAATTAATGAGGGGAGGATGTGATAAAAAGGCGTGACTAGGAATTTCTTTAAAAATATTAACTAACATGTCAATTTCGGTGCTAGCGAGGCCAGAATATCAAGTCTTTTTTAACAACTTTTAAAAGAAAATTTACGGGGGGGGGGGGGATAGAGAATAAAAGAAGCGGCTGAGAATTTCTCCAAAAATGTTAACTAATATTGCCACGCTTTTTTCCGCAATGAAGAAGAATTTAATTTACTTCTACTTATCCTCCAAAATTAAAATTCAAAGTTCAGTAAAAATTCCAAAAATTTGAGAAATCCAAAATTAACCCACGTAACGAGTCGAGCTGAATGCGAGAGGCTTGCGCATGCGTGTCAAAGAATGCCCTAGCTCAAATGCCAGAAAGATAGTGTTGGGTTTATAAAGAGGGCGCCACTGTTTTAGATAGTATTGGGACCTCGCTTTCAACTCACTCACTCACGAAAATCAACGTAATAAAAATTAAATTGACACTGCGCTGTCCGGTGAGTCAAATAAAACACCAATTTAAAACAATATATACAATTTATTACACTTAAGTAGGGTAAATACCCAAAGCGAACCTGAGCAAAAGAGAACGTAGTAATAAAACTTTTTGATACATAATGTTATGCGCAATAAAATTAAACAATTCTCGTGTAGTTAGCTGATCACACCTTTACATATTTGAATTTGAAGGGTTAGAAAAAGGAACAAAAAAAAGGTGCAGGGACCAGCCAGCTAGTTGGAGAAAACGTTTGTCTCATAAACAAAAAAAAATTGTTCCTGGCATCACTAAAGTTAAAAATCAAGTAAGTAAAAAAAATAAGAAAAGGTAAACGTTGCCCGAAGGGGGTCGATCCCTGATGAAGGTGTCCCGGCCCAAGGCTATGACGGCCTAGACCATAGAGTAAGTGAGATAAAGGTACAGATGAGATGAGATTGGGACGTAGAATCGGGAACTAAAGTTGAGGTACTCCCAGTGGGAAGAAACACTGGTGTCTCCCAGCAAAAAGAAAGACTGGGGGCTGTCTCCCAGCCAAAAAGAAAGAGGTCTGTGTCTCCCATCGACAGATAGCCGTCTCCCAACGAAAGACCCTGGAGCTGTAATGTCGGGTCTACACGTGTGACTGCTAGGCTCTACGGCTTTGATCCATAAAGATGAGATTCTTCCGGAAAAGGAAACGGCATCCAAAGCCAAACCAAACGGTATCAAATAACCAAACGGCACTAATAGTCAAACAAAACCCGAAAGAAAAATTTGGGGTGGCAACCCCTAATCCGCTAGGGCCCATGCAGGGCATAAGGGATGTAGGTAGTCGATACCGTCAAGTATCGACAGCACCGGAAACTAACCCCTCAACACGTCAAACGGTCGGGTGTCAAAACTAGGGATAACAAAAACAAATCACGCCCCGTCCCGCTTATAAGTTCGTACCATGTTGTCCGTTATGCAAAAATAAAAAATGCAAATTAGTATCGATACCTTCTGGATCGATCTAACCGCAAGTCCCTACCAACACCGTCGCGCGCAATACTCGAACAAGGTCGTAACTTATACACCAGTTGCATATATCACCGTTTAAACGAAAACGTCACAACGTCACGCGAACTCTATGAACACACACGTAAACTCAAACCGGTCATTCAGTTAGAAACTACCGAGATCATAAATTCACCTCATAACTGGAAACAAAGGTGGCGCTACTTATATCGAAATTATAATTCGGCAAAAAAATATATTATAAATCCTCGTGACAAAAACTGAATATATATATGTATATATATATATATATATATATATATATATATATATATATATATATATATATATATATATATATATATATATATATATATATATCATTTTCGGGGTTATTGAGGTCAAAAAATTTAATTTATAATATATATATATATATATATATATATATATATATATATATATATATATATATATATATATATATATATATATATATATATATATATACATATATATATATTCAGCTTTGGTCACGAGGATTTATAATATATTTTTTTGCCGAATTATAATTTCGATATAAGTAGCGCCACCTTTGTTTCCAGTTATGAGGTGAATTTATGATCTCGGTAGTTTCTAACTGAATGACCGGTTTGAGTTTACGTGTGTGTTCATAGAGTTCGCGTGACGTTGTGACGTTTTCGTTTAAACGGTGATATATGCAACTGGTGTATAAGTTACGACCTTGTTCGAGTATTGCGCGATATATATATATATATATATATATATATATATATGTTATATGTTCGAGTATTGCGCGATATATATATATATATATATATATATATATATATATATATATATATATATGTTATATGTTCGAGTATTGCGCGATATATATATATATATATATATATATATATATATATATATATATATATATATATATCATTTTCGGGGTTATTGAGGTCAAAAAATTTAATTTTGTGAAACAGATGTTAAGAAAATTGACAGCGGGGGAATAAATAGGAGCGACTGCCAATTTCCCAAAAAAATGGTAACTAATGGGTCATTCTCGGGGATATTGAAGTCAGAGCCAAGTTCATGTAACGGATGTGAAAAAAAATTACAGCGGAGGAGGAGGCGAAAGGAGCGGGTGAAAAAATTCTTATTAAATGTTAACTGTCTTCGGGGTTACTGAGGTTTTAAAAATCCAATATTACATGGACATTAGAAATTTAAAGAGGTGACGATAGGATAACGGGGGGGGGGGGGGGGTTATAGGTGAATTAAAATGAAAGAACTATTTTTTTTTTTCAAAAAAATGAACCGACTTCACAAAAGAAAAAGCACTAAAAAGTATGAAATAATATAAAATAAAGAAAAATAAATAAAATAACTTCTGAGTTTAACATTTTAATTTGGAATGTGGTTTTAAAAAATGGTATTTTTAAAAGAGTAACAATTAAAGAAAGTTGCTCGCAATAATATACACTGGCACTTGTCAAATCGAACGACGTGTCGGTAACAAACAGTACAATAATAAATCCATATATAGCAACGCTAGCCCCACTCGAAACTAAACATTTATAAATTAAAGAATTGAAAAATAATATATCTTTATTTTTCTATATTTAAACTGCGTTTGAAGAAAAATAGTGTGTTTTATTCGTAGTAAAAGCAACTTCTTATGACTCGTCTGTAATTGCCCGCCTCGCTTCGTTGGTCCGGCAAACCTACAGACCCGTCATAAAAGTATCGCTTTTACTCCTAATAAAACAATATACTATTTTACGTATTTAAAACTGTGGATAATGGTAAACTTAATTTTGTTTAAAGTTTGGTAAATTGTACACCGAAGATCTAAACCTCGCGTAGGCGTTACAGTATAAGGATCCGTAATGATAATTCAAAAATAATGAATAGGAAGTTGCGCTTACTTTAAGTTCAGAACTTTTGTGTACAAATTACTAAAAGTCGAACGCAATTGGGCTGACCATATTTTGAAATTGCGCCCGACTTCAAAGTTCAGAACTTTGGTGTACAAGTTACCTAACTTTGAACAAGATTAAGTTTACCATTAACCACAGTTATAAATACGTAAAAATACGGGTGGCGCAAAAGTACCTTCACGATGTTTAATTTCACCAATTGTTTCTGGAATTAATATTTATTGAGTTTCTCTGTCTTAGATTAAAATAGATACTTAGGAGTTTCGATATGAAGCGATACACGCCTGCAGAAAGGATAAAGATGGTAACTTTTTATTTGGAAAACGAAAGAAGCATTATTTCTACTCAGAGAAAATTTCGACGGTATTTTAATGTAAGATATGCTCCTTCTACTCATGCGATATTGCAGCTTGTAGCCAAATTTGAATAGACTGGATCAGTAGGAGACGCAAGGTAGGACAGGAAGACCGCAAACAGCAAGATCCGTTGAAAATATTCAACGTGTGCAGGAAAGTGTTCATGAATCCACAATTAATTCACCAAAAGCCTCTCCATAGCGAGAAGGTGACAGTATGGTGCGCAATTTCAGCCCAAAGAATAATCGGGCCCTATTTTTTTCAAGATGAAGTTGGTCACACACTATCGGTAAATGAAAATCGATACAGGGAAATGCTGGAATATCAACACTACTAGTTTCAACAAGATGGTGTCACTGCCCATACTGCCAGAGCCACAATTGCTCTTTTGAGGACACATTTCCCGAATCGATTAATTTCAGGAAACGGAAACTTGATATGGCCCCCAAGATCTCCTGATCTCACTGCTCCAGATTAATTTCTTTGGAATTATCTGAAAGAAAAGGTTTTTGTAAACAAGCCGCAATGCGTGGAATAACTTAGAGCGAATATTAGGTGAGAGATTTTGGGGATATCTCAAGAAACTTTAAGAAAGGTCATGGAAGATGTGCTAAAAAGAGTTCATATTTGTCATCGCGAAAGGGGACATCATTTGTTAGATATCATTTTTTGTAAATAGTTGAAAAAAAACTTCAAGAAACACACTTTGTATTATGAGTTTCAAAATAAAAATTTACTTCACTTTGCATAATATATACTTTTTTTAATTTAAAATCGTGAAGGGACTTTTGCGCCACCCATTTCATACTTTTATTGCTTTTTCTTTTGTGAAGTCGGTTCATGTTTTTTTTTGAAGACAAAATATACCTACTAATGCACCTTTTACCAACCAGGATAGAAATAACTCGGATTCCGTTGGGAATTTTATCAGGAAAGAAAAGAATATTGCGATGGCTAATCTTTCAAAGTAGATAACCAAAAATACTTCCACCAGCGAAGAAGATACGAAAAAAGTTGAGCATAGTATTTTTTATTTGTCTTTTTCTAATCCACTTTCGCCAACACAGACAGAAAAATCTGATTCGTCCTTGATTATCAGGAAAGAAAAGAATAATATTGTTCTGGTATAAACTGTTCATGGAACTGACTAATAGGGTGAAGTTTTGTTCAATGGTTATCATCATTCTTAATTTAAATTGGATTGGAATTCTACTATTAAGGAAAATAAAACGACTTAAAGTTAAGCAAAAGTACTCGAACAACAATTATACTTGCATGATACGTGTCGTCACTGTAGGGTTGATTAAAAACTTGAGGAAATCTGCCCTTGTATCTTCTGGCCAAAAGTTTTAGTTCGTTTATTCCTTGTTGAGTTAACGAGGCAGCTTTATCTTCAGTAATTGAGTCATTCCATCTCCATCTAAAATAAAATCAACAATTGTGGAAAATACCTACAGTGACTCACTGCTTATATGATGTAGTTGCATTTAAAATTATTTAAGTACGAAACTAGATATTAAAATTCAATTTTACTCAACGCAATATACTCGAAATTAATAAACATGATGTCTTTATGTCAACAAAAGACTGTTGTACCAAAATTAACAATTGAAGTACCTTCAAAGAGTAAAGATAATTCGAAATAACTTGTAATCCACGAACTATTCGACGAGTTTTGTGGAAGAATAACTTACATGTCAGAACAGCAAGAAATAAACTCCACATTAGCCGAAATAAAGGTTTTTTTAAACTATGGCATTTTCAGCGATCTTGTTTTTGATCTTATTTATATTATATTAAGTCTATTTTTTCACAATAAAGCTAAATAAATTGAACACATTTGGGTCCTTGTTAATTTTTTCACCCCATAAAACCCTTTAGGGTTTTGATAACATTCATTATAAAATTTTTTCATTCATCATAGCCTAAATCAAATTTATGTAAAGTAAAATAAAATTAACGCTTACATAATTGGTAAAAGCAAAATTTTTTATTCATTTGATCCTCCCTGTATAAAACCGTTACAATCTTGATTCAGTTTGATAAAAAAAAACGTAGTCATTGAATACTGCCCGAATAAGTTTGTAGTGAAAACTGAGGTATTCGGTACCTACGTTTATCTTCTTTCAAAGAGTAAAAATCAATAAAAGGGGAAAAATGGAAAATCTCCATTAAAAAATAAGATATAATTCTGACAGGTACATCTGGAGATATGATAGGAAACTCTAATAATCCATATTCAGATCTCGTGAACCTATTTTGATATCTAAATTGCCACTAGCGAAAGTTTCCGATGTTTTCCATCGTTGGTTTTTTCACCCTGTACCGAAGTATATCATGTAGTTTTTCATATTTTTTAAGTTCTTTCTTCTTCATGCAAATTAGAAAGAAAGAAAGGTTTGCATTGTTCCCGAGCACATAAAAATCGATCAATTATTCTTTAAATTACAGCGTTCCAAATTCGGGGCTAAAAATTCCATTATCCGAACCTATTAACGAGCAGCTTATAAAAAAGTCAAGTCAAAGTCAAAACTATTTAATAAAAATAACATAATGCAAAAATCTCTACCTTCTTAATAAATTATAATCGTCATAGCACAGTTTTCCAACATTCGGATATGATTTCCTTTGTTCGTAGTTTCCTATTATTTCCTCCTTAAAGTCCTGCAATCTTCTTAATTTTTGAATTTTTGGCGCTTTGGGTAATCTTGTTCCATGTCGGTTAATCGACCAGAACTGAACTGGTTGGCATCCTAAAAAAAATTAGGAATTTTAGACTTTGATAGATAAACAGGGCCCTAAAAATCATTTTTAACCTTACAAGAGGAAGTTATCAATTCGACCCGAATGTATGCTTTTAATGTTGTGTTCGCGCATAATTCTTAACCGGATTCGCCGACTTCGATGAATTTTTTATTGTATTACTAGTTTGCGCCCGCGACTTCGTCCGCGGTATAACAATTTTACTTCATTACAAATTTTGAGCCCCCATTTCCCCCCTAGGGGTTTTTCTTTGCTTCAATCCCTTGGAATTTGAGTTTTAAAAAATCCCTTCAGATCGAAACCCTACACCCTACAATAAACACACACACACACACACATATATATATATATATATATATATATATATATATATATATATATATATATATATATATATATATATATATATATATATATATATATTTTATAGGAAGTTTTCTTGGGTATAGGCTATTTTGTAAACCACATATAAAATTTAAAATTTGCTTAAAAACACACAACGTTTCGCACATTGTAAATATTGTGCTTCTTCAGGCTTCTTAACCACTTGGAAAGTGTGCATTTATACGATGTTCGTCATTCCTTGACGAACATCGTATAAATGCACACTTTCCAAGTGGTTAAGAAGCCTGAAGAAGCACAATATTTACAATGTGCAAAACATTGTGTGTTTTTAAGTAAATTTTAAATTTTATATGTGGTTTACAAAATAGCCTATACCCAAGAAAACTTCCTATAAAAAATATATTATATATGGCTAAAGAATAAAAAAGAAAATAATATATATATATATATATATATATATATATATATATATATATATATATATATATATATATATTGAAAATACTATTCTCACACTACGCCAACGTGTTGTCCAAGGAATATCATCCTTGGTGGTTCAATGACCTGATATCACAGGTACAAATGAACCGTGCCACCCCGACGACCGGTTTCGATACTGTTAGATCTCATTCAGGCCGGGGACAGGCAAATTGCTCTGTGTCGAGCAGGTGTTAAATGGTCATATATATATATATATATATATATATATATATATATATATATATATATATATATATATATATATATATATATATATATGCCAAAATTTAGCTCCCTATGTCAAGCGGTTTGAGCTTGAAAAATTATTTAATTTTTAGGTGTTGATTTTACCCTCTTGGAGGGTGACTTTTGCAATATCCTTTCTTATTGGACGTCTGAGGCCTAAATTAAGGCTGTAGGCAAAATATAAACTTTCAATCTTTGATAGTTAGGGCTGGCCCTTGCTAAATCAGTGATAGGAGTGTATTTTACCCCCTAGGGGAAAATTCCAACACGAAAAAAAGTAGTCATATAAAAAAATAAACTAAAATTGACATGTTGCGGCGTTTTCCTTAAAACTTAGTAGTTTTTAAAATAAAAAATAATTTAATTTTTAGGGGTTGCTTTTACCCCCTTTGAGGGCGAGTTTTACAAAATCCTTTCTTAGTGGACGTCTACGGCGTAAAATAAAGCTGTATGCAAAATTTCAACTTTTTAGGATTAGTAGTTTTGACTGGGCGTTGATGAATGAGTGTCAGTCAGTTTACTCTTTCATATTAGTATAGATAGAGGAGTTCTCCCACATAGTCCATTTTTAGGATTTTTGCTAATGTGAGTGGAAATCTAAAGAATAATTATGAAATACTAAAAAATAAACTTGAGAAGACCAACAATTTTTGCGTGAATACGTCGGAAAGGCGGCACCGATTTCAATAATTTTTTCTCAGTTGACGTCTCTAGCATCATGATGGTTTTGTTGGTATTTTAATTTGAAAAAATAATAAAGGGGTGATTTTTCGGAATATGTTATGTATTTCGATTTCAGGGTTATTAAGGTCAGAAAATCTAATTTTCTCTAGTAAATGTTAAAAAATTACCAGGGGGGGGGGGCGGTAAAAAGCGGCGGCTGAAAATTTGTCCACAAATGTAAATAATGTATCATTTGCGGAGCTTTTGAAGTCGGAAAATCTTATTTTGTCCAACAGATGTTAATCAAATTAATGATGGGGAAGGTGGGAGGTAGAGGGAATAACCCGGAGCAGTTGGAAATTTTCCCAAAAATATTAACTGATGGGTCATTCTCCGGGTTATTGAAGTTAGAAAATTTTTGTCTACAAATGTTAAAGGAGTGGGGCGAGATAAAGATAGAAAAAAGATAAAGTAGGTGGAATGAGTGTCATCAAATGAATCGAGAAGATATTTATTTTTCTAAAACTTCACAAAAAGAATAAAAGCACTGAAAAGCATGAAATAATATTTTGACGTATTTATAACTAAGGCTTTTAACATGAAGTTGAACACAATTAGGCTTACCATTTGGCTCAGTAATAAATAAATAAAAATGTTATTGTCTAATAATAATAATTAATGTATTATCGTTAAGAATTTCTATTATACTTTAAAATTGGACTAACTTCAATCAAAGTTTAGAACTTTGATGCACAAGTTACCTAAATTTGAACAAAATTAAGAGTATTAACCTCAGCAATAAATACGTAAAAATATTATTTCATACCCATCAGTGCTTTTTGTGAAGTCGGTTAATTATTTATTTATTTTTTTTGAAAAAACACCTTGGCAATGGAGGCGGTCTTGGGAAATTTACTTTTTTCGCTAAAAAATCTGCTAGTTAGCAACATCACACTATTGTTAAAGCTCCTTTAACGACTATCAGTAAGGTGTGTTTTTTGTAGTTGTCACAAAATTTTATGCGGATATACTCGTATATCCGCACTATTAGAATCCAAAATTGAATTTTTTAATAATTGTGTTTTTAAAAAAGAAAATTTTCAAAAAAATTTGTTTCCATAAAAGAAATTTTTAAAAAATGTTTTCGAAAAATGTTCCGTACGTGGACGGTCAAATCGTGTATTCATTATTGTTACCTGGAACAATATGTTGCTGACCGCCTCTTCTCGTTAAGCTGTCATAAGAGGTTTTGGTCCCATAGTAAATATAGGGTTCTTCATCCTGTCTGTAGCAATAGTCCTCAAGATTATCGTCGGGTGGGTTAAAGCTTCCCGATTGTCCCCCGCTGCCAATGTTTATTTGGGCTTCAGTGTAGATTATTGCAGCAAAAAGTATCGCCACTTGGACCAGAATTTTCATTTTTATTAGTTTATCTGCAAAAAAAAAAGCTTTTAGTTTTACTTTAATCAGAATCAAATTTATGTTGTGTGAGTGAAACATAAGTCCCGTTATTTGATACTGTAACAGCAAAATTAAAAATTTAAATACTGGCGCTAAGTCGGTAATATAATATAGCCAGGGGGGTATCGAAAGAATCATGTTGGTTAGGGGGGGAGTGAAGGAAAAATATCCAACTATGCGAAGGTAAAAATCCAAAATTGTCGACCTTTTTTTGCTTAGGTTCTCACCTAGCAAAACTGTCGACTATTTTTATGACTGGTCGAACTTTTTTACGTTTGCTGGAATAGGCTTGCTCAGTCATTTCGCGTTTTCAATCAATATATTAATATTTTTGCACAATCAGTCAATCAAAACACGCGCAAAAAAAGTAAGACGGTTGGACGGATAATAACAAAAATATTAAGGTTTAAAATCCGACCGAATCCGAAAAAATTTAGTTTCCCGTCTGTCGTCATCCAACGAAAAACAATTGAACGTAGTTTACAATGTGGCGAATCAAATTAAATATGCGGCAACAGCGCCACGCGCCCCTTTGGCCGCTTTAGTACTAACAGAGAAGGTATACAGGATGTTTCCAAATAAGTGCTAAAATTTTGAAGGGGTTATTTCTCAGCTAATTCTAAGCATAAATGTTCATATAAACATATATCCGATAGTGCTTGCAGTTCTCCTAAAACAAATTTATTTTTATATGAAATAATCTACAGAGTGATACCTTTTGCCGGGTCATATATTTTACCCCCTCAAACTTTTTTTTGAAGCGCCACTGGCTCAACTTGATCACTGTTTTCCCATCTTATTGTGAACTTTTTTTGGCTCCTGAGCTTTCCTCTAAAAGTCGACAGTTTTCCCACAAAAAAATAAAATATGTGCAGATATGCGTTTTCAAATAAGTTCTGTGAGATGGGTTATTAATGGACGAAAAGATATAGTGAGATGTTTTCAAATCAGTTCACCTCCAATATGGCAAATTGTTATCATCATACCACATTTGCTAGTCTTCATAAACACTTACGAGAAAATGGTTCTTTTCTGAAGCCAACTACTGATTGCAGCCGTCCTCGGGAAGTAAGAACCATAACGCTAGAGGAAGCTTTTCTTAATTTAATAGAAGCATCTCTTGAAACAACTACGAGAAAAATTGCCAGTATAAATGTAAACAATTTCACAGTATTCCGAATTTTAAAAGACCAGCAATTACTCGTATTATATCCAATGAGTGCAAGCGCTTTTACCTCGAGACTTTTTGCCGCGTGTAGTTGTTTGCCAGTGGATATTGAAATGATTTTATCTCGTATTTTGTTTACTGATTAGGCAAACTTTTCAAGAGAATCCATAAGAAATTTTCATAGTAATCACATCTGGGCTGAAGAAAATCCACATGTAATTCTTGAAGCCAATTTTCAACATCAGTTTCATTAAACGTGTGGCTTGGTATCATTGGTGATTATTTAGTTGGCCCGTGTTTCCTTCCATTAAGATTAAATGGCGACTCATACAGTCACATTCTCGAGGTAGAGTTACCTGTCCTTCTTGAAGAGCTTCCTCTTCAAATTAGACAAGAGTTATGGTTTATTGACGATGGCGCTCCAGCACATTTTAGTATCAATCCACGCCGTCACTTAGACGGAGTATATCCAATTCGTTGGATAGGTCGAGGGGGCACTCAACACTGGCATGCCCGATCTCCAGATTTAAACCCTTTGGATTTTTGCATCTGGGGTTTCCTTAAATTTTTGGTTTATTCATCTCCCGTTGAAGATGTAGAAGATTTGAGAAATCGCATTGTGGCATCGTGCGGAATGATAAGAAATATTCCCGGATTACTTCAGCGAATACGCAGTTCAATGAGGCGGAGATCAGATTCTTGCCTTATGGCTGAGGGCGTCCATTTTCAACATTTGTTGTAATGTCTGTTATTACTATTTTGTTACTGTTGTTAAGATTCTGTTGTTATTATTATGTTTAATTGTCGAAAAACTGTCGACATTTAGAGGAAAACTGAGGACACGAAAAATTTTCACAATACGATCGGAAAACTAACTGAGTGATTAAATTAAGTGAGTGGCGTCCCAAGAAAAATGTTTGGGGGGGGGGGGTAAAATCTCACATGACCCGGAAAAAAGAATCACTCTGTAGATTATTTTACATAAAAATAAATTTGTTTTATGGGAACTGCAAAAATTGTGACGTGTGCCAAATTTGACATTATTACCTTTAAAAAACAAGTTAGATAATTTAAAGAAACTGAAAAAAATAATAAATTTTAACACCCTGTATCTCAAAAATTAAACATTATCAGACATGTTTATATGAAATTTTATGCTTAAAATTATCTCAAGAATGGCCCCTTAAAATTTTTCGCGCTTATTTGAGAACACCCTGTATATTTTGCATAACCGGTGGCATTTTTATTCCTCGAATTTTGTTTTCGATTAAAAGAATTTAAATAAATTATTGTAGTTATTGCGAAGAGAGTGTCATTTTTTAATTATACATTATTATTGTATTATCAAGGTTGTTTCAGGAAAACCACTGAATCATTTTTATTTGTTGATATTAGCGTTTTTCTACATGGCTCGTTAGCTCAGTTGGTTAGAGCGCCGAACTAAATTTGCAACTCGGAGGTCGCAGGTTCGAATCCTGCATGGGCCCTTATTTTTTGGGCGTTATTTTTCCTATTATGCATTGATATTTGTTCAACAGATTTTTAGATTATTTTTTTGCATTTTTAACATTTGGCTAGCTTTCAGCCAGGGCAGTATTAAGGACCCATCTATAATATTTCGATCTTTACTATTGTTGCTGCTCAATGAGCTTGTTCAGTCATTTTCAATAAATCATTGCATAATTAGTCAATCGAAACACGTACACAAAAAATTACGTTGGTTGGAGGGATAATACAAAACAAGGATTTATATAAAAATTGCTTCAATTCCAATGTTTTTACTTTTGTAAATAATAAAGTCGGTACCTAATTTTCTTTTTGATTTTGTTATAATGAAATAATTCAAAAAAAAAACTACCTCTATGCTATAGCTTCATTATTTTTAAATGAAGGAAGACAAGGAAAAATTACTTGCCAATTCGAATATTCAGTGTAGAAGACAAATAAGCAAAAGGAAATTAGCAGAATCCAAATCTATATTTTTATAGAAGACTAGTAGGACGATTGTTTTATTTATAATATTGTGATAAAGAATAGTTTATAACCAAGAAGAATTTTGGCAATAGAATATTATTATTGCACAAGCCTAACAACAAAATAATGGTACTTATAAGGAGTAATTTTGGTATGTTATTGATTATGAAAGGTATATTTCTTGGTAAAATTCACATTATAAATGGTGAACTTTATTTTTCCTACATTTTTTGTTAGTCTGTGAAGGTAGGTACCTGCTTGGTGAGCATTATGATAGATTAGATGACCATCTGCAATAAAAGTGTATATAGTTTTATTTTAAAATATTGAAGGAAGAATTTTTCTTTTAATTTCTTGTATTGCAACATAAAATTTTGCCAAAGTAACCAATATTTTATTGGAAATATTACCAGAAATATGACTTTGATTACACCATATTGTGTAATTAGTTGAATTCATCGTTAAGTTCTCTCTTCGTTAAAAACAAATGAAGAAGTAAACAACACCTTGGTTTTGTAGTAGCAATTGTCAGTTTAGTTCTTGACTAGCCAAAAATTTGAAATCGTTAAAAGAAAAAAATCTTTTTAACTTTTTTTAACTTGCGTGATTATTAAAAATGAGTATTTCAATATATTATGCTAAATATGTTTGCCCCTTGCCCCCTCCTTCATTCGACATAAAATTTTGTAGACGAAATTTTTCTTTTATATTTTTAAGTTTGTCGCATTTGGCAATTTCGCTTATGAAATTTTACTCAAAATCACTCGATTAACGTCTCGCGACTTTGTTAAAAATGTCATTCCCAAAATTGCCAAGTAACAAACTTTCATATAAATCGAAAAATTTTTTCGTCACAATTATTATATCTGAAAAAGATATTTTTTAATTTTTCTGTTACAAATCAACGTTCAAGAGATGAATTTTGCAAGACCAAATCAGATTTACTAAACCGATACTTTATATTTTAAAAAAAATTATTTCATGTAACAATAGTTTTTTGCTTGTTTAGCGGCAAAAAGTTGATTGTTAATGAAGCTTCATTCAAGCTCCATTTACCAGTACCCGTATTGATCTTTCTTTGGCGCTTGGTTATGGCTTTCTTTGCCTTTTTTTGGATTTTACGTAAAATGAACGAATTACATTCTTGTTCAGTTCTTTGTGATTAAAATGGCTAATATTATTTAAATTTAGGAGAGTTTAGTGTCTCTAATAAATGTAATAAAATTAAAATATTTGTGGCCTAGCGGCAGTGACGTGCCGTGCCGTTAAAGGCGGAGGGGGCATAATGATTTGGGGGCGCCAAATTATTTTCCTCTTATTGGAGAGTATATTATCATAGTAGGCAGTGAATCTCCAGGGGGCGCCGTAAATTACTTTCCTTTTATTGGCGAGTATGTGCTCACAGTAAGAGTGAATATCCGCGGGGGCGCGTTACGACGAGGACGCTGGGGGGGGGGGGGTGGCTTAAGCCCCCTCTTTGTGTTTAAATGCAACGTATGAGTAAATCTCGGGACAAATACGAATCTTTTTTAGACTTTATCGAAAAAACGTATCATATATAAAAAGTTTTGCTTCATTTCTAGATTAGGCAATTGTTTTTATGTAAAATAAGTCTTTTTGATTAAGCTTAAAATAAAAAAGTTTCCCCTTTGGCAAGAAAATCCACGCACACACTGTATATTATAATAAAACAAGAGCGTTATTTTATTTCTTACAATTCTTATAAAGAACCTTATCGCATTTCTTTATAAAAAAAATGTTCTTCACTAAAACCCAATATTTCTGCGCTGAAACCTAACTGAATAGTTTAGGCACTATCTTTTTTTCGAAAAATAAAAATATTTGATTTCTTACAACGGCTTTTATTTATTTAGTCAACAAAAACTATTTCAGGGTGGATAAACTTTTTTTTAATCATCGAGGAACTACATTTTATTTTATAATCCCTGGAGAAGTAAATATGACACTTTAGTCATTGTCAAAAATGATTAAAAAAGGGCACTTTAGTTTTCAAAGTGCAAAAAATTGTTTAACGAATTACTGAAATTTTAAAAATTCGATATCTATCGCATCTTCTACCCATGAATGAAACGAAAATAAAACAAATCTTTATAACGCGTTAGAAATGAAAAAGTTTAAATATTTTTTTAAAATATCGTATTTTCTACTTCAATAATATTCTTAATTCCCAAGACTAACAAATTTACAATCTAAACACTTTTCTCAAAAAAAGTTTTGGTATTATGACAGATAAATCACGTTATAACATTTGCATGTGCACTATAACAGTAATTTAATATATTTATCAGCTAGTTCGCTCAGTGTAGAAAACAGGCAGGTTTTCTCTGCGTATTTAGTTGCGTATAGCTAATATTCGTTCTGTGAAAACGGGCCAATATCAAAGGGATCGACAGGTATTGTCACTTCTCGTTGGTTCGGTGTTCTCTGCCGGGGGTTTCCATTAGTTATTCGATGCCCGTCCTTTAATGCAACAGCCGAACATCTAGCGGCGTGCGGTGACAATAAAAAAGCAGTGCACCGCAAATATTTGACAGACGTAGGTACCGACTTTTTGGGAGGGGGAGGGGGGGGGGGGGATTAAAATGAATGAATTGAATTTTTATTTAATGCATTTTTGTGAGAGTATTTTTTTAACGTGTCTGCACCGGAAAGTCATTGTTTTTGTCATGTAGCCTACCCACATGTCACCAGTTGAATTTACCTACTGTAAACAATTTCTAAATCTACAGAACCATATTATCACAGACACAGATTACTCCTACGTCACAGAGATAACGGGTTTCCAAATAGTAAAAGTGAAAAGGAAGTTAACCGACATGATCAAAATAGAATCCCATTATGCGTGAATATGGCTGTGTTTACATCAGCATAAATATGGTAATCGTATAGGTCTTTTTCAGTTTTTATTAGCGTATCAGGAACGTGCGTTCCATGGAAGCGAAGGAAGCACCGCTTCCTTATACTTTTTGGAGATACGATGATTTTTATACATTAATAATGCATATTTTTTACCATTATACTTTATAAAAATATGGATTTATAGTTTATATAAAATCTTACGCAAATGTTAAAATTTCAGTACGTAAACGCAACCAATTTCTGTCGCGTCGCCGTCGTGGCCTGGGCCTGGATGAGCATTTTGCAATGACCGCAGTTTGCCTATTACACCTTCATGTAGTTTGTAATCGTTGACTTTCTGCAAGAGAGGACAACAGCATTCATTCATGTAACTAGCCTTTTGTTTGCTTCATATATTGTGCGTGTGTAAGATAAAGACCAACCGATATAATTCCGTCTCGGCGCGCCACCGCACAGTGTAATATTTTCGCAATCTAGAGGGACAATATTGTTGCGACACACACATATTTCCTAATTTTTTAGTGTTTTAAAGGTTACCTAAATAAAACAAAAAATATTTGATGGTTTTAACATATATTTTACATCACCAAGTAGGTACATAGGGATATATTCACGAAGAAAAAATATCTTATTTTGATAAATTAGAAACTTGCAAAAATATTAAGTGAAAATGTTTCTTTGTTTTCCTACAATGTACATAGAGTATTTTATAAAGTATATTAAATAAAATCTTATGTAAAAATACTTTTTAAAAACAAGCTGGTATTATTTAGATTTAAATAATTATTATAGTTTTTTCATTGGGTCAGTGCTGAATGGTATTTATAAGTGGACGTAATTCGCGTGGGTGGATCCTTATAAAAGTAGTATCAAAGTCATTTGAAAAGAAATAATTATAATGAAACAAAAGAACTTCATTCGCATGCAGTCAAGATATCATCAGATTTAAAAATACTTGAGAAAATGAAATACTTTGAGATAACAGAATCAGATGGAAAACCAACATTCAAAGTTGCTTTGGAATATATTATTATGGTTGACACTATCTTATGTTCGGTCAGCTAACTGGGAATAGCACATTGCTTCACTACAGGTTGTTGTCCCCTACTTCTTTGCTCTGAATTTAATGAACTATGCAAGTATGATATCATGGTACCTAGCTGACATGAAATGTCTTAAAGCCAAACGTCCAGATCTGTGGAGCGAATTTATGAAAGGAAATTGGATTGTTGATAAGTCTTCAATCCCTTTTTGTACTTTGTGCTCAGATAAGGCCTTAGAACACGAAAACAGGAGAATGAAAGTACTTGGGGGGCTTGTAAACATAACACAAAAGAAAAATACTTTAGCACGATTCTTTTTGACCTCTCCTGAGCTGGAAAGTCTTTCTGCACAAACCAAAGCAATGACTGGAACTGCAGAAGAAGTAAAAACACAACATCACCATTTGGCAGGATCCAGAGGAAAGCGACAACATGAAGATGTGCAATGTATCTATAACACTGTCAGAACAACCCAACCTCGCGAGAAAACTCCCTTCTCTCGCTCATCGCCGCGCTGTAGGGGATTTATCCCTTTTCTGCCGCTACTTCCACGGATTTTGCTCTGAAGAACTAGCCGATATTATTCCCCCCTTGAATGTCCCTAACAGAACAACAAGAGGCGCATTATGAATGCATCCCTTTACTGTCCAGCTACAAAAGCCTAGAACAGACCACTTCTCTCGCTCATTCATACCTAGCGTATCCAGATTATGGAACAAATTGCCTGCAGATGTTTCCCTTCCCGTCTCAACCTCCAATCCTTCAAATCCCGTGTCAATAGACTACATTTCCCTTCTCTTCAGACACCCACGGTATGTTAGTACTTAGGCTTGAAGTGTGGGATGTCTTAGATAAAAGAAAAACATCGACTAACCCAATAACATATGAAGGCAGTGAACTGATCAACACAGCAACAAAGTGTGTATTTCCTGAAACCGTACAAATGGATACATTAAGCATTTTAGAAAAGGGTTGTGAAATGGATACCGCTTTAAAAAAACCGAATTGAAACTGGCAGTGCGAATTTCTGGGACCCACTGAAGAAGGGAAAATTTAATATATGTAAAGGTGCACGCAAGACTGTTACAACTAAGTTTGCTGACTTGCTGACACTGTAGTACAATTAAAAGCTGGTCGATCATTATTCACACGCTTGCTAGTCATATCGAGAAGTCGTACTGATATTGATCTAAAAACATCATTAAGTAATTATCAATTTTCGGGTGTTGCGTTCTCCATGTTTAATCTGGATCTATCAATGACGCTGTCTACAAATAAATCAAAACTAATGAAGATCTTAGAAGTGCAACATTCTGCAAAAATTGATAATACTGTACAAACTTCTTTGTCTGCACCTTTGGTGGACTTAAATATAACAAAGCATCTGAATGCAAAATCCCACAGTATCGCTGCTCTTGATGAAATGGCAGAGTTGCAATCGTTGAAAAAATCAGTGCAGGTTAAAACTTGCAATAATCTAGCTTCTGAATTTAACAATAAAATCAAAGGAACTCTTTTAAAATATGATAAAACTCATTTGGTGTTTGACACATAGTCTACAGTAAAACCATCTACAGTAAAACCCACTGAGTACAAAATAACCGACTCCACTAACATTGCAAATATAGAGATGAAATCCGTCCTTTCTCATATAATAACAAAGGATAAGCTAACAACGTATCATGCAGATTGAGAGAAGCCTAATCGTAAGCTGGAGAACTGAAACCAAATCGTCTTTCGGAAGTGACGTAAGTGAACTTCAAGGTAGTCATGAAGAAGCTGACGTTAAAATAATACTGCACTGCCTTTTTGCCTCCCGAAAAGGAGGTACCTACTGCGATTCATATATATTCGCCTGATACAGACGTATTTCTACTAGCATTGTGGTGGTCAAAAGTTTTACATGTCCAAGTATGCTTGTCACTGGTGTAGGAAATAATCGAAGAATGCTTGACGTTGGCAGAATTTGCAACGCACTAGGTAGGACCAGAAAAGATAAAAGGATTACTAGGTCTGTATGCTCTGTCAGGATGTGATGTCACAGGTGTCACAGGCAAAGAAGGGAAAACTATCATTTTGGAAGGTTTATAACACCGCAGATAATGACATTTATGATGCTCTTGGGAAACTTGGATCCATTGAAAAATTCGGGGATGAAGCTAAAACTAGCATTGAAAAATTTACTTTTAAGGTTTATATGCCAGGGACGAAAATTTCAGACATTGGGAGCTTCGTTGGTGGATGTTCTCCAAGCACGAGACGCAAAGTGAAAACCTGCCTCCTGCAAAAGAGTCACTATCTCCTGTTATTCGTAGGGCACATTACCAGGATATGGAATGGCGTCTTGCTGACCAGTCTCATCTCTACCTACCAGTTATTATGATAAGTAACAAAGTGACTGTTTCTCTTTGTCCTTCACACGCACAATGTATGAAACAAAGCAAAAGGCTAGTCATACCTAATTGAATTGTGTCGTCTCCCCTATCTAAAGATCAATGTTTACCACCCTGTACATGAGAAACAATTTTTTTTTTCGAAGATTGTAGTCAAGGACCAGCTAAAAGGGCCTGTCGAAAGGAAATAAAAATATTAGGGTACCGTATTTTATCTTTTAAACGAAAATTAAAGGTAAATCTTGTTAAAAATTATTTTTGAATAGGCCATAAGTAAAAGTTTTAAGTAGTACCTGGTAAATCGAGTCATTTTATCTTTGACGGTACGACGGTGCCACTTCACGACATGCGTTGCCATATCTAGAAGACAGGTTTGGTTTTTCAGTCCGTCAGTCGTACACCGAAGCAACACTGCATTTTCAATACACGTTATCGAAAAGCACGTGTGACGTTAGTCGTTGCTTAATCCATTTTTTTTAGTTTGTTTTTAACGTTTGTTGTAGTTATAGTTGCGATATTAATTATACCCTCTAGTAGTGCTATTATTTTTTAAATATTAGTTTTAATTGAATAAAATTAGTAGAACTATATTAATAAGGTAAGGCTAATACATAAGAACTTTAATTATGTGGAATTTCTATTAATAAAACTCTCAGCGTCTTTTAATAGTTTATAGTTTTGTTGCAGCTGTGATGTAGGAGTATTTTTAATGCTACATATTGTTTGGAAATGAAACCTATTTACAACTTAATTATTATTAACTCAACTAAAAATAAATTTGTGTGTAAAAATTATCTTGTATAATTTCTTTTTGCTAAACAGTTATTATTTGGTAAATAGGTCATTATTTATTCGATTGTTTAAAATTGTGTGGTTTTAAAGGAAATTTACAAGCTTTAATTAAATTTATACGGTATTTTAGAAACCGATAAAATTTCCATTTGCCGCCTAATCGTGTTTGCAGTAAGTAAAGGAAAGATAACTGGGACAAAAGTCAACATTCCCACCTTATCTAAGTCACATGCAAAGTTACGAATCATCGCACGTTTTTTACCTGCATCATATTATAATACAATAAAAAAAAATGACATAATATTTAACTTTAACCGAGGAGCAGTATCTAGAGCTTCGCGTTTTCAAAAATCCACAATTATGCAACCAGTAGAGTGTACACTAAATAAAACTTTTCTGTTCCTAGTTTTGACGAAAAAAATATTATTTTCTACAAACACTATTGAAAGTAAGCTTTTCAAAGTGGCATTCTAATGGTAAAAGTGGCATTTTTTTACTAGGGTTAAAAGTGAATTACTTTTAATACTGTTAAAAGCAAATTGACAGTCGCTTTTTAATAATATTTTAAATCAACTGTAATTCGTTTTTCGAATTATATTATTTTTTCTTCAAACGTCAATAAACCTGACTTTTTCTACTAATTTTTTGACGTTAAAGTTCTGCTTTTTTGTCAGTAGGTGGTTGCTATTGACAGCGGAAGTAAAAGTACTTTTTCTGTCGCTGAGAGCGCAGGTAAAAGTATGACTGTGTGCTCATGAATAAATATATGTTGAATAATACAAAAAAGTTATAAAAAAATAAATACAATAAATTCTGAGTTTAACATTTTAATTTGGAGTAAGTGTGGTTTTAAAAATGGTATTTTTAAAAAAGTAACAATTGAAGAAAGTTGCTCGCAATAATATATACTGACACTACTTGTCAAATCGAACGACGCGTCGGTATCAAACAATACAATAATAAATCCATAGCAACGCTAGGCCCACCATTTTTAAATGAAAAATTTTTAAAAATTTATATCTTTATTTTTCTATATTTAAACGACGCTTGGAGAAAAAATAGTATGTTTTATTCGTAGTAAAAGCAACTTCTTATCTTACTTCGTTCGTCCGGCAAACCTACAGACCCGTCATAAAAGTATCGCTTTTACTCCTAATAAACAATATAAATATTATTTTCGTCAGTTTTACTACATTTTTTCAGCTACATATACACAGCCAGATTCTTCAACGCTAGTCCGGTCTAATTTGGCAACCAAAAGTTTTAAACTGACAAGTGTAAGAATAAGACAACTAAGTTTTGTACTATGGATTTATTTTTGAGGTTTTTCGCAAATTTATAAAGAATAGGACAATAATTTTAGTATGTACTTTCGACAGTAATAGGACAACATTCATTACAGCAACTCGTTCCAAGATGAAAATCATTGAAAATCAAGCAAATCCCTGAAATATGAGAATAATTCATAAGTTTTTAATGGCTTATTGACAATGACAGGACAAAAACCTGCCAAAACGTAACTGATCAACTATAAGATCTTAATTTAAACCAGTACTAAATCTTAAAAACACTAGCTGCGCTCATGTCCCAAACTCTCCTTATCACAAAGTAAAATGCCACTTTTAACACTTGTACCATACATATACATAATTATTGTAATTGATATTTCAACCTTGCCACCCGCCCTAGAAAATGGGAGGGGGGGGGGGAGACATATAAAATATGTTTTCCTATCTTCTCATTAACAAACCGTTTTTGAGATAACGCAGTGTAACACTTTAAAGTTAATTTAAACCAGTACTAAATCTTAAACCTTTTTAATGAATTTGAACGTTAAAATTTTTCCATGTCATCTCGAAAAAAAAAAACAATTCCGAAAATCAATTTTTTGTTAATTTCATTTTCTTTATTGTTCTAAATGTAAACCAATTTTAAAGTGTCTGATTAACAAATTTAAAGGTATATGTACTTTTATTTATTTAGCATAACTCAATGATCTAATATTGAATATGATTTCCTATCTTCTCATTAACAAACCGTTTTTGAGATAACGCAGTGTAACAGTTTAAAGTTAGTTTAAACCAGTACTAAATCTTAAACCTTTTTAATGAATTTGAACGTTAAAATTTTTCCATGTCAGCTCGAAAAAAAAAACAATTCCGAAAATCAATTTTTTCTTAATTTAATTTTCTGTATTGTTTTAAATGTAAACAAATTTTAAAGTGTCTGATTAACAAATTTAAAGGTATATGTACTTTTATTTATTTAGCATAACTCGATGATCTAATACTGGATTATTTGACATGTACTAATTTTTTATCTAATTATTAAAAGATTATAGGACACATCAATTGCCGCATTGTTTATTTTTACGCAAACTTTATTTTTAGCTACTTTGTTTTATTATTGGAGAAGGTGTAGTATTCAGGTCACTAAGAAAATAATAATATAATTGTTTCTAATAAAAGCTAATTAGTTTTATCTATTTAGCCATAAATCTTGTAATTAGGTGAGAACATGAAGTAATATTACCGTCATTTTTAATAGACTCTTCAAGCGGGTGCATTTTTTCTTATCTAAAACTTTTATTTTCTTCTTTTTGGTGTAAATACACAGAGGGTTTCAAAAACACTTGTCATTGCTCGTGGAGCGATTCCTCACGCAAAAATAGGACCAATAGTTCCTATCAAAATGGGTCCGCTTCTGCTTCGTTTCCGAGATACATACAATATTTGTGTTGTGAAAAGCACCTAAATTATATCTATATATTTTAGCGTTCAAAAAATGTATACAGCTTTACCAGAAGGGTACATTTATCCCGGCACTGAAATAATTTAGTAATAGTACATTATTCATCACGGAAGAGAAATGCTTGCTTTTTCCTGAGGTTCAGTTGCAGTGCAAGCACCGAAGGAAAAATAGCATTTTCTCCCGAGGTGTATATATTACTTGTTTCACGACCCATGTAAGTTTAAAAACCCAATGTCATTAATATTTATTGTAAAATTATTAGTAGTCTTTGATCAGTTGAAATAAAGTCCTTGACAACTGTCAAAATTTAAATAAACAAAGTTTCGTTTGTGGTAAAATATGGATTTTAAAGTTTTTTATGTAGAAGAACCTGAAGAAATTATATAAAACTTAAAAAAAAATTATGAACATTGAGAATTAGTTGTAGGTTGAACAAAAATTATTAAGATTGAAAAATTCCAGCGCGATCAATTGTTATCAACAACTAAATTGTTTATTTCTTTGTAATTGCTGAACTACTGGTTTAAGAGAAAAAGTATTTCAATAAAAAGCAATATTTCTCACGATGTAAGGAACTACTTTGATCCTTACACGTTTTTTAATGCTCCGCGAATACGCGATGTGATACGGCGGTGGTGCCGTCGGCAGCGGATAGCGCGGCAGATGGGTGGATATCGGGCAGCCGAGGTTTGCTCAGTTTAAGTGGAGGGCTGATGGCCCGGACTACTAATTGTGACCGAATTTTTTTTATATATTGCAAAGCCGGAAAATGTAGCGTTTAGCCGGTAGGTAAAAATATTGTGGGAAAGATACCAATGCAATAATTGCAAACTATTTAAAATTACCGAACTCTGAACGATACACCGGACAGTGAATGCGAAGGTCTTCGGCAAGTTTCTTGGCAGTGGAGAATAAGAAAGCCATTTCTAATCAAATACTCAGGGTACAAGAACGTCCACAACCAGTATAAATTTACATTCCGAAGAAAAAAACGTTTTGCTTAATAAAATACTTGGTCTTAATTCTTACAATTGTAAACACATAATTATAATGGAAACAAATGATAAAAATGTGTGGTGTGTGGTTCAAGTTTGTAATAAATAACCATGTTAAATTTTTTTAATTTTTCCATTTTTATTTCATTTATAATGAAAACTCCCTTTTTCAAAAATTATTCACCTAGTGTATAATTTGCTTTTTTATTGTCATTATTTTTAAAAACTGGCTACACGAGAAAAACAGTGTAATTAATGAGAAAAGCTTATTGGCATATTTTGCTTGATGATACTCCAAGAATTAATGTTTAGTACATTTAACTTTAATTTGAATAAATAAATTTTATATTATGTGTTCACTTTTTTAGTTAATTTTTAGCTGCAGATATAAGCACAACTTCACTTACTGCACTAGTGCGGTAAATTGTACTTTCCGGCCTTGATACGGCTTCTGTAATTTGGTTTTATGTACGGTGCTTTGGTTGCTAGGAAAAATATTAATCGTTCACTAAAAGCAACTGACTGTTTCTGCCAATAATGACAATAAAGGACAAAACAAAGGTTTTGCAAAAAACTACTTTCGAACTGAACGCGGACGTTCCAATATAAACCTTCCATATTAGGTATGCACTGCAACATATAGGAGAATGGTTGGATCAAAGATTTTCCGAGAAAGTGAACTGCCAGGCGAAATCTCCAGATATGAAACCACTGATTTTCTTCTCTGGGATCGCTAAAAGCGATGGTTTACAGAACATTGTTTAAGAGCTTACGGTTACCTGACATCTAGGCGTATTAGTGCTGAAATTTAAATATTAAATAAGGCACATTATTGGGAAGCTAATGTAAAGCACATTGTTAACGCCTTTTAAAGTAAATTTTGTAAAATTGTCATATTACAATATTTCTTCAACATTTACTGAATACTGATCATAAGGTTTTCAATAAAGTTTGGTTTTCAATACATAGGGTAAAGTTGCAGTCTTTTTCAAGTGCATATAATACACAAAATAGTTATTTGTGTACCAAGGCCGTAATGTTGATCTTTTTTGGCCGAATCTGAAATTTGTGGCCGAGGCGTAGCCGAGGCCAACAAATTTCAGGTGAGGACAAAAAAGATCATACGGCCGAGGTGCACACAAAATTTTTTAAGCGAGTGTCTCATCAAGTAGGTAACAACTTTTTTTTACAATTTTGTTTCTAAACAAAGACGAAACTGCAAGATTAGATTCAAATTTTTATTAACCATAAGTGTGTCTAGTAGGCCGCCTTCATAATTTGACAATCTTAACATCGGACGTGGAAATAACTCAAATAAGCAAATTAAATGTGTCTAGTAGGCTGCCCTCATAATGACTTTGTTTGCAAAAGCGGCTGTAAAGTAAAAAAGCGGCCGTAAAGTAAAAAAGCGGCCAAAAATGGTATACTTCAGGGACGTTAATAGATCCGTAAAACTTCATTTGTTGTGACACTCGCTTAAAATAGTTATTTGTGTACCAAGGCCGTAATGTTGATCTTTTTTGGCCGAATCTGAAATTTGTGGCCGAGGCGTAGCCGAGGCCAACAAATTACAGGTGAGGACAAAAAAGATCATATGGCCGAGGTGCACACAAGATTTTTTAAGCGAGTGTCTCATCAAGTAGGTAACAACTTTTTTTTACAATTTTGTTTCTAAACAAAGACGAAACTGGAAGATTAGATTCAAATTTTTATTAACCAAATGAAAAGTGTATTATTAAGTAACAAAGATGTGTACAGAATTACTTACAGTAAGTATTATAAACAGAAGTTGGGTTATAAAGAAGTATTATTTGTTATTTATTTTAAATTTCATTTCACTGACAGAAACGGAAAGCTTGTAAATAAATAGCCTGGCAACGGAACCTTTTCTTTTGTTTTATGGGTAAATAATCCAAACATGCAAATTAAGTGTGTCTAGTAGGCCGCCTTCATAATTTGACAATCTTAACATCGGACGTGGAAATAACTCAAATAAGCAAATTAAATGTGTCTAGTAGGCTGCTATCATAATGACTTTGTTTGCAAAAGCGGCTGTAAAGTAAAAAAGCGGCCGTAAAGTAAAAAAGCGGCCAAAAAAGGTACACTTCAGGGACGTTAATAGATCCATAAAACTTCATTTGTTGTGACACTCGCTTAAAATAATTATTTACTTACGTGACCGGCCTGCTATGATTGCATTAGTAAATATAAACACTGAAATATTTTCATAATAGTTCAGTAGTAACTTTATTGGCATGTATGCTAATTAGAGTGATGTCATTCTGTTACTAAATTGTGAGTAGTATTCAGGTGTGCGACTATTATGATGATTCAATAAATTAACTAATATTATCGCCTTTATGCAAATGTTTTGTAGTAAAAAAAACTTTGGCGGAATTTGTTACCGATATAGGAGGTATTAGTGAGATTTTGCAACGCTGACGATAGTGCTCTTCACTCCAATATTCATTTTTCATTTTTCCAGACAAGTCTCGAATCAAGAACTGGATAATAGATGTAGATCTATGCACCGATCGTTTTCCCAAGATCTTTAATCTTAGACTGGGGTGCCAAAAATCTTGTTCAGCTCAACGTCTCCAAAACCCAGTCTTACTCCCTGTCACACAAAAAATCCGGTAAGACTTACTTCATCCACGTGAATGGCAAAGCCTTACAGAACAATAAAACGTTCAATCTTTTTGGCATCGCTTTCGAACATGATCACAGCTGGCATAAACACATTACTTCAATAGCCACATCACGCCCTCTTAAAGGCTGGTGAAATCCTAATAAATGTTTCCAGCACTGGGTGTGTGAGTCGGCTTTGCGATATACAACCCACGGTGCACTAGTACTTAGGCTTGTTGCCTTCGTGGGTTTTACGAAGATAAAGAAAAACATCAGCAGCTAAAAAGCTTGGTTTTTTCTCTCGAGTCAGAAAATACTTTTCCCCTTCCAACTTACACAATAACAATAATAATAATAATAATAATAATAATAATAATAATAATAATAATAGTAATAATAATAATAATAATAATGATAATAATAATAATAATAATAATAATAATAATAATTAATAATAATAATAATAATAGTAATACATACGGTTACCTTCTTGAAGGCGAAGATCCACCTGTGTGTGTTCAATGTAATGAAATTCTAACTGTCCCCCACATAATATGTGTATGTCCGCGATATAGGAATATTAGGCTTATGTTTAATATCTCCGCACACATAGATGGTAACTTCTCAGATGGCCTTAAAATACAGAATGTTATAAATTTTCTTAGAGCAGCTGGCCTTTTCGAAAAGGTCTAAATTTCTAATTATAATATTATCTTATTATTCTTATCTTATTTTATTTTATTTTTTTTATTAGTATTGTCTCATTTATATACTTGTCTGTTTATTTAAATATAGCTTTACGGTTCCCCTTTTTTTAATATTTAAGACAACTTGGTGCTAATGACCATTGCAGTCGATGCACCTAAATTGTAATAAAAAAAAATAGTAATAATAATAATAATAATAATATAGTACATCAAAATGACCAAAATACATATAAAGAATGTAAAGTATAAATGACGTCAGACAAGTCCAAGAGTTCTTATTTTTTAGCACTAAGGCAATCCATATTGTAAGTATTCCTCAACGGAGTAAAAAGATTCCATTTTTAAAAAGTAAATTACCTATTTTTTAAAAAACCTAATACCTTTCATATATCTCGGCAGTTTATTATAAAATGTAATACCCTTATAATTTGTCAAATTGTCAGTTTATGAGCGGGAACACAAAGATCATTTTGGCCCCTGGTATTGTACAAATGAAAATAACAGTTTTTCACGAATTTTTCAAAATCTTTCTTAACAAATATCAATATCTCCAAAATATAAATAGATGGGACGGTTAACAGTCCAAGTCTTTTAAATAAGGGTTTACATGATGTAAGCCTATTGACACCCTTCATGAATCTTACAATACTTTTCTGCAAACGTAACACTCTAATAATCTGACTTGAGCACCCCCAAAATACAATTCTATAACCTAAATCTAACCCGACTATAAAACTGGGTATAATAATGGGATAATAATACAGTTAAGCTACAAATATTTCTTAAATTAATAATAAACTTTACCTTCATAACCTCTTCCAGTGTTAAAACAGTCGTCTGACTTTTTTCATCTGTCCAATAATTTTTAATTTTACTAGAGTCTTTCTCAGTCTACGTTAGTACTACCAGATAACGTAAAAATACTCAATAAGATTTTCTGATTCAAGGAAAAGTTGTTTCAAATGCATTATTGTATTTACACTTGCCTAGCGCACTTATTTACGACAAAAAATTCGAAAAAAGAAAAAGTGCTACAAATGACAAAGTGTTTTACTACCACGCTCTTCCAAAGGACGCACAACGAGGCTCTGACTGGAATTAAAATCAAAACAAAAACAGGTTTTCTCTGCCGGACTCGCACGCTGTTTAAAAATAACAAAGTTTACTATTATTACACAATACAATCCATCCGTTTGGTTAAAACATGAAAGTCCAACAAACACTACGAAATTTTTTGTTTTCTTATAAATTGTCCACACTATCAACACATACCATAGCACCATTAAAAAACTGAACACTTTTTTCCCACTAGGAGAATTTTAAAAGCCAGGATCAAAATGCGCCAAAGAAGCTATAGTACCGCTGCATGAGCCCGTTATGACGTCGTGATGTTGCGCAGTCACTTAACGCGCCGCTATGCCAGATATTCAACTAATCACAGCGTGAGCTCTCGTCGCTTACCGCATCTGGGCGGTTGGCCCAGCTTCAGTTCAGAAAATAGAAGCGTGAAAGTCGTAGCCGTTAACTCCTTAAAAATGTGAACGTGGAAAGAGAGAGCACTGCATCCGAGTCCGACATATGATCAGAGCGTGTCGCCTTGTAAAATTCAATCGTCGATTATTATCGGGGACAAAAAAATTGATTTGTAAAAAAAATTACCATTAAAGAAGATATGGAGAATATCCTTCAACGGGTTCTGAACAATACGCTGCGGACGCACGCTTGTTTGAAAGCAAATAATGGAGGACATTTTCAACATATTCTCTACTAGATTAGTTTCATTCTTTGAAACTTATTTATTAGTTTTACTTATTGACATTTAAATTATGTTAGGCAAATATTTGTTAAAACTAAGGCTTCTGACAAAAAGGAGCGATTTCGCAGTGGCTAATTATTATTTTTTTCTGTTGGGTTAGGAAAATGTTTTAATTTTTTTTTAAATTACACTTAAAAGAGAAAATAAATTCTCCTTAAATATTTATATGTCTGGCAACGTTGCAACAAATTAAATTGTTTTAAGTTTCTCGCGCAATTCTCTGTCAAGCGCCATGTCGGGCCATGTGTGCGCTCTGCCAGGTGCGTCGAACATGGACGGGTTTTAGGGTATTTTTGAAAATCATTAAAATGTTCGATTTAAGAAAAAAAAGTATTGGGTATGTCTGTAGGCTACCCTAGGAGTCACCCATTCCAATATATGTAACCATTTCCATAACACCCTGTATATGCATATTCCCTATTATGAAAACTAATAATAAGTGACTTAAGTGATGCTTTTTCATTAAGCTATGAATACCTGAAAAATATATTTTTTCTTTTGCAGATGGGCAATGTAGTGTACTCGATAATTTGGCTGATAGTCCTGATATTGCTCTCATTTTGGGTTGCCGGAATTTGTGCGGGCTTATACATTATTATCTACCCATTGACTGTTTGTATACCAGCGTTATCGGTAAGTATATGGGTTATACATGTTGTCCCAGTAGGTACTTCGAGATTTAAATTTTGCGTCATTTTTCAACAACTTAATCTAGAAATTTTGTATTTGCATGTGTCATCTAGAGATCCGGCAATTTAATTATTAGACCACAGGCATCGCCCTACGTTAGCTAAATTTATCTTAGGAAAAGTTAGAAATAATGCAAAATTTGACAATAAAATCATCTTTTCCGACGAAGCTCATTTCCATCTGGAGGTTATGTGAACAAGCAAAATTGGATTTGGGGAAGTGAAATGTTCCCGAGTAATTGAAGAAAGCCTCTTGGAGCAACCGTGTGGTGCGCATTGTGGGCTAAAGATGTTATAAGGCAATTTTTTTTAATTAATGACGTTGGTGGAACTGTTAATATTAATGGCGAATGCTAGCGCAATATGTTAAGAAACGTTTTATGGTTCCAATTAGCTAATGTCATTAAAATTGGATAGGTAAAGAACAACCAATAGCCTATTTTCATCTAGTTACCAAACGAGGTCTCAGGAGAACACAGCTTATCTACAATTAGTCAAAAATATAATATTTTAAATTGGCGGTCAACAAGCTGCGTGATTAAAAGGCTAGCACGAATTTCAAACAGTGTTTGCTAAATTTCTTCTGCAATAAATGCCAAGGATCAAATTCCTCCATTTTGATAGTCGATATTGTTAATTTTATACCTGTATATTATGTGATTTACTGTTAGCGCTATTCGATGTAGTATACAGGCCGCGGCAAAAAGGTTGCCCTGATTTGGGATGTGAATAAAAGCCAAACCAAACAAGATAAAGAAAAAAGCTTTTTATTTTTGGAAAACACATATCATGCCATCGTGAAATGTTGTGTTTTACACATAATGATAGACAATTTTAGCCAAATTTCCACGTTTATTTAATACTTTATAACATGACGCGTTTCGCTACACTATAGCTTCATCGGATGTTTGTTACAGACTAAATCTTAAAAACTTAAAGTTCACAAAGGTGTCATAAAATACAACAATCTAGGTAGATAAATAAAATTTTAATTTAGGTTTTATTATTATACTAATTTACTATGGGGAATTCCCACTGGTCTTCATTTCTGTTAGGTAAATAAGTTTAATAAGGGTGAGTTATTTAATTCTAATTGATGATTAAGTAATAAGTCGGAATTTTTCAACCGATTTATCTCAAGACTTTCAAGTAAATTAAATTTTCTACCTTTATTTTATACATGTAGTATTTTAAAATTGTTATCAAATGTATGTCGATTGTGTAAAAGATGCTTTGAATATGTAGAATTATTTTTATTATTAATAAAACTTCTTTTATGTTCTGTTATACGTGTTAAAAATGCTGTGCCGGTTTGACCTATGTATCTTTTCGGACATGATCCACATGTTAACTGATACACACCTGATTTATTATTTTTATTGGTTTTATTTCTTGAATTTTTCGGAAATTTTCCTAGTGAATTATTTGTTTTAAATGCAACTTTTACGTTTTTTTGATTTATAAATTTTTTAATTTTTTCTGCTTGTTTCCTGAAATAAGTAATTGTTTAAGATAAAAGAAAAACCCAATACTTTTAAAACAATTAACGGACAAATAATGGACTGTGAAATATCTACTAATAACTAAACTATTTATTCAGACATTGTTAAATTTACTTTTATTTACATATCTACAAAAAAGTGTATTTTCTTATATTAAAACCACTAAATAAAGTATTTTTTATTTTTTCAATACTTGTAACAAATCCCCAATTACAACGGCATAGGCATAAAAGAACATTCTAAAATTTATGAACGCAATTTTTTTTTAGAAATAAAAATTTGATCAAATTATATACATAATAAATATAAAAAGCAATTTTACTTCAGAGTTTTCTTGTATTAGATCTAAAAATATGTTTGCCAACAATTGAAGATACATTATAACTAAAATTTAAAAAAAAGTCTCGACGAACACGCGTCTGGAACCTACAACTATACACGCGGCAGATTGGTAAGCTTTACACCGTGAGCCACTACCGTAGGTAAGATACAAGCGCTGTTTGTGCTAATCTTACGATAAAGATCCAAGGATCGTGTAAATATAAAGTTAAATAAATTAAATTTCTTACTATAAAAATTCAATTATGGTTTTTTCATGTTTTTTTTAAATCAGAAGGATAACAACTTGTTTTAGAACCTATTTCAAGATAAACAATTAAATGCAATAAATAGTACAGTATTCTTTGATGGAAATGACTAAGTGACAACACTGTCAGGGGACATGTGCAAATGTAGCGACCTCTGAAATGGGAGGCTTTCATAAGAATATAGATACCGATTTGCGTTCGTCTCCTAATGGCGGCCAAGCTAACTCCAAGCAGGGTTGTCTATTTCGTTGCCTTTCATTGGGCGTTCTTTATCTATCCAAATTCAATGTTAACATGCACTTTATTTTTCAGGGTCTCACGGATGTTTTACTTCAAGGTGTACAGTTCCCCCACTACTGTGCAGACAAGATGATGAGCGGTGGTTCATTCCCCTAAAATGGTTTAGCATTTATAATTAGGATTTTCTTCGACTGATTTTCTATTTGTCCAAAAGACTGTTCGATTACAACAATATTACGTAGTTCGACCAGAATCATTTTTTTAATAGTGCCTATCTATTGTTGTATATTAAATTCAGTTCGTATTCACCATTTTATTCATATAATTTCTATTGTTAACTCTATTGATAAAATTAAGTATTAAAATTTAGTTTGTATGTATTAATAAAATTAAACACATCAAGGTAGCTATGTAAATTATAGGTAAAATGTAGTGTCGAAGAAAAAAATTCATTTTTTCTTTAATTCTAAAGACAAACAATGGATTTGAGCCGTTACATCACTGCTTACAGCATCTGATGATGGCCAACATGTTGTATTCCTTTCTGTGTCTTATACTTAGACTTCGGTCTTCGGATGTCAGCAGATAAAAAAAATACTAAAATTGCCATTTTAATTATAAATTTGCGAGAAAACTAAGAAACTAATTCATAATATAAAACTTAGCTGTCAATTTTTAATTGTCAAATTAGACACGGCATAGGGTTTCATTAAACATTTTTGACCTAAACTCCCTAGCGTCACCCCTCATGGGGGTTGAAAAAGTTAAATTACATGAAAAAGTAGATTTATTAACCAATAAGGTACACCTCAATTTTAGTGTCTCTATCTTTACTAATATATATATATATGTTAGGGGTATCCACCTTAACCCCTTTACAACATGAATGGAATGGTCACGCATGCTCAGTCAGGATAGACGAGTCGCGGGAAGTCCGACAAGCGCAGGACGACAGTCTGGTCAGATGGGTCAAAGGCGACGTAGCGCGCCATATAATTTGTCAATACAATTGATAATAAATAACGGATTTATAGAATTCAGACTTTTATTGGGGATGAACCATCCCTCACGCTAACATCAGAAGTGGGATTACTCCGTTACATCCTAGATAATAGACAGTAAAGTAGTTTAGTCAGTGTAGTAGTGCTAGTTAAAATGGCGAAAAAAAATCGTTCGCGTCAGAACAGTGAGGTCTCTAATCAAAGTGATGAAGCTGATATTGAAAATTTGGCTTCAACAAGTCCAAAGTGTTTTACGGTACAGTGGCAAGAAACTTTAATTAACTTAGTCGCCGTTCAATAACAACAAATTGCTGAATTAGCAAAACAGACAAAGATCGCGATGTCGTCATCTTCACCTTTGCCGCCAACGCCCAACACTCCCGTAGCAGATGGATCCAATACGCAAGCGCCAGCATCTGGACATGGGTACACAACATTTAAACCAACCAGCTACGATCCGGACGACAGCGCATACGCAGTTAATGAGTGGCTAGAAGATGCTACGAAGTTAAAAGAAGAGTTAAATGTGAGCGATAATGATCGCCAAAGCGAGCGAAGCTGCAACTAAACTAAAAAATGAACTACATAAGTGACAATTGACAATCATTCCTGTACATTACTGGTAGTGGTGCTTATATATCAATAATTAAACAATCCGTTGCAAACACATTGAATGGTATAATTAGACCGGAAAGAAACGTACGTGCTTTTATGGAATTTGGAACACAAGTTGTTTATCCTGTGACTTAATAATTGTTTTGCCGGTAGTGGCATAAGGTAGAAATAAGTTTTACAGTTGTACCCGATAATCCCCCAGGCGATATTGATGTTATTGTTGGATGAAATGCCATATAAGATAAGAAGTCGATCTAGTTTACATGTCGAGAAAATTGCTGACGGACTAGAATTGCTCGACCTACCGAAAGTGCCAACTATCAAAAGATTGGATAAAATAAATATAAACAACTGTATTGCCTTCAATAGAAGACAATTGAAATACAATTCACTCAATAACGTACACACAGTGTTACAGCTGGAGACAAATTCAAGATTAGCAGCTACTAAGCAGTTTTTAGGAGACCCGTCATTGCATAATTTTGTTGACCCTGACAAGGCCGTTGCAAAAGCTCAGGACCGAAAACAAATACTGCAAATATGCGAGCTCAGCAATTTAACGCAGTTCGTTATCGCAGCAGCTTGTTTACTGTGGGACACCTTGTTGATGTTGAAGATTCTCAGCTGGCTGACGAAGGAAAATTAAAATCAAAATTTACAGGACTTACAAAATATTTCCGAACGAGGGGTATCTACTACAAGCCACTACAAGGGCAAGTTGAAACTCAAGTACAGCGGTCCATATACCGTTAAAGCAATTTTACCAAACGAATGTTATCTTCCTGGTAAGCAAGGAAAACGCACAACCGTAGCTGTTTATGAGCAGCTTCGGAGGTGGCCCTCAAACAATATCAATTAATAAACTGTAAGTAGATTTATCTTTCTTCATCGATACACTCAAAGAAAATGTGGGTAAAATCAACTAAAAAGAGCATATAAAAATGCGTCTATCTAGTTCTGTAGTCAAATTAACCAGAAAAGAATAGTTAAACAAATTGTGTTGAGCAACAAGTAAAATTGTAAATTGATCGCCTTTTTTGTTATTAAAGCATTTTTGGATCAGTGCTCATAATTTTTGGTAGAACAACAAATTAAATATTACACCGATCTTCTTTTTTGGTATTCAACCATTTGTTTGATTAGTCGCCATATTATTTAGTAAAACAACAAACTTGATAGTACTTTAACCATTTTTTGGTCACTTACCCTTCTTTGCTTGACCTACAATTAAACTCTGTATTTTACTATTTTGTTGTTTACTAAGCATTTCCCCGTTTACGAGATACTCTATCTACAATACTAAATCATTTTAATTCAAAGCATGTAGGTTTAATCACACAAACAAATTAATAATAGTTTAATTTTTGATCTATGTATTTACTTTTCTGTACAGCAAATACTTGAAAAAGCAAAAAAATTGAAATTGCTTAAGCTACAACTGTTTTAGGGTATCCAATAAAGGGGTTTCATGCTGAGTTTCGTTAGATTAAGGTCATCTTCAGGACATCTGGAAAATGTTATCCAATTTTAGTTTACTCATGAAATTTAAGAGTCACATTACGATTTAGAAATTTTACCATAACCCTATTCAGATTGACTTTCAATTTTATTAGATTTATTGTTTATTTTACGTAGTACAAACTAGTCTGAGTGGCCCAAAATATGAAACCATTTTTAATTTTGTCTTTAGAATTTTACAAAACAGCTGTTGTTATCCTGGCCTTAGGGATGATTATATGGAACTCAAATCAATGACTTGAACAGTTTGATTTTGAAGGTACCTTTTTACCTAAAGTTTAACCCAATTTCACCACAGCAATGTTTATATTTAGTTGGGTAACAACATCAATGTTTTTTTTTTTTTTTCAAACCTAGTATGTCTTAGTAACAAATAACTGTAATGGGAAGTTCATTGACATGAATACCTACCTAACTTATGGCAAACCGAGTGACAAACTTAGTGGTCTGTTGATGTTAACAACTTAAAATAAAATACAGATTTTATCAGAGCTTATTGTTTGTTTATATTGATTTAAATTTTTTGATAAATTTTACAACAAACAAAATGCAACCTAAAATAAATGATTTAATTAAATCTAAACTAAGTAAAGATCTTCTAAACACACAATTAGTAGTATTGAAACATTTGTCATTAGTTTACACTTTTAAACTAATAAAAACCTTATTATAATATAAAATCAAACACAATATTAGACACTTTACAGCCACGCTTTGACTTCGACATATAAATAAATTATTAATGTAAAGGTTTTTATAACAAAATAAAAACAAAAACAAAATCAGATATTTTAGAGCCTAAATGTCAATGTGTTGCCCGCAAATATACGTATGTACAAAAAAAAAAAAAAAAAAAAAGTTTCTGGGAAAAGCGAACAATATTACATGCTTTAAAACATACTTTTGGATCCTAAAACATTAAAAATAATGTCAGAGGATTTACCTCTATGGTAATACATGTACCATAGTTTGGGAAAAGCTGCGTTAAAGCATACCCAATTTTAAAGTGAAATACAGTATATACAATACATGTCAATACAGAGTATTGCAGTTTGATAAGTTTTATTGTCATTTTACTGAAACAACTGATTACATGCAAAACAAAATGTCCGAGTTTCACATACAACTTTGTTATTTTAATAGAACACTCTGTATAGTATAGTTCTTGAATATTGTGAAGTTGAATCTTTGATCTTTCCAAAAATGTAAGTTTGCTGTGGTTATTTTTAAAAATATAGGTGTCCAAATCCCCAACTATTTAACAGATTTCTTAAAGCTATATCTTCGTCATTCACAAAATCATAAACGTTTTGGTCACTTCCTAAGGGGTTTATAAGAGAATTTACTAACTCCGTGTACTTACAGCTCTTATCCATTATGACATTAGTGCCTTTTTCAATTGACATTTTATTAATATCAATCGAAAAATGATTTGCTAAGGGAGAATTCTTCCTTATCTGGGCAAATACCTACTTGAGAGAGATGCGACATGGAAATGGAACTGCACAGGAAAGAAAATAAAAGGGTATGTTTGTTTATTTACTGCACAGCACACGACCACCGATGAACAACTACTACGCGTTAAGACCCGTTAAAATGGGTAGTGAAACAATATTTTGTTGTTGGAAATACAACACTTGTTGATTTTACAATATTATTTGTTACTATACTGTTATTGGAGTGCAACAAACTAAATCCTGTCTGTATCAACTTCTTAAAATGTATAGCAACAAAAATGTTTTGTTTTAGCAAACCATACTGCGAGTCCACTTACAAAAATTTGTTAACTTACCAATTATAATAGTATAACAAACTTACAAACTGTTGTCTCGTCTGTAACTGGTTTTCAGAGAAGGTAACCGAACAATATTTTGTTTTAAAAAAAAAACGAAACTGTGGTTTAGGTTTACGATAATATTTGGTAATTTGCCAATTATAGTAGTTTGGCAAACTGTAATAGTAAGTACTAACCACAATCAGGTGTTAGTTTAAAATAAAACGTACAATTGCTAGTTTGATTTGACAAAATTGAGTGTACACACACATATAAATCATATTAAATCATATTATTAAGAAACAGACAAACAAATAAATAAACAAGATAACAACAAAACTGGCGTCCCCAGTAAGTGGCAATCCCACTGAACTTAAAAAAAAAGAATAGTGGCAGTACCACTATGCCTAAGCCTAAAGCGTATATAAAGTTATGTGGCAATCCCACTGAACTTAAAAAAAAAAAGGATAGTGGCAGTACCACTATGCCTAAGCCTAAAGCGTGTATAAAGTTAGGTGGCAATCCCACTGAACTTACAAAAAGAGAAGTGGCAATCCCACTGAACTTAAAAGAAAGAATAAGAAGATGGCAGTCCCATCGAATAAAGCAAAAATGGGTGGCGTACCCACCGAAAGCTCTCAAGAGATTAAAAACAAAATTGGGTGTCGTACCCACCGAAAATCCTTACGAGATTAAAAACAAACATTATTGGTCAATCCAATAGATAAAAAAAAAAATACTACTCATTATTGTATTCGCAAACATAACAAACACATTTTATGTTCAGTCAGTAGGTCATTTACTATCAACAGCTGAAAGGTATAAATAAACAATCAACAGCTGAAAGGTATAAATAAACAATTGATTAGTGACTAATAGTATTATAGATGACTGCGACTTTTAACAACAAGAGTCTTAGTCAAGATATTTTGTTTCATACCAGTAAAACACTCCACGCAGATGACTATTAAGAAAACAGGGACTAAACAAATATCATCTCAAACTATTAATAGGTATTTATAATTTGATTTTGTTTTAGTATTTCTTTCGGTGCAAGGACGCTCCGATTGTAGGATATCCATGTTAGAAGTATACCCCTTTACCCCACACATATGACATTAGAAAAGTCACACATAAAAAAATTGTTGGTAAAAGTAATTGCAACCGAAATACTGTTTCCATATTTTTGATTTTCAGATAAATTAATATGCGGTGCGAGGACGCTCCGATTGCAGGATAGCCGTGTTAGGGGTATCCACCTTAACCCCTTTACAACATGAATGGAATGGTCACGCATGCTCAGTCAGGATAGACGAGTCGCGGGAAGTCCGACAAGCGCAGGACGACAGTCTGGTCAGATGGGTCAAAGGCGACGTAGCGCGCCATATAATTTGTCAATACAATTGATAATAAATAACGGATTTATAGAATTCAGACTTTTATTGGGGATGAACCATCCCTCACGCTAACATATATATATATATATATATATATATATATATATATATATATATATATATATATATATATATATATATATATATATGCCCGACAATCTTTGTTGCACACCCTGTATAACAAAACAGTGTTAAGCAAGCAGTACGAAACAACAATTACTTACAATAATCCGATTCGTAGTTAAAAATATTGTAATAAAACGTGGATAAAAACCATCTGGTAGTAATGGACAAATAACATCGACATCTCTGAACAAACTCTCAAACCCTAAACCAGTAAACCCACCCAAATATCACAAGGGAGACTGGCTCAATCGATACGGTTCCCTGGCAGGCCCGAAATCGGTGCATGCGAAAATGTGTCTTCTTCTTGTATTTTTCTTTATGTTCTGACCAGGCGCGGCCCGTGAAATTTCAAAGTTGCATATCTCTGTTGCTACTTATGGGACCCATACCAAATTCAGGTTTTTTAATAGTGAGCCTACTAGGAATGTTTTGGTGAAGAAAAAAAATATTTTGCAATTTGCGAAAAAAAGTTGATTTTTTGAATTGACCCACCTGGGTAAAAAATTAACACGCTTAGATATTTTATTTATTATTTTTTCTAAACAAATTTTACATCATTTTGTCGACAATTCTTAAATTTTAAGAGAAAAAAATGTGTTAGTAGAAAGTTATAGTCATTTGAATTTTTTGCAACCGAAAATTTAAATTATTTTTCGGTTGAAAAAATTCAAATGACTATAACTTTCTACTAACACATTTTTTTTCTCTTAGAATTTAAGAATTGTCGACAAAATGATGTAAAATTTGTTTAGAAAAAATAATAAATAAAATATCTAAGCGTGTTAATTTTTTACCCAGGTGGGTCAATTCAAAAAATCAACTTTTTTTCGCAAATTGCAAAATATTTTTTTTCTTTACCAAAACATTCCTAGTAGGCTCACTATTAAAAAACCTGAATTTGGTATGGGTCCCATAAGTAGCAACAGAGATATGCAACTTTGAAATTTCACGGGCCGCGCCTGGTTCTGACAGCCCACGAAGACCGAAGTCTACGTACTATGTACCGTGGGTGTACTGGGGAAATCCGACTCACACATTCAGAGCTGGAAACATCCGTACGGACTTCACCAGCCCTTTAAGAGCATGTGTGGGGTGGTACCACCTCGGTCGAGAAAGATATCCTCTACCACCTTCCGCCTACCACCGTGTTCTTTCGGTCTCTGGATTTGCCTATTATGAATGACTTCTGTTAATTTCGTGTTATTTAGCGATTTTAAAAAAAGGATAATGTAAAATAAATATTGTTACGTCACTGATACTGACAAACAAGGAATGCTATTTGGATAGGTTCATAAAAATTAAAATTGTGACATAACGGCCAACATCCATTGATTGAGCTATATAAAATGTGTAAAATGTGTTGAAATAGTACCATATCATTATGTCTATATCCTACAAGGATAGAGGCAAAACACGATATTATTAAAGGTAGAAATTTTGCGCCTTCCTCACTCTTCGAAGCACGCATAAAACTAATAGTTTCTCAAAATTACCCACCAATTTATTTTATTTGGACAATGTGATAAAATTATCGCCAGAACATGTATAAAGTTTAATGAAATGTTCCCAAACCTACCGCCAATGAACCTCAGAAAATTGGTATGATTCAGAACAATTTTACTGAGTTTGGTTCACCTTTAAAAGTGCCGTAACTTCTGACGAAGACAACCAGATTAATGTTTTGGCATATTTTCATGCTCCTCTTCGGTCTTCAATGCGATGTGCTGAATATGATTGAGGTGTAACATGTTCATCAGTTTAAAGAATTTTAGAACAGCATAAACGCATGATTATAAGTTTACTAAAGTTCAAGCCATGAAGCCTGAAGATTCTCAACAGAAAGTCAAATTTTGTGAAATGTTGTTGGTGCGCACCCAAGAAGATCCTAATTTTTTTAATAAAATAATTTGGATTGATGAATCGAAATTTTCAAGGGAAGCGATTTTCAATAGAAGAAATAGTAATTTTTGGTGAAAAGATAACCCTCGCATCACCAAGGAAGCTGGATTTCAAGAAAAAAATAGTTGTAATGTTTTCTGCATGTTAATGGATAATCAATTACAGTACGTAATAACAGTTGTCGAAAACTTCGTAGATAATCCGCCCCTTGAAGATTATTGCAGCTGTTGGTATCAACTTGATGGAGCTCCTGAACATTGTAGAAGAGACGTTACAGTAGAACTTGATAGGATTTTTGACGACCGATGGATAATACGTTTGGGATCTTGGAATTGGTCTCCAAGATCACCGGTTCTCACTCCACTGGATTTTTACTTGTGGGTCATATTTAAGGAAAAAATTTACAACTCATAAGTAAATTCAAAAGAAGAGTTGCTACTTCGAGTTACCCAAGCATTTAGAGATCTAGATCCAAACGAAATTAGATTTTCCAAGACGAATGCAGCGAACACCCGCATTTTAAAGTGCTTGGATGTCAACGGCCACCGTTTTGAACGGCTGTTAAAATGTTCTGTTTAATTATTTTAGTATTTTTTTACGCTGTGACTAGAGTCCCGACTCGGGACCCAACTTCAGTCCCGAATACCGTCATCAAATTACGTCATTAGTAGTTTTGTCGGGACTGGTGTTCCGCCCCGACTCGGGACCCGCATCCGGTACCGACTTAATAGTTTAATAGAAGGCTTTTGGGGATATGTTCGGATAATGTTATTGTTATTAGAAAGTTGTATGGGGTCTACTTTACTTGATAAATTAGTTGTAGTACGTTTAGATGACACAACTAGAAATTTATACGCAAGTGTGTCTTTGATTTCTGCTAATGTTAATTTATAGGTGAGAACTTGAAAAAAAACTTTAGCTCTTATCGGATACTGATGTAAAGAATTGTATCCATCAATATGAAAACAGTATATGTATATACTAAGTTTTGGAAACGAGGTGCTAAACCTATTTCGTCGAATTACACCAAACGCCCAATTAAAAGCGAAATAATAAACAAATAAATAAAAAAAAACAAAATAAAAAATTAAAAAATCAACAGATAAACTTGACTGCATATTTGAACATAGTTTCTAATTCCAAACAATTTTCTTTCGTAACAGTTTTTAAAATTTTAAAAACAAGGTTGTTTGCTCTTACGTCAAATCCATATTTTATTACACACCTCGTATATGACTGATAAATTTTGATGTCTGATGATTTTATTAACCCATGCAGAACTTTTTATAGGGAGTAAGTTTTTTTTCCGAAAAATTACTAATAGAAAAGGTTTTCCTATGTAGTCAACTTAAGTAGACATAGATACTGTCACTGCGTATATCATGTTTGTAACTGGTGATTTAGGTGAATGTACGATTCGTCTTATAAATTCGGGACCGGATGTGGGTCCCGAGTCGGGGCCGAACACCATGTCCCAAGAAAACCACTCATGACGTAATTTGATGACGTTATTCGGGACTGGAGTTGGGTCCCGGGTCGGGACTCTAGTCACAGCGATTTTTTTATTAGCTTTGTTCGCGGAGACGATCCGTGACCAGTCCGTAAACTGTACAAGTCAAATAATCCCAAACATTTATGCGCATGTGCGATTCGAAACCGATCAGGAATTGACAAATCTCCGCGAACGTTTTTTGTGAACGTGCTTGTCCAGAACATCTGCGAATCACTTAACCTTAACATATTTTATTATTTTGAATTAAAGTTTTAGACTGAACAACCTAATTTAACATTATATAAAGATTAAAATTGCCATAAAGACATATTTGTTCTGTTATGAGTAATTTTAAATACAAGAATAATTGAATATACTAGAGCGTATTATTATATACAAATTTATATCTACCTTTATACAACTAACAGCATATGAAATTTAACTGTTCGTTATCGCAAAATACAGCCCGCCCAAAATTAAATGACAATTTTCAAACAAATTTCACACTGCACTTGCGCGGACAAATAATTCATGCCATAATCCTCGGATCGTTTTGACTGGTTACGGATGAGTCCTGAACTTGTCCTCGCATCACCGCGAACGCCAAATTTATTGTCAAAATCAGTGATTTTCTGCACCGCGAACGCAAATAATCGCAAAGCGCACGCGCACTTGTCACGGACTAGTTCCGGATCGTCTCCGCGAACAAAGCTATTATTTGAATAGATAAGTCTGAGTGTGGTACACAAATACTCCTGAGTTAGTATAAATTTCCTGAGGTTTATTGGCGGTACATTTGGGTACATTTCATTAAACTTTAAACATGTTCTGGCGAGAATTTCATTACATTGTTCAAATAAAATAAATAAATTCATAACAACTATATACCACTTGTATCAGTAATACTTAATAAAATATCAAGACGATAACGAAACTGACATTATATAAAACAATATTTTGTCATGGCATACTTACTAAAATCCGAAGGAAATTAAATTGTCGAGAAAATTGTACAAATAATGGCCTATAAGTCAGAAACTTGACTAGTTATGTATATGTACGAGGGACAATAATTAAAAGCAAATTTAAGTAGCTTTTCAAATCAGCAATAATATACAGGGTGTTACATTTAAAAATATACTTATGGCCACTTTTTCAAGTAACCAAAATAACTGTATTTTAAAACCACCCTATATACTGCAACTAAGATTTTGGCATAGGGTAAAAAGCCCTCTGGTATTATTTAATTCACCGAAAAATTTTAGGGTCCTAATCTTTTAAGAGTTTAAAAATATCAGCATTTTTTGAAGGTATCTTTTTGCGCCAAAAAAAAAAATTTGAAATTAATTATTATTTCAGAAACGGTAGGAGATAAGTCTAAAACAATGTTATAGGAAGTTGTTAAGAAATTAATAGATGTTTTGAAAATGAAATAATATACAGGGTGGTCTATTTAAAATATCAAAGTTGCTACTACTTTTTAGTAGAAGCGGCAATACTGCATTGTCAAAAATATTTTAGACAGGTGGAGCATGTTCGTTTATGTAAGCTACCAAATTTTCAGAACGATTTGTTAATTGGTCCGTGAATCACCCTGTATATTTCTCGATTTTTGTGATGTCTTACTTTTTTCAACATTCTTAACTATGTGACACATAACACCGCACAAGAAAAAAGATGGGATGAAACATCAGCAAATTTATTTTAAGAAATATAAATACTATCTTACGGTGTGGAACCCGTCATGCACTTAACTGGGTTTTTTATTTCACACAATCACGGCAACGCCCATGAATTAAATTATTTTTGTCAAATACCGTATAAGTACGTACCTATTTTTGGCATCGACGCTGTTATTTATTCAAGGGTTAGCCTTACCATAGTTATTGAGAATTTTGCGTTCTGTGAGAAATTCACAATATTGTATAATATGGTACGGAACCATCTATGCGCGAGTCGAACTCGCACTTGACTTTTTGATATTTCATACAATCACGGCAACGCCCATGAATAAAATTATTTTTGTCAAATACCGTATACGTACCTACGTACTTAATTTTCGGCATCCACGTCTCTGGTAACTAACCAACTGTGCCAGCCTTATTGATTACTAATGATTACAGACTGACTTGAAGCTAAAAGGTGTTTTATTTCGTCGACGATCAAATGCAAAAGAAAATAATATTCTCAAGCAATTACCATGTATTTATATCAAACTGAATTTAAGATTTACAACTTCTTCTTAATTACCTTCTATTTTCCTTGCAATATTTTTCATAAACATTTTTTTCTAGAATCGTTTTTGTAAATATACAAATAGCTTTACTTATATTTGATAATTTTATCAATAACTAATTTTAATTTATACTGGTCACTGATATAGGCTATAAAATGTGTTCAAGTTCTTAGTATTAATTAAATTAATATTAATTTATTATGGTTTATAAATTATCACTGAAAATTTCGCCTTAGTGGAAACAGTACAATTTTTTTTAAATGCAAATTTATTGTGGTTCTTTTATCATTGTTTATGAATTATTGTGTGTCATTACTAAAATGAACTAATAAAAGCCTGTTATGATTAAAACATTTATTTATTGTTCACCATAAGCAGTACGTCAACAATAACAATAATAACCATTGTTTCATGTTTTATAATTTATCAATTATTCAATAATTATATTGAAACCTCAAATGGAAAATTCGATATCGAATTTAATCGAATTCTTGCGTAATGCAGTCTAAACGATAAACTACAAAATGAACTTTGCGGACATATTTACTATTGATGAGAACGGTCTAACTCAGGGCCGGATTTACAATTTCGTCCAGAGGGAGCCTTAAAACGTACCTCGAGCTACACAAAAGCATTGAACAACAAAAACGGGCAACTTCGCGACTACGAAATATATTTTTTCTACTCATGTCAATAAAAACCTTTATTGTATGTTCAATAGTAATTTCGGAACATGGTGCATTGTGTTTTACACATTTTCATTGTGCTTCAATCACCATGGTGATTGAACTACAAAGTTCCCATTGTGCACGGGTATTTTTTACAAAGGTGGCGTTGACATCCAAAATCTTTATAATTTTTATTTGTGGAATGTCAGATTGACATTTTTTGACATCTTAAAAGGAAAAATATTACTAATCCCATTTTATGTAACAGTAACATTCGTAGAAAAAGTATAGTGTAAAACTCGCATGGAATGACCATTTCCTACTCGTATGATTTGCAGCATTCGCCTGCGGCTCAAGCTGCAAACGTCATACTCGTAGGAAATGCATGTCATTCCATGCTCGTTGTACAATATACTATTTTCTACTCATGTCAATAAAAACCTTTTTTGTATGTTCAATAGTAATTGCGGAAGATAGTCCATTGTTTTATACACATTTTCATTGTGCTTCAATCACCATGGTGATTGAACTACAAAGTTCACTTTGTGCGCGAGTATATTTTTACAAAGGTGGCGTTGACCGGTGCCGCGTCAAAATCTTTATAATTTCATTGACATTTTTTGACATCTTAAAAAGAAAAATATTACTAATCCCATTTTATTAACAGTAACATTCGTAGAAAAAGTATAGTGTAAAACTCGCATGGAATGACCATTTCCTACTCGTATGATTTGCAGCACTCGCCTGCGGCATCGTGCTGCAAACGTCATACTCGTAGGAAATGCATGTCATTCCATGCTCGTTGTACAATATACTATTCTCGAAAGCAAAACTTTTTCTATAATACAATATTCGAAAACTGGAGGTGTTTTCCAATTTTTTCTTTGGAAACCAACTTTTCGATTTTTTTAAAAGTACTTTTCGAAACTACATTTTTTTTTGAGTACTTACATTATTTCATTGTTTCGAAAAAAACTTCGAATATTCGTATTAAAAAAAACGCTGTTTTGAAGAACTAATTTACTACAGATTAACGTAGCAGACACAAGAAAACAAACCTGACCGAACCCAAAAACGGTTTGTTGATGTTAGTTCAGGATCTTTTTCTGCCTTTTTTTCATTGACATTGTCTAAGTCAGTAGAGTTCATAACTTAATTTTTCAAAAACTATGATTTCGGAAAATGTAATTTTGAAAGACTATTTTTTGAAAAAAAATTGTAGATCCTTTTCCGAATGAGCATCTTTCGATAATGCTGTTTTTGGACAAAATTTACTTAATTTAACATTAAATAATGTTTTTTGAAAAAAAAAACAGAACAATACAAGCGACAGGACCAATAATAATTAATTATTGTTTTATTAATCTGAAAGTGTAAATATTCTAGCATTCTTTATTTATGCCTTTTGCTCATTTGGAGGGATGTACTTGTACGTACAATTTTTCGAAAACCAATTTTTTAAAATTGTTTTAAGCACTTTTCAAAACTACATTTTTTAAGACCAATCTTTTTCGTAGTAATTGTTTTTCGAAAGATACTTTTCGAGTATTAATTTTTTCAAGCAAAGGCTTTTGAAAAAAGTAATTTACGAAAAAGTATCTTACCAAACCTAAGGAAACCTGATCAAATTCAAAAAAGGTTCGTTTCGAGAGCTTTTTCAGGATCGTTTTTCGTCTTTTTTTATTTAACATTTTCCAAGCTAGTAGAGTTCATAGCCTAATACTGTTTTTAAAAAAATTGATTTTCGGAAATTGTGTACCTATTTTTGAAAAAATATTTTTTTAGACATTTTTGAAAAAAATTACTCTAGAGATATGTGTTTTTTTAGAATTTCATAAATCCACTTTCAAAAGGGCATGTTTCGCAAAAGCTGTTGAGATATTTTTGGAAAAAGATTCGTTCGAAATAGGTTTTCGAGAAAATATTTTCGAAAAATTTCGTAAATCCGCATTCGACTATCGATTTAAAGCTGCGGGCATGCGCTCCAGGCTGTGTTTTGCTTTCGAGTAGTCGATGAGTCAAAATTCGGTGCATACACTGCATACATAACCACAGAATATAGATAGAATAGTAAAAATGAAAAAATATTTAAGTTTCGGTGAGTTCTCAATCTTTGTATACGTGATACATATTCTTAGCGATGATTATAACATGTGTTGTCTGTTGTCTATCTACATGTAAGAATCCGTGCTGTACTACATTCCCAATTTTCATTTTTTCGGCTATTCTTTGGAAAAACTGGATCACCAATCGATTTTTTTTAAGTGCTCCAAAGAAGGTAATCTTTCCTTTGCCAATTCGAAAATTTGATAAATCCGTCATACCTTAAATGCACAAGATCCCTTGTCTTAACAATGGCTTTAACGGTGCAAGAAACTGTTTGCATGTACCTAAGTTAAAAAAAAGTAAGAGCAAAAAGGCAATTCTAATATTTTATGCATGTCACGGTGTTAATGTGTAGGTAAATCATCTCTTGGCAGAACTAGGCGCATTATTATAAAACCTTCCTTAATTAAAAAAGTGCTTTTTTCTTGTTACGTTGATATATAACTAGTTGCCCACAAAATTTGCCCCACTTTTAAAAAAATTCACGGGGCGCGCCCGGTAACAATTTTGAGTTAATACTTATCTACAGTCGTAAATACTACAGGCTAAAGCATATGACTAAGGATTAATAATATATACCACTATACCATTATTTTTCGTGATAATACATTTTTAGTAGGTAATTAATTTCAACTGCATCGTGGCCAAATTTAGAGTGAGAGTGGCAACGTCGCTTCACGTATCTACTTATACTGATAAATCTGATGAATCTGAAAGGTATAATTTTGTGTGTGTGCGTTCCCGGCAGGTCGGAATATTGGTGTAGTTTAATGAAATTTTACGTGATTTTTGATTTTTTCATTTTTGTTCCAGAACATTGGGGAATGATAAGTCAGTGTCAAGTGTTTGGGAAAATTGATTCTTTTCATCAGGCAATGTCTTCTCAAAGGTTTGCTTGGTGGAATAGAGACGGCCCGGAAAGCCTTAAAGGTGGCGCGCCGATATGGAGTTATAGCGATTGGTGTTTGTCCTACAATAAATTTCAAGCAAACAAGTTAAAGCTAGTTAGTAGTTATGAATCTGTGTCTTCATTTGCTGAAGAACAATGGGTAATATGCCTTTTTTATATATTGAAAAGTTATGTTTTCTTTACAGCAAAACACCGAGCAACGACAATGTTAAAAAAAAGTTGTAATGGACGCTGAACACTGCTCTCTTATTGTTTTATTTAAAAATGAAGCCTGCCCTGTCTAGTTTATCTTTGACAGTTGTCAACCTACTTACTGACAGGTAACGTGTAATATAATGGCATCAACTTTGTAGTTTCTGTTTCTAGTTTAACAAACCACTAAGTTACAAAACATGTTTTAACGCACAAATATAAACAAACACCACTACGTTTATGTTATGTAATGTATACCCGTCAACAGTTTTATGTTATTTAAATAAGGAGCAGTAAGAAATAAAAATAACAATGATATAAAACAATGATGACTCAGTCATAATCATTAGCTTGATAATACTCATTATTTGTTTATACACATCTTGTAGGTGCATTCCACAAAACATTTATACTTTATGCTGTGTTGACAATGAAATAAAGATACTTAGATATGTCTATGATTTATTAAAAGAGTTGTAGTAAAATATGTGAAATTATTTAGATGTGTCATTCTTGTTAACGAAAATAGATTTTCTTAACCACAGGATTTCCTGGGACGTACAATTTAAGGTGAGTTACATTTTTTTTCTTTTTAATGTATATTGGTTGGTTATATTTGGACCGATAGATAACTTTTTATCTAAAAATTTTTAAAGTAGGAAAATTGTAGGTTTGTACAAGAACCACCAGGAAAAGTAACTGAACAAACAATTAAACCTCTAATAAGCGAGTTTTGAATTAACCTTAAGTTTTTCAGAGGGCTCGACATCTTTTTTTGTTTTTGAAATGTTACCGCTAAGAGCTCTATTTTATGTTTATGTTACCTAAATCGATATTCGACGGTTTTCCTATAATTAAAAAAAACGAAACTCGAGCAACTCTCCATAATATCGCTTGTATATTATAAGTTAATGCAAGTCGTAGGGTTTCTATGGAAACATCGACGATAATTAAATAAGTGACAGGTGCTCTAAGGAGACGCTGCAGTCATTCAAAGTTTATTATTAGTTTATTTATTATGGGCCATCAGTAACGCCATACCAAGAAAAAGTTGATATATTCGTTTAGCTTAGTTAGTTTAGTTTATTTATTTGTTCATCGGCTATTTCCACAGATCAGATTAAACACGTCACAATTTTTTAAAAAATGTTTCACAATATTCTTTATATGGAACTAAAATACATGGATTAATAAAAAGTAGGTAAGTTTACTTTAAGACTTGTTCTAAGTGACCCCCGTTTTGCTTATAACCCAACCCAACATGTCTTTGAATGCTAGGCGACATCCCTCAGCGACTCATTTTGATGTGTTTTAATAAAATTTATTTCTTCCATAATTTTCCGCCTTACTAAGTTCTTCTAAAGCGTTACATGTGTTCTGGTTAACTCGACCTTTAAGTCATCCCTAGAAAGACCTGTCAATCAATGTGAGATCAGGACTATTGGGACACCATCGAATTGAACCATTCTTATTAATCCATGTCTGACACTTTTGATTTAAAAACCTATGTCATATTTGGTGTGTTGTGTGCATGGGTACCATCTTGTTGTCAAATAGCTCGGTTGAAGATATTAACCGGTAATACACCTAAAAATTTGTCTATTTCTCCACTGAGAAAGTGATGATATATATATGTATATCATAATTATATATACAGTCAAAGCCAATCATCTTTAAGGAAAATAGTTTGCTGATCGAAACAGGCAATCTCATTTCATTGACTCTGATTGATTTGAAACTGCTGCAGAAACAAACCCACTGTAAATAGTCGTGTTCCCATGTATCTGTGATATTAGTTTAGTAACCGTGCAAATAAATGATGTTCTCGAAAAATTTAATGTAATTTTAATTACCCGACCAACCTCAAGATGTTTCAGTTTTTTTTAATATTATAGGAAAACAGTCCAACATCGGTGTAGGTAACTTAATATAAAATAGAGCTCTTAGCGGGTAGAATTTAAAAAATAAAAAAATATGTAAATGATATGTAGACACTGTGTTGTTTTAATTTTGCGTAAAAACTATAAAACATGAAAGTGGTGATCAATTTTCTTCAAACGAAAATTCTTACTGCGTTTTGGTGGATTACAAGAAAGCCACAAACAATTAGTTTTGGTTGCGTAATAGCAGACTAATTGACAACCAAAGACAAGGAAATCCTAATACTGTGGTAGATATTAATCCGGCTCTGAAATACTATTATCTGCGGTTAGCCTGTGTTAAAGGTGGAAGATCATTCAAAACAAAAAATGAAAAGTCAACAAAAAAGTGTTCCACGTATAAGCAAGGCTGCTTGGCTAGCATTTTCTTGAAAGTAAGTGACCATAAACAATTTCTATGCATCATGGAGCTTGAACCAAATCACGATCATACTTCATCCAAAGCTTAATTCAATTCTCTAGCAAAACAACGACTAAATTTGAGAAAATATCAAACTTTACTGCTCAAGAAGCCTTGAAGGCTGGGACAAATAAAAAATAATTTTAGATAACTTAATTAGAGAATCAGGTTGTAAAATGACATTAAAGGACCCCACTAATCTTGGAAATCGTAGCAAGACTGAGGCAAAGAATTCTGAAGAATGCATGCATATTTTCAGAAATTCATACCACTGTATTGATATTGAGATTTTAGTTCATTAAAATGGGCTTTTCAAGGGTTTATTTTTCCAAGATAACGGAATGAAAAAATAAATGGAATGTTTTCCAGAGATTATTTTTGTCGATGGTACTATTCTTTATAGTCTCTGATGGCACCTATTGCATGATAAATCTAAGGTTTGCGATTTACGTAATAATGGTAGAAGATGGAAGCGGCCTGAGTGAGATTGTAAGATTGTAGCTATTTGCTTGTTGGCGAACGAGGATGAAGATTATTATATTATTCGCAGAATAATAATTGTTATATTTTTGAAGCAAGATTTAAGTTTCGTTAACACTATAATAAATTATTGTTTTTTGATTGAATTAAGGTATTTTGACATTAATATTCTAATGTTTCCGGCACCGAACTTGGCTGCCGGTGCCGGCACCCAACAAGGTTACCGTTAGGGCTGCCGGCGCCGCACACTGTGACGGATCGGCAATCCAGCGGGATTTAAGTCGGAAATTCCAGGTTCATGGAATTAACTGCCATTAAGTAATTAGCATAAAAACATTCCATTTAGGTCCAATCGGCACCAGTTTTATTGTTAGGTACAAGGGCGTGGTCATAATTGCGTGGAGAACCCAAGCGAAGCAGGTATGCATTTGTCTAGACTCTTTTAAAAAGTCTTTCATTCGTGATACTTATTTCAGAGTGGATCGTTTTTTGTGTGATATTTTGGCATTTGTGTATTATTTACTGTTCTAATAATTCTTAAAGGTAAGTTTTTCTTAGTTTTGAAATTGCTTATATTAAAGTTTGGGAAATACTATAATGATGTCACAAATTGTGCACATTATCACTTTTCTTTAGACTAAAACTTTCTTATATGGGCGAATATGGACTTCTACGGTTACTCTAACTTTTAGTTAGACTTTCTACTTTAAGACCATATATAAAGTTTTTGCGTTTGCTTGCGTCTCTGAGAAATTTTTGTTTTTTTTTTAGAATGGCTCCTATAATTTCTCGGCAGGAAATTTTTGAAGTTTGGGTGAACAAAAGTAAGGCAGGGCGCGAATACTGCGGTTTGTGACTTTATCATAAGGAAATTTGATCAAGTCATATTTCCCGATGATGTTGTTATGGATTTAAGGACTTCTTTAAGAAGTGTGTGCCAACAAATGGCGCTAAGGTGGAGCAAAAGTTACCGAAACCGCAACAGATTTTTAAATAGCAATTCTCAGAGGCTTAATGGAACAATTGCCTTGCTGTGTGGTATCACGCCAAAAGACATGAATAAAACCAGAAGTAATTGCAACAAAAGAAATTAATTTAAAATTGGCTGCTTTTGGTTTATCACCACTACATGCGTGGATAAAAGTTATGGAGTGCTTATTACACATTGCATATAGATTAGAAGTAAAAATTTGGCAAGCCCGCGGGCCTCAAAATCAAAAATAAAGTTGCCAATAGAAAAAAATTTATACAAGATAGGTTTAAAAAAGAAATGGGTATCTTGGTTGACATACCTACACAGCAAGCAGGTAATACGAATGACGGCAATACAACTCAAAAATTTTTCAGGAACCCTGAAAAGTCGTCCGACATAACGGGAATAAATTTAGATTTAATTAAGCAATTTCTTGTAATTTTAGCGGCAATAAATTGTGGTTTTTCATTAAATGCAAATGCATTTGAAGATTATGCTATAGCCACAAGAAATTTGTATTTAAAAGAATATTCTTGGTTTTATATGCCAAGTAGTGTACACAAAATTTTCTTTCATAGCAAGATTGTTATTGCCTCTTGTATTCTTCCGATTGGTAAACTCTCTGAAGAAGCACGAGAGGCAAGAAACAAAGACAGCAGAAGGTATAGAGAGCAGTTTACAAGAAAGACTTCCCGTATCGACACCAACATAGACCTAATACATATACTTCTAATTTCATCTGATCCTCTATTAGCTACCTTTAAGCATTCCCCTAAGAAAAAGCGAGGAGAAATTACGTAGGAAGTACTTTCTCTGCTCTCAGTACCTCAGTTGTATTCATGTATTCTGGTTCAAGTAGTGAGAGTTCTGAACTTGAATCAGATGAGTCAGATTAAGTTAATTATTGAAAGAATTATTGTAACCATAGAAAAATATCGTTTTTTTCGCTTTTTAAATACAAAAAAGTACTGTCTGACGCACAAAACTTTATTTTATTTGAAGTATTACTATAAACCACAAAAACTTTTTTTGTGCATTCGTTCAGAATTTTTTTTAACTGGAGTTTGCAATTTTTCCGGTCTTGAAATCATAATTAGTGTATATTTAAATTTAACTGGATACGAAGAAGGTACAAAAATGTCGAACGCACCGCGAACTCAAAGTATTTTAACCTGGGAAGCCTCCCCATACGGCGCGCCTCGCGGGACTAAAATAGGGTTGCTTGCCCTGTAAAATTCCACTTTTCGGTCTTAATACGTAAATACCTAATAAAACATGTCTATAACATACACTATGAACACTATGAAGTAAAAAAATTAATAAATTATTTATGGAAACATTTCGTCCCGCTACATTGCCGATCCGTCACAGTGTGCGCCGGCATCCATGATGGCTGCCGGTCCGGCAGCGGAGTGACTTCTAAAAATATATGCTCGATTGATTATATTATGATTAATTGGTATTTAATAATTAATGCAAATATTTCTTTCAGATATTATGTCAATCGCAGGTATTCTACATTTTATAATATGGCTCGTCATACTCCTTCTGATCTCATTTGAAGTAGCAATATTCTGCGCAGCCTTTTACGTCCTATTGTTACCTTTAACGGTATGCATAAGGCCTTTAAAGGTAAGACTTTGACCTGGGGGGATTACGAGGTTCTTGGAACTAATAATATGATAAAAATAATAAAAAAGTATGTTATAATTTTGTATTTTTTAGCCTACGACTGACATACTGTTGAAAGGAATGCAGTTTCCCCATTTTTGTGCCGGTCAACTGATGTCTGGTGATACTAGAAGTGGATATCATCATATTTAGATATATACAGGTCCAAAAGTAATGTGCTATAGAATACAGTAGTTTCCTAGCATCAAAATATTGCGACTTAGCCCAACTTGTTAAGGCCCAGAGTTAATAGTGGGAGAGTTACAGGATGTTAAAGTAAGAATTTTAATTTCGATTTTCTTCAATATTTTAAAAAGTTTTTGCCATGTTGCTGGAAAAATTGGTATAGAGCGGTTCTTGAGGGGGGAATAGCAATACGGCCTCAAGTGTCTTAGAGGGCGATACCTGCGGAACACACCATGCTTTTAAGATGCTCATACTTGGAAAAATACTAGAAAAATATATTTAAATGTTAATACACACTTAGCAGAACGTTCATAAAACAATTCTAGTCTTGCTCTGCAAACCACTCCTACAAGGTACGTATGGCTTCATCGTTCAAAATGTTTTTTGTTTTGGAAACAAATAATAGTCTAACGGTGTCAAATCCCAAGAACAGGGCGAATGGTCAACCAATTTCAATAATTTTCTGCAGCACAATCAACAAATTGTGAGCAGGAGCTTTGTCTGGAAAAAAGAATACCCTTCTCCCTTCTCTTCAGACACCCACGGTACGTTAGTACTTAGGCTTGAAGTCTACGTGGGATGTCTTAGATAAAAAAATACACCTTTGGAAAGCTTTCCGAAGCGCTTTTCTAGCTATATAATGTTCTTTTTGGCAATAAATTGTTAATAAAAAAAATTAGCAACAAAATGTTTTTATAAATAATTTAATACGTTCATCTGGATACCTTTAGGGACCCATTTCAATTGATTTCATCCACTGCATAATTTTTTTCCTTGTTTTGAATCTCCAGATCTAACTTGCCTCCCTATAACTGACCGAAATTCGATTTTTTCAAAGTCCAGCTTTCTCTCAGACATGCTGTTTTCAAAAATTCACAGTTTTGTCACCGTTTAACTTATGAATGTCAATCTTAAAGAATTTATAAAACATCATAGTTGTAACAACGGCAAACATAGTTAATTTTGTCAACTAGAAACTTTCCAGGTTAACTATATACAATACCCCTTGTAAAATAGAATTTAAATTAATATAAAGAATATGCTGCCAAAATGGCAAATATCTCAAAAACAGTTAATTTTAGAGTCATTCAACTTATATATTTCCCCTAAAAAAGGCAGTAAAATAATATTTTCATCAAAAGGTTTTATCATTGATCTACTTATAAAAAAAGCGTAGGTCTTTTTAAAACTTTCAGGTGTGTCGTACGTAGCGCCCCCTATCCGCTCGAGTAAAATGAGGCCGGATCATTTTATCTCTGAATAGCAATATTTATGCTAGGAATTCACTGTTGCCATATGTGCTTTTACTTTTGGGCCACCCTGTATCCTTAACTATCAATATTAGATTGATTTTGTATTAGTAAGCACTAATTTATTATGTTAAAATTTAGTGAATTGGACGTTGAGATTAGTGAATTTTTTGTGCCCACTAGTGAATATACCCTACTTCAATAACCACATCAGCAGGTAAAAAGCTTGGGTTCCTTTTTCTAGCCAAAAACTACTCCCGTCCAACTTACACACTTTTCCAAAATAAGACTTTACCTAGAGTACTTACTATTCTCACACCTAGAGAGCGGCACCACCTTCGACACTTAACATTTTTGATTGTATCCAAGAGAGAGCCGTTCGACTCATCAATCAACGACCCAGTCTTCACGGAAAGACTCTTCTCTCGCTCATCGCCGCGCTGTTGGGGATTTATCTCTTGTCTACAGATGCTTCCACGGATTTTGCTCTGAAGAACTAGGCGCTACAAATCCCCCTTGACTGTTCCGAATAGAACAATACTTATGCATCCCCTTACTGTCCAGCTACAAAAACCTAGGATATCCCACTACTCTCGCCCATTCATGTCTAGGGTCCCCATATTATGGAACAAATTGACAGTAGATAGGTGTTCTCCCTTCCTCTCCCAACCTCAAATCCTTTAAATCCCGTGTCAGTACATTACAATTTCCGCCTTTTCAGACGACCACGGCTTGAAGTCTTCGTGGGCTGATCCAGATAAAAAAAACAGAAAAAACCTTTTTAAATCCCGTTAATTTCCACAATTTTATAACATTTATCATAAATTAGGATTTAATAAATAAAATTTCCATTTAGTGCTTGGTAATCAGTAATCACTGTATTTATTACTGATTATAGCCTATACATATCTCCAAAATTTAAAAAGCTAAAAATATATACTTATTGATATGTATGTAAAATACTAAAAACAAAATAGGAAATTTATTATTAATTATTAAGTATAAATAAAACTGGAATTTTGGTTGGTTTATATTATGAATGTGTTAAAAATATCACCAAATATTATTTTTAAAAAACTCTATTAGCGTATTAAATTCATTATTTTGAAAGTGGTTGTGGTTAAATTTGAATGTCTGTATATATTCTGATGTATTAAAGCACGTGTAACATCGGCAGTACTGAAGCACTGCTTTAATAAATCACATGAAAAAAAGATCAAGTTAATAACGCTGTCCGACAAAATATTCGAAAGATCAAAGATGCAAGAGTTATCTGTTTAAATATATACATTAATGTCAAGAACACTACACAACAACAGAAACATTTTACTGGCTTACTAGGTGAGTAAACACCAATAGGTATACAGGGTGGTCAAGATAGTTTGCAACAAATGGAAAACTTTTCTAATACTGATTTCTCAGGAACTTTTATCCTAAATAAAAGTTGGTGCATGATCTAAAACCTACAGCAAATAAGTTATAAGTTATGATCTATCCTTAATAGAGCAGGACATTTAAAAAAAATTAAAATGACCCAGACTACCAAAGCTTTTTAAAATATTCAAAGATTTTGCAAGAAAAACTTCCGTAGGCTTGTTTATTTTAACTCTTAAATTAATTTAACTTTTAAATTCATTCTAGTTTCTAATTTGAGGGCAGAATTAAAAAAATATATACAGGGTGAGTTTTTAAAGTGTTACAAGGCGATATCTCGAAAACGGTTTAAAATATTTTCATGAAATTTTGGTGAGTTGAGATGGGGGGACGTATTTAAACATATTTTTGCATGTGCACCCTCTCTTTATTTTGACGGCTGCGGTGTAACATTGGAATTTTAAATGGGGTGATGTACTTTTGTTGATAAAATTCAAATCTGTAAAAAACTACGTATTTGCTCTTTCGGTTATGGAATTATGATTTATTATGTTGTAAAATAAAAAAAAATATTTACCATTAGTTCAACGTATTTATCCTCTGTCATGCTTGAGAAGTTGCTCAAAATGCCTCCTTTCAAACTCTTTCTCAATCTTTTTCTAAATAAAAATCATACCCGCTGTAACATTACAAGTGTTACTAATAAGCAGGCAAAGCGGATTCAGTCTCTCATATCATCTAAAGTTGTAGGTGCAGTCGCCATCACTTTGTCCTTTTTAAAACCCCACAAGAAAAAGTCAAGAGGGTCAAATCCGGGGACCTAGCAGATCAGTCGACCGGACTAGCTCATCCAGTCCACCTGCTTTTAAATATTTCATTCAAATGATAAGGACCTGAATTGCATAATGGGGTGGAGCTCCATTGAAACCACATGTCAGGATTTATGTTTTGGTTTAATAATTGGGGTAATTGGATTCTTAAAAAATTAGTGTACATTTCTCCATTTAAATGTCTTTCTAAGAAATGCGGACCACTTGTAGCGAGTGAAACCCACTCAGCGCTAAAATTTTCTGTGGCGGTATAATGACGGCTGCAAAGTATTAAAAACCTAATAAAATTGGAAAAAGAAATGTTGTGAAATATGAATTTTAGATCTAGCAGCTTGTGGTAGTGACAATTCATCTTGTCTTGGTAACAGTTTTTATTGTTTATATTGACATTATAAAAGGAAGCAGTTTTAGTCTTTGCTGATTTTGAAAAAGAAAGGAAGAGATTTTGAGTTTTCATGCACTCCATCGGAACTAAAAGAAGCAGCAAAGAAAACTTCCCTGAATGAAAATATTGTCAAGCAAATCTAGAAAATTTTATGAACATGCGTGTATTCAAGTTTTAAAATGGCAACCAGATACTTAAAAGGCGCAGTGCTTTCTCAGAGACCGTGTTGTTGACAATGTAGATATTTAGAAATATTTTAAATTGATTTCATATCTAAAGCAAAATTCAAAAGAATACAAATCTAAGAACTCGAAGATTGTTACTGGAACAAAAATTAATGAATTTCTAAACAGGCAATCAATTTCTAAACAATGCCCCCGGATGAATTTTATTAAGTGTTCAAGGTATGTAATTAAAATGGGATTAAGTATATAATTTAATTAAAATTTAGTATTGGTTTGTAAGTTGCCGCAATATTTGGAATTGCGGGAGCGTGTCGGGCTACTGAATTGAATTATGCCAGATGTCAATAGATGCCATAGAAGATTTAGGAACGTCATTAATAGTTAAAATTAATCAAAAAAAAATTAATGTAAGTAGGGGGTTTGTCGCCTTTTTTATGGATACGGCAATGGAAAATGTACCTAATAATCAAGCTGTGGGAAAAACTCAGTTTTATAAGATGGGTACCTGAAATAATGGCTGGATTTCTTTGTCTCGAAAATCCTAAATTGTATACAGGGCATTCATTGCGAAGACTGTCAGCAACTCTCCTTGTGGAATCTGGAGGAGATCTGATAACAATAAAAAAGCATGGCGGTTGGAAGTCTTCAACGATCGCCGAAGGTTATGTAGATAAATCGGTATCAGAAAGGGGAGAAATAGCTAACAGACTATTGGGGAAATGTGGCAGCTCATCAGGTAAACCCAATTTTTAAGCCAGTAGGTACCTATCAGAAACAGTTGTATCGAGCTTAGAAAATGTTGCTGACATTGAAAGAATACAAAATATCATTGACGTTGAAGAACCTTCCACTTCAGTAGAACCTGCATTAAGTCTTAATAAGGAAATGAAATTTGTGCGATGTCCGTTAATGAACTGCTGTTTTAATGTTAAAAAGAAAGTTAAATTAGGCGTTGATATTCTTTTTCCCCCTCCCTGTATTGTAAGCAACCTATTTTGACACTGCTTTGACAGACGGAAGTGAAAGTTACTCAACAAGGTATTGGTTGCCCTTAACGACAGGATGTAAGTCAACTTACATCCCTAGGGAAATAATAATCTGAAATTATTATAAGAATAACTTTAATTTTTGATTTCATCAACATATTACAAAAATCCGGTGATATTAATTGAAATGAATATTAATGGTACAATTATTACAATTATTCACATTATTAACAAAATTTGGAAACACGTTTTCTCGTTTCTTCTTGATGTGTATTACATTTTCTGACTCCACAGATCCTTCATTTCTAACCAATGTTTCTGTCACTGTTGAAGCACTGCAAGAGACTTCTGGCTGGGTCTTATTGTATAAAATTTTATTCGCTACTTCCTTTTTATTGTTGAGGCTCTCAGCTACGTAACTTTCCGCAATAGTAGCGGATTTCCATCCACCATGTCGCTTGATAGCTAATACATCAACTCCAGTATTTGCTAATAAAGTTGCCGACGTTCTTCTAAAAGAGTGTCCAGTATACATTTTGAAGTTCTCAAACTTTAGAAATTTCGCAATTTTACTTGGAATTGACGAAAACGTATTTTTCCCAACAGGCTGGTTTAAGCACTTTCCATTTTGATATCGCATAAAGAAGCGCGGATTAATAGTCGTCATGTGGGATCTTATATCAATGTACTTTTGAATTATTTTGAAATGACAAACCTGAGTGTCGTCACTTTTTGTCACTGTAAATGTACGTGACATTCCATTTTTGGAGTCAGGAATAGTCACAATTATGACTTCTTGACTTATTTTAACATTGTCCATTTTCATTTCACAGAGTTCATTAGAACGGCACGCCCCAGCAACTCCCATTGCCATTACGACCTTCATCAATAAATACATATCATCGGGGGCTTCAAGCATGAACTTATTCACATCTTCCCTGTTAAACACATTCGATTTTTTGGGTCTGTAACCATCATTTTTTCTTTTCAAAAATGCTCGAAGTTTTGGATACTTAGAAATATCTATATTTTCCTCTATAAAAAGGGTGGACTTCAACATCGAATACTCACACCATAAGCTTGATGAGGACTTCAGTAAAGCACTTTTCTCGTGGAAATACGCCAAAAACAAGGCTTCTGAGACTGCAGTAGCCGTCTTGCTTTGGCACCAATTCTTAAAGGATTTATATGCTGCTTCATACCTTTTTTTCGACTTTTCCGGTAGTAGAGATAAACAAGCAATATTTGCTGATTCTTCTATGTCTGAAACATCCATTTTGTCCACACAGAATCAAATAATTCGACTTCTTCAAGCTTTTCGCTATGAATTGTCAACTTGACGTTGTTGATAAAATAGAAACTGCTTATATTGCTCTGGCAACGGATCACGGCTGCCTTCATAATTTAATGAGAATGCTATCGAATGTAATGATAATAAAAATCCAAAAATACATCCAGCATTTTCTGGTAAACATACAATTCAGGGAGAGGGAAAAATGTTATATACTATATGGGATGTAAGTACATTAACCAGTCTCGGACTTTTTTGCCAGCCCTCGCTATCGCTCGGGCGCAAAATTCGTCCTTGACTGGTAAATGTTACTTACATCCCTTATAGTATAAATAACTATTTCTCCACAAGGGAAGAAAATTCTTTCCTAGGAAAAAAATATTTTTTTCCATGGTAACAAATGTTACATTTTTGCACCTGTCAAGATTGGGAAAAGTCAAATTTTTCTCACGTCACGCACAGAACAATAGTGTTTTTTTGTCATACGACTCGTTTTTGTAAAAACGCATTGAAACAAGTGCTGTCATAATTTTGTCCTGAAAAAATGAAAACACTGACCTAACATAACAAACCTACTAGAGTGTTCTAATTTTTCCGCAGATTGTTGCAGGGTAAATGAGCCTACGAAAGCCAGAGTGGTCTAAGTCAGTTTTTTCGGAATTGCGTTTCTTGACACTATCGTATTGTTTACGTAGCAATTTACCTCTGGACAAAATATGAAATTTCTATCTTCAGTACAACACTAACAGATATCGCTACTAACATGGATGTAAAACGCATCCACATATACCGATCAAAGCCATAGGGGTCCAAGTCTGGCTTCGACCATATGCCTGTAAACATTTTGTATCGACTGTTAGATGCTGCTTTGTTTAAATCCTGAAAAAATGAATATTAGTCATTTTGACGCTGAACCATATCAAGAAAGTGAGAGTGAATATTAGCCATCAGCATCTACTGAATCTGATTCTACAAGTTCAGGTAAATATGACGTAAAAAAATAATTTTTAAAAATAAGAACCTACTTTTTATTTTCGATTAATCAAAAGTTAAAATATATGCTTCGGATTTAAAATTGTTTAAATTTATCGATAAGAAGCAGCCATGCCATTTTTTTTTATAAAGAACCTCTCAACGAAGATATTTCGTTCAAAGAAATGGATTTGGCTCCAAAGAATAAAAAGGGTGGATGATGGATTTCAAGAATATTAACCTGCCCCTTCTTTATAAATCTAGCCTCCCGGTTAGTGCGAGGAAGAAAAAAAACATATAAGAAATGTTTCAGTTTATACCACCCGTCTACCAAGACTATTTTCGATCATTGAAAGTTGATGGAGAAAATAGCAATGTTCCAGAAGATATTGGTCCCTTAGAATACCATTTGTTCAATAATGGTGAATATTAATTAATGCAAGTTATAATCTATGTTTGATGATTTAAGTATAAAACAATAAATAATTAAAGTTGAGAAGATATTTTCTACGAAACACACAAACCATGAAAGCCATAGTGGTCTAAGTCACAAGTTTCAAAAAAATAGGGACACTAATTTCTTTAAAAATACCAAATATCACAAAATTTAAGTTTAACTTTTCCCAAGAAAAATCTCCTAAACCCATTCGCTACTTTTTCGACATTTGTTGATCCTCATTTAACGTTGGGCTTTAATATCGCAAAACTACTTTTTTTGACTAGACCACCCTGTTTTTCATAGGCTCAAATAGTACTCACGAGTAAAAATAAGAGAGTCTATTGCGGTATTTCAGAGTAAAAAATTGTTAAAAAAATAAAGAAACAGGTTCTGTGAGGTTCTGCCCTTAAACTATTGAAATTTGAAGTATTTTTCTTCTAAGTCTAGGGCACTTTCCCTTATAACATTTTTAAATATTTTCAGAAATAGGGGTACTCTTGATTTATTTTCAATTTTTCTTAATTAAGAACAAATCATTTTTTTGTAGGTTTTAAATCATGCACCAACTTATATTAAGAATACTATTTTCTGACAAATGAGTAAATTATTTTAAAAAATGTTTACCATCCTGTATATTACGAAAATATCTCTTTATTTTAGAGATAACAATGGCCTCTATCGTAAGCACATTGATATGGTTTGTCATAACGATAGCATCAGTTGCAGTCGCAGCAATTTCTGCAGTTTTTTATATTATCCTCTTGCCGTTAACCGTTTGTATAGAATCACTGAAGGTAAGACTGACTGACAATAGGTAGGTAGTATACATGCTGGAGTATCCTGCTGCCTTCTATTTTTTAAGTTCTCGAATTATTGTAGCTGCACATACCATTTATTTATTTTCACCAAAATAGATATAAAAAATATCTAAAAATTTAAAAGGGTATAATCCACGTCTCGACTCTGTATAAAATAGTTTTTCTTTTATCTAATGTTCCAGAATTATAGCCAAAGTAAACAGTTTTCTTACGTTTCACCCTGTATTGTATGAAATAATTAAATTGTAACCGAAGGCTTAGATGCATACAAATACTTCTTAAATAAAAAATTAAAAGGCACGTCCTGTGTAAATGTGCAGTAGCTCACCCTGTATCTAGGTGATCAAGAGGGCTTTATTTCTATCAAAAGCCTTAGCTATAGGTATACGAAATAATATAGTTTTTTATAAAATGAATCGTTTGTGAGCTAAAGCAGCAAAAAAATTTTTTTAGGTGATTACCTTGTATATACAAGGTGTTATGAAATTCACTGCAAAATATTAATAAATCGCCACCTAAACTTTCTCTAACCAACAGTACCCGCCACTGGCAAGAATAGGGTTGCCAGACCTTCTTTATTTAATAGAAGTCTTCTATATTCAACGAAAATCTTCTATCTTCTATGTTCCTAAAATATAGAAGCAAAATCTTCTATATTTCAGCGTTTCAGAATACTATTATAATTTTTTGATTTTTGGCACAGCAATCATCACTGCTTGTTATGGAGAGGGGAGAGGGTTGATGAATAGAGAAATCTATGGGTTGATCTATGTAGAAGTGATCGATGGTGTCTAGACTCGATCTCGATTTTATCCGCCCGAATCCTAATCCTAATATAACAACTTGTGACTGCACAACAGCGGTAAATAATAACTGAACCTAAAATTTTGAGCCGGTTCGTCCTTTGCAGGTTCGTTTTGTTTGTATAGTGTAAATACACTACCTATCAGGCGCGGCCCGTGAAATTTTAAAGTTGCATATCTCTGTTGCTACTTATTAGTACTTATGAGACCCATACCAAGTTCAGGTTTTTTAATAGTGACCATACAAGGAATGTTTTAGTAAAGAAAAAAAAATATTGTAATTTGCGAAAAAAAAGTTGAATTTTTGAATTGACCCACCTGGGAAAAAAATTAACACGCTTAGGTATTTTATTTAGTATTTTTCTAAACAAATTTTACATCATTTTGTCGACAATTCTTAAATTTTCAGAGGAAGAAATGTGTTAGTAGAAAGTTATAGTCATTTGATTTTTTTTTATTATATTTTAAGTTTAAAAAATTTAAATATTTATTCCACCTGGGAAAAAAATTAACACGCTTAGGTATTTTATTTAGTATTTTTTCTAAACAAATTGTACATCATTTTGTCGACAATTCTTAAATTTTCAGAAGTAATGTGTTAGTAGAAAGTTATAGTCATTTGATTTTTTTTTATTATATTTTAAGTTTAAAAAATTTAAATATTTATTCTTTATTTGAATTGAAAATAATGTTTAATGGTTATTATTTTAGTCCTTCTTATTTTCATTTATCCGAATATGTGTAAAATTAGCAGTTATACCTAATGTAATGATGGTAATAAATGATTTATTTAAATCTTCTATATATTTTTTGAAACTTCTATATTTTCAAGTCAATTCTTCTATTTTTGACATTTTGATTTGTGGCAACCCTAGGCAAGAAACACATAATACCGATTAAGTTGCCAATTCTATTAAATATTTTTTCAGAAATAATGTTATTGTTACTTTTGTAATAAAATACCTTTAAAATACACTTCTGTTGAAAATATTTAAGATATACAATCACCAATATTCCAAAAAACACTGACAATACATTACAGCCATTAATTTGATACAAGAAGCCAACACTTAACAAGTAATTTACACTTAACAACAGTTCCAGTAACGAACTAAACATAATTCTTAAAAGATTCCACGGTATTTTGTCGCTGCCCACTGTATTAAAAATTGAAAACCAATGTATTTGATACTTTTAAACTAAAGGGTTTTCCATTAGGAGGTGTCATTTTAATGTAACGCAAAAACATGTTTTTTTGTGTGTGTAAATATTTATATTTTAACTTTAAGTATAAAACTTCCGATTATTCGTGGAACACGATATCTGGTTAATGGCCCCCTCGGCTTCTGTGAGAAATGTCCATCCTTTTGAGGAAGTTTTGCATCACATTTATGCATATTTACGGCTATATTTCCCGAATACCAACTCGAATATTGTCTTTGAGGGCTCCGATTGTTTGTGGACTATTGGCATAGACTTGATCTTTGACGTAGCCCTAAAGGAAAAAGTCCAGCGCCGTCAGATCACGTCATGTTTTAGGTGGCCAATTTGCGTCTCCGTTTCGCGGAATATTGTTCGAGAACTTACCTATACCACAATGATAGCTCTCTGTTGCCCTTTTATTATACTTTTATTATAAACTGTTGCGTTGAAAGTTCTTACTTTCTTAATTCCTGGGAGTTTGATAATATCACTCCCTTGCCCAAAATAAAAAAATCCCAGCGAATTTGGACATTTGTGGTCAATATCTATTTTGCCTAGTTTTTTCTAAAATACTGGAAAAAGTTATGGGACTACAAATACATGATTATGTAAATAATATAACATAATAATAATACATACCTACCTTACAGACAATCCGGCTTCTGTCTGACTTAAATGACGATGTGGAGCTGCGCAGGATAGGAACAAAGTTAAGTACTGTTCTTGTTCTTTTAGATTACACTAAGGCCTTTGATATGCTACACCATGAATTCTTAAAAATATTTTAAAATATATAGGATTTGTTGAGACTCCGTAATCACTCGTATCGTCATTTTTGTTCATAGGTTCCAAAGAGTTACTCTTGATGGCCAATTTTCCGAAACTTTGGGTGTCAACCCGGGGGTACCACAGGGAAATATTTTGGATCCTCTGTTATACAGCTTATTTACATCAAATTTCATTAAACCATTAAAGCATTGTCAGTATCATCTTGATACCCAAATATACCTATCTTTTGATGCTGCCGATGCTCTTCTTGCAAATAACCAGCTTAGTGAAGACTTGGTAATGATACTTAAAGCTTCTAATGACCATTTACTCAAAATTAACCCTAATAAACCTGTTGCTTTACTGTTTTGAAACGAAAATATAAGAACTGATTTATTGAACATTATTAAATTAAGTTTGGGACAAGAATTAATTTCATTTAAACCATCTGCAAAAAACTTAGGTATTATCATTGGTACCAAGCTAAAATTTAAAGAACATATTACATTATGTTTAAGAAGAGCGTTTTCATTGTTAAAGAGTTAATAATCCCCACCGACGCGACGCTACTCAAGTCAAAAAACTAAGGCTCGGTTGTGTGAAGCTCTCATTTTATCTCACTTTAATTTCTGTGATCTCATATTATTATATGGACTTTATTTGTATTCCTTTGATAGCAGGCGTATACAAAAAATGCAGAATTCTTGTATAAGGTTCTCTTGTGGCATTCGACGTAGAAAGCGAGTTTTTCATAAGCTAAGGGACCTAGGTTGGTTGAACATGTTTGCAGCATTCATTGTGTTTCTTTTATAAGATAATTAAATTTAAAAATCCGCGTTGCACATAACAGAATTAAATTTCGCACTGATATTCATAATTTAAATATTCGTAGAAAACATATTTTAACAATCCCTAGTCACAATAAAGAACTTTTTACAAGATCATTTAATTATAATATAGCCTCGCTCATCAACAAATTTGAAATAAAGGACTTTTCTGCTTCTTGTAATACATTTAAAAAGAAAATTAAACTGATGTTGTTACAGAATTAATTAATACTAACGTAAACTAAAAAGAGTCATAAATTAATAACTGTGCGCAACTCACATTGTTCAATTCTGTTACTCTTTTCTTTTCTTCTCTCTCTTTCCTCTCTTCTTTTCTGGTGGCTCTCACTGCTCTACTCCTGCCTCGTTTGTTGCACCTATTTTTCAACTTGCTTTCCCTTTATTTAGTTTTAATAAATTTTCTATATATATTTTTTAGGCCTCAACAGCACCCATGGGAGGCTGCAAACATGGCCCCTTATTTCCTGTTTTTTGATCATATTATTATGCAATGTAATGTAATAATGTTGGAAATAATAAATGTATCATTATTGTTAAAAATATCGCCGTGTATTTGTTTGCTTTCTGTTTATTCATTAGTGAAAAAAAAATAGCTTTCAGCCCTTTATTAGTGCTACTAGAGTTTTAACGAAATATCGTACAGTGGTTAATGATTTGCATTATAATTTATCACTTAGAAAAACAACATTTCTGGGTGTTTAGTTTGGTGTTATTTTGGTTTGAACAGCTGTTCTCTGGAATGTGTTATTTGTGTTACAGTATTTTAACTTTTTGAATTTGAGAATTTTGGAAGAGAGGATTTCTTTTTTTAAAGGTAACAAAGATATTATTTCTTCAAACTTGTTACATAGAATTATTGCTGAGAGACTTGGCAACACAACACCTTAGCTCACTTTTTTATATGGCCATGTGTTTATTTATTACCAGTGGTGCGCAGTAGCCAAAAATTTTTTTTGAGGCGCGATATCAAGCTTATTATCGCGAAGAGCCATTTATGACTAATATTTCCCCATATAAATTTATATCAGGATTTCCCGGATTCAATATATGCAATGAATTTTATGACACCCTGTATATTAGTGTTACAAATAGTGACAAAACGGTTTTTATGCGAATAATAATATGTTTTGTACTCGGCATTGAATTTAATTTCTTCAGAAATGTTAAGAGGTGTAGGACAGTTAACAAAAGGACCCATGCAGATATTATGTTTTGTGCAAAAATACATCCTGTACCTAATACATTTTTAAATACGTAGGAAAGTAATATTGGATTACATGTAAGAAACTTTTTAAAGGATAATGCGTTTTGGCAATTATAAATTAATAGGTTACTGTTGGACGGTTCTAGCGTAATGTATTTATTTCTTTAGTAGAACAAATTTAAAATATTTCCCCCGAAAATAAAATTTTGGTAAGATCGGGTGTTAAAGAAAATTTTCCAGTTGCCCCATTAAACCAAAAAAAGTATTGGATATGTCTGTAGATTACACCAGGAGTCACCAATTCCAATATATGCAGTGAATTTCATGACACTCTGTATTTCACCAGAAGTGTTGCTGGTCTCGACCAGGGGAAATCCTAGTCTAACAAGTTCTTTTTGATCCTGCTAACGTGAAGATCTGAAAAAATCTCGAGACCTATTTTTCTACGAAAACAGTACCTACTAACGGGAAAAAGATGAGCAATTCTTTTTCAGGCGCGGATCTCAAAAATAATCAGTTTGCTTGGCTTAAAACAAAATTTTTTAAAATAATTTCATATTTTGTGGGTTGCTGTGGTGCAGCTATTTATCTAACCAAACCCCGCACATACGGTATTCTTTAAAATTCAAAAAATTAAATTAAAGTATAATTGTTTTAGTCTCTAACCGACAAGCTCCTTCAAGGCATGCAGATTACGCATTATTGTGCTCGAGAGATGATGTCTGAAGAGGATGTCCATGTATACCGTCAATTCCATCATGAACAGTTTTACTAATAACTGTGTTGATTCACTTTTAAATATTCTTGATTAATATTTGCTTTAATTTTTCAAATTGAAAATTCTGCATGAAGCTGATTTCTTAATAATTCTTTAAAATAATTTTTTCGAATTGTTATTTTTTGCAATAAAATAGTTCTATTCAAATATATGTATTTCAAAATATACCAGTGACCTATTGACTCCATTAAAATTTATAGGACAGAACACCATTCAAAACCGATCAAATCCGGGTTTTTCTAATGTTCTATTTTAATTTTCATTTTCCATTTTCCAAACTATTCATCCTACAAAGGAAATTTTTGCTTCGAAAATATTCGTTTTAAAAATATTTGGTTTTGACGGCATTATTTTTATTTTTTGATATTTTGTATATTTGATTTCAACTGTGATAACGTTACAAACGTATGCCAGGACCATTATCAAGAATATCCAGAAATTTTTTAAAAATAGGAAATTAAATTATTTTCCATATGACGCGAACTTTATGGATGCCGCTGTACGTATAAAGTAATAAATAATAAATTCACACACAATCATTGAATCATTAATTTCAATTTTCGTAATTATTTTTTGATTCAATAATAATTGTTTAATTAAAAAGCCTTATTTAAAGGGACTACGCCACTGGTATATGGATTTCCAGCAACTAAGCCAGGAATATTCCAAAACGAGACAGAGCACGCCTGCTATCTTCATGCCTATGACACTCGTGGCTCTTTCTTGCTCGATTCTTACTTTATCAATCCAATAATACAATAACAATAATTACCTGAGAATAAATATGGTGCCTGCAACTAGTGCTAGAGATTTGGACTTCACGCCACGACGCGTGATGACGTCTGAATACTTTAAATATACCGATACGAATTAATTTAAATGATACAAACATTACAAACCAAGTTGTGGGTGGTTACTACGTGCTACGAAATCCATAGACAAATATATTTCACGAAGTTTTCACTTGTGCGTGTAAATTTATCCGAAATATCACATTCCCATCAAAAGCTACCCTTGGCTTTTAAAAATTCATCTTATTTGGTTTGTCAATCAAAGAAACGCTAAATGTTAACAACACAAAGGTCAATCGGAATGTCGAAGTAGCACGGAATATTGACTGATTTGAAGGTCAATACCGGAAAATTAGGTAAATGAAAAATTACGCCTAGTCTAAATTAAAAGATATACAGAGTGTTTCCAAAGTAATCCAAAATATTTTAAGTAGTTATAATAGCGTCGTCTTAACATATGCCCAAAAATGTCTATTTTTCAAAATACAGGGTGGTGAATTTTTTTTTTAATTACCTATCTTAAAAACGGAATGTTTTCTTTTTATAAAACTTTAAACGATTACACTGCTTATCAGAGGGAATGTTTTGGTGCAAACAAAAATGTAATCGCTTCACCAGGGGCGTGCGTGTAGGCAATGACATACATAATTTAAATAGAAATATGTACGCCACTGATATTTTTAATTTTCTGAGCATTTTTTGCAATCTTCATTCAATACCTGAAATAAGATGTATCTTAGCATTGTTTCAGTCGCAGCTTAGTTTAGGAGAAAAGGTGTTTTATAAAAAAAATGTATTAAAATAAGATAACGTATAATCCACAAAAAAGTCATAGAGTAAACTATATAGTTATTGGACACCATATAGCTATTGGAGATTTAGTTTTAAACCCTAAAAATAAGATTTCTAATAGGAATAACTGAATCGGCGATGGCTAGATGGTAGTACATTAACGGCCAGATTCTCCAACGCTAGTACGGTCTAATTTCACAACCAAAAGTTTTAAACTGACAAGTGTAAGAATAAGACGACTAAGCTTTATACTACGAACTTGTTTCTGAGCATTTCCACAAATTTATAAAGGAAAGGGCAATTTTAGTACGTACTTTGGACAATAACAAAACTAAATTCATTATAGCAACCCGTTCCAAGATGAAAATCATTTGGAAAGCAAGCAAATCGCTGAAATATCATAAAAATTCATAAGTTTTTAATGGACTTATTAACAATGACAGAACAAAAACCTGTCAAAACATAACTGATCAACTATAAGATCTTAATTTAAACCAGTACTAAATCTTAAACTTTCTTAGTGAATCTGAACCATGGATTTATTATATAAAAGGATTCGATATCCGTATACTGTGAGCGTATCGAACGTGAAGCGTTATATTTTGTTGTTTGTTATTCTCTTGGGGGAGCAGTTTACGAACTACGAACATAGACAAGACTACGAATCACTACGTAATTGAATCAATAATGGTAGTAGAAAGAGATAAAATAGCATTGGAGTGTTGTATCTCAGAAGCGTTGCTGTCTGTGCTGGTTGTTTAGGAAAACGGCTGAACCTCGGTCTGAACACTCGGTTACACGTACGTCTTTGTCTAATGAACTAGAAAAGAAAAAGTGCCACGTATAGATTTATAAATGACTCGGAGCGACTTTAAATAAACACCTTTAGAAATAACATAACCTATAAATAATAAAACCTTTTTAACTTAAATTTATTATTATTTAGCAGAAAATAAAGTAATTTAGGGCTTTTATTACTTTTAGCAAATCTTGTAATGCTTCTAACGTATTTTTTGTACACAAATACAAGGTAAAATAAGATGTGGCCAATGTTTACAAATTGTGTTTACAGTGTCGCTTAGAATGGTTTGTTTTGGCTTCAAAGAATGTTACATCATCCCGTATCCTTTTATTTAATAAATCCATGATCTGTACGTTATAGTTTAGAATATTCATTTTTCTTTAGAGATCTTGCAAAATTTCCCAGATATAACGACTCGGGTAAGGGTGGTTTCACTTCGGTAATGTTATCAGAAAAGAAAAGAATATTATAAAGTCTAATCTTTCAAAATAGATCACCAAGCTAAGCTAAGGAAACTATGATACAAAACTGAACATATTCTTTTTTGTTGGAAACTGCATCGTTTTTACTTGTATTTTTGTAATGCATTTTTTTGCCAAGGTGATGGAAAGAAATCATATTCCTTTGGTGATTATCAGGAAGGAAAAGAATAGTATTGCATTGTCTAAAATATGTTCTAGTGTAAACTGTCCATGGATCTGACCAAACAGTGAATTCTTGTTCAATAATTGTTTTTTCTGTAATCATTCTCAGTTAAATTCAGGTTAAATTATTTTATGTGTTAATCGAAACCCACGTAATTAATATTAGAGAAGCGTTGTGGATTATTGAAGGACGGAGCGTACCGAGTGGCACACCCACAAGTATACATTCCAATCGTATAATAAAAGTACGTTTTAACAATAACACAAGAATCTGTAACATGGTGTTCCGAAGAGTCATAAATGAAGTTCACAGATTAAGATTTTAAGAAGGGTTATATATATGTATATATATATATATATATATATATATATATATATATATATATATATATATATATATATATATATATATATATATATATATATATATATATATATATATCAAGGTAGTACGTAGGTCCCGGAAGGTGTGTGTCGGTTAGCATGGACTAATCTTAAAAACCACTCGACCGATTTTGATTCGTTTTTCACTATTCGATAGGGAACATTTCGAGGAGGGTTAAGTTTTAAAAAACATCAATCTATGGAAAAAGGGGCTAAGCAGTGCCAATTTTAGTATATAAAGCTGATGAAAATACGGCAGTGTGAGCGTCTTCTTTACTTATGCTGCTTAAACCGTTTGCTATTTTCTCCCTGTCCAGGCTAAGTATCGCACCCGCCATTTTTTATCTGAGACAGCCTAACCTACCAAGTATTAACCTTCCGTGGGCATCTGAAGAGAAGGGAAATGTAATCTATTGGCTTGGAATTTAAAAGATTGAAGGTTGGCAGGAAAAAAACATCTGCATGCAATTTGTTCCATAATCTGGAGACCCTAGGCATGAATGAGCGAGAGAAGTGGGATTGTCTAGGCATTTGTAGCTGGACAGTAAAGGGATGCATACGTAATGCGCCGCTTGTTGGTCTGTTAGGAGCAGTCATGATCAACTAATTCTTAAGACCAAAATCCGTGCTAACCTAAGCGAGAGAAGAGAGTTTTCTTGTGAGGACTGGGCAATTGATGAGTCGAATGGTTTTCTTTTGAATAGAATGTTGTGTCGAAGGTGACGCGGCTCCCCAGATGTGGGAACAGCACTCTAGGTTAGATCTTGTTTGGGAAACAAATAGACTGTGTAAGTTAGAAGAGAGGAAGTATTTTCTGGCTCTAAACAGAAGACCAAGCTCTTTAGCTGCTAATGTGGCTATTGAAGTAAGGTAAATGAGGCTATTGAAGTAAGGTAAGTGTTGCCGGGTGACAGGGAACAAGACGGTTTTGGAGGCGTTGAACTGAACAAGGTTTTTGACACCCTAGTCTAAGATTAGTTGAAGATCTTAGGAAAGGGATTGGTGCATAAATCTGCGTCTATTATCCAGCTATTGATTCGCGACTGGAAGTGATGAGTACTATCCGTAGGCGCAACTAGGGGGGTATAGGGGGACGTAGCCACCCCAAACTTGGCATTAGCCCCCCCCCCCCCCCCTAGACCGATTGGTGTTCCATGAAAATAAAAACCAACTTTATATTAAGGGTCAGGGCTTAAGCCCCCCCAAAAGGCAGTGTCTAGTTGCGTCTCTGGTACTATCGTCAGCGTGGATGGAATTGGTAGTTGAGGAGAGAGGGTCATTAATGTGAAGAAGAAATAGTTAGTGATAGGACTGAACCTTGGGTTTCGCCAGCATTGATAGGATGGAAGTAGATGAGTGACCGTCAACCACGATAGATATGTACCGATTAGAGGGAAAGCTACCGGTCCAGGTACATAGTTTGGGAGGAAGACCGTAACAAGGTAGTTTGTTGAGTATTTTTGTTAGTATACCAAGACACTTTCTCAGAAAGATTCGAAGCCGTATGTTGAATTTTACAATTTTCTTTTTAATAAAAACATTTTTACAGTACCTTTTTCATTTTAAACTTATGTATGACTTATATTAACTAGAAACGAACGAATCTCAACGTAAAAATCATATTAACTTTTTTTGATCCGATCTAACCGCTCAGCGCTGTGGTCAAAAAACCGTTCTTCTCTCGGTTAAAAAAACTTTAGTAGGTATTTGAGACTATGGAATAGTAAATATTTGGTTACATTATTATAAACACGTCCTTTTGAAAAAATTCCCCCTCAAATTGCGGCCTTTTCGACCAAAAAGCGCCACCTGTTTTTAGCCTACTTAACTGGATAATTATTATATAACTTATTTTTTGTTCTTTCGGTTTTAAAATTGCCCTAAATTTGCGGAATTCCTTAAACTTTTTAATTTTTAAGCAATAATATCGTTATAATCTTAGCAATTTCAGTTTTTGTATTTTAATATTTGCACGCTCACTGATTATTACAGTTTTTTACTATTTCGTGCTCCAAAATAAAATTAATTTTCAGATTTATCCTTGAATGTTTAGATAATCATTTAATATGTAATATTTGTATAAATTTACATTTGTTTTTACTAGAAAATGTGTTTTAATAATAAAATTGTAATATTTATTCTATATTACCTCATCTATTGTTATTTCCCGGTTTTACTAAAAAAATCCGTTGGCATTTGAGGATGACGTTTAAGAACGGGATCTTGTGAAAACGGCAGACTATTTTTATAATTGAGTAAATCTCTATATTATATTAAAGATGAAACTGACTGACTGACATATCAACGCACAGCCGATACCGCTGGATCTGGAAACTTGAAATGTTGCAGAGAGGATTCTTACATAACGTAGGCATCTACTAAGCAAGGGTTTTATTAAAACTCAATTCCTAAGGGGGTGAAACAAGGGTTCAAACTTCGTATGGAGAAAAAATATTAGATGATCCTATTAACTCGAAACTCATGAGGGTACTCTATAAATTAAATGTTTGAAGACGTGTTTTACATTTTTTTAAAATTATACCCCTAAGGTGTTGAAATGGGGGTTTAATGTTTGTAATGAAGTAAAATTGTTTTTCCTACGACCATCTATGAAAGTGAGTAAAAAAGCAAGGTTAACTTGGCGAGAAAGTGCCTTATATCACACGCATGTTGAGAAGTACTTTACAACACGTGTGTTGAAAAGTACTTGTCAACATGACATTTAAATAGATGGTGCAAATTTCATTTGTTTTATTTTTAGCACACTTGATGAAAATATTAGTGTTGAAAGTGAGGGTTTTAAAAGAGAGAAATTGGGGTTTTTTGTAAATATTTTTGTGGTCGTAGGAAAAATATTGTATATTACTCGTGTGAAAGTAATTTTCGCACACTCGTGGGATTATCGCACTCGGCTGTCGCCTCGTGCGACAACATTCCCACTCGTGTGAGAAATGTCACTTTCAACACTTGATATGTAATATACTAATACCGCGTAGTATTAAATAACCCAGTTTCTTTTGATTAAAACCTTTGTCGATGTAGTTCGGCATACGAAAACTCTACCACTAAAAGAATGCAGCAAAAAATTAGTATGTTGCCACACTGACAAACAAAACTATAGTAAATAAGTTACTGAAAATTATTTTTCGCAATAATGTTGAGCGATATGGTTTAATATATAAAATAATAATGAAAAGCATGATTATATTTATTATAGATAACAAATTATTATGGGTACCCTAATATTATTCTATTTTAACATCGGAAGTCGCCAGTCGGAAACTTCGTAAAGATTTAAATAATGCCAATCTTTGGAAAATAGGCAAAATTGTTAACAGGTGGCATTGTTCTACCGGTTGATAGGTTAATAGGCTGGCGTATGTAGCTGCTTACCGAGTGGTGATTTGTATTTAAGCTCTGCCCACCTAATTTTTTTATCGTTCCCTCTCCCTTTCCTCGCAAACAATTTACCATAATATGTCGGACTATACTAAAGGTCAAACAAAAACTAATACTACGCTGCCAAAAATTACTAATAAGGAATATGTATATATTTTTTTTATTGCATAAATCGTTTAAGGAAGTCATTACAAACCCAGAAATACTATTTTAAAGAAAAATACTAGGATAATTTAACTATTATTTTTTTACTTCTCGGTATAATTTATTACAATTTAAAAAGCAGCCATTTGCCCTCAGTGCCAAGCGACGTCAGGAGGTAAGCAAAAATAGGAGTCAATCTACATGTAACGTAAAGCTTATCCTAGGGGTGCTACATACAAACGTATATAAATCGACAACTTCTATGAGAGCCCCAAAGCAAGTAAGCATTCTTTCATACGATTGTACCTATTTCAATTGATTTATCAAACAGATTGTTATAATTTGTATTAGTGTATGCTTAAGAGTAGGAAAATGTCTACGAGACCTAAAGTTGAACAGGTTTGTTATGCAACACTAGTTGAGAGTTAAAAATGCCAATGCTTCATCCGTCAACAAAATAAACGAAATAAATTGCCGATCTTCAGCATTTCTTTGGCTTAGCCACTGGCAATACTGCGGTCTGGCTGAAAAGTCTGCCTCAGAGAGAGCCTGTACTCTTTGTAGATGGTAAGGATATAACTGTTGCTCTTGGATTATTCGCCATATATTAATATGATTTGTATTTCTCAATTCATATGCCAGACGCCTTGTACTTATGCTATCATTCCGTTTGTGCAGTTCTAGGCTCCCCACAATATACAAAATGACCACCTGTTAGTTTTCCCGTTTCTCGCAAACGTTCATGAACATTCGGAAAAGTGCTTGTAGAAGGTAAACGACGATCAGGACATGCATTTTCATAGAGACGTCTTGCTTCGTACGAATTTCCGTTGCTTCTTCCGTACATAAAATGCATGTCGGCCAATTCTTGATAGAAGTAGGTACCTAATTAGCCATATTATTTATTTACTGAACAGGTGACTTATTAAAAACTATAAGTTAATGATTTTAATAACAAATCTTTAGACACTTCAAATTATTTATTTTTGCCTAATTTCGACATAAATATTGACAAATGCCAACTACATTTTTATTTAATTTCGGATTTTTGGCCTATTGTAGGAAATAAATTAATTTTTTGCTCGAAAACGGCGCGTCATAGCCAAAAATTTCAAGAGACACTTTTCACCCAGAATTAATTGGGCGAACAGAGAACGAAATCAATTATGCAAAAAATCGCCGGCGTGCCATTTTTTTCGTTAAAAATAAAGACTTACCAGCACGCACGCCAGTGATGGAAGTACATTAGAAAATAAATTTTTGCACGTAAAAGTACCCTTTGGTTACATACTGGCATGTACCAAAATTCACGTCAATATTTTAACGCATTTTCAAAACATAAAAAAAACATATAGAAACGAAAATATTAAACAACCTGTATCTCGAAAAAGAAGCATTTGAGGATCCATGTTTGTATAAACTTATTTTCATATTTGTAAATGTAGAATTAGGCCTCAAAATTTCTTAGCATTTTCTTGTAATACCCGGTATAATATCAAAAGTTGATAGCAATAGATATTTTATTTGTTAAATGTTCAGAAATAAAAATATTCTGCATCCTTTCAAAACAAATTTCTGTAAGTTTGTTTCATTGTTACTAAGGAAACCATATGAGGTTAGGTTTCATTTAAATTTTAAAACCGTTATACCGTTTAATGTGAGAAACTTTTGTCATAGTAGTGTTGTTGTGATAAGTTCTAGCGGAATGCAGCGATACTATATTTATCCGTTTATAAGCAATACGTATGGTATAATTTGCAATTTTTAACAAATTCTTACTTAAATGTTGCCACTGTTAAAATACCAGTAAGTACTAAACATTGCAAATTTTCACTGGTATGATCATCTAAGTAAGGAAAAATAATTAAATACAACAATATCATATGTGCATACATAAATGACTTACCTTAAAAAAATCACTGTTAATTAAAAATAACCGATGCAGTCATTTTAAATATTTAAAACCGTAAAAATTACAAAATAAACCGGTCTGTAAACAAACAAGTTAACCTGGGGCAACACTCCGTAGCTTTTAAAACACCTGAACTAGCGTAGTCGCGACCGCGATGGTCGATGGACATCACCAGCACGGTCGGTGTGGTTCTCCTTCTTTCTAGCATCGCGAGACAATAGACCAATAAGGAAGTTGCGCACCGAAAGTATATCTTTTTGGTCCGATTTTTTTTTCAATAAATTTAAAAGCTGTTATACCTGAGGCACTATTCGTGGAGAAAAATATCTTACATCTAAAAACCTCCATAATTGAACCTACCCTGTATATGTCTTACTGTAGTCAGAAGTTGCTCAGGTTTGTCTCCTCATTTTTTCCTTTACAGACCTTATTTAGCAGTAGAATGGGCCGAAAAAGGTGAAAAAAATATTTTTGGAAATCTTTGTTCACACAGTAACAAAAGTTGTAGGAAGAATGTTATTTACCCTAAGCTTGGTTTTTTCAAAATTTTAAAAAATGTTGCCTCTGTTGGTGCAAATATTTTTTTTCAATGTGACATTTAGGATCTTTCATAGCAAAAAAGTGATAGAGGTCCACTCACTCATGACACAAAAAAATTGTTTCAAATATAATCTTTAGCCGCACCCCACTGAAATTAAAGTCCAGATATGCAGCTCTTCGCTTGAAAAAATGATGATATATTTAAATCGCTCGTCAAAATTATGTTTCTTATCAACACTTAGTCAACTCAGAACTCACCACTCATAACACTATGAGTATATTAAGTATAGATTCATATTCTGCAAGTAATCTTCAGTCAATTATTTAACATTTCTACGTAGGTATAATGATTTCATTCCGAAAATTCCTATTTTGAAAGATCTATAGTGACATTTGTTCTATCACTAGGACTTCAATACTCTTTGTAAATGCAATTTTCCTAAAATAAATCATAAAATATCTTGAAATTTTTATCAATACATTAAAAAATACCTATAGAATATGAATCTATGCTTAATATACTTATAATGTTATTGTTAATAATTTTAAAGCCGAAAATCCATGTCAAAACTAAGTTGGCCAACGTGAAAAATGCCTCCTTAAGTAGGGGCTGATGACACGGAACACTAATTGTGCAAGTATAGATTGCACTTGACAGATTTCTTTTTGTAAATAAATTAAGTTTACTTTAAATAACTACGTAAATGGTTATTTTCCAAAAAAAATATAAAATATACATTAGTAAAGAACATAACATATAAGCTAATAAATATTTTTGTTTATTCGTCACTGCTATTATTTTCGGACATTGAAGTGCCCTTGTCAGGTGCCCCATAAGATTTATAATATTCCTCTATCTTATTGTAAAACCATAAGTCACACGGAAGGACATAGTTTTTTGCCAGTGTTATTATAATATGTTCAAACTTGTTTTGTTTTTAAAGTAATCTCCGACCCGAAAACAACTTTTGGTCAGCAGTAGGCAACAAAATAAGCGTGTCAAGAAGTAAATATTTCCTGACAGTACTGAGCAAGAACAGGTCAAGTCCAGGACCCGACCTATCTTTGATCCGGTTCTTGCACAGGGCGATGTGTGAAAGGGAATTTTTTACTTTGTAAAACAGCATTCCTATGTCAGTTTGGCCGAAAAATGGCTGGACTGGATGCCTGTTATTGCATTGGACCCCTCAATAGGGAATATGCATAGGGTAAGGTTGCCCATATTGAACCAATTTTTACAAAAATGGCTGTAGCCTGGCGAAAAATGTTAAAATTGTCATCTCCATGTGTCAGAAATGTCTATTGGACATTTAGAAACATTTTGGTACCCATAAATAATATCTATAAAACCTATGCATATTTTTAATTCATTATAGAAAAATTAGTTGCAAGTGGTTCAATTTGGGAAACGAGTTGCTTAAATTGAACCACCAGTATCCCAAATTGAACCTGCACAATATTGAACAAGATTAAGCACTGGATTTTATTAAATAAAATGACTCGAGTTTATTTCGTGCATTAGGATAACCAAAGAAGGGTTGTAGGTTATAGTACTTATAGAAAAAACAATAGTTGTCACAAAAACAAAACTTTTATTGTAATGAAATTAAAGAAAAACTTAAAACATAACAAATGTGCCACTTGCCTTATTAAAAAAATTAAAGCACAACATAAAAAAAAAACTTCTTTTTAAACTAAAACCGGTTTTACTTTTTCTTCCAAAATACAAAAGTATCATTAACAAAATATTACATATCAATACCAAATACCGAATTGAACCAGGGTACAATTTGGGATACCGTTTGAGGTCCAATATGAGCAACCGACAACAAAATTTGAATTATAGCCCTAAATTTAAAAACGAATAAATTTTAAACTGGTTTAATTATTCTAAAAAATGCCTTAAATAACATGTTATTTGTTACTAACATCAATGTTGCCCTTACCTTACTTGTAGGTTCTAAATCCCAACCAGAACAGATAGAAAATATTACATATTATTATCAGGTAGCAGTTTAACGTGTTAGCACATGAATGGAATTGTTTAGATCTATTGAAGTCATGTGTTAAAAAACTCGTCTGTGAGTGTTGATTCAACTATTACTAGTAGGTCGCGCTAGGTTTATTATAAATTGAAAATATCGGGGTGGTTCAATTTAGGAGCCGGTTCAATATGGGCAACCTTACCCTATACCCCAAATAAATCTGAAATATTTTTTTTATATTCTCTACATAAATTAGATGTTTGTGGCGGTTGCTGGTATCCATTGGTTTTGGTCTTTAAACAAAAAAAGGATTTTCTACTGCAAATTTTCGCGCGAATTTCGGAACTTATAAAACGTGATCTCATAGGCTGTGTCATCAAAAGTAAAATGATGACTCATAATGAGTACATGGCCAATTCCAGTGTTGTACCTACTGTCATCGAAAAATAAATAAAAATGAATCAATGAAATATCCCTGCACTTAAAGTAGAAGGTTCCTTAAATCTTATTCATGTATATTTCAAGCCGAAATCGGTCCAGGAACCTTCCACTTTTGCAACAAAAACTGGCATTTTTGAGAAATTTTGACACATCATATCTTAATAATTTTAAGTAAATAAACTGCAATTTTATGTTTTCGTGGCAATCTTCGGAAATTAAAAAATTTTCAAATTTTGAATGTCCCGATGCAAATAAACCTATTTATTTATATCTTTAACGAAAAAATAAGCGATTTAAGTTAGTGGGAGGTATTCTTAGATAATTAAAGGATAAAATAAACTTAAAAAGAATCACTAAATAAGGAAAATAGTGTGGAATAATATCGGTTTAAAATAGGATTTGTCGGAAAAATAAATCAAGAAAATTCAATTTTTACCCCTTAAATACGCTCCTGGATGAGCTGTTCGGTACTTATTTTAAAGTGCGATTATTCCTTTATAAGATAGTGTTCAAAAATTTGGAAAAAATTAGATAGAAAAAAATACAGTGATTCAAATATACCAATGTCGAGGGCAAAAAATATATCGAAGTTTAATCAGCGATTGCTCCCTTCCTATAAAGAATGAAGAAACAAAAAAATATGGAACTCATGTATTTCGACGAGCTCTCTCCTACGACGCTTATGCGATTTTAATTTTCAAAAATTGAAATTTCCAGTTTTCCCCAATATATTCTGTTCTGGTGTCCTGTGAAGACTTACTTTTTGAAAAAATTTGAATTGTCTATTCATGCTGGCTGTATTTTATATGGATGCAGAGTTGTTATTCCGGCAGGACTTAGAAAGAAGGTATTAGAACTTTTACATGCTCCTCATCCTGGAATGTCAACAATGAAAGCTTGCGCTAGGAGTTATGTCTGGTGGCCGGGGATGGACAGCGATATTGAACAGGAAGTTAGGGCTTGTGAAAAGTGCCAACAAGTACGTCACTTACCTGCAAAAGCACCAGTACAGACATGGCATAAGAATGAAAGACCTTGGCAACGTTTACATATTGATATTGCTGGTCCAATTCAAGGTCAAAACTTTCTTATAGTGGTTGATTCTTTTAGCAAATGGATGGAAGTCGCGTATTTAACAGCTATAACGTCAGAAAAAATAATTAAGGCCTTAAGAAAAATATTTGCTACACACGGTTTACCTGTGGAAATTGTTTCTGATAATGGCAGACAGTTTATTTCAGAGGAATTTAATGCGTTTTGTAAGAAAAATGCCATAAAATTATCTCACGTTGCACCATATCATCCAGCATCTAATGGCATGGCAGAGCGGATGGTACAAGAATTTAAGAAGAAATGGAAACAACTAAAAGAAGGTGATTTGGACTCTAGGTTAGCTAGAATAATGTTTTATCAGCATTCAGCAGTAAATCATACAGGGAAAAGTCCTGCCGAATTGCTTATGGGGCGAAAATTAAGGACTCATGCAGAAAGTCTGGTCCCCACATATAATGAAGTAGAGGTAGTTTTAACAGACAAAAACAAAGTAAGAATGTTTGCGGACGGCATGAGCGTTTTTATAAAAAATTTTGGTCAAGAAAAAAACTGGTTATCTGGAAGAATTTGTAAAAAAATTGGGCCAATGTCGTATGAAGTGATAGTTGATGATGGGCGGAAAATGAGAATACACATAGATCACATACGAAAAAATAATTCTGAAAATTTAGAAGTTCCTTTGTTTAATGAGGTTATTTTCAATACTACGGACGAAGCAGAAAGTGTGACAGTGACATGTCATAATGAAGAGAGCGAATCACTTGGCAGTGGTTATAGTAGTAACAATGGGTCAAGTGATGATTTCATACAGGAAAAGTCTTTCGAATCAGAACCCTCTAATCCTCAACTAAATTCCGCTGGAGTTGACAGCACATCCATGGAATCATCGCAAGAGTCAGAAGTAACTAACATCGATGCAGCCATTGAAGATGCCAATAAGCCAGACGAGAACGAAAGGAAAGAAATTGTTGTGATTGAGAGAGACAACAAAAGAATTGCCAAAAGACCGAAGAAGTTTGAAGATTACATATGTTCCAATTAAAGAGGGAAGGTGTTCTGGTGTCCTGAGTAATAGTCCGTATTTCGAGAAACCCGGTAGTTACGAGTACATTCATTGTTATTATTGTTGTTGTTGTCAAAAGGAGGACTTACTGTCAATAAAAAGTAGAAATATATTTTACGAATTTTGCTTACATAATTCAGAAATACAATATATTCATTTTCCAGTGATTATAGGTTTAGGTAAATGGATTGCAAAAAGAAAGTATTTGAGATTTTAAAGTTTCACTTATGAATCCGTTTTTCGATCCGACATTTTGTTTTCGAGTTATTAGGTACCAAATGGTATTTTTCGACCTAAAAAAATTCAAAAGAATTACTTGCCATTTTCCGATCCCACCAGGTTCAATAGAGTTCTGAAGCTCCGGGTTCTCTACAACCTCCTAAAATTTACATGGATTTAATTCACTTTTACGACCTGTACCCGATTTCAACGGAAATCGCGGAAATTTCGACTTTGACGTTTAATAGCTCCGACACGAAACATCCTGTATAACTGAATTTTTTACCGAAGCTAGTTGAACTATTCCTCTATTAACCCAACAAATTCGATTGCTCCCCCTCTGAGTGTTTCCGAGAAAAACCAACCTGTTCGACTTTAGGTTTACGTTAACATATAGATTGACACTTATTTTTGCTGATCTCCTGACGTCATTATTCGTTAAGGGCAAATAGCTGCTTTTCAAAGTGTAGTAAATTTTACCGAAAAGTAAACATTTTTTGTAGCTAAATTATTCTAGTAATTTTCCTCAAAATAATTTTTTTGGTTTTCTAACTTCCTTAAATGATCTATGCAATAATAAAAAATATGTGACCTCTCCGTTTCAAAATAGGTTTCTCTCGTCATTCTTAATTCAAATTGCATAGATCATAGGTGCGCTGTCATACAGGGTGTGCAATTTTAAATAGTATTTATTTTTTGTTGATTTAATTGAAAAACGTAAGTTTGAAAAAGTACTTGAAAAAACCTTTGATACAAATCTTAGTTGTCTTATTCTTACACTTGCCAATTTAAATCTTTGATTGTCGAATTAAATCGGTCTTAGCAATAGTGAATCTGGCTGTAACAATTCTTATTCTCGCCATTAATATAACGGCGAGGTAATGGATGACATAAAATATCAATAAATTACTGATGGGCTGATGGCGAAAACTCACATTTTTTACCTTCTCTTTTAATGAACCTACCGTAAAGTGCAATTGATGATCACAATCGCCTCTTTACGGTACGTTGAGAATTGTTGTGAAAAACATTTGTATTTTATTGTTATTTTTTACCGGTATTTAATTATCTTCGTGATAATGACACTGAACTTGATCAAACCTTAAGCTTTGTGCAAATCATCTAGAAAAATAGCACCTAATTTTTCCTGTCTGTTTGGAATTGGGTTTTGCATAAACTACTTTACCAACTCTGTGAAAGGTTGTACTAATACATATCTTAATATCTAAGCTCCCAGTACTATTTTTTTTTAAATTATTGTGGTTCGGTCATTTCCTTAAAAAAATAATGACTTTCTGGTATAGACACATTAAAAGTGACATTATATTCCATTAGAAAAGATATATTCTGGACTTTTCTTTTAAAACTGTGCCCCTTAAAAATTGGATATTTCCGTTGATATTCTGCGACACGTGGTTTAAAATATACATACTTATATACAGGGTGTTATGAAATTCACTGCGTATATTGAAACCGGTAAATCCTGACATGAATTCAGATTGAATAATATATTCATAATTGACGCTTGATGATCAAAAAAAGGTAGATATCGACCCTCAAAAAAAATTTTTTTAGTCGCTGCGCATCACTGGGAATAAGTACATGGCCATATGAAAAACACTGAGTAACGTCAGTCACAGAAAAAAACTTTTGTTTTGACGTCAGTATTGGCTGTGGCGTTGCCAAGTCTCTCCAGTTTGAAAAAAAATATATTTTTGTTATCTTTAATGAAAGAAATCCCTCTTTCAAAACTCTCAATTTTAAGAATTTTAAATACTGTACAACACAAAAAAATCCAGAGAACAGCTGTTCAGCCCAAGAGTACAATAACAATGTTTAACTAGGCCGACCAGAAATTTTTGAAGGAAAAAGAGTACCTATACAGAAATTTTAGTTCAAAATTAGCTTCAAACAAAAAAATCCTAATTCTTAAGCATGTACTTTTTCATATACCTATTTTTAATCAAATTAACAGAAGTTTTGGCTTTTATTAATAGGTTTATTTATATCGTCCTTAATTTTTAAGCGAAATTCCTCACAACTTAAATTAATAATAAACTTTATCTTCAGTGTTAAAACAATCATTCGACTTTTGCATCTGTCCAATATAAATTTTAACTTCACTCTAGTCTTTCACAGTCTACGTTAGTACTACCAGGTAATGTACAAATAGTCAATACGATTTTTTGATATAAGGAAAAGCTGTTTCAAATGCATCATTGCTTTTACACTTGCCTAGCGCACTATTTGACGACAAAAAATTCAAAAACTCGACAAAGTAACTATAAAAACGAACGCTCTTCCAAAAGACGCACTACGAGGCTCTGACTGGAATTAAAATAAAAAAAAGGAACAAACTTTCTCTGTCGGACTCGCACGTTGTTCAAACAATAATAAAGTTTATTACTATTAATACACAATACAACCCAGCCATTTGGTTAAATGTTAAAACATGTAAAGTCCAACAAACACTACGAAATGTTTGGTTTTATTATAAATGGTCAACACTATAAACACATACCATAGAGCACCAATAAATAACTGAAGACTCTTTTTTCCCAATAGGAGCTAACAGACCACTGCACGTGCCCGTTATGACGTCGTGATGTTGCGCAGTCACTTAATGCGCCGCTATGCCAGATATTTATTATACATGTTTCGAAAACATATTTTTTTGAAAATAGTAGTTACAAAATTAAATTATGAATTCTAGTAGCTTGGAAAATGTTAATGAAAAGAAGACGAAAACAGATCCTGAACAAACCCAAACGGACCAAATAAATTTTACTTAATTTAACATCAAAAAAGGTATTTGTTGAAAAAAAAAGCTAAAAAGGTTGGTTTGGTATTAATTTTTTCAAGCGACGGCTTTTTGAAAAAGTAATTTACCAGAAAGTAACGTACCAAACCTAAGGAAATCTAATCAAACTCAAAAAATGTTCAATTAGGTTTGTTCAGGATCTCTTTTCGTCTTTTTTTCATTAACATTATCCAAGCTACTAAAGTTCATAATTTAATTTTCTAAATATGATTTTCAAAAAAATATATTTTCGAGAAATGTACCGGTTTTAAAAATTATTTGTTTGGAGACATTTTTGAAAAAGTGTGCTTTCGAAATACGGGTGTTTGAAGAATATATTTTCATAATATTTCATAAATTCGTTTTCTAAAAAGCATCTTTGAAAAAGCGGACAGGCTATTTTACAACAAAAAATATAAAAGATTTTTGAAAAATTTCGTTAAAAAATTTCTAAAAAGCTGTGTTTCGAAAAAATTTACTTTCCAAAGAGATTTAAAAAAAATCATTGGGATATTTGTTTCGTTTAGAAGCCAAAATTATTCGGCACAAATTTTGATAAGATCGCTGTGAGATGTGTAAGGAATGTTTTCAGAAACAATCTAAGAACATGTAAATCAAAAATACCCAAAAAGGCTTGCATTTTTTACATACATTACATTCGCATTACATATTAGTATTGATCTATTATTTATTTATATTTTTTTTAGCCCGCAAAATGTTTGTTTTTGTTTATAATATTTTGTAGAATATGCAGAAATGGTTAATGTTTATGTTACAATATTAATTTTTATAAAATTCGCTATTGGAATTTTCTTTGTACAAGGCTCTAGGGGGGGGGGGAGGGGGGCGTGCATCCTGCACCCCCCTAAATTCGTCACTGAGAAGAGGTAATTCTAGTATACTTTCCCGACATTTAAAAAACTTGCAAACCATCCACGTTATGGATAAGGTTTTAAAAAATACCAAAACTAGATAATTTTCCTCCTATCTTCCCTATTTTTATTTGGGCTGTCCACTTAATATTGAATTCTTTAACCCCAATATCACTAAAACTAATATATTACACAAAGCCTCAACCCACCTTCTTTAGCATTTTTTATATTTAATACTTTTAAATCAAAGTTTCTTGACCTGAGTTATTCCGAAAACACTACAGCATTCGAATTGATTCTGCCTTTACTTGGTGGAACTCCATATCACTACATATAGACATAAACACAAATTGTTTAAAATTCCACTTTATTTAAACAAAAAATATATTCGTTTACAATATATTCGACATGTTTCGCCAACACGGTGGCTTCTTCGGGAATGAAACAGATTTGGTACCAAGTGACAAGAGGTAGGTAAATAATTAGGGTTTGGGGATTTTACAGCAATAAAACTTAGGTATTTTTAAAAGCGACGGCTTTTTGAAAAAGTAATTTACCAGAAAGTAACGTACCAAACCTAAGGAAATCTAATCAAACTCAAAAAATGTTCAATTAGGTTTGTTCAGGATCTCTTTTCGTCTTTTTTTCATTAACATTATCCAAGCTACTAAAGTTCATAATTTAATTTTCTAAATATGATTTTCAAAAAAATATATTTTCGAGAAATGTACCGGTTTTAAAAATTATTTGTTTGGAGACATTTTTGAAAAAGTGTGCTTTCGAAATACGGGTGTTTGAAGAATATATTTTCATAATATTTCATAAATTCGTTTTCTAAAAAGCATCTTTGAAAAAGCGGACAGGCTATTTTACAACAAAAAATATAAAAGATTTTTGAAAAATTTCGTTAAAAAATTTCTAAAAAGCTGTGTTTCGAAAAAATTTACTTTCCAAAGAGATTTAAAAAAAATCATTGGGATATTTGTTTCGTTTAGAAGCCAAAATTATTCGGCACAAATTTTGATAAGATCGCTGTGAGATGTGTAAGGAATGTTTTCAGAAACAATCTAAGAACATGTAAATCAAAAATACCCAAAAAGGCTTGCATTTTTTACATACATTACATTCGCATTACATATTAGTATTGATCTATTATTTATTTATATTTTTTTTAGCCCGCAAAATGTTTGTTTTTGTTTATAATATTTTGTAGAATATGCAGAAATGGTTAATGTTTATGTTACAATATTAATTTTTATAAAATTCGCTATTGGAATTTTCTTTGTACAAGGCTCTAGGGGGGGGGAGGGGGGCGTGCATCCTGCACCCCCCTAAATTCGTCACTGAGAAGAGGTAATTCTAGTATACTTTCCCGACATTTAAAAAACTTGCAAACCATCCACGTTATGGATAAGGTTTTAAAAAATACCAAAACTAGATAATTTTCCTCCTATCTTCCCTATTTTTATTTGGGCTGTCCACTTAATATTGAATTCTTTAACCCCAATATCACTAAAACTAATATATTACACAAAGCCTCAACCCACCTTCTTTAGCATTTTTTATATTTAATACTTTTAAATCAAAGTTTCTTGACCTGAGTTATTCCGAAAACACTACAGCATTCGAATTGATTCTGCCTTTACTTGGTGGAACTCCATATCACTACATATAGACATAAACACAAATTGTTTAAAATTCCACTTTATTTAAACAAAAAATATATTCGTTTACAATATATTCGACATGTTTCGCCAACACGGTGGCTTCTTCGGGAATGAAACAGATTTGGTACCAAGTGACAAGAGGTAGGTAAATAATTAGGGTTTGGGGATTTTACAGCAATAAAACTTAGGTATTTTTAAAATAGATTTAACAAAGGAGAAGATCTTAGGTCTAATTGGCAATTTAACAGATGTTCAGAATTTTTAAGTTTATTTATTTCTAGAGATTCCAGCAAATCTAATTTACAACCTTTATTTTCTACATGAAGAATTTTGAAATTAGTATCAAAACTATGATTATTTTCTATTAGATGATTAGAATAATTTGAATCGGTTTTTTTATTTAAAAAGCTTGAATGGTGTTCTTTGATTCTTTTTGAGAAACTTCTTCCCGATTGGCCTATATAGGTTTTGGGACAATCTGCGCATGAAAGTTGGTAGACGCCTGATTTGTTGTTTTTGTCTGTTTTTGTTTTATTGTTTTTTAGAAAATTTCCGTTTGAACAGTTTGTTTTGAATGCAACATTGGTGTGTAGGTTTTGAGGAAACCTGCGATGTTTTTACTTGCCTGGCCAAAATATGTGATTAAGCAAAATTTTTATATATAAAAAAGCAATCAATATGGTGTTTTCTATAGTTAAAGAACCAAAAAAATTTTGCTTAATCACATATTTTGGCCAGGCAAGTAAAAACATCGCAGGTTTCCTCAAAAACCTACACACCAATGTTGCATTCAAAACAAACTGTTCAACCGGAAAGTTTCTAAAAAACAATAAAACAAAAACAGAAAAAAACAACAAATCAGGCGTCTACCAACTTTCATGCGCAGATTGTCCCAAAACCTATATAGGCCAATCGGGAAGAAGTTTCTCAAAAAGAATCAAAGAACACCATTCAAGCTTTTTAAATAAAAAAACCGATTCAAATTATTCTAATCATCTAATAGAAAATAATCATAGTTTTGATACTAATTTCAAAATTAGATTTGCTGGAATCTCTAGAAATAAATAAACTTCAAAATTCTGAACATCTGTTAAATTGCCAATTAGACCTAAGATCTTCTCCTTTGTTAAATCTATTTTAAAAATACCTAAGGTTTATTGCTGTAAAATCCCCAAACCCTAATTATTTACCTACCTCTTGTCACTTGGTACCAAATCTGTTTCATTCCCGAAGAAGCCACCCTGTTGGCGAAACGTCGAATATATTGTAAACGAATATATTTTTTGTTTAAATAAAGTGGAATTTTAAACAATTTGTGTTTATGACTACAGCATTCTTTAAAAAAATATATTTGACCCCTCTCACCCCACTCCTTAAAATTGTTTAACAGTTGTTAGACAAAATTAGATCTTCTGACCTCAGTAACTCCGAAAATGATATATGTATTAGTTAATATTTTTGAAGAAATTCCAGCCGCTCCATTTTATCTCCTCACCCTATCCTCTTAAACATTTTTCGCGTTCATTAGACAAAATTAGATTTTCTGACCTCAATAATCCCGAAAATGACATAATAGTCAACATTTTCGGAAAAATCTTTAACCGCTTCGGTTTTATCTCCTCTCCCCCCCCCCCCCCACCTTGTTAATTTTTTAAAGTCAAATACAACAGAACCACTATACAAAATGTAGCAAAGAAAAAATTATTGAAACCAATGCGGCCATTTCGAAGTACACACACAAAAATTGTCGATCTTCATGAGTCTATTAAAAAAACTATTAAAATTGGACCATCTGTAAAAACTCATTATTTGTAAAATTAAGGCGTACCTATTTTGATCCCTAGTATATCAAGGTGCTTTGAGTACCAATACTTATAGACCACCCTGTATATAGGTAGTGAATTGGCTTACAAAACCAATAATAATATTAAAGATAATTAAACCAAGACGATTAGATACCCTTGTAACCTGATAATCAATTGAGTAAGAACAAATAATTAAAGTTTATTGACTTAGCCTGCCCATAAAAAAGACAAATTTTATTAAAAATATTATATTATTTATTTCGTTTACTTTCTAAATATAAAAAAAAATAATTCAGTACCGTATAAATGTGCAAAGCGATATTGGCAAATAAATTTATTTTGTTGCAATTTTAGGTATAGGGTACTGTGAAATTCACTGCATAATATATTAGAATTAGTGACTCCCGGTATGAAATCAGATAGCAGAAAACATATATGAATGATCCATAAAAATCCCCAAAACGTTCATATTTGACATTTTTTCCCATCTTTAAAAATAAAAAAGTTACAGGGCCTGTTCACTTTTATTTGGATATCCCTGTACATACGTTTAGTTTTATGTTACAATAAACAATAAGTAGATATTTGTAACGAAATTTTAAAGACAAATAAGCGGCTATCCATCATACAAGCATCAACTTTCAGCAAATCATCTGATTGTCCTTGCACATTTCGTTTCGGTCATTGTTAAAATGTTTATACAGTCTTTATTCATTATGAAAGTATGCAACAATTATGTATTAATGGCCATTACATGAAGTTGCGTACACTATTTTTTCTACGACCATTTTATTAATGAATATTAAACTGAACAACATTTATTTAATTTAGAAACAGTTAAACAAATTAAATTCTTCACTATCGCTGGGTATCATAATAGGGCATAATTTCTAATTTAAGTATTCTTAAAAGTTTTAAAGAAAATGCAAATTTTAGTAAAATAACTGTAAATGTCAAATCATTTGTATTAAAAAGAGGCCATTTGATAAAAAAAAAGTATGGATTTCAAATTGGCTAATAACGCAGTTTCTTAATGAAAATTTATATCATAATGAACATTATTATGAAACATTTCGAAGACAGTTAATTTGAATATTAGTGTACGGGAGTAGACAAGTTTTGTTCATATATCATCTATTTAACTTATCTACTTGTTTCCGCCCGCCGCCGCCGCCGTAGTTCAAAACCATTGAATTTTGCTCCAGTTAGATGAATTAACGTATTATTTACCTTGCATTTTCTCTAAAATACTCTTACACGATCTAGCAACTTCGCCAGAGAGAACAGAAATACGTTTAGAGAAAGATATTAACCACTGAGTGAACCTCACTCTTGGGGATGGTAAAGAAATTTATCTAACTCGTCTAGCTTCAGACGTCATCATGTACCAGAAAAATAGTTAACTATACATACAATAGCGACTCTCATCTATACTACTGGAAAACCCAAAAAGTTTCGCTTAAATTTCCAGTAAAAATAGTCTAAACTCGTTATCACGCTAGTAATATATCGTATCTACTTACCGCATTGATAGACATGTCCAAAAGTGATTTATGAAGTGTTTCGCATCAAAGTAAAATTCTTCATTTCCTCGACACACCTTCAAATTTTCCTAAGAGCTTCATTTCTTTTATGGACATAAGGGAACAGGGCCATTTAGGGAACAGTGGAAAGTTATTAGCTGCCGATTAATACACACATTACATTTAAATAAAAGCTAAAGGTAAACGGCTCCCTAACAAGATGTTATAGATTACCTGAACCCTATTCTTTTAACAGGAGTTATATATGCTCAAATCCCTGCTTTGTTATTTTTCACATTGATGTTGCTCAGAGTTATTCGTAGTAAAGTCAGTCGGGGCCACATTTATACAGGGGAAGTTTTTTTAAAGTGTTACAAGGCGATATCTCGAAAACGGTTTAAAATATTTTCATGAAATGAAAATTCATGAAATTTAAAAGTCACAGCAATATTTCAACTTTTTTCCGCAAATTACAAAATATTTTTTTCTTTACCAAAATATTCCTAGTAGGCTTACTATAAAAAATCCTGAACTTGGTCTCGATCCCGTGAGTAGCAACAGCAACAGAGGTATACAACTTTAAAATTTCACCCGGCGCCCATGGCGAGGGGGGTTTTGAGAGCAAAACCCGTTCCAATCCTTTCCTGGGCGCTTTTAATGAATTAACAAGTTATATAAACAATTACCAGGGAAGAAAATTGGCATCATTACCTTCTACAACTGTAACAATTTAACCATTTAACGCCAAATATCCATTACGTGTGTTTAATGGAATTTTAAAGATTTTATTGTAAATGTTTGTGATGGCAATACGCAAACAATCTTTCTTTGGGTCAATAATTGAGGCTGAGGGGCCAACGACAAGCTGGGGGCCCCTGGGCCCCCTTTTTACGCCAATGCTCTCTGCATCGAATTTTGACCATAAGATTATATATATATATATATATATATATATATATATATATATATATATATATATATATATATATATATATATATATACAGGGTGATTCAGAAGTACTTTTACAAAATTCAGGAGGTGATTGCCGGCATTATTTTAAGGTGAAAAGTTCATATAAGTAGTAAAGGTTGATGCTCCCCGAGTCTCCGCATGCGCAGTAGGGTCGACCTTGAACGCCCAGGTGTGCTATTGTTATTTGGCCTTGATATGCGCAGGTGTTATTCCAAGGTCAAGGTCAAGAACTTGGCCTTGAACGCGAGCAGATGTTTCTTTGTTTGGTGATGACCAGGTGTACGATGCTTATTTCAAGGTTACATTTGCGGTGCATATTTTCAATGAATGCGAGCAGCTGTTTCTTGCTTGGCCTTGAACGCGAGCAGATGTTTCTTTGTTTGGTGATGACCAGGTGGACGACGCTTATTTCAAGGTTACATTTGTTTTGTATTTTTCGAGGTCGTCGGATGTATTCCTCCCACCATAAATAAATACTTGACCTTGGATTACTTCCTAATAAATATGGCTCATTTCGAAAATAGCTTTCATTGTCACTCATACATCGTATGCGTTAACTGTTGCTTTGGCATATAAAGTATTGTGTTTGTGGTGTGTTCTACAAGTGTTTATTCAAGGTACTTGACAGTAATTGTTTTTATTGTATTTTAAATCATGAGCATTTCAAAGCAGACCATAGCCGAAATTAATAATATGATAAACCAAGATATTCAATTTCTGGAACGTAGAAAATTCTCTACATTAACGGTGGGCAAAATTTATATGATAAAAAAAATTAATTCTTTGACTTCACGTTTTGGAAAAGCCATTATCGTCACATTGTTTGATCCAACACATCAAGCAACATTTGAAACATTTTTACCATCACGCGTAGCTGAAATTCTGACAGAGGATACTATTGAAATGATGAATAACTCCGGTGATCAGTACACCTTAACTTATTTGGGGCAAAGCTCACATGTATTCTCTGGAGGTAATACTAGAGCGTTGTTAAATTTTGGTTGTTTGTAATATATTGTTGATTAGGCTATTTTAATGTTGATTTAAAATGTAATAAAATAGTTCTTGTTAAGTATATATCGAAAAACACACACTCACACACAATCACATGTCCATTATTTTCTATTTAAGATGTGTGACTGCCCTACTGTCATTGAAAATCGAGATATGTACATTAATTGGTTATCATGTAAATTAAGAGAGCTGGCTGAAGAAATACTACACTTTGCAAATTATGGTAAATCCGATGTGGGTTTTAGTGAAAGTCAGTATAGGAAGTATATGAAAGACGCCGTAAATTTCACGGCTGGAGCACATACGTGCGAGAAATACCTATATGGAACCATTGATCTGGACGAATTTTGCGCTGGAATGATAAATGAAGAATTGGGAAGCTACCTATTCGAAGTGCCTCATTTACCCGATGAATTAGCTAGAAAATATGGCTTGGCTCCCGCAGATGATACCACTATTCTTGATGACCTTGGAAATAAAGCAGTCACCAATGAAGTTGATAGTAAAGCATTGGGTACTGTTAGCGATGACGAGATGGAGTGTGTTCAAGAAGATGAAGAAAATCTTTAATTCATTGTATAATATAATAACATGAGATGTTAAATAAATGATTATGTACCTAAATTATTGTTTAATTTTTTATAAATAGGCAACCTTCACAAAAATCACATCAGTTTAAGCTAAAAATGGGTCGTGTTAACAACACAATTGATAAATTTGGGCGCCAAAAATTTAATGACCAAAATCACATTGTTCTTGTTGGACAACCAGGAGTTGGATTTAGATTGACTGATGATGGTCAATATGATATACAAGGGAAATCTTTAACTAATGTAGCACCACCAAAGAATCCTGGGGATGCCGCTAATCAGGAATATGTTCTTGAACAAAGGCGTGAAATTATTAAAAAACTTAGTGAATTAGTGAATAATGATGTTTTGGAATATGTTAGAAAAGAACTTAATGAAATGAATAAAAAGCTTGCTGAAGAGGCGAATGAAGATTTTTTGCAATCTGTTACAAAAAGACTTAAGGAAATCGATTCAAAATTGTTGAATCAAGAAAAAGCTATTCAGCGTATACGTATTACGCGCATGTAGATAAAGAAACAAGTCTATTCTGTGTATGGTGACCTCGATTTTACATGGGATATGAGAGTGGAGGGGTTTGAAGGTCACCTAACAGATACAAATAGAGGCACAAAACTTTCTTGTTTCAGTCTGCATTTCAGTACTTCCAGAATACTACATAGTAATTTATTTTCTCAAAATGCAGTCACCAAAAAGTGAACGTCAAATTGCAGTTGTTCGCCCATTCTCTGTAAACGGTCGTCAGATGTGTGCCAATTGCGAAAATTGGGAATTTATTAGTGGAATAATGGGTTTCTGTGAATGGTGTCAAAATGAGTACCATAAGAAACATGGGATGAAATCACCGCAACAAATATCTCGTGAAAATTCTAGTGAATCTCTGCAAAGTCTCGCTGTCTCAGTGGGAGGTTCATCAGAACATAATAATCACGATACGCCGGAATTCAGTCAAGAAGGGCAGCGCTGGACTTCTTCAAGCAATTTTGAAGATCTCGAAATAATTAACGAATCACCGCAAAGTCCTGTTTTCTTAGAAGGAGGAGGAGGAGGAGTAGGGGGAGGAGGTTCATCAGAACGTAATAATAGTGAGACCATGGAATTCGACCAAGAAGGGCAGCGCTGGTAATTCCGAAAAATAGAGACAATTTAGATATAGTGTAAAAGTTTCTTATGATAGTCATGTAATTTTAAATTTATGTGAAAAAGTGCGTTTTTCTAATGATAGTGTGTATGTATTATTTAAATCTTAATAAAAATCTTTTTGTACTAAATATGTTTATTATTCACCATACATTTGAATTAACAAATCGCTCTTGATATATATTATTTCTGTGGTTCCGTTCTAAAATCCTCGCTAGCATTACATCCATTTTTCCAATTCTCCTTTGAAAACGATATCTATCAAGTATTAGTTGCTGAAAATTACTTTGTCTGGCTTGTCTATATGCAAAACACCAAACAGACATACGGTGGATAATATTTCTTTCTTCGTCAAATCTTACTTGCTTCATGGTGTATTGTAAAATGAATTTTTATTAGTTATGTCATTTATATATAGGCTGAACATAAAGAGAGTGAATTAGTTTTACTTTAAAATGGGTCGTGTTAACAACACAATTGATAAATTTGGTCGACAGAAAACTCCTGTTTGTAACAACTTATCGCGAGGGTTGCCCGGAATCGGATTTAAACTTACTTCAGATGGACATTTTGATATAGAGGGAAAATTATTAAGGAATGTTGCCCAACCGATAAATGATAATGATGCTGCTACCAAAGAATATGTCCTTACGGAAGTTCATCAACTTGGTTCGCAGATAAATACCATACTTAGTAATGTGCTAGTACCGGTTTTTCAAAAAATGTTTGAAGATGATGAGACCAAAATTACGTACCTTAAGGAAAAAATGTATCAAATTCACTCACATGCTGCACGGTATACTACAACGAAGATAAAGGATCCAAAAAAACCAAAATGGAAACCAACCTAGATAAAGTTCTATTTAAAAACATAATTATACTGTTAAATTGAAAATAAAACGAATAATTATGAAAAGCAATATTTATTTTTATTATTTATAATGCATACATACGTAACGTAAAACCTATTTGATAATATTTATACAATATCTGATTTGTCTATCCAAGAATTAAATTGATTTGGAAAACCTAACCATTTTACAAACAATTGATCGTTTTGATTGTTCTTGCGTTTTCTAAGAATTTTCTCAACTAAATAAACACCAGGGCTAGCTGTCTTTTGCAGTTCTGCTTCGTAAAAACATCCTTTAATAGGTTGACCTTCCAATGATTGCAGCAAGTAGGTGGGTGGATTTGTAATATTAACTTTTGCTATTTCAAACAGTTCCGTGGACCAGGAAGGCGTATATCCTTTGTCAAATACACCTTTGTACTTGCTAATGCGAACAACGTCACCCAAATGAAATTTTTTTTTCTTCGGAGCAATTTTCAAATAGTCATATGCTTTAATAGGGGTATCCTCTTTTACACTGTTAGGCTTCATTCCAATGGTGCGGTGTTTAGTGTTATTATAGGTCTTCGTTATAGCTGGTAATATTTGTAACCATCTGTAAGAACCTCTAGCCGAGAATTGTTTATATAACTTATTTTTCAAAGTTCTTATAACACGCTCAACAATTGCCGCTTTTTTCGTGCTATATGTGGAATAATGGTTTATATTATATTTTTTCATGAGGGCTTGAAAGGTGCTATTATAAAATTCCTTTCCTTGATCACTCTGTAAATTGTTTGGTGCATATGATGCTTCTTCAATGATGCTTTTCATGGCATTCGTAACTTCAACACCGGTCTTATTCTTAACTGCTTTGGTGTACACGAATTTGGAGTAACAGTTTATACATACAACAATGTAACGGTAACCATCATTGTCAGTAGCATATTGCTGCATTTCCGCCAAATCAATTTGCCACAAATCTCGATATCCTTTTATGACTGTACGTCTTCTAACAAAATTTTTCCTTGCTGTCCTATGTAATTCATTTACGACTTTAATTTTTTCTCGGCTAGGATCCATATTATAAGGTTCCACGTCTTATCAGACACTGAGGATGGCAACTACGTGCAAAACTTAATATATTATTCCTTCTTCTCGAAGCTCTTCCATAATTGACATAATCTCATTATCATGTCCGGTATGTCCAGCTACTTTTGACCCCCACAATAATCGTAATCTATCCACTAACTCCTTAGGTTTATTCCAATAAACATATTGAGATGATTTCGACGATAGGCGCTTTTTTGCTGGTAGTTGGATTTTGTTGTCGCCTTTTTTTCTTCCTACACCACCACCACCACCCAGTTTAGTTCCCGTAATTAGCGGTTTTATGATTCGTAAATATTTTCTCCATCGGGTTTCTCTTAAACCACGTTTCTTGTCATAACCGTCGTATGCCGCATCGGTCAATTTCAAAATGGTTTGGTATTTTCGAAGTACATCTAGATTAATTTCGTCTTCATTACCTAGGAGTGGTGGATTTTTTAGAAAAATCAAATCGTAAAGATCAGCCGTTCCATCGAATTCAGCAATGTTTGTTTTGTTCTTGTATAACACCATCTTTCCGTTTGTTAGAAAACGAACCACTAAGTTGCCAATATATTTTGTTGATTTATTTTCTTTTTTACCAAAGCGTACACCATACACGGTATCATAATGAGATGGCTCCAATTTTAATCCATTTAAATAATCTTGAATAGTTTTTGCGGCTGAACTGCTACCACTTGATGTGTGTGGTGATGTGTGAGATGATGTTATCGTTGAAGGGGAAGGGGTTTCGAACAGTGACCCACGATTTCCACGTTTCGGTGTAGGAATCGGTGTAGATGTTTCAAAATCCGCTTCTGTTGGATGTTCTTCAAACATTTTCGCCATTCCCACCGAGCTGCTGCTGCTGCTACTCCGACTTTGTGGTTTAGTCGTAGTACTTGATTTTTTAGTTACGTACTGCTGCTGCTGCTGCTTTACGGCTTTAGATATAGATTCTAGTGGTTTAGAAACTGGTTCATAAAACTTTTCCAAATCATGTTCATTCTGCACTTTAGCTGCTTTAATTTGTTTAAATTTTTTTCTAACCGCATTTGTAGTTTCCAGTAGCTTTCGTTTTAATTCGATTTCTTCATTCATGATGCTTTCAAAGCACCGTTCAACGATGAAATGATTATCCAAGTTATTATTATAGGAATATATAACTATCGAATCCCTTGCGGTATCTGCCCGAATTTACATCACTATCCTTGTCAATAACTAAAAAACCATATTTATTATCCCAACATTTAGCACACATCTCTTGAAATTGTGTAAACGTCAGGTCGGGTGAAACGTGATCGGAAAATATATGTTTCATATTCATCTCATCTTGTTTAAACATAATAATGAAGTTGGCATTATCCCGGACGAGCTGCTTAGGAACACGAGAATACGTTTGCGCCAAGTAAAAGGCATCCACATTTTTGTGACGTCCCATGCTAAAATACGATCTTATAACGTCCTGTTTCTCACACATAACGTCATCAAAAATAAATATTGAATTAGGTTTAGCATCTGACGGTTCCACAATGTTATTTGCGTCGCTAAAAGCGTAGTAGCCAAGACCTTTGATTGGAGATAAAATTGTCTTTAAATATTCATATTTTGGTTGATAGAGCGACTTTGAGTAGATATAAACATTTTCGAAACGCAGTCCCGATGGGTGAGTAAGCAGCGAAATCATAACATTTGTTTTTCCACAGTTTGAAGGTCCTATTAATAATCCACGAATAGATGACGGTAGCAAAGGACCATGTCTTTTAAATAATTTTTGTTCTAGTCCAGAGCCGACCTTTACATCGAGATTATCGACGGGAAGTTTTTGTTTAAGATTGACGATACGCATCTTAACAAAATCTATATTTTATACTGAACTTTCACGTAAACTATCATTCAGATGTCGCTCGTCAGACGAAGTAGACGGTCTCGTTTATCAAGTAAGACTGGAAGCGGTATTGTTAATTCAGTAATTAATAGGCTACCGTTCGAGTTACACATTCCAGGCTATCAGTATTGCGGGCCCGGGACGAAAATAGTAAAACGTGTGGCAAGAGGAGATCAAGGAATTAATTCTTTGGATGTCGCATGCAAAAAACACGATTTAGCCTATTTGCGTAATAGTGAAAATTTAAGTGCTCGCCACCAAGCAGATCAGGAACTCGAGCAAAGCGCGTGGAAAAGAGTAAAATCTAAAGACTCTAGCGCTGGTGAAAAAGCTGCAGCTTGGTTGGTAACCAACATTATGAAAGCGAAACAACGTTTTGGTATGGGTGTATCATCATCAAAATCGAGAAAAGCATCCACTAGAGGTAAACGTCGCTTCCAGCGCCGCCGCCGCCACACTAAAGGAAATGGCGTCGGTAAACATAAGCGAGTACACAAAGTAGCTTTTGGATCATCTATTAGACGACCCGTTCGATCAGAATTGTTAAAAGCTGGTGGGAAAAAACTTATCGAGAAAAATATCATGAAAGCATCGAAAATAGCTGCAGTAGCTGCACGTAAATCCCTAAGAATAGCCGGTGGCAAACGAAAAATTCGCACGCCTAGAATCATTCCAATTCCGAAGACTGGGGGGATATTACCGTTAATACCAATATTTGCAGGACTATCCGCCTTAGGTTCATTAGCAGGTGGTGCAGCAGGCATCGTGCGTGCCGTAAAAGCAGTAAAAAAGTCGACTGCAGAAAAAATAGGTACCGGCTTACATCTAAGTTCAAGAGGAAATGGATTATATTTGAAACCATATCGCACAGGTTTGGGATTATTTATAAACAACAGCAAAAATAAGAAATCAAAAAACTAATAGAATCCCTACCTCAAAGACCACTATCCAATATTGATATAGAAAAGTACGCCTTAAAAATGAAAATACCACACTTTCGAGGCGTATATATGAGAGATTCATTACCTGTACGCGGTCCCAAACGTTATGAGGCCGCCATTATAAATTTGGATAGTATGTCGGGTGTAGGGACTCATTGGGTAGCATATAGAAAAAGCAATTCTGATGTAACATACTACGATAGTTTCGGTGATTTACCCCCACCTATGGAATTGGTACGATATCTGCAGATGGGTTCCGAAGCGACGAAGAAAATTTACTATACATACGACCGTCAACAAGAATTTGGAACAGTCTGGTGTGGACATTTGTGTTTGAAGTTTCTTTTACAATCATAAAAAAGTATGTCTTTGACACCCCAAATGGAACGTGACAACTACACCAAAATGTTGCTATCACTTAAAGCATATCGTGAAGTCGGAGGATTACAAAAAATGACAGCTGAACAGTTAGAAAATACGCCCAAAGAAGTGTTGATCGCATTAGCTCCAAATGAAATAGCACTAGTTTGGGATAGGTTACCTAATCACCTAAAAAGTGACGTCGATATATTGAAATATCAATACTGTTTCGAACATTATAATAGCAATAATTCAGATTCGGACGAGGGCGATGGACCGATACCAAAAAAAATATTTTGTTGTTATTGCAAAATTAACGATGTGAATATAAAGGCAGAAAACAGTTTAAAAACGTCCAAAGGAATAAAGCAACGCTTCAGCTTAAATCCATTTAACTGTTGCAAACAGCAATAAAATAGCTACACAAATAGTTTCGTGGTCAGTCATGTCTTACACATTCACTCTAACAGGACATTCAAGTGTCTTAAGTGCGGATTTTTACCCACCCATCGAGTTAAATACAACAAGCAAATATGGAGTTGCACTGCTGGGATTTTACACATATAATTCGATTTTTAATATCGACGAAAGCAATAATTCATTCAGCCATTTGAAAACAGCTATACCAAAGCATTTAAGGATTCCACCAGGAGCTTACGAAATTAATGAAATAGCAAAAGCCATGTACACCGCTTTAAAAGAGTCATGCAATGAAGTTGGTGCCGATTTATTTTCATTAACAGCCAATAATAATACGTTAAAATGTGAGCTAAAGTCAAAATATAGCATCGATTTCCGAGGTAGCAATAGTATCGGCAAAGTGCTCGGATTTGGCTCTGTGTTGCTGCAAGGTGGACAAAGACACGAATCAAGTACCATCGTGGACATAATGAAAGTGCGCATCGTACGTGTGGATTGTAATATAATTTCCGGAGCATACCTGAATTCTTTGGAAAGTCATACGTTATTTGAATTTGATATTGACGTCGAACCCGGTTACAAAATCTCTAAAGAACCGCAAAATAATATTTATATGCCGATAATGCCGGATGGTCGTCAGTTTATCGACAACATTACTCTACGCATCTTGGACGATAGCGGTGATTTGATCGATTTTCGAGGTGAGAAAATAATAGTTAAACTAGAGTTGAAAAAAATCGTATAATGGGTTTTTGCTTTAACCGTCAACTGCATAAGCTGTCAACAATTCAAGATTCAGTTAAACGACATAAAAGTAAGCAGACAACACAGTCAAGGTTCATTCGCAAGTCAGACGGACGATCGAAAACACATCTGCACAGCAATCGCCAGCTCTCCGTGAAAGATTGCAAATTTCTACAATCGATCGGTTTGAAAGTGAGAAAAATTAGAAAATGATGGCCGCTAGCAGTGACAAAATCGAAGTTTTTACCGAACCCATTTTTGATAACTCCATTATTAGTTTTCAAGAACACACATATAAACCTTACGGTTCTCCAACATTCCGCAATTCCGATGAAATTCGTATACCTGTACACTTTCAAGATATCATTTTGGATATATCGGATAGTTACATTTACATCGAAGGAACATTTAAACCCAAAGATGTTAGTAAGAAATGTTATCTATCAAATAATGCCATCGCCTTTCTATTCGACGAATGTCGTTATGAAATGGGAGGGGAGCAAGTTGCCGTCGTTCGGAAACCCGGAATTACTACAACGATGAAAACTATGGTGTCATTGGGTGCCGCACAAAATAGAGCTCTCATGGCATGTGGATGGGGTCTAGACGAAGCAAATCAAGGTATACTAGATTCCACAAGTAACGTGTTCTCCGGCAAGCTTCCTCTAAAATATCTCATGGGTTTCGCAGAGGATTATTCAAAGGGTATTTTTAACGTCAAGCAAGAGTTGATTTTAATTATCGCCCGCACTTTCAACAATTGCTATATCGGCGAAGTAGATGCAGACATTTCAATTGAAAAAATTGAATGGAAAATTCGTCACATTATTCCAGACGATCGACAGAAGTTAAAGATATTATCACGCATGAATAAAGGTGGCAGTAACGCAAACGTTCCAATGGCTTACCGTAAATGGGATCTTTACGAGCTACCTTCTTTGAGAGAAACATCGTCAGACGTATGGGCCTTAAGAACTAGCACGAGTCTCGAAAAACCGAGATATTTGATTATCGGTTTTCAACCAACTAGCTCTTCCGACAACAGAGCAAAAGATAGCACACAATTTACAACGGCCGATATAAGTGATATTAGGCTCTATCTGAACTCTGCCGTATTTCCGTACGAAAGATGGAATTTAGATTTTTCAAAGAAACTGTATGCCGCAGCCTATTATAATTATGAGAATTTTCAAGCTAGCTACTACCAGCGAGAACTGAGCGATCCTATGATGAGTTTTGCCGACTATCTGCAAAATCCGTTATTCGTAATCGATTGCAGTCACCAACCAGAAGCCGTTAGGACGTCCACAGTGGACGTGAAATTGGAGTTCGAAACACGCAAAAGTAAATTTCCTAAAGACATTAAAGTGTACGCGTTAGTTATTCACGATGCATTTTTTAGCTACAATATACTTAATGGTTCTGTTACTAACAAATCAATACATTAGTTTGAAGTTGTGTAATTCTCCAAATTATGTACTTTACATATTTAAAATAAACTTATAAACGACACATTTGAGTTTTATTTTTACTACATACGACATATTTGAGGCTTATTTTAATACTTCAAAGGTGGGGCTTTGGTAAATAAGGTTATGAGGTGAAGAATAGAGAGAAATTTAGGAGAGGGGTGGGGAAAGAATGTATATAGGACGTGATTTAGAAAATGAGATTCACTCGAAGCCAAGATGTCATCAAGCTCGGATAATGGTTATTCCAGCGATGACGATCAGGCAATCGCACATAATGCGCAACATAGGGGTGTACGCAATACGCGTAGGTTTAGACCTAGGTATTGCATCTGGCACTGCTATGTAAAAGTTGGACCCCACCTCATCTATTGTATGCACTGCTACACAGGATTTAGGGGTCAGATAGGTGCTAGATTCATATCGTGCCATTTCACAGTGGGGGCACGATGTGAGCGTATGCAGAACTACTCGAGGTGTCGTCGGTGTCGGGAGAGACTGTTTACAGTCACTCACCGGAACTCATGCCTTATTTGCAATAGGACTTAAATTCCTATTACAAATAAGGACCCTCAAATAACAACCCTGCCTGCCCCCTGACAAAATCAGTCCTTTTCAGGACTACAGAATATTTGATCGTAGTTTGTAGTTAAACACTATGTTTCCTAAGGAAGATATTTCTCGAAGGAAAAATTGTGTTACTTTGGGTGAGAGATGCATTATGTGTTTAAATCATACATAGATAGTGAGAGAAAGAGCAATTGCAAGATTTAGCTTGTAGTTTTTATGTATGATAAGAACGCATATGCCTCTAGTTATTCAAAGTGACATAACTTTCTATCAAGAAACATATTTAAAAAAAAAATTCACTCTGGGTTGATACGCTCAAAAAGATACATCAGAATTTTTGTCGTTTCACATAGAACGTTGGCAAACCTGCTCTTAAGTATGACAAAAACAGACGTATCCTTTCAGTGTAACAAAATATTTCGAACAAGAAATCTATTCTATAGGAAATATTTTGTTACTCTGAAAGGATATGTTAGAACCGTTTAGCCCCACTCTCACCCCCACTCTCACCCCCCACCATCCTAAATGCTTTTAAAAGCGGGAGCAGCCATCACAATTTTCATTTCTCAACCAGCCATGAAGTGGGACAGGCTGATGTTAAGGACGACAAGGGAGTCCAAAATAAGTGAGTTTTGGGAGGCTTGGCGTTTAAAAAACGCGAATAAGCCAACGGCGATCGTACAGCCGATTCCAAGACCGCCGCCACCACCGGAGCCGGCTCCAACAGAGCCGGTGGAAGTGGTGGAAGGACCCCAGATGCTGCTGGGTCCGGAAGAAAGGGAGGCTCTCTTACAAGAGCTCACGGAGCGCCGTCGGAGCCGTCGCAGCACGCGACTGGAGGCACGAAGACGGCGCGCCGCACCGCGATCGGTTCAGATCGCGAGAGGGGAACAACCACTCTAGGTTTCCCTCTCTAACCCAACCCACCGCGAAAACGGTCCTTTTCAGGGCCACAAAAGATTTGATCGTAGTTTAGATATTCTTAGTCACTTTGTGTTTGACACTGAATCGGTGAAAAATGCAAAGATGACCAGGGATGACAGTTTCAGGACGTTTAAAAATAGACGTTGACATTTTTGCATAACTCTTTTCGATAATTTACCTAGAAGTGTCTAAAACTTATTTTAAGTTAAAGGTCCAAAATCCGTTAAAATTGTTATTTTTCTAACTTAAAAATTGTATCCATTTAGTTATTTCCGAGACGTATATTTTTGGAACTAAAAATCGATATTTGTCGACCCACTAAGATTTTTATTTTTGTATATTTGTAACAAAAAAAGCAACCACATTAACCCTTATATAACAAAAATATTTTTATTTCGGATCAAAGCAATGACAACAAGCACATAACTTGTGGGTTTGCTCAGGTTTGCTTGGGTTTGTTTAGCCAATACAAATAATAAGAATTTTGTTATTAATATTATTATTATTATTTGATAGTTCAAGGACATATCAAGGGTATGGAACGTCACGACTTGGAGTTTTTTTTTTTTTAAGTCTCAAAGCCTGCGCAGTAGCTATTACCCCGCTAATTTTTTGGAATTTTTAAGAAATAACCTCAGAAATGGGTTAAGGGCAGTAAAAGAAACGTATTAGTCTTATTCAAGTTTTTCATAAAATGTCGGGAAATGCCTTAAAAAAAATTATGAAAATGCTAAAAAAATTGAAAATCTTTATTTCTTATTTTTTCGAAATTTAAAAAATGTCAAAAAATAGTTCAAATTAATCAAAATCTTTTGTGCTTTCCACTTTTGCCGTAGATGGTCGGGAAATGCCTTAAAAAAATTGATGAAAATGGTGAAAAATCAAAAATCTTTATTTTTCATTATTTTCAAATTTTAAAAATGCTAAAAATACTTTAAATCAATCCGCTATGCTACACTGGGGGTGGTAGGGGTGGGGGTGGGTTGTGGTGGGGGAAGCTGAGCTCTTTAAAAGCAGCTCGGCTCGACTGCTTACTTCATTACATTCGCTCATCTCAACATGGCATCATCAGATGATGATGGATACTTAAGCGATGATACTCCTAGGAATTTGGATAATTGGGCTCTAAGACAGAGGAAAGTTTTCCCCGTCCGATCCCGCCGGGTGTGCAAGATCTTAAACCTGGTGAAGGTGGGTGATGACGAGTGGTGTATTGGCTGCTATGCCGACTTGGAAAACAAGTCGGCTGGTGACCAATTCTTCAGTGGTCATGTAACCCAAGATTTCGGTAGTCGCGCGCACATACCGAACTGCAAAGGTTGTGGAGTAGCTCTTGGTACTCTACAACATCAGAGTGCGTGCCTTATTTGTAATCGAGCCTGATTACAAATAAGATATCCCGTGAAAAACGGTCCTTTTCAGGGCCACAGAATGTTTCATCGTAGTTTTAGTTACCTAATGCCATAGTATATGTGGTGTTAGATAGAAAATTATATAAGTCCAGTTGGATCGAGTATAATTTTCCTTGCAAAATCCGTCCTTTTCAGGATGACAGGATATTTTGATCTTACTTGTATTTATCTAATGTCACGACATCTGTGACATTAGATAGAAATTATGTAAGTCCAGACGGATCGAGTATAAGTTTCTTTGTCGGTCACATTTCCAGAACACAATTACACCATTTTTGAGAACTAAAAGCAGTTTTCGACAGTGAAGTCCGACAGTATCATTTTTGGATGGAGGGCATTTGTATAATAAACTCTAGTTTGTTAGAGGTGAAAAGGTGGGGGTGGAGTGGTGGAGGGGGTAGATTATCTCTATTTAAGCGGTTGCGAGCGAGTCACAGAATCACTTCATTTTTAAATCTGATAGTTACCAGATCTAAATATGAATCCTGAACGTCCATTAAGTCGTGGTTCGTCGATTTGGAGCGACGAGACGGTCGACATGAACGAAGTCGACGAACAAGTCTTTGATGACTTTGACGACATAGAGCAGGGCATATTGGATGCTATCGAGTGGGACGAGGATGATCTGCGACCACTCGAAGAACCTGAGTTCGATTGGGGAGTCGAACTGCCCAACGACGATGCAGAGTTGTCGGCTGACGAGATGGAGCCGGACTCCAGTACCGATTGGGTACCACCACCGCCGCCGGAAGATCATGACGGTCCGGCCGATTCATCCACTTGGTGGATCACGGACCATCAGGATGAAGATGGTCCAGCGGATTCCACCAACTGATCCCGGAACCATGCCCGCCCCGACCTACCCCGACAAAATCAGTCCTTTTCAGGACTACAAAATATTTGATCGTAGTTTGTAGTTGATTCATGTCACATCTCATGTAACATGATATTTCTCAAGAATTAATTTCTTTTGGAAAATATTGTGTTACTCTGTAAAGACATGTACGTTCTTACCGTACGTTAGAACTAGCTAAATTTCTAGTAAGTTCTCTACGAAAAGCTGAGAGTTTGGTCTATTATCTTACTTGTAGTAAAATTCACATTTTATTACAAATAAGATGCATGTTTTTAGGCATTGTAACGGGTAGCCTCTCTTCACAGACATAACACTTTATCGCATACTTAAGTTGTGTGCATCTAACGATTACACACCTAAAGTTACGGCCCTACATTTTCCGTCTATTCGTTTTTTCTATTTTGCATTTTTACACTATTTTTGTGTGTAACTTCCGTATACTTATTTTAGAAATAAAAAATATTGTTTCATTTAACTTTTTTTTATTATCATATATACAAAAACATTTTCTTTTACTTATATATATATATATATATATATATATATACATTACTATTACAAAAATAACTTAACTCTATATTTACAATAAAATTCTAAAACTACTTCTTATACGTTAAATTATTTATTGCTTCGAGTCTTTTAACGCACTTCTCTCTTGTCCTTTTATTTTCCTCCATTTTCACCCGCAGTTCATTCATTTGTCTTTCAAAGTCCACCTCATCACTATCACACTTTTTTAGTTCTCGTAGTAGTTTTTCCCTAGCACTATACGCCGCGGAGAAGACGCACTTTTGGCTCGCCGAAAACTCGTTCAACCAGTCCGGCTCTTCAGCAGTTGTTGTTGACTGCTGCGATTCCTCGTACGATCGCTTGCATCGCATCTTGACCGGTTTGCGGCACTTCCCACGTCCTATTGTTGGTGATAGTGGTGCACCCGCGATCGGCGATTTTTCGTCAGCGTCGACCACCAACACCATCGGAGGCATGGACTGCGGCGGCTCGGGCGTTGTCGAGTTTGGGCCTTCATTAATTATGACGACCGGTGACAGAGGCTTCGGTGGTTGTGACGTCTCCAAAAAATCGGGGTATTGGACTGGCACTGTTGGTCGCTTGAACACGAATTTCTTCTTCTTCTTCTGTTCACCCTCCATAGCTGCATAAAATTGACTTTTATTGCTGCCGGCTGTCTTTGGCAATTTCAGCAGCTTTTCCAACTTCGTAGTGGGTTGCCGCCTCGCCTTCTTTACCACCACATCACTTATGATATTGATGCGCCCGCCGTCCTTCTCCGTCCAGTTGTTGACGTAATCAACCGCCGAAGCTACTTTTTTTTCACCCACATTCTCTTCACCCACATTCTCTTCTTCCACAAACGCAGTGTTTAGCACGTCGTCATTGTGCCACTCGTCAAACACACCCGGGGTCAGCAGGTCAATAACGTCCTGCCCCATCAACTCTGCTTGGATACTTCCATCCAAGTTAAACGCATTTAACAATGACTCACTACCGGAATTCATTTTTCTAACTAACTCACTGCACTAAACTGACAAATGTATTTACTTGGCGAACTGTTCTAGCGAACTATGAAATGCTCTGCCTAGCAAACCAAATTTATACTTATCACCCCACCATAAACTCCCCCACTCTATCTGACGGTTGATGCTTTGGAGGCCAAACAAGTTCATTCAACTTACAAGGTTGCGTTCTACGGCTAAACAGCGATTCAAGGACATATTTTCAAGGTAATCGTGTGTCCTTACTTCTGTTATTGTTTGTGCTCTCAAGGTTATATGACCCAGACAACCCATATTTATAGACACTCTCTTTCCTTCGATGCCTATTATCAGAAACTATAATGTTGCCCGCAGATCAAGATAACAGTCGTCCAGCTGAGACTTTTTCAGGAGCACAAATAATAATTTCTGCTGTTTGCTATAATTGTAAAAGAGAAGTTTATATTTGGACTGACCACATGCAATCTTACAGTTACATTGAATTGTTGAGAGTAAGGATTGTTAAGTGTCATTACTGTGGAACGCTGATGTGTCGACGAGGGCCGATTAGCAGATCTGATATGTTGAGAAGACAATGGATGCTACGAGAAGTTTATAAGCCAGACATTAATTAATTTTTATTTTTGTAACTTTATTACTATATTGTAAAATAAAACAACATATTATTGAAACAATTATCTATGTATTTTACTATCCTGCGTTATACAATTTCAACTATTGCTATTACTATAGTGGTTAATAAAACTACGTGACATTGGAGTTAATATTTTTTTATTTTTCTAAAACACAGGCTTTCCAACATTTTTCTAATTATAACTAATATTTTCGGGTAAAAAACTTTGCATAGCTTGTATTAACATATTTAGGTTATCTTCAGGGTTTGTTTCGTAAAACTTTATGTCTGGGTGCCCCCAAGGTAGAGTTTTTGTTGTTGATGGTATAATATAACGTTTATCGTCGTGGTGAGATAAAGCAACTTTATTAATTATTTCGGTATAAACGTCGTGTTTATAACTTCGAAAGGTTTTCATTTTTCGAAATATCTGACCACCACGTTCTACGATATTCCGATAATCTTCCAGGTGAAGCTGTTTTTCAATTACACGTTTTTTTATACCTTTCGCTTTTTTAATTTCGCTACTGATTGAGTTTATGTAATAAGCTTTGGCTCCGGTACCATAAAAACTTATTATTGGATCACCTGGAAATTCATCCTTCATTCTACCTACTACTGACTGACTTTTTTTTATGTTAAAAATATTTCCTTCGGTATAATTGGATGTATCGAATTTATCCGGATTTTCTGCAATTATACGATAAAAATTTTCGGTGTAAACTTTTAATATTAACGAATCTGTGTCGGTATACAGTAAAGAAGCATTTTTGCCAAATTTTGCTTTAATGAATGAGTAGAAAAAATCATAAATTACTGTTTTCGACATGTCCAGTATGGAAAATCCGATATAAATTGGTTTATTATAAGTTACCTTTAATCGATCCATATGAATGGCAACGAATTCTTTATTAAAAACCGTTGAACTTTTAAAATAAGGACGAGAAATTAATGCTCGTGCCCCAATTTTACTCCTGTCATTTTCCCATCGGGTAACTAGTTTTATATCATTACGATTCTCCACATTTTCCATGGTCTTGCCAAAAACAGCATTAATGATTAATTTAAAAGTGTCTTTACCAAACTTTGTTGTTGCCCTATTGCGCAAATCTGTATTTAAGTCGATATATGTCTTTAACCACGGGGATTGATTAAATTTTAAAATTCTGTGTGTTTGCATTACCATTAGGCCGTTATTGATTGCTTGTTTTAATGTTCGGTAATGAATGATATATTTCTTTTTATCGTTTAAATTCGGAATTAACTTTGAAAATTTTGCCGATTCCGTGGGTGGTACAATATTTTCAACTAAAAAGGGTAAGTCGGAATGGTCATCATATAGCGTATCCGGATAATGAACGTCAACTTCCAAAACGTATCCTTCTGGACCACTATCATCCACATCCATAATATTTAAATTTAAAATTTCATGCTCTGATAACCATCTAAAGCCGCCAAATGGTAATGCTTGCGACATACTATGACCGTACAGATTTGTTGCATCAAGATAAACAATGAAAGATGATGGTTCGTTAGGATCGTAGTTTGGTACATATATGTTGTTGGCAGCGTGCATCCTTTCTGAACACTGACTTATACCGCCTCGAATACCTTTTTTGAAAAAATGAACCATGTCGATATCAGTCAATAGCTCTAACTCTACCTTAGAAATACGCAACATACAATCAAACGAATAACTTGGAAGGGTATGGTACTGTGCTGGATCCAGTTTATACGTTTCTAAACAAGTATCGCGAAACTGTTCAAAAACATCGGTTAATAATAAAACATCAGATTTCAAATATAAATCCGAATAGTCCCCCAAATTCTTACAATTAAATGTGTCCCACACCTTTTTAGCTCTGTCATAATCTTCATCGCTAATGTGCTCCTCTGACAAACTATCATAAAACTGATTTTTTGTGGGTAAAGTTGGATGGTTCATTTTCTCCATTGAATCGACAAAACTATAGGGAAAAACACCTTTTTTGCGCATTAAATTAAACTGCTCATTATCAGAAAAATATTTTCCTGTTTCCCTGAAACTACCCACAGCTAATCCATTACCCAAATTTTCCAGCGAAGTTGATAGAAATTTAAAACTATCGATGAACCGCAATTTCACATATTTTTTCTTTATTGCCCCACTTTTATTATCGACATAATCGTGAACGTAAATACTTTTCGTAAACGAAATATACTTT